>HG992199.1:5402500-7856614 GCA_905220545.2 Melitaea athalia | reverse complement strand
AGAATCTGTTTTAATTTATTTAATTGAATTCCTTTAAGAGGTGTACCCGTCTTTATTTCTTGTAAATATTTATTGAAATCAAAACTATTATCTACCTTTGTAATATCACAAATTCTCCTTTCCTCAAAATTATATTTAATAAACGGAATTAATACTCGTTGATCTCTATGTTCGATAACTAACCCTATGGATGGCTCTTGTAATTTAATATTAACATTATTTGCCATAAGCCAGTCAAATCCTAATATCATTGAATGAACTAATTTGGGTACTATAAAAAATCTAATCTCTAAATCAATTACCCCAAATCTTACAGGCAATAAAACCATTTGTTGTATTTTAGCACTCTTTTGTCCTACTGCTCCACGTATCTGAATCGGCTTAACAGGTAACATGTCTAATTTGTTCCCAGTTAATGATTTTAAAGATTCCCAAAATGATTCTGAAATACAGGTTATGTCACTCCCTGTATCGATTAAACATATGACTCGTTTACCAGATACTATCACTTCAATCTCAGATTTAATTATTTCTAATTTATCCGCGGTAATATTATCTTCCTCGTCAAATAATGAAAAGACTGCTTCGGTTTGCACTAATGACTCATTATCTATTTCCGATTGATTTTTTAATGTTTGTATGATTTTATACTTGAAATCTGTTGAATTATTTTTATTTAATCCTGAGCCTAACCCTGATTTACAATATTGTCCCTTAGCCATGATTGGTTTACGTATACCATTATTATGTCTACCTAATGTCTGTCCAGGTTCCCACCCGAGTTTAAGCATAATTCTTAAAGCTACTGATGTACTGTTCGCCCCTACTAAAGTTGATGTACCGGGGTCTGTCACATCAACACTTATTAGTTTAAATTCTCTGTTGATACAGAGTTTTCTATAGAAACATTGTTATCATTATCTACTCTATTCGTACCATTAATGCTATTCTTCTTGTTTGGTATCACCTTACTCATTGATCTAGTGTTCATAATTCGCTTCCGGTTGAGACCGCCTCTGCCATTCTGCTGTTGAGCTGCCATCTCAGATCTTTGAACGCTGCTAGAATGGGCATTAATGCCACTACTGAAGTTATTTTGCTTATTAATGTTATCTAACTTTCGTAGAAACTCCGTAGCTTGAAGAATCGATGTGTAATTACTTGTTGACCAAGCATATTGAACATCTTTGGGAAAATGATTCATAATGTCGTTTATCAATTGTCTCTCTTGAATAGGATACGTCAACATCTTCGCTTGTCCACATAAAGTAATGAAATGGCTTAACATAGACTGGACTCCGTCCCACGAATTCTGACTGATTTGTCTTCTTAATTCATTCTGCTCAGCCTCGCCCCAATATGTGTCTAAAAAATCCCTTTTGAAGTCTTCAAACACTGTCCATCTATCTCTATAAATACGCGCCCAATTTCGCGATTCATTTTCAAGACAATCTATGACAATGTCTATTATATCTCTCGCCTCTGGTGCAGACCTTCTTAAATAAGCAGTCAGGTCTTCGATGAACGTCACAGGGTGTTTTCCTTTAAATGGAAACTTAGGTCTTTCCGTAGGCATCTGCGCCACTGGATAGTATACCGTTGATGTTCCCGGCTGTATGATAGGTTGAATACAATTTTCTCTCGGCATAACATTGTCCGATGATCCACTAGGAGTAGACATTCTATTTTCCAACTCCGAGATCTTATTATTGATGTTATTCATTGCCTTTTCCATCATTCGAGATATGTATTGTAAAGAATTAATCTTCCTTACTTTAGTAGCAGGTCTAACTGCAGACACTCGCTTGTTATTAGAGTTGGTTGTCTTGGTTCCAACAGGACTAGCTTTAGATTGACGCCTAGGCATTGTTATAGATTTAATTTGCTTCAAATGTAACACTGATAATGTTTATCTAAATTTTAATTAATTTATTCTAATTCAAAAAAGATTCACCACACACTATTTAAGCTACCCAATTAGTTTGAGTTTAATTTAAATAAACTTTCCAAATGTTCACACAAAAACTATCTTTTCTAGTTACCTTTTAAACTTCTAATATTTTATTGAAATTTTATCAAGTTGACCGGGATCTGCAATATTAAAGTTTAGTTTTAATTTTAAAATATTAATGTTTACAAGTTTAATTAAAATTCAACTATCATACTTTCAAATGAACTATGACAACTTCATTTCTTCTCTAGTATTCATTGATAACATTCTTATCAAACATCAATTCAATTCCATTCACACCAAACAATGCATCCATCAACAAAAGAATAATAAAACTATCACAGTGAAATCATAATAATTAGAAAAAATCTCAAATCCTCATAAATGTTAACTGCCAAATTCATACTATCCCTAATCGTCTTTATTATAATAAATACTACAGTATATATTTTTAATTGAAATTCAATTCACTCGGATTGAACTCACTACCTTGCATATGACATTCAATACCCTTATCCACTGAACCATTGTATACAATTTATAAGATCACAACCACGCCATCTTTGTTTCACAATAAACACTTCCAAATCTCCACTCAATATTGTGCCACTTCTACTTCAAAACCAACCTTTCAATACCGCTCACTCTCAACAGATGGCGTTACCGATATGAACATTTTAAATCCTTTTACGAAAATTTTATAGTAAAATCATTGTCAGCGCCATCTACGAACACATAGCACAACCAACCATAACCTCTGTAAGCCACTCGATATTAATTCACGTTTGTCCACCAGATGTCGCTACCAATCCTACTACAATTTTAGTTGATATTCAATTACTACATTACTCTTAATTAATCACCATAGAGTTGTAAAAATATCTATTAGTTTCTATGTAAGAATGAATTACCATAATACTTAATATCATACCAGGGGCATGCAACTGTAGTACATTAATTAGAAAAAAGAAATGTTTGGAAACTAGTGCCGTCTTTTGGTCAATACCCCTAAATTTAAATGCTAGTGCCAAAACCTAGTACCTAAGGTCAATAACAGATGGCGGTGTACGGAATTAAATCTCGCCAACGTTTCGTCTCTCGCGCAACATATAGGTCAGCGGCGAGACAAAATCTAATAAATATAGCATGTGTCTTTTATTGTAAAAATATATCAAATTATTAAATTATTAAACGACAAGTTGATTAAATAAATGGTCAATTTGTGGTTTTTCAATAATCACAAAATCCTCAAATAAAATATATTTTAAATAAATTATGCCATCGATGGGTCCAATGAGAAACTAGTAACATGCCATCTAGTAGCTGAGTCCCGTAAACTATTCTTGTAAATCTTGAGTTGCTTATCTATAGCTAGTGTGAGTGTAAAATCTATGTATCATACATCAACTAATGTTTATGCAATAATCAATTCCCAACTATATTTTAAATTTTATATGCAATTTCAAAATTTTTTTTCTGGTAAATATTATTAAACAATTTTGTCTGACTTATAACTTGCGCATTTTTACTCCGTCTCGCTGTAACCCCAGCTACCTGAGCAAAAAGGTCACTACAGATGTTTAAAGCGCTATCGTTTTTATCCTACCCAGCAATATTAAGAAAATTTTTTTTTCTCTTTTTTTTTTTTTTGTACAGAGAAACATCCCTTAGGCCTGACCCGGCCAGTTTTTATTACGGTTAGCTTAATAATACAATAGAAAATACATAGTTGTACATTTTTTTCAATTTTAGCATTTTATAATGTTGGTGGTATTTTAGTTATGTTATCTACTGATATTCGACTTTTCGCGATATCTACTATGAATAATTTGAATAAACAACGCTCCAAGACACTCATTCAATCAAAATACTTTTAAAACCACACATCCTCTGATATAAACACTAGTAGTTAACAAGGTTAATATAAAATTCTATTCATTATTCAATTCAAATTTAAATTAAAAGTTTCCTTCACTTTGACAACTGACAGTTCAAAAATACGAAGAAAGCTAACAAATATTAAGAGTGTGCATAATGCAAAATTACCATCTTCTATTTGTTTTGACATGAAAAGTTCCAGACCAAATCTTAAAATAAAAATATATGACAAACTACGTGATATTTGCAAGGGTTGACCTTTATCAAAAACATAAAATAAGGAAATTTCCTCGATAAAATATAATCACGAAGTAACCTCTAATTTTTATATTTTTTCTATTTATACTCGATATGGTTATGACCATTAAGACAAAAATTTGATAATTAATTACATTTAAATATGAGTAAAGGCTATGCTTAGGCATTTAATGTAATTACTTTTAGTTTCGGAATTATATACAAAATAACATATTTGTCGTTTTTTACATTCGTAATGCGCTCAAAACTATATCGTCTATCGCACTCTGACACGAGGCTTTGTGTATATTTTGTTTCATCGGGCGCGCGGGTGAAATCTGATTTTTTGCTCGCCTTATGCACGCTCTTAATAAATTAAAATAAATAAAATGTAATAATAATGTTCATTAAAAAAATGTTCTAAATTTTTTTCCAGTAATGTCTTATTAATATTTAAAACAAGAACTTTTTCAAAAGAATTTATTGTAACCATTTTTGAAACGCAATCTTTAATGTCACAAACTAGTTAAAAGTTATATATAATCTATGGTCACAAACACATATTTTTGATTTTAATTAAGTAGTTCTGTAATTCTGTACGATCCCTTTTAGACAACTGATAATTGATTATTTATAAGCAAATTTATTGGTTCTTTAGTATATTAGAATAGAATTGAAGTATACATAAAGAGTCTGAATAAGAGTGCCATGTTTACAACCTAACCTATTAAGTTATTGTGACTAAAAGATACCTACGATGAACGTCCATTGAAATAAAAGGACAAATTCTATTTCATTTAACAACCAACTTATAAGTACCAAGCTCCAAGAATTCATGAATTGGTTTTATAGTTCTTATGAATGCTATGTCATTCGGTAAGCTATACTCTTTTTATAAATAAAATTATCTTAAACAGTTCCAGTCAATTCCTAAAATTCAAGGTCAAAATAACCCTGTTACCTTCATAACCTAATTCAATTTCTATTTAACCAGTACATTCTCGCACACATGACTAAAATGCACTGAATTTCTATACTTTAAAATCTGTTATTTAAACTAAGTATAATTTGCTATGATAGCAATGACTACACTTAATTATTTCTAAAATCTAACATTAAAATGAATAAATATACCAAAATACATAGTTTTTCCTGTACAGTCTTTGCGAATAAATGAATAAAAGTTAATTCCACAGTTAGTTAATATTATAATTAATTTCCTACTACTAACTATAATATTATCCTATTTTTACATTATATTTGCATATTTTTAATACTATTGAATACTACCATTTCAGCCTAACATCCCTAAGGATGTCCAACGCATAACTATTGGGACCAATTTCAACAAAGAAGGAAATTACTTCAGCGTCAGTGACTAAATGTGAAAAATAAGTTTAAATTGTACATAACCTAGAATAATTTGTATCTGTAAGTAATATTAAAATTTACTGCAGGCTTTTATTTAAAAATTCCCTAACAATATTTAATTAATACAATCTAAATTTTATTAACTATCCTAGCAATGTCTATTGATTGACGATAATATAATAATAATCAGATAATAATTAGATGTGCTTAAGACTCACTTCAATATTCTACTAGGCAAATTCAGCAATGTTGTGTAAGTAGATACTTTCATGTAATTTCATAAATAAATAATTATTTAAATATGTAACTATCCATCATTAGTAATAATACATGAGACAGTAGGCTGCTATGGTCTGACCATTTAAAACTTATTACTGAGAAACTTAATGCAACTTTTAAGTATTAATACATCTCTTCAATATTACTCTTAAAACAGATTTATTTAGATTTATGTACCTAACTGTTACTCTAACTGCGCTAAGATGCTATATACCTATAGAACCATTCTTAGTTTGTCTAAAACAAGTTAATATGCTTACATAATATAAATTTAATAGGTTTAGCTTATTTTGTGTAAAATGAACTTTAAAGAATTGTTAACTAATATGCTTTGTGTCTTCTTCAAAATGCAATCAATGGTACATGTATATTCTTGTTATCTATCAGTGCAACTATTATCATTTTATCACTGGCATTACATTTATTCACTGTAAATGCTTTGAAAAGTTACTTTAAAGCTTCTAAGATACTCGCTTACTCCGGCATTTGTGCAACCATAAATATCCTGGTCACGGCACCAATTTGTAATGATCTCCTATGGATGACCTAAGACCCATTATCATATCCTGGATATACATAGATATCCTTATCATCACGGCAGCAATTGTAACTATACCTATGGAATGATAACTATTCACCATATTTATGATAATCTTAGTCACGTCACCATTTTGTAATGTTACTTATTGGATAAGGGGTGTGATGAGAAAGACCCCAACATATATGAAAAATTATAACATCCTGGTCACGGCACCAAAGTGTAACACTATCATGGTAGTGGCGTTACAAGCTAATATTAAGCTTAAGAGGATATCAATTATCTTTGGCCTTATAATTGTGATCGTCTAGTATAAGAAAGGACTCTACGTTGTGTTTGATTTTTGTTTCAGAGTAACTTCAATTCTTTCTATGGTATGCCGAAGGAAAGACATAGTATATGTTATTAGAAGCCTTGATTTCTATATAATCTCTAACTAACATCCTACCTAGCCATTAATTTAAAATAAAATCTCTGCACAATGACATTAAATTACTGAAATTAATTTATCCTAAAATTTAATTGAAAGATATTTACACTTACCAGTGATATAAATACTATAGATAACTAACTCCTGGAATACTATTAAAAGGAAAGAAAGATATTAAACTTTATAACACCTTATTAGTAAATTAATTAGGAATTAGTAAAATTTAGTAAATTAGAACCGTTAAGAATAAATAGTAATAGACTTATTTATTTAGAAATAACTATCACCTACTGTTTAACTAAATATCTGACGTCTCCTTAAGAATGTGTAAATTATAATTGCTAATATTTTTAGTGAATCTAGATAGCTAAAATAGAAATAAAATTATATAATTATATATAGGATATTCTATAATGACATTGATTAATTGAATAGTGTCTAAGTTTCTTTTACATGTATTTTTAGTCCAAACCTGATATAATAGATAGATTCTAATAACTCTAAACAAATGAAATAAATAAAAAAATATATAAGTAATTGAAATAATGATTAAATACATATTATATAGTTATTAATTATCTTGAAATAATTTATTCAGTTAATAAATTATCTCAGATAATTGTGAAAAATAATGTGTAGTGTTTGTTTGTATGTGTTAATTTGTTAGGATAGGGTTTATAGGTATTAGGGAATTAAAAGGTCGGGTTCAATTGAACCCGAGGGTCGCAACCACCATAACCCCTCCGACCCTAACCGATCCACACCGTGCTGAAGGCTCTAAATTAAATTAGGCACAACGTTGGTGCTATCCAATCAAAAGAAAGGTAGTAGGTAGGAAATGAGAGTACCCAATTTTCTACAGTAAGTTAGACGGAAATATATCCTGTCTAACAAATGCTTGTTTCATACCGCTGCAGCACAATCATGCAATGACTGTATTTGAGTAATCCCTTGGGACGTCATATAGACATAACCAGTGAATTACTAGAGTTGATGTAATTACCAAGCTGTAATCAGACATGGTATTAAGATGTGTTCCTCGTGAACAAAAGGAGATCGTGTCTACTGATCTTTTCATTGTGTGCTTACTAGCCCATACGGGAACTTCGGTCACACAACTACTTTGAAATTCGATCACGAAACCTACCACTTTTGTCACCATAGGATTGTGTAGTGTAAGTTCCCATAGGAAAGACCTACTGAGTTACGAGTCTATAGTCAGCTATATTGTCAAGCCTCGCCACCATTGTGAGATGGGTCGTCGGCGACTGGCGACTGGCGACAACGCAACCTTTCGAGTGTCCTATAAGGAAGTAAGAAATAATTAAAGGTATAAGACCAACATGTAGAGTAGGTGTATTGTGTAGGTTTGACTTTGCATGACTCACAGCATTCACATGAAACAGCATTCATTAACCAGAATAGGTTGTTCAATTGAAACATTGAACCAGTCATTAAGTTGTTAAACATTTGAATATATCAGGCTCTCTTAGGAACTGAATGGATTTATTCAGGACATGGAAGTGTCGAGAGATAAATAAAACAATTAAAATATAACATATTCATTTACTCAATCAGAATCTCTGAGAGTATCTCATTTTCACAATGGAAAGAGAATGTATATTTAATAGGTTTTATAATCCATCAATGTTTGTATGTTTGAAAAAAACACAAGAGGGCTTGATTAAGGCTTGGCTAAATCTCAGTAAATCCGCTTTTAGGACTTAACAGAGACCGTCCACAAAAATTAGCAATAAATTAATTGGAAAAGTGAATATGTTTCTCTATTAGTCCAAAATAGAACTTCATACCACTGTCCAAATATAAACTACTAACCTTTGTTGCAGTTCAAACAACGACCATACACTAGGTGTTTGGTGGAGTTTGTCCAATGTCTCTCATCAAGGATGAGGAACTCTTATCATAGATAAGGAAACGTACGTATAGTATTTACCAAGAACATAGTTCAGTTAGGCAAATACAAACGCAGAGGTTGGTAGGAAGTACACGCAACTTTCTCTACTAGATAGGCCAAGGTTAGGATCTACCTAGCATAGATGACGCGATGAACTGGGGCTTAGACAGGCCAAGCCTTATAGGGAAACCTATAATAAAACACTGGCGAATACAAACATTTATGGATTCACCTTAACATAGTTTATTTAGTTCAATGAAAATCATCGTGAGAATGAGACACTCCAGTCTACCAGATACCTCGTCTCGACACCCATTTAAGAACATAAATTCTTAAATTAATGTTCAAAACTACAATAGTTGTGTAATGTCAAGGTTCAGTGTATAATTACCTCATCTTAGAATGTATTCAAGAGCTAAAAGTATCCTTGAACACATTCCAGACTACAAACTACTTTGTTACCTCGTTCCAACATATATTTAACAACTACAAGTCCTTAAATTAATGTTTGAACTACAAAATTTGTGTAATGTCTAAATGATGCCAAATATACATATATATATATATATATATATACATATACATACATACATATACATTCAAAAGAAGCATATTTATATGTAGAGAATACTCGACAAGATACGACAAATAATCATTAGTTTGTTTATAGGTCATATTTAAACAACATAGTAATATTTCATTCATTATTTAAATACACCCTAACGAAATTCTATTTAACCCTTAATATCTAAAATGATAGTTTTAACCAAAAATTCATTCAATTTTATATGTACTTTAAAGTCAAACGAATGTAATTTCGTTTTATCCTATCAACATCATATTGTGATTATTTACTTAAGTTAGATTTCATTCTATCAGTTAAATTCAATATAATTATGGTCATAAGGCTTATTTCATAATAATTTCATTCAATAATCAATCAATAATTAATAGTATCAATGTAACCCTTTTCATAATAATTTCATTCAGTAATCAATAATTAATAGTATCGATGTAAACCTAGCTAATAATTCATTAGATATCTTTTATTAAAAATCTCCGTAAAAGTTATAAAAATTAGTAACAGAACCACAACATGCAGAAAACAAACATGCGTCAAAGTGTATCAAAATTGTAAATTATTACACATGCGTATATATAAAAAATTAATGCATTCGAACCAATCAGGAGCTCTTGACTGCAGACTCTACACAGGTTTCACTGAATTTAATTAGCGGAATACAATTAAAATTTTATAATAAAGAATTGCACTTAATAATAATAATCAGTAAAATTAAATTAAAACTAATTCGCGATCTACACTGAAGCTACATAGCCACACTCAGCCGGCTTACGCTAATGAAATCTCTGATTCAAACCTAAAAATACTTTTTAGGTATTTTATGTTTAATCTAAATCAGAAATTCCATAGCTTTCGCCAGCCAAGAGGCCGCGGCGGCCGCGGAGGCCCTCTACCTCAATACTCTCTTCCAATTCAAAATCGAATGCTGACTGTCCACAACTGACTGCCCCGAATTCAAACTCCCATCGTATTTATTCAAATCTCGCGTCTGTTTTTCCCCCACCCTAACACGTCCACCAACGCGCCCTGCAGTGTTCCCATCCTCACAGCAACTCCCGTGTCACAAGGAAATTTGGATATCTTCGGTTCATTGCCGTGTTCAAAGATACTGCAACCCAATGTATAATTGTTTCTTCCTAATAATTTAATCGATAGTTTATAAGTCATTATAGTGCAACACAAAACCAAGGAATAAAATTATTACA
Source organism: Melitaea athalia (assembly GCA_905220545.2). Taxonomy (NCBI): domain Eukaryota; kingdom Metazoa; phylum Arthropoda; class Insecta; order Lepidoptera; family Nymphalidae; genus Melitaea; species Melitaea athalia. The sequence goes on along the minus strand of HG992199.1, from coordinate 7,846,227 downwards.
CAAAAACAAGGAATAAAATTATTACTTCCTCAATAAATTGAGCTTTACTGGCTGTAAGCACTTTTATCCGATCCGAAGGAAATTGCGTAAATCAATTAAACAAAAACACAACAAAGATAAACAATAAAAGGGAAAAACAAATATACATTGAATAAAGCCGAAGAAAACAATGTTAGTTACGATAAATTTGTATGACGGTTGTGAAGAATAATGTATTATTCAACCGATTTCAAAAGGAAGTTATTTAACCGATTATTGTCATTTTTAACCTTACGTGTTAATGTAAAGTAAATACACGTCAATTTTGTAGGTTTTATTTCAAAGCAAGGTAACTTAAAACTTTGTGATGGCAACTCTGGCCGGTTTTTTTTTGTTGTGACTTCCACAAAAAACTGTCCCACGGCTAGTTTTGAACCCTTAGGCCCGGGTTCCACTGTTTAATAAAGCTATGCTTTGCTTAATCGGATTTATAATTCGATTCTAATCTTGGCTTTCGTTTAATTATTATTACGAATCATTTGTACGGGAATACAGCAAAGTGTTGTTTTAAGACTTTTTTTCAGGCAATTTTCTTTTAAAATTTCTCTCCGTAACAACCATCCCCATACCTCAAGGAATCATGAAAAAGAGATACACTACTATAACCTCGTGTATCAGAATATAACATATGACAACTTGACAAGATTTGTTTTTAATAGGTTAAACCGTTAGAAGCTCTAGACAAACCGTGTTTACACAGCTAAACGCCAAAAATCGGTCGTTTTAGAATTTAAACTCATTTATTCTCTAACTGCGTTTAGTTTATGTTGGTGAAAAGCAATTTCCTAACTAATCGCGATTGTTTCAATCAGTGGAAACTGGCCCTTAGAACGTTTCCTTATCATCGTTTTATCGAATTTGTCAACACAAAATTTTAAGCCTGTCTCGAATATAAAATTTATCACTCTAATATTTTAACAACTAGCTAAAAACTGTTTGAGTTCCCAACTAATAAATTTCTATTCTTAAGTACAACTTAAAATTTGAGTCCCTAATGGATTTGAGCCATTTTTGTACATTAACTTGACTGTTTTATGTTTACGTGTCAACTCACATTTCAATTTATGCGTTTGTTATCTTAAAATTTATGGCACTAATAAATTAGAACTGAATTGTGTTTATTTGTTACGTTACAGTGGACTCCGCTCCTATTGGACTTAGCGTGATGATATATAGCCTATAGCCTTCCTCGATAAATGGGCTATCTAACAGTGAAAGAATTTTTCAAATCGGACCAGTGGATCCTGAGATTAGCGCGTTCAAACAAACAAACAATAAACAAACAAACAAACAAACAAACAATCAAACAAACAAACTCTTCAGCTTTATTATATTAGTATAGATTCTTTATAAAAGCTATCCGGCCGCATGTCTCATTAAAGAAGGACAATTGAAAAAAATATTTGTAACTTTTAATATTGAAATAATAAGTTTAATTTTAATTATCTAACTTTAATTTTGATTAACATTAACATGATCTATACCTTAAGTCGAAGATATCTTGAAGTATCTTCATAATCTATCTTGAAGTATATCAAAATTATCTGCGAAAACGACCTTCAAATATTTAATTAAAATTCCACTATACAAATTCATATTATATTACAGACGATCCCTGTCAATAAAATTCATAGCATGTTCCTAGTGAGCATTATGATGAGGTTGTAGAACATTTGTGTATTTACAATTGAAATTATTTTTTTTTTTAACTCGCAGACGTCGTTAACGATGCGTCAATGTAATCAAACTGTCGTTTGTTCACGGCTATAGAGGTGTAATTATTGATGCAATGCTATATGCTAGTGCGTAGGGCTGATACTACTCATAATTATAATCTGTGGAAATTCAATTCAATTTGTTTTAATCTACGTTACATTTGATTTTTATTCTTAATTTCACACATACACATGTTAACACAGTAATTGAATGTTATTATTAAATTGTTATTGTGAGAGCTGAAATAGTAATGACGAAAAGTAGGTATATAAGAGCCAAGAGTAATTAATGTGTGGAGAAGATTCAAAATAAGTACATAAATAATATGTCAATGTTTATAAGCAAGAATATCTTAAGCGATTTATCGCTAAAACAACTTAGGTACGTATCTTACATTAAGACTTAAAGATTTGAGCCGGACTTTTTGAGTACATAGACTTTTCGATCACACGGTTCTACAGAATATGCAATGTAGACGTAGTGGGTCTTTTTCGTAAAATAATAATTTTATAAAGTATGTAATTTATTTAAACATTGAGATGCTATTTTCAAATCATGAATCATCTAGTGGAGACAAAGATAAAAATTTAAGTTTGAAAAAAAAAACAAAGTTAAAAAAAATGTTAAAGTAAGTTTAAAAGCTGAAATTTCTATCTTTTCTATGGTTTATTTATTAATTTGGTTTTTAATGTATCTTAAATACTTACTTCATATTATTTTTAATAATTAAAGCCTTTAAGTTTCAATTACGTGACACCCCTAAATTTCAGGTCAGTTGGAAAATTGTAGTGGACTATTATTATTAATGTTCTAGCTGGCTGGCTACTAACTACAGCAGAATATTATACATTGCAGTTTCGGCTGATACATTTTATATTGCATTTGTATATAATATCATATATACAAATGCAATATAATAAATAGTTTAATAAAGTAATAATAATGTGGTAAAGGACAATGCCTATTTGTGCCCGGTACGTGCTTTGACTAGTTTAGACAATTCATATATTTAAGTATCGTTTATAAATTGAAACTAGATTTTTAATAATATTCTAAAAGTGATCAAAGCCGTGGTTTATAATTTAATTTTAAAAAATATTTTAGTTGTATTCCGCGATTGTCATGTCAAAATAGTTTAAATATAAATAGCAAGTCGTCATAGCAACCACACAAACAAACGCTTTTTTTAAATTAAAATATAAACCACGGCTTTGATTACTTTTAGACTATTATTAAAAATCTAGTTTTAATTAATAAAGAAAACTTTAATATGTCAATTTTCTGGTCGTGTTGGGGTTTATAATTTAATTAAAAAAAGCGTTTATTTCTATAGTTGCGTTTCCGACTTGGTATTTATATTTAATATGTTTTGACAGCACAAACCCGGAATACAAATAAAATATCTTTTTTAATTAAAGTATAAACTACGGTTTTAATCACTTCTAGAATATTATTAAAAATCTATTTTCGATTAATAAAGGATACTTAAATATATGAATTGTCTGAACACGTACCCGGGCACGGCTTCATAGAAAATAGGCATTGTCCTTTTTCTCTTACATTTTTAATTACCAACATAAAGTATTAGTTCCTTATTTTATTAATCGGTTTAATAATGTTTACATGAATTAGGTATTTTATATATTATAATACATTAAAGGTATCTAAAATTGTATTTTTCTCAAAATAAAACGATATCGTTTTGTATTGAACATGTCCACCCAATTTGCTTTCTGTAACTAAATTAAAAAAAAATTAAAATAAAATCTATCTCCATTTGTTTATGTTCTAGCAGTTTTTTTTTTAATTAGGATTCATTTTGATTTTCTATTGGCAATATTATAGAAATCAGTCTCGAGAAAAAAAAATCAGAATCTTTGTTGAAGTCCGTTAAAAGTATATATAATAATATATAGATTATAATAATATCTGAATAACCTCGTTAGTGTTTAGTCATCGTATGACCCCATCGGCAGTAAGCTGCTGAATTACTTCACTGACGAGGCATGATACAGCAGGAACCGCGTACTGATATAAGCATCTGCTGTAATTTTAAAGCTTCATAAAAACGGCCATATTATCTATGAACCGATAAATTTAGAAGTTATTTAATATGTATTTTTTAACTCATATAATTATAAAGATTTTAAATTATATCAAAATTTTTTCGACCCAACGGGATTTGAACCTGCGCCCTCTGACGTGCCGTGTCAGCGCTCTGCCAACTGAGCTATGGGTCCTCATCTAGCCGTGTCTTTCATATAATTATACTACACAACGACAACGATGTAATATAGTAACAGCTGCTTTTCACGCTAGAGATCTGACTAGATTAACAGCTTATAAAATTTTAAAACCGGAAGTGTTAAATTTCTTAATGCTTACTCTCAGTATCATCAGCAGTATATGCTTTTATATTTATTAGTCATTTTTAAATAATTACAACAATTAAATTGTAAACTTGATGCGTAATGAAATTTAATTAGACTCGATAAATTAACTGTAAACAACAGTCTATTTAATATGTATTAAAAAGTTGTACAATTCAGAAAAAATATTGGATGTCTTTCTTTATCTTTACTGTTATTTTTTACACCAATATAAGCAAACAAATGTACAGGCCGCCTGATGTGGCCGATTACCGTAGTTATTGGAAGCCTGCAACAAGAAACAACTGCGTTACCAACCCTACCAGCCAACCACTGTCATCACGGCGCATGCCTAGGAGCTCTGAGACTATGTGAGAGCAGAATAATTTAGCTGTGATCTTCTGAAAGAATAAGATTCTTTTCCATGGTTCAGATTTTGAGCAAGATATTTGCTCTGGTCTACCTTAAAAGGTATGTCTTAAATTTTTTTCTTTTATTTACAGATTAATTTTAAATATTATTCTTCACCATAAAGTACGAGATACAATTTTAGTACAAAATTCAGATTTTACGTTTAAATACGATGCTCACATTAATTATATATAAATAATTTCATAATTCATAATTTTTAAAGGTAGCGTATACTAAAATAAAATAATAATTAAGATGAGAACATCCTCATTAAAACCATTTCACAAATCAGCTCTGTGTAGCAATTTTAGATTTAATTTGAAACGCGACTCTTAATTAATATACATATTAATTACACGCGTAAAATTCACTAGCTGCTCCCCAATATTGCTGACTGTACGAATGCAATTCCCGTTTTAATCAAACAAGGAATGAAAATCACCATTACTCATAGCTCTCTTGAGCTCTTAATTAATTCTATGAGTAAAACTCTATGACATATGGCTACAACATATTTTACAATATATTATTATGACTTAGAGTTACGAACAATTTTTAATGACTCTACCTATATGTACGTAGAATAGGAGTCTCAATTCAGAATGACATAAGAAATCACTAGACTACAATACATCTAATTATACAATACATACTATTATACAATACAAAACTGCCAGATGATTGATGTGACACGACTGCGAACTGATCTAGTCACATTTATGGTTTAATATATGTATACAAAACAAACATAAAAATGTAAGATTATGTCTCATACATTAATACATACACAAATACTCAAACTAAATGAACACCAATAAAATACTGTTTCAATTATTTAAATGCCTCACTATTGGGCAAAGGTATCTTCTGTATAGGAAAAGTTGCAATTTAATTCTCTACGTTGCTACAATGTAGACCGGCGAAAATTTTCGTTACCAGAAGTAACCAACTTTGTACGGTTCTGAATAGTAGTACAAGAATACAAAATAGACCAAATAAGAAATCATGCGGTGTATCTGTGTGTATATTAGATCATCGAGAGATAGTTAAGCATATAACAGTAATTAAAAAAACGAGTGTTGTAAGTAATTAATTAATTTATAAATTCAGCTAGAAGCGCTGTATACGTTTTCATTTAAAGTCACGTATAAACGTGTGCAGCGCTGCTTGCTTAAAGTATAGAAATTACTTTAACACATTAATTATCTATTTTATTTGTATAATTTACGTAAATTTACAATTTTATTTATATAATCTACGTAATATTATGTCTGGTGACTTGTGTCAATTTAAATATTTATTTAACTTTTGGAGACAGTACAGTAGGTATATAACTCTTCAACCAAATACCAATATTATTTTCCTTGGTATTAATTTTAATGAATAAACATTGTTTCGTAACTGTTTTATTTTTAGAATAGATAATAAATGGTGATAAAGTGTTTTAAACTACTGATTTACATTTATAACGATATATTATGAGTATAATAAAAGTCAAGAATTTTGAATCTATTACTAATAACGTAACCTCGTAATACTAGCATTTTTTGTTATTTTAGGCTTAGTTCTTTTAGACTTAGTTTTTTATAGTTATTTGGTTCTCTCAGAAAGATATAAGATCAGAAAGGTTGTTAATATCATTATAAAAATCGTAAGCGTTCATTTGTATATAATAACATAGTATAGGTCATCAATTTAAATGCAGTTTATATAAGCTGCCCTTGAAATGTAGAGAATTGGTATGGTTATCCTCTTTACAAATTACAATGTTTATTTAATTATATATATCGTGAATCGGATAGTACAATATTTTGATCTTTATTAGAATTTCAAATTATAGTTACAATGAACAATCTATTTATATTTAGTTTATTTTATACGCGTACATGTGCTTGTCTTTGTATGTGTTTCGATGTGTGCATGTGTAAGAACATGTGTATCAATTTGTAAAATATAGATCTTTATCTCGTTTTATAAATAAATAAATAAATAAATAAGAGCTTAACACTCAACGGCCCCAGTAGGATTTTCTCCTGTGTCGGGAGTCCGGAAACACACAATACACAAGCACAAACGCCCAGACCACGACAAACATCTATATGGCCAATACAAATGTCTGTCGTGAGCGCGTATCGAACCCGGGATCGCCAGCGCAACAAACTGTGCTGTGACCGCTGCACCAAATTAATCTTATACTATTAAACGAGCAATTCTTGTATATATACATAGAATTTGAATCTCGGAATCGGCTCCAACGATTTTCGTGAAATTCAGTATACAGGGGATTTCGGGGGCAAAAAATTTATCTAGCTAGGATTCATTTAAAAAAAATGTCGTTTTATCCCTGTTTTTAGGCAATGAAAAAATATCATTAGAATACGAAGCTTAATTTCACTGCTGTTAACATAGCTGTAACAGCGTAATTAGGAAATCGGCGGGTGTCAAATCGTGTTGACCCGGGTTCGAATCTGTCTTCAGATTAGTTTTTTCTTTTTTTTTTTTTAATTTCACTCGTGATTTATTATTTAAATAAAATTAAAATATAAAAATACCGAGAAAAGAAAACAAAAAAAAAATGAAAATACCGAGCTAGGCTCGGTCACCCAGGTACTAATATTAAAATGCATTGTATCTGTCATCAAATAACAAAATATCGATAGTGATATAAATACAACTTCTAAACTTAGAACATGTATAAATTCTTAGTTCACATGTAAGCTAAATATGATAGCGAAATTCTAAAACACACAATTGGTGATACGCACTTGTAATTAGAACAGTTCCGAGCAATTCAAAGCAAACGATGACAAAGGATTAATAACGGTGACTTGTGCAAAACTCAAGGAGACTTGATGTAGGTATCTTTTGTTACAAGTGTACATGTTGTAAACATACATAAAACAATGATAAATCTGAAGTAGCAGTGAGTAAATTCCATTAACTCCATTATTTTAATTTTGACGTGACAATGTCTAATAAATCGATGAACGCCGGCGGTATGGACGACTCATTGTCAGGTTACGCTAATTGTCCCGTTACGCTCATTGTACGCTTGTGCCGAATCTATCTCTCTTCCACTCGATTGGCCTATGTGTCCGAGGAGATGTTTTGTTATGACGATGTCACGTTAAACTAAGGTCCGTAAACCAACTTTACAGACAATCAATTTTTTTTCGTACAAATATTCGTTTCTGGTCTGGCGTTTTTTTTTTTTTAAAGTAAAACTGTATTGAAGAGTAATCTGGTGAATGCGTAACGAAAGCGTTACATAAAGTGTGACCGGGCGAGGCGAACGTAAGTCGAGAGGAAGATATAAGTTAGATGGAGCTAAAGAAGTTTTACTTCAGTCATGTGATATTTTTTAAATTAACATCCACAGGCTCTAAAATACCCATAATGCGTTTTATAACAACATCATGCATAAATATATAGGTACATAATTATGCTTATAATGGCGATTTATTACCTACGACTACAGATCGACAGTCCTGTGACTGACTGGTATCTGGTCTGGGGTTAGTATTTGTGGGTTTCTACAACATGACTCTTCATTTTTTTACAGATTCGATTGAGGTAAAGTACAGCAAGATATATCTTGTTCCATATCTGGAGTTAGGCGATTGAGATAGTATCTCAACCAAACAAGAAATCACAGTCAAATGTAGCTAAGCTCTCGAGTAGTGTTGTGTTCCATTTTTATTTTTATGTAACGAGTTCGGCAAACAAGCGTACGGCTCACCTGATGGTAAGTGACTACCGTAGCCTATAGCCGCTTGGAACACCAGAAGCATCGCAAGCGCGTTGCTGAACCTACCCCCAATCCCCCCAGGAGCTCTGGTCACCTTACTCACCAACAGGAACACAATACTGCTTGAAAACAGTATTATTTAGCTGTGGTATTCTGTAAGGTCGAGGTACTACCCCAGTCGGGCTGTATGTCCAGTCATGAATAAGGTCAAAGCCCCTGTTGAAAGTCGGGAATAGAGTCGGCAACGCGCTTATGACGATGCTGGTGTTGCAGGCATTCATAGGATACGGTAATCAATTATCGTCAAGGGTACTGTGCAGTTGTTTGCCACCTTCTTCTTCTTCTTGAGGTTTCTTCTCCTATCGGAGGTCGGCTATCATTCTGGCTATTCGGACCTTACACACAACTGCGCGGAATAAGGATCGAGTACTCAGTCCAAACCATGTCCGGAGATTCTTAAGGCAAGAGGTACGTCTTCTTCCAGGGGGTCTCCTTCCTTGTATCTTTCCCTGTATTATTAGTTGGAGCAATTTGTACTTATCGCTACGTATTATATGTCCCAGATATTGCAGTTTTCTTTGCTTTATTATCTTTACAACTTCTGCCCCTTTGTTGACCATTGAGATCATAGAGATAAACATATTTAGACACTAGATGACCTGGCGAACTTCGTACCGCCTTTTTTTTCTTAAATATAATAATTACATATACCAAAATAAAATATAGCCTATCTTTCAAGTTGGATCAAACTGCACACGGTGTGCAAATTTGATTAAAATCGGTTAAGTGGTTTAGGAGTCCATTGAGGACAAACATTGTGACACGAGATTTATATATATTAAGATTATGGTTAGGGCTAATATGGAAATTATTTATGTTACAAAGGAAAATAATGGAAACGTAACATTGGAGAGTAGGGTTTTCAAATTAACAGATATATTTTAGTTTAGTTGAGTATAACATATCAATAATATATACCTAAGTAACAATTTCAGCTCTTTTTACCCAGGATAATATTTCACTATGTCAATATCCCTGGCAAGGATAAGGAAAATTCACCACGCCGGTCCATAACGGTTTGACAGATACTTGTTTACATCTGAGTATTGTTGCCGATTTTCTTTTGTTGTCGAAAACAATATAATGAACAAGATGAGCTTTATTAATAAAGCACTTTAGACAAAATATACCTACAGTTGTTTAGTTTTGAAACCGATATTATAATTATCCATTTATGTATCTACTTAAAAATAAACATTTAAATTCACATTATGAGTGAAAACCCAAAAAGAACACGTTATATCTAGATCAAATTTAAATAGGACCACAAGACATGCTGTGAAGCTTTAGATTAAAAAAAGAATCATCATAATTGTATTGGCTCGCAAACGAAAAAAAACCGACTTCAATTACATCGACAATTAATACAACGTAAGTAGATAAAAAAAAATAGTCAAATAAATATGCGTTATCAAAGATTACTGAAAAAGTAGTGATCAGATCTCTATCAAATTTATAAGGAATTACAAAAAAAATATCAGCTTTCGAATAAAACAAGAATCATCAAAATCGGTATACCCAGTGAAAAGTTATGCGGTATAGTACAACGCAGTTCGACGAAAAAATAATCAAGTAAATACGAGTTATTAGATATAATTATGTAACTCGAATGTGACACGCACCAACAGTTCGTTTAGAAAAATGATCAAAATCGGTCCATTCAGTCAAAAGTTCTGAAGTAACATACAAAAAAAATCCATTATCTTCTCCTTTTCTGGAAGGAGGTTAAAAATCGGTATAACTAGTATAAAGATATGAGGTAACAATAGAGAGGTCACTGCGTCTTTACTGTGTACTTGGTACTTACTTCTTAAGTATGTTCTTAGTATAAAGTATTATGAGACTACAACGTGATTAAAACTCAACAATTACACAATATGTACGACTACTGGAACCTTTTGACGATCTTGTCAACTCGCTACATTAAAATTGATTAACTTTCTTACATTTACAGTAGTGTGTGTATGTTTGTTGTTGATTAATTGTTTTAATAAGTATTGTATTTGTGTGCTAGATTATTATTTATTACAGCTCGTTTCGTGTGTGCTTATGTGTGTTTGTATAAATGTATATTACTAATAAGCTAATAACTATACACATAATAAAACTGTAATCAGTTGATACATGAGATGACAAAATACGTATATTTTTATTTACAATTCGCTTTCAATTACCGGGTACTTCCGCAATCGCTTACTATCAGGCGGGCTGTCCACTTGTTTTCCACACTAGTTGAAAAAAAATTAAAACTACTTGTAACAAAATGTGGTTAAAACAGTTTTTATTTACATTTCGCTTAAAATATATTCTTGTGTACAATACTTTTAATTGAATTATTTTGGAATTGAATTATTCGATATCAAGATAGCGTTGATAAGTTGGTTGCTTTGCGTTAAAATTAATATCAATATTAATTTATTTCATATTATAATTATTTTGTTTGCTTTAAAATATAATTTAACAATACATAAATAAACATTTATAGCACATATCAAACAGTTTGGTACCTACTCTAAATATTGATTGTTAAAACTATATCAACTGTATTAATTTTACCTAATACTAATAGGTACAAATAGTTCAGAAGTAGGTTTTTATTATTATTATTATATTATTAAGTATTTTAAATTACAGGGATTCATACATACTTACATAATATATTAAACTAGTTCATGCATTTATACATAAGTACATATTAATACACACACACACACACACACACACACACACACACACACACACACACACACACACTGTTCCAAAACATTACCTACCCTATAAATAAGGAGACCGCCATTGTCCTTAACAAATTTCAACAAAAGTAAAATAGTTTTATGATAAAATAAAATATAAAATAAACATTTTCAAGATTAGCACGTCATGGTTTATATAGATAAACGCAAAATTTATTCAAAATCATACTTTTAACACCAACCAAAAGTCGCAGGCGTCTTCTTAAACAAATTGAAAAATATAATTTTACTTTCCTTTGTGACCGTTTTATACAACACTGCAATAAATCTTCCACATTTTTAATTTAATATTTCTTGATAAACGGCTTGTGAATTTAAAGTTCTAAAAGCAGACAAGATTAAGAAAAAACTTAAGAAATTATCTAATAAGGAAGAGGTAATCTGTCTGAAGACACTAATGTAGATTTAGCACAACAAGATATTATTGAAATACATAAAATTGTAGTAGTATTCGTAACATCTCGATTATTCTTTCAATTATTGACGTAATAACAATCAAAGGCTTACTCACATAATTTTCTTATCTTATCTCATAAACTAATAAATGGAGAGCCGGTTTTTTCATTCGGTTATACTGCAAAAACTACTAAACCGATCGGAATAACACTTATACATAAGATGCAGCGTGTTTCGGAGAAGGTTTTAGTATATGATATGTTGTTGATTACGTATCGTGTAAAACATATGGACAGACAGAGGTTGCTAGTTAATAATGAAATAAGTTAAAATAAACGAAATATTTTTTTTTTTTTTTTTTAGATTAACATGGTTACTTTTATTACGAAAATTATTCGAAAACGGGATATTTACCATATTTATTATTTTCTCTCGTCAACAAGATATTCAAAGTTAATGTCGAAATATCGAGCTCCGCGAAGAGAAAATAATAAACATGGTAAATATCCCGTTTTCGAATAATTTTCGTAAACGAAATATTATTTTATTATCAATTTAAAAAATCTTTAAATTAAATGGTCATATTTCATAATACAGATACATCATCAAGCGAAGAAAGTATCCTAAGCTAACATCACAAAATTTTATTATAATTCAAACAGGGTTTCATTCGAAATGGACGCAATATTTGTCAAATGTCTCTGATAATAATTTCGACCTAGGGCTTTACACATTCTCAAAGGCATAATGGGAAGACCCATTAGAACAAATGCCCTCCATTTAATTTTATAATTCGTAAAACAATATTTGTTCTTGTCAAATTGCCTGTCACTAAGAGCAGTAGAATAACTTTAAAGAACTCCAGAAGAATCTTCTTCAAGCGTACCTTGTTACGTAATTATTAACCAACGTAATTTGGGTGTTCATGTTTCTTTATTTCTCATAATAATAAAAGTGGTCACCAAAATTGATGATATTAAGTGTTATAACAGAACATCAAATTCTAACATGTTTCTGGCAAAGACGTTTTTTTCCAGTATTATAGCATTGTTCTTACTATTATATTTTGAGTTAAGCTAAAAAGCGTTACTACTTACACTCAAATAATATGTAGCCTTTTTTAACTACAACTTACTTTATTAATTAACTAGCTGACCCCGCAAACGTTGTTTTGCCATATATGTTACTAGCTTCTGCGCGCGACTTCGTCGGCGTGAACTCCGCTCCTATTGGTCTTAGCGTGATGATACATAGCCTATAGCCTTCCTCGATAAATGGGCTATCTAACACTGAAAGAATTTTTCAAATCGGCCCAGTAGAACCAGAGATTACCGCGTTCAAACAAACAAACAAACAAACAAACAAACAAACAATCAAACAAACTCTTCAGCTTTATATATTAGTATAGATTAATTAATTAATTAGCAATTAATTTACTTTTTTAAATTTTAACGAGACAAAACGGTTTTAAATTACAGTCTAAACTCTTCACAACGTTTTTGTTGTAGCGAAAAATACTCGCAAAAATAACATAGATATCGGATCCGTTCGCTTGAGTTACTTCAAAGTCTTCAAAGTTCTATTATTATTTGTTATCAGATTACAAAAGGCTTTAGGTAAGATGACGAAATTTTTAGTAAGCGGACACCTGATTATTACGGTCATTACATTTATATTTACATACAAAACATTTTTAAACTGTAAAAAGAGCAAAAAAACAAAAAAAAACAAAAGTATGATTTAAGTTACAAAAAACTGCTTTGACTAACAGCGTGTTTCTCGTACTATGTTCATTGCACTGGCATCCGTTAACAACAATTTTAAAATGTTATTTATTATTTTTATCAATGCTAAAACTAAAATCATATTCTGACGAAAACACATTTAACCACGACGTACGGAGTGTCAGTGCGCGACACTAATTCACTTTGACGTGTATTAAAATACGCACCTTGTTTGTCAAGGTGTCTCTTATTAACGAGCTACCTAAATTCAAGTGTCTCGAAACAAATTTTTAGTAATACTTCTATGGTCGATTTACATCAGACGAGCGAATGCTCATTCTTTCCCCACTACATCAAATTCTTATCAAATTATTTTAGTGTAAACAGGCGTAGAGCATTCTTTCGTTGTTATATACATGAATACGAGTGTTCGAAGATCAAGAAAGAATGCTCTTGTTCTAGCTCTAGCTCTTTGTTCATTTGGTCTAAATCCACCCTAAGACATAAAACAGATATTTGGCAAGATTGTCGTACCCATGACGTAAATCTGTGCCCATGACAATGCGTTGGTAAATGTATCATTATATAGGGGTATTTCAATGAGTAAAACATAATACATATTATGTGAAACACCAAGTTATATCTCTCAAAGATAATGTTAATAATCGTAAATGTAAAAATATATAAATATTATTATATTGTTACCACGGCCGTATATCATATAAGTTTCAATTTAATATTATCAGAGTCAATTAACTGATATTACATTGGGTTCAGTAAGTACTTTAGCGTTTAATCTTAAGTATGTTGATAAGTATGAATTAATAACCAATGGAAACTATACGTGGTTTATTTATTATGATTGACGTATTATCAATATAATGAGCTATATATATTTATGGGTACCTACATAAGAAAATTAATTAGAGCGATGTCTGTAACTGTTTCCCACAGCTGGGCAAATAAATACATATTTCTATTTCACAACAGTATAATTTTAATGTATCTTCCAAAATTATGTCATAAAAATAAATATTTCTTCATTTAAGAATTACAGTAACATTTCATATTAATAGTACAAGTCGGACATTATCGGCTGATAAATATTTAGATATTTTTTTCGACTTTACTCGGCTATCATCTCTAAATCATTTAACATTTTATCGTTATATTATGTACTATAAATAAAGCCTAATGCAAGATCAATGAAAAGAAGAAAAAGTAAAATTAATGCTCGCAAAATGTTTAGTAAACCGTTATACTTCTGGTTGATGAAATTATGATTAGTGCTCAATGCTCATGTCTTTGCTTTACCTTAAAAAATTTGAGGATACTTTGATTTATTGTTAAGGAATCTCGCTATTTTCTAGAGGGATATGTGCTGATCTAAGGAATCTATATGTACTCATATGACATGATATACATATTAAATAATATGAAATTGTGCAAAAATTCGACTTATTGTCATTGGCTATGAAATATGTCGCTTTGACACATACGCGTATAAAAAAGGAATAGTAACAACAATTATGAACGCGAGTGTAAAGTGAAATCTCGTGTAATTTCTCGTACATACATCATATTTTCATACTAGCTGCTGCCCGCGACGTCGTCTGCGTGCGGTCACTGCTCGTTCCCCGTAGGTGATAGCGTGATAATATGTAGCCTATGTTCTGACCCGACTTCTTAATAATATTCGTGCCAAATTTGAAGTAAATCCATGCAGTACTTTTTGAGTTTATCCCGGACATACATTGACTTTCTATCATTTTATTATATGTAACTAGCTGCTGCCCGCGACGTCGTCTGCGTGCGTTCACTGCTCGATCCCCGTAGGTGGTAGCGTGATAATATGTAGCCTATGTTCTGACCCGACTTCTTAATAATATTCGTGCCAAATTTGAAGTAAATCCATGCAGTACTTTTTGAGTTTATCCCGGACATACATTTGAAGAAATAAAGGTTCACTGCTCGTTCCCCGTAGGTGATAGCGTGATAATATATAGCCTATGTTCTGACCCGACTTCTTAACAATATTCGTGCCAAATTTGAAGTAAATCCATGCAGTACTTTTTGAGTTTATCCCGGACATACATACAGACAAACAGACAAACAGACAAACAGACAAAAATTCTAAAAACTATATTTTTGGCTTCGGTATCGATTGTAGATCACACCCCAAGTATTCTTTAAAAAAAATATTCAATGTACAGTTTTGACTTTTCTACCATTTTATTATATGTATAGATATAGATAGATACTTAAATGTAGTATAATCTCTATAATATCTTTATATCTATAATATATTGCCATAACCTCAATTATTCATGTAACCGCGTTTCAGCTAAAGCGATGCCGATATTGACTGTTCCATTCTGCTGCGATCCTTCCATAGCTTCCTGTTTTACATAATTTATGAAATTTATTCTCGAACCTTCGTACGCTATGGACTTTTTCAGTCTATTGCTCGTTTTACCACTTAATTTAAATAATACGTTTGAATTTCTAATGGAACGGTGCTTTAAGTATGCTCCTAACTTTGTTTGTTATAAATTAATAATATGATGGGTTACCGCAGTGATCAAACTAACCGGGTGTTGGGAAAACGTTGAGGGTTCGACCTACGCACGTGAAAAATGGTCATATTTTTTTTATAAGCGCTCTACGTAGCAGAAATTGAAAGAAAAAGAACGAATTTACAGAAGAATTTTATTGTTGCTTCTTCGTTCCTATCAATCGTAGCATCATAGAGATTTATATAGTTTATAGTCTAGAACTTTTCTCATTGTTAATGAATCATATACTGTCTTCTATTTCAGACAGCTATATATAAGCTAAAGCTTTTATTTCAGGCTATATGCTAACCATGATTCACACTTTATATAAAATAAATAAACATTGACCTTTGTTTTCATGATTTTTTTTAAATTTAAATAGCGAGTAAAAAATAAACCTATGCATTGCATTTTTTTTTTTGTTACCTAAATATTTACTCTCGAGATCTTCCTAAGCCAAACAAACCCTTTACATTATAATATTGTAGTAAGTTAATTTTCAAAACAAACTTCCGCGTTTGAACATTTTCCTCTGAACAAACAGATTATTCAAAACGAACCCTACGCGTCGTAAGCGTTGTTTCCTTCAAAGAAAAAAATTAAAGAAAACCTTTGCCAGTGTTTTTGTACGCAAAAACATAGAAAAAACTTTGTTTTTCTATTTGTTATCTTTGTAGGTAGTGTATTTATACTAAAAAAAGTACAAAGTAACAAAATATTTTATAGAACACTCGAAAAACTTTGTTATACATGTAATAATAATACCATTAACCATTTATACAATATAAATGTTTTGGTATTCCAACCTTTTCCATTCTCATTTTTAAAAATAACTTAACTGACTTCATACATTTTAACTGAGGTAGGGCACAGCAGGAAATATCCTTATTTGGAGCAGCCCGACTGGGGAAGTACCTCGACCTTACAGAAGATCACAGCTAAATAATACCTACTGCTTTCAAGCAGTGTTGTGTTCCTTTGGTAAGTAAGGTGACCAGAACTCCGAACTCCAGGGTTTGGGTTTGGGGTTAGGGTCGGCAACGCGATTGCAATGCTTGTTGCAGATGTCTATAAGCTACGGGTAACCGCTTGCCATCCGGTGAGACTTACGCTGTTTTGCCGCCCTAGTTGAATAAAAAAATACATAAAAACAATATTTTATGAATTTCATTTCTTATATTATCTCTGACATTAATAATTCATTCCCCAATCGAGACCCTTTTCGATTAACTTGACTCTTTCGGTGAAAGTGTGAATTCTGAAGTGTAAATTGAGATTTCTTTTGATGTCCTCCACAGTATCGTATCAATCTGTATTTTATACTGATGTCAAAAATATCTTTAGGAATTTATTAAATTTTGGGTTCGTAATTTATTTCATAGTTTGTTTTAGCCTTGATTTAATCTAATACCAGAAATATAGACTATATTTTTATCGTTTTCGTTAACAATAACTAACTAAAATTGTGACTTTGTACAAACGGTTCGACCACGGCAGATATGAGATAAGCAAGAAACAAACGCGTGATGACCGCTAGCACGAGAGCAGCTATAGTACGAGATCCCATCGAGATCGAGATCTAATTTACGATGGGATCTTAGACCACTAGGGCTAAAAACGTTGCGCCAAAGCATCGTAAAATTTGGATACAAAATTTAAAAAAATTAAATATTAGTTTTGCACGAACTTGTTGCGCATATTTATGTTAAACTTGTGGTCTGGTTAGTAAACGAACATATCTGTTTTCTGTCTGCGAATAAAAACAATTCATAAAACTGAACGTTCGGCAGTTTGTAACAACCGATATTTACTTTTACTTTAGCTATACTATTAAATATTATAAATATGATTCTACAACACATTGATAAAACCTCGTAAATCAACTGAAGTTTTTAAACTAGGTAAGCTATTTCGCTAACCTACAGTAAGTAGATCGTGGTTGATTAGGAACCGAACATTTACTACGAGATTTGAGCTACGTGGAGAAAGATATATACAGACTTACAGAGTATCCCGTAATGAATGGATAATCCTGAACGTGCGTGTGCAGAGGGGGAGGTGGGTTACAAAACCAACTTTTTTTAATTCAAACAGTTCGCGGTCTATGCCATTTTTCGTAAAATTTAGAAAAATCCCATTGTCAAAAAATTTGGACTTCATCTGTATCAAGTTACACGTGTACAAAAGATGCAACAACGCAATTGCCGAGCACGAATGGTTTTCTGCAGGGAAATGTTAAGAAGAATCGAAGATCAAAATTTTTTCAGAAAAAATTCCCAAGCACTGTTTGCCTCCATCACACAGTTTAGAATTCATCTGAATAAGCCGAGCAGGTAGTTGAATGATTAATTTATTGGGACAACCTGTATGCCTAGCAGTAGGATGTTATAGAATGAACAAAACAAACTAAAACATAAATCGTAAGAGGTCCAGTATTTTTATTATTTTATTTATTTATGATTCTAGAAAAGGTTCGTAAATATTTTTCAACCTGGGTAATTTTTTTCGCCGACCCGCAGTATAGGCAACGTGGTGGATTAAGAACGGACCTTTGTTTCTACCTAGAGAAAGGGGTAATGCTTAGCAGTAGGATGTAACATGCTGCATCAATGAGTAAAAAAAATCTAATACCTATCTACTTATAACAAAACTTTTTTATCTATTTACTACTATCGGCCCTGTGCAACAAAATAACAGCACTGTGTAATGGATACTTTTAAAAACTACTACTTCCTATTATACATTTTCAATTTTGTCTGTTTGTCTCTCTGTATTTTGCCTGCACATCACTCTGAAATTACTACTTACTGGTTTTGAATGAAACTTGGCATATGTAATCTGAAACCATGTTATAAGATAGGTCGCTGTCCTTCTGGGTTCCTTTTATCCAGAAATTAAGTATGACTCGAGTTAAAGGCCAGTATGACGCCAGTTAATGGGGAGTAAAATTCAAACTTCCTAGATGCTACAATCATCTAGAGTCCAAATTCGTTAAAAAAGCATAAACAAATGAAATAAATCTTTGATGACGCGTACGATATCACTCATTTCATAGAATTAAATTCAGATGGCTTAATATTTGCAATTTAATATCCAGCTCTTTATATAAAAAGATGAATGTAACAATGTTCATTGTATTATTTTAAATTTAAGCACGTTTTAGGTCTTATTAATTAAAAACAAAACTAATTTACCGTTTATTTCTCTTGGCAAATAGTTGAAATTAAAAACGTTATTAATTAAGAAAAATATTCAAAGAATTCTCATTAGGTTTTAAATTAAAGAGAGAATAATATAATTATCGTATATTAAGTCAAGCGTGTTAGAATTTTACGAAGCGTATAAAATTAAATTATACAATATACATTGGACATAACAATCTTTATAAAAAATCTATTATTATAGTACCATACATATATATTTCAATTACTTCAGCCTATCGCGGTCCACTGCTGGACATAGGCATGCTATAATTATATAATTAAAAATCTTTAAAAGGGCGGATACATTGAAGATGAAGATTAGATATGAATAAATTAAATGTAAAAAACCTTTTTAAAAAACAAGCTTTTATTTGAATGTGCTAAAACGAAAAAATAAATTTCTACTTTAAAACTTTACTATCTACTTATAAAGTCATTACACATAATCTATATGATATAAAAGCTTGTCGCGAGATATGAGTACTCGTATTTCCTTAGTTTGAAAATTTTCATAGTTAAAATCAATCACATCAAATTATTTAATTTACTTGTTTACAAGCAAATCACATCAATCACATTGTCATCCAAATTGAACCTGCATACAAAATTTCAGCTCCATTGGTTGCTTCAAAATTGAGTTGCAAGATTTCACCAGAACAAACATACATACATACATGCATACATACAAACTATGCATTGTCATCCAAATTGAACCTGTATACAAAATTTCAGCTCAATTGGTTGAAGATATCTGCTTCAAAATTGAGTTGCAAGATTTCACCCGAACAAACATTCATTAAAGTTACATACATACATACATATATTGCAAGTTAAATAAAAGCTTGTAAAAATATACGCGGAAGGTCGCATAATCAATATCTTTACCTTTGTCGCGGTTCCCGCCAAAAGTTTGTATCGATCACGATTCAGCCTGTAATATCCCACTGGTCGGCATAGGCCTCTTCCCCATGTAGGAGAAGGATCGGAGCTTAATCCACCACGCTGCTCCAATGCGGATTAGCGGATATATTCCCTACTATGAGTAACGATCGCTATCAGGTGTACATGATAACAACCGCGACCGACGGCTTAACGTGCTCTCCGAGGCACGGTGGGGAGACCCACAAGGACTGCACAAACACCCAGACCACGGCAAACATCTGTATGGCTAATACAAATGATGTCGTGTGCGGGGATCGAACCCGCAACCGCCCGCGCAACAGCCGAATTTAGGACTTTCCTAAAATCCAGCAAGAGACTTTTACTAAAATTCAGGAAATGACTTTGAAAGTGAAAACGTGGAATCACTCAGGTATTGGTATAGGTATCAAGTATTGCCTATACGAAATAAATTACCTTTATTCTATGGTAAAAACACTGTTATCTATCGAAAACTGTTCACTATCGACACTAAATTTAAATTGTTTGAATGTTTTCATAATCTATTTTCGTTGCTTGTATTCTGTTAATATTAAATATAAACAAAAACACAGTATGGTTGAAGTATTACAAAAATATCCACATCCTCTCAATTAAAAGCTTACATTTTGAAAACGTCTAAATGTGTTATTATTATTCGTAATCTTTATTGACTCCCTAGCTTGTACCCTGCACGCGTTGCTACGCTTTTAGGACATACAGACAAACATTCTTTTTTATACATATAGATAGATTGGATTGGTAGGCAGTGATACATATTTAAAGAGACAGTGTCTTAATTATTAAGGCAGGTAATGCACCAATTATCATATTGAACCACTTTTTTGTACTGATGATTGATTTGATTGATTGTGGTGATTGGTGAATGATTATTGAATCATAAATTCGTGATTTTCATTATGTAGTACTAAACTATTTCATATTATTACTCCAACTTAAATGATTATTTTACCTATTATCTTTCAGGGGATTTACTTTGTATAATTATGACGTAATAACACTGAAGCGTTAGATTAGAAATGACAAACCCTCGCAGGCGTTATTATCTACGAAATTAATGTGAAACAGGTTGAGAAATGAGCTATTAATTATAAAGTTATATACTAAAGTTACTGGAGTTTTTTTCTAAATATTGTTAATGAGATATCCATGCAACTCTTTTAATTTTGATAACTTCAAAAAACGTTTAGTGGAATATTATTATTACAAGGCTGACAGGTCAAATTTCATTTAAATATAGATAAAAGGCTAAAAACCTGCTTAATTAATTAATATTTTCCTAGTAACAATTTGCAATAAGTAACACAGTAACGAAATTTCTAAATGACTAATATGATATCCTGTTAAATATATTATTGTCATATTTTTTATGTGATAAAACTCTATAATATATATTTTAGAGTTTTATCAAGAAAATATAAGAATACTTATTATTATATTTAAATTAAGTTTTTTTTTTATTTTCCTGCCGTGCCCTACCTACCCTGGTTTAAAGGCCTAAATACCTAGGAATCTTAAATCTAAACTTAAATAAAAATATTTAAAATTTACATAATTAATTAAATCAATTAATTCAAAAATTAAAATCTAATCCTAATCTATACTAATATAATAAAGCTGAAGAGTTTGTTTGTTTGTTTGTTTGTTTGAACGCGCTAATCTCAGGATCTCCTGGACCGATTTGAAAAATTCTTTCAGTGTTAGATAGCCCATTTATCGAGGAAGGCTATAGGCTATATATCATCACGCTAAGACCAATAGGAGCGTAGCACTAATGAAGAATGTTTCAAAATCGGGTGGTCCTATTCCACGGGGACGAAGTCGCGCGCACAAGCTAGTCTTGAATAAAAATATTTTGAAAATATCTTAATATCACTACATATAATCGACGTATCATCAAAATTTCATAACTATTTTACAATAATCCGCTATCCGTCTTTCAATGCCAATTTGTCTTTCAAACCCCTCGGTACATATCTCTGACATAAATAAACTTCGGCGGATGGACCAACTAAATTTAGCGTCCGTTTGATGATAGATAAAACACATAACGCATCTCCTAGATGGATTTCTATAATCTGTAATACATGTCTTCATCTATATTTATATAAAAGAGATTTCCACCCATATATTGACTCATCACGATATCTCTGGACTGGAGACTTGAAATTTGGTAGAAATATTCTTTTCACCGAGTAGAGGTCAGCTAAAAACAGAATAATAATTATTATTGTGAATAATAATCATAATGTCACGCTTAGTATTGTGTTTTTTTTTATTTGCGATGATTGATTGACATAACGTTTAAATGATATACAATAAGATGCCGTGACAGAAGAGCGAAGACATACATGTTCTAGATTTTTTTTTTGTTAGTCCTATACTTTTGATCTATAATACACTCTCTCTGCTTTTTAACTTCATTCGAGGCAGACATTTTATCGAAAGGTAACATTAAATTATGGTATAAATAAATATAATCGAAATAATCAGAATCACTACATTTACTACAGCTACTAAAATTAGTATTTAATAAATTATTTCACATAAATGTTCACGATACGATAACTTAAGTAATAAAGTAATTAACTTTATATTCTAAAGCCTTAGAACTTCATTTCATTATATTATATAAAATGAAATTAATATTGTAAGAGGTTGAGGTAATTATATTTCCATTATCATAAGAAAATTTAAGCCGACTTCAATTCAATTGAATCGAAATAACATTAACAGCGCTTTATTATTCGGCAATTAGCAGCGTATTTTAACAATTATTTGAATTATTTGTCTTTGTGATTTGAAATGGATGAAAAGCGAACACTAATATAATATACCACAAAGTAATTCAAGCTTATAATTTTTTTTAGACAAAGTAATTTAACAAGTACAATAAATAATTTATAATTAGGTAATAATAATTAATAAATAATTAAATATATAGTTTGTTATTAAACAAAAAAAAAAAAAACTCGACAGTAAAGTAAAGTAAAAATATGCTTTAGATTGAGTATAACTAAAAAAATACTCGTTAGATTTCACTCAATTTAAATGGAACCAAATGACAGGCATCACCTTTCGAATCAAAAAAAAAATATCGAGATCGGTGTACCCAGTAAACTTATGTGTGTTAATTAAAATGAAACAACTTTTTCAGATTTAATCGCGGTTTATTAAGTTTTTTAAATGTCCGACGTTTCGGATACTTTACAACTACCATGGTCACAGGCGGACTGTCCTCCTTAAGAGGGCGCATAAGGCGAGCAAAAAATCAGATTTCACCCGCGCGCCCGATGAAACAAAATATACACAAAGCCTCGTGTCAGAGTGCGATAGACGATATAGTTTTGAGCGCATTACGAATGTAAAAAACGACAAATATGTTATTTTGTATATAATTCCGAAACTAAAAGTAATTACATTCAATGCCTTGGCATAGCTTTTACTCATATTTAAATGTAATTAATTATCAAATTTTTGTCTTAATGGTCATAACCATATCGAGTATAAATAGAAAAAATATAAAAATTAGAGGTTACTTCGTGATTATATTTTATCGAGGAAATTTCCTTATTTTATGTTTTTGATATGGGTCAATCCTGGCAAATATCACGTAGTTTGTCATATATTTTTATTTTAAGATTTGATCTGGAACTTTTCATGTCAAAACAAATAGAAGATTGGTAATTTTGCATTATGCGCGCTCTTAAAAAGTTGTTTCATTATAATGAGTGAAATTCGCGTAAACATTAGAATACAATATGTACCTACACTATATTTGAGAACCTACTTTATTTTTTTTTAAATTTCGTGAAAAATAATACCTGAAACCCGAGGCAATACGAGTACCTACTACTTCAAATAGGTACAAATATACTTTTGACATAATAATGCAATCATCAACAAAAACGTTGCGGGTCTTGCCTAATCTATGTAGGTATATAATGTAATATTTACAAACAGCAGAAAGTATCTGGTATCTGACTATATTATTATGTCAAGCTTATTATCTTAAAAAACATGTTTACGAATTGATAATAAATTGGTATTTATCAAATATTGAAAAAACTTACCAATGCTTTATTCCATTTGGTTTGTTTATTCACCTGTAAAGATAAAAAAGGTCAATTAGCAACAAAAGTCATTAAAATTGTTTCTACGGAACTAAATATTATTGTATGGTTATAAAACAATATGTTATCGATAAATATATGTTGTCTACCCGATAAATTTATTGCTTGCTGTGACAAAATGGAAAGGAAGTCTAAGGAAATGTAGTCCATAAAAGATAAACTGTTGTTTTTTTCTCGATAAGGGAATAGTGTTTTGTGACAATATTTATTTCATAGAAATTTTGATGCACAATGACAGAGATAGGAAAATCGAATACGAACAAAAAAAAAATTAAGCATGACTTTTTCATGACGCAGTAAATTTCTAATTTTTAAATATGATTTACGCTTTCGTTAGGTACAGCAATATTCGACAGTATATTAGATAAATAAAGTTAGACTAAAGTGGATTTGTCGAAAATGAACAATTTAAAAGTGGCAGTACACAGTAATCACGAAAATAATATCCACAACTTATTAAATTAAATAAGCAATCGCTATTAATTTAAAAAATAATATCCATAATTATATCCATTATTCTAAAAAATATATTCTAATATATTCTATGTGACTAGCCCGTTGGCGCAGTTTGTAGTGACCCTGCTTTCTGCTCCGGGGGTTGTGGGTTCGTTTCCCACCCCGAGTCTGGGTGTAATATACATACTTATTCATATATTTCTGTTTGTAAAATTGTAGCTAGACCAGTCGGCTGTTACCTATAACACAAGCATTAAGTTGCTTACTTTAGAAACAGACGACCGTGTGTGTATTGTGTACATATTCATTTATTTATTTATTTAAATTGACAATTATATTTGTCAATTCAAAACCTTATTTAGCATTAAAATTCTCGTCAAAGCTTCTTCTAACCGTAACTTTCACTTCAACAAACTCAATTTCAACTCTACTGTCCATTTGTAAACTTGGAAGGGTGTGTGGTGTGCCTTTTAGTTTAGTCTTGTTAAGGTTTAAAAGCTAGTTTGATTCTACATACGTGATGTGTCAAGTGAGAAATTTAGTGATTCGCGTAAAGTTATATTATGGTTATACAGTTTGTAATGTTAAAGTAGCTACTATTTTTAAGTAACTTTAAGAAAAGGAGAAGGTTTGCAATTCGAATATGTTTTTTTATGTGTGTTGCCTCATAGCTTTTTACTGTTGGATTTTGAAGATTATTTTTTAATCGAAAGGCCGTGATGGTAGTGGTGGTAAATACTGATAAAATTAATAAACCACTTTCAAAAAGTTTAAATATAAATTTAAAATAATACTTTACGAATTATCATATACATATTTTTATCTTTTCATAAATATCATAATCCTGAACATGAATGTTAACTAAAAATATATTCTACACTAGCTGTGCCCGCGACTTCGTCCGCATGGAATTTGACAAAATAGTTATTGTTCCGTTTGCAGTTATAAAAAAAAAAATCTAAAATAAAAAGTAGCCTAAGTTACTCCTTATTACATCAGCTATCTGCCAGTGAAAGGTCCATTTAAATCGGTCCAGCCGTTTCAGAGATTAGCCGGAACAAACAGACAGACACAAAAGTTATAAAAAATGTTATTTTGGTATATATATGCATCGTGTATACATATATATGAATGTAGTAAAAAGCGGTTATTTAAATATAACAAACAGACATTCCAATTTTATTTATTTGTATAGATAAGCATAAAAAGTTTAGTTTCAATAACGCACGTCAAAAACAAAAAAAAACATGTCAAAGAATTGACATAGCGCACACAAACGTGACGCAACAATATGTTATAATACACAATGTTGAATAATGTTATTTTCCTGTTCAAAATAAATATAATTTGTAAGATTAAACTGTCAAATTGAACGTTGGAAGTATTCTTATGAATTATTGATACATTTTTACTATTGTTTATAATAGCCCATTCGCGTTAAAAATAACGAGACAACACTTTCACTTAGCTTAGCCGTAGTACTATTTACTAATCTGTGGCTTAGCCGCGTCCCTAAACTAATTTAAATCTCATAAATTAACCTGTTTGAATGATTTATTTTGATTGTTAAATTTTACCACGGCGTTCTAATTTACTACAATATATTAGACATTGAAGAGCAGTTATTCAAAATTTTCTATGACAAATAAACTATACATGATAGGTACCTTGTTGCTTAGCAACACGAAACATTTTAACGAGTTATCAACAGTAGTTTAGTGTGCGTGTTTATTATATTGTACAGTCGTCATTTAAATGTGTGGGATTTTTTTTCACTAGTACGATGATTTTGTACGTACGTTCAATAACAATTTAATAGTTATTTTGAAACATATTTTTTTAGTTACCTATATCATTTATATTAACATTTTATAGTTAGGTATATAATAACAATCGATTGTTACTCATAATAGGGGAATATACCTGCCAAAACGCAGTGGAGCAACGTGGTGTATTAAGCTCCAATCCTTCTCCTACATGGAGATCAACTGAGGTAGGGCACAGCAGGAAATTTCCTGCTCAAAATATGGAGCAGCCCGACTGGGGTACCTCGACCTTACAGAAGACCACAGCTAAATAATACTGTTTTCAAGCAGTATTGTGTTCCTGTTGGTGAGTAAGGTGACCAGAGCTCCTGGGGGGATTGGGGATAGGGTCGGTAACGCGCTTGCGATGCTTCTGGTGTTGCAGGCGTCTATAGGCTACGGTCTTACCATCAGGTGAGCGTGAGCCGTACGCTTGTTTGCCAACCTAGTTACATAAAAAAAAATCCTACATGGAGAAAGAGGCCTATGCCCACCAGTACAATGTTACAGGCTGGATTGTTGTTATAATAACAAAAATTTATGACGCAAATACTGAACACGAAACTTGTTATTTTTAAACATATTGTATGTAATAAGATAAATAAGTTTACGAAACAAAAAATTACGCTTCTTAATTTAATCCGTTTAATTTTTTGCGTAATTCCACATCGATACAAGAGTTATCATGCGTATGACGTTTAGGATAACCGGTATTTTTTTCACGATCACGATTCAGCCTGTAATATCCCTTTATTTTTTATTAAGTATGTAAGAATTTCTACTATTTCAATTCTTGAAGAATTTTATATTTATTTATCTAATATTCATATAATAAAAATGCGTTATCAAAATGTATGTTATTACATTAAATCCGTGCGACTGCACCAAATCGAGTAATTTGTTGTTGTGCTCTTAATTTTATTAATAGGGCAAGTTTTGTAGACGAAAATAAAGAAATCGACGAATTCACAAAAAAAGGTAATAATTCATCTTTTATTTGGCTAATAGCTTTTTAATGTTGTTTTTAAGTAAAAACTAGCCAAGTGAAATCTTTAGCTTAATTTAATATTTTCTGTAGAACTTGGCGCTCATTTAGATCTCAATACTTTTTTCGGCGAAGTCCACAAACAACATATTATTCTTATTATTGAACTTGGCTGTCATTTTTCACATTTATGTTTTTGGTAGGATATCATTACTTTTTGTAGAGATGTTTATTTGAAATTTATTCATTTTTCTTGCTCATTCTGTTAACGGATTCGTTGTCGGAGACCAACCGGATCCTCATCTTATATCTATCAGCAACATAAAAAGACTAATAAAATAACTAAAAAGTTCAAGATGGCGGCTACTTTTTCTCATTCTGTTATCAGATTCGTTTTCTGAGACCAACCATGTCCCCAGATATCGATTTTGAAAGCAATCGGATGAATAATTACAAGTTTTTTGTTTGAGGGGCATGGGTACACCCTTTATTTTTTGACCTCATTTTATTTTTATACTCGTTTTATATAGCAAATGTATCAATTCATATTTTGTGCAAGTTTCAAATATCCACTTATAACGGTTCAGACGCTACAATTAAAAAAAGTTTTTTTTTTTTTGTATGGGGACCCCCTCTATTTTTTAACTTTCTTTTGTTTTCAGATTTTTTCCTGCGCTTACACGTAATTACCTAGCTAGATACCAAATTTCGACTTCCTAGGTCACCTGGAAGTGGGTTAGGTTTTTGATCAGTCAGTCAGTCAGTGGAAAATTGGCGACTTTTGAACCTTCATATTTTTGTAACCGTTTCAACTAGGTTAATGAAATTTGGGGTTCTAGTTGTCCTTAGGGATATAAATAAATATATGTAATTTGATCTGTTTCTGTTGAATAGGTTTTGAGTTATGGAGGGGTCAAAAGTCGCTTGAAATGGTTCTTGTAAATATACACACGGCGCTGAGTCGCCAGTTCTTTTGCTTGAACTTGGCTTGACACGCTGCCGCGTGTCTCGATTGCTTTTTAGCGAAGCTTTGTCTCAAAAGTAGGATTTCCCAAAGATTATATATAACTAATATTTTTGATTAATCACAGCCCAGAGAATCGGCATAGCGATTCAACGGGGAAATGCTGCTGCATTCTTGGCACCATTCCACGCGGACATGATTTGTACCAAAACTATCTGTAAATATTTAGTTCTTAAGTTGTGAATTGCAATAATGTATAATATTTCATTAAAGTAATCTAATAAAGAATAAAAAAGCAAAACTAAGCCATTTCAACGTTAACACGAAATAAACAACATATAAATATAATGTATAAATATAATGTAATGGGTTGTCTGGAAGAAATGGCTAATTAGCCATAAGTCCGACCATTGTACTTCACTGTCAGTACTTATCTTTAAGTTTTGTTTGTAAATATTTGTGGTGTATAATAAAGTATAAAATAAAATAAAAATAAAATAAATAATTAAATAATTATGTTTGTATACAGAAACACACACATGACTGATGTAGGTACCTATTCATCAATCATTACTGTGAATTATTTTAAGTGATTTTTTTCAAAAAACTCTTCTGGCTACACTAAATTAAATACATCATTAATTTCAATTATTGTGAAGCCAAAAATTTAAGTGTTGACCAGCACGAGTTGAATGTTGTGACAGTTGCTCGATTCAAACTAGTGTAGGAGATCCGAATGAGAGGCGATCTGTTTAAAGGAGGAAAATAATTTTATATTAAAAATAAATCGAGAAAGTGTTCATATTTTTCAATTTTGAGTTAATTATAGCCTAGCCAGGAATTTTTCAGCCAACCCTTGACGTAAAATGATTTTTATCTATTAAGCAGATGGCGATCTACGTAAGATTGCCGGCGTAGGCTGGATGAGGATTGCGGAAAACCGGGATGTCTGGCGCGAACTTGAGGAGGCCTATGTCCAGCAGTGGACTGCGATAGGCTGATGTGTGTGTGTGTATGTGTGTGTGTAAGCAGATGGGGAAGATCGTTTCTAGTTCAGATCTTAGACTAAACACATCAATTTCAATGTGTCAGATATGGTTACACATTGATTTAAAAAAATAGGAATTTATCTGGACATACCTATAAAGTAGGTACACTTTGAGTATATTATGCTATTCGACTAGGTATATCTATGTTTTCTTTATGAATGTGAAATCGTATTTTATTCTGCTGAGCTAGTTTAACAATAATTCGTCTTATGTTTGCATGCTTTATACCTAATGTTATGTACTCTAGTTATTGTTATACATTTTAGTGAATGTTACACGTATTATACTTACTAAATTTAAGACTAATATGTTAATTATTATTGTGCTAAATAAATAAACAACTCAACAATGTTTTAGTTTTGAGAAACACAGAAAATTATTAATGTACTAGCGACCCGCCCCGGCTTCGCACGGTTGCAAAAATTATCAGTGTTTCTCTACTATATTATGCATGTATTATACATATGAACCTTCCTCTGGAATCACTCTATTTACTAAAGAAAACCGCATCAAAATCCGTTGTGTAGTTTTGAAGATCTAAGCTTAAATACAGACAGACAGCGGGAAGCGACTTTGTTTTATACTATGTAGTGAATAGTGATAGTGAAGAAACAGTGTTGCCTAGAATTTAAAAACCCGACTGTCGTTTAACTACATGTTCTATGAACTATTTAATTAAAACTGTATATCTAAAAATGATGCTATACATTTAAATGAGGTAAACGTTATTTTTTATCTGTTTTATGATAAAATTGTTTATAACTGTATTTAACGATAGCCATATAAATTAACAAAATTTTTGAAACAATAAATGAATACAACAAAATTATACACATTTATTACAATAGCTTGATTTTTCGCCGTTATGTCTGGTTAATTTTATTCCGTGAAAATGCTACTTAAACTTGTTTTTCAACTTAAATCATATATCCGGCTAAACGGTACAACGCGTTACCCCCATTTACCCATACACCGCAAACTCCGGACGTCCGACGCAAGCCTATTTTCAGTCTAACAACATTTTTACCCACATGCATTAAACTCGGTTTTCTAAAATTGAACGTTAAACAGTTGAAAACGGGAAAGAGGTTAATGACGCCAACTAATAACCGGAAGAAGAATATTTCAAGTGGTCTTAATAGTATAAAACAAGTTTGAAAATCTGTTTATTTGTAGTTACAAGACATTTTTATTATGTGATATAATATTAATATGTAAGAATACATAAATTATTAGTAAAGAAGTCCTCAATTAGAATGATATGACCGAAACGACACGTTATATTAACTCAATTTATTAAACTGTCACAAAGCTTGCCAAAAAAACTAAATTCTTGTACTTTGCACTCAAAAATATTTTTCTTTAGTGATATGAAAGAAATTGCTAGTACGTTACGTTTTGTAGAAATTCTTTACCACAATTTATTTAAAATAATGTTTTACAACTTATTTATTGTTAAACAACTTATTTATTGATATATTTTGAAAAGGTCTGAAAAAATATAGAGCAATAAGGAAGAATGTACATTGGCCGACATTAATAGAAGGATAAAAAAATTAGCAAAAAGATTGTACATTTGCTAGTTTTCTTTAGTAAAATTTTTTTATACGAGTAAATAGTAAAAATGTATAAACAAATACGATGTACAATTAAAGATATTCTACTCATTTCATATTAATCGCCCACTATGTAAGTAAATCAACAAGCCTCATGAAACTGACATATGTTTTTTTTTTCCTTTTAAAAACGTCTTCTGTCTAAACCCAGGCAAAGCCCTCGAGAGTCTATTGAATTGAACGTACCCTGTTTTAGAACACTGGGGTTTAACTTAGATACTTATAACTGTTATGGTTGTTATGGTTGTTGGTGCTGGCGAGGGGCTTGAGGTTTCAATAAAAGACTTGAATTTAAGACGAGCTATATTTAGCGTGCGTGAGCATGACGACAGGAACAGGAGAAGAGAGATCGCAGAGGGCGACCACAGACAATACATATTTTATTTAAGACTACGTTCGTATTTACGTAACATCTCCCTTATACAAAATAAAAGAAAGTAGTTTACAACTTTAAACATTACAATGGCAACGGAGCAAAAGGTAAGTTGTTCTTTTTTTTTTTTTACAATATTTTGGCAACACTATTTATTTGACATTAGTAACATGACAGACTGACAGTGACAATTGACAACATAAGACAATCTTATATCTAAATAGAACATTTTCACAATTTTATAATATAATTCAATAGCTTAAATTTAAATGTTTACAATTACATTAAGAAATAATTCTTAAACAATGTTTACAAATTAACAAAATCTTCTTGGCTTTATAATAGGTCTACCAAATGAAGAGTAAGAGGTATTCGGTTGATTTGTGTGTACGTTAGGAGTTTGTAATGTGTTTGTTTCTGTTTCAGGGTTTTCAAGTTTACGAGCAGGGCTAGTACGACAAGGAGACTGATGGTTGGACTGAGGACTGGTTACAAGAGTGCGAGAAGGAGACTTATTAGGAGAATATTTTGGTTTTATTACATGATGACGATTGCGACGAAAAGTTCCTTCTGGAGAGTCAATTGTGTACGACCTAGGCTGTGGACCTATATCTGAAACAATACCTGGAGTCCAAACACTATGAGGCTGTTTCTTAAAATAAACTTTATCACCTGTGTTAAGCGGTGGCAACGATTTTGTGTGTTTATTGTAATAAACTTTTGATTTATTATTTTTTGTTTCATTATTAACCTTTAATGACTTATAGTTAGGTATTTTAGGTTTCAAATTCTGTTCTAAGACTGGAAGTTTAGTTCTAAGTGTTCTAGACATAAGTAATTGTGCTGGTGAAAACATATTTTCTTTTGGTGTGTTCCTATACTGTAATAGCGCTAAGTGAGGGTCTGTTTTGTCTGCAAGGCACTTTTTTAACATATTTTTAATGGTACCTATTGATCTTTCAACAAGTCCGTTGGACTGGCTATAGTATGGACTGGAAGTTACGTGTTCAATTTGCCAATCTTTAGTAAAATCACGGAACTCTCTTGAATTGAATGGAGGACCATTGTCGGAGACTAAAATAGCTGGGATTCCATGTCTAGCAAAAATAGATTTCAAATGACTGATAACAATATTACTACAAGAACCTCTTGTTAGCTTGACAATTTCAACATATTTAGAAAAATAATCTACTACTATGACATATTTATCTGAATTAAAATCAAACAAATCTAAACCGACTTTATACCAAGGGATAAGCTTTATATCATGTGGCTTTAAGGGCTCTTTAGAGTTGCTACGCCTGTAAGAGAGACAGATATGACAATTACTAATAAACTTCTCTATTTCAGTATACATATTAGGCCAATATATTAAGTTCTTTGCTAGTCTTTGACAACTATGTATACCCTGATGTCCCTCATGGATCTGTTTCAGAATCTCATTTCTCATACTATTAGGTATAACAATACTGTTGTTTTTAAAAACTATACCATTAATGACATGTAACTCTGTTTTTAATGGAAAATAAGGCTTTATAATGTCAGGCAATGATTTCTTATGCTCTGGCCAACCTGTTTTACAATATTTAATTAACAATAGTAATTCCTGGTCTTGTGAGGTTTGTTCTTGGATAGCTTTTAATCTATTTTGACTAACTGACAAAGACCTAATCACTAGATTGACATGTAAATCTAAGTCTGCATCTAGATCTACTAAGGACTGTTCCGGTAAAGCTGCTCTGGATAATGTGTCGGCTACATATAAGTATTTACCCGGCTTGTAAGTGACATTTAAATCATAAGGTTGTAACCTCAGCATAATTCTTTGAAGACGTGGCGGTATATTATAAATTGGCTTGTTCATAAGTGAAACTATAGGCTTATGGTCAGTTTCTACTAATGTATGACGGCCATAGATGTACTGATGGAATTTTGTACATCCAAATAGAATAGCTAGTAATTCTTTCTCAATTTGAGAATATGACTGTTGGGAAGCGGTTAGTGAAGCTGATGAATAAGCTATTGGTTGTTTAGCATGAAAAATAACTGCACCCATGGCATCTTTTGATGAATCAACTGACAATGTAATAGGCTTATTTTGATCATAATAAGTTAAGACTGGAGCTTTGGTAATACATTCTTTAAGTAAGTTAAATTCAGACATGTGTTTATCTTGCCAGGACCACTCATTATCTTTAGAAAGTAAAGTTCTTAAATTAGAAGTTTTTTCTGACAAATTCTCTATATAAGAACCTAAATAAGTAATCATACCCAAGAAACGTTGTAATTCATTTATATTAGTGGGTGGTGGCATGTTGCATATGGCTTTTATTTTGTTTTCATCGACTCTAACACCTTCTTTACTAAAAATATGTCCTAAATATTTGACCTCGGTTTTGCAAATGTTAGATTTTTCTTTGTTAAATTTAATGCCAATTTCTCTAGCTCTTTCTAAGACTTGTTTTAATCTGGAATCATGTTCCTCTTTACTACAACCGTAGATTAAAAAATCATCCATCATAATTTTGACACCTGGTATATCGTTAAATCTTTTTGTCATTTCTGAATGGAAAAGTTCTGGGGCAGCATTTATACCAAAAGGTAGTCTCAAGAACCTATAACGACCTTGAGGTGTTATGAAAGTACAAAGCTTAGAGGAAGCTTCATCTAATTTGAGCATGTAGAAACCTTTGTTGGCATCTAATGTTGTATAATATTGTGAACCAGAGAGGCTGGATTTGATTTCATCAATTGTTGGAAATTGGTAGTGAGGACGCATTATGACTTTGTTAAGTTTCCTTGGATCTATGCACAATCTAAGTGAACCGTTTCTCTTAGTTGCAATGACAATTGGACTGACCCATTCTGTAGGCTGATCGACTTTGGCTATGACTTGATCGTTTTCTAATGTTTTTAATTCTTGACTTAATTCTTTTAAGAGACTGAATGGTATGCGTCTACAAGCATCAATAGAAGGTATAGCATCGGGTTTTAATGTTAAGTGACATTCATAGTCTTTTAGACAACCTAATCCACTAAAGAGATCTTTATATTCTGTTAAGACTGACTCGACTGACTGCTGGAATTGGACATTGTGAACTCTTTTTAATAGTTTTAAGTCTTCACAGCTTTGACGACCTATAATGTTTCTGCATGGCAAGTCTACTATATAAAAGTTAGTTGTATACTCTTTGTTGTTATGAGTGACAGTTAATGTACATTGACCTATTGTAGGCAAAATTTCCCCACTGAAAGTTGAAAGTTTGTGACTACTTTTCATAATATTCGACAATGACAAATTAAGTTTTTTATAAGAGTTAAATGACAAAATATTTGTATCAGCACCGGTATCTAGCAAAAAATTAATATCTTGTTTATGTATGGACAATTTAGTACAGTATGGATTATTAACATTAGATGAAATCTCATTAGTATATAAACTATTTAGAAAGTAAGTATCTGACGTGTTACCGTTTGAGTCTTCTTCGACGAGCCTTACATGCTTGCTGCGACAACATTTGGCGAAGTGGTTTGGCTTATGACAGATATTGCAGGTGACTCCCAAGGCTGGACATCTTGCTCGGTGTACTTGATCACATCTGGAACATTTTCCTTTAGACCCGTGACTGGATTGACTTCGCTGACGATTATGACTTGACTGGCTGCTGCGACTTTCTTGCTGACAGTTTTGGTTTGATTGACGATGTTGACTCGGTTGACGTTGTTGACTCGATTGACGTTGTTGACTCGATTGACGTTGTTGGCTCGATTGACGTTGTTGGCTTGACTGATGATGTTGGCTTGACTTATGATTTTGACTTGACTGACGTGGTTGACGCTTTGACCTAATGAGATTTATTTCTTCATTTTCTATGGACTTTGCTTCTGCTTTGGTATTTCTCAGTGTCTTCGCAATTGATACAGCATCGTCGAATGTTTTTGGTTTTTCAAGAAGGATTTTTTCACGAATGTATGCACATGATGCGTTGAGATTCCAAGAGAACACATCCTTAAGTAGGTCATCAGTTAGACTTCCAAAGTTACATTGTAGACCAATGTTTTTTAGTTGTGTAGCATAAGTTTCTATTTCTTCATCTGGTCCTTGTTTTCTGTTGAAGAGTTTGTGACGTTCTACCGAAATGTTCACTTTTGGTAAAAAATACTCTTCAAATTTACCTAGTAACTCTTTGTAAGTTATATCTTTTATGCCCACATTGAAGGAATAATATATTTGGAGTGCATCAGGCCCGATAGTATGTAACAAAATGGCTACTTTTCTGAAGTCCGGCTCCTCTTCAAGATTGTTTGCAATCATATAAATACTGAGACTTGTTTTGAAATTTTTCCAAGCCAGTGGCATATTATTGGAATTGACATCGAGGGTGAAATTACCCTGTGGCAGACTTGCAGGAGGGCGACTTTTAGACGACTCGTCTTTTTCTTTGTCCGGCATCTTGGCGATGGACGACACGTGTTAGTAAAATTTTTATTTTCTCACCAGTATGGCTACGACTTTTCTGTGACTTCCTGCGGCCCTTTCTCTGACACCATGTTATGGTTGTTGGTGCTGGCGAGGGGCTTGAGGTTTCAATAAAAGACTTGAATTTAAGACGAGCTATATTTAGCGTGCGTGAGCATGACGACAGGAACAGGAGAAGAGAGATCGCAGAGGGCGACCACAGACAATACATATTTTATTTAAGACTACGTTCGTATTTACGTAACAATAACAAGCGATAAAAGCAGAGATTTAAATTTTTTATGAACGGTAATGAAAGCTAAAAATAAACCTGTACTTCATGTCTCTGTCAAGCCGTAAACTTTATGCCTTACCCTTCTGAATAAATTAAGAGAACTTTAGAAAGACACAGCTTAGCTCGTCAGATTTGTAACTGACCGTGAGTGGTAAAGGTGTCACTTTGTACTACTTTCAGGTATTTTATAACGTTAGGTTCGAGTTATGTAATATGACATCTGTCAATAAAATTAAATTTTTCATTTAGGTTCAGAATTTTTATAAATCAATTTAGTAAGTACTTGCTTTAAGCCTCTAATATTTTTAAAAGATATTGGTTTAGTAATTAAAGTACTGTTTGAAGTATAAAAAATTTCAAATGAAGTCAAACAATTAATAAAGATCAGATAAAAATCTTGTTCAAGTATACTTTACTTATCTAGTATACTCAAATAGTCTGAAAATAATAAAATCTAACATTTTTCATACTGTGATTTTGTGAGGCATAAAATATCTTGGAAAAGGGCGTTACTCTCGAAATATTAAAAAAAGTAACTAATGAAAATTAAAACTGCTTTATTATGGCGCTTGTTTTAATTAAGCCGAACAAGGGACCTCTGCTACGTTAATGGATACCTACTTGATTAAAATGATTATTAATGTTGAACATAAGAATTATAGCGGAAATTACATCGGAGATACAATATCTTTTCAGTAATGAGGTTTTCTGTTTAATAGTTTGAGGTAAAACGTGTTTTATTTTTGTCGTTAGTCTAAAATTAATACTCGACTGGTAAGGAAACACCAAGATATAAGATAAGCTACAATACATAAATATTGCGACTAGAAAGTCGAAAAAGTTTAAGTATAAATGTTATTACAGCTGCTGATGTCGTAACAAAGCTAATGAATAGGTAAAATATATGAGCTGGATTGAAATAAGGAAAGGAAGATTCTAGTTTCCAGCTCTTATCTAGCGCATTAAATTTTATAAACTATATTTCTACCGTAATATTACCGTCCTTGTTAACTCAGTCGTACAATAGTGATATTTGCCTTTACTCTTACTCTTTATATTAGACAAGATGAACCAAGAGATACTTTCCTTTTACTTTACTTAATTGATATTTTTTTATATCATGTAATGTACTTTCTCCCTAACAATACTAATCCCACAAACCTTGTAAATATGTTTACTTTTGGTTGAGAATTTTTATCAACGCGCTAATCCGTAGTGGTCCCTCTTCTATAAGAATAATTTGCAAAGTTTAACACGACGATTAAGGTACTTTAGTTCACTTCAGTTCGTAAAAAGTACTAAAGTCGTTCTGATTTTCCATCCACTAAATTCATCAGACAACGCTTATATCCTCAATTTAATGGTATTATACGAATATCAGAATTACGAATTATATGTATGTGAAAGAGCCATTATAGAATTTTATTGATTGTGGATGACTACGCGCTTAAGGACAGGGTTGTCGAACTTAGATAAAAATACTTTTTTGGATTGCGATAGCTTGAAAACGAGCAGGCGTTTGACCTGGCACTATATTCTATTTGTATCAAAATGGCTCACAAAGGCAATTGTCCTTATAATAGATGTTTTTCACGCATTATCAATTCACAGACAGCTAAAAACCTATTTTTACCTTACATACAAAACATTCTGTTGAAAAATGAATCTGTATGAGTTGCATAATATTATCATTAACATAATTTTTTTGACTAACCCGTTGGCGCAGTCTGTAGTTTTGCTTTCTGCTCCGGGGGCTATGGTTTTGATTCGCACCTCGAGTCTGTATTAACTGATTTATTTATATATGTATCCATACTAATATAATAAAGCTGAAGAGTTTGTTTAATTGTTTGTTTCTTTGTTTCTTTGTTTGAACGCGCTTATCTCAAGATCTACTGGTCCGATTTGAAAAATTCTTTTAGTGTTAAACAGCCCATTTATTGAGGAAGGCTATAGGCTATATATCATCACGCTAGGACCAATAGGAGCGTAGCACCAATGAAGAATGTTTCAAAATCGGGTTTTTCCTTTTGAGAGCTTCCGCTGCGTAAACGGTTAAATTTTCGCACAAATCATGTATGACAGAATTGGTCCTATTCCACGCAGACGACGTCGCGCGCAGCAGCTAGTTATTTATATGCCTGTTTATCGAAAAAAATATGTAGCTATACCAGTCGGCTGTTACCTAGAACACAAGCATTAACTTCTTTACTTTAGGAACAAACGAGCATGTGTGTATTGTTGAAGATATTTATACTATATTTATTTAATTTTTAATGAATTTAAATTGTTTTATTATTATTTTAATGATATTGAACGGCAAATATAAGTTCGTACTAATATTGAATTAGAGAATTATCATAAAAAATTATAACCATCTATCTGTGGGTTTTCTGTAATCTATCAGTACCTACTAGTGTTATTGTTATTGTTTTAAAGTTACTTAAATAAATCTTTTCTTTCTTTTTGGAAAAAAACCTTTGCAAAATAGCCTTTCATACGATGCAAAACTTTTTACAATTTTCTTATTTGGCCCCTAAAATTGATTTGCATATTCAAATTTTCTGTATTGACGTCGATGTAGGTCACAGAATTTAATATGTGTTCTAAATTTAAAGTAGATACAGTAGGTTCCAAGTAAAACTCAAGAACAGCTACTAACTTATTTAAGGGTCTTCCCATTATTGGGATGAAATATTACGAGTACATTATTAACGGAAGGGCATCATCGTCCCACTTATGGAATATTTAAACCTTAACCTGGAAAATTTAATACTCTAATAATTTAAAATGAAGTACCTACTTCCGAAGTTATAGTAGACGTTGAGTACCTTTAATTTTGGATTTCGTGTATTAAAAAATTCTAATAAATCGTAAACGATCTATACATAATTATGATTTATTCTAAGCGCTCTATATACTTTTTGGCTTTATATTATTTTCGTCGAGATACTCGCCCATTTCAGCAATGTCTTCAGTGCGACAAAGCCAGCACTGCGGTCACCAACCTGCCTGCGCAGCGTGGTGACTATGGGCAACACATATGAGTTCACACTATTTTAAGCGCGAACTTGTGGAGCCTATGTCTAGCAGTGCAGTGCGATAGGCTGAAGTGATGATGAAGTGAGTCGTCTATTTATGTTACAAGTCAGATGCATGTCTATCGAAATCCGGATCTGGACGTAAGGTTACCTAATCACGGAGAAAGTTCTGTTAGAAGATAATTTTCTAAAATGTCTACGATGAACGGCCATTATAATACGTTCTTTGACAAGTACAGAATATACGACCAACGACTTCGCCGTGCTAAGTTTAAGCACAAAAGAAAATATATTCACGTCAGATACGCCCGCCCTTTTAACTACAAAAGGCACCGACTAAAAGACCGGGCTATGTTTTTGTGCTTACTTAACAAATATATCGCGTGTAACATAGATCTAAAGGTTGTAATTTGCGATTTAATTTTATTGTTTTATGAGTTAGCTTGAAACCCCTTAGCTTGTACCCTTTTATTTCTGGTTGTTGTGGATAAGGAATAGAAATCGTGTGGTTAATTAATAAGTACGAAAATGGAAAGATAAAACAATTAGTAGCACATTTTGATTGCTTTATATTACTTTCTAGTGTGTAATTTCATTGGCAATGCTTTTTATGCACATAATACCTTTTTGTCAGATAGCTGAAAAATGATCATATGAAAAGGAATTCATTTTAATGTGGATTTAGACCAAATGAACACAGAGCTAGAGCTAGAACAAGAGCATTATTTCTTAATCTGTGTAAACAAAAACTCGTATTCAGCGTTTACATAAAAATAATGCTCTACGCCTGTTTACTACTGTTACACTAAAATAATTTGATATAGTGGGGATAGAATGAGCATTCGCTCGTCTGTTGTAAATCGACCCTTACATTCATGTTATTCTATTCTGCTTCCAAAAAATTTCACACTTATTTCTCTCTAGACATTTTACACTGTACTGTAGGTATATAGTGTGTCTTCTCTCTATATTAAGAGCAGTAGAGGTTTTATTAATATATTTTTAACTAAATTCCTTACTTGAACCCTTAAAATACTAAAATTAATTGTAGGATATGTTACAACATATTTATATATTCTCCGAAATAATTCTTAATACCTACCTCGTTCAAAGTAGGAAGCAAAGTTAAAAGGAGTACGTATTCAAATGGCCTCATTCATAAAGCGGTAACACGCAATGCCATTAACGATTTCAGCTACCGAAATTAAATATTAGGTACATTTAACGTTATTTAGTATGTTGGTACAAAGTCCGTTAAATATATTAAGTGACATTTGTCACGTAAATATCACGATCACGTCAAACTGTTAATGTTTCGTAATGATAAATAGATTAATACAAAACGAAAAAAATATATACAATAAAATTAAGTTGTTAATAAATCATTTGTCTGTCCTAGTGTAATTTATTAGTTTGTAATAGTTTAGTTACTAATAGCTGTGGTTTTAGTTTAAGATTAAATGCTTGTTGTTTTAGGTTACGGTACAACAATTTAAATATATTGCCTGTTTTCAAAATGAAATTGAGACTGTTATCTCAACCACACCGATCAATCTCCTTTGTGTATTCTCCACTCTACGTGACATTTGAGGAATCAACCGTGCTTCAATGACACAACTGAAAGCCATTAGAATCAATCAATCAATCAATCACTCAAGAAAAAATATATACCTACCTGTGTATCGGTATTTAAGTCTGTATTTGTTGACATTTTGTTTAACTACATATTTATTTTGTTTATACTTGTCGTTAGAGTATTTTAAAACACTAAAATACTAATTACGAAAATGTCTCTTGTTAGTTTGTTTAAGAAAAATGTACATTATAAACCAGTTGTATGTTTTTATTAACTCTAAGAATATGTAAAATATATCATTGTAAAAAATTATTGTACGGAAATTTTACGTAAATGTCAATAAGTCCAGATTTTAATAGCATATTGATAAAAAATCACTGTATTATGTTTTAAAATATAACAGTAATGTTTGGTAGGAATAATTGTGTTTGCTTGCAAACGAAAAAAACCGACTTCAATTACATCGACAAGTAAAACAACGTAATAAGACGAAAAAATAGTCAAGTAAATACGCGCTATTAAAGATTACTCAAAAAGTTGTAATCAGATCTCGATCTAATTTCACGAAGACTATATGACAAGTATTAGCTTTCGATTAAAGTAAGAATGATCAAAATCGGTACACAGACTAAAAAGTTATGCGGTATAATACAACGTAGGTCGACGAAAAAGTAGTCGAGCAAATACCGACGCATTATTAGATATAACTCTAAAAGTACTAGTCAGATCTTAATTTTAAAAAAATGGGACCACATGAC
Source organism: Melitaea athalia (assembly GCA_905220545.2). NCBI lineage: Eukaryota > Metazoa > Arthropoda > Insecta > Lepidoptera > Nymphalidae > Melitaea > Melitaea athalia. Next base: position 7,804,804 of record HG992199.1, on the reverse strand, counting down.
ACGCAACACCTTTCAATGAAAACAAAATTGATCGAAATCGGTCCACCCAGTCAAAAGTTCTGAGCTAACATACATAAAAAAAAAATACAGTCGAATTGAGAACCTCCTCCTTTTTTGGAAGTCGGTTAATAAAATAACAATAATTCTAATTTGATAACTATTAAACCTTTGATATCAAACAAACGAATACTGTAGAACTCGGCGTTGACTACTGGGTAATGGTTTTTTTTTTTTGTATTTTCTATGTTAGGTTAATGTAGTAATAGGAAGGTAAATCTAAATGTATCTGTTACATTGAATTAATCTGAACTCTTAAATTTCTTAACTTTAAAAACTTTGTTTATTAATATACTAGCTGCTGCCCACGACGTCGTCTGCTTGCGTTCACTGCTCGTTCCCCGTAAGTGATAGCGTGATAATATGTACATATATTCTGACCCGACTTCTTAATAATATTCGTGCCAAATTTGAAGCAAAAAGCAGTAATTTTTGAGTTTATCCCGGACATACATTGACTTTCCTATCATTTTATTATATGTATAGATATAGACAACGCCCTAATTCAATTATTATCCAAGTAGACACTAATTTATGAACTTTACCTACTACTTATTGTTAGTCAAAAGTATAAGCATTTGATAAATATAATAGCTCACAATTATATTTCTCACTTATTATGATAATAATGGAGATATATTGAGACCCTCTGTCATCATAAATGGCAATTAAAGGTGCTTTAAGTACTTTTGAAGGGAGTAGTTTGTTAAAAGCTCTTAAAAATAAAATGACCGTAGCGTATAAATAATAAACATGTTTACACAGTCACATTCGTATCTATATATATACATATATCTATCTTAGGTAATAGCCGACAGTTATATGATACACGAGTAACATAAAATAATGATACATACTTATATAAAGATAGTCAGAAACTTAGGTGTCTATTTTAAGTTTCAATACATTACATAAGTGTCCATTTTAAGTTTCAATACAATACCTACATAAATTAATTAAAAATAACAAAAGTACTTAAATATCCAATTAGGCAAGAATAAAAGGAATATTTGTCCAGACTATCACAAATTTTCCTTATAACATATAAATGAAAATATACGCAGATATTTTATTTCACAATATAACAAATATTCATTCCTTTTTATTTACCTACGATCTCGGTTTACAAATTAAATTTGTCTACGCAAGGAGGAAAAAGCGAGACCTTATCGATAAACCTATCAACTTCCCGTATCGTCTAGACAAATCTTTCACGCGTAAACAACTACTTTACCCTGTACCTATTTGTTACACACAAGACCATAAAAAATATTTGCAATTTTAATCATCTAGTTTTATTGTAAAAAAAACCTTACTGTAATTGTCTAATGCTCGTATAAAATTCGTCTATTTAGTTGATTTTATATTGTAAAATGCGTTTAATTTTACACTGTAATGGAATTTTCACAAAATCTAGATTTTCAAAAAATGCCTAATTTTATATTTAAACACATTTTTTTAAACAGTAACTGCAAATTTTCTTGTCTGTTCTTTTCTGTAGAATTTACATTCCGAATCGGCGATAGCTTAACTTTTGACTGTTGGTCTAAGATCCGAGATAGCTAAATATTCCCTCATCTGTTAATTAGATGAAACAATTTTTTATAGGCTGATTTCAATATTGTGAATTTATAAAAACAACCTCTGCCACTATAAGCCTGCTGCAAATTTTTTTTCTCTAAATCTCGTGTTAATTACACGAGAAAAATTCGAACAAATACCATTTAATAATCATTGTCTTCAAATCTATATATCGCTGAGATACATAAGAAACATTGTGTAATGAAAATGCAATTGCGTAAAAATATATCGCTTAAAAATACTTGGTTAAACGGTGCCAACGATCGCAAACCACCTGAAATATTTTCTCAATAAACTAAATCACTTCATATTCAAACGCCGTTTTAACTGGGTCACACCGATTATCTTTAACATAATTGATTTTTTATGCATCCGTTGTATTAAATATAGATTTTTAAATTGGGATATCGAATCGTTTAAACTTATTATTTTTAATCGAAAAAATTTATTGATGTTTTTTCAGTACGCAGAAAAACTAAACACTAGGTATTGAGTTTGATTTTGTAAAAAAGAGCTATTTTTCAACTCAACATTTCTCAATATTTACTTTACAAAAGAAAATTCAAAAGTTTCTTTAAATTTGTGATAGAATAAGTTTTAAAAAGGTGGAACGATAAAATAATTTTTGTTAAATTTTTATTTTTTTATATTGAGCTTAGTCAATCGTTAATATGAAAACTTAAATGTGAATGAAGTTGTAGGCAACAGCTACAATCATTTAAAAGTGAGATATTCGATTGAAAATTTACATTTAAGTCTAAAATGTAGTCTCCTCGGTTATACTGTCGCGTTTTAAATGTATCATATAATAAACAAAAGTACATTTATCGTCGCTTTGATTTACAATAATCACTTTTTTTACAACCTTAAATAAGCTTTAACAACAACAGACAGACGAGCACAGTGTAATTATAATATCGTTTGTCCTGTGACAACAGTTTAAGAGACTATGTTTTAAATAGGGACATAATATTTTGAAACAGTTTTATTACGAAGTGACGTCGTAGATACGTTTGAAATTGTAGATGTATGAGCTAAGAGGGTTTTATTTGTACTGACGTGTGACGGTATTCTGCTATAAAATTAAATTGGATACGGAGTTTACTACTACCAGTATTGCCAGTATTTTTAAATTGAATTAAGTAGTTTTTAATTGAATTGATATATAAATCAGATTTTGTTTTATTTTGTACAAACCATATCCTGCAAATAATGAACACTAAAAAGGAATGATCCAATTTTGTTCAAAAATTTTGCGCGTACATTTTTGCCATTCATTTTTATTTAGATAAATTGAAATATATAACAGTGAAGATAACAAAAAATTAATATAACAATATTGAATCAGATTTACGTAATTATAATTAAATTTTACCGAACCAAAGTAAACTTACACAGACTCATAAATTATTTTAAAAGCATTTTATTTTAAAAGATTAAGAATCCTTGTTACTTCTACAAATGAAAAACGTTTGAGACCATTGGAAAAATTCCAACGCTTTAAGACATTTTAAATTTTTTTTAATTAACTTTAATCTTATCTTATTCCGGTCACATCCCACCAAGAAGTGTTGAATCTGCTTTTAAATCAAATAATTTGAGAAACTGAATTGTTAAGATGAAATTGAAGTTCTGTCTTTATATAAGAAAATGTACTTAAATCCAGGAAATTTAAGAAATGAAATATAACCTTTTATTTTAAGTAACATTAAAAGAAAAAGAAGGAGCAATAGTTTTATCTCTCACGTATTCTTTTTATTATGTATACTTATTTAGATACAATGAAATTTAAAATATACAACATAAAAATATTTACACAATATTTTTTTTTTACTTTGTAGTAATCTAATACTAATATTATAAAGCAGAAGAATTTGTTTGTTTATTTGTTTGATCGCACTAATCTCAGGAACTACTGGTCCAATTTGAAAAATTATTTCAGTCTTAGAAAGCCCATTTATCGAGGAAGGCTATTATAGGGTATTCTTTTTAAATTAACGCGTGTGTAACCACAGGTCACAGCTAGTACTAAATAAGAAAGAGTAGCAGACATTTTTTAAAAGTTATTTGTGTTTTTTATTGTTACGAAACGGTCTCTCTCTCTCTTTATATCTTCACTTACTTATATCTTCCTCTCATCTTCCATTCACCTCGCCCGATTACACTTTTCGTAACGCTCTCGTCGCCCATTCACCGGCTTAGTCTCCAAGTCAAACTCAAACGTGCGTAAATAAAGTTTTACATATTTCAAAACGAAGCCTGATACCTTCATTCAATTAGTTTAGAAATGTAATTTTTTTATGTAACTAGGTTGGCAAACAAGCGTACGGGCTCACCTGATGGTAAGACCGTAGCCTATAGACGTCTGCAACACCAGAAGCATCGCAAGCGCGTTGCCGACCCTATCCCCAATCCCCTCCAGGAGCTCTGGTCACCTTACTGACCAACAGGAACACAATACTGCTTGAAAACAGTATTATTTAGCTGTAAAATAAATAAAGAAATCGACCGATCTATTTCTATGTACTGAATTAATTATTATCTTTAGTTACATAGCTGATTAGTTTATTTATAGATACTGAAATTACTTAATAGAAAGTAGATTGTACAGTCATTGTTATAGTAAATTTTATATGAAATACTAACACATAGATAAATGACATAAGCTTCGATATATTATTAACCATTACATACCATAATCAAATCACAGTATTTCGTGTATCTTGACAATTTGATAGAAATTGGTAAAGATCCGTCACATGTTGTTATCTGTTGCCAAGTGAGCAACAAAAACGACGGCCTTATGCGACGCCACGAAATATCACAAGTCATTATGCTTATTGTCGCGTCAGTAAACGTCAGTTGCAAATATATCAACAGTGTTGATCGGCTGGTCGCAACACGTCACACACCTTGCGTCGCTTACCTGACACGTCGCTTTATTTCAACATAAATAGGTGAAAAAGTTGATATTTTCTATGGAAGTGTACAAAATACATACCCACAGTTTATGTGATTACAACTACCTATGATCAATAGTTACGCTAGATTCTAGGCTATACTTTTTTTTTGTAGAACTATATCTTAGGTATATACACATACCTAAGATATAGTTCTACAAAAAAACTGTGCTGACTGTAAAGACATTAAGGGTCTTCTTACATTTGTATAAGTACCTGGGTGACCGAGCCCAGCTCGGTATTTTTTTTTTGGTTTTTTTTTTTCGGTATTTTTAAATTCGAATTTTATTTAAATAATAAATCACGAGTGAAATTAAAAAAAAAACGAAAAAAAAAATAATAATCTGGAGACTGAGATTCGAACCCAGGTCAAAAGGATTTGAAATCCGTCGCTTTCCTAATTACGCTAATACAGCTATATTAATAAATGGTGAAATAAGGCTTCGTATTGTAATGATATTTTTTCATTGCCTAAAAACAGGGATAAAATGACTTTTGTTTTAAATGAATCCTAGCTAGATCAATTTTTCGCCCCCGAAATCCCCTGCATACTAAATTTCACGAAAATCGTTGGAGCCGATTCCGAGATTCAGAAAAAATATATATATATATATATATACAAGAATTGCTCGTTTAATAGTATAAGATATTCAAGCAAAAATAATTTAATATACCAATATGCAATAATATCCAAGCATGCGACTGGCGACGACAAATAATCACATTAAAAATCTACTAACTATTTATTATCTAACGCAAAAGATACTTATAAGCATGAGTAAGATCACTCAGCGAATTTTTATATTGATTGTTATTTGCTAACTTTCAATATACTTATATTTTTTGAGAACGTAGTTAAATTTGTGACATTCGTTAAATATGTTTAATTAAATCATGGCGAAAATAAATATTTTCATTTCTTTTTATGTCATAATATTGCCGCAGATCATGTTAACAAACACTATTAGACTTAAGATTTGAAACGTCAACAAATTGCGCATTACATTATAGTCCATTGAAAAGTTACATTTGGGGTTGCGTTTGTCAGAGGACGCAATTTTATTTTTTAGATATGAAGGGGGGGCTAGTCTAACGTTAAATCCAAGTTTGTGGGTTTGTAGTCCTTGTGCAACGGCCGCCATCTTGGAAAAAGAGGTTCAAATGGTTTTTATAGTTTATCTGCAAAACTATAAGTCTCAAAAAAAATTTATGAACATTTTTTGTTGCAAATAAAATTATCTACAACTTATGTTCAGTAACTTTTAGTCGTAGAATCATAAATAAAAAAGTTATAAGTGAAAACCCATAAAAATTTAAGAGAAAAAAACTATTTGTCGATAAAACTTTTTTTCTAATCATTTTACAAAAAAATAATATTTAACCATTTTTCTAGATAATATGCTAAGGAACAATTTTTGTCTGAAACATTTTTTAAATTTATTTATTATTTAAGGTTTTACAACGCTGCGCAACGAATACTATTCTTCAGTATTTGTAACCTATACATGAATACTCGTATATTTTGCCATAATTTTTAATCACCTTGTTATTTTTTTATGATGATCTTTTTAATTATTGATAGTAAAATATTGTTAATATATAAATGTCGGCTCGATCAGAAGTGAGGTGGAAAGATGACCGGACTAATTTAATTAACACTGTAATTTAACACATGGCAGTAGAAGAGACTAACTATTTAGTATTCAATTGGACTCACCGAGCGGGTACCGTCTATCGCGTGGCAGAGTGACAACTCGTGCAGTGCCCGGGAGTTGCGACCCGAGTCTAGGTTTAAGACGGCCGTCTTTACAATGCGCATTAACGCTCGCCTCCACTGCCCGAGTTGCCCACAATAGAATGTAACAATTAATTCGTGTACACAAACTAACCCTTACAAGAGTCGAGGTTAAGCTACTAGCAGGATACACAAGTGCACCGCGTCACGCCAGAGCCAAGACTGCCTTAGCTGCAGTTGCATCGGTCTTTTACGCACGAAGGAATGACTCGAATAATAGAATGAGTGAGGGTAGATGAATAATAATAACAAAGCAGGTACCGACATTAATAACTATCTGCATTAATTCTCCGACATAAATAATTCTTGATTTGACACTCTACCTACGAGGTGGAGTCTGGAGGTGCGTTTTTTTTTACGAGCGTGATTTTCTAAATCACAACTACTCTGTCCTCGGTCTTTTTGATGGACCAAGCTGCGGCTCAGCGGCTGGTTGGCTTACTATATTAAATACTTGAGGGGGAACCAGAGAAGGAAGTTAGCAAGAAGAGTGAAGTGGTTTTATGTACGGAGGCCTTATTGCGTATAACTTGCTGTTTCTCCATGGTTTTTCAGGATGTGACACATTTTCAGGTGCTTACAATATGGGTAAACTCAAATTTCTGAAAACCCTGGAGAAACATCTAGAGTTAGCAAGTGGAACGGCGTTGTTCCTCAACAAGAGAGTTGACCTTGCACTGCTCACTATCATTGGTGAACGTTTTTTTATCATTATTTATGGGGAGACTTGCAGCAAAATAATGAAACTCTCGAAATTAATTGAAGAAAATGATTTACACACATTTTGAAATTTACGCCACTTTCTTCTTTGGTTCTCCCTCACGTATTTAATATAGAAAGCCAACCAGCAACTCGCCGTAAGATCGAGGACAGTAGTTGTGATTTAGAAAATCACTGTGGATTACGCCTACTGCGGATACCACGTAAAAAAAACGCTCCTCCAGACTCCACCTCGTAGGTAAAGTGTCAAATCATTTATATATTAACAATATTTTACTATCAATAATTAAAAAGATCATCATAAAAAAATAACAAGGTGATTAAAAATTAGGGCAAATCATGAATATTTATATTTATATTCACGTATTGTTATGAATACTGAAGAATAGTATTCGTTTCGCAGCGCTGTAAAACCTTAAATAATAAATAAATTTAAAAATGTTTCAGATAAAAATTGTTCCTTAGCATATTATCTAGAAAATTGGTTAAATATTATTTTTTTGTAAAATGATTTAAAAAAAGTTTTATCAACAAATAGATTTTTTTCTCTCAAATTTTTATGGATTTTCGCTTATAACTTTTTTATTTATGATTCTACGACTAAAAATTACTGAACATAGTTGTAGATAATTTTATTTGCAACAAAAAATGTTCATAAATTTTTTTTGTGAGACTTATAGTTTTGCAGATAAACTATAAAAACCATTTGAACCTCTTTTTCCAAGATGGTGGCCGTTGCACAAGGACTACAAACCCACAAACTTGGATTTAACATTAGACTAACCCCCCCTTCATATCTATAAAATAAAATTGCGTCCTCTGACAAACGCAAGGTAAGCCCAAAAAAATGTAACATTTCAATGGACTATTAATTTATACTCTCAATGTTCATAAAGGACAATGCCTATTTGTGCCCGGTACGTGCTTTGACTAGTTTAGACAATTCATATATTTAAGTATCGTTTATTAATTGAAACTAGATTTTTAATAATATTCTAAAAGTGATCAAAGCCGTGGTTTATAATTTAATTTTAAAAAATATTTTAGTTGTATTCCGCGTTTGTCATGTCAAAATAGTTTAAATATAAATAGCAAGTCGTCATAGCAACCACACAAACAAACGCTTTTTTTAAATTAAAATATAAACCACGGCTTTGATTACTTTTAGACTATTATTAAAAATCTAGTTTTAATTAATAAAGAAAACTTTAATATGTCAATTTTCTGGTCGTGTTGGGGTTTATAATTTAATTAAAAAAAGCGTTTATTTCTATAGTTGCGTTTCCGACTTGGTATTTATTTTGACAGCACAAACCCGGAATACAAATAAAATATCTTTTTTAATTAAAGTATAAACTACGGTTTTAATCACTTTTAGAATATTATTAAAAATCTATTTTCGATTAATAAAGGATACTTAAATATATGAATTGTCTGAACACGTACCCGGGCACGGCTTCACAGAAAATAGGCATTGTCCTTTAAGACATAAATTAGGTACTATAAACTGCTTAAATAACAAGCAAAATGTGTTCTGCTTATTGATTCTAAATTAATATCGACACATTGATTCTCTTCAGCAGTAGGTACAGACTCGTGTCTGGTATGAATATTTTATGCGTTGTTAGTAATTTTCAAGGTCAAGACAGAACAGTGAAATTTCTTCTAGTTTTGCATATTATACTAGTCACTTGATATTACATGATGTTTTTCACATAACGATAACTATTCGCCTATCAGCTATTATCACGGAGAAAGATAGACAGCAATTTTGTTTTTATCTTCCTGTTCTTACATACTTCGAGATAATTCTTCAAATGTCAATTCAGCGTTTTCGTTGCTTCATGTTACGTAATCTTCTTGTTGACGTGAGTGCTTACAGCTTCACTAATAGTGATAGAAACATATTTATAGCCTTAGTTATTATCAGGTATATGTGCTATACGGCTATAATATTAGTTTTTTCTCAGTTTTATCAAATACAGTTCATTATTGTTTAATATTTGTTTACTCACATAAATGGTAAATTGTTAAATAAATAAATGGATAACAAATGTTCATTCAGACAGAGCTTATTAAAATCTTGGTTAAATGCATTATTAATGTAATTTTATGGAAGTAGGCCACAGTAGGAAATATCGTAGTCCAAATCTGGAGAAACCCGACTGGGGAAGTACTTCAACCTTACGGAAGATCACAGCTAAATAATACTGCTATCAAGCACTGCTATGTTCCTGTGGTGAGTACGGTAGCCAGAGCTTAATGGGAAGGGTCGGGGATAGGGTCAACAACGCGTGCGATGCTTCTGGTTTCCAGGCGTCTTGAACCTACAGTAATCGATTACCATCAGGTGAACCAAATGCTTGTTTGCAAAACTAGCTGTAGAAAATAAAAATTTAAAACGGCAACAATTACGGCATCAACATATACTATATCTACAGAATTTACTGTGCTTAGAATTTATTCGATATGTGTACATAAATTTATCGCGAAAATTCATCAATGCCAAAACATCGTTTAGAATATCAAGCTAACTTGGGAGTAAGTGACGTCTTCATTGGAGGGAGTGTCAACTTAATCAGTGACATCGCCTAACAGTAAATATTATTTGAAAGATCACTCAAGCGTCCTTAATCTTGTTTGTCTGTAAACAATGTCTAGCAAGTAGGTAATAAATAATGAAGTCTATATAAACGTCATAACCGTGCTCCTTAAATACTTATACGTATTTGGAATCTTACACCCTCACGGTTAATTGAACTCAACATGATTAATAGCCAGTCTGCACTCGGTTAGTAACGCCCACGCCTTTTGCCTGTCGAATGAATTTACAGGTCAAGCATTTTATTTTAAGCGTAGAGGACGTCGTGATAGTCGTATAGTTTAATAAAAAGTTAAAAACCGTTTCTAATGATTCGAAGATTGATTTAATTTTTTAAAGAAGAAGTATAAAAAAAGGCGTGTGTGCGATTGACACACGGTAGAAGTGAAACTTCTATGGTAAACTAATGAAAAAAAAACTAATTTAAAATTAGCGGCTTGCAGCGCGGCCCAGCCGCACTGCGGCCGCTTCGCGGCTGTAGCGCGACTCGTCCTTCCCTGTTGTTCTGCTGTTGCATCCGGTTTGAAATCACAACGATTCTAAAGAAGTTTCACTTCAAAAACATCGAAAGAATATATTGAATCATGATCTCAGCCAGCCTATCGCACTCCACTTCTGAAGGACTCCCCAAGTTCGCGTCAAATATCCTGTTTCCGCAATCCTAACCTAGCCTCCACTGGCAATATTACATAAATCATCGGTCTATCGGGCTGGAGGACGTCTCACACTGCGTTAGCAAACACGCGGTCTCTACCCCAGGACACGTCTGCTTCAGTGGCTAACCGTCCTGCAAACACGCGACCAGCCCACTGCAACTTCACCTTGCTGATTCTATGTGCTTTGTCGGTTACTTTCATTCTCTCAGCGATAGTCTCAATTCTGATCCTATCTTTGAGAGAGACAACAAGCATTCCATTGCACCTTGAACGACTTGAAACTTGTGGACTAGTCTTTTCATCAATGTCCACGTATCGGCGCCGTAGGTTAAAGAAGACAGGAAGCATTACTCGAAAACTTTTGTCTTCAGGCACTGAGGAATCTTTGAACTGAAGATTCGACAAAGTCTGCCAAATACCGGCCAGCCCAACCGAAACCTCTTATCGGCTTCCTTCGTGAAGTTTTTTCGGCCTAGTTGGTTGGCACTACCTAAGCAGACATAATCTTGAGCAACTTCGACAAGGGACATTGACCGACACCGATCCTTGGTAGACTTCGTTTTTAAACATAAATTTCGTTTCGTCCAAATTCCTACCAAGACCGACCTGTCGGGGGACTAATTTAGGACACCCAGCATTTGGCCTTTCCTCTACTGCCTCCGCAATAACAAATCATGATCAATTCTTATGAATATATTTCAGTTTGTCAAAGGTTTGAGTGTATATTTTACACCATTCAAACAAAGTTTGTCTTATAATGTTGATGTAGCGTATCAAGGGCCGTTGTATAAATCAATCACCGATCCAATTTTAATTTCTGTCATGTAAACCAAGAAGGTAACAGTGTTTTTACATAATATTATCCTAATTTTTCGGTATACATATATCCTATATTAGGCATACAATAATATAATGATTGTTATATTTTATTGACGCCGCGTTGGCGCAGCGGTCACAGCAATGGATTGCGATTGACTGTTGCGCGAGCGGTTGCGGGTTCGATCCCCGCACACGACGATATTTGTATTGGCCATACAGATGTTTACCGTGGTCTGGGTGTTTGTGCAGTGCTTGTGGGTCTCCCCACCGTGCCTCGGAGAGCACGTTAAGCCGTCGGTCCCGGTTGTTATCATGTACACCTGATAGCCATCGTTACTCATAGTAGGCAATATATCCGCCAATCCGCATTGGAGCAGCGTGGTGGATTAAGCTCCGATCCTTCTCCTACATGGGGAAGAGGCCTATGCCCAACAGTGGGATATTACAGGCTGAATCGTGATATATTTTATTGAAAGAAGATGCAGTTACTTAAATTTATGTAAGTATAGTGTAAATTTGAGTAAACAAGATGAAATTATATTTGAACAACAAGATAGCAAACGAACATACATAATATATTTTATCCTGGAAAATGAAAGGGTACTCGAGGGATAATTAAAACACAGTATACTTATAATCCAACGTCCACGAGAACAAAGTCTAGGTAGGACGCAGCTGGTCCTACTGAATATATAATGACCTCCGACATGATAAAACCTTCAAGAAACCTTAAACTCAAATATTAATTACGGTGTAGATTAAGTTCGTTCATTTCACAGCTGATGCTTTATTATTAAATTCTTATAAATGTTTTGAGAATATAAAAAGATATCTTAAGAGCTTTTGTTTATTGTTATAACAATGCAATATTCCTATTAACCTCATTTATAAGAAACAAACCACAAATTCGAGTCAAACAATGAAAATAAATGAAAGACATTATAACTTTTAATTGGTAAATATAATCTACCTTTAAGAGGGTCTACAGAAATTTTCTTAACATAATCTTATGAATAAGTCACGAAGAAGGTAAATTTACATTAACTTATCTGTTTCGAAGATTCATCATTATTAAAATAAGTCTAAAAATTTCAATGCATCTACATTACTTAAGATTAGGGTATTAGTACTACTTTTTTAAACTTTGTAAGTTATAAGAATTAAATAATCGGTAAATTTACCTACAAAGTACTTGGTGTTTATTACAAAATGTTATTCTAATAGTATTTTGTATAACAGAAAAATATATCGCGATCTATAAAAGTCATATTCGTTTTGAGTACACTGTAAATTTTTTTTGTAAAATTACCATTTCTTTACTCAACATGAGGTGGCTAAATTTACTAATCAGTGTGTATGAATCCAAATTACAACACAATTTGAGTAATTTTCCAAGACATATGCGAAAATTTGCTAAGATGCGGTGTAATTTTACAATCTCAGAGTATAAATCTTACTTGTGTTGTAATTTTACTGAACTGTTTATTAAATTTCAATAACAAACTTTGAAGATTTACCTAATTTTTTAGTAATTTGAGTTACTATATTTTTTTTGTAAAATTACAAAATGTTTTAAAATTCGAATTACTGTGAAGTGTTTAGGATTTTAATTTTTTTTTATTATTTTTACAATTTAAACTGTAAAATTACACAATACATTGTAAAGTTACTAAAAAATACTATTTGTCTGTGACCATGTGTAATTTTACTAAACAGATTATCAATTTTCGGTACCAAGCTCCTTAAATTTACTAATATTTTTTGTGTTTTTAATTACTAATTTTGTTGTAAATTTACAAAAAAAAAACATTGTAATTTAAACTACAATTTATTTATTTATTGAAAATTAAAAAAATTGCTTTGGTAATTTTATTATTCTTGTTGTAAAATTGTACAAGTATTGTAAAATCACTAAAAAATACTAGTTTTCTTTAGCCTTGTGTAATTTTATTATTAAAAAAATATGTAAATTCGAATTTTAATGAATCCTTTGGAAATTCAATAATCTTCTTATTAATTTTATTATTTTGACTGTAAAATTATACAGTGTTTTGTATAATTAACAGTATAACAGAGTAGCTACTCTTTTAGATGAACAAAAAAAGAGCTTATTTAAATATCCTTGAAATCATTAAAAATTTATCAATATTTTTTTCTCATATATATATATTAAAATTTTGATTTGAAAATTATACAGTAATAACTCATATAATTAATTAAGCATTTTTTTTTAAAAAGTTACCAAGTTTGAAAATGTTGGTGAAACAGCTGGTTAGAAAATAAATTATCAAAATATACTTAATTTCTTTTCATTCAATTTGAATATATGTATTTTAATATTTTTTTTCGTGCAGTTAAAAGTATTTTTTTTTCTAATACGTTAAAGTTCTAAGGAACATTTTTATGTATAAACTATCATTTAAGATAATAAATATTCCATGATGGATGGTTTGTTTAGAAAACTGCATAATAAATTTACTAAACATTTTTATGATAATTTATTGAAAAATTACAAAACTGTATAGTAAAATAAATTGGAAGGTAAATTTCCAAAAATATTTTGTAATTTTATCGAACCCAATTCAAGTGAATTGAGTGGTATAGTTACAAAACTCCACAGTAAATTTACTAAACAGTTTTATGATCAATTGTTAAATAAAATTACAAAACTGTATGGTAAAATTACTATGGAACTGCTTGGTAAATTTCCAAAAATATTTTGTAAGTGATGAAGCATTCTGTTTAGTAAATTTACTAAATTGTTTTGCGTTAAAACTTCCTACACATTTTTAGTAAAATTTCCGAAGAAATTTTTAACAGTGTAGTATTTTAATTGAGTCCCAATTTGAGAGCCAATTTAGAGAAATATTACAGTCGATTATTACGTCAAAAAGTTCGTATAATGTAGATATAAATACTGGATATCGTAGTCTTCCATTCGTATTTTTCAACCATTTTTTTATGTAATAAGTCAACATATATTAACTCGTTACGTATCTTCGAAAATATCTATGCAAATACATGTATGGTAAATTCGTCATAAAATGTGTATAATATTACCATACATTTGATAACTGTAAACAAAAACATAATGGCATGCCCGTTTAATTTTATAACGTTATAAGCGACTAAAGAAAAAAAGTGTGTATTTCGTAATGATTATGCCACTTTACATGACTACAAAATAGGTAATACAAGTATGATGTAGGTAGTCACGTGATGTATAATTCATTGAAATGACCTTTGTCATAAACATTTTTAAAATCCTATCAAAATTTGTGTGTGGTAACACAAAAATAAAAAATAAAACGAATTAAAGACAGCATGGTATCGTCTCTTCAAAAGAATTCATTGTACATAATATGAAATCTTTGAGTAGCGGGGTCTGTAAAGAACTCGCTATAGACGGCGCCAAGGTTCGCATAAAAACCAAAATCATCACATCAGGAATTTCGACCCAGCTTGATGTGGATCCATAGCTCAGTGGCAGAGCGCTGACACGGCACGTCAGAAGGCGCGGGTTCGAATCCCGCTGGATCGTAAAAAAAAATTGATATGATTTTAAAAATGTTTATAATTTCCTCATGTGTGGGTAACACAAAAATAAAAAATAAAACGACCTTTGTCATTTTGATATCAGAAAATAAACGTTAGAGAGAATCTTGTTTAATATATTTGAAAAGAATACATTTCATTTAGTGCTAAGCTACTTATTAAAATTTAAAGAAAGAGATGAAATTGTACTTAGGTACCTACAATTTAAAAATTTAATTAAACTGTGGGTATACCTGATTTTTGCAGATTTTTATTGTTTATTGTATATGATTAAAACACAATTTTAGTTGTATAAGATTGTATGTAAAAAAAAAAACTGATCTGTAATAATTTTTGTCTCCGTAATCGTTTTCACTGCCTCTTACATCCTACCCTTGGGTCCACAAGGAGCACCATTAAAACTTGAAACCTTTTTCAACAATGAAACGCGTAGAAATATCAAGCATCATTTCAGATCAGTTGCTAAAGTAATCTCATTTTTATATTAACTTTGTTTTCTAATATTTTGAAACTTAATGTATTTTTAAAATCAAAACCTTGTCAATTATCATCAACACTATATCGTCCCCTTAGTAACACAAAAACGTATCTCGATTTATATCAATTTATACCAAGTTCTATTTAGTCACAAAGACACGCATCTCTATGTCATTTTATTTCTAAAATGGAGGTTAACGTATCTATATTATGCGTAACACAGAAACTAACACAGAAACTTATCTATCTGAAGATACGTCTGTGTGTAACTAACAATATCCGTAAAACAGAAACAGAACCAATATCGAGATACGTTTTTGTGTTACTAAGGGGACGATATGTATCTATCTATTACTATGGTCCAAAGAGTTTATTTTCTTTTTTAATACTGCGCTAAGTCGATTTTGAAATTTGATTTTGCTTCAGTCTTTAAATCGAAGAAAATAATAATATAACATCAATCTTTGACACATACGAGCGAATCATTATAATTGGCAAACGCTTTATAACGCACACGTCTATACATATCTCAAGATCAGTCATTATAGTACACTCATTTTAATAATATATTTCGTTTTACACAACTTAATACTCACAGTTACCTCGATATTGGCGAGACTTCGGGTGTAAATGATAACTCATCTTGGTTGGAAGCCAAGTTGAATAATGCATTAAATGTCTCTTTATGAAGAAAATACGTTGAAGATCCTTAAGTTAAAGACATATTTTATAGTAACTTAATGTTTTCTACGTAGCAATTCAATATTATGAGCGTCTGGTAAAATATCTGGTAAATAAATCTAAATAAGAGATATTATTCAAAAGAGAATATATTAAATAACGTTCATGAGAATGTTTTTTATTCAATTACGTTTTGAGAACTTTTTGTTTGGTATAAACGAAATAATAAATAGAAGTTTGGATATTGTTTTCTAATGTTTTTACGCGAATTTCACTCATTATAATAAAACAACTTTTTTGGATTTTATCGCGGTTTATTAGGTTTTTTACGAGCCCGACGTTTCGGATTAGTACTGTACAGCAACCATGGTCAATAGGAGGAGTCCTCCTAAAAAAACCTTTTTTTTTTTTTTTTTATGTTACTAAGTCGACAAACAAGCGTACGGCTCACCTGATGGTAAGTGACTACCGTAGCCTATAGACGCCTGCAACACCAGAAGCGTCGCAAGCGCGTTGCCGACCCTATCCCCAATCCCCCCAGGAGCTCTGGTCACCTTACTCACCAACAGGAACACAATACTGCTTGAAAACAGTATTATTTAGCTGTGGTCTTCTGTAAGGTCGAGGTACTTCCCCAGTCGGGCTGCTCCATATTTTGAGCAGGAAATTTCCTGCTGTGCCCTACCTCTAGGTTAAACCTACCTCAGTTAAACCTAATAAACCGCGCTAAAATCCGATAAAGTTGTTTCATTATAGAAGTTTGGTGAAAATTTATACAAATATTCGAATACGAGCATGTAGGTTACTGTTCTATTTTTCACTTTATGGTTCTTATTTTTATGGCTTGGATATTTCATATTTATAATCAAAATGTAAAATAATTAATTTGTTTTTAACTATTTATATCACCAACATCAATTAGTAGTTGGGCCTATGCAAACCACGTTTTTTAATCGCGCCGTCGACGCGACAGCGCGTTTGTATCGCGACACACGCGCGTTTGCATCGCGTCTGTATCGCGTGACACGCGCGTCGACGGCGCGTTTTTATCCTACAGAGCAGTTTGTTGGCGTTTGTATCGATTCAAACGCGCGTCGACGGCGCGTTTGTATCGCGACATACGCGCGTTTGCATCGCGTTTGTATCGCGTCACACGCGCGTTTGCATCGCGTCTGTATCGCGTTTAAAAAACGCGGTTTGCGTAGGCCCTAAGGGCCTATGCAAACCGCGTTTTTTAAAAACGCGCGTATGTCGCGATACAAACGCGCCGTCGACGCGCGTTTGAATCGATACAAACGCCAACAAACTGCTCTGTAGGATAAAAACGCGCCGTCGACGCGCGTGTCACGCGATACAGACGCGATGCAAACGCGCGTATGTCGACGGCGCGTTTAAAAAACGTGGTTTGCATAGGCCCTAAGGAAGATGACTAGAATATTATATGCTTATGCTTATTTCATTGCCCGAATAAATATGCCCGATTCAGCCTGTAATATCCCACTGTCTGACATAGGCCTCTTCCTCATGTAGGAGAAGGATCGGAGCTTAATCGGTTAGACGGGTGTTGTGTCTGGTGGCCTGTGCTCAGCAGTGGGATATTACAGGCTGAAGCAAGCAAAGAAATTAAATACCAATTTTCAAAAGCATTCTGATCTATTGAGTACTGAAATTATTTGTAATGTTTAATAATTTAAGTAGTAATGATCATATTATGTATTAATTAAGACTAAACAATTATTTATATTACGATTTTCAAATAAGTACCTACATACATGTATAGAAATACAAAACAGAATATTTATCATGTATATAATTCGCATAAAAGAAAAAGTTTAGGGTCCAATTGAAAAAAGACCGTCGAGAAAGAATCCGGCCTGTATTAATGTTTTTTACTTTACATTCATAATGGTAGGCTTTTACCATTTTATACGGTAAAAAGAAAATATATGCATTGCACATCTTATCTACATATATCTACAGCATACCCGAACTTAAAAGTAATAATATTAATATTAATAAATAATAAATAATTTACATAAATGTGACTGAGATTAAAAGAACTCAATGTACTCGTATATTTTTAGATCTTTAGTTTCTTTAAATCTATACTATATAAAGAACTATATTATATTATAATATATATATAGAGGTAAAGTTTCTAACTTTGTTTGTTGTTCAAAATTCTTTCACTAACAGAAAGCTACACTATTCAGGAGTGACATATTTTATTGTTATTGAACAAAAAATTCAGTGAAAAATAATATTATATTATGTACCTAACACAAAAACACAAAAATAATAATTAACGCCCAACTAAGTGGGCACAGGGCGGCTAGTCTGTTATAAATAGATCAACTTATTCAGTTTTGATTTGTGTATCTATTTATACAATATTCATATTCGTCCACGTAATACGCTTTTCGAGACAACAAACTTTTATATTTTTTGCAGATTTGTTTTATTTTAAATTCAAAATAACAAGAAAATTAATTAATTCAACGTGGATAAAAAATATCCTTGACTGTAAAATCTCTACTGTGTTTCCTCCGTCCTACGTTACATAGAAATAATCTCTGTTCATCCGACATAAATAAAAGCCATTAAATAAAAGACCAAAAAACCGTTGAAGGGTTAGTCCTAATTTAATTTCCGTGTTATTGTGGTAGCTTTGCGCCGTTGCCATGTCCCTTACTAATGTACTGAAAAGTTAGTCAGTATATTTAAATAAACTTGATTTATTTTAAATTGTTATATATAGCGTATGTGTATATCTATTGTTTGTAAGTAGGCTTCAAAAGCACTTTGAAATTGTCATTACACAAATTAAAATTATTTTTGATTTTGACAACGAGTTGTATAGGGCAGTGTTCCGCAAAGGGTGTACCGCGGCACACTGAGGTGTGCCGTGGTCGTTTATTGGTGTGCCTCGGAAAAATAAAGTTTACGTTTATTGATTAATAATAAATATCGTTTCAATGATTAATAAATAAATGTTAGTTAATGTTACCTAAAAAATGGTTTTTCATATGTGGTGTATCTCCAAAATATTTTGCTATTCCTAGGTGTACCTTGAACACAAAAAGTTTGCGGAACACTGGTATAGGGTATGGCTACACGGATGCACGGATGCGTGATAGCAACGGTGCACTGGTGGTGCACAAGTACACGAGTGCAGGAGTGACGCTTATTAATCAATAACAACAATGGATGAAAAATCGCGTTTCATAAAGCTAAGTAAAAAAGTTACAAACTGTGATAATATACAAAAATATGAACACGTAAACAATCATGTAACTTTATATGAATGGCTACAAATTATCATTATATTTATTTATGCAACTGTTGTATAATAAAGGGTATTAAAAAACGAATGTGGGCTTATCTATATGGTGTGATAATAGTATCACATGTGTGTTTTAATACCTCATTTAGTATCAACAGTTGCATACAAGACTTTATCTACACCCATAATATGAATCCTCTATAAAATATTCTGAAACAGCTTATTGAAAACATTAAAACAGCCAGTCCTAGTAACCATTATATCATTCAAATGGATGAAATGTTGAACTAATTTGAATAAACTAGTTTTTTTTCCGGCACGTGGCGTTCTAGTAGTGAAACGCGCATGAATGACAATGTTCTTTTTTGAAAATCATACAGATACCACAGAGCGTTATGAAATTCAGTACAACATAATATCATCCGTTTGGATCCGTTTGGATGATATTATGGTTATTAGGACATTAGGTGTTTTAATGTTGGCAATAAGCTGTTTCAGAATATTTTATAGAGGATTTAAAGCATGGGAGTAGATAAATAGGATCTATTTTATTTTGTAAAAAGAAACGAGTTTTTATTTTTAAAAATGCATTAAAAAGACATAATGAAGAATACGTATATTCTACGATTTACTGAATAGTTAGAGCTTTGTATTTCATAAAGATAGATGTTAGTGTTGAGTTGATCAAAGGGAAATGAGATAGAGCGAACAAACTGAAATGAAATAAGTTCGGTAAAAGGTAAACTAATAAATATTTTTGTTAGTTAATTTTGTGATGAAATTTTAAATGCTACAGGCTTTTAGAGAGAAGTTAGAATTTTGTTCGAAATTCGATCTTAATGACGTTTATTTATGAAATTATATAGGTATACTAAAAATAATATTTACAAAAAAACGTATTAATACTTGTGTAGTAATTTAACTTAATTCGAAATGTGTTAAAATAATAAATAAAAACCTAAGACTCAATGTGCCCCCTTGTGGAATGAAAATAAATAGTGAAATAAAAGTAAATTCAAGTGTGGCAGTTATATACAATTTTTTAAAAAAGATATAGTGAATTTGTCACTCTTTTCGCAGTGTGAGTCCAGTGTACAAGAACGTCTAAAAATACTATTCTCTTACACATGCAATTATTTTCTTTCAAAATTTAATGTATGTAGGTGTTATAAATGTTCTTTTTTCAGAAACAGTGTCTTAGAGCTGCTGAGCCTCTACAACTGTCACTATATATATAGGTCATTTTAGTATTTATTTTTTAAAATTTGTGAACTACTTCAAATCTCTCATAACTTGAGATTGACGACCGTGCCGTGAACATGTAACAATGATGGCTATGGATTCGATTTCCATGCAAGTTATTACTCTTGCAAAAAAAAAAAATGCTGGTCTTAGGTGTCATCGTTGTTCTATGAAATTTAATAAGAAAATTATTGCACATTGAATTTAAGAAGGTTCATATCATTACGCCATTTAGCGATTGGTTGTCAGGTACAATATGTCTAAACTAATACATATTCGTCTTGAAAGTAAATTAGCTATTGAACTAATAGATTGAAATGTCGAAGTTCTATATCAAATTAGAGGGAGTCGGTTGCCACGGTAAGTTCGTGCAAGTTTGCGTAAGTTTCAAACAACATACTCTCATACTTGGCGATTAATTCCCACTGCTCTTACAGATATTCCTGTACCTTACTATGAATGTTCTAGAACTAAATTGAATATAAAAGTTACAAATATAAATACTGAAACCTATAATGGTGTTAATACTGCATATACCATTTTTATCGATGTTATTTGTACTTTTTTAACTATTTCTTTTAATATATATTTTTTTAATTCGGTCTTTGACCAGTTTTTTTTAAGCTGTTACCCCACTTGATTTTTGAAAATCATGGGATAGTAGCCATTTTCCTCTACAATGTAGAGTCTACATCGTAGCTAGTATGTTATTCCGAGCTACAACTTTGCTGCACGAAAAGTTTCATCACAACCGGCTTAGTATGTTTAGCATGAAAACTAACAATATAATCGTCTATTCATTTATGCAATCATACTTGCAATGCTAGTAGCATAGCAAAATAGGCTACTAATTTTAAAAATGTTATTTTATTGAAATAGATATGTTAAAAAGTAAATGGGAATATAGTCATAGTTGAATTTTCGCTAAACTTGAGAATTATTACTTGAGTTGTTTTCAATACCTCACGGTGAAATAACTAAAGTAAGTAGGTATGTAGACTATGTAGTACACAAGTATCTTAAAAGATGGAGATTCCTTTATACAAAAAGTACCTACTAAGGAATATATGGTAATACTATTCAAAATACCTACTGTTCACGTGTATATGTATAATTGTATACACTTTATTTTCAACGCTAGCGTTTCAAACAGATGCTGTGACTACTGTACCAATATACGGTCAATTCAATTATACATTGAATAATACTTGTTTGAGCGAAAATTAAAATTAGTTTTCAAACTAAATAACACTAAAAGTATCTTAAGTAAAAAAACGTTTTAGAGTAATTAGAAGTTTTCTTAGTGTTAATAAAATCAATCTATGACATTGTTTCATTGCTATAAGAGTGGAACAGAAGGAAAGATAATAAGTAGCGATTTTCAACATAACAATACTCGTAAAACACATGTATTTATTACTTTTGATGTCAATGAAGCAGATGCTAGTTCTCATTGGAAATCTAGAATATGACATGAAAATAGTTTTAATTTCTTTTGTATTTTTTAATGTATTTATAAAAATTATATGTTTTTTTAAATATATGTAAAAAAAGTAATATGAATAAATCTTATTGTCTTTTAGTTGCAATATTTTTATTAAGATAAAAGGTTTCATTTGTATAATTCGAAAGAAATAGAAATAAAGCAACGAAAATTATTATCAACATATTTAAACTTCCTTATATTATTAATAAAAATATAAACATAATTATTTTTGAATTAGTTACGGAACCTTGATCCCACGAATATGCTGACGTACCAAATTGACGGAATCTTCCCAAGCGAGCACCTGGCGGCTACCTGGCGACCACCGTACGAGTTTTCCACGCTCGCCGATTTCCCCGTATTAGCCTTTCAATGCCCCACTGTTTTAATTTCTAACTTTATTAAATGTAATATTATTTTAATTACTCTTTAGTCTCACATCGACTGAAGTAGTCGTTAGTTATAAGATGTAGCTTTAGTATCATTATTGTATTAATATCGCATTGATACAATATTACGTTAGTTATAGGATGTAGTTGTAAGATTGTATTAATATCGACTTAATACATAATTAATAATTATGTGGTTTTCTTTTCGACCTCCTGACCGCCGCAAACGTAATTGGCGCAGTCGGTAGGATTTTCGCGGGCCGGTTCGCGATCGGTTTGAAATAATTAGTCGATAATTATCATCACGTCGCGTGCCGCCCGGGTGGCTACCAAGCACCGTCCGAGAATCCAGGATCTACGGACCTGTGGCAGCCGGGAGTGGAATCCAAAAATCGATTCAACTGAGAAGAGACCAGATAATGCAATTTATGTGAGTACATAAGAATCGTTCTCGTGTTGCTCCTTTCTAGACCTAAGCCTATCCATAAGTTCCCAAAATTTTCCATCCTAAAACATCTAGGATCCGAGAGCCTCAATCTAGGCAGGCCCGTCGGTTAGATATAGATATAAGAAGAAATATTAATTCAAAAGAAATTAAGAATTAATTAATTTTAGGGGTTAAATTAATAGTGGTTGAGATGATAAAATAAAAAAATATATATATTAAAAAGAAAATGGGGTTGGAGTATTTTTAATAAAAAAGAGGTTTTATAGTAGAGTATTACTGTACAGGAAATTATAGATATTTGAAATTTAATTGATTAAAAAGTAACTTTTAATTTACTGTATCCAGTCTATCATGAGTTTATTAAATATTAATAATTTATTTAAATAAAACTCGAATTTAAAAGAGTTAATTAATTACCAGAGTTTATTAAATATTAATAATTTGTTTAAATAAAACTCGAATTTAAAAGAATTAATTATCAGAGTTTATTAAATATTAATAATTTATTTAAATAAAACTCGAATTTAAAAGAGTTAATTAATTAATAAAGTTAATGTTGTAGAACTATTTTAAATAATTCATTGGAAATGAAATGATAATCGTTTTTAAATATGTATATCGTTTTTTTAGAAAAAAATTAATAAATTTAAATATTTTGATAATTTTTCGAATTAATTATAAAAATTTAAAATTTAATATTTTAAATTTTATTAATAAAATAATTTATAATTACAAAAATTAGTATTATATTAAACTAAATAATCTTAAAATTATATAAAATTAAATTAAAAGAATTCAGTAAAAGTTTAAATTTAAATATGCATCAAACATACACCACTAAATTAAATAATTATTAGTATAGATGTAAGTTCAATGATAGATAAGCTTAAGACTCTCTCATCCCATCATCTCCTTTCATTGCAACCAACGAGAATTTATTCGTGTACATAGAGGCCGAATGCCCGAGACATAGCAGCTGATATCTCTGTGAAATGGAAGTCAATCATCAGATTTGAACAAATTCATATTTTATTCACGAGCTAATAATTAACCAGATTTTGAAGGAATCTTGTCACTTAACTACAGTCAATTTTCTACGAGGATCAATGGAGAAGCTGGATGACATACTCAACCTTATATCGTTCCCCCAGCATCAAAAGATACAAATATCATGCGGCAAACAGGAATTTACTTCATTGAAAGGTAGCTACCTCATAACTATTTCCCAAGGATGCCAAATCATATCCGAAGAATTTACATTAATTAAGGACAACAGCGAAGTAAGAGAACAGCCCTTGAAATTGATGAAGATATCCGATAAAATTGATCACCTAGATACAACTGTTATTTATATCATCTATAAATATCCAAGGATTCCATAGACTCAAGGTTAAATTATGATACAGTCACCGCTACACATTGAACATGAAAAGGATACCACAATATATCATACAACCATACCAGTATTCGGTGCAGGTGCACTCATCATTTTATTATACTATAAAAAGTTTAAGAGAACTACTGCAGAAATGAAGAAACTTTACAAAATGGAGAAAGCCCAGAGAATCTTTGCGACACAAGTATCCCGGCAACTTTTTCGCTCAACATTCTCAAATAGTTGCCTCTCTAGGGGTGGAGGAGTTACGGAACCTTGATCCCACGAATATGCTGACGTACCAAATTGACGGAATCTTCCCAAGCGAACACCTGGCGGCTACCTGGCGACCGTACGAGTTTTCCACACTCGCCAATTTCCCCGTATTAGCCTTTCAATGCCCCACTGTTTTAATTTCTAACTTTATTAAATGTATAATATTATTTTAATCACTCTTTAGTCTCACATCGACTGAAGTAGTCGTTAGTTATGAGATGTAGTTTTAGTATCATTATTGTATTAATATCGCATTGATACAATATTATGTTAGTTATAGGATGTAGTTGTAAGATTGTATTAATATCGACTTAATACATAATTAATAATTATGTGGTTTTCTTTTCGACCTCCTGACCGCCGCAAACGTAATTAATTAAGTTTTATAGAAATATTTAAAAATATGTTTGGAATATAAATTCTACCAAAAAAGGTTGGTTACTTTTTTGGAATATAAATTCTACCAAAAAAGGTTGGTTACTGTTTTTACATAACAACTAATAATAAAATACAAATATAATAAACAACTAATAATACCTACGTAGTTTTTATTGTTAAGTTGAGTTATACCTACTAATACTACCTGTACTAAATGAAAAACAAACTGTATTAAGTGAAAGGCTAACTCATCTTATAATTTGTTTTGTTAATCTATTTTGTTTATAGTTTGTGTTTTTACGATCAGTAAGTGACCCTTAACCGAAAAAAAATAATTAAAATTGGATCGGAAATTTAGTGCGAGGTTAAATGCTTTATTTGCTGGCCTATATACCAATTTATTTCCCTTTGATATATTATGACAGAAAATATCCATATTACTCTAATAGTCTAAGATCCACTTTCACCTATCTGCTTATTCGATGAAAATAAAATACGTAATGATGACCTGTGACCTGTATATATAAGAACATGTGTCATGTGTAAGCTTGAACCTGCGACCGACAGAACAACAGCTAGTTACTATGATTACAGTGTCCACCTTACTCATTGATTCGTCGCTACTAAGCTTATAAAATCAGTATTGGATACTATAGATGCCCATACAGACTTGAAGGAGTTTCTATGTGGTTCCCGTGAGATATACTCGTAGGATTTAGGCATTAATAAGCCGACATGAATTGTTGAGCACTACTTGAAAATTCTCAGTACCCACATTTAGGGCAGTGGCTCTCAAATTTAAAACTACTTTTATGAAGCATAAAACTTTGATGTCTTGTTTTATATACGTTTTTATAGCGTGCTAGAGCTGCAAACCAGAGTTACTTGGCTTGTATTTTTAAAATTGAGGACGAAAACAATGCAGAGATTTTTCAAATGTGGAGGAAAATGAAATTGTCTCAGTTTTCAATTAACCTACTAAAAATTAACTACTAATTTTGGAAATATTCTTAACAAATAATTTGAAACTTTTCGTCTCATCATTCTAAGATGTAACTTCTCTATATTCTAATATTTTGTATATGAGATCATGTAGAAGCAGCTTGTTGGATTAAATTTCTATCCTGTTCACAGAGAAAACTCTCTTGCTTAGCATTACGGTAATTGCACGCTATTGTAGTTTACAGTTTAAATTGATTCCCACCTTTGTTGCAGGGAAGAAACTCATGCCCAGTTATATAAAGATTGCAGGTTATTATAGTAGAATACAAAACAAATTGAGAACCACTGCCTTAGATCTAAAATAACTAAAATATTCAACATCTTGGAACAAGAAGTGACCACTTTTTCAATAAAGTAGCCCTCGAGGGTTTATGTTAGATGACAAAAATGCTTCTTCGTTCTAAAAGGTTAGTGGAGTGTCGTCTTAAGCGCTCTAAGATAACACTAACAATGAATACTTTTGGAACTCAGAATATTCATAAAATAAATTATTATTACATACGAGCGACCCGCCCGGGCTTCGCACGGTTGCAAAAACTATCAGTGTTCCTCTACTATATTATGCATGTATTATACATATAAACATTCCTCTGGAATCACTCTATTTACTAAAGAAAACCGCATCACAATCCGTTGCGTAGTTTTGAAGATCTAAGCATGTATAGGGACAGACATACAGCGGGAAGCGACTTTGTTTTATACTATGTAGTGATACTCGTAACGGTTTACAATATCAAATATGTCAAGTGATAATGATGAAAACTAATTCTATAAACATATGTGTTTTTTTTGTATAGAAAAAGGTTAATAATTTTAGTTATTTTTTCTGTACCTACGCGAATTAAAAACTGGCTGTTGACTGAATTAAAGACTGACTGCAGTAATTGTGTACAGCCTTTTTTCGTGGTCTACAAGATAAAATAATATTCATGATCGTATACATTCAATTTTAAAGAAGCAATATATAATGTACATTTCTACGTGTTTATACGATTACAAAAAAAATATATAAAATTAATTAAAAAATACAACTCAAATACGAAAAATGTAGAAAGAGAATAAAGTGAGAGATCACTTATTTAACTTTGAAACTCTAAAAATGTAATTATCCACATAAAACTAGTTACGAAGTAGCAGCGAAGTAAATAAAACAAACATCTTTACAATTTAGATTTCAGTCACACAGTTTTTGAATTATTTTTAAATTGCAATTTTTCAATTAAGGTAAACTTCTCTATAAAACAATTTTCGTTAATCTATAGAAATAAATAAAATGGGAGTGTTTGTTTGTAATATTAAAATAACCGCTTTTTACTTAATGCATATGGATGTATACATGGTACATATACCAAAATAACATTTTTTTTACAATTTTTGTCTGTCTGTCGGTCTGTTTGTTCTAGCTAATCTCTGAAATGGTTGGACCGATTTTGACGGGACTTTTACTAGCAGATAGTTGATGTAATAAGAAGTAACTTATAATACTTTTGCTTTAGAAATTTATTTATTTTTTAGCTCTGCGAACTGAACAATATTTTTTTAATTCCACGCGGACAAAGTCGCGGGCACTGCTAGTATATTTATTTATTTATTTTATACTTTATTGCACAATACATACATGATTGTACAAAAGGCGGGCTTAATGCTAAAAGCATTCTCTACCAGCCAACCTTAGGACGTACAAGAGCGGACGTTTGTAGGTGTGCAAAAAAAAATTAGTATACCTATGGAAATATGAGTATAGATATAAACATACATAGATACACATATCCATATATACATAGAAACATACATACACACATACAAACATACATACATACATATGTATATATCCATACATACATTTATACATACACACAAAATACTTAATACATAATCATCTATAGTATAGTATAATATAAAAACAAAAGAATATACCGTATTGTTTCTTGGTTTTTTTCTTTTTTTTTAAACAATTAAACGACAGAATAGGACACCGAGCTGACGTTTAAACAAAGGAAGTGAAAACAAACAAAAATAAATAATGGAATCCATCAATCAATACCCGTTTGATTCGACAGTCAAAAATGAAAGCACTTTATGCTCAGTAAAAAAATATATAAGTTAAGTAACAGTTTGTATTACCAACGAAATAAATGTAATTGCTTGTTTAAGAACATTACACAATTTTATCGGTAGATATAAGTGTTAAGATTACGAATATAAATATTTAGAATGTAAACTTGGGCTCACAATTACAGCAAAATATAAGATAAATTCTTCTTAAATTTAAAATAAAATTCTTCTCTTTTCAGGATTCATCAATAACAATATCCGCCAACCCGCATTGGAGCAGCGTGGTGGATTAAGCTCTGATCCTTCGCCTACATGGGGAAAGAGGCCTATGCCCAACAGTGGGATATTAAAAGCTGTAGCGTAGCGTAGCAATAACAATATTTTTTAAATACATATTATAAACAGCACTAACGCTACAGAAATTTCAGAAATCTTAAACCACTTTCTTTGTGTTGTGTTATAACCAAGTCTTTGATCTGTGTGATGAATGTGCCTCAAAATAATCTTACTAATTATTACACTTTAATTATTGTTGCGCATATCAACATGAAATTAATATTGAAAGTAGATAAAGCAAGCGGAAAATATCCGGGTAATTTGTTAATTACAAAAAGAAAACGTAAAGTTCGGAACACGCTTGTACGCCGTGATGAAAAGATTCATAATTAAAGCATAGCATACGCCTATAAATTAAAATTTCATTAGCGAAGTAAAATTAAATGACACGAAATTAATTAAGAAATATTTTAGAACTTTTTTACCGGTTACTGACGTCGTGTACCAACTTTTGGTGTTACAACGCTTATATTATGTTACGCGTATTTATTGGAAAGAAATATTTATAAAAATATTTTCTCCGAACTGAAATTAACTCCGCGATCGTCGGGATTAAGACATACTTGCATCACTTTAGCAGAACAGTTATGATAATAATTGTAGTAAATTAAAAATTAGACAAAAACAATACTTAATAGCGATTCCCACAGAGTTAATAATTTGTTTAAATATCTCCTAACTACTTAAGACTTCTTAGATTCTGAACTTCAAAAAAGTGTGTGAACTTAAGTGAAATACTTTCTTTCGAGTCGTAAAGCTTAAAAAGTTAAGACGGTTTTGTCATTTATTCAATAAAAATGTCTTTGAGCAAGTAAAAAGTTCTTAGACGTTAAGTAATTAATTATTCAGAATAAAAGTTAATTAACTATTCATGAATATTATCGAGTTTTAGAAGAAGAAATGCATATAAAGTGAAGGTCAGATTAATGTAAGTAGATACCTACTAACAGTTCCCTACACAAATTTTGTAATATTCTTCCAATAAATGAAAAGTATTTCTATTGGTGTGGGTCTCCCCACCGTGCCTCGGAGAGCACGTTAAGCCGTCGGTCCCGGTTGTTATCATGTACACCTGATAGCGATCGTTACTCATAGTAGGGAATATATCCGCCAACCTGCATTGGAGCAGCATGGTGGATTAAGCTCAGATCCTTCTCCTTACATGGGGAAGAGGCCTATGCCATGCCCAACAGTGGGATATTACAGGCTGAATCGTGATCGAATCGTGATTTATATTGGATTTCTCTTTTAAAGGTCACGCTAAAGCAATGAGTTGGGTTGTCTGGAAGAAATCTGGGATGTCTGGAAGAAATGGCTAATTAGCCATAAGTCCGCCCATTGTACTTCACTGTCTGTAATTATTTTTATGCTTTGCTTGTAATATTTTTGTGGTGTACAATAAAGTATAAATAAATAAAAATAAATAAATAAGTTTTGATTATGAATTTTTTTTGTAATATTATTACATTATAAAAACCGGTAAACATAATTTATACATCTCCAGTTTAAAAAAAACTTACTAATTAGAACTAAATCTTTGTCACAAGCTACAAATATTTTTTTGTTAATTTTGTTGTTTCGCAAATATCGATTTATAATTTAAATAGTTTGAAAATTCACTAATATTATTCACTATGCAAGTATGCATAATGGTTACTTTGTTAATTTATGTCAACATAGATACTTATGTCACAAGTTACCTTTAAAATAAGGTCAACTTTCTTTTTAATTTGCATTGTGGAACCTCCAAGCTTAACTGTCAAAATTCACCTGCCAATGGTCGTAGCCATTATCGAAAATTCTTAAGACAGTCAAACTTTTAATGAGTTGCCTTGAATCCATTTCATTGGCTATGCGATCGTTTTAAAGATCGAGATAATTTTAAATAAAGAAAGACTTTACAGCCAATACTAGAACTTGCAATGTGCTATAAATAAAGCTCGGTCGTAATTTATACCGCCATACACATTGTTGCATGGAATTTACTGTTTCTGTCAACAATATATTATACGGTTTAACCAAATTAAGTGTACATAAGTCCTAATCCAATTTTCGAGGATATGTTTAAAATGTTTAATACCTACACACATTCTTAACTTTGAATTGAATTACATGTTGACTACGACTGTTTGTGTGTAAAAATATTCATTGTTTAGGGATTTAAATATAGCCTGGTATTTATATATTTATTTATTTATTTATTTATTCTTAATGTACACCGAAATACAGACACATATAAAGAAAGATACAATACAAGATGTACAAAGGCGATCTTATCGCTATAAAGCGATTTCTTCCAGATAACCTTTGGGCACAGGACACGATACTATATACAGTATACTTATATATACTTATATACAGAGCCTTGATTATTTAAGTATGTATTTGTCGTATGTCTGTGCAAGTTTATTAAGATTCATTGAGCTGTTCGGGTGTATTTTTAGAAGATATATTTCCATTCAATTTTCCCATTTTTAGAACTAAGATGTAATGTAGGTACATGTAAATATTTTTTATAAATCAGAATTCTAACTTCCCATTTTAAGGGTTTTTTTTAATTTGCTAATAAAGCATGTCAGTAAATCATTTATGAGATAATCTGAACCAGTATGTATATATATATATATATATATATATATATATAGATTCAAAAGTTCAATTGAATTAATACTTAACCAAAGATAAACGTTATAATTTGTTTATTACTAGCTGTACCCGCGACTTCGTCCGCGTGGAATTTAACAAAATAGTTATTGTTCAGTTCGCAGTTATAAAATAAATAAAAAATCTAAAATAAAAGTAGCCTAAGTCCCATCACAATCGGTCCAGTCGTTTCAGAGATTAGCCAGAACAAACAGACAGACAGACATACAAAAATTATGAAAAAAATATTTTGGTATATTATGTACCGTATATACATACATATTAATTTAGTGAAAAGTGTTTCTTTTAAAATTACAAACAGACACTTCAATTATTTATTTGTATAGAATATACCTACAACATTAATTAAAAAACATAGTAAAGATGAATAATATATTTCTCACTATTATTGATAGAATTATCTTAATAGGTAGGATACTGTATAATTTTCGTACCTCGATGTCAATTGGAAATCAAATTACGCGACGATTATGGCGGATTATAACAATCAAATAGATTGATACGGCAAATTGATAGCTAGGAACCGTCGCTGTGTGGGTGAGATTATTACAGGTTTAGAACATTATATAATATTCAATTAGCATTCAATATACCTCTACAAGAGTTTACACATCACATATACATGTATATGTACGTAAATTTTAAGTTTATATTACATTGCAGTTATTTTCAAGCTTGAATGAAAACTCTCCTCCATCAAACATGAAAGAATTAGGCTGTGGAGGTTGAATTTATTTTTTACAACCATGAATTCAGTCTACACTTGGTAAAAGCTGACAAGACTACCAAAATAGCCTGAGCCTACCTTGCGATATGTAAGCTCCTATCCTTCAAAATTGAAAAAAAATTCAGCCTCCTTACCGTCATATAGGTTATTGAGGCTCAAAATATTCTTTAAAGTTTGTCTTGGGAACATGTTCTTTTCAAACTTTTGCGATCGTCGTACAGGAAGTTTTCATACTGAAGGTAGTGTAAAATACTTGTGCATTTGTCAATACATATAAATATACGACATATAAAAACGCACTAAAATATTGTAGAGACTGAAAATATAATGAAAAACAACCCGCACGCTTTGTGCGTCAAGTACTGGTTTTGCTTCGGTTCTTTATAACGAACCTACAAAGGGCGTAGGGTCATTACGGTTGAAACTTTGCCTTTAAAAAAAATGTCAACAATTTCAGTTTGTCATTTCTTACACTAGTCCTTAATTATTTTTAGTCTTTCTCTGTATGTATTAGACGCCTCTAGTGCCTCTCTGATGTAATGGTGTGTGTATTGAATAGAACTGAAACAGCATGAAAACGTCCCATACTTATATGGATAAAAAAAATTTTATATACACATAAAATATCACGAAAACTACGGAACGTTACGAACAATGCAACAAAAAATCATATAATAACGATAAATAACGTTATGTCTGCTGAGACAAATTAACGTTACCCATTTTTTAACATTATTCCAAGCGTGTTCCAAGCCCTATGTTATGTCGATATAGATATTTAATCTTTTGCTATGTACCTAATAACATTCATTAAGTAAATTCGTTTTATATATTCAACGAAAACGTAATAGTTGAAGTTTACTCTTTAAATATTCATGCACACGTTTACCCGTCAGTCCGTGTTGTCGTCACCAAATGATTTATCTCTATATACATACACTAGCTTCTGCGCGCGACTTCGTCGGCGTGGACTCCGCTCCTATTGGTCTTAGCGTGATGATACATAGCCTATAGCCTTCCTCGATAAATGGGCTATCTAACACTGAAAGAATTTTTCAAATCGGCCCAGTAGAACCAGAGATTACCGCGTTCAAACAAACAAACAAACAAACAAACAATCAAACAAACTCTTCAGCTTTATATATTAGTATAGATATATATACTAATGACAAATCGCTTTGAATCGTCGTTTTAAGGAGCACATATCATTGTTTAAGCCATTAATTTGATTTAATATGACTTTACTATCATCGATTCGGAATTGCTAATTAAGTAATTATAAACTATATTTATTATAGGTGCTTATTGACTGCATTCATACGTAATCACTAGCTTGTGCGCGCAACTTCGTCCCCGTGGAATAGGACCACCCGATTTTAAAACATTGTTCATTAGTGCTACGCTCCTATTGGTCTTAGCGTGATGATATATAGCCTATAGCCTTCCTCGATAAATGGGCTATCTAACACTGAAAGAATTTTTCAAATCGGTCCAGTAGATCCTGAGATTAGCGCGTTCAAACAAACAAACAAACAAACAATCAAACAAACAAACTCTTCAGCTTTATTATATTAGTATAGATTACGGGCAGTTTGTAATATCTTGAGATAATGTTTTCAAATAAAGTAACTAAGAAATTATGTCTAAATTATATAAATGATAACAAAACAGTAAGTGATAGACTTAAAAATATACAAAATCGGAAAAATTATAGGACAATACAAAGAATTTATATGATTATGTAAAATATATTTACTAATACATATATCTACGCAACACTGATAAAATTTTCTTTTAACGAATATGATTGGATTTAGCGTTTTATTTATTTATTTAGTTTTATTCTAGCACTTTATAATTTTGTAAATGATATCTACAAACAAAGTTATAAGCTTAAGCTATTTTATCTTTAAAAGTTTAAAAGGAAATGTTTTGTTATTTTCGGAAAGTACTCTGTGTTGAGAATAGTGAAATCAAATGCTGCTATTATTGAAATCGATATCGACATTCTCAGTAGGCTATCATTAGGTATTGAGCGACATCACTAATTAAAGCTAAGTCAGACTAAACTATTTTAGGAATAAGTATCGTTTGTCCTTGTCATTGACATTGTTAATTACAAATCGATTTTAAAATGAATAAAACATACTGCTATATTGGTATAAAATAAAAAATAAACCCGTGAAGAACTGCTCTTAATAGATACTTTACTTAAACAAATACTGCTTAAAAACACACTGAGAAGTATGTATGTATGTACAAGTATTACAAAGAGAAAGTAACAGGTCGATTAGTGACTTCAATCTAAAATACTTGTTGTAACTATATTACCTATCGATCGTTACCTATCTACTAGGTGAGACTAACTCAGATCTATCAAATAAGAAGTGACTAGTGCCTCGAAATACACTTTTAGTTTCAAATGGACAATTACACTATTGCTGAGTCCGCAATAGACTATTATCGATAGTTGTTTACCGTGCAACACTAGTTGAAACTCATTCGGATCAAATATGTGGAAAGTGTCTGACCGTACACTGTGAGTTTCGATTCTAATTGTGTTCTATGTTAGCAGTGTTACTAGTAACGTATTATTGTTACTATGAAACTGTAAGGGTCTGTTTCCCCAGTTGTAGGTAAAGTTTATCCTGCACATAAGTTGCGATTAGACTTTAACAGGAGAAGGTAGAATAGACCATTGGGACTTGTTTCATTAGAATTCGATGGTGAAAAAGAACAATTCGTCAAAAACTCAAAAACTTTTGTATATTATTCGTCAAATAGCGTCATCCACAACTGGTGAAATAGCCCCTAAAGGTGCATTTTCATGTGACGCTTGACGCTGGTTTTGAGCGTCAAATTTGACATTTGAATTATGCGCCATCTTGAAAAAATTGTAGCGAAAAAGCTAAACGTAGTTTAGCTTTTTTAACGGGTGATGTTAGCGTCAGCGTAACTCGAACAGTTATATCGATAATCAATAGTAATCGATCCTTATAAAACAACAACTAGCTGTTACTTTGTGACTTTATAAATAAAAAATAGCGAGTGTAGAAATAAATTTTTATTTATTTCTAAATGTGGTATTTTTAAGTATTGGTAAATTTTTTTTGATTAATTTTACGAAATGAAATTAATCAATAAATATAGGCGCATATATTTGTAAAGTTATAAACAAAATTATTCATTCAATTTTTTTTTTATTTAACAAAACACAATCCCGTATCTCAGTTAAAAAAAATTTGTCAAGTGCAATCTTGTATCTTAAAATACAAGATGGCGATGGTACATATAAATAAACAAGTTCCCTCTCAGCAGTGTAGTGTTATTTAGTTCAATACTATTAATATAAAAATTATCTTTCAGTAAATTTAATTGCCATTCAAAGTGAATACAATAGTTAATAAACACATTTTTTATT
The DNA here is from genome assembly GCA_905220545.2 of Melitaea athalia. NCBI lineage: Eukaryota > Metazoa > Arthropoda > Insecta > Lepidoptera > Nymphalidae > Melitaea > Melitaea athalia. The sequence continues at coordinate 7,769,819 of HG992199.1, read as the reverse complement.
ATAGTGAAAAAATATCACAAGTAATAAAAATAAAACAATTATTATCAAACTAAAAAAAGTTAGTATCGATTATCGAAAGTCGTTTCGATAATCGATACTAACGTTCATTATTTTTCGCTTGAATTTGACGCTAAACGCTGAAATTTATCGCTACAATTTTTTCAAGATGGCGCTGTAATCACGTGACCAAATTTGACGCCCAAAACCAGCGTCAAGCGTCACATGAAAATGCACCCTTAGTGTATAGGGCAGGGGTCGTCAACTGGCGGAACGCGGTCCGCGTCCGGACCGCCGACCCATTTTGTGCGGACCGCTAGAACACAAAAACTTATACTACAGAGTACATCTATACTAACATATAAAGCTGAAGAGTTTGTTTGTTTGTTTGTTTGTTTGAACGCGGTAATCTCTGGAACTACTGGGCCGATTTGAAAAATTCTTTCACTGTTAGATAGCCCATTTATCGAGGAAGTTAAATTAGCGCATAAAATGACTAGCTTCTGCGCGCGCTTCGTCGGCGTGGACTCCGTTCCTGTTGATCTTAGCGTGATGATATGTAGCCTATAGCCTTCCTCGATAAATGAGCTATATAACACTGAAAGAATTTTTCAAATCGGACCAGTAGATCCTGAGATTAGCGCGTTCGAACAAACAAACAAACAAACAAACTCTTCAGCTTTATTATGAACTAAAAATAAAATCTTTCGATCGAAAGGGTTGGTTATTATTTTTATGCAAGGTTCTTATTGTAGTTATTGTATAACCTAAACTTCTTAACAACTTCAACTTCTAAACAACTTTAGGCTAATATTACCTATATTTTTATATGAAATATCTTGCAATACTATACAAATCGTTCAAATTACAGTGCCTCTTTACTAAAATTGCATCATCGCTAGCAATTTGCTATCGGCCGTTGCCGATTTCCGCTTGGCAGTTCCAACAATTCTCATTCTTCTGCAACTGTAGTACAATTCCATCAATCAAGAGGCCGGATGTCAATTTAGTAGAAAACGTACTTTTAACACAATGACAATATTGAAAAAAAATTATTCACAAATCTTTACAATAATGAAATCGTTTTGAACATCCTTTTAAGTAATTACTATACTTTTGTGACTTCACACTATTGTTAGTAAACATAGGATATAAACTGAATCCGTAAAAGAGTAGGTACATCATCATGTGGAAATGACAAAGTATGAGAACTAACTAGACAGGAATTTTAAACGCCCAGGTTGTAACCATCTTTACTGGTGATAAAAATATTCTCAAAAATGGTGATAACGACCGATAGCAAAATCGGTTTCTATAACAATTATGTTTGTTTTTACAAGACCACTAATCAGTATTTTTTATTACTTATGAGATGAAATACATTGGAAGAAACACGTATCAGCTTATTTTTATACACAACTATTTTTAAGGTGATCTTAATTATAAAGTTATCATAATTTAATACGACTCTTAGAGATAATTAAGAAGTAAATATTTAGCAGCGTTAAATATGATAAGATAGTTATGAAACGTGTGGAGTTTCGAGATTATAGAAAAAAAGAAAAAAACTATCGAATACATCTTGTATTAGAGTCAAGCACTATATACATGATACTATGATATTTTAGCCATTCAATTTTTTTTTGAATCGTACTAAAACACGGAAAAAGCACGTTTCAACCAAAGAACAAAAAAGTTTCATTTTTTTATCTCATTTTATTTTGATTTTTTACCGTACACACGTTACGTTGTACAGTACCTACGTACTGTGATAAAAAATACTCAATTCTCAGTACTATTCAGTGTGGCCATAGTAACAATTTTTGCCTAAAATTGCAAAAATGTCTACAATAATTTGACTAATAGTAGCCAAACATAAATGGAAAAGTTGAAATTGAACTCTTTTTACGGGCACGTATCTTTATTATGTAAATATTTCGTTTTATCGCTTTGTTTTAACAAATTTGTACTCAAATATACTAGGTATTTGTTGCTATGCTCGCTACTTTGTATGAATCAATATAGTTTAATAAAACGAATGATAAATTGTCCAAGTATAGTCATAATGCTCAGATGTGATGTTTATTATCTTATATAGTTTATTATGTTATGACGCCGCGTTGGCGCAGCGGTATCAGCACTAGTTTGTGGCTTTTGCGCTGGCGGTTGCGGGTTCGAACCCCGCACAGGACAAACATATGTATTGGCCATACAGATGTTTGCCGTGGTCTGGGTGTTTGTGCAGTCCTTGTGGGTCTTCCCACCTTGCCTCGGAGAGCACGTTAAGCCGTCAGTCCCGGTTGTTATAGTGTACACCTGATAGCGATCGTTACTCATAGTAGGGAATATATCCGCCAACCCGCATTGGAGCAGCGTGGTAGATTAAGTTTCGATCCTTCTCCTACATGGGGAAAGAGGCCTATGCCCAACAGTGAGTGGGATATTACAGGCTGAAGCGATTATCTTATATAAGTACTTTTAATGATACCATATTATTATTTTACAAAATTATAGTATCGAAATGGTATCTAAGTATTAACTATAACAATAATGTTTTTAAGCTGTTATGAGAAGTAACATTTTTGTTACCTTACTGACATATATTAAAAATAATTTAACTGACCTGTTGATTAAACAAGACTGGCCGTATATTTAAAGATGCATGTTGATATTTATTGAGATATTCTATATCTTCTGAATAATAAAAATATGGCATACGAATAATAAGATGACCTCAAGGTCTTAAAACATGTATACTACGAACTACGGAGGCACTCTTGGGAGTATTTTTTTTTCAAAGATTGATGCGCAACGTGACCACGAACCTTTTTTTAGTGTTATCTTACAAAATTACTGAGTTGGCGACTACCATTAGTTCATATACATTACGAAGAGTCATCACCTCTGGAATATTTATATGAATATACATCAGGATTTAGAGCTCTAAATAAGTTTGAATAAGCTCTTTAATTTCCTTCCGTTCCTTAAAACTGCTAGCGTCTGTATAACAACTGAAACGAAGAAAGATATTTTATGTGTACTTATACTTCAGTCGTTGGCACTTGTATACTTATGTTTATGTGTTAAAATGTATTATGTGCGTATAATAAAAAAAAAACGTAAAAGTGAGCGGAAATATTAACATAAATATTTAACTTGTCAGAAAAACTGACTGTTTTATTTTGACAGATTGACGGTTAACAACGTTGTCGTCATCAGTCGAGGATAGTCCACTGCTCCATATCGGTGATCACATACCTAACAACACGTAACAGTACCACATAGACAGTGATAACTATAATGTAAATACTTTTACACTTTATTGACAAAGTGAATTCACACAAAACAGATTTAGGATTCACGTGCAAATATATTGTATTGACGCTGCACTGAAATGATATTTAGTAAAAAAACTATTAAACCGAACTATTACTCTGTTAGTATTGTTTTGGCATTACAAGCTATTCAATCATTTTTGCAGGTAGTAAATATCATATTATTTAACCGCGGCTTAACTCACTTATTTTTATTGTCTCTAACATTTGTCATTGGCAAAAATAGTGGTGAAAAATTAAAGGAGTTATAGTCAGTTGGTAAAAAGTTGTAGGGTATTGTTGTGTCAGTTTAACGTTATTTCGCCAATGTCAAGTGATAGATGACAAAATGGAATTCAGTGCGAATGAGAATAGATACAACAATGTTATTTCACATATGATACGTTATAGTTGACGTTACTACACATTGTAATGACGTAAGTACAAAAAATAAAGTAAAAATGTTCAAGTTACACAATGATAGTTTTGTTACTACATTTTTTACAGATTGGGTAATATCTAATAGGATAAATAGGATTAATATTTAAGGATCTAATCAGTAAAAACGTTCATAATTCAAAAGATTCTTTGGTTAATACATAAAGTTTATGTGCAAATAAACCACTGTTTTATTAGCCATAAAATTATGGTATACCACGAACTGGTGCAGCTAGAAATTGAAAAATCTAACAGTATAATATGATACCATAAACATTTTTCATATTTTACTTGTTTTCCTGTTTTATATTTCATAATTGTTTTTATGAGAGATAAAATTACTTTATAGCAAATAATTATTAAAACTTTCTAAATCATTGGTTAAAAGAAATTTAGAAAAAAGTATATTGCCAATAAACCGAAACGTGTGTACTTATAATACACAAATTTAACAATACTACGTATATAAAACCTAAAATAAATAATTATTACATTAATATATTACTTTTCTACACATTATAATTACGTAATAATAAAATTTTACGGTAACTACCTAACTGCTATGCTACTTAACTATTTCTATAGGCTAATAAAAAATCATACTTTTATCTTACGATTATGAGTATTCTTTTACTGCGTAGGCGATTTAAGAGTTTCTCTAACTTTATATATTACTTATTTTTTGTATTTGTACCTGAATTTACCCTCGACCTCGGTATGGTTACTCACTGAAACACAATACAACTTGAGAGCAGTATTTTTTAGTTGTGATCTTATGCTAGGTTCAGGTATTAACCCAGTCAAGCTGTACAAATTATGAACAACACATTTCTTGCTGAGCCCTACCCAGGACAGTCTTAAGCATATTCCGCGCCGGGGTGCGGGTAATCAGCCCGCGCCCCTTCTGGTGTAAAAAATGAGTTTAGAGGTCAATAAAATTTACAATTTGTAGTATTCGGCGCCCCCTAGGACCCCGCGCCCGGGTGCGCTGCACCCCTTGAACCCCCGGGTAAAGACGGCCCTGGCCCTACCTCATTATCTTTACAGCTCATTCCTAAAATTTTATTTTATTTTACCAGAAATGTCCGAGATACGCATAATGAAAAACATAATTAGCTTAATTGTTTATTATTAAAGTGAAACTTTTATTACATCGTCTCAAACTTTTTCGTCGGTGTGTTGCATGTCGCGTGACGGTCGGCCGCCAGGTAAGACTGATAAAGCGATTTTTTTACCCTTAATGGAATATTATTCCAAATTTTTTTAGCTATATGTCTATAATGTGAATAAAAGTTTCACTTTTACCGTGGTTTCATAAAACCACACAGGTTTTTTGTATGCTGTCTCTACTTCAATAGCATACTGCTGGTTAAGTAACCATAGTTATACCACTGTTAGATGTCCTTGTCGTTATATGCCCTGTTTCCATTATTTTTCTAAGTACAATTTTACTCACTCTGGTTTATCTTTTGTACTTTTTATTTCTGATCTTATTTTAAACTCTACGTGTTTGCCGAATTTTTATCATGAGTATGAAAGAAAACAGACGAGAGTTATTTGTTTAAGGAGCGTAAGTTTTGATTATGATTAACGTTTATAAAATTGTTTTGCTGCACTAAACTGGTCTTGAACCCTTGAATATCGATTACGATCTATGTGATCTATCAGTAGATATAGTGTGTGTTTGTGTTATTAGATAGTGTTGTAAGCAGGTGGTATGAGATGATTTGGGCCCACACGTTTCGCTGCTTCGTGTTTGTCCTGATCATTTCATGGCCATACTGTATCGTTTTTTGTTTTGTAAAAAAATAAATTTAAATTTTAACAGAGTATCGATAACTTTTTTCCTCCGACTTTTGTTTGCTCTCGGCCTATACTAGAGATGACTGTAATTTATTATAATCATTACATAATATAAGACAAAGTCGCTTCCCGCTTTCTATGTGCTTAGATCTTTAAAACTACGCAACGGATTTTGAGGCGGTTTTCTTTAGTAAATAGAGTGATTCTAGAGGAAAGTTTATATGTATGATACATGCATAATATAGTAGAGGAGCACTGATAGTTTTATCAATCGTGCGAAGCCGAGGCGGGTCGCTAGTATTTAATAAAGCCGATGATATAATACTATAATTGTGTACATAAGGCAATATCTACCGAGACACTAGGATTTAGTGTGCACTAAGATAAGGTTGCTAGATAACACTGGGTACATTACCTACGTTTATAGTGTATCTAATGTTAAGATGTACCAATCTTTAAGTTGATTGTTGTTTTTTCTACCTTAAGTTTTTGTTTTTGTTAATTGTTCCACGTAGATGTTTTATTAACCACCTTATGGTGAAATTAATATTTTAAGTTAATTTCATTTAATATTAACTCGATTATTTTGGTTAAAACATTTCCTACACAAATCACACAGAAATACTAATCACAATTTCAATTTAAGTATTCTGTATACACTTAAGGAAAAAGTAACAAGTTTAAAATATGTCACATACAAAAGGAAAACATACAAAAGGGAAACATACTTCTAAGGCTCTTTTGAAGCAAAATCAGGAACATACATAAGTAGAAGGAGGAAAATACGTGATGACAAAAAAAGTTTAAATCTTCTCTTAAACGTTTTTGACGAGTTCTAAGATAAAACGTACTATCTCAACTTTTTTTATTACTTTGCTTAAACATTTCTGGCAAATACCCAGATACCTCAAGTTTTTATTTTACTATGGCTTCAACAAAAGACTTTAAGTAGTCGCGGATCATGTAATAGTGAAAAACGTATTTTATCTTCTAATATCAGGTATAAATTAGGATATAATAATCTATATAATACATTAATTATTACTTACAAACTATTAAATCACTTCGGTCAAAAGTGAACATATTAAATTAGAGCGAGGTGTGGATTAGGTAAACGAGAACCGTCCACTAACTCACTTCGTTGACACTGCCCTAACACTTGCGGGATGTTAGGTTATTTTATAGACATTTCTAGACGAGTATGAAATAAATTAGTAAAAACCGGTATGTCTGGTGCGAACTTGGGGAGGCCTATGTCCAGCAGTGTCCACTGCTGCAATAGGATGAACTGATCTGATCTGATCTGATGAAATCTAGTACAAAATATACTTGGTATGTATACCATTAATTTAAAAAAAAAATTGCGTGCGTACAAAGTACACATGTCAGAAGTGAAACTTCTTTGGCAAACTAATAAAAAAAAACTAATTTAAAATACAAATAAAAAAAATAAAAAAATTGATAAAGTAAACAAAAAGCCATTCACGCGGTGTTCCCAGGCGGTCACCCATCCAAGTACTGAATGTCGTGCTCATGACGCTGCCGCGTTACCGCTTACTCAAATTTTACCCATCATGCGCCTAAAGAAGTTTTACCTCAAAAATTGTGGTGAAACTAAAAAAACGTAAGTCCCCATACATACATTATTAACCGCCACTATAAAGCCCGGTTGAGTTTATAGAAAATGCGCCGTCAAATCGATTTAAGACTAAATAAACTTCGGATCACACGATGGTTCTCGCATAAATAATTCATGTACAATTAGAATTTGTAGCAGGTATAAAATAGGAAGTGATAGATCGTACTGAATATATTTGAATAATAACTCTTTGCTTTTCAGATATCGAGATACGATATTCTGAATAGATTTTTGGAAAGGCGTAAAAAGTAGGCTTAGCCTATCTTCTTTACCGGTTCGTCTGACTATAGAATACATTTTGGAAACATACCATACAAGTCTCAATAGGCGAAATCGTCTTTGTATTAAGGAGGATGTTACAAAATCGTACTCTCATCGTATGAATACAAAGCTGAATATTTTTACATTGCTTTAACTTCATATCAATTTTCGTTTTTACTTCTTTTTAGTTAGTACGAACTATAACTGTAGGTTATTGTTTACGAACTGTTATGGCTAGCTTAACCAGGATTGTATTCAATTTTCGCAGAAAATAGGTGGATTTTTGTAGTTTCAGTGTCAGCTTTTCACAAGACCGATGAAAGAGGAGAAAGCCATTATTCTGTTGCAATTTCTCAAGTTCTCTTCTACATTCGAATTTCTAAGTTAACAATACATTCGGGGTATCAAATGTATGTGACAGATGACTTATATGTTATATGTTTAGTTAGGTCTTCTTTACATGCATAATTAACTATTAATATAAATGTATATAGTCTTACAAATGATCCACATGTGTTGCGTAGCCTGGCGTCACTGGTACTTAAGTTTTCTTCAAGTTCGATTTGGGTGGTAAGTCATTCTGAAAATAAAAATTTGCTTTTGATTATAATTTTATTTGTATATCATCTTAATATCAACTACATCTCGTATCATATCATAGTATATAAAAAAAATAGTTAAAAACATTTTGTTATAATTGATAGGCAGAGCAGTAGCTGTAAAGAAGTACCATGATGAGAGCAGGTAAGTCGGCAACACGCTTATGATGTTACTAGTGTTAAATATATATATGTATACATATATAGACTACGATGACCAACAAGTGCATATTTTTAAGTTTTAGGGCTGATGATACTAAGTCTATAAATTTTCTTGCTAAGCACGCTTTATAACGCAAAAAATGTTTTTAATATAGGTGGGTGCGCCAGTCCCACACCAGGCACCAGTAGTAGACCATTTCGACCTTCAAACCTAAATATTAACCATTTTTTGAATTTCCCACCATTTTTTGTTAAATTAATAGCCTTGCCGTAGTTTAACCAATCATATAATCGTAACTAAAAGCATCATACACACCATCTACATCTCTAAAGAACACAAAATACGAAACGACAATCGTTCACTTTGATCCGGGCGGCCATTTTATTAAGCACGCGTATGACGGTAAGTTATTTTCATTCTTTTAAAAATTAGTTTATATCAATTATTGAAATCTATTTTCAAGTTAGCTACATAATATAAAGTATATAATAAAAATATTACTTTTTATTTTATCAAAAAATGTTAGTTTACATTCAATTTTGTCAATGGTAAACTAATGGAACACGAATTCTATGATGTTCCAGTATTATTCCATTTGGTCAACAACTGGTGATAAAACTTTTTGTGCCTTTTTTTATTCTTTATTTTACATTTATATTCTCTTATCATATTGCAATAATTTAATATAATAAACTCTACAATAATTCACTTCGGTCCAGTGGTTGACCAGTGGTTTACTACCGGTGTTGTCTATACTACTAGTTTTTTCCAGTAGTTGACCATCTACACTTTTTCTACAGATACAATGCCGCTGAAAAGAACTTTTTTCAAGTTCAACCAATAAGTCCTGCTTTTCAACAGCAATAAGTCAATATGGCTGTCTGAGTCCCCAATTAAAGGAAACCAGAAAAACCGTAAGAGGTTTTGCCTGCCTGATGCAGTAAACAGCAGTGAATGGATGAAATATCGGAAAAAGAAAAAAAAAATCAAGAAATAAAAAGAAGAAAAAATTATAAGTACGTATTTGTTATGGGGGAGGGTAGGCGCTTTAGTGCTGCTGTCAACATCGGTGTCCATGTAAATCGGTTTATTATAATATAAATAAAACGTATTTCGATGAACAAACCAGTTGTAAAGACAATCGTTATAATTAAGTAGAACGTCGAAGTGAAGTTTTGGTGGAAAGTGAAGATCTGCTGCCGTTATCGATCTAAAAGTGCCACCGACAACAGCGACCTTGTTCTGGATAGCCAAGATAACTGAGACAGAAAAATACATTCAAGCTGTACTTACTAAAGGACTAATAGTAATCATCTAAAGCAAGGTTAGTTAAAAATTTAAATAGAACGCTAATCTGCAACATAACCTAAAAAAATAACCGAAACAATTCTACCGCTATAACAACGCCATCTAACGACGAATAACGAACAAATTTGGTTCTGCTACTAACCACTAGAGGGCTATACTAGCTCTAAAATATATCGCAAAATCATTGAAGGCGCCATCTAACGACGAGTAGCAAAGTAAGCGATCAGAATACAATATTTTTAGCTTTCAAAGATGGAACAAGTTATGGCTGCACTTGTTAAGATCCAGAAAGATCTAGAGGAACAGAAAAAGGCTATTACAATTAGCGCTGAAAATGTAACAGAGAGAGTAACAGAAAATGTAAACAAAATATTAGATGAAAAGTTTAGAACTTGGGACGAAAATCAAGAAAAGCTTAAAGAGAAAATAGAAAATCAAGAACAAAGGCTAAATATGTTAGAGAAACATACAAGACAGAGAAATATTGTTTTCTTTGGTGTTGAAGAAAGTGAAAAATCTTATTTCGATCTGGAATCCAATATAATATCTTTTATAAACAAACATTTCTCGTTAAATTTAAATTGCAGTGACATACAAGAAGCCAGAAGAATAGACAGAAAATCTGAAAAACCACGACCGATTACAATAACACTCACCACGCTGGGCAATAAAATCAAGATCATGAAACAGAAAGAGGCTTTAAATAATACTGCTTACTACATAAAGGAAGATTATCCCCAACATGTACTCGAGAAAAGAAAAATGCTCCAAGAACAAATCAAAATTGAAAGAGAGAAAGGTAATAATGCAGTTATTAAATATGACAAACTTATCATATTAAAAAATAAAACCAAATCTGAATCAACAGATAAGAGGAAAAGAAATCTCTCAATATCACCACAGCAGAACATCATTAAACAGAACAGTAATCCTAGTAGTACTCAAGTTGCTAAGAAAAACAAAACCCTTCCAATGCGCACGACGCCACATAGATCATTCACCTCCTCAGAGGGAATAGTTAAACCGGGTATACTTAACTACTTAGTTAACAAAAATGGAAAAACCCAAGAGGAAGAAAATAACAGTAATAACAGCAATAATATATAGCAACTAACGGCACCTATCCCAGAAAGTAAAAGTAAAGAAAAAAATAATTAAAAAACACTAAAATACATCTTCCAAGCCGGCTGGTCACCGAGGAAGATTATGACCACAACCTTCCAAAGATTACAAATTCCAAATACTCGAAAAGTACAGAACATAATCAACTCTATATATCTTGGAAGAGGCCTTCACCTGAAAGGGGTTCCTAACTAAATAGCTATCTAAAAATAAATACATAATTATATAAAGTACAGAGTTACTATTAATTAAGTAAACTTAAAACTAAGCAATAAAAAATAAAAAATAAATATATTAAGAGAGTAAGCATTAAGGAAGTAACCATAGCAATAATTGTATTTAATTTTTAAAATAATAATTAGTAGTACTTATGTAAAAAAATTTAACATTTATATAGGAAATAAAAGGCTTTTTTATTTTTTATTTTTATTTTTATTTATTTAATTGTTATGGGAAATATTTTCCAGGGACTGTAGAAAATACTGGCGGAAAACTTTATAAAATAACTACTATGACATTTTCTGCTGGAAATACTTTCCGTTGGCCAGAACAATGTGATAGAATATGGTGGTAGAGCAGAAGATCGCAATTCCATCCTTGGCAAATTTGTGCCAAAAATTTGAGCCAAAAATTTGATTAGTATATTTAATGTCAAAAGTTAATTTTATTTTTATTTCATAACCTTTAAGTTTCATATTTAGTGTTATGTTAATTCATTAATATTTTACTGTAAACTGTAGCAGTTCTGTCAGTGATATGAATCTCTAATATTAGTTAGTAGCCGACCCGTGCCTACTTCGTTGGGCGCTAATTATTTTTGTAAAAAAAAATATCAAACTTATAGACTGATTGAAGGTTGTGATAATTACTGAGTACAAAACTTAATTATATTGATTAGTATTAAAAATAAAAAAATTTATTCATTAAAAGTATTCGTTTTATTTACTGGTTCACTATTGGCACAATGTTTGGTCTATTACTGGTACAATCTGGTCCACCTTAGGCACATGGCGACTTGGCGCATTCATTTTTAAATTAAAAAAAATTTAATAGCTATTAGGAAATTCCGAATAGGCTACATGATTATGTGGTATATAAGGAGTACGAGGATTTTTTGTTTGCAATAATTGTTGCAATTATCGAGTAACATCATCAGAATTTCTATCAAAATGTTCCTTAATCGGTTTGCTACTGGTGCACCCACCCTGACGATATTCTATCTAAGCCTTCCTCACACTCTCCGCACCATTTAGTACACCGAACCTAAATTGACTAAACGGGTATCAAATCCGTTTAGTCAAATATCTATTAATTCAGTCTTCACAAAAATAAAACGACTTAATACATATACATTCTAATAAATACAATATAATCTTTTATACATTCAACAATATTAAGAATTTTGATTAAGTACATTTATATTTTTCAATATTAATATAATTTTATACATTAGTGATTAGTACAATATATCATTGCGTGTATGATTGTTACGGAAGATACAAACCCTAATACGAACAATTGATCCCAAGATTAGCATGTTTTTATAATACATAGTAATCAGTGTACTTCTACACTTTTATGTATAAAATGACAAAGGTAGGCTAATAAAACCGAAGAATACTTGCAAAAATGTATCATATATTATGTAATTTTAATTACCTAAAGATTCAACGAACCAAGGTCACTCAAGACCGAATGAAGCCCGCAGGAATCGTGTCAAGAGTTTTACAACGGCAATTGGACACATAGCTTAAGTGGCGCTACTTGTACTCGGGCGGGGTCCCTGAGGGGTGCTTACTACAAGTTATTACTCGAAGCAGCCATTTACGTTACGATGAACGTAGCTGATGATTTACGGTCCGTGATCGTATTACTTTCATTTCGAATGCATGTTCGCTCTAATATAAAGAAGTTTGTCATCGCATGCACAGCTCTTTATAATAAAGGTTTATTTATTTATTTATTTATTCTTAATGTACACTGAAGACACAAAAAAAGATACAATACAAGATGTACAAACTTATCGCTAAAGAGCGATTTCTTCCTGATAACCTTTGGGCATAAGACCCGATGCAGTAGCAGCGTTTAGAAGTTTGCACATAGAAAAAAAAATCAATACTAAATAATGATAACAAAAAAAGTAGCCAATGACATAATATACTTAACAAGGCTTTATCATTTATTTTTATTCTGAGAATAACCCAGGTGTCTAAAAATATTAAGCCGTAAACTTTTAGGTCCCTGTACTTCGAACGTTTTCGCATGTGCAATCAAGCACACGTAACTTTTACTATGCTGTTGGGAATATTGGATTGGCGGACTCAACAAGCCTATATCTTTTTTTAATTCCGAGGAGAACCTAGATGTCTAAAAATATTAAGCACTAAACTTTTAGTTCCTGTACTTAGAACGTCTTCGCATGTGCAATCAAGCACACGTAACTTTTACTATGCTGTTGGGAATATTGGATTGGCAGCTATAGTCAATTTTTCCTAGAAGAAAATGAATAATTCTGCTACGAACACATATAATTATAGTTAGTAAATTACCTGTCTAAGTTTTACGTGACTTTATACTTGTCATTAAAATTCATTTATCTAAATATAAATTTCATTTTTATAGAAATTGTTAAAAAATGTTTAAAATGAAGGTATTTACTTTTATAAGCAAATATAAATGTTGAATAAAATAGTAATAAGACAAAAAGCAAGTGTTAGATACTGGGTTTTGAAATAATAAAACCGTTGCGCGTATAAGACTATATTAAAGCTTAAAAGAATTTAAATTACATTAGCGTATGTGTAACGATCGGAGTAGCGGATTAAAAGTAACAAAATTTTGAATTGAATAGTGACAGTTATTACGAAAGCCGCTGATTGGTCGAATTTGTATGCGGACGACTTTCAGTGTTGCCAAGAAGTCTGGACATGCCCCCGGCCTTGGAAGCACTGGCATCCAACCTTCTCTCTTCTGAGTCTTCATAGAACAGAGGACATATTCGAGGAAATGCGCGTCTGATTATTCCTCCACAGGTTTGGATATCCGCGACTCTGGATATTCCATCCTTTCCAGGTTTGGTGGATATGATTCGTCCTAAGCTCCATTTCAATGGGTGAGTATTATCGTCTTTGATGACGACCATAGTGTTAGGTTGAAGATCAGACTTATGGTGTTTCCATTTGGTCCTTATTTGCAATTCGGAGATATATTCTTTGCTCCATCGGTTCCAAAAATGTTGCCTGATTTGCTCCAGGTGTTGATAGCGTGTCAGCCGATGGACTGGAACTTCAGCCAGTGGTTCTGCTGCAGGTGCTGTCAAGGCACGTCCAACCAGGAAATGAGCAGGAGTTAGCGGTAGAAAGTCATTGGGATTGGTAGACAAGGGACTAATAGGTCGGGAATTAAGTATGGCTTCAACCTGTGAAAGTACCGTAGCATACTCTTCAAAAGTTAGGCGTGCGTTTCCAACCACTCGCAACAAATGGTGCTTACAAGATTTTACGCCGCTTTCCCACAATCCACCAAAATGAGCCGCATACGCAGGGATAAAGGAGAATTTAATATTTTGACTAGTTGCGTATTCAATTATATCCTTTGAACTATTTTTTTAAAACGTTTTTGAATTCATTAGCAGCTCCGACAAAGTTTCGACCATTATCGGAAAATATCTGATAAGGTTTACCGCGCCTAGCTATAAAACGTTTCAAAGCAAGCAAATAAGAATCCGAAGACAGGTCACTGACTAGTTCCAAATGCACCGCGCGAGTTACGAAACAAATGAACAAACATATGTAACCCTTAATTATCCTAGAACCCCTACCCTTACGGTTCAATATGAGCATTGGTCCAGCGTAGTCAACACCACACTGATTAAATGGAAAGGTGGGTGTAATTCGTTCTGGTGGTAAATTGCCCATAATAGGGGATAACGATTTACCTGACAGTCTGGTACAGATGACGCAGTCGTGGACCGTGCGCCTTGCAAGATTCCTACCTCCAATAGGCCAATAAGATTCGCGTATGTTATATAATAGGGCTTGTGGCCCGGCGTGATGTAGATTTTTATGTTGGTAACGAAATAACAACACTGCAAACCAATGTTTACAAGATATTAACATCGGATATTTTTTGTCAAAGTTAAATAATAAAGACTGTTCTATTCTCCCCCCTACTCGTAATATTTTATCATCTCCCATAAATATATTTAAATTATTAAAATTGTGTTTAGATTTTAGTTTTTTATTACAAGAAAGTAATCTATATTCATCTGCAAATGTTTCTAATTGTGACAGTTTTACCAACGTCTCACTGGCACTTTGTAACTCATCAACAGTAAGAGAGCCGTGTCGAATGTTATTTTTATAGCGTGTATTGTGTATAAAACGTAATACGTATGCACAAGTCCGATTCATACGATTAAATTGTGAAAATCTTTTAAATGGGAATAATGAAATTTCTGACGAACTGACTAATGAATTAATAGGTTTAGATTTAATTTCAGGTAAACAAGAAATATCTACTTGTTCGTTATGTGACTGACTGCAATCAAATGCAGGGTCTTGAAGAAAAGTTGGCCCCTCCCACCACATAACACAATTTTTGAGGTCTTCCAGTCCGACACCGCGGGATACTAAATCTGCTGGATTTTCCTTGCCGCTAACATGACGCCACCTCAACGTATCAGTGAGCTCGTGAATCTCAGATACTCGGTTTTGAACAAAGGTTTTTAATAGATTAGGAGACATGCGCAGCCATCCTAATACTATGGTGGAGTCACACCAGAAAGTAATGTTATCGAACTGACAGTTTATTGATTCGCGGATTTTATTATAAAGCCTAGCACCCAACAAAGCACCACAAAGTTCTAATCTCGGGATGCTAACCGGTTTTAGAGGCGCAACCTTTCCTTTAGAACAATACAATCGTACGGTTACCGATGAGTCACGATTTATTGTGCGCACAAATACACAAGCCCCGTACGCGACAGACGAAGCGTCACAGAATATGTGCAGTTCGATGCGCGCAGGGTCGGTACCTACAACGTGACGCGGCACGCGTATATATTTAAGCGTAAGCAGAGAAGTCGCGAAACGGTTCCAAATTTGTGAGACGTCAGCGGGAACCTCATCATCAAAACCTATTTTCAATAGCCATAATTTTTGTAATAAAATTTTAATTATAATCACCGTACAACTCAACAATCCCAAAGGGTCATAAATCTGACTAATTTTTGATAAAATGTATCGTTTTGTAATAATTTTATTGTCAATCTCATAATTTGTGTTAAAATGAAATTCGTCACTAATGTGAAACCAACCTAATCCTAATGTTTTAGCGTGGACATTATTACCTAATGACAATTCCTTAGATAATTCGGATGCTCCGTTTTCGACTTCATCTAAATTAAAATTAAACATCCACTTGCGTAGCGGAAAACCACCTGATAGTAAGTGACTAGATACATTTTTACAAATCTTTAATAATTTATTTTTGTTATCATGCGTCGTTAACAAGTCGTCGACGTAAAAGTCGTTGTTGATAATTCTAGTGACATCAGGATCAGTACTCTCAGCCGCCAATTGCTTGAGACATCTACAACTCAAAAACGGAGCGGACGCGGTTCCGTACGTAACAGTACAAAGTTTATAAACGCGTATAGGTTCTGACGGGTCGTCCCGCCATAAGATCAATTGAAGGTCACGTTGATCCTCATGAATTAAGCACTGGTGAAACATTTTCTCGACATCAGCACAAGCCGTATACTTGTGCTGCCTAAATCGTAACAATATAGCAATGAGATCGCCCTGTATCGGTGGACCGACCATCTGGAGGTCATTCAATGAAATATCTGTGCTGGACTTTGCACTGCCGTCGAACACCACTCGCAGCTTTGTAGTCGTGCTATGCTCGCGGAGTACACCGTGATGCGGCATTATATAATGAGGTTTACCATAGTTATCAGCTAGTTTCATATGACCCAAGCGTATGTACTCGTGAATAAAATCGCAGTAAAGTTTTTTATACTCCGGATTACGTACTAAGCGTTTCTCGAGAGCTAAGAACCTGCGTTCCGCTTGCGAATACGTCTCGCCTAATTTATCGGGTGAAATTTTAAAAGGAATACGTACAACGAACCTTCCGTCAATCGTGCGCGTAGTATTTTTAACGAAATGTTGTTCGCAAGCACGTTCATCCTCACTGCGCGTATCCCGAGGCGCAAACGTTTCTTCGAGTTCCCAGAACTGTCGTAACTGGGTATCAATCGCATCTGAGAAATTACATTGAATTCCGTACCCTTTATCGCGTGAAATAGTAGAAATAGGCCCAGAAATAATCCACCCTAATTCTGTGTCTAATAAGAAAGGCCCATTCGGTAATTTAATTTTATCTGTTTTTATTAAGTCCCAAAACTTATCAGCACCTATTAAAATATCAATATTACTAGTTTCATAGAATTTCGGGTCCGCTAATTGAATGTAATCGGGTATATTAAATTGCGTGTATTGTAATGGCATCGCAGGTATTGCCGAAGTAATGTTAGGCAAAACAAAACATTGTAAATGCGTTTTATAAGTGTTGGACGTCGATACAATTTCAATGTCACATATTTGCGTTGATTTTGTGACAGAGTTACCAACACCTCGTATTTCGAACGTGGACTGTATAACCTTTATGTTCAATAAATCGCATAATGATTTTGTGATAAAACACCGTTCTGATCCATTGTCCAAAAGGGCGCGAACTACATGTAACTTATTTAAGTTGTCCGTTATTTGTATTAGAGCGGTTGACAATAATACCGGTTTTAAATTAGCGGAATGAATACAGTTAGTATCGAAGTGTGCATTATTTGCATTAATATAAGATGCATGTGTTGACAAGGAAGGTGTGAGCGGGGAGGCGGCTGAGGGCGCGGGTGCAGTCCCTCTGACTATCGCGGGCGCAGCTTGCGTCACTGACAGTACGCGACCATCACTCACCTCAGTGGCGTTATCCGCATGACTTGTGAATGTCGTATTAATATTGTAGTAATTATTATCGGGATGTACTAACGAATTGTGTTTCTGATTACATCTCCGACACGGTCCAAACCGACAATCGCTTACTGTGTGACCCAAACGTAAACAATTTATGCACAGCTTTTTCTCATTAATGAATTTAAGTTTTGTTTCTAAGTTATAATCGAGAAACATTTGACAAGCGTATAGTGGATGACTTGCATTACACAACAAACAGCGCTTTTTAGTGTTATTATATAATTGACGTTCCTTGGGCTTATTTGTGGAAACATTGCAGTGAACTTTAATTGAATTTTGAGTGTTGAGTTTTTTAAAATCATGATTTTGTTTACTGTGTGATAATTGCAATGTTTCCAATATATCAGCTCGGTCAGAAAGGAACTTCATTAGGCTATCAAGTTTTAAAGGTGTGGAGGAGTTATCTTTTTTTGAGCATAGCGTACCTTTATATTGTTCCCATTCGCGTTCTGTGTTGGGATCTAACTTAGAAACAATTAAATATATTAGTAGTGTATCCCAATATTCTACGGGTTCACGAAGGTTTGATAAAGCGCGTATATTCTTTAAAACTGTGTCTATTAAATTGCGTATCTGAATATGTGACTCCTTGTTAACACTGTGCATAGTAAATAACGCTTTTACATGACTTTGAACAAGTAATCTTTGGTTATTGAAACGATTTTGAAGCAATTCCCAAGCGATTAGGTAATTACTTGCCGAAAATTCTACTGAGTTTATAACTAATTCTGCACTACCCTTTAGTGATGATTTTAAGTAATGGAATTTTTCAATATCGCTTATTTCACTGGAGTTATGTACAAGACTTACGAAACTATCTCTAAACTGTAACCAATTCCCAATTGAACCATCAAATGTAGGCAAGGATATGACAGGTAATTTAATAGTTGGCTTTTGTGCGGATGGATTTAAAGTGTCAGTGACCTTACATAAACTTAATAAATATTCAGCTTCAGAGATTGCATTGTAATAGCTGCTTTCAAACAGCTCTCGCTGTGTTAATTGATCATCAATATCAGATACAGATTCTTCTAGCTTGGTTTGTATATTATTAAATTCGCTGAACATAGTAGAAAGTCCCTGAATACGCAACTTTAAATCTATTTGTTTTTGACTACAGATCGTTTCGTTTTTTAAAGTACACACATAATTTGCAAATCTAGTTAACCTGCCTTTGAGTATACCGCGTTTTTTAACTAGCTCTTTTACTAGACTATTATCACTATGCCTATAGGGAGAATTATCGCGAGATTTAGGTGGTAAAGTATCATGACTTGGCTCAATCATTTTGGTGGAAAGTGATAAAGAGGGTACTCACAGTTTAGACGTTTTCAAATAAGATGCGAAGTACTTGGACACGCACGGCTGGTATTAGTTGACTAGTAATTACTGAAACTTAGATAATTAAATAGCATTAAACAGTTGAAGTGGAAGTGGGCGGGAATAGATGGGATGGCTGGCCGTACCTATTTGCGCGTTTTCAGGTACCAAACTAGCTTCCTCCAGGATTGATTATTCCAACGACTACCCTTGGCTTCTCCTCCTACTGCAAAGCTGCTATGGACCTGGACGACTGCTCCCAGACTTGCGTATTTCTCCGATCGCTGCCGCTGGTTTATTCGCTTTCGAAATTGATCCGGCTCGAAGGACCAGTTATGTTAGATACTGGGTTTTGAAATAATAAAACCGTTGCGCGTATAAGACTATATTAAAGCTTAAAAGAATTTAAATTACATTAGCGTATGTGTAACGATCGGAGTAGCGGATTAAAAGTAACAAAATTTTGAATTGAATAGTGACAGTTATTACGAAAGCCGCTGATTGGTCGAATTTGTATGCGGACGACTTTCAGTGTTGCCAAGAAGTCTGGACAGCAAGTCCTTTCTGATAAAATAACGTACAATCGTTCAATGTCACTAAAGTGTCTTATCAGCTTACAGATTTCATTATAATGGATGAACATTATTATTTATAAATTTCATTCAAGTTAAAATCATTCTATTAAATATAAATTTTTTTCTTTATATATTTATATTTATGTACAGAAATAATCTCTTGAGTTTTTGTTAAACTGGCACCGTTAGAGAGACTCTAGCACCGCCCAGCCGGGCTAGCATGCGCGCCACGACAAAAGTTTGTCTACCCCTTTTCTCGTATTATCTCTTTATGTCTACAGTAGCTAACATGCGTGCAAGTGATACTCTTCTCGTCACGACAATTGAAGAGATAACAAGAAATTTTAGTTATCGTAGTTTTGTCGAATTTCAAGAAGATAAACTACTCGTTGTCAATATTATCGACGAGAAAGACTACGATAAACGAAATTTATTAAAATTATAAATATTATTATAATATCTTTTGTATACCATGGCGTTTCCGTTCCGTTTTGTCTTCGGAAGAGAATTATGTCTCTCGTATTGCGCATGCTAGGGTAATCGAGAAAATACTCGATGTAGACATTATCTATCTCTCTCGTCAAGAGATTATCTCGTTGTACGCATGCTAGCCCGGCTGGTCTAGATAGAATCGAAGGCTTTCTCATAGTGGACATACGCAATACATCAAATTCTTCAATCATCATAACATGATTTGTTTTATGATCAACCCGGACATTTCTTCGAAAATCTCAAACTATCCCATAAAAATTATTATGCCATTCTAACGTCGTAACGAAATGCCTGAGATAAGATTATAAATTTATGTAATAAGTTTGTTTTTAAAATGTGATGAAAAACCCATATTACTCACCTCTTATTGAGGAATGTTATCTTTCGTCATTGCCTATGTTATTCATATTCGTATAGCAAAGATAATGAGATCTACTGTAAAGATCAATAAGAATTTTAAGGACCTTATTTTAACAACATAGATATTGATTATTAATTTAAATAATATTATGCTTCCTTTTTCTACATATGTAGGCTTATATTATATTGTATAGTATAATTAAGTATAGGCTGAATAGTTAGATTGTTTCTTGAAACACACTAATGTTCACAAGGTTAGTGTTACAGATTCTATATGCTAATTCTTACGTTACTATATATTATCGCTGCAAATCTATGATGTCATTTGTTACTTAACAAGCGTAGGTTTTTTTGACAGCACAATATAACTGGATCTAAATTTTTTTTGTTTACTGCTATCTCTAATTCTCATTTGATCTAAAATGTCAAGTTTTTTATATAAAAAAGTGATTAATTGTGAGTTTTAAATTACCAAATTTAGCATAATTATGCTTAAAGACTTCTCAGTTTCAAAGGCATACCGACTTTTAATTTAAAAGGCTTCGGTTAAAAAAGATATATCTTCGTTTTTAACTATCAAAGTTCAAATCAGTTCGACCAGTAGTAGTACTATTCTATATTTAAAAATATTTATGTCAAATAAGTATATCTCTATTTAATAAGATATATTTATTGTTATAAAGCCTCACTTGATGCCACGACCCGTAGGCGTTATTATGTTAACTAAAAATATCAACTTCTGAAATTGTCTTACTATGTAAGTAGTTCCTATATAAAACAGTTAGGTTAACGCTGCGCCGTCTACAAAGACTTATTCAAAGTATTCAAAAGCACCCTTAAGATAAATTATATAAAAGTGAACGAAGTTAAAACTGAGCTCAAATGGCGCAGACCTGATAAATGACTCGGACAGGTCTAATTTGATAAATGATATCGAAGACCCGTCTGTAAACTTCACAATGAAATTACTACTTTCTATATTAACTTAATGCTCCGTTGTATTATTAAATAACTAGCTTCTGCGCGCGACTTCGTCGGCGTGGACTCCGCTCCTATTGGTCTTAGCGTGATGATACATAGCCTATAGCCTTCCTCGATAAAATGGGCTATAGTCCATTGAAATGTTACATTTTTTTGGGCTTACCTTGCGTTTGTCAGAGGACGCAATTTTATTTTTTAGACATGAAGGGGGGGTTGGTCTAATGTTAAATCCAAGTTTGTGGGTTTGTAGTCCTTGTGCAACGGCCGCCATCTTGGAAAAAGAGGTTCAAATGGTTTTTATGGTTTATCTGCCAAACTATAAGTCTTACAAAAAAAAATTATTTAAATTTTTTGTTGCAAATAAAATTATCTACAACTTTTGTTCAATAATTTTTGGCCGTAGAATCGTAAACAAAAAAGTTATAAGCGAAAATCCATAAAAATTTGAGAGAAAAAATCTATTTGTTGATAAAACTTTTTTTTAAATAATTTTACAAAAAAATAATATCAGACCATTTTTATAGACGGTGTTTTAAGGAACAATTTTTATTATAAACATTTTTAAATTTATTTATTATTTAAGATTTTACAGCGCTGCGAAATGAATACTATTCTTCAGTATTCATAACAATACGTGAATATAAATATAAATATTCATGATTTGCCCTAATTTTTAATCACCTTGTTATTTTTTTATGATGTTCTTTTTAATTATTGATAGTAAAATATTGTTAATATATAAATAATTCTTGATTTGACACTCTACCTACGAGGTGGAGTCTGGAGGCGCGTTTTTTTTACGTGGTATCCGCAGTAGGCATAATCCACGGTGATTTTCTAAATCACAACTACTGTCCTCGATCTTGCGGCGAGTGGCTGGTTGGCTTTGTGTATTAAATACTTGAGGGAGATCCGAAGAAGAAAGTGGCGTAAATGTCAAAATGTGTGTAAATAATTTTCTTCAATTAATTTCGAGAGTTCCATTATTTTGCTGCAAGTCTCCCCATAAATAATGATAAAAAAACGTTCACCAATGATAGTGAGCAGTGCCAGGTCAACTCTCTTGTTGAGGAACAATGCCGTTCCACTTGCTAACTCTAGATGTTTCTCCAGGGTTTTCAGTTTGAGTTTACCCATATTGTAAGCACCTGAAATTGTGTCACGTCCTGAAAAAGCATGGAGAAACAGCAAGTTATACGCAATAAGGTCTCCGTACATAAAACCACTTCACACTTGTTGCTACCCTTCCTTCCTGCCTTCTCTGGTTCCCCCTCAAGTATTTAATATAGTAAGCCAACCAGCCGCTGAGCCGCAGCTTGGTCCATCAAAAAGACCGAGGACAGTGTAGTTGTGATTTAGAAAATCACGCGCGTAAAAAAAAACGCGCCTCCGGACTCCACCTCGTAGGTAGAGTGTCAAACCAAGAATTATTTATATATTAACAATATTTTACTATCAATAATTAAAAAGATCATCATAAAAAAATAACAAGGTGATTAAAAATTATGGCAAAATATACGAGTATTCATGTATAGTTAGAAATACTTGAAGAATAATATTCGTTTCGCAGCGCTGTAAAACCTTAAATAATAAATAAATTTAAAAATGTTTCCGATAAAAATTGTTCCTTAAAATATTATCTATAAAAATGGTCTGATATTATTTTTTTGTAAAATGATTAGAAAAAAAGTTTTATCGACAAATAGATTTTTTTCTCTTAAATTTTTATGGTTTTTCACTTGTAACTTTTTTATTTATGATTCTACGACTAAAAATTACTGAACATAAGTTATGGATAATTTTATTTGCAACAAAAAATGTTAAATAACTTTTTTTGGGAGACTTATAGTTTGGCAGATAAACCATAAAAACCATTTGAACCTCTTTTTCCAAGATGGCTGTCGTTGCACAAGGACTACAAACCCACAAACTTGGATTTAACATTAGACTAGCCCCCCCTTCATATCTAAAAAATAAAATTGCGTCCTCTGACAAACGCAACCCCAAATGTAACTTTTCAATGGACTACTATCTAACACTGAAAGAATTTTTCAAACCGGCCCAGTAGTTCCAGAGATTACTGCGTTCAAACAAACAAACAACCAAACTCTTCAGCTTTATATATTAGTATCGATAAATTCGATAAAAACAAAAGTAGTAGTCCAAGTTGTATTTATTAGATAATTAATTAATGAGTTTACCACTCAAAAAGTACATTCTATAACTTTTCGTTTAGTAAACAATTGAGTTCCTAGCTCAAAGATAATTTTAAAAAATCCTGAAAAATATACTTTAACGCGATGAACTTTCAGTTATGGGAACACTTATCATATCAGCTGTTGCTAGCAGATTAACATAATATATAATATAATGCTGCTGCTTGCTTCAGCCTGTAATATCCCAATGCATAGACCTCTTTCCCCATGTAGGAGAAGGATCAGAGCTTAATCCACCGCGCTGCTTCAATGCGGTAACGATCGCTATCGGGTGTACATGATAACAACCGGGACCGACAGCTTATCGTGCTCTTCGAGGCACGTTAGGGAAACCCACAAGGACAGCACAAACACCTAGACCACGGAAAATATATGTATGGCCAATACAAATGTTTGTCATGTGCGGAGATCGAACCCGCAGCCGCTAGCGCAGCAGTCACAAACCAGTAAAGTTATCGTTGCGGCAACGCGTCGTCATAATATTATGTCGTATAATATATTATTAACATGTAAATAAAAAAATAACAAATAAATATTTTCACTCCCCTTTCATTTACATACCTACCGTTTCTATATCACTCCAATCCAATATGAATTATTTAAATATATCCACAAACGTCGAATACATTTTGATCCCAACCCGCTCTAAATAATTCAATACTATTATAACAATCTTCTCATCCTGAGTTAAAAAAGCAATAGGTACCTAAGCGTTGACGATATTTGAAATCGTAATGTAAATCCTCTTAAAGACAATCTATTGCAATTGTCAATTGATTTACTTATTTACAAATGGGGTTTGAAACGATATTGATCTTGTTTCGGCATTAAATTACGATGTAAATGTTTTTGCTCTCAGATGAATTTTCAAACGATTTCAAAAAGGATTCTTTAGGATTCTATCAATTCGACTGTATTTTTTTGTGTGCGTTACCTCAGAACTTTTTCTGAGTGGACTCATTTCGATGATTCTTTTTTTGATCGAAAGGTGGTGCTTCTCATGTGGTCTCATTTTAATTTAATCGATACCTGACAATTACTTTTTAAGTTGTCTCTAACAAGGCGTATTTGACTATTGTTTCGCCGACCTACGTTGTATCACTTGTCGATGTAATTGAAGACGGTTCTATTGTGAGTAAAGGAGTAATTGTCACCTTCAGTTACACTTGTTACAATGTATGTCAATTAAAAAATTTATCAAATTTAATTAGCTATTTAAATTGACCAACTGCATGCTAATTACGTGCTGTAAATTGTACTTAAACGTTTCGGGAGCGCTTAAACAGACAAAAAATTACTTCGTTCTAAATTAAGCTTTTGTCGTCTTTATTTATCGTCAAGCATCCGTAGAGTAATAAATAGTAAATAATAAAAGAACTTCTTAATACGCTAAGATTTTTCTTTTATGATTTTTCTTTAATAAAAATCTGACTTACCTACTGCACTTAATCATCAGAAGCTACACCTTCGCATTTCTAAAAAATATGAGTTTTTTAACGTTAGTTTTAAGTATTTTAATAAAATTTTAATATTTTCTTAAATTCATAAATATCCTTAAACGTTACGTAAACATACCTACTCGTAACTAAATATTCTTGTAATGTAGTAATAATATCATTGCTGCCAACTCTGACCTATTCAGTAATTTTTTCGTATACGTAAGGAGTGTTGTCTATATTATGTTCTTACAACGATGTGCATAAGTGTGTTTGTTGAATGATTTCAATAAATGTGACATTCGCATACCATCCCATGCTCGATACACATCATTTTAAAACTTTTTTTCTAGTACCTACCTGATTAAGTGCAAGATGCTGAAAACATATCCATGCAGTTCTAACAAATTAACATTTATTAACATATTTACATAGATACTCTAAGCGAGCGTAGTGTAAATAATATTAAAATTGACGAGTAAAACTCACTTCAACTACTAAGTTATTCTGAACAACGCATAATGAAGAGTAACAAGATTATGAAACTTCTAGCAACTGATACAATACTTAATAACTTATTTATAGTCAATTTCCATGTAAAATGCATCGAGGAAGCACTATAATATAATGTGACTGCTTCAAATGCAAATAGCATCGTGAAGCAGTAGTCTATAGAATACATGTCCATTGACTAGGCAAGGTCGTTGACACAATGATTTCACGTTCGTCAATTGTTTTTTTGTATGTGTCAATTATCACTTGTGATGTTGAAAAAATAAACAAACACGTGTAATCCCGCCCGTAATAAATAGTAATATATGACAATTTTTATGTCAACTTTGTACATCATCATAAGGTTAAGATGTTTGCCTCCCTTTTTAGAAAAAAAAATTATATATAATTTTATAGATAATTGCTTACTCTGCCGGCATCCACAACTAAAAAAAATATTATTGCTTTTGTTTTTGTAAGTTAATGAATTATTAAAATTATATATATGACGGATTTCATTTTGAAACAACGTCAATTGACATGATTGACGGTCGGTAATTTTTTTACTTATTTAGTGCGAATTATTCGCACGAATATTGCTATAGTTTACTTACGTATATTGAATTAACAAACAATGGGTTGTTGATTCTAGATATACGTATTTTGACGTAATATATTTAAATATATTATACAAAAATATACTTAAGTATATTTTGTGTTTTCGAGCAATGAACAAAAAGTAATTAATTAATAACAAGAATTTTTTTTTTTATAACAAATATTAATATTCTAAAACCTATTTCAAGAGAGAATTTTCTGATTCAATAGACTGTAGACGATTTATGTATTAGCTGAAGTTATAAATATATTTTTATCTATACTAATATTATAAAGAGGTAAAGTTTATAACTTTGTTTGTATATACGGGGTAATCTTTGCAAATACTGATCCGATCATGAAAATTCTTTCACTCACAGAAAGCTACACTATTCAGGAGTGATATAGGCTATATTTTATTGTAATTGAACATAAAATTCAGTGAAAATAATAGTAGGTGTTACGAATCGCGCCATCTCTTGACGAACTGTAGGTACCAACTAAATAAACATCGATGTAAAATAGCATCGGACGGCGCGCCGAACGACTGTGTTCACGACGTTTACCAAAGTATACTTCATTTAAAAATTCGTTATTATTCTGTGATAGTTAAATTTAAAAAACTTGAAACATATCAAATTACTGTAAAAATCTTTTAACGCCCAACGAAATGGGCACAGGTCGGCTAGTTATTTATAAATACATACAAAAACGAAATACAACAATAAAAATTTTATCGAATAAAGTCTTTTACATAATATTCATACAAATGTTTTCTTCAAAAAGTATATAATTATGTATTAGTATGGTGCACAAGACTTTTTCATGAATCTTAGAATACATACACACACTGTGACCGAAAATTCAAGGTTTAAGAACAGATCTATTCTAGGTCTATCTAGTTAGAATCAAACGCAAAGTTTTTATTAATGTATGAATATTTTGTATATAAAGATTCGAAGACTTGTTCAACTTTTGTTAACAGACGCCTTTTGAGAAGTTCAGATATCTAGGGGTTTGAGCTTTTGTAGTTTTTGAAAACTTTGTACGAGTTTTGTTTTACAAGTAATAGTAAAATCGGTTTTATGTTTTAGATGTTTAAGTTATATTTGAAATATTTTTATCTTTTTTGTATTTGTGATTACGTCATATTTTTTTTTATAATCCTGAAAATTATTTTATCAGACCCTATCTATGTATTATATTGAAAATTAATCGAAATAAAATCAAATTCAGGTCTTACATTAAAGCATTTTTTCAATGAAGTAATTTAATGTAAGACCTGAATAAAAATGTAAAGTTAAATTACTTGTACAAAATTAAATATATTAAACCGATGACCTTTCTAACATACTCTTTTCTAAGGTTTGAAGCAGCGAATAAATGGCGCAAATAGGTATGTAATATGTAGAATTTATTTGCGCACGTTCATTCGTGCAAATCTATATCTATACTTATTATAAAAAGAAGTCCCCCGGCCGCGTCTTTCTGTCCTCCTGTCTGTCTGTCTGAACGCGATAAACTCGAAAACTACTGAACGGATTTTTACACGGTTTTCAACAATAGAAAGAGTGATTCTTGAGGAAGGTTTAGGTAAATAATTTATTATGCTTTTATGTAAATTAGCAGAAATACGGCGATAAATGTTGAAGAGGTCGCAAAAAATCTCGCCAACGGGGGACCTTTCCTCGCGAACGCCGCGTAAACTAGCAAAGATATAGTTAAGTAATGTACTAGCGAATTCAAAATCTATAAAAATGCTACAAAAAAGTCCGCGACAGCATATCTCTATCTCTTACGGTTGACTTACAATAACCACTTTTATGTTCAAATTTGTAATTAAAAACATTACGTTATTTTCAAAGCTATTTTCTTTAGTTCAGTATTAATCCTTATCAAAATAAATATGTTGGTTAGCTTAAGAATTTAATGTAGATTAAAATTGCCCTTTACACTATATCAATCAGATGAATAGTTTTTGAGATATCGTCGTTAGAAGTAATTATTAAAAATAATTAATGCGCAACGAAGTGGGCACGGGTCTACTACGATTGTGGTTGCATGTCATAGCAACGGTATGGCCAATTTTACAAATCATTATAAGCTAAAAACGAAAAAATTAATTGGTTTATGTAACTTTTATTGGTTTTATGGTATACTTTACGTCTAGATGGTTTTACCCGTTTCAAACTTCAATTCTTGGTATTAACAAATTAGGTACACAATGATACTTGCCGTTTTATCCGTCTCTCGTACAATAGAGAACTGCAAGCAAACTAATTCCCTTTTCTCATTCTTAGTTAACTCCTCTTTCTCTTTATTCCGTTAGTCAGTAATGCATTTGTGGCTCTTATTATCATCATCTTCGGCTCCAATTCATAACTGGTATTGAATTTATTGTAATTCTTTATGAGAATAAAGTTTCTAAAACCATATAACTCTTGGTTTACTGGCTTTCGACAGTGCCAAAAAAATAGCGACTTCATTGAAACAAAAATCAAAATCAAAATTATTATAAATATATTGACATTTCTTAACATTTTTCAAAACTAACATTCAACCGAATACCATTGCATTTTAATACAATGACGCGACGAATATCCTCCAGAAGTTTGACATCGATATCCTAATGAATGTCGTTTGATTATATCGATATTAATATTATATTGATTAGATTATGTTTTCAGTAGCTTATGTTCATTTGTCTTGTTGTTCAATTTACAAAATGTGTCGTAAGTAGACGCCTGTTCTGCCCCGTTATCGACGTTATCTGATCGGAATCGGTTTTTCCTTGGCAGGACGATTGATTGGTACACTTTATTTTTGGTTCCTTATCTTTCCGCATCAAGTAAATTCTCCTTACGTTTCATTATTTCATTATTCTTTAACGTTTCTTTATTATTTATTCAAGATTAGGGTTTAATAATAGGGATATAATAAATAGGTCTATGTCAAGCTTTTTTTGGAAGTATTTCTATACGTCTACTCTTTAATGTTAAAATAAATATAGGTATATGTATTAGAGCTTAGGGTTCTATTTTGTATTTAGTCATTCCCTGATCCACAAGGACAGACACCCAAACCGGAAACAAAAATTGTACAAATACAAATATTCACACCGAACGGGAATCGAACCCTCAAACCGTCGGTGTTTTAGGTGCCTACATGCACCACTTCACCAGAGTGGTTGTTGACTTTTTTATCTATACTAATATATAAAGCTGAAGAGTTTGTTTGTTTGGTTGTTTTTTTGTTTGTTTGTTAGTTTGTTTGTTTGTTTGTTTGTTTGTTTGTTTGTTTGTTTGTTTGTTTGTTTGAACGCGGTAATCTCTGGAACTACTGGGCCGATTTGAAAAATTCTTTCAGTTTTAGATAGCCCATTTATCGAGGAAGGCTATAGGCTATATATCATCACGCTAAGACTAATAGGAGCGTAGTACCAATGAATCATGTTTCAAAATCAGGGTTTTTTCCTTTTGTGAGCTTACGCTGCGTACAGTTAAAGTTTCGCAAAAATCATGTATGACAGAAGGTCAGAAGGAAGGGGAAGAATGTAGGCTATCATCACGCTAAGGCCAATAGGAGCGGAGTCCACGCCGACGGAGTCGCGCGCAGATTTAAGTTTTAGTTAATGGATAAAAATATTATAAACTAAATTTTACTTATCGAGTAAAAAAAGGTGAACAAGAGATGCAGATATAACCGTGCGGCTAATGTTGTAAAGTCGAGACGAATAAGCCCCTCAGCAACAACGGACTTTATCAAAAAATGGTGGTCACACAAAAGTGAAAATATTAAAGATAGAAGCGATAACGTTAGTCGGAATTGATGTGAACATTTACGTAAGTAGACGCCCCATTACAATTTCCTTGCGTCTTAAGGTGTGTTTCACATTGAATGTGGTGCGGTGATCGATAGGTGAACGTTTGTAGAAATTAATAAACAATCTGAAACCCAACTAGTCTTAGTATATTTTCCATTGGGAATCTACATTATACGCCTCACAAAAGCCGATTACATTCGAGTTTAAATTTTTTGAGTAATAATTTGTTCAGATTTGGAGCCAATATAATTTGTTTCAAATCAAATCTAATACAAGGTGAATTTCTCCAAATTAATTTTAAATTAGTCTCTATTTAACATGTAAAAGTTGACATGACTAGTTTTGCAAAACTTGTTCAAGAATCATATCATTAATTGATATCTGATGGGTTTCACAATTCAAAGCCGGTGTATTTTCCAGGTCTATCTAATCGCGTATACATATCAAGTACAAAACCCACCAAAGGCAATTCGGTTGCTCGTAGGGTCACGGTCGATCTTTGTCCGCACGGCACCGTATTCAGTGTGTGCAGCCTTTAATAGATCAATTGACACTTCCTCTGTTTATATGACCGTGAAACAAGACGTTTAGCTACGGTAATATACTGTTTTCCATCTAGTCTCTATTAAAACATTTCTATGGTATTGATTGTTCGTTTA
The DNA here is from genome assembly GCA_905220545.2 of Melitaea athalia. Taxonomy (NCBI): domain Eukaryota; kingdom Metazoa; phylum Arthropoda; class Insecta; order Lepidoptera; family Nymphalidae; genus Melitaea; species Melitaea athalia. The sequence continues at coordinate 7,739,187 of HG992199.1, read as the reverse complement.
TATGCGTGTTGAGAGATGTTTGAGTTATTTACCATAAGAGAAAGAGATGGTTAGTTTCCATTATGGTTCAGTAGAAAATGAAGTGAATCTTACAAAAAAGGTCGCGAGTTCTAATCTTCTGTCACCGGTGAATTTATGAGTCCTTTTATAAAAATATTATCGTAAAATGTAACGCAATGTCTCAAAATTGCTTTTTTTATTTTGTGTGTGGAGTCCAATCCCAATCAAAAAGCAAGGTTAGTTAATGTTGGTTAAACTCTAAAACTTCTTCTTAATATGAGAAGAGGGCACTTACTAGCATACTATACACATATGTATGTACTAAGTAGTAGTTACAATAAAGTAGGTAGGTACGTCACAGAATAGTGTTCAGTCATAAACCTGATTTGTTTTAGACACACACATTTTACATAATGTATACTTATATACATATTATACATACTATGAATACCAATATGTACGTGTATAAATATTTATCAAAGAATATTGTGCAGTTGAATTATTAAAAATATTATTTATAAACCTAAAACAACTTTTTACATATCTTGAGAAAAATCTTTCAGTAATAATATCAATAAAATATATTTGTATTTAAAAAAATAATTAAAATAAAACAAATTGAATCACGGAAGATAATAATAAACACAAAAAAAAACAAATTTTATTACTTCCGAGTACAAACAAAACAAATAACAAAAAGCCACCACAAACAATGCATTTAATTGAAATCGTGTGAAAAAATCGTTACTCCAAATTAATTACGTAAACGTGTATATAAAACAACTAGTTTGTGATTAGATTAGTGAATGAAACTAAAATGTCATACACCAACTGACAATAAACATCACTATAGACTGTTCCTGTTCACTGCTCACTTATTTGAATAATTAAACAATTTGTAAGCGGTGATATTTCGACTGTCAATTATTTTCCGTGTCTTATTTTTAATGAAATAAACATAAATATATGTAAATAAGTATAGTTGTGTGAAGTGAACACGCTCCGGGGGAAGGTCGGTGATAGTTTCGACAACGCTTTTAGGACAGGTCGCCCTGCGGCCTTAAGGAGCTCAGTCGTAACTCCGTCATCCCCGGAGCCATCCCGTTTTAAGCTGCTCGAGCGCTGCACTAATCTCGTCGACTTCGATATCCGCGATGTCTTCCAAAAAATGGCGCAACAGTGGTGCACGTGGAGCTTCAGTGTCCCAAGTCTCAGGCTTGCGTGCGCTCGACGAATACAGTTGCCCATAGAATTTCATTCAAACGGTTCTGCCATCCGCTGTTTTGGGCTTCGCAAGAAGGCTTCTCCCCAATGGTTTTTGGCAAAATTTTGACCCCATATTCTGCTCTATAAGTTTTAATATCTCTTGTAGTAAACCAGCCTGGCTTACATCAAACTATTCGATCTAAATACGGCATTCTAATTAACTACGTCTTAAGTTTTCAAGGGGGGGGGGCACCATGACTCACTATTTTCATAAGGTGATTTACAAGCTTAATCTCTTCAACCATAAACGTGTTTGTGATACTTCTAAAGATAAGTATATTTTACATAGCAAACATAATTTGAAAGTGTTTATCTTTTTATGTATTCATTAAAAATGACTAGATTTATATTTTCCGATAAAATTAACACTACTTACAAGAGGTCATAATTAACATAATCATATGTTATCTTTTGTATAATCAATGTACGCTGTCGAGTGTTTAAATAAAAACTCGATTTGAAATTAAAATGATGAGCAATTTTTTTATACATTTTTTACTAGACCTTGACTTTTGAGACCAATTGACAGACAGAACACTCGTACTCACTGACGCAGTAACATTAAAATAACACGATTACTTACTTTATACAAAATAATTATTTAATCTATTATACTATATTAGTAAAGTAATAAAGCTGAAGAGTTTGTTTGTTTGTTTGTTTCTTTGTTTGAACGCGCTAATCTCAGGATGTACTGGTCCGATTTGAAAAATTATTTCAGTGTTAGATAGCCCATTTATCGAGGAAAGCTATAGGCTATCTATCATCACGCTAAGACCAATAGGAGCGTAGTACCAATGAATCATGTTTCAAAATCAGGGTTTTTTTCCTTTTGTGAGCTTACGCTGCGTACAGTTAAAGTTTCGCAAAAATCATGTATGACAGAAGTGATCCTATTCCACGCGGACGAAGTCGCGTGCAGATGCTAGTTATATTATATAATATTAAAATTTAATGTAAGAATAATTTCGTTATCATATTTAACATATGTAAATAAAATGCCTGATAAATGTCTATGACCATATCGTAAAACTAAATACCTATCTTGTGTATAAACTACTGCGTCTCTTTGAGTAACTTTTTATATAAATAAAAAGTAGTTAAGAAATAGGATGTATAGTAAATGTGGCATATTGTAATGTTTTTTGCTTGTGTCTTTGTAATATAGGACCAATACAAATGATATGTGAGATGTTACCGAAGAAATAAATCTCAAAAATCATGTCGTCCAAAAGGTCAAAATGATTCCTCGGCTACAAAAACGAAAAAATTTATAATATGCAAATATCTCATCAATTCTTTTATCATCTTGACAATGTCCCTTTCAGATGTCAGAACTAACCAAAGCGTACTGACAATTGGTTAACTTTCAATGTCAGGGTAAAATATACCGAACGGTGGCATTGAAACGATAAATTGCACGCTGGCAAGATTCCAACATATCTCCGAACAGAGCACTTACCATAAAAACGGGGGATAGACGCAAAATTGATATTAATATCAGCTCGAAGCACTGGTACGCAAAAAATCAATTGAAATAAATCTCTTACTGAAGTTTGGTTATGATGACGTGTGCTAACTTAAGTGGAAGGTTTTTTTTCTGAAGAATCTACTAAAATAATTGAGATTGTCTTAAATAGTACGAGACTAATCAGTGAAAACAGGTTTAAAGTTGAAACCAATACAGTACAAAGATATAGTTATCATCTACGTTCTAATTAGTGAACAAAAACAGCAATAAAAACTGTATTATGCAAGAGTGTACTGTTATTGTTTTTACAGCAAACATAATAAAAAACGATTGTCGTCCCAACTCGCGATAATTATAGTTGAACATCATAAAATATTGCGTAAAAGTTATATTTTTATACTAAAAAGGTGGCAAACAAGCGTACGTAAGCAGACACCGTAGGCCGTAGCCTAGGGACGTTCGCAGCACCAGAAGCATTGCAAGCACGTTGCCGACCCTAACCCTTTACCCCGGAGCTCGAGCTATCTCACTTAACTATTATTTTAACTACTTACCACAGGAACATACTACATACATAATTATACTACTTAAAAGCAGTATTATTTAGCTGTAATCTTCTGTAAGGTTGAGGTATTTTCCCAGTCGAGCTGCTCCAAATGTTGAGCGAGATATTTCCTGCTGTGCCCTACCTCAATAAAAAGGCTTTGGAATTTCTATTTGTACGATATGGATTATATTCGACTCGATTGTATGAACTAAATATTCTATTGTTATGAACGCTTATAGAAAGAAAACTCCCCAGGTAATTCAAGCAATTTTAGCAATTCTAGTAGAAACCTCCCGTGGTGTTAGATATAAGCACAAAAATACTTGAGTTTTTTCGCAATCGTTCAATAACTTTTTATTTGACGAAAGATTCAATTTTAGATAATTCCATTCATAAAAATCAAATACTCGTTTCAATATCACACATTCGACGGGTGAATGAATTCCAAATAGATTCGAACGTTTATTTGTTAATTTAAATTCACGTTAATGTTATATCCGGTTTTGTACCAATAAGTATCATTCGCTAAGTTATGGAATCGTCATTTCGTTCCACAGACATTAACTATTCAATTGTAATTGATATGTAAATTGAAATTACATTTATGGTGGTTCAAGTATTAAGATTTTGGATGCGTAGTGAATAATAATCACGAACAAGAAATCTACGCATAGGTACTATGATATAAGCTTGTTTCATTAAATACAATAGATTGGAATACCTTTTTTTTATTTACATAAATTATATTTAGGAGCAGAGGAGCAGCGATTAAATAAATTAAATTATAAAACATACTTATCATGTCACTTAGAGGCATATCAAAATATATACAAATGCAAAGCATTTTTTATATATACTCGCAAACTTGTCAAGGCAATTGGATCCTAAGATTTTTACTTGACGTATTTTACATTAGTATGTCAATCAATGTCGGTATAATTTGATAAAACTCCAACTATTACGGCTTTTTTTCTTGAAATGTCATTTTTATTTTTATTAGGATTTATTTCAACAATTTTACTATCAAAACGTAAAAATGAAGGTACTCTTTATAATATGACAGGGATTTTCCCAGGATCAGCTACAGATGTCAGTCTGACACTGATCGCTAATTCTCGTCGTAAGGGCCTATGCAAACCACGTTTTTTAAACGCGCCGCGTTTTTATCCTAGAGAGCAGTTTGTTGGCGTTTGTATCGATACACACGCGCGTTTGCATCGCGTTTGTATCGCGTTTGCATCGCGTTTCTATCGCGTTTGCATCGCGTGACATGCGCGTTTGCATCGCGTCTGTATCGCTACATACGCGCGTCAACGGCGCGTTTTAAAAACGCGCGTCGACGGCGCGCTTTTATTATACAGGTGTGCAAAGGTCTACAGGCTGCGTCTAACTCGCGTTTGTATCGCTACAAACGCGCGTCGACGGCGCGTTTAAAAAACGTGGTTTGCATAGGCCCTTAGGGCGCCTTTTTTTGGGCGACAAATTTGAAGGCGCCGCGACAAATTTGAAGGCGCCGCGCTGCTGTCGCGCGTTGTTATTTACATACATTTACAACGTCGCGCGTCAGCAGCGCTGCAGACGCGCTGCCGCCGCGCGGCTAATTTGGAGGCGCCCTTAATCGTTGGATTTTTTTTTCCATGTGACATTGCCCTAGTAGGTACTCTGTGCTCATTTGGTACGACTAGAAGTTACTGAAGTAAAATGATATTTTTTTTTGTCTAAGGGCAAAGATATATTGCTGAACGGTTATTTTGTGTACATATATAAATGAACCGCCAAAACTTAACACAATGTACACAACATATACAACTATTTGACAAATAACATCATGAACATAATATAACATAATATACGCCAAGAAATATAACAGTGTTACCTGTTCTTGATACTTTTCGGGTGAAAATTATTAAATTTTTAGTCTTTTCGCTACTACTTTAATGAATTGTAAAATAAATAATTCTCATATGGATAATAAGTGTATGAAAAGCCAATTTTATATTATAGATAATAATTGGAACTGGATTATTATTTTATCTTACTGTAATAAATATTCATACATGTGAAATTAATTAATTTACAAGGAATTATATACATATATTTATATTTATACTTATTATATTTTATAAGTGAGACAATTACGAAACCTTACAAAAACTAAATCAAATCAACAATTAATTTAAAAATAAAAATAATACTTCAAAGGGCTACATAATTACACACAAACACTTGCACAATTTAACTTGTACACAATGCGGTTGAGTTATGAAATCTTGAAGCGACAAGACAAAGGCCTGATTCCGAGGATATGTGAGGATTAAGATCTCTGACACTTAAACATAATTTATGTTTAACATAATGTTATGTACAATACTACTACTATATAATACTAGTATTGTAAACGCAAAAGTTTGTAATACTGGACACATACATATAGGTTTTCCACCAATAGCTAAGAAGCTGTCAATTCATTATTCAGTTTAAGATTATGTAGATTTTAAAAATGTATGGGCATTAGCCTTTCGTCTAGACTGCTTAAAAATAATGATTACACTATCGATCACCAATTACCGTATTTAATTACTACTAATATTATATAATAATCCGGTTAAACTTGTAATAAAGCTACAATTTCGCTTTCAAATCAGTTATCGAATATTGATTTATTTAAGGACAATTTACATTAAGGTTAATAAAGACCATCATCAGAAACAAACTGGGATTTAGTTTTGTTTTTGGCATTCATTTATAATAAAAAAAACCTATATATAAAAATTCCAAAAAAATTAAAGAAAAGTAAGAACTTGTAAGAAAGAACTCGGAAGTATCATAAATTCTAATTTCATAATATTTATACAATAGTTTGCATCCGCATAATCACAGTGATTTTCTAAACCGTTTAATATTTTTCCAAATATATACGAGAAAACGCTTAGTCATTTTTAAACCCAATATCATCTGTATATCTACGAGTATCTTCGTGTTCAATCATCAATATGATTACAATCAAATTGACGGCAAGAAATTTTGTATAAAAATCTTCAAGTATTATTTTATTATCTTATGACGTAAATTCATTTTGCTTGGAGATACGTAAACCAAATGAAATTTATTTCCCAATAATATTATAATTGTCTGAAATAATTTAATATTTAACGATTTTCATCGAGATTGAGCATCAAAATGTCCATCAGAATATCTGTTTTGGACTTGTTATTATAGACACAAAATGTATTTTAATATATTCTATATACAATTACATAATTGTTTTATAATATAATGGTATAATTTATAATCGTTCCTTTATCTACTTAAGTATTTTAAAATGAATTTTGGGAGATATAAACTTTCTAATTCACCTCAACTCTCTCTGGTATCAACTCCAAATCTGCTCCAACAATTGTTGTCAAAATGGCAAATTTATGACGCTATAAAAATACCATTGCATTAGTAGATTATGTGTAATACTGACTATCCCGTTGGCGCAGTTTGTAGTGACCCTGCTTTTGCTCCGCGGGTTGTGGGTTCGATTCCCACCTCGAGTCTGGGTGTAATATATATATATTTATATATTTAGTATTTATATGTATATGTTTATCGAAAAAAAAGTAACTATACCAGTTGGCTGTTACCTATAACACAAGCATTAAGTTGCTTACTTTAGGAACTGACGTCCGTCTAAAATTTACCAAAAACATTCACGAGTAGTATAATGAATTTGACAATTTTTCAAAATATTTGTTATTTTTTAAATATTAATATAGATTAATCCAGCGAGTAATCAGTCACGCAGGTTGTGTTAATGGGCGTAAAAAATCCAAATCGTTTAGTCCGATAAATGGATTTATTTATAAACCAAACGTGATAGAATTATAAAAATACATTTTATTGTTTTAGTGCAAAAAAGTTTTTTCTGTTTGTGTGGCAGAAAGTGTTTCTTTTCGGTCATAAAGGTCTTTCTTAGACACCAATCGCGTTGAGCGTCCGGCTTAGCACACCTCAAGAGCACGTTTATTGCAAGTCATAGTGGTGATTTAAAGTTACGGTCTAAGATAGTCTCTAAACAGATTTAAAAATATTGTAAAGTACCAAACAATTTATGAGTAACGTTAAATATTTAAAAATGAAATGTATTATATATTAATAAAATGTAAGCTAAAGTTACAGGAAAAAAAACGATTTTGTTTTTGAAAACCTGGTTACAGAGTAAGTTGATAGAATGAAGATTATGACATCACTCTACGTAAATAATCGAAGTGCTCAACATAACTATTGTAATAATAAATAAAAATAATTATGTATGACAATGAGTGTATATTATGTGCAGGTACATAAGAAATGTACAAATAATTTACAGAAAAATATTGTTTTAACGGGCGATGGAGAGAGCAATGCTCGGTATTTCCCTACGTGATAGAGTCAGAAATGAGGAGATCCGTAGGAGAACCAGGGTAACCGACATTGCTCGAAGAATCGAACAGCTGAAGTGACAATGGGCAGGGCGAAGAAACGATGGCCGATGGGGCGAAAAGTTTTTAGAGTGGCGACCACGTGCTGGACGCCGCACAGTGGGCTGAAATTCGCGTTTCATACATTCAAATTAATTTTGAAAAAAATTCTAATAATATTATTCTGGTTACGATTATAAACCTAAAAGTTCATTATATAAGGCATATAGCAATTATTCTCAATCGCCTTCAAGCAAAAAAGCGTCACTTGAAAAAATAAATTTGAATGTCTATGAAACGCGAATTTCAGCCCACTGTGTGCCGCAGCCCGCAGGCCGCAGCGTTGGTAGGCGGACGGCAGGCAGGCAGGCACGAGGCGGACCGACGATCTGGTCAGGGTCGCGGGAAGCCGCTGGATGCGTGCTGCGCAGGACCTATCGTCGTGGAGAACATTAGGGGAGGCTTATGCCCAGCAGTGAGCGTCCGTTAGGTGATATGATGATGATTATGATGATTGTTTTAATTTTATTAGTAATTCTTATCAGATAATATATGTAATAGATATTTGTAATAACAGGTTTAGCGCAGTCGTTGAATACCTCATGAGTATAATGGTCTAAGATCCAAGATAGCTAAGTAGTCAGTAACCTCAGTCAGCAGTAACCTGGCTGCAGGTAAGTATAGCAATTATAAATAATGTAAAATATTAACGGTTTTAGCTTATTACATGTAACTAACATGAGAGGGAAAAGATTAAAAAAAATTGCAGCAGGCTTATGGTGGCAGAGGTTGTTTTTATAAATTCACAATATTTAAATCAGCCTATAAAAAATTGTTTCATCTAATTAACAGATAAGGGAATATTTTGTTATATCCCGGATCTTAGACCATAAACAACACTTGATTTTCACAAATATTTGTATATAGCAAGAAAGACATTTATATAAACAAATATATGTATGTGTGACTTGACTATTTACAAAAGGTTCCTTGGTTATATATGTTTATACAAGTAAATATGTTATTTGACTTAAAATAATGAGCATGACTTGATTCGAGGAAAAATACTCAAAAATAAGGTTTTTAAGGTGAGATATAAATAAAAAATACTAGTGTTCCGATAGAATTTTTATTTGAGAATTAAAAATGAATAATTAGCGACACGTAGCAATTTTTTTTTAATAATTATGCTAATTTTAAATTTTTGTATGCTGGATAATGTGTTTACGCAAGAAAGAAAACTCCTGTTCTGAAAAAAAAAAGAAAGAACCTGCTCTGGCAACTGGGGATGAAACGATACGTAGTTATTCGAAACAACACGACCGATACCTCAAATGACGTCTATTTATACGACAATGTAAAACAGCTTTTAGGTATAATTGCTATTTGATACTTTAGCGTCGTCATTAGCATTTGTCATTTATTTAGTACAAAAGAAAAATGTTGTATGCACCAGCATCATAACAAAAATAAAGACAAACCACACACAAATACATTCTATTACTTTTCTAAGATTATACGTATCTGTTATTGGTGATATTATTTTTGTATCCGACAAGAGATCTGATATCATGTCAAGATACAACATCTTGGACATTTTAGTTATGATAAATATACAGATTAATAACTGATATGTCACATTTTCTTAAGTTTTTTTCACTGAAACTTCTATTACAAACGAAAATACAAAAACAATTTTTCATTGCATAAATCTATACTATAATATAATAAAGCTGAAGAGTTTGTTTGTTTGATTGTTTGTTTGTTTGTTTGTTTGTTTGAACGCGCTAATCTCAGGATCTACTGGTCCGATTTGAAAAATTCTTTCAGTGTTAGTTAGCCCATTTATCGAGGAAGGCTATAGGCTATATATCATCACGCTAAGACCAATAGGAGTGGAGTACACGCTGACGAAGACGCGCGCAGAAGCTAGTATTAAATAACGTTAATAATCAACTATACGAATATATAGTACAGAGGGAAAACGTAAGTAAGTAGCCATACAGGCAAAAATAATACGCAGTTTAGAACTTAAAATTACTAATAAAAAAACTGTGTGAGAAGCTATAATTTTATTTTAAAACAAGTTGACTGGGTGAAATATAAATTTGAAACGTTGAAATATAAACTTTTCTGCGTCATAAGGGAAAACGGATTAATTAATCAAACTATAGTACCGTCTCATCAAAACAAATTTTTCAAAGAATCCTTGAAGAAATTTGAAGAGATCTTCCGATCACTAACAATACTACCTCAAAGTAACATTTCATTTATTTTTCTTCTTCTTCGCTTTATTATCCCTGCTTTTGTTGCTAGGGTCTGCCTAAAGTTATTGTCACTAAGTTACATTTTAGTCCAATCCGTTGAATAAGTAAGCATATAAAAAGTATTTCATTTACAACCAATTTATAAAAGTTAATTAAAAAAAATTCAAAACACGTGGAAACATACATACGTGTAAAATAATTTCACGAATATGTCAGTATTTTAATTGACAATATTTTACACGCAATAAAAATGTAAAATTAGAATATATTTTTCGATAACGTAGGGAAATAATTTAAAAAAACAAGCGCATATATTGATAGGTTGTTATTTTATATGTATAACTAGCACCGACTACTAAACTTTATAAACATTTTAATAATCAAATCGTATAATAAAACATAAAAAATACATTAATTTGATATAGGTATGCTACAGCTAAGTTTTATTGACTTAAGTAAGTAGAGTTTTCGTAAATTTCCCATGGTTTGAGAATCTTTGAAAGAGCCAAGATAATTTTCGTGTGTAATCTTTCACTACGTGTAAACGTTAAAAATTTTGTTAGTGTTGAATTAATTTAACTGTTCGTGCTAACAACACGTATAAGAGTTCAGACTCTGAGATGTAAAGTTAAAATTAGTTTGACAAGAGCAACACAAGAAAAGTTTCGTCTTAAATTAATTATAATTCTCTTTATAAATGCAGTGGTTGGAGCTTTATATAGATTATATAATAATACGAATAATTCGCACTAAATAAGTATAATAAATATCACTTTACAAAATTACAAAAAAGTATTTATACGTGAGTTGATTTGAAATGGAACAAAAAACTTACCGACCGTCAATAATATCGACGTTGTTGCAAAATTAAAGCCGTAATATATACTTAATATATAATATTAATAAGTACTTAATTTACAAAAACAATAATATTTTTTTAGTTGTTGATGCCGGTAGAGCAAGCAATTGTCTATAAAATGATATATAATTTATGTGGATTAATTGTGAGTTTTTTTTTTCTAAAAAGGGAGGAAAACATCTTAACCTTGGCGTATTAATATATAGTATGATGATATAGATTTAATTATAAACCTTTTACAAGTACGAAACGAAGTAAAATAAAATATATAAGCCCATGTTTTAAAGTTTAGAGGATGAAATGAGAGATAAAAGTTTTTATGAGATTTCTGCTATTTTCGAAGCTGAAAGTATAAAAGTTTACGAACTTCTGATTAGAACCATTAAACAGTACCTATTTAGCAAATAGGTATAAGAACGCAAAAAAAAAATTTGAAGTGATTGTGAGTAAAAACGGTATATCATTTTCAAACAGTTTATAACAAAAATAACAGAAATTTTATTAAAATCTTTTGTTTGTGTTTAATGTGAATAACATTTTTACTATTTATTTATTTTACATGTACATATTATAATATGCATGAATTATTGTTGTGTGAGTAAAGAGACTTTCTTTAAATACAAATTTTGCTTATTCCTATTTTAATAAATCACCTATTAATCCTTATAAGAAAAAGTTTATAGCAAAAATATAATAAAATCAAATAAATAGTCAGTATAATAGTAGAAAGAATAAGTTATTTGCATTAGTAACAGCAAAGTCGACATACTATGTATAAAGCCTTTTTTCTAAATTATTTACTGTCACTTTGTTAAAATTCTAGACAAATGCTATTGAAACTACTATTTAAATACATTTACTTACAACTAGAAAAAACCACTTACGATTACGTAAACATGACGCAAGAGAATAACAAACATCAATAAAATCACTTCTTGAATAAAAAAATAGTCAAAGTCAAGTCAAAATTGTAAAATTAATTTGCATTGAATCATCTACAAATCGATTATTATTTATTGTTACAAAGATATTTTATTTTCCATAAATCTTATACATAATGTAGACATAGTATTCTTTTTAAATTTATTATTACTCGAAGTAATGTATACAACACACTCTCACTCTTCGAATATATATGTATGTTTAATGTACTCTATTATGGATGGTATTATGGTATACGACAAAATATAATCAATAAAATTACACGCCATTTAATTTTCGGAGAACGTAACTTCAAGGCAACAATTAATACCTGTATTTTAGGCAATAGTTCAATGTTATAGACGAGTACATATTGTCTTTGTAATAAATATACACATCAAAATTAAATATCAAATTAATGTAACCCAAACTCGGAGCGGGAATTATAATACAACCACCTCACCGGGGGAGAAAGCAGAATCACTGCAAACTATTCCAACAGGGTAATGTTTAATTATTCAAGTAAGCTAGCAATAAAATATGTAAATTTTATAACGCCAAGGTTTTGTCGCGGCAACGGTTAAAATTAGTTATTTTCAATTATTTCACAATTTCAGGTTTTTAAACTTTTCATTGGCACGGACATGATAGCATTAGTCCTTCATTTTAATTATCTCGTTAAAACAAATTTACCTTAAAGATTTTGTTATTTCATCTAACACCCCAGTAATTCATTTTCTACACAAAAGAAAACCTTTTTGTTTCTAAAATCAACAAAACAAAATCACCGAAAGATTTGGACGCGCCTGTTGCCTCAAAGAATACTGAATTAATGATTTTTATGATTACTTGTACATATTTTTTATAAATTTAAATCTTTATTTTTTTAATAGGTAACGATTTAGTGAAAAAAACAATAAAGTACCTAATTATTATTAATTAAAACAAACATAAAAAGTCAAACATAATTTGTAGTACTAAATATTATAACATAACGATTTAGTATGAGTCTATGACATAACATTGATGGATTTGACTGTGCAAATATTTCTATGGTTTACTACATACATAAAACGTTATTCATTTATTTCTTGGACTAAATGAAATTAAAATTACAAGTATATAAACTGAACAAAGTATTTATCGGTATGAATGAATGATGTATTTTTATATATAAATATATATATATTTAGAAAACTCATTTTATCTTTCTTCTTATTTCTTGCACCTGCTTAGTTGTATATCGGTAAACGTTTGTTATCTTAAAATTCGTTTGTAATAGAATTCAGTGGTAGACATATTATATGTATGTACATATGTAGGTACGTCTGCGACTTATTTTCATTCAAAACATGAAATTAAATCTATAACTACATGGAATTAAAGTGTAGTTACTCAAGTTAGATACAATTAAGGATTAGCTTTGCGGTTAGCTAACGATCGGCTTTTTTACTCAAATCATGTTGTAGTCATTGCTTTTTATACATTCATATTGGAATACGCTTCAGCCTTTATTATTTTGCTGGGCATAGGCCTCTTTCCCCATGTAGGAGAAGGATCAGAGCTTAATTCACCACGCTGCTCCAATGCGGGTTGGCAGATATATTCCCACTATGAGTAACAATCACTATCAGGTGTCCATAATAACAACCGGGACCGACGGTTTAACGTGCTCTTCGAGGCACGGCGAGACCCAAAAGGACTGCACAAACACCCAAACCACGGCAAACATCTGCATGGCCAATACAAATGTTTGTCATTTCTCATAATGCGTGCTTAATTTTACTTGTTGATGTAATTCAAGTCGTATTATTTCGTTTTTACAAGGAATAGTTTCAGCTTAATTCCGAAACATGAGGATTATTTCTTTGTGAATGAAATTTAAATAATATTATTATTTTAAAATTCAGCTGACCTAACCCGGATTTAAACGCCGTTTCTCGTTCATAGTTCAGTGGACAAGTCGACAAACTCAAAAAAATCACCATTGACGTCATCGTTACACATCTTAAGAGGTCATCGACTCTAAACTGTATATAGGATTTCGCCGTAAATTTTTAGGTTGTCTAGAAGAAAAGTCTATATTAGCCATAATTCTGCCCATTGTACTACATAACTGCACAGTTTGTAAATATTTAATAATGTGTTTGTAGTGTACAATAAAATAAAAATATATTTTTATGATTATTGAGTTAAGAAAATTAATTGCGATCAAATGATGTACGAAAGCTAGAAGAAAATAGATAATTTTCCTTGTGTTAGTTTTGTTGAGGAAACAGTTTGATGGTACGCAGACGGATCTGTAAATTTTTATGGTGAAATTTCGCACTTATTACCAAAAAAACTATCGCTTCCCAAAAGTATTTGTATAAAATTTAGTGTAATTACTGTAATTACTTGGTCTCCTCATCAATAACTAAATAAATAAACGTTTCACAGTCAATTTTTCACGTTTTTCACGTTTATTTTACATCAATAAATATGCAAGAATAAAACTCGTTCCAAGTACACCCGGTATATTATACAAAAGATCTCTCGGATATCTCTGTAACCAAAAGTCTACAGCTTTATACAGAACTTTGAACCGGTTTGGATGTCTACCCTTGTGCCTCCCCACCGTGCCTCGGAGAACACGTTAAGCTGTCGGCCTCGGTGCGGCCGGTGTCGGCACAGTGAAGCAGCGTGGTAGGTTAAGCTCCGATCCGTCTTCTTCATAGACAAAAGGTCAATGACCAGCAGTGGGATATTAGAGACTGGAATTTGGACTATAACTGAAATGTACGCGCATATTTTTCAAATCGTTGGAGAAAAATATTATAGACCGGTTCCTATATTCAGAAAACGATTCGCTTCTCTAACGAAATCGTAAATTTCGAACATTTAATATTTTAACATAATTATACTTTTGTGTTGAATATAGGAACCATGCATGATTTGATATGCGACGTCATAAGACTACAAAATTCGCAACAAGACCGTGGAAGGAGGTCCAATGGTAGGTGAGATCATCGTCAAAACAGAAGTCGGTTCCAGCTATATCAGTAACTACTATAAAGAGGACTAAAGACAAGATGACGAATGTGACATAATTAAGTAATTTGACACTACAACTCCCGACCTAGGCCAAGGACACGACGAATCGAAAATATGCGCCTTTGGTGCGACTTTACAGGCTTCATACAAAAATTTACAACTAAACTTAAACTACTTACTGTTTATATTTGACTACGTTTTTAGGGTTCCGTACCCAAAGGGTAAAAACGGGACCCTATTACTAAGACTTCGCTGTCCGTCCGTCCGTCCGTCCGTCCGTCCGTGTGTCTGTCACCAGGCTGTATCTCAAGAACGGCTATAGCTAGACAGTAGAAATTTTCACAAATTATGTATTTTTGTTGCCGCTATAACAACAAATACTAAAAACAAAATAAAATAAATATTTAAGGGGGGCTCCATACAACAAACGCGATTTTCTTGCCCTTTTTTGCTCGATATTAGTCAATGGTACGGAACCCTTAGTGCGCGAGTCCGACTCGCACTTGGCCGATTTTTATATTATAACAACTTAGAAATGGTAAAGATGACAGTACCATTATGTGGATTATAATGCTTAGGATGGAAGTATACCTAAACTAATTAATATTGTACAGATCAATATAACTGTTGACATGATTATATAATTATAGTTCACAGTATCACATGAATAAAATAACTGTAATATACAAACGGACAAAAGAATTTTCTTGTTTTTACTTTGTTCAACTTACATAAAACTCCTAATGTTAGCTTATTGTTTCATATTTACTAATTCCTTATATATTACTTTAGTAAGTATAAATTACATTTTTTAAGAAGATTTAATCTGCATTAAAACTAGGTATTGTAAAGAAATAAAACTCTCTTACTCTTAAAATTAAAATACTTATAGCAATACTGATTTAAGCGCGTCACATTGTTATCACAATAGATAAAGATAAATCTTTTCTATAGAACTCTTCATAACATTGAAGGAATTCAACTTTATTATTATTCGGGTATAAAAAGGGACAATTCTTAGATAAAAGTTATAACAGAAACTATTACGCAGTAAGTCCCTCTTAGACCGAAATCTTTTTCAATAAAATGTTCTATACATTTTATTAAACGTAGTTGATTTTATATTTATATAATATTTAATATAAATCTATATATATATTATATATATTATATATATATTATATATATTTATATTATATAAAAGAGATTTCCACCCATTGACTCATCACGATATCTCTGGAACCATAAGGCGTAGAGACTTGAAATTTGGAAGGAATATTCCTTTCGCCGAGTAGAGGTCAGCTAAGAACGGATTTTACGAAATTCCACCCACAAGAAGGGGGTTACGGGGGTTAGTAACATATATGGCAAAACAACGTTTGCGGGGTCAGCTAGTATATAATAAATGCATATACCATTTTTGTATCCCGATGATCTCCATTTTATTACCTTCATGTTACTTCTTCATGTTCTTCATGTTCCTCTTCATGTTCTTTCTTAATGTTAATAAATTTCTAAGACTATAAATTTTTACGACGAACAAAGAGTAATTTAATGTAGGTAAGTACCTAAATAATTGTTATCGGAGAGTTTCTTAAAAAGAGGCTCAAATTTAAAAAAAAAACCTTTTTGTTCACTAAATTTTATTTAATTTTTAAGATTATGTGTATGAACGACATGTGTGACATGTGTATGTGTGACCTGTGTGCGACTCTAGTAACAAATTATAAGTACAGATAAAAAATACTCAAAACATTCAACATAAATATATTGAAATAGAATCATTTACATTTTTTCTTAACTCTCAAAAACCAAAGAAAATAGGTTTGGACTAGTTATATTTTCTCATCTGATTGTCGCAAACGTGGCTTAAGGCACACTTTAAAATGAAGGCAAGTGTAACACCGCTTTTCTTTCATATTTATGAAGATAATAGGAATAAGAAAGATAAAATAACATTTACACAAAATAAAAGAAAAACATCTTTTGTACCGACTTATATGCTTCACGTGATTACATAAGCGATCTTAGATATTTCATAGATTTTTATTTATGAAAAATTTAAAAAGTATTTACATTAAATCATAATGTGTACTTTATCTGTCGGTACCTTCTGATAATGCGATGCACATGCCTAAGAGTTTAAAGTTGTCTATAAATAAATTAGTATAGTTTTTTGTTAAAAATACTTAACGCTTCGAAGACGTTGTGTTTATTATGGAACATGACAGGGTAATTTGAGATAACTTTATTTATTTATTTATTCATACTAAATTGACTGGATGTAACATCTGCACGGATATTGAGCGCTCGGCAATAAAGTGCAACAGAAATATTTTTGTTAATTGCAAAATTAATATAAAAAGTAAAAGTTAGTAATCATCAAAAATACCTAAATGTTGAAGAAAATTTAAAGGTCAACGCTTAATATCCGTGCCTATAACTACACTGTGTGATGGTAAAATTATCAAAAAATGTTTCCAAATAAAAATCGGATAAGTACGTAATTAAAATCTTCTCTCATATTGCGTAATTTCTGAAAGATACACGCCGTTTACACATATATATTTAAATACCGAAATTAATATCAATCAAAATCAAATCAAAATCAAAAACAACTTTATTCAAATGAGCACTTTCGTATCGTCATCTTACAAAAATTAAATTTTAAAGTGATTAATTAGTTTTAAAAAGTAATGCTAACACCGATCCAGAATGTAGATTCTGCAGAGAAGAATCAGTAAGAAACTCCTCAATTACTCTTTTGAAAGTAATATATACACTGTGTTTTATTTAGTACAAAATTAGTAATATCGAATATATACCTACCACGTATTATAATTCAATTCAAAGATAAATCCAAGATACAACAGTACAAAAATGATGAAGCAAAATTATTATACGTGTAAAACATTCATAAATAAATAAAAAGTAATACAATTTAACAAAAAATACCTACTATCAATCACTTTCAAATCAATCATTTTATCGTTACTTAAAGATATAAAACGTGGATAAAGTTATATTAATGTTTTTTGTAATATATTTTATTGCTCATTAGATATTTGTAATCATTAGCATTAATTATTTAGTTATGAAGGGTTTTTTTGCTAAATGGTATTGATAAAACTAACATTTGTTAGGTTCATGTATAAATGATATTAGATAAATCAGTAATACTGTCTCAATGTGTACTTGAGTCGACAACATTTGTATTGGCCATACAGAATGATGTTTGCCGTGGTCTGGGTCTTTGTGCAGTTCTTGTAGGTCTCCCCACCGTGCCTCGGAGAGCACGTTATGCCGTCGGCCCCGGTTGCTATCATGTACACCTGATAGCGATCGTTACTTACTCATAGTAGGGAATATATTTGCCAACCCGCATTGGAGCAGCGTGGTGGATTAAGCTCAGATCCTTCTCCTACATGGGGAAAGAGGCCTATATATAGAGGCCCAACAGTGGGATATTACAGGCTGAAGCGATTATCTTATATATAAGTACCTACTTTTAATGATATCATATTATTTTACAAAATTATAGTATCGAAATGGTATTTAAGTATTAACTATAGCAGTACTTGAGTAAGTTTATATAGGTACTTATATTAATTATGTGCCTTAAGTAAATACATAATGCAATGAAAATTTTATTTTTCAAATGTATTAATTTCTGTGATTAAATAATCCAATAATATAAATTGTCATAGATTAAGATTATGTATTAAAAATATATTAATAATAATTATAACGATCGTATCGTTGTAAGTATTAACACAGATAACAAAATAAAACATTTTTAAAACAAAATATCGATGTGTTTTGTTATGAAAAAGTTTTAATATTAAATTAAATAAGTTACTTTTCATCCACAACCAAAATATATTTTTATATAAAGTTCCATGGATTTCAGTGATACCAAAATAATACAGACGATATTGCTTATGAAAATTATCTAAGAATATTAAAACTAGTGGACAATCTATTTCTCATTAAACTGTATCTTATTTTTTGAGATTTTCAATTTATGGAGATTACGAAATAGTTTTTGAATTTTATTTTACGTACTTACTTATTTTATTTCTATTAAACAAAAATATATTTTATTTTTCTGCTACCTATAGATTTTCACTAAATCAAAATAATATTTTCGCTTACTCCAAATTTATAAGGATTCATATTTTTAGTTAAATTTTCATACCTCTTTTATATTAAGCCCCAAAACTTTCCGATACTCGAATAAAGGTATTGTTTAAGAATTAATGCAAACAGACACTATATTTTATTTATAATTAATTATGTTCCAGGCGTGTTTAAAATATATTTAGATCATAACCTTTGGCTGGCTTCGATGAAAAAATTTACGATCATTTTATAGTGTAGAGTCTGTAGAGCAAGGAACGTTAACAAGAGTGGGGCAAAGTATAACAATTTTTAGGGAAATTACTTTTTCAGATCAAAGTAACAAATCCATTGCAGTTTATTCAATTGTTGCAATACGACAAAATTTACGGCAATTTTTGCAACTTTATACATTAATGTTTAAACATATTTATTAGTATTTATGGACGTTCGAGGTTGAATATTTACAAAATAAATTATTTTAAGTATTTAAATATATAGATTTGATGTAGAAATAAAATAGAAGAAATATTTAATAAATGCGTTATTACTTTTAATTTTTTTATTATTAATTTATATGTTTCGATTCAAAGTAATATATATTTAATTTTTTATCTTATCTTTCGTAGAGTAAATATCGTCGATTTTAAAGTTGTGCATTGAATACAAAAACATTATTTTAAGATTGGACACAAACTATTTTAATAAAGTAACATTTATTATTAATTTGTAAATACAAATCCTACATTACAAGGAAACTTATACACTTTCTTCAGGCGGGAATAAAAGAAAACACTTACATTCTTCAAATTTAAGAAGCAAAACCGACGACAGATTGAATACTTTCCTGTTCAGTTTCTTTAAAACTATTTAATATCCAACTCACAGAATCACCACATAACAAACTTTAAGTAACTTAGTTTAAAATACCAACTTACTTGTTCTTTCAAGTCTTTACTATTAAACGAACTTCAAATATACTAAATTTAAGTCACTATAAAAAAATTTCGATTCACTATAGCACTTAACTAATGTGTACGATTTATTTATAACGGCCATTTCTTTTTTAATATTCGCGTTTTCTTTGCCATATCGAACGGCTTACGCGTAGCGCTACACGTCTATTTGACATGAAATTCGCGTACCAACTGCCGGTGCCAGTGCCCTGTGCCGGCTATCCGGCTATCCGCTGGGTTAGCGCGCACCTGTAGCTCGCTTCAGTATGCACGATTTTGAAAATTGAATTATGACTTAAATAATTGTGTTTGCTAGCAAACGAAAAAAAACGACTTCAATTACATCCACAAGTAATACAAAGCAAGTAGACGAAAAAAATTAACAAACGCACTAGTCATCACTACGATTTTCGAAGGTTTCCCTCGATTTCTCTGGGATTCCATCATCAGATCCTGGTTTCCTTATCATGGTGGTGGTCATATCTCCTTTCCAATAAAAAAGAATTATCAAAATCGGATCACAAACGACGAAGTTATGCCGGATAAAATTCCGATAAACTCGTACCGCTAACCTTCCCGTGGTGAGGGTGACGGCCGTTTTTCCCATTTTTCTCGAAAAAAAATTGTTTTAGACAAAAAATGTATGACATAAAACGTGTATTTTTTGATAAAATCTACAACTGCTATGGGAAACATTTTTCTCTAAGATCAGTATTTATTGAGATAGCGTAGAAAAACCTGTGAAAAATGAGATTTTTATCAAAAAAAAAAACAATAAACAAAAAGTAAAAAATATATAATAATTGAAAAATTTAAAAAAAAATTACCAAATAGTAAACGTAAAAAAAAACAAAACCTAAGCCAACCTAACCTAGTATTAAAAAAAAAATAAAAAAAAATTCAAAACACGAAAAATTAAATACAAACAAAAAAGAAAGAAAAACGAAACCTAACCTAACCTAACCTAGTATTGGAAAAGCAATAAACAAAATAGTAAAAAAAAAAACAAAACCTAACCTAACCTAGTATTGAAAAAAATAACTATGAACAAAAAAGTACTTAACATAAACGCACTTTGAAGCTCGCTTTGAAAACTCCAACCTTCCCGTGGTGACGACCGTTTCTCCTATTATTCTCGAAAAAAAAATCGTTTTAGACAAAAAATATATGACATAAAACGTGCATTTTTTGATAATCTACAACTGCTATTGGAAACATTTTTCTCTAAGATCAGTATTTATTGAGATAGTGTAGAAAAACCTGTGAAAAATGAGATTTTTATCAATTTTTCCGAGTTTTGACCTTGAAAATGAAATTTGCGTCAATTTTAACTATCATATTCGTGACCGGCGAGTCAAAAATACATGAGTATACGAAATTTCAAGAAAAAAAGCGGTACGGGCTCATCGGAACTTCACCCTTGAAGTCGGTTAAAAAATTATTAAATAAACTTTTATATACAAACATTCATTATCGTTATCATAGTAAAGATATTTATAAACAAATCTTGATATTAAAAATTTAAGGAATCTTTGACACGTATCGTTGTTTAGGCCAGTTATAACTAAATAAAATGTTAATTGATTAACTATACTAATTACTAATATAATAAAGCTGAAGAGTTTGTTTGTTTGATTGTTTGTTTGTTTGAACGCGCTAATAACGGATCTACTGGTCCGATTTGAAAAATTCTTTCAGTGTTAGATAGCCCATTTTTCGAGGAAGGCTATAGGCTATATATCATCACGCTAAGACCAATAGGAGCGTAGTACCAATGAAGAATGTTTCAAAATCGGGCTTTTTTTCTTTTTGAGAGCTTCCGCTGCGTAAACGGCAAAATTGGTCCTATTCCACGCGGACGATATCGCGGGCAGGAGACCGTGCTTACTATTAAATTCGTGTAACATTAGCTTTATAATAATTGTTTTTAGTAGTTCTGGTAATTATATTTCTATACCTATTCTCTCAATACTGTCTAGTCTGTAGAAAGTTTCAATTCAAACTTTATAATTATTGATAATTTATATAACGTAATACCGTAAATTCTGGAACAAATCTTGTAAGAAATAAGCTAATTTTTAATCTCTATATTAAATCTAAATACATTATTCCCTAATCCCTACTTTAACAATATCCTTACTCTCAACTTGTACCTGCAATGCTATTTCTCATTATGGCATTTCTCATAATATGGCAAATGGAGAATCAGTTGTCTGCGTGCGTTTATCCAGCTTACGCACACAGTTACATCGATTACATGTGGAACGTTCGTTCGAATGATTTTTTCTAACTTCAATTCATTATTATACTAAGATTTCAACAAATTAAACTCCGTCACGGTAATAATTCATAAATTGTCAATAATCATTTGATTATTACGAACCCTACTGGGTATTCAATTATTAACTTTTGTACCATAACGTGACGCTTGTGACAGATAAGATAATGTTACGAGCACACAAATTAAAGGAGCTTGCGCCATCTAGCGTGGAGCAAAGGAACCACGTTGTGTGCTGTACAAGTCACTTTGTTACGAAGACAACGTGAAACATCCACTCATTACTAGATGGCGCTAGAAGACATATGGGTGAATGAACTCAAGATCGAGTACACGCACGAACATTCTAGAACTGTCTGGGTGTAGGCTCGGCCCGGTATAAAAAGGCCGCTTGAGGCCGAGCGGAGTCAGTTCAGTTTGAGCTAACGACGAAGCGACTTCGAAGTGAAGATTAGTGATCAAGAAGTGATACCAGCGGAAACCTACGACATTGGCTACGACCTCGGACATTGTTAGTGCTTAGTGAAGTGTACCTAGTGATCAGTGAGTGTACCTAGTGCTTAGTGCTTGTACTTAGTGCGTAGTATTTGTACCTAGTGCTTGTGTCGGATCTAGTGCTAGTGAATAAAGTCTCTAAAAGAGTCAGCAGGTCTTTCTCTCCAAATCGTTCGAACCCTAACACGTAACAACTGGTGTCAGAAGTGGGATTTGGAGATGCCATTGACTCCGAGAGAGAACCCCAAGGAGGGGGTCAGGACGAGGGCACAACGAACTGCGGATGCCACTGGGGGCCAAGCTCCGCCCACTGTGGGCCAAGCCCCTCCCACTGGCCCCGCCTACCAGGCCCCGCCCACTGGCCACGCCCCTCAGGCTCCGCCCACTTTAGCTCAAGCCCCGCCCACTGGCTCCACCCACCTTGCCACGCCCACCGGACAGGCCACACCCACCAGTGGTACCGTAGCTTCTGACGACCCTCAAGTGGCATTTCAATTAGGAAGTTTGATTGAATTAATGGAACGCAAGTTCAGCGCTTTGCAAGAATCACAAGAGGCAATGAAGGAGTCACAAGAACGCAAGCTCAGCGCTTTGCAAGAATCACAAAAGGCAATGAAGGAATCACAAGAACGCAAGCTCAGCGCTTTGCAAGAATCACAAGAACGCAAGTTTAGCGCTTTGCAAGAATCACAGGAAAAAGCGCTTTGGGCTATAAAAGATGTTAGTGATACGGTGGGTAAGCTTCGAAAAGAGTTCGACGAAGTGCAAGAACGAGTTACCGGGTTAGGATTGGACGTCGAAAATGTGAATACTGTCCTCGCTGAACTACAGAAGAGAGTAGCGCGCCTTGAAACCACGGGAGTTGCGATGTCTAGTGGAACTACCGGAGTGGCGCAAGGACCAAGATTGAAAGTGCCGCCATACGACGGCACTACTTCGTGGAACGCTTATCGTCAGCAATTCCAGACTGTTGCTACCGCCAACAGATGGACGGAAGAACAATGCTTGACCGCTCTCACTGTTGCGCTCAGAGGGCAAGCCTTGTCTGTCTTAGAAGCACTGCCACATACAGGAAATGGGTTCCAAGACCTGATGGAGGCACTTGATACCAGATACGGGGAGCGACACCTGGAGCACGTGTTCCGTGCCCAACTGCGTGACAGAGTCCAACGCTCAGGAGAAGGACTACAACAATGGGCGTTGGAAATTGAAAAACTCGTCAGGAAGGCACACCCAGGAGCCGACAGCAAGATGGTAGACACGAATATTGTTCAAGCATTTGTCGACGGAATCAAAGACCTGGAGGTCAGAGCTGCGGTGAGGCTTCGTCACCATACCTCGCTAAAGGAAGCATTGGCACATGCTTTGGAGGTCGAGGCTGTTCGCCATGACATACGGCAGACCCATAAGATCCGCGAGGTCTCTGAGGTAGTCAAGGTGATTAGGGCTCCTACGAAGAAACGTTCTGGAGTCATGTGCTACAATTGCGGCGAGAGGGGCCATCTTCAGCTCAACTGCCCGCAGAAGGAGGTTAAGGCTCCTACGAAGAAACGTTTTGGAGCCATGTGCTACAAGTGCGGCGAGAGGGGCCATTTTCAGCTCAACTGCCCGCAGAAGAAGACCCAGATGGCAAGGATGAAAAGGATCGAGGAACAAATAGAGGAGCCGAAAAGGCAAAGGGCTTCGTCCCCTACCCGGGATCAAGGGAAACGAATAAAAGCTAGAACTAAGAGGCGAGTACTGGCTGACGCGGTGGAAACCCTCAAAACTGTTATCTCCCAGGCATGCAGCGGGAATAGTCTTACGATACAGGGGACTACTAACGGGACGGAACAGCGCAGCGGAAAGATGCGTGGGAATGCTGACGCACACTCACGAAGGCCGTGTTCGGAAGACTGCAAACATTGTGTTAAGCAGGAACCTAATGAAATAACATTAGAACTAAGAATACCAGTGGACCTATTGGCAGGAAAGCAACCAAGAGGGACATTCAAAGTGGTACACATAGACCGTCTGGCGCGTTACCATGGCAGTAACAACGATGCTCGGGACGAGCATCTCTAAGAGGGGAGTAGTGTTACGAGCACACAAATTAAAGGAGCTTGCGCCATCTAGCGTGGAGCAAAGGAACCACGTTGTGTGCTGTACAAGTCACTTTGTTACGAAGACAACGTGAAACATCCACTCATTACTAGATGGCGCTAGAAGACATATGGGTGAATGAACTCAAGATCGAGTACACGCACGAACATTCTAGAACTGTCTGGGTGTAGGCTCGGCCCGGTATAAAAAGGCCGCTTGAGGCCGAGCGGAGTCAGTTCAGTTTGAGCTAACGACGAAGCGACTTCGAAGTGAAGATTAGTGATCAAGAAGTGATACCAGCGGAAACCTACGACATTGGCTACGACCTCGGACATTGTTAGTGCTTAGTGAAGTGTACCTAGTGATCAGTGAGTGTACCTAGTGCTTAGTGCTTGTACTTAGTGCGTAGTATTTGTACCTAGTGCTTGTGTCGGATCTAGTGCTAGTGAATAAAGTCTCTAAAAGAGTCAGCAGGTCTTTCTCTCCAAATCGTTCGAACCCTAACACGTAACAATAACAAGACATATCACACAACGTCGCAGTTGATTCTGACGTATATAGTTTTAATATTATCAATACTAGGCGAATTGCGTACATATAAAAAGTATATTAATCCAATTTAATTTTTTTAATTTGTAAACTCCATAAATAAATATACGAATCGGTTAAACTTGTCTGAAAACTCTTTTTGAGATCTTCTCTGATAGAGAATTTTAAAAGAAATTCTTCGTACAATTGCGTATTTATATTTAAAAATTCAGCTACTTGTTAAAACACAAATATTGAAATATTTATTAAAACATAATTTTTTTAGAGAAATGTTTAAATATATAAATATTTTTATAGGTCTGATAAAAATATCTCATTATAATCGTATTAAATACATGCATGTTTAGTCGATGACAAAGTGAAGCTAAATAATTATTTCTATGGAAAAAACCAGTAAGTGGACGGATGAGTGGGTCACCTGTGTACTATTAGGGGTGTACTTGGATGTTCTGATTCTCTATGTGGTAGATTGCTTGGATATGCGATAGACATTTCAAGCGTGATCCGATTTTCTATCAGTAACTTTAAATATGTAAATTTTTTTTAATCGACTTCAAAAAAGGAGGTTACTCAATTCGACCGTATATATGTTTTTTTTATATGTATGTTCGGGGATAACTTTGTCGTATATGAACCGATTTTGATAATTCTTTTTTTGTTAGAAAGGAGATATCCCAACTTAGGTACCATGATAAGGAAACCAGGATCTGATGATGGAATCCCAGAGAAATCGAGGAAAACCGTCGAAAATCGTAGTGACAACTAGTGTGTTTGTAATTTTTTTCGTCTACTTACGTTGTAATACTTGTCGATGTAATTGAAGTCGGTTGATTTTTTCGTTTGCTAGCAAACACAATTATAAATCTTTAGTTTCACTGATACGTACGTTTTTTCATTTCCTCTACCCCACGGTTGTCTGGTAGAGATCACTTCTCAGCGATAAGGTCTTCTTTTTTACCTTGTGATATTTTACGTGAATAAAATTTAGTATATGTATGTATGTATGTATGTATGTATGTATGTATGTATGTATGCATGCATGTATGTATTTTTATGTGTATATGTGTTTAAGTAAATTACATATTTATGTCACAATTTGTCCACCTACACTGACACAATACCATTCTCCTCGGCCTCTACGTTGCCTGGAAGAGAACTCTTTTCAGCGATAAGGCCGCCCTTTGTACCTTAAATATGATACTTTGTTAAAATAAATCTGATATGTATTATTTCTGTTTTTGGTGTACAATAAAGTGTATTGTTATGTTATGTTATTTTGCTATGTCCTATGTTTGTTTTGCTGTACGGTTATGTAGTAGTCCATTTATAGTAATTCTGACACAATTGAATTGGTAAGAAAAATTTCATGTACAATTATTATTAATTTAACAATCATCTACTGTGTGTCATCTATGTGCTACACATATACACTATAACATTAATACAATTTACAAGCAGATTTTAAACTACGAGTACTAGGGATCAAAATTAAATGATCACACCGTCTACAAATATTTACCTCATAGTTATAGCATTGGAGCAGCGTGGTGGATTTAGCTCAGATCATTCTCCTACATGAGGAAAGAGGCCTATGCCCAGCAATAGGATATTACAGGCTGAAGCGATGGTAAAAGAAGCCTTTGCCTAGTAGAGTAGTGTCCATTCTGAATCAATCAAAATCAGTCAATAACAAACTTAAGAGAAAGTAGATGTTATGTTTCTTGCCTTTCAGAAGAATCTTCATTATGAGTCTATATTAACTTCTTATTAACTATATATTGTTGTAGAGTGACACAAAAATAAACAAAATATATTTAACTGTCTATCCTGCTATACCTACTAGTTTCTATTAGTCTATTATTAACACACAAGGCTCTACATAATAAGAAAATCCAACAAAAATCGTGTTTGTACTTATTTTTTGTTAAAGAATAGAAAAATGTATGGGTCTACATTTTTCATTTGATTAAAAATAACACTGTGTATTGTTTGGTACGAGATTAAAATCGAGTAATATTAATAAAAACAAAACGAATGTTAAACGTCATAGTTGAACTCGCGTCTAGACAAGCCGTTTATAGAGATCCGCATACTAAAATAATGTTATTTTTTACCACTAGCATGGAAAACAAGAATGTTGACCACCTAATTATAAGCGGTTGTCAACATAGCGCGTACCCAGAAGCTCTGCTTCCTTACTCACGAGAGAAACTATATTTTTAGCAGCATATTTCTTGCCTTGCTCTACCTTAAATAAACCATTTAATTTTATAATCCAAAATTATTTTCCTTAACCTAGATCAGTAGCTGTAAAACAATATTCAGAAATTCATCTAAACATTTCGAAGTCATTTTTAGGTATTCCGGTGATAAACATGCTTAAAATTTTCTTTTGGAATTTTTTTTGTTTAGCAACTGTAGAAGAATGGACAAGAAATTTTGATTTTTCTTAGTATTTAAATTATTTTAAATATATTTTATTACAAAAATATATTTTTTTTATTTATACACACATACATAACATACTTACACATATACCTACACCAAAAAAATTATCTATTAATATTCAGAAACATACCTGTCCGGTGTCCCCCACCTACAGGAGTTACACAAATACTGGTAATTAAGATGTTGGAATGAATACCAAACACTCGTTTTCTAAACTTTTTTCAAATTTTCTTATTTACCGATACGTATTCAATGTTAAGCTATTAATATTACTCATCAGTGTGTTGTGTCATTTATATATCAACGAGTCAATTAAGTATATGAAAAAAAGTACAGCAACGAACGAACAGACCAGATCTATGAATGATCCTAAAGGCTTTGCGATTTTCATTCTTATGTATGGAACCCTAAAAAACAAAAATGTTTTAATACGGAATGGAAAATATAACACCAATAAATACTTCTTTTAATTACGAAAAACATAACGTAGTTCTCCAAAAGCATTTTATATAAAGCAATTATGACAACAAAAAAAAAACGCCGTACAAAATACATTTTCTTTGTTATTTTAAAAAGAACCGTTGGTAATAATTTGTTGAATACAAACAAAATAATTCATAGAACTTAACCAATTTTCATAGTCCTTTATTAAAGGGCAGTCAAGTAGTTTCAAGACATGCGATGTCGATATTAGTGAAGCGTTATCAGGTTGAAAACAGAGTTTTTATCGACAAACGGTCATAAGGAACGGATTAAAAATGGAATAAAGTCGTTCGCAATTTAATATCGGGTCTTTTTAATCTAATCATTGAATCGTGTTTTACGATTTTTAAATTTTTTATTTAATGAATATTTTTTTTGTTACGTGTTTGTGTATACGCTTGTCATTATTGAATCGGTACCTAATCATAATTATACATCTGTACAACTAAAAATAATAACATAAAAGTCACGAATATAGTTTGAGAATCTTATCTTGCGACAGGAATTTAAATGTTTTTGATTTGAGATTTTACCTAATATTATAATCGAATTATAGCAAATGATTGATTATCGCTTAGTCAAGAAATGATAAGATTACCCTCTATAATAATTATTATCCTTATAGTTCCAAGATTTATTTTCAATATTTATTTAGAATCGTAGGTCCAATTTGGGCATTATAAAATTCTTTTAACCAGCAATAGTGCTTTTTGTATAATTTGAAATATGAGAATGATACTTTAATTAACAAAGACAAGATGTTGTTTTTTTATTATTATCACAAAGTGCACACAATCAAAAACAGCTGATGTTTGACACATAGGCTGGGAGAAAATCAAGGCTCTATCTAATGTTTTCTTTAGGTTGGAGACGGAAATAAAGAATAAAGACGATTTGTATGTACGTACATTTTTAAGAAAAATAATTTGATAGGCTTGCGTTTGACCACTATTTCACCACTATTTTTACGTACATGTATATGTATTTGTAAGAATGGTTTTATATATGTTAAGTGTATGTATTATGCAATATAATATGAGACATTTTTTATCATATTAAGATTTTTTTAATCAGATCTATTTTTTTGAGATTACTTTAAAATAAACAATTTTCTTTTGTAACACATTTTCCATAAGATTTACTATAGCTTCAGTTAAAACTATAATTAATAGTGGATAGGTCTAGATGCTTAAAACAAACACTTTGAAATAAATAAACAAATAAATTCTAACCTTCTGATATTATTACTTCATATATTATGCTCATAATCTACTGTGTATTTACTGCCTATTTTGGTAACCAGAATATGATGAAAGAAGAAGATTAGAAAAGAAGATTGGCAATTAAATATTTATGTACCTACATAATTATAAACATAGATTTTTTATAAAAATGTAGATAATATAAAAGATTTAGCGACTAAAATTAATGGCAATGTAACTGGTGTGTATGACAATAAAAAAAAAGTTTAAAGCAACAATGAGGTTATGACCTCAACTATATGTATAATTACATTTTAACATATGTTGTTTACGTAATCGATAAACATTATTTTTTATCTTTCGACCTTAATCTATGACCTGTCATGTAGTTCTATTTATGGTTGTGTGAACAAATTGATTTGTATATATTATAGTTGTGATTATTGTGTGATTATGTGATTATATGCATTTGTACCTAAGTAACTAAAAATCAATAAAATATAAGTATAATTTAATAAATATTAAATACTAACAAATCTTGATGTAATCGAAATTATTTTAAACTTTGTCTAATTTTTTTATATAATTCTGTCTTTTATTCGATGTTTTTGTCTTTCTAAAACCAACTTAGTTTGTGAAATATGACATTTAAGTTTTGTCCAACATAATTTCAAATTTAAAAAAAATGCAATTTGGTTTATATGTATTTACCTATTTTAAGTACAAGTTTTTATCGGTGTCATTATGTTTTTCACTACAAAAAATAAAAATTTAAAAGGTTGCACTGAAGGAAGCTAATATGCAACTTTTACTAAATGAACTCAGATGCGGTCATTAGGTTTTATGTCTACTGTTATGTTCATTGTGTTTATATACTTGCAGTGAAGACCTTTTTGGCGTTATGCTAAACATTTTCAGTTTTTAACGATTTTAGTGCCACCTATGCTGGTCTCCAAACAGCGTTCCTAATTCAAAAATAACATCTACTACTGTAATAAAAATAAATTTGTTTGTTTTTGCTAAGGATCAACGGGACTTTCGTGACCGATTTGATTACGTATTTTTTAGTATAGAAAGCCTGTTTATTAAGGAAGTTTCTAGGCTATAAATCATCACCCTACGTTTTATAGGAGCGGAAAAATAACTGTACCTAAACGTCAATAAAATAAATGGCAGGAAACGTAAGCAACTTTTATTGTGATATGAAAACAAACCAACAAAAAGTACTTAAAATGCGTATTATTTTTGAATGTTAATCAAATGTAAAACGTTTCACCGCAGTGTGTCAATTTAATTAAGACATGTGACTGTCAAGATTAATTCAAGTAAACTTGACGTAAGAATCTCTCATAATTTTCTGTCATTCCGTTATAATCTTGAAATATTAAGGGTTCTCTTTCGCTTTGGCTTTCGCTCGTGTCTTCAAAAGTTTGTACCTTATTATCTATATATGTGTAGGTATATACTTCTGAAAACACGTGTAATGAGCGTGTTGACATATTATATTTAACATATATTTTATGAACATAGGGTATTTTCTTTATATTTGTGTTTAGATGCAGTTTCTATCTTTTAATCATGGAAATTTTAAACTTCTATAAAAACTAGCTGTACTCGCGACTTCTTCCGCGTGGAGTAGTGACTTTACATGTTCAACTTAATTCTTTAAATTGGCATAACTTTTTTATTTATGAACCGATTGACATGAAACAAACACTAAATGTTAAGTTA
The DNA here is from genome assembly GCA_905220545.2 of Melitaea athalia. Taxonomy (NCBI): domain Eukaryota; kingdom Metazoa; phylum Arthropoda; class Insecta; order Lepidoptera; family Nymphalidae; genus Melitaea; species Melitaea athalia. The sequence continues at coordinate 7,708,035 of HG992199.1, read as the reverse complement.
AGCTTTTCACACTATATTAGTGTAGGCGACATCAAAATCGGATAAGCCTTTTCTTAGATTAACGTACAAAAACGCACAGACAAACAGACAAAAATTCTAATAATCATTGTTTTGGTTGCTATTTGCGTTGATAAAGGTGCTCTACGACATTAGGTCCTTACATATTAAATTGGCGTTTTGTCGTACTGGCCACTTTGATCTCAAATATTTCCTTTTTGGTTAAGAATTCCAATTTCAAATTTATACAGCTATTTACTTGTGCATTTGCGTTTCGAAAACCGTAATTTATTTGTTTTTTCCTCTTTTGTTTTTTATCTTTGCGTCACTCAGTTAACAAAATGAAAACTTGAAATGTCGTGTTATTTACGAGTACGAGTTCCACCGTGGCACCAGAGCTGCAGAAACAAAAAAAAATTGTTGGTCTGATGTTAACCAAGAATAAGATATCATTAATCAGAAACACCTTGTAGCCGTCGCCTATTACCTAATGCCTGCAATACCTAAAGATTCACAAGCGTGTTGACAATAGTACCTTTTCTGTCAATTCAGCTCTGGCTACCTTACTCACCACAAAAACACAACACTTCTAGAAAGCGGTATTATCTAAAAGTTATATAAAATTCTCGTGTCGCGGTGTTTGTTGCTAAACTCCTCCGAAACGACTGAACCGATTTTTATGAAATTTTGTGTGCATATTGGATAGGTCTGAGAATCGCCCAACATCTATTTTTCATACTTCTAAGTTACCCTTGTAACTTTTTTTAAGTTACAAGGGTAACTTATGGGTAAGGGTAATTAAGGGGATACGATATAATTATGGCAAAACAACGTTTGCTGGGTCAGCTAGTTTGGCTATAATCTTCTGATAAAAAGACTACCCCAGTCGGCCTCGACCAGATTTTGAGCGAGGTATTGTACTGCTGTGCTCTACCTCAATAACAATTTATTGTCACCAGATTAAGAGATACAAAATATATTTACTTATTTGTTTCAAATTGACCTAATTATATTCAACTACGTAGGTAATTCTACAGATGTTGTCCAAATATATGTAAAAAGTATGTTACAAATTTACCCGAGTCTTAAAATTTTTAGGGTACTTTCTTATATTCTTTCTGTCATAATTACTCTATAAAATATATAGTATTAAAAATCTATCTACTCGTAATTATTTCAAAGCGATGTTAGCATAGTATTTGAGTTTTAATTGTAAAAAAAATGCGTGCGTACAAAGTATACATGTCAGAAGTGAAAATTCTTCTTTGGCAAACTAATTTGTATGTCTCGTTTATATTTATACAAATCTAAAACGCGTAATCTTCGTCCTGTTTCATCCGTTAAAATTTTACCCAAATGCGCCTAAAGAAGTTTTACTTCAAAAATATAGAGGAAAAACTTTAAAAGCAAAGAATCGATTTAAAGAAGAATTTGTTAGGTTTGTTTCTAAAAGTTACTTATAGATGATACACTAGCTTCTGCGCGCGACTTCGTCGGCGTGGACTCCGCTCCTATTGGTTTAAGCGTGATGATATATAGCCTATAGCCTTCCTCGATAAATGGGCTATCTAACACTGAAAGAATTTTTCAAATCGGCCCAGTAGTTCCAGAGATTACCGCGTTCAAACAAACAAACAAACAAACAAACAAACAAACAAACAAACAAACAAACTCTTCAGCTTTATATATTAGTATAGATTAAAACTTTTGTTTTAGAATGATTAAAGACGATTTCCTTTGTAAATACTGCTAATGGTTTTTCTACTTCTCCATTCGCAGTATGTACTTCAGCGGTAAAACGTAAACAGTTTTTATATAATATCGGCTTCTTGATAGATTTCTTACTATAAAAATAACCTAACATTATAAAGCGATGTACAACTTTGATCTCAATAACAATAACATACAGTTTCTTTTTAAGTGTCAAGTTATTTTTTAAATATTTTAACAGATTTTAGAGCGTAACACTTTTAGCCAACATTGTTATCGTCCAGTAATGTGTTCTAATTTTAATTATCTATAATTATCATGCGGTAGTCTCTAAACTACCGTCTGGCACAGTGGTGAAGTGGCCTTCAATATCCAAGGTTCTGATGAATGCAATCATCTCTTACGTAAACTCAAAACATACCTGCAATAATTATTACATTTATAACGAAATTGACTGCGATTGCTCGAATATTAATACACTAAAATTATGTTGAGTCAAATAGTTATCTTAAAATTATTAGTGTACTAGCTCACCCGAGAACTTCGTACCGCCTAACAGTCGATTCTTTAAAATACTTATCCTTCCCGGAACCCCTCCACTAACACTTAAACTTTATGGTATGGTATTAAGCTTCAAATTGACTTTTAAGTATTATTACGAATTTTTTAGTATGTGAATATAGAAAAGTGTTGTTTTTAGACTTTTTTCTCCCTAAAAACCATCCTCGTACTTCAAGGAATATTGTACAAAAAGAATTAGCGAAATCGGTTCAGCTACTCTCGAGATTTGCGCTTAGCAACACTTCAGCGATTCATTTTTATATATCTCTTAGAGAAGATAAGGGGCTACGATGCTACAGAACAATGACGAAAAGCTAAAAAAACACAAGTACTAAAGTCGTTTATCAATACACGTAATAAAAATGTAGCGGATCGCTGTCTTTACATGGAAGATAATTTAGAAAAAATATTATTAGAAAACTTACTTTTTCTATTAAAACTAGGCTAAAAATTTCAAACTGTCACCTCACAACTTTTTTTTGAGTGAACCAATTTAAACGATTATTTTTTTTTATACCAAAGTAGGATCTCGTGACATGGTACCACTTAGAGTGGTATCTAATAAGTTAAGTCACCCCTAATAACGTGTTTTGTTGGTTGGGAACAAACATTATTTTCTTTTAATTATTCCACTGTAAATTGTAAACTTTTTGAAAACAAAAAAAATAAACCTTTTTAGTTTGTACTAAACTCTCCTGTACACTTGGGCACGTTTGGATGTATCAACGTGTCCAAACTCGGTTATTTTCCACACCGTCGGCAGTTCGTATCGGCAATCTCGTGATATACGTTTATTCCCGAACGACTCACGATCGATTTAATATCCCGATCTGACCGTGCCGACATCGGTTGGTGGATTCACGTTTAAGGAACAGTAAACTACATCGTACGCTTAAATGTAACCGGTTAGTAATGGTAAAATCTAGCTATAGTCCAGGAACACGCTAGTATACTTATGAGCTTGGTCCACGGTTTAGTCTACATATAACATTTTCATACAAAATAAGTAGGAAATTACTGAAAGAGCAAAACAAATGAATTAATGATAAGGTACACTTATGAGCTTGATCTACGGTTTAGTCTACATGTAACATTTTCATACAAAATATAGTAAAAGTGGGAGAGACGCCATACTTTTTGTAGAAATTAGTAAAAAATATATAAAATGTGATATATTTAAATCGTTTATTTTTTATCTTAAAGGTACACTAATAGTATTTATTATAATTAAATGTTTTTGACTTTAAACATAAAAATAAAAATTATATAAAATAAAATAATCAAGTCAGCAAGTGGCCATCTCTCCCACATAGTGTGGGAGAGATGCCATACATGCTATCATGCCTTTTTTAATTCTTTTTGACTTTTTTAATGCCTTTTTTAATTCTTTTTTGAAAAAATTGAGCATCAACATCGAATTTCGTTTACTATCACGTCACGGTCGAGCGCAGCGGAACATGTACTATCACGATTCACTGACGGCCATATGACTGTGATAACACAGTGAGAAATGTAGACTTCTCTTACCCACATAATGAATTAGCAATAGTATGGCGTCTCTCCTCATATGGCGTCTCTCCCACTTTTACCCTAAGTAGGAAATTACTGAAAGAGCAAAACAAATGAATGAATCATAAGGTATCAGTATTTCAAGAAAGCCATGTAAAGATTACAATGGGTATTTAATTGACTACATCACATGCACTTTCATGTGACTCATGTACTCATTCATTCTTTTTAAAAGAAAAAGTTCGTTTTCTTCCTACCACGGCTACTTTTGCTTAAGACCGGCAACGCACCCAAAACTCCTCTTACGTTCTAGATATCCATGATCAGCAGTAACTTACTTATCATGAATGTCATAATTTTTTCTGCCCCCTGCCCTCACACACCTTTTTTGTATCAAATATTTTTTTCTTCTTTTGCTCGTGAATATTTCGGTTTCTGGCAAACGTCTCAGCAGACGGTCAGCTTAAAGGGACGATAAATAAGCTTCTCAATGGAATCGATGTGAAACAGCGTAGTGGCGATTAGGAACTAGAAGGATACCGAAAGAAAAACTATTTTTTCCTTGATGTTGCGATATTACCGTCAGTGATGAAATTTTAGCCAGAAAATTTATAGTATTTTACTATAAATTTTCTGGCTAAAATTGTTTTTGAAATTAATAATTTGCCTAGTGCGTTTTTAATATACATTTCCGTAGTTTCCTACCCCATACACATAAACGATACTTAAAAGAAAACTAAACTTGCACGTAACTTCATCTGAGTAATTTTTTAAATAATCGGCACGAAAGTTTCTTTTCCCTTCTCCAAATACATGATATAAATATCGATCTGTTGCTCATTTCCTTGTAAAATATACCCCCAAGGCGTGATATTTTCACTTATTATAAAAGCTAGAATGGACCTGGAATTGGTCAGACTTGGCTCTAAAACTCTGAATCGAAAAATACCTTTTTTTCGCACCTCCAATTTATTTCAACAATCTATTCTACGACACTTCACACCACGTGATAGATGAGAAAAATAAAAATCGTCGAGATTGTACCATAAAATAGAGTTTTTCCCCTTTTTATTTTTCTGTCTGTCTGTATCGTTGTCGTGGATCGAAACTATTGAATATTTTTTTTATAATATCTACGTGGTATGTCCGAACTACGAATTATAAAATAAACTGGGTAATTTTAAAACTATACTGCTTAAACATAAAATAAGTCACGGCTATAGCTAGATTAAACTGATGGTCTAAAACTAATTTATGTAGTTACATTTCCGCCAATATTTTCGCAGCGCCGCGCCACTGGCAAAGAAAACGTACACAAACTCACAATCAAACACATGCGTACACACACATGCAGATGCACTCATACGTATACTCACTCACAATCATTTACATTTTACAACAGACAAATAACATTTTTTCCATTACATTTTTTTTAATGAACTTTTCAAAATAGCTATTTTGGAAATAGCGATATTTTACAATATTTTATTAATACATACTAGGTACACTGTTTATTAAAAAATTTAGTAAAAAATTTTGATGATTTCATTTTTCACACAATAACAGTCACAGTCACAAATAAGCTTAATTGTTTAACAATTTTGACACGAAAATTTCTCGAAACGAAAATTATTTCGATTCAGATAGTAAAATTATCTATAAACTTATAATATATCCATTAATTCTCTTTAGATTAAAAAATGCATATATTAATTATCTATTGTTGGTAGATTACGCTTAGTTTTCAATGACCTTCTAATACACATTAGAAGGTCATTGTTAGTTTTATAAAATTATATTAGTAGTGGATAGTGTCATATCGACTGGCGATATATCGAGGTACTGAGATGTATGTACGACGCGGCGACGATGACCGTTCATATCCAAGACCAGAGAACGAGACCTATTTTCCTCCGGCGTGGGGTAAGACAGGGAGATGTAATATCACCGAAACTGTTTACCACTGTGCTAGAGGATGTCTTTAAGACCTTGGATTGGGGGGAACGAGGCATCAACGTCAACGGCGAATACATCTCTCACCTTCGTTTTGCTGACGATATCGTCATTTTTGCGGAGACGTTGGATGAGCTAGGTCAAATGCTGGCCGACCTAAACGAGTCCTCCCGACGAGTCGGTCTCGGTATGAACTTGGACAAAACGAAAGTTATGTTTAACAACAAAGTCATACCGAGACCGGTATCGGTTGACGGTATTATGTCTACCTTGGCCACACCATTCAGCTGGGCCGAAACAACTTCGAGAAGGAAGCTGATAGGAGGATTCGGTTGGGCTGGGCGGCATTTGGCAGGCTTCGTCGAGTCTTCACTTCGAAAATTCCGCAATGCTTGAAGACAAAAGTCTTCGAGCAATGCGTCCTGCCTGTGTTGACATATGGAGCCGAGACGTGGACACTGACGAAGGGACTGGTCCACAAGTTTAAAGTCGCTCAACGTGCTATGGAACGGGCTATGCTTGGGGTTTCTCTCAAGGACAGAATAAGAAATGAGACTATCCGTGAGAGAACGAAAGTAACCGACATAGCCCACAGAATCAGCAAGTTGAAGTGGCAGTGGGCTGGTCATCTGTGTCGCAGGACCGATGGCCGTTGGAGCAGACGTGTCCTGGAGTGGAGACCGCGTATTGGCAAACGCAGTGTAGGACGCCCTCTGGCCCGCTGGACCGACGATCTACGTAAGATTGCTGGTGTAGGCTGGATGGGGATTGCGGAAAACCGGGATGTCTGGCGCGAGCTTGGGGAGGCCTATGTCCAGCAGTGGACTGCAACAGGCTGATATGATGATGATGATGATGATGAGTGGATAGTGGAACATTATCACTTCAATTTTTAAATTAAAATTCGTATGTAGTCACGTGCGGCTGCCGTATTAGAGTTAAAAGGCAATAAATACCAATTGAAAAATTATCTTTCATTCAGTAGGCAAACTAAAAGTGTTGTATATTATGTACATGAAAATGTGTATTATTTTAAAATTATTTACTTGTATGCATTATACATAATAAATATTAATTGACTGTGTATTTTATTAAGAGGATTTAATATTGAAAATTACATCGATTGGAGTATTGCAGACATATTCGTGCACGCGAAGTTTTATGAGTTTTTTAACCGACTTCAAAAGAAGAATTTCTCAATTCGACTACACTATTTTTGTATGCCTCTTACCTTTTTGCTGGGTATAACATTATTTTGGTGATTCGTTTTTTTTTTTATTTGAAATCTGGAGACAACTCCAACAAGGAGTTTTAGAAGTATCTCTAATAGTAGTGCGTTTTTTTCTTACACTACGTACATTTTATTAATTGTCGTTGAAAATTGATGCCGGTTCTTTTTTTTTTTTTTTGTTTGATTGACACAGTTATTTATCAAACATTTTATTAAATACATTGACATGAAAGCTACGTTGTCTATCTATTTGAAAGATTCATGATGACTTCACGTAAAAGCTATTATCCTAACAAACTTTACTGTAAGGGATACCTACGCCGCTGTTTGTTTCTATGGCTTAACTTAAGGTAGATTAGGAATATTTGTTGTTTTTACGTTCTCAAGATTTTCATAGGATCGTATAATATAAATTAATTCGACAACATATTATAGCTACAATATCTGCATTAATAAATAGCTGAGGTAGTTCACAGCAGGAAATATCCTGCCCAAAATCTGGAGCAGCCCGACTGAAGTAGGACCTTGACCTTACGGAAGATCACAGCTAAATAATACTGCTTTCAAGCAGTGTTGTGTTCTTCTTGTAAGTAAGGTGACTAGAGTCGTGGGTCGGGGGACTAGGGTAGGGTTGGCAACGTGCTTGCAATGCTTTTGATGTTGCAGGTGTCTACAAGCTACGGTAATCGCTTATAATCAGGTGTCAAATCGTGTTGACCCGGGTTCGAATCTCAGTCTCAAGATAAAATTTTTTTCTTTTTTTTTTTTTAATTTCACTCGTGATTTATTATTTAAATAAAATTAAAATATATATTCTTTATTGCACTTTAAAAATACAGATTATACATCATATTTGTAATCAAAGTTGGCAAGGGCGAACTTATCTCTAAAAGAGATCTCTGCCAGTCTGCCCATGGTGGAGAGTAAAAGATGTTACCGCGGGACACAGTAGTGCTAGAGTGATAAAATAACAAAAAGTTAATAATAATAATGATAGTAATAATAAGGCTATAAATTTATTCTGTAATATTTACATTCAAAATTAGAAATATAAAATACATATAAACTGAACTACATACATGCACATATATACACATAGATACATAAATACATACATACATGATCACACACACACACATACATACATACACACACATACATAAATAAATACATACATACATTATTAGTACAAAAACTATGAGAGGTTCATTACTTGGGAAAAAAGGTGATTCCTCAGCTTGCTCTTGAAAGCATAAATTGAAGTGCTTTCTTGGATCACTTTTGGTAGACGATTCCAAAGCGTTGCAGCACGTACTGTAAATGAATTGAGTAGGTAGTTGGTGTTGTGTCTAGGGACTTCAAACATCGATGTGATGCAAGGCCTCCTAGAGCGTGTTGGGGTAGGAAGAAGATGGAAACGGGACCGAAGGTAGGAGGGAGAATTTTGGTCATGAAGTATGTTGTAGAGGAAGGAAAGGATGTGCATATCACGGCGAAGGTGGATTGGGAGCCACTTAAGTTGAGTACGAAATTGGGAGACGTGATCATATTTTCGTAAACCAAAGATAAAGCGTATCGCTAGATTTTGTAGACGCTCTAATTTATTAAGTAGCTCTTTTGTCACATCTAAATAGCACACATCTGCATAGTCAAGGATAGGTAAAAGAAGGGATTGTGCAAGCAGAATTTTGGTTTTAAAAGGAAGAAAGTATTGAAGACGCTTAAGAGAGTGGAAGGTGTAGTGCATCCTTTTGCTGACTTCGCTGACATGAGCTATCCAAGATAAGTTTTTGTCCAAAATCAAGCCTAAGTTTTTAACTTTGTCGCAATAAGGTATCGGCGTGCCACAGTACAAGACAGGGGATACTGTTTCCCAGGCAATACGGTTTCTCAAACGGCTGCTACCGATAATTATTGCTTGAGATTTTACAGGATTTATAATAAGTCCAAACGATTTGGCCCATAGATCGATTGCAGCAAGATCTTTATTAAGTTGGTCGATAGTCTCATGCAACTCAGTCAGCCCAAAGTGACGGTATATTTGTAAATCGTCTGCATACAGGTGGAAGGGAGAAGAAATAGTACTTGAGATATTGTTAATAAAAATAGAAAAGAGTAAAGGGGAAAGTACGCCGCCTTGTGGGACACCAGCTGTTAGAGTCAACCAATTCGATGAGTTATTATCAGTCGTCACTGACTGCTGACGTCCAGAAAGATATGAGTGAAACCAGTCAATGCAGGTGGGTGAGATGTTAACTGCACGAAGAGTGCCAAGAAGTATGTCGTAGTCAACAGAGTTGAAAGCGCTACTGAAGTCCAACAAAATCATTGCAGTGAGCTTGGTATTATCCATAGCCCACCGAACATCCTCCGTCACATTCAATAGCGCTCCAACAGTGCTGTGGGAGGGACGGAAACCGGATTGATAGGGGCATAACAAAGAGTTGGAAATAAGGTAAGAATAAAGTTGTTGGTGAACTATAGATTCCAGGACTTTAGATAAAATGGGAAGGATAGATATAGGACGGTATTGAGCAGGACAGGAGGGGTTTGAGGTTTTAGGTAGTGGTATGACAACTGCTTTCTTCCAGAGCGAAGGAAAAACATTGCAAGACAGTGAGAAGTTAACTATGTGTGTGATCACAGAAGCAATGTCCTCCAGCACTGGAAGAATCATTTCAAGACTGAGATTGTCACTACCAATGGCCCTGGTGGAGATAGAGCGGACACACTTCTTTACCACTTCTGCATTGACTGATTTGAAGAAGAATTGAGGTAAGTCGGTAGGAGCCTGACTATTTAGAATGGAAAGAGTGGATGATTTAACATTGGCGTCTAAGGTAAGAGGTGGAGTAGTGAAGTGAGAGTTTAAAATATTAGGATCCACTGAGCTTTGACAAGGATCAGAGGATTTGCCGACTCCTAGCGACCGTAAGAATCTCCAAACTTGCGCTTGGGTAAGATTCTGAATTGAGTTATGAATGTAGCGACGTTTAGCATCCCTACACATCCTGTTGCAGAGATTACGCAGAGTTTTATACTTACTTAAGTTATCAGCCGTCGGAAAAATTTTATATGCTGATTTGACCCTGTCACGTTTAGCCATGGTCTTTTTAATGTCAGGTGACAACCAAGGGGCTGGAGCCCGTTTCATTCGTACTGGTCTAATGGGGGCATGTACGTCATAGGTCTTAATCAGTTCAGCGGTTAATGATTCAACCATGGTATTGATGTCGTTTGCATTGTATATAGATGACCAGTCGATGTTCCTCACATCCTCTCTTAAGCGTTCCAGATCCATCTGCTTAAAATTGCGCTGAAGGAGAATTTTGCCTCTGATTTTGGGAGGACGTACTTTGTACGATAGGAAAATAAGGTCGTGATAGGAGAAAGGGGATGTCATTTGTCCATGAGATGGAACAAGATTGGGGTTAGAGGCAAAGGCTAAGTCAATAAGGGATGGTCTCGAGTTAGGGAAGTGGTGAGTAGGAGCAGATATAGGTATTAGGTGAAGATCAACGGACGAGGTAAGCGAAAGTAATGTTTGTGCTCTGCTGTCATTTTTTAGAAGGAAATATAATACCGAGAAAAAAAAAACAAAAAATAAAATGAAAATACCGAGCTAGGCTCGGTCACCCAGGTACTATACTTTTATCGACAAAGGTTAGCCTTAAATTCACACGCCATTTAGAAAGTTTTAAAAAGAATAATCGTCCCTTGAAATAGTAAACAAAAGATTCCGTGAAAAGGGTTAATGCTTAGGAAAAGCGAAAAATTGATAGTCACCGCCATTTATTTAGTGTGACTTTGCTGTGCTTTTGTTTGCATTTTATTCGTTTTCCCTGAAACATTTCGTTCTATACGACTTTTTTACATTTTGTATGACGTTACATAGGTATTCTAAGAAATGTTACAAAGCATATCTTATATATAAAATTCTCGTGTCACAATGTTAGCTCCCATACTCCTCCGAAACGGATGGACAGGTTTTTATGAAATTTTGTATGCATATCGTGTAGGTCTGAGAATTGGCCAACATCAATTTTTAATACCCCTAAGTTATAATATAGGATTAAGGAGGCTTATAACATACCTATACAGCAAAACAACGTTTGCGTGGTCGGCTAGTACCTACTTAATATATAATTTACGCTTAATTTAAGCATTTGGTCATTTAGCTTAGCCGCGTCATGTGTTTTCTTTAGAAAATGAATACTAAAAATTTATAAGTTTTAAGCACACATTGTCGTAATGTACGTTATAACTGTAAGTAAACAGCGGTGACATGGTGGTGATTTGATGTTTCGCAGTATAGAAATTGAAAATCTCTTATAAATCTGAATTGCGAATGAGAAAAAACCAGCGGAAAATAGAAATTAAGACAAATATGCTTAGTAACATTGTTTAACATTGTTTTAAACCGTTTAGTTAACAAAGGGATCACAATTTCACATTGATTAAAACATGTTTATTATAGTGCTTTCTAGAATTAATAGAATAATATTTTGAAGTAAGGCACAGCAGAATAATTGCTTGCTCAAAATTTGGAACAGGCCGTCTAGGGAAGTATCTCACCCTACGGCGGTATAGAACCGCTACTATAATTATGTACGTGTCAATAATCTCACAAAGTAGGTATTATAGTTAAATGTTATATAAATCAAACGGCTTAATTTTAATATCATTCAAATTTTTGTATAAAATAATTATCGCGATTTATTTATTCGTGGAATGTAAGCTGATTCAATCAGATGATAAAAATTGTTATTTCTATTTAATAATGCAGATATAAAAAATAATATCATATAAGTATCGTTATAAATGAAATAGTATTGACCTTAAATTGATGAAATGATATTATTCATAATAAAACCATAAATATAAAAAAAATGCAACAGTTCCAATTACATTGAACATTTTTAGATTTTTTTAAAGTGTAATTTGTAATCAATACTGAAGTAAGAAATGATAATTCCTCTGAAAGTATAATACCCAAAGAATATACTGACCAAATGAAAACCCGAAATAATGAATATTTGTGGAGTTATCGCATATAGTGTAGAGCGGAGCAACCGTATGAGGTTAAGTAGCGAGTCGGGCGCTTCGGCCTTTGCTCTACAATACTTTCTTATTTACCTTTTTTTGATCAGGCAGATGTTTCGAGTAATTTTATACAGGGGACCGATATATCTATGTAGCGTGAAACGGTAGGTATGCGAAACGAAACGTTGCCAAAAAACGTAACGAGGTCATTCGTTCAGTAGATTTTATTTCTCATATTTTTTTCATACCGGAGGCCTTATATGAAAATCGATTCTTAAGGGGTAAACTCCAAAAATAAATACCCGTAATATCACAATATAGCCCTTCCCCCCCTGTGATATTTTGTCATGTCTTTCCGAACTCCTTCCCCTCTTTCGAGCTTCACGTGATTAATGGATGACTTCTAAATTAATATTCTTCCGTTATCAGAAACACGTAGGGTGCATATACTATTAATATCTGACGAGCTCGAGTACCTTTTTTTTACTACACGCTTATCATTTAGCTTTTTGACCTAAACTACCATAATTATACTTTAATTTTATTTTAAATAAATATATAAATTACTGAAGTTCTACATTTTACGCAGTATTGTATTTGTAAATAATGAATACATAATATAATAAAAATAAATACATAATAAAGAATAATTCATACATAAATAATATTTCACGAAACCATTATATAAAGATGTAGGTTGACAATTTCGGTGCGATCCCGAGAGACAGATATACATACATTGTAAGGCATGTTCGTTATAAGCGACTGAATAATACAAAGGTTACATTTTAATGATTTATGAAAGGGTCAAGAACTACCACAAAAAAAAATTAAGGAATTCGTGAAAACTGTGCAAGTTATTTTATTCGTGAAAACTGCGTTGTTTAATTATAATTTATACCCCTGTTTCGTTTTCGTTCTTTTAACGTAATTCCTATCATGTTTCTTCACAGTTTTATTTCACAATATTTAACATTCATTTAACTTTTCTCAAATTATTCCAGCACTGAGACGTAAGAAAAATGGGCAATTAGAATATTTTTATCTGAATTACCTACCACACAAAACGAAAAGTCTGCAAGTAAAAGAGATTGCTTCATATAATGTTTTCAAGATCACAGTAGTCTATTATTATTATTGTTTTTATTTATATTTGTTTAAAGTTGACAAAATCCATGGCCTGTAAATTGCTCATGCATTTTTAAACATACCGTTTACAAAAGACTGTAGGTCGACTGCTCTGTGAATACCTAGTAAAGGTGTCGTGACGAAGACGTCTATGAAAATTGAAACTCACAGAGAAGCTAGACGTAGTAATTAAATATTTATTTGTAAGCTGGTATAGAAGAAACTTGACTTAATTACGCCACCCAAGTGCTACAAATAGGTACTTCACTTTAATTTTAATAACATACTAGCTGACCCGACAGACGTTGTCCTGTCTTAACTTTTGCATGGGAATATAGAAAAGTTTTTTTTTAGACTTTTTTAGGCAATTTTTTAAAATTTTCTCTCCATAAGAACCATCCTCGTACTCCACGGAATGTTATAAAAAAAGAATTAGCGAAATCGTTTCAGCCGATCTCGAGATTTGCGCTTAGCAACACATTATATAGAGAAGAGATAGCAGGGAAATCAATATTGGAAACTTCATAATACGCTCTTCGTGTTGTTGACAACCGGTATTATCAATCATCACCTGACAGCAGACGTAATATTACATCGAAACCATAAAATTACACGCTGCTTTTTTACAAGAATGTATTCAATCAAGTCAGCCAAAAAAAGGAAAATCATTGGCAAAATCTTTAGTCAAATTGCTTGCTTTAAGAAGTCTCAGTCATAATATCTAAAATCAAGTTAAAAAACTTTAAATTATTTTAGTCATTTGTCAATGATATAATTATAATTAAAACCTTATTAAAATTACTTTTATTGATCCAGAAAGGACACACAAAGCAGATGTAGAACAAGTAAACAAAACTAACATAAATTTATAATAACATATAAGATGCAACAAAGCTGGGCTAAGCCACTAAGTTCTTATTTCTATTGTTCTTGCCATTTGGAAGTTCTATTGGTATTTGGTTGGCAACTTTGTAAGCGAACTTCAAATGTCTGGGGAAACATCCGTTTATTTAACATAGTCGACGTTCCCCTGGCATTGTCTCATCTAAATCTTAAATTACCTGTTTGTTTACAAAAATATGCTTACGATTCCTTCTCTTTAAATCAATAAATGTTTAGACACTTGTAGGTTTCATTGTTTCTTTTCATCTGCGATATAAAATTTACAATCAAATAAATCTTATTAGAAAGTACTAGTTTTCTATCGTCTTTAAATAGTATTCAAAATCACATAAATCTTGATCACGTAGTAGATATTTCACCGTTACTTTGATAGTTATAAGTTGTTAAAATATGCCCGTTTTGTCGAGAGACGTACATAGGAAATACAGATAAATTACTAAATATAACAGCGACAAATATTACATAAACAATAGTGTAAAACAATAGTATAAAACAAAGTCGCTTCCCGCTGTCTGCTTAGATCTTTAAAACTACGCAATGGATTTTGAAGCGGTATTCTTTAGTAAATAAAGTGATTCCAGAGGTAGGTTTTAAATATGTATAATACATTCATAATATAGTAGAGGAACACTGATAGTTTTTGCAACCGTGCGAAGCCTCGGTGGGTCTACTACTGCGGGTGGACTTATATATTTTCAAGAATAATTTCTTAAAGTCTAAAGTCTTTCACTTGTTACGTCATTAACAGACACCTGTTATATTCTAAGCGTATTTAATGTAACTAGATCAGAAAACAAGCGTACGGCTTACCTGATGGTAAGCGATTACCGTAGCTTATAGACGTCTGCAACACCAGAAGCTTAGCAAGCGCGTTGCCGACCCCGTTCCCCCCAGGAGATCTGGTCACCTTACTCACAAACAGGAACACAACACTGCTTGAAAACAGTATTATTTAGCTGTGATCATCTGTATGGTCGAAGTACTACCCCAATCGGGCTGCTCAATATTTTGAGCAGGAAATTTCCTGCTGTGCCCTACCTCAGTTAAACAAAAATGTACCACAATCTCCTCTGCATTGTCAATTATACGCCCTAATTTAATTATAGTCAAAATTATATCCACCAACCCGCATTGGAGCAGCGTGGTGGATTAAGTTCCGATCCTTCTCCTACATGGGGAAGAGGCCTATGCCCAACAGTGGGATATTACAGGCTGAATCGTGATCGTGACCGTATCAATTATACGTACAGCTTCGATAACATTAACACATTATACGTATATTAGCATATTAGCTAATATCTAGTACTGTTCTATGTGTAACATGTAGCTAACATTATCAGTCTACATCCAAACACATATCCATTTGGCATCATCACTGTGAATGTTCTGCCAAATTTACTCAATTACAAGAATTTGCACACGACTGCTCCGTCAACTTACCGTACTCATTGGGTTTAATTATTTAGGTAGAAGCA
Source organism: Melitaea athalia (assembly GCA_905220545.2). Taxonomy (NCBI): domain Eukaryota; kingdom Metazoa; phylum Arthropoda; class Insecta; order Lepidoptera; family Nymphalidae; genus Melitaea; species Melitaea athalia. The sequence goes on along the minus strand of HG992199.1, from coordinate 7,692,525 downwards.
AGTACTTTTTTTAATCATTACTTTATGTTATTGTAATATCAAATAAAGCCGAGGAAAAAGTAGATAGGTGATGTCTACCGAGACATTAGAAATTTTGACCAAGTTAAGGTTGCTTATAACACACTGTGTACGTTACGTAAGTTTGTAATGTACCCAATGTTAATGTTAAAGTACACATTTTTATTTTACTGATGTTTTGCTGCTTTAACTTTGTAAATGACATTTCTATTTTTCGTTTTTGACTTTCGTTAAGTGTGAAGGCTCACCTTATGACGAAATAAATGTTTTCATTTCATTTCATTTCATTTCATTTCATTTCATTTCATTTCATTTCATTTCATTTCATTTCATTACGTAAGACTGTGTAGGTATATAATTGTAAAAAGCTCTATTTTACTACCCGGTTTGGATAGTCAGGATTGTGTTGAATGTGAATATTATTTCCCAATTTTATTACTATGCGGTTTCGATATCCAAGGTTTTGTAGTACACGTAAATTTTAACCAAAAATTCGAAAAATTAGTTGCATTCGCAGTGAATCAGTGTGACAGATTAATCTCTAAGTCTTAAGACATTTTTAGATTGATGACCGCAAACTGCAAAGTACAGGTTTTACTTACGCATCATCTAACTTTTAAGTTAGACGATTTAACAACTCGAACGATGCTAGTTGCTTCAAGTGGCAAAAAATTGTCCACAGAACTTAGTTTAGAATTATCGCTGAAAATTCATAGCTGAAGACGACAATGTGAAAATTGTTTAGTTTTCTTTCGGATTCTTCTCAGCAGAGCTAACATTCCGAATCAGCGTTAGTTTACATACATACATAATTTTTACATACATACATAATTTATCATTTTAACATTACATAATTAAGGAATACATTATAGAGTGACTATTCGATCGCCATAAAATTACAGTTGTTTTTGAAGTGAAACTGCTTTAGCCGCAAGAGGGGTAAAATTTGAGCGACCAGTAACGTGGCAGCGTCATGACGGTCCCTACTTGGATGGGTGACCGCTTTTTTTTTCATTTTTTTTGTATTTTAAATTCGTTTTATTTTAATTAGTTTTTTTTTTAATTAGTGTTAATTCCCAAAACTTCAACAAAAAACTTAAATGATTGTAAGTTGCAGCGTTGACGATTAGTTTTTTTTAATTAGTTTGCCAAAGAAGTTTCACTTCTGACATCTGTACTTTGTACGCACGCAATATTTTTTTTTTTTGTTTTTTTTTTTTTTTTGTTTCGTTTGCTACATACATGCGCGTTGTACTGTCGACAACCTTCCGAATTGAGGTAGTGCGGATACCGTTCGGCATTTACCGCTCACAACAGTAACAGTTTACATTAAAATGTGACAAATTATTGTAAGAGCTGTACAAATTTTAATCATGTTCTAGGCATTCGACATCATATTATATGCAGGAGGCACAGAATTTTCCTACCTCTGCATATTTGACTCTTGATTGCAATACATATTTAGATTCATTCATCCACATCGAAATGTATTTTCATACCATGATGAAAATTATTTTAAAATACTGTGTTATCTTATACTATTAAACGAGCAATTCTTGTATATATATATATATTGAATCTCGGAATCGGCTCCAACGATTTTCGTGAAATTTAGTATGCAGGGGATTTCGGGGGCGAAAAATTGATCTAGCTAGGATTCATTAAAAAAAAATGTCGTTTTATCCCTGTTTTTAGGCAATGAAAAAATATCATTAGAATACGAAGCTTAATTTCACTATTGTAAACATAGCTGTAATAGCGTAATTAGGAAATCGGCGGGTGTCAAATCGTGTTGACCCGGGTTCGAATCTCAGTCTCCAGATCAATTTTTTTTCTTTTTTTTTTAAATTTCACTCGTGATTTATTATTTAAATAAAATTAAAATATAAAAATACCGAGAAAAAAAAAACAAAAAAAAAATGAAGATACCGAGCTAGGCTCGGTCACCCAGGTACTTTTTATAAAAACCTCGAGAGGACTGAAAGCTTATTTCAAATCAATTAAGTCAGCTAGAATGACGTAAAACACAATTTCAAATATCTTGCGGGAAAAATCATATTGTATTTCGAGATTTAAACAAGTTTTTATCCGATTACGATCCGATTACCTTGAAAATAAACCTTATTTCACTATCATAAGACCTTTAATACTTTGCAATGTAAATAGATTGTAAAACAAGCGTCGAGTATTATTTTTCTCTCATTCGCGGCTTAAAGATGCAACTTGTAGCTGCGATTAATTTCCGTTGGAAAAATTCTTTCTTGAGACGATCTAGCCTGATAATTAGTGTCGCTGGAAAATGATGAAAAACAGTAGCTATTTTTTCTTTTCATTTCAACACTTCTATTCAGGTATATTTTTGTATGAAGTGATTAAAAATGTGTCACTTTTTAATCAACTTCAAAAAAATGAGGAGGTTCTCAATTCGACTGTATTTTTTATGTATGATGTTACCTCAGAACTTTTGACTGGGTGGATCGTGGTCGATTTTGTTAATTTTTTTTTAAACGAAAGGTGGTGCATGTCATGAGCTCTTATTTCAATTTAATGATGATCTAACAAGTACTTTTCAATTTATCTATATCTAATAATTTGTCTACCTACGTTGTATTATACGGCACATCTTTTCCCTGGATTTACCGATTTTGATGATTCATATTTTAAGCCAAAGCTTGTCTTTTTATTTGATAATACGTATTTACTTGACGTGCTATGGAACGGGCTATGCTTGGGGTTTCTCTCAAGGACAGAATAAGAAATGAGACTATCCGTGAGAGAACGAAAGTAACCGACATAGCCCACAGAATCAGCAAGTTGAAGTGGCAGTGGGCTGGTCATCTGTGTCGCAGGACCGATGGCCGTTGGAGCAGACGTGTCCTGGAGTGGAGACCGCGTATTGGCAAACGCAGTGTAGGACGCCCTCTGGCCCGCTGGACCGACGATCTACGTAAGATTGCTGGTGTAGGCTGGATGGGGATTGCGGAAAACCGGGATGTCTGGCGCGAGCTTGGGGAGGCCTATGTCCAGCAGTGGACTGCAACAGGCTGATATGATGATGATGATGATGATGATTTACTTGACTATTTTTTTCATCTACCTACGTTTTATTACTTGTCGACGTAATTGTAGTCTTTTTTCTTTCGTTTACGAGCAAACACAATTATATAACTTACTTGTCAATAATATCAAATCTTACATTATTACATAGTTCTATTAACTAGATTTAATCAAAGCTACGAATAAAGTTTGGTTTTGTAATTAAAAATTGTAAAATAAGGCTTTCAGTACACACTCTTAATTTTTAAGGCAAGCTTTATAATGAATCTATTGAATATTCAAGTTTTATTTACCGCGGTGATCAAATGCAATCTACTCTATCCAACGAAAATATGCATTCGAAATAAGTTTTATATAAATTTAAAAGATACAATTTTAAAAATAACATACAGAATTATTTTGTATTTAAGTAATAAGAATTCCTAAACGGCAGTAAAATAGTATAACGTAAAACACCTCACGTCCACTTTAATAACAATCTTATTTGAAACACAGCAATACTAGATATCTCTACGCATCTTTCAACAGTAATTAGCTTCACATCTAAACTTCCCAGACGTTGTTGACTAACAAGCATATCAATCTTCATCTTCGTACACGTTAGCCGAGTTCGATATAAATCATTATGTACACATAGGACCCTATGTCTTTTCATCTTTTTGGTATTAAAAAATATCTTAAGTGATTTGATAAATATTCCATAATATTGTAAAACTTATTAAATTGTTTTTTAATCTTTTGTTGTGTTAAGATATACCTACTGATTTGATTTTAAGCTATTCTGGCGTCAACTTATTTCTCGATTTCAAGAACAAAAGACCAATTAAACTTGGGTATTTGGGAATAGAAAATCGTTTACTTTACTCTTAATATACATAAATTTAAAGACATTATCGTTTGTTTGAATGTAAAAAAATTAGATGCAAAAGATTGTGAAGGTTATGATTTAAGTTAGAAAGCTTGTTAACAGTGTAAGATTGTATGTAGGTTATAAATTAATATAACAAGAGCGAAAGCACGAGAGACGTTTCTTCGTGTACTAAACTTGCGACTCCGCCTTATTAAACCTTGTACAAAACTATTTCTGTACAACTTTACTACAATTGAGTATAAGGCGTTTATTTATTTTATAACATATATTTGATGTACAGATATTAGCTGGTTTTTATTTTTTGTTGAGATAATAATTATATAAATAATTATCTTAAAGCTATATTCAATACATATACAGAAATATCATGCAATGTATTGTATATTGACAAATTACAGCCTCTAATTTAATCTATTTGAGCGAAGATATAATTGTAATAAAACTTATATTTGTTTATCAAAAATATATTTGATTCTTATTAAATATCACATTAGTACTAACAATTAGTTCATGTAATGAAATATTAAATATGAGAATTATTTTTGATCAAAAATTTAATTTAATTCTTATAATTAAAGAAAAACTATTTACTTTTTGCTTGATAGCTATCTTCTATATAATATCTTTATTACATTTTTTTTCGCTTAAATTATACATAAGTACGCGAGTGTTATTCGTGCATACATGCACGCTTGTGTCTGTCACCGACGTGATAAGAAGCTTAAAGCCAAGCTATAGTATGCCGACCTTTAACAAAGAACGCTGCCAGGACGGAGGTATAACAGGTGTATAGTATAATAACGATAGAAAATTTGAGATAAAAAGTATTATTATAACATCTTTTTAGAAATTTTATGGAAATAAAGAACGGTCGTAGCTTCAAGTAAGCCTGACAATTGATGGCAATTAAAATTGTTAACAATTAACTTCAATCACATACATTCATTCGACAATAGCTTTAATAGCACTCACTCTGCGAATCTCTTAGCAATAAAATTTATTGGGTCTTTCGATAACGTAATTGCTTGAAATATAATTGGGCAAGTTAATACTCCTCCGTACATATTATATATTGAACTGAACAGCTGCCACGGAACTGATAGTAAATCAAATATCTGTAAATCATCAACAAATATTTTGAAATGTAAACAAATTTGTTACGCATTTGAAAACCGTATAACTATTTCTATATCAATAAATATATACTTTATATGAATCATTATCATCTGCCTATTACAGTCCACTGCTGAACGTCAGCCTTCCACTAGGATACGCCACAAGACCCGATCACCCGCATTAGTCATCCAGTAACTACCACTTTCATCCTCTGTTGGGTAGTCTCATTTCGAACCTAGTCCCTTAGTGAGACCCCGAGCATATACCTCACCATAGCTCTCTGGGTGACATGCAGTCGCTGGACTAGCTTCACCGCCAAGTTCCACGTATCGGCTCCGTATGTCATGACTGGTAGGACGCACTGGTCGAATCTATCAGTCTTAACTATGCAGCAGCATCTTAAGACAGCATAATGGCAAGGATGGCCCAAGGATATGATGCAGCTTTCCAAACGCTCCCCAGCCCAGTTGCACTCGTCTGGCGATTTCATTCTCCGAGATGTCTCTACCCAACTACAATGTTTTCCGAGGTAGATGTACTCCTGGACAACTCCCCGGGTCTCGCCCAATCACACTTTTCGCTCTCGTTCGAAGGTTTACTACAAAAACACAATTTCTTTCAGACTTCGTGTAAGAAAATATTTTAAGTTAAATATAGTATAGAATGGTTTCGTAACTATAATCGTACATACACATAACGCATGTAATAAAATTCTAAAGTAGATTCGATCATTTCAATCGGTCGATACCCACTGACCAAAATATGAATCTAACAACAGATTTTATGTGATTCATTATGCCACATAAAAGTTTGTTTGTTACATAAATTTTTGTGTTTTTTGTTAAAATGCTTCCGGTGTAAAATTAAAATTATGTCTCCTGAAAAGAGAAGGAATTGCTTTTTTTGTCTATGTTTTGAATGGTATATGTTACTGTAAAAGCTCGAACTACGGTAAATCCTAAGATTTAAGAGTAAGTCTTAGTATTTACCTACATGAGTTGGTAAATCTAAGGATTTATGAAAATGGGACATTTTTTTCAGGCTTTTACTAGTAGAATTTCGTACATGCTAGATTTTACCACTGATAGCTGGTAAAAGTTGGTTTTGGGAATAAAATAAAGGTTAATTCTTATTCATTTATTTCAGTCAAAAACTTAAATTGGTAAGTCTTTAGAATAAGACCTGTAGACCATCTATCGGCATAATTTCGTTACAAAAAAAAACCCTAACCTATCTAACTTCAAAATTAGACCGTTTATGGGCAAAATTTCGTTACAAAAAAACCCTATCCTATCTATCTTCAAAATTAGACCGATGCGTGTCTTAATATGTCTGCTGTGTGGTTACGCCACTAAAGAATATAGCCACCCCCTCTCTTCCCGTGGGTGTTGTATGAGGCGACTAAGGGATAACACAGTTCCACTACCACCTTGGAACTTAAAAAGCCGACGGATGGCGGGATAACCATCCATGCTGGCTTTGAAATACACAGACCAAAGATGGGCAGCAGCGTCTTCGGTGCGACAAAGCCAGCCCTGCGGTCACCAACCCGCCTGCCCAGCGTGGTTACTATGGGCAAACCATATGAGTTCGCGTCGTTATGTCGGGCGCGAACTTGTGGAGGCCTATGTCCAACAGTGGACTGTGATAGGCTGTAGTGGTAGTGGTGTCTTAATATAAAGACTAGCTACTGTATAATATGTCTTTTTCAACATTTACCGTGCCTTTAATGTAAATCCTAACACTTACCAAGTGAATGGTGGTAAAAGTGCGAATCGCAAAATCGCTCGGGCTTTTACCATTAAGATTTGGTAAATCTTAGGTTTTACTATTAAATCCTAAGATTTAAGAGCAAAACCTAAGATTTACCGTAATTCATGCATTTACAGTAACATATACAACACAACCTTTTTGTAATAGGTATAGGTAGGGGAAGACCGGGAGAGTTGAACCGCTTTTTGTTTAAAGTATCGTATTTTCTTATAAATGAGGCTTAGTGATTCAAATGTAATAATAAACAGTAGCTTATTTATTTAGGTTTACTTATGCATAGTTACTTTTTCGATATTGTAGTACTGAAATATGTTATATATGTTTGAATGAAAAATGGGATTTGAGTCAACTCTCCCCACCCTTAGGGACACTTGAACCGGCGTCTGGGGAGAGTTGAACATTGCTTTTTAAAGGGGAAAATAAAAACATTTTGCAGCTTAAATCACAAATATTTTACAAAGACAAGCTAGTATCTTCAGGTGTTCTTAAACTCACTTCTGGATTTCTGGAAAGAAAACCACGAAACCAATCTTTTCCAGCAGCATTGTTTGTTGCCTTACTAGCAGTATACTTTTTAATTCGCCTCTGTGAATTGAAAAGCCAATTGCAATGCTTGCTTTCTAGTCAGACCGTAATGCATTTTACTGCATGATAATAAATATTCAACTTGAAGTTTTTCTTCAAAGAGTAAATATTTGTGACTTTTTATACTGACTGTTTTTTTTTTTCGTTCAACTTATAACGTCTTAGTGTACTTCTATCGATTCCATAGTTAATAGATGGTTTTCTTAAATATACACCACCCTCCTTTAACTAACGGATAGCGTTTTTTAATTCTGTGATTGTATGTTCTTTTCTTTTGCATGTTTTTTCAGAAGGCTTGTATCGAAAAGGCATTTTTCATGCAATTAACCCGGGAGAGAAAATAAGATTAAACATTAAAAAAACAAACCAAATACAAATAGGACTCGCGTATTAAGGTTTCCGAATTGTTTTTAAATTTAGTCAAAAAGTTTAAATCTTTACATCTATACAATAAAACTCAAAATATTCTCATACAAACACTATAGAGGGAGACATGAATCACTGAGCATATCTCCCGCACCCGCGGTGGTGCAAGTCTCCCGCATATACTACTTTGACATTAAATTTTACTGACAGAAAAAACAATCAATCTCAGCGAAAAAACACTTAGCACACGTTAAACTGCAATAATCAGGCAGTACAATACTAATAACGCACAATACGTACCTCTATAAACACGGCCGCAATCTTAAAACTACATAAATTAATAAAATTTACTCCGCCGTACCAAAAACCACTTTACGAATCTGAGAGCCAAACAAACCGGCCATTGTAAAAAATGACAGTGTGCTGGTTATTGGCCACCAGCGCTCTATCAATGACCGTCTTGGCGTTTCGTTAGTGCGTAATTTAAGTTGAGTTTTAAAAGATGGTTCAACTCTCCCACCTGAGCAAGTCTCCCGGTTTTCCCCTACATATTTTGTAAAATTAATGGCACAAAAATCAGTAAAAAAATGAATAAATATAGCTGTAATAAACTATTGTGTGTATTAACATTCTTTAGAAGGCTTGTGATATTTGACTAAAAATTTAGTCGATCTAATAAGACAAAACGAGAAATATAATACGCAGACCGTATATGAAATATCAAATATTAGAAACCAAAATAAAAATATTGGAAATTTTTATTAAGCATCGAACGCTTTTAAATTACGAGAAAATATAATATTGAAGACGTTAAAAACGCAAACACGCCGCAAGGCAACAGAATAAATATTTTTCCTATAATATTCCCTGTCATTAGCTCTGTAGGTACTCAAGCGCAATAACGTGTAATATGATATTATGATCGGTTTTAATAATATTTTTTAGAGTTCCGTTTGTCCATCACTGACTCCACTGTACACTAGATTACGTTACACCTCATATTTGACATATTTCACATACATACATATAAATCACGCCTCTTTCCCGTAGGGGCAGGCAGAGACCACTTCTTTCCACTTGCTACGATCCTTACATACTCGTTTCGGTTCGTCCACTTTCATTATTCCTTTCATACATGCTATTCGGTTTAGGGAACTCTTGACCTGGCCTTTTTTCAGGACGTCCCTAATTTGATCTTAAAACGTCCGCCTAGGTCTACCCCTTCCAACACTTCCATTCACACTCGCCTTATACACTTTTTTCATCAATCGTTCTTGACTCATTCTCTCGAAATGGCCGAACCATCTCAGCATACCTTTCTCGATTTTTGTCACTACATCTTCTTTCAGACAACAACGTTTCCCTTTCATATTTCACTTACTACTTTTTTTTTAATGAATGGTACAAACTTATAATTAACACAGAATATAATTACTGACATCTCTCTGAATCTACAACTATTATAAAAGTATTGTTTAAAACGAAACATGATATTTGTGTTTTTGTTTTTAAAAATAAAGTGTTAAAGTTTGGTTGATGATACGGAACACTTCATGTATGCCAACTCGAAATAAGTCATTTTATATTGGAAATTGTTAAATTAATAGGTTACTTTTTAACATTTCATGAATCTAAAAAAAAAACATTATTTTATAAAATACGGGTCAACACCAAATTTGACCTTGACTGCAAAGCATAAAATTTCGATATTTTAGATCGTAATTAGACGAAAAAAAAATATATGGCATGAAAAAGTTTGCTTTTGTGCTTAGGAGACTGGTTGAACGATATTTTTCAAAATCTCTGATTTTAATTTTTTATTGAAAATAAAACTATTAAAATAAATATGTTATTATTAAGTTTTACTATTAAATTAACATACAGAAAAATGGAAAATAATTTAAAAGTGCACGCTTTTACTTTTTCTTTTATGTTCATAACTACTTTCTCTCACTAAACCCTAAATATAGTCGCCCATCATGTTTTCATTGTATTGGCCTTGATAACGTTGTTCAAAGTTCATGATGTCCTGATGAAAACGTTCTTCTTGATCTTCTGAATACGCTCCCATGTTGTTTTTAAATTTATACAATTGAGCATGCAGCATATGTACTTTTAATGACATCTTGCAGCCCATTGCCTAAAAATTTTAAAGCAAATCCTCAACCAACTGTTTCTAGTTTTCAGCTTTGTTATTTCCTATAAGTCAAGAAACTACTGCCTTAAAACTGTCCTAACTTGCTTTTTGAGTACGATTTAACAACTTTAGAAATTTTTCATCGGCGAAAATCTATCTTATTTGCGGACCAACAAAAACACCAGCGTTAAGCTTTGCTTCCGATAACTTCGGAAAAAACTTTTTCAAGTATCCAAAAGCTTCTGAAGCGTCATCAAATTTTTCAAAAAATTGTTTCATCAACCCTAAGTTAATGTGCAAAAGGCATTATTAACACTTTTTCCACCTCAAAAATCGGCTCAAATTTTACGTTCTGTTTTCCGACACACAATTCTGTTCTCACAGGCCATGACCATTGAATATATTGTTTAGAATCCGCTCTGCTATCCCATAAGCACAGATAACACGGATATTTTGTATATCCACTCTCTAACCCCATTAAAAATCTCACCATTTTGAAATTTCGTCGTCTCGAACTTTGATAAATTGACCACATATGAAACAAAATTCATCAGCATCTTATTAACACTTTCTTGACGACATTATAAGTTTTTCTGGGCTTGTAAAAACACCTGATCGTTGTTTATCAACAGAGTTCCATCTAGCTTCACTGTGTAAACGTATACACCCCACTCTCATCGCGCGGTCTTTTTGAAAGAATTAAAATTAATTAAAATTTATAAAAAAATTGATAAATGACTATTATTACCATAACTATCACAAAAGCAAACTTTATACCAAAAAAAGTTATTTTCTTTTCGTTTTTGAGCATTATTAACCGGAAAATCCTAGTATAAACGTTAGGACAAACAACGAAATTTTTTTTGTAGAGTCGTGAAATGCTTACTGTTTTTTAATCCCATACAAAACACGAAAGCAAGGACCTCTTTACACTACTCCCTACTCCACATTGTAATATATGCACCTGCATATCTCAGGACTTCTCTAAACATTTTCAGTATTACTCTTTGACATTGATCACAAAACAAATAGTATCAACATAAGATACTGGCTCATATTTAAATCAGCATCCAATATTCCTGTTATATTCTCAGTAGAGTCAAATATAATTGTGTTTGCTCGCAAACGAAATAAAACCGACTTCTATTACATCGACAAGTAGTACAACTTAAGTAGACGAAAAAATAGTCAAGTAAATACGCGTTATCAAAGATTAGTCAAAAAGTTTTAATCAGATCTCGATTAAATTTAAACGTAACCATATGAGAAACATCAGCTTTCGATTAAATTAAAAATCATCAAAATCAGTAAGCCCAGTAAAATTTTATGCGATATAATACAACGTAGGTCGACGAAAATATTGTCAAGTAAAAACGCATTATTAGATATAACTCGAAAATTACTTGTTAGATCTCAAATAAATTTAAACGGGACCAAATGACCCGCACTACCTTTCGAAATCAGTCCATCCATTCAAAAGTTCTGAGGTAACATACATTTTAAAAAAATACAGTCGAATTGAGAACCTCCTCCTTTTTTGGAAGTCGTTTAAAAATATAGATATAATAATGTTTGAATCAAATGGAGAATAATTTAAAATCAATCTATAAATCAACTTCCCGTCCGTATTACCTAATATTGTGCAACTGTAGATTATTTTAGGCAGACCCCGCAACGTAAATATCGGCGAAGAAAATCCATTTCTTTATGTCAAAACAAACTGCTCTTAGAGAACGAAAGATAAACAGCTGAATTTTTATGTCTTGATATTTTCAATAAAGAGCAATATAAATAAAATAGTTAAGAATAGGCTCTTGTTTATATTTATTTTTCGGTTTGGATAGACTTTTAGACGCCTCTATTTGTTGATAATTCGTTTGTACATGGATTGTTTAAATGTTATTGTTTTGTACTGCAACAGTGTGTTAATTACTCATTAGAGGGCAAAGGTGGTTCATTCTAAGCTGGATATGAGCTGGCTTGAAGGTAAATTGATAAATATGTGAAAATAAAATTAAAATATGCAAAATGTCTTACATCAGCTTATTTTTTTAAGTTCTTTTATCTTATACTATTAAACGAGCAATTCTTGTATATATATTTATATATTTTCTGAATCTCGGAATCGGCTCCAACGATTTTCGTGAAATTTAGTATTTAGGGGTTTTCGGGGGCGAAACTTTGATCTAGCTAGGATTCATTTTTAGAAAATGTCGTTTTATTCCTGTTTTTAGGCACTGAAAAAAATGGCTAAAATATTGTTAGTATAGGAAGGTTCATTTCGCAGTTGTCATTAATGTTTAAATAGCTCAGTGGGAAATCGGACGGTGGAGATTGACCGAGAAAACCATGGTTCAAATCTCAGACTCCAGATTAAATTCTTTTTTCTTTTTTTTTTAATTTCACTCGTGATTTTTTTATGAAATAAAAATACTGGGAAAAAAACCAAAATAAATAAAATAAAAATAAAAATACCGAGCTAGGCTCGGTCACCCAGGTACTATTCCTTAAAAGTTATTACTGCTGCATATTGTTTTTCGTCTGAAGAGTATAATATCAGTATGTCGAACAACTGTTGTAGGCTGAATATCAAGGGAAGGTTATATGAATATGAAGTATGTAAAACTGTAACAGGTCTAATTCTGTCCATCTATACTAATATAATAAAGCTGAAGAGTTTGTTTGTTTGTTTGTTTGTTTGAACGCGCTAATCTCATGATCTACTGGTCCGATTTGAAAAATTCTTTCAGTGTTAGATAGCCCATTTATCGAGGAAGGCTATAGGCTATATATCATCACGCTAAGACCAATAGGAGCGGAGTCCACGCCGACGAAGTCGCGCGCAGAAGCTAGTGTGAAAATAAAATTAAAATATGCAAAATGTCTTACATCTGCTTATTTTTTTAAGTTCTTTTATATTCCTTAAATATGAATCATGTGAAACTGTAACAGGTCTAATTCTGTTCATTGAAAATAAATGGGAATTATGTAATAATCGAGCTAAAACTGTAAAGTTACGTCTTGATAGATACTCGGTTTGCAATTCATCGGACGTTTTCTAAAGTGACAATTCAATTGCAATCAAAACGAGGCTTCTGATCTAAACTTAATAAGGAAAAAATACAACTGAATAGAGATTCGACGAAAACAAGGCACGTACTCAATTACTCGTGGCGTCCAGCGAAGTTCGGTCAAAGAAATAAATGTTTTAAAACAGTTTTAAGGACCATTTAAACGTAATTAGACAAATAATTAAATGTACTATTTAATAGTGAATATTTTATGTCGGACGATAGTCCAGTTACATTTAAAATTAAACCCGTATAGAGCGCAGTCTGACGACAGTATCGATCATATTCATGACGTAAAAATCATTAGGTCAACAAAATTCAAAATTTTGTATAGTTTAAAAAAAAGTAAAGTTTTTTTTGGGTTTGTTTTTTTTTTGTTTTGTTGTTTGTTTCGTTGTTTTTTTTTTGTTTTGTCTTCCACCAACGAGTACAGCAGTACATCAACATTACAATCTACTACCAAATTCAAACTTTTTTAGGCAGCGAGTTAAGACCCCAGGAATTGAATTGGGTCTAAGAAAACGAATCTTATGCGATGTCTTTACCGAAATCGTGTTTATACGATGAACCGTTAAGACACGATTATCCTTTTTGATATCGTACACAATTATAATCAGTAAAACAGAAACAACTTTCCATTAATTTTACTGCACAGTCTTGATCATTTTATTACATGTAATAAGTCGTTAGAACAAAATTGAATAAGACTTAAATTTCATGTATAGCGTAGGTTACGGATGATTATATTAAATTATAAATTGAATAACCAATTTAGCTTCCTCAGTTTACAGATAAACCCATATATTTATATTTATACCAGCATACGCCATTAGAAAATTACGTATCGTTCCTGTCAATCTATTTAAGAACTTGAGATAATGTAAATAAGGTGGGTTTTAAATTTGTCATTTTAGAAAATCCCTTGCTTATTGTATAAAGGTATGACAAAGGGTCTTGATTTAATGTGATTAATGGAACAAGGATGGTAGTAAACTTTATCCGAATATGCTACTTTAAGATAAAATATATATTTTAATTGTAGTAGGTATACTTTATGTAACTTTTCGCTTATTTATTTTAATACAAAATAACAAAATTTATCTGTAAATAAGTACCTAGTTCTAAAGTTGTGTAATGTAAGTATGAATAATAATGTAAAATTTTATGCAAAAATCTAAAGCCAAAAGGTACCAAAAGTGCTTTTTACGTTGATTTAAATCTGAAGCTAGTTCTAGCTCCTAAATCAAACCAAGACAATTGAAATCGCGAGTGTTTTACATGTATATACATCTCGTATTTATTATTATTGAAGTGAAACTTCTTTAGGCGCATAAGGGGTAAAATTTGAGCGACCGCTAACGCGGCAACGCGTCACGCGATCAGTACTTGGATGGGTACGCCTGGAAACACCGCGTGACGTTGGCATTGCAGAGCAACCTGACTAGGGCAAGTAACTCTACAACAATTTATGACTAGTTTTTTTTTTCTCAAAACAACTCAGCATGACTATATAATATTAAGTGAATAATTGATTTAATATTGAAACAAATTATGTTATGATCAAGAGGAATTCGTGCGCAAAACATCTACGTAAATATAACGCGGTGGATAAATTATATACACCACAAAACTGACAGTTTAATCAATTATTTTTACATCGCTAACGTAAACGAGAATATTTTATGTAACTTTTTTTATTTCTTTATTTTATTTAGGGACTTTTTTATACTAGTACATGTCAGTCCCATCGTAACATTATTCTAACTATTCAATCAAATGAGGCTTATGAGCCTGAATAGTATTATGCCCTCATTAGAAGTTGGACGAGCGAATATATCAATGAAACATTCCAGTATTTAATCTATTCAAATTCATAAGTCTCATAATGGCTTTTCTGCCAGATTGAAATCGTATACATTCAATAAGCAAATGAAGTACATCTTGGACAGTCTAACACGTGTCACAGTTGGGAGAACTAGATGTTTTCATTAAAAATTTAAATTTATTTAACGGGATATGTCCCGTCCTCTATCTGTGAGCCATCACTATTTGGGTTGAACTTGGATTAGTTAAAATCAGATTTTTTATTTTTTTATAATAGTAGAGTGGCGAACCAGTGCCTTAAGATCCTATTTGTACACGGTTCCGCAGCCTATGGACACGTGCAATACCAGTAATATAATAAGCTATTATGACCTCATTACCGGCCGTGCTTTTAAATATGTCATGCTATTCTATATATATAAAAATCAATTGCTGTTCGTTAGTCTCGCTAAAACTCGAGAATGGCTTGACCGATTTAGCTAATTTTGATCTTGAAATGTTTGTGGAAGTTCAGGGAAGGTTTAAACGGTGAGAAACATAAACAATATGTAACGGAAAATACTAAAAACGACAATTTAATTTTCCAATAGAAAATGTTCCTAGCGGGAAATTTAATGTCTTTTGTTCAAAAACGTTGTCAATTGGTTGTCAAATATTTATAGGTGCGTTCAGAAAGTGTTTTGTGTATACTTTTCACAAATATATGTAGGTGATATGAAGTTCACCGGGCTATCTAGTATTTTATAATTTTATACTCTACTAGCCGACCCGTGCCCACTTCGTTGGGCGTTATAATCCATTTCACATAAGAAGGGTAAGGTGAAATTTGATAAGTTTCAATACACTCTCACTATTTTCAGCAAATCAGATAAATATAAATGTTTTAAAATCACCAATTAATTTCTAAGGCAAATAATAATGCTTGATTAGATTGAATTGTTGACACGGCACGTCAGAGGGTGCAGGTTCAAATCCTGCTGATTTTAAATCTTTATATATTTTTATCTTTTTCCTTTTATCTTGTCACTCCTGAATAGTGTAGCTTTCTGTTAGCGAAAGAATTTTCATGATCGGATCAGTATTTGCGAAGATTACCCCGTATATACAAACAAAGTTATAAACTTTACCTCTTTATAATATTAGTATAGACAACAGTACACAAGTTCTACTTCACAAGTATCTTGAAAACGCGTCGAAGTGTAAATACACATAATCATGTCTATACATTAAACCACGTTATCTACATTACGTCTTCATTATATAACTGATGTGTAAAAAAAATTACACAATTTTACGAACATTTTACAAACTCTTTTTTAATTTTTTAAATAAATAATAATACTTTTAAGGTTTTTCTTATATAACTAGGTCGTCAAACAAGCGCACGGCTCACCTGATGGGAAGTGATTAGCTTATAGACGTCTGCAACACCAGAAGCATCGCAAGCGCGTTGCCGACCCTATCCTCTATACCCTCCAGGAACTCTCGTCACCTTACTCACCAACCGCAACACAATACTGCTTGAAGACAGTATTATAGCTGTGAACTTCTGTAAGATCGAGGTACTACCCCAGTCAGGCTGCTCCGTATTATGAGCAGGAAATTTCGTGCTGTGCCCTATCTCTGTTAATGTATTATGTTAATGTAATAGTAACAAATTAGTTCGATTCAGCCTGTGACATCCCACTTCTGGATATATGCCTCTTTCTCCATATAGGAGCAGGATTGGAGCTTAATCCACCACGCTGCACCACTGCGGGTTGGCGGATATGTTGCCTACTATGAATAGCGATTGCTATCAGGTATTTATGATAACATAAGTATCTGCCTTTAAAACTAGAACTATAAATTGATTGATATTCAGTGAGAGTACTTGGCTATCAATATTTGATCAATATTCCCGTTAAACCATAATTCTATTATATTAAATCTCAACAATCTATTGGTCCATTCTTGATCTACTTGATTCTAGCAATTATCTACTTAGTCATACAGTAATTGCTACCCGAAGATGATTTGTGCCTATTAATTTATGATATATCCATAGTACTCATAGTAGTAATAAACTTAAAGTACTAATAACAACGAATCGACGAAATGAATGTACGCGCATAAATTTCGAATTACTGTAATAAATTAGACTTTATTCGTGTTATTTACGTCAGGACAAGCTTTGTGTAATATAAAATTTAGTAATATCGATATATTCACGAAAAAAATAAAGCGCTTCGAAATTTGCTATTTCAGCTAGTAATAATTTTTTTTTATTCAAAGCAAAGCATTTTAACAAAAATGTTTGAGAAACTCCTCAAGTCTGTCATAAACAGAAGTGATCAATCGTCATAACTTATTGTCTCAATCTACTTTAATGAAAGCAATATCGTTATACTTTATTAAACTTTTCATAAAATATCGTTAGATGAATCAGTCCTTATTTATCCTTATTTTAATATAAAAGATTTATTCCAAGAAAAAGATTTTTTTCACCAATAAGTAGATATGTACTACGAATTTATTTTTTAATATTAATTCATACTACATATATATAATACATTGTTTATAATCACGCCCATAATTTACTTTATTAACCGACTTCCAAAAAGGAGGAGGTTCTCAATTCGATTGTATTTTTTTAAATGTATGTTAGCTCAGAACTGTTGACTGGGTGGACTGATTTCGATCAATTTTATTTTAATTGAAAGGTGTTGCGTGTCGTGTGGTTCCATTTTAATTTAACTGAGATCTGTCAAGTACTTTTAGAGTTATATCTAATAATGCGTATTTACTTGACTACTTTTTCGTCGACCTACGTTGTATTAAACCGCATAACTTTTCATTGTTAAAAGTTCAAGTTTATCGATTTTGATGATTCTTACTTTAATCGAAAGCTAATACTTGTTATGTAGTTTAGTTTAAATTTGAGCGAGATCTGATCACTACTTTTTGAGTAATCTATACTAATATATAAAGCTGAAGAGTTTGTTTGTTTGTTTGTTTGTTTGTTTGTTTGAACGCGTTAATCTCTGGAACTACTGGGCGGATTTGAAAAATTCTTTCAGTGTTAGATAGCCCATTTATCGAGGAAGGCTATAGGCTATGTGTCATCACGCTAAGACCAATAGGAGCGGATTCCACGCCGACGAAGTCGCGCGCAGAAGCTAGTCTTTGATAACGCGTATTTACTTCACTATTTTTTCGTCTTATTACGTTGTATTAATTGTCGATGTAATTGAAGTCGGTTTTTTTTTCGTTAGCGAGCAAACATAATTATAACCATACTATTACATAGACTGTTAGTAAGAGTACTTTCGAAGTTTTTAAATGAAATGTATTTTAAGTACTCTAAAATCTGAAATTATCCCCTATAGCACTTCTTACAGAGGTGATTTCTCAAAAACGCTGAAAGACTATTTCTTATTCAAAGTTTTAATATCCATGCCTTGGAAAATAATGGACTTTCTATACAAACATCCGATCCCTTTTTCATCATTTCATTCCCTGTAGGTTTTATTGTACACTTTTGTACTACAGCGTAAAAATGTATACATAAATATAGACAGAATTAGACTTCACGTCCTCTTTACAGTTCATTAAATGTACTTGAGGCTTGTTTAAAGGATAACAGGTAAAAACAACAATACAACCACTGGGGGAAAAGTAAAAATTCTAATTAATATGATAAGTAAATTGAAAATTTGAAGTCCAATAAAAACCGCGAATACGTTGGTGTATATACACACACATACGCACGTGCATGCGCTTACACACACACATATAAATATTTCAAAACTACTATCTTTTTGGAATTATACTTTAATATACTATTAAATAAATCAAACTAAAACTGTTCTCTTTTCTGTATTAAACGTCAAAAAGTTTATGCATTTAATATTCTTAAAAGACTTCTTTATTATTCAACTATTTCTTACTGCAAAGATCTACAATTTTACCTTTAAAAGTTTTAGTGCATCTATAACAGTTTTACTGGGGTTACAGCCGAAAAGACCGAGTCGACGATTTCCTCTATGACTGCATTGACGTAAATGATTACTAAGTAAAGGTCAGGTCAAAGTGAAGTCGATATTTTATACTTTGAACGTTACTCAGAATCTGTACTATGTAACGATGAGAAATTTCTCAGACTCGAATTTGGAACAGTTTTTTTTTTCGAGAAGAGTAAAATATCAAAGCTCTTCATGTGAGAAAAAAACTTAGCGTTAGGCAGAACGTATTTGGGAGGGAATAAAGTTCGGAAACCTGAATTTTTAAAGTTATTATTAGTTTAAACGAGAACGTCAAGCGGATATTACATGTCAACAGGTTTATTTATGAAGTGCCGTGAATTCAAATTAGGCTTGGGTTTTGGCCAAGATTAAAAAGATACAATAGAGTATATTAATAGTAAACAGTATAAATAGCCAGTAATCATAATTAATGTATCAAAAGTATTAACTAATACTTCGCTGAAATGTTTCATCAGCTAATTTCAACTGCAGTCGCATTAGATGAGCTCATCCTTTTTCTCGTTCGCTAAATAAACACATTATAAAATTATCATTCTTCAGACAATATAATACGCAATCTTACAAAATATTTAGATCGTAAGTGATTCTTTGAAAATAAATCACCTATGTCATATAGAAAATTACGCAAGCACTAGATATTAATTTCATTTTATATTTTATTTCCATTCAAATTAAACTTTTTTTATGTAACTAGGTCGGCAAACAAGCGTACGGCTCACCTGATGGTAAGACCGTAGCCTATAGACGTCTGCAACACCAGAAGCATCGCAAGCGCGTTGCCAACCCTATCCCCAATCCCCCCCAGGAGCTCTGGTCACCTTACTCATCAACAGGAACACAATACTGATTGAAAACAGTATTATTTAGCTGTGGTCTATCCCAGTCGGGCTGCTCCATATTTTGAGCAAGAAATTTCCTACTGTGCCCTACCTCAGTCAAATTTTTCAGTCAGTTTTTTATGTAATTACTTCATCATTTACATAATGTTCAAAAAAGGTAATGTTGTAAAATTTTGATACCTTTAATAGCACAATTAACACGACCTTTTATCCGTATTAACATTGTAACAACCTTTTACCGTTTTAAACTTGTACTTCATATTTGTTTAGTACACTGTCCCTTGTAATGTGGCTGTAATTATTTTCAAAGTACATAATAAATTTATCTCGCATTATAAAGTAAATAATAAGCTTCACATGACAAACATTTGTATTGGCCATACAGATATTTGCCGTGGTCTGGGTGTTTGTGCAGTCCTTGTGGGTCTCCACACGGTGCCTCGGAGAGCACGTTAAGCCGTCGGTCCCGGTTGTTATCATGTACACCTGATAGCGATCTTACTCATAGTAGGGAATATATCCACCAACCCGCATTGGAGCAGCGTGATGGATTAAGCTCTGATCCTTCTCTTAGATGGGGAAAGAGGCCTATACCCAGCAGTGGGATATTACAGGCTTAAGCAGGGTACCATTTACCAACGTAGCTGTACGTAACAACGAATTTTAATAATTACTATAATATATTCTACCACGTTTTTTCGTCAAGTCATGTTGCTAATGACTATTAGCATGACTCCATATTCTCATGTGCCAAAAATGTTATATAAGTTGCTATATTCCTCGGGTTATTCATTGCCAAAGTTCATTCACCCTAATGATGAATTACAAAAATATATCTGATACCTTTAAACTATTAAAGTGTATTGTTTATAAACTCAAACTCCAAAATTTCAGGCAATCTACGTCTTTAAGAGTTATAGCTAATTACTCGCATCTGTTACGAAATTTATAAGTCTCAGGCATTCGAAGTATTGCCTTGAGAACGTGTTCGGAATTGATCCAGCTTCATTATTAATCCATTATACTGTAGACGAAGTTCGAGGATTAGATGCACTTACGATTATTGAAAATCTTTAAACGAATTTTCGTAGTACCAATGAACTAATATATTAATATCATCTATAGACCATGGTATGTTTGTACATGTCTGTATAAGGTAGGGCATATAAGGGAAAACTTGATTCTAAATTTAGAGCTGCTCCAGAAAAGTACTTCAACCTTATAGAAGACCACAGTGCTCACAAATAGTGTTGTTCCTTTGGTTGGTAAAGTAACCAGAGTTCCTAGGGGTGCGCTGTATTCGCAGTGGGGGTAAGGTGGTATCGCATTTGTGACGCTCTTGATATTACTTAGTCCATAGATTACGGAAACCCCATACCATCTGGCAGACCATATACTTGCTTACCATCCTAGTGGTATACAAGAGCTGGTACATAAAATCCAAACATCAACATACAAACGCACGCATTCGCAACATATTAGATATATCGTAACCACTCAATTATTTTTTATAATATGTTGATCTGGCTCCACTTTTTCCAAAATACTGTCACGTTTATCCGTAACTGGTTGAAATACATCTTTGACATCATAATTTCCCGACTAAAACAGCTTAAACCAATTTTGTGCTACTTTTACTGGCACTGCATTAGGTCCTTAAACGTCACAATTTTTTTTCGCACCTTGAGCCTTATTTTGGTGAACAGGAAAATAAATGAAAAGTAGCGGGAAACTGTTTTTTATTTTCTCATTTCTTTTTTAAAATGTCACCTTCTCATGGTATCAAAACCAGTCAGTTAAAAACAATAAAACCAAAAAGATTCTATTGCAACATTTTACTACAAAATACTTTTTCCCCAACCTATTACCAGTACTAACTACAGTACTAAAACACTTTTCATGTGTTTCCAACATCTAGAAACAATTTTAACAACATGTATTATTTACACTGAATCATTATACAGTTTTTAAACAGAATACGGTTCTTATAAGGTTTCTTAAAAGAAATTTCAATGTTTTTAAGTGCATGCACTATTATGTGAAATGTATTTGATGTACTTTTCTAGTTCTACCCATAGCATCAATGTATATGATAAAAAATTTTAGTACATTATACGCTTGTATTTTTAACATAAATCATCCCAATAGATTCCGGAAATAGATATGATTAACAGCTATAACAAGAATCAATATTAGATTTGTTCCATCGTATAAAATTAGCAAAACTTATGGCGTTAAGCCAATATGTCTTTTAAAATTCATAGTCGTGAAAAACAGACATGATTAATTGACAAAAATTCACAATTTCAGCGTTGACAGAGTTTACACAGTATTGCTTTTAATATATTTTGGTCGCGTTGAAATATTTCACAATGCGAAATAATGTTGAAATCTAATAAAGATTATTATAATATATTAGTTAAGAAAGTTCTCACAATAATGTATATATTTGTCAATGACATGAATAAATTTGTTGTTTTTTTTTT
Source organism: Melitaea athalia (assembly GCA_905220545.2). Lineage (NCBI taxonomy): Eukaryota > Metazoa > Arthropoda > Insecta > Lepidoptera > Nymphalidae > Melitaea > Melitaea athalia. Next base: position 7,670,357 of record HG992199.1, on the reverse strand, counting down.
TCTGAGACTATAACTATGACGTACGGTTTTACGCCGCAATAAACCATTAATACAATATGACACTTCATTTACTTAAAATACTAATCTAGTGTCGGTCAAAACCGCTTTTCAAAGTGCGCAATCGTCATTGCAGCGCCTAGTAAGTTAAATTATGACTAAGTCAGTTTTAGTAGAGATCATCATGCATTAAACCTTTTGTTTGGTATAGTTTCGCATAAGTGTTAAAGCATATGAGAATCCATACGCGTATAAGAGGATAATACGGGATGCGTTTAGAAATAGTATAATATAATGACATAATTTATATTTATATTCATAAGTTTTTAATCATTTTTAATCACCACCGATTCCTAGCTCATAACGTCTGGGTCATGATAACAGTCTATCTGTCACTCTTATATAACTTTGGCACATTTCGATGTAATGAGACACAACTCGGCACCCTAATTTAAACTTTCGGCACGATTGTGACTCACTTCCAATGCGTTACTCGAAGCCGTTGGTTACGAGGGTCATCATTTTTTTTTATGTCACTAAGTCGGCAAATGCGCTTACAGCTCACCTGGTGGTAAGCAAATACCGTAGCATATAGACGTCTGCAAAACCAGAAGCATCGCAAGCGCGTTGCCGACCCTATCACCAATTCCCCCCCAGAAGCTCTGGTCAACTTACTCACCAACAGGAACACAACACTGCTTGAAAGCAATATTATTCATGCAGCATTAAGCAGTATATTCATCATCTCGCATATCTTCCCATCATGTTAAATAACTTAGCTAGGTCAGTGCTTAAACTACAAATGTGATGACAACATGGCGCCACACAAACAAGACGAATATACCAAGTAATGTGTTACTACTTTGTTGCAGTCATTTTCATTTCTCGTAGTCGTATTATGTTGCTTCGCGTTGCGCTACTTTTAAGGTAGTTTGTCACTCACGTAGGATGAAAGGCTAGTTAACGTAATACGATATTTAAACTGTTCACGAGTACATGACGTTTGAAATAGGTTCTAATATAATCTCGAAAGTAGATAAAATTTAAGGGAGATGAGATCTCAGCAAGAGCAATGTCTTGTTTAGATGTGGAGTTTGTTTGGTAAAATGTACAAAAATGTTATTGATTTAAAATTTTGTAATTGTACAATTTTCAATCAAAATAATTCTACTTTTTATTAATACATGTAGTTGAATATATGATTAATTTTAAAAATTTTGCGTACGTACACAATGCACGTTCAAACTTCAACCCAGAATAAATCAAAATTAGTGATTATCAACATTTTGACAGTATTAAGAGATATAAAAATTACAATATTTACCAAACAAGAGACCATAAATATTACTTACACATATATAAATAAATAATAATTTTTGTACCAAAATCAGTTACATAATATACAAAATTAGCATATAATACACTCATACCATTCACGAGTAATAATATCACCTGAATAAGAAATCGTTCCCATTCCACCTGCGTAATTTTCGATCCCGTGAGAATGTCGGGATAAAAATTAGCGTATGTGTTATTCTAGATCTCCGGCTATCCACCACCAACCACATATCAATTTTCATTAAAATCGGTCGTAAAGAGTAACAAACATACATACATACATACGTACATACAAACATACATACATACGTACATGCATCCACACAAACTTTCGCATTTATAATATACCAGTAGTATCAGGATTCGTATACTTGATGTCACACAAAACAAAATTCAAACTACTCGTATAATCAAAAGAGGTATGAATGTACAATCAAATTTATTTATTTATTTATTTATTTATACTTTATTGTACACCACAACTACATTTTAACATTAAACACATTTAAAGATATTTACAGACTGTGAAGTAGGTACAATGGGCGGTCTTATGTCTATTTAGCCATTTCTTCCAGACAACCCATCAAATCTATTTCAAAAAGTAATTTTACCTGAGAGCGAAAGAAACATTGCTTTGTAAATATTTATATCGTTGGGTGTTATATAATATTACTTTTTAGTTTATTATGAAAGGCCTCTTTTACCATAACTCATGTTATTTCCACACTCGTAATGTCAAAGGAGTTCTTAAATAGGCGCGTTTTCAAGGCGTTCATAAATATATTGAACCCATACTTAGAAGCCGTATAGTGGTACGCCAACACCGCTTCGGAAAATTACATTACATTCATTGAAAATAACATTATTATAATAAAATAAGCTAAAGTTAAGTAATACTTAGACTATAAACAGCTTAATATATCTCAAGAGTTTGTCTGTTTGATGGTGCTCAGTAGTTAGGGGGCGTTCAAGTATTACGTAACGCTAATTGGGGGGAGGCGGAGTCTTGTTAAACGTTACGATGCGTTAAAGGGGAGGGAGGGGGGGTTCGAACAACGCGTTACGTAACGTTGTTTTTTGTTTAATTAAAAAAACCAGGGTATTTAAATCTATTGTTTTATTAGTTTACTAGCTTCTGCGCGCGACTTCGTCGGCGTGGACTCCGCTCCTATTGGTCTTAGCGTGATGATACATAGCCTATAGCCTTCCTCGATAAATGGGCTATCTAACAGTGAAAGAATTTTTCAAATCGGCCCAGTAGTTCCAGAGATTACCGCGTTCAAACAAACAAACAAACAAACAAACAAACTCTTCAGCTTTATATATTAGTATAGATTACTACCACAAACGCGATTAAAACAATAACAAAAGTAATTTAGTGACTTTCCGGTTAGTTTGCGCAACAAATTTGTGACATTTGGGTAAAAATGTGGTAAAAATGGTCAGTCGGGTGTTACATAACGTTTATAGGGTAGGGGGGGGGGGTGTACAGGAAAACGTTACGGTGCGTTACATGGGGGGAGGGGGGGTCAAAAATCTTCAAAGTTTGCGTTACGTAATACTTGAACGCCCCCTTACCATGTAAATAGGATCTTTAGTATTAGATGAGCTGTTCATTGAGTTAATTTATGATCTATAAAATACAACCTTACGGTTCAAAAACGTGTATCAATAAATATAAATATTAGCCAATTTATATTTTTATTCGCGGTTTACTATTAAAAATATGTTGTTCAAAATATTATTCCTACTTTGCGTAATATTATATGGAATACTTTTATAGTTTCTATTGTATTTTTCATGTGTGGGAAATTTTAAGTTATGATAATCTTCAAAGTTTAATTAAATAATTTATGAAGCATCTCTACTATTTCTAAACGATACAATGGTATACAAAATTTGTGCCTAATAATTTCGGGATTCTTTACAAAGTGGGTGCGTTGTAATATTTGGCATTTGAAGTATTCTAACAGTACTAAAAACTAAATTGTAACGTATAGACCTGACCTGGGTACTTGAAAATACGTCAAAGAAAGCAAAAAAGACAGACAGCAACGGAATCAATTTTTAAAACTTAACTGTAAGTCACCCTGGGGCCAACAAAAAGTAAATAAGTAAGACGGGCAAAAAATTGAAATGAAAACGTTATGGCACGAAAGTACAAAATACAATTTATAAACATTGGTCCAAGTGGATAAATAAATACATAAAATAATACACTTAGTAATTGAAATTAAAATTGTGTTCGTTTTCAGACTTTTTAACGTATCTATCAAAACATTACATTTAGACATTCATTTAAATTAATGACATTTTCATACTGTCAACAAAGCACGAATAAATTAGCTAATATCACGTAAACTACAGAAACTTAGACTTAAAGTTTAATATCGAAATTTTACAATATTATTCATATTTACAATTCCTAACTTAAGAACTATCTAATTATTTGCATCATTATTTGCTGTATAAATCATATTCGCCTGGAATGGAGCCAAGCAAGCTTGGCTTACCAATGATAACAAATATGTCGTAAATTAGCAACGGAAATACTGAAATCTAAGAAACATTTTTTTCTTACCATCCGGTTGAAATATACGAGGTAAACACATACGAAAGGCATTCAAATTGGTTTCATAAAACCCCAAATAGATACCTAAAGCCATATCGCAAAAAAACTGCTTCTGTTGCTGTGGGTTTAAATAACTGCTTCTATTTTAATGACTTTTGTATACTACATGTGGTTTAGTTTAATGCCCCTCACTTATATCTCTGACTTGTGTACCTTAACTTCTCCGTACTTTTTTATGGTTTCCTTATGTTTACCTGAAAAATTTGTAAAGTTTTTTTTTTAATACAATTGAATAATTGCTGTAGTTCAGAACTGAGTGGCGACGTTTATATAAGAACCCTTTGGTACTCTATTGTATGTGATATCTAACCTAATATAAATGTAAAAACTCCATAAAAATGTAGGTACGGAAGTTCAACTGACCATTAAAAAGAAAGGTTTCAAGTCGATTAGCATTTTTTTAAACTGTACAATAAACAAAATAAATCGAGTGATATTCACGCTTCGTCAGTTTCGTTCAATTTATCCACTTATTCACTTGTAACTTACCGTATTTTTATTTCTGAAGACATTTTCCTGTTCATTAAATAAATCATATTGATCATTCGGAAAATGATGACAAATTTTGAAATAATTTATTTCTTTGTACATAATAATATATTTGAATAAAAAAAATACAATGAAAATTAAAAAAAGATTATGAGATTTTCTTTTTTAATTTGATGACGTGTTTGTGTTGTTGTATAATTATTATTGATATTATTAGTTATTTTGTTCTTCAATTCGTTTAATTATTATAATATAATGTTTTAAATAACAAATTAAGAAATAAACCACTATGATTTGTAGATAACAATATTGTCATTTTAATTTTAATTAAAACTGCATAATCTCTGGCACCATAAGATGTATAACTGGGCTGATTTGTTCATTGAAAATATTTTAGGATTACTGTAAACCTAAACTTTTTTCTATTTTGTCAGTCTGTATCTTTATTTTGTGCGTCACAACTATTAATATGAAACCCGTTCAAATGCCAGTTTGTCAAATGGCCATACTAAATCTCAACCTAATGCAACTGTAATTTGCTATAATAAATTACCACAATTGTATTTAAAGTTATAATAACGTATTTTCAAGTAATGAGTCTTCGTATGCGCTTTCCACACATTTCTAAAAGCTTTAAGCTTGGCAAGCCGTCGACTTTGTAACAACTGAGGAATTACAGAATTCTCAACAACAATGAGTTAGACTGTAACTCAAAGTAGCTTTTGAGGAAATTCAACTGCATGAAATTATTTAAAGTACCTTTTGTTCTTCTAGTTCTTTTATTAACAATGGTATATATATATATAATGGCACATATTTATACCTACTGGACACGAAGATTTTTGAGATAAGTCTATTTTACGTAAAATGAGTAAATAAGTCTGTTCTTGAAGTAACAAAATAAACAAATTTTAATATCAGACGTTAAAGCAGCTGTTTTTACGCTCGAAATATTTTACGATTCAAAGTAAAAAGAAGAACAAAATATTAATAAAAAATTACTTAGTCTTTAAAAGTTTTCAAATTAATCTCTGCGTGAAATAAAAATATAAAAATAAAATAAAATGTTCTATAAATTGTTTAACTTTGTCAATTTGAGCGTGACTTGTAACAAACTGCGGTGGAGTTTAGGAGTTTAGACGTTAGTATTTACGTGTCTGATACGGCTTGGAAAGTCAGACTACACCCAGATCCGCTATCACAACACTTGATAAGGACAGTGCAGTCTACAAAGGTAAACTTTACTACTAGTCTTTCTATTTAATAGAATACCATACAATTTTGACTTTCGTTAAGTGTGTGTATCGCCTTATGGCGAAATAAATGTTTTCATTTATCATTTATCAATAGATTTTCTTAGTCTGAAAAAATAGTTCATGATTGTATATTTGCCGGAACAAAGAAATATGTAAAGGGAAGGACATGTAAGAGTTATACCATTATAGACGCATAGTCCAAGAAAATCATATTAAACATTAAACAAACATTTTTAGAAGCCGCATCAGTTTATCCTAAGTTCTTTAGACAAATTAAAATACTTCACTACTGTTAAGGAACGACTGTCATTTTATACATTGCAACTGCTCACCATGTGTGGACCGGACTTTATGTGGACCAAAGTGTAAGAATCAGTGTCAGTGCAAAAACAAAATTAAAAAAGTGACAGTACGTTATATATAAGGCGCTACTGAGGCCGTGCTCGTCCTCTTACCATTTTTCTTCTCGTCGTGCGCAGCAAACCATTGTAAAAAGTTAATCTTTGTGAAATTTGTAATACACATTTTGATTCTCTGAATTTTATTTATCTCCAATCATTCTTCAAGCAACACAAAATCTAAAACTGCAATTCATCCGCTACGAGCTCATCAAACAACTACTAAATAGAACTTTAAATATAATAAAGTTGTTATTAAGCTTCTGAACAAAATGTAATAAACGACAATAGGAGACGGCAATAAACGAAAGGGTGTGTGTGTTTGCGGGTTAATTGTTTGTTAATGTGGGGGTATATGTAAACAGGTGCATTTACACGTGGCTGCGTATGAGTTTCTATCTTTAAACAGCTTCCCAATTTTATAGTTTAATACGATCGACTTAAATTGTCGAAATTAAAATATAATTCAATGTAAATTGTTTCACTTTTTCAAGAACAAATTAGGATGAAACGGTTAATTTTTAGAGTTCTATAATTAAATTTTAATCAAAACATAGTTTTCAAATTTATACAGTGCGTTTTTTAAAGACTATTTGACTAAATGTGATGTTATTCAGGTGAAAATGTTCTTGGGTTAATTTTGATAAAATCGTTCGTATACATATCTATTATTTATATTTATGTTAATCATTGGACACAAAAAGCCTTTTTTATTTGCACTATAAATAAACAAAATAAATCCGATAATTATTTTTAAGCTGCAGTATTTTGATTATTCCCGAAATATAAATATCATAAGGAGACCAGAGACACAGGAGACTACAAAAACAATACATTGCTAGAAAAATAAAATAATAAATGTTATGGTAGTGCCATATAGCGTTTTCTTCCCCTCCGATGATAGTCTAAATCGAGTGCAATCTCACTACGAGACAACCTTTGGAAAAACGTCCATATTGAGCTCTAAAGAGGGCTCCTAATTTTTACAGCCGGGGCTTAGTACCCGACTCCTCCACCTACAGGCCTACCTCTACAGTAATTAAAAAAAAAACCAAGATTGCTTTACAGTTAGGCCTCTATGAGTACTGACAATTTGTGCATTTTATTATTTCAATTATTTTTTTACATTACTACTTTTGTCTTTTTTTTTTTGTTGTGTTATTTTTTAAACTGATTTCAACTGATTTCAAACAATACGATTTATCAGAATGAAACGATTTCTTTTTAGTTACACTTTATAAGCGGGTGCCGGTACAGCAATCGAGTAATTAAACACAAACACGAAGCCTCGTTTGCATCTGCCACTAGCGGAGTTAATCGCGTTAACGGAGTTATGAGAGCTTGGGGTGCAAGTGATAGGAGTGGGAGGGAAAAGAGAATTTACTAAAATACAAGTTAAATTATTTTTATAGCTGCTGCACAATATTTAATTGTTTTATTCAATACTATTGTTTGTTTTTTATTACATAAATCCGCCTTATCACTTTTTTGTACGTCTTAAGGTTTACTGGAAGATAAGATTGTATGACTTTAGGTTTATTCGCGCCTTTTGTGCTATATATTATATTTAATTGTGTAATAATGTTTAAATAAATAATATATGAGATAATAGCTACAGCTGGTAGACGTCTAGTTTTGGTGGAAACCTTGCGACATACTTACGAGGAAACTTGTCTAAATCTATTTATAAGCGTTATGCTGTTGCATTATAAAATACGACGACAAAAAGAACTAAAAGTCAGAACTCCCTTAACCTTTTTCTCTATCTTTATTTATCAGATTCATTTTCACAACTTTTAGGAAGCACCACATTCAGTACTTATATGGTATTAACCGGTAACAGTGTCTAAATCGGATGGCGGGATAACCATCCATGCTGGCTTTGAACTACACAGGCCAAAGACGGGCAGCAGCGTCTTCGGTGCGACAAAGCCAGCCCTGCGGTCACCAACCCGCCTGCCCAGCGTGGTGACTATGGGCAAAACACATGAGTTCGCGTCATAATGTCGGGCGCGAACTTGTGGAGGCCTATGTCCAACAGTGGACTGTGATAGGCTGTAGTGGTGGAGGTGGTGGTGGATATTATCTTTAAGTCTACTGAGTATTTTATTAAGTTTTTAAATTCAGTGATTGTTGCAAAAGGTACGGAAGTATGTTAGTTAACATAAGGGGCTGACCTGAAAAAAAAATTATGAGTGCACAACACTGAGTTACTATTACTGTGTACAATCAAAAAAAATTAATAACATTCGTGCATTGGATATCCTAAATTTGAGAATATTGGATAATGTTATTTTGAACATCTGTTAGTTGGCTCGTTGGTCTAGGGGTATGATTTTCGCTTAGGGTGCGAGAGGTCCCGGGTTCAAATCCCGGACGAGCCCAACTCCTTTTTTGTTTTGTGAATTTTATTAAGCTTTTTAAACAAAACGATTTTGTTAACGCAAATACAGCTACTGAAATGCTTATTTAATAGAAATATGTTTGAAAAATGAAATTCACGCAAACGAAGCTAAACTAAATGTATATTATGTTATCTATAAACAGTAAATACGGATAACAGTGTTATAAACAGATTAAAGTCATAGCGAGCATATTTTATGGATATTATAGCTATTCGATTCTCAAATATAGATATTTGATTTGAATTGAATTATCATAAATGAAACGTAAATCACCATTTCCACATAAATCCATATTATTATATAACTTTGTCATTTTATCAATTGAAAACGTTATAATACCTAGATATGGGGTAGAGTAATTTACTGTGTATATTATTGTTTAATACTTGATGCTTTTGCCTTTATGTTCATTTAAGCGCAGTCATTTCAGCATAACGTGATTTGTATAAATTTTAAGTTAATTATAAACTAGCTGACCCGGCGAACTTCGTACCGCCTAACAGTCGATTCTTTAAGTTTTTACTTTTTTTAATACTTATCCTTCTCGGAACCTCTCCGCTAACACTAAAACCTTATGTTAAAGTTCAAATTGACGTTTAATTATTATTTCGTATATTTTGTATGGGAATATAGAAAAGTGTTGTTTTTAGACTTTTTGAGGGATTTTTTTAAAATTTTCTCTCCGTAACAACCATCATACTACTTCAAGGAATATTATAAAAAAAGAATTAGCAAAATCGGTTCAGCCGCTCTTGAGATTTGCGCTTAGCAACACATTTAGCGATTCATTTTTCTATATATAGAGATATCAAGAGGTAAAGGTATCAGACGATGATAAAGTTAGGTGAGAGAGTTGATCAAACAATTAGTCGTCAAACATCGACGCTATTCAAAAGTAAATTTTGCAGAAGAAAAAAAACTAGAATCTTCGCAGACGCCGCGTTGGCACAGCGGTCAAAGCACTGGTTTGTGGCTTTTTGTGCAGTCCTTGTGAGTCTCCCCACCGTGCTTCGGAGACCGGAGAGCACGGTAAGCCGTCGTCGGTCCCGGTTGGTATCATGTACACCTGATAGCGATCGTTACTCATAGTAGGCAATATATCCGCCAACCCGCATTGGAGCAGCGTGCTGGATTAAGCTCCAATCCTTCTCCTACATGGGGAAAGAGGCCTACGCACAAAAGTGGGATATTACAGGCTGAAGCGAGCGAGCTCCACAGTTACAATTTAAAAAACTCTAAACTATTATAGTTAAGTCTTGCACGAAATATATACAGTGCAACTAAATCCACACATCTTTATCGTCGATATATTTTGGGAATATACTTTAACTAAATTTACAACGTAATAAATAGATAATGGTGAAGATAAAGGTGAAATAACAGTCTATTAAAATTGTTATCGACGTATTATTTGTTTTATAAAGTAGTTTTCTATTGAATTTTTGTACATTCAAACGGAAATAATACGTCATACGTCAGGATAGCTAATTAATTTTGTTAATACTGACACTGCATCACTGATACTACATCAATACTTGATGATCGACATCGATAATAGACGCAGGTGAGAGCTGATCGAGCAATTAACCGACATACATCGATGTTATTGTCACGGGATCAGTGTTGTGGTCACTTGTGCTAATATCTTGTTGATGTTCAACGTGTAATGTAATTAATACATTGTTTATGCATACGTGTGGTCACGTGCTTACAGGATCATGTTTATATATGTAGTGCATAAGTTATAAGTGTATTTGTGTTCGTAAAATGTTTATGTAAATTTTTAATCAATTTATTTTTAATTTGCTTATATAGTAAAGAGATAGTGGTGAGACAAATGGCTTGGGGTGATTAAATTCATTTGTTTTAATGGTTTTCAATTGTTCAAATAGCACGGATGATTTCGTCAATGTCACGTAGAATGGTGAAGACAGGAAGGTGATTGTTTGCCGCGGTCAAGTTTAATTTTGAAGACCCTAGAAGCTATGTGCGTGCTAAGTTATTAGCACGAGCCTGGGGAGGCCTTTGTCCAGCCGTGAACTGCAATAGACTGAACTGACTGACTGATTGATAAATCCTATGTAACGCTATATCATTACTTAAAACCTAGGATAGTAGGATACAACGAGGATAGGATGTCTATAGCAATTTGTCCTTCCATTGAAGTTATAAAAAAAGTTACAGTATCTGCTATATCAATTTCTTGCCTTGATCGATAGTTTGTATCGAAATATAATGTCATAGATAAATGCAAAAAAGTGTGTTGGTTAGCTCTAGTCTGACTGGAGTTTACTTCTAGAGAACCGATACCGTGATATTTGAAAATATAGTTATGTCTTTCTCGCAAGAGGCACTAACACTAACACCACCGTTAAATAGAAAATTCGTTATAATTATATTGAAATAATTAAGCATTTAAAATTTATAAGATATTAGTTTAGTTAGTTTAACTCATTTTCGAATAAAAATGTAACAAAATTCTAACTTTTTTTGGTCAATAATAATATCTTCTAAGAGCTATAACTAAAAAACAGAAATGAAATGTCTTGTAATCATGTAATATAGCACCAAACTTATACATACGAGTTAGAAAATCCTCCGCACATAAAAATCGCGAGTTACATGGTTCCTCACATTTCGAAGAGCCGTTTTTTGTTTTTCTGTCTTTTTCAGTACAGTCTCCACGTCTAAAATAATTGTCAGCCATTTTTTTTTGGGAATTGATGCCGAAGGTTTCCCTAAATGATCAGCAATCCTCTTTCGGAATTCCTTGGAATATGTACATACAGTTCTATTGTCTGTTGCGAAGAATGTCAGTTATTAGATTCAAACCTAAATTACTAATAAATTCTCGGCATTTCTTGAAACGTGTGTTATTTTCTTTGTGAATTATGAGATCATTTATGGCAGCCATATTGAGTATACCATAAAAATTCCCATAGGCCAACGTTTGCTGTTGCGTGAAACATAAGCGGCACTTATTATTAGTAGTTCATCTGCGACATCGACTCTGGCTTTCCTTTTATTATGACACGAAATAATTTTCGGTTTTCCTTTTTTTTTCGGTTTTTCACCTTTCGATTCCTCTGTACATATTTTATTATTCGGTCGTCGTGTAAAGTTGACATAACCAATGGAATGTCTTTCTAGACCCTAAACCCAGAATCCAGTTCTTTTTTTCCATAAGACATGTTTAGAGATCTTAAAACAAATCACAAAATACGACAAATAACTATAAATATTTTCGGGTATGACATACACGACCTCACAGCACATGTTTAATCTAAGAATTTTCAACAATACTCGTGGCCTTAATATAAACTTACCTCAAATACTCATGTATTTAAAATAGCTGCAAGATATCTATCAAATGTCAAAATTAATTTTATTTTTGTTTATACTAATTACTAACAAACGTCATAGATACATGATTAAAATTTCCGTTAGGTCAATAAATGTGGAACCATTCCAAGTCTATAAATTATTATTATAATGTTATTTTTCTTATTTAAAATCGTTTGTGAAAAATATATAATTTTACTTACCTATATTAATTAGAACGATTATGTTTTATGAAAATAATGTACAATAAAGTATTAAATAAACAAATAATTCAATTAATAATTGCGTCTCACATTTAAATTTAAACAATACATTAGATACCCATAGATAGAACATAAATTTTAATAAAAATATTTCTTCAAATACCAGCGAACATTTATTTGATCATCTATTCCAATAATGTTATTACAAAACAATAGCAAGTAATACCGAAACAAAACACTAACAGAATTTAGTACTAACAAGTTAATGATATTAAAATTCCCTACATTTCGCACTCCCGCAACAGACGTGAAACTGCAGCGCTTTGAAATCAAAACTTAACTGTTAGCTGCGAAAATTAACTAAACTATTGCTTTACGGGTAAAACAACGTACTTGTTGGTATTATCATACTTTATTATTATTATTTTCTTAGTCTCATCTAATTCCACCACTACAGCCTATCACAGTCCACTGTTGGACATAGGCCTCCACAAGTTCGCGCCCGACATTATGACGCGAACTCATGTGTTTTGCCCATAGTCACCACGCTGGGCAGGCGGGTTGGTGACCGCAGGGCTGGCTTTGTCGCACCGAAGACGCTGCTGCCCGTCTTTGGCCTGTGTATTTTAAAGCCAGCAACGATGGTTATCCCGCCATCCGTCGGCTTTTTAAGTTAGATAGATAGATAGATAGATAAAAACTTTATTTACAATTCCACATTAGGTACATACACAATTAAAAAAAGAAAAAGTAAAAGTAAAATAAAAATAAAAAGTATCAAATAAAACATCTTAGTAGGATTCATAAAAAACACATTAAAATAAAGTGTATGTGTGCTGCAGAATCGCAAAAAGGTAAGTAACTCAGTACCTAAAAGATCAATCCTAGGAAAGATCGACTGATTTTCAGTTACTACCTGTTACGGTGAGAGAGCACAGTGCTTGGTTTGTGACGTAATATTGTGTATATATATACGAGTATATTGAAAGTGTGTATTATAAATAATAGTGTCAACAGTAATAATAGTAATAGGAAAGCGATTTAAATAGATATATATATATGTTAATAGTAGTAGTAAGTTACAGAACACATAAAATGGCTTCATAGACATAACATAATATGCGGATAAAACAATAGCATGTAAAATCAATTAGACATCACGGAACAATAGCAGCTCCTTATATAAATAATAAAATTAATAATGATGAAGATGAATTACATTTGCACCTGTCCTTTAAAGAGATATTTTTTATAACTAATTTTAAATGTATATTTGCTTTTAATATTTCTAATTGGTGGTGGTATATTATTCCAACATTTGGTAGCTTGGTATTTAAAACTCCCTCTAAAAGCCGCACTCCTATGCCTTTGCAATGACAACACTGGACGAATAGTTCGAGGTGTACCGTAGCCTTCGTTAAATAATGGAAATGATAATTTGTTATATAGATATTGAGGATTTTTAAATTTCATTAGGTCAAACATCAAGGTAGCCAGATGCAACTGTCTTCTGGCTTCCATTCTTAACATTGAAGCCTCATTTAAAAATGGTGTTATGTGGGTGCGTTGAGGTACATTAAAGCAGAAGCGACAGCATGCGTTCTGTATTCTTTGAATGAGTCGTTGTGTTTTGGCTAGTAAACAAGGTCCGAACACAATGTCACTATAATTTAGCCTAGATAATATAAGGCTTTCACAGAGGGTGATACGAGCCCTTTCCGACAGCACCTCAGAGCAAGTTCCAAGCTGGTAGCTCATCTAATACACAAATGGTAAAATACTAACATTATAAAAATGTTTAGTGATTTTATCACCGCTAGCCAGTAGTTAAGAAAGCAATTATCTATGGTGAATCTAGGTCTCAAAACAACTTGTGTGCAAGTTCTAAGAAATGAGGTAATCTTAAGCATGTAAGAATGACGAAGATCCATACATCCCTCAATTCATCTTTACAAAATTTGTCAATTACAATATTTATATGGATAAAGGAATTTATGCATCATTATTTGTATACTGTTGTCGTAAATTTTATAATAAAAAGAAAAAAGAACATTATATACGGTATGATTATGTGAATGACTTGTTATTCCAATGAAAATGTAATAATTGATTGACATTCATAGAGACCCTAGGGAGTAAAATGAGTGAAGTCGTAACCGTTATAATATAAAAGATTATTGTACTGAATGACTCGTTTATACATTTAACGAAATGGTGATTAAAATTGCAATCACTTTTTAATAAAGTATTACTAACTATACATATAATATAAAGATATATATATATATTTAATAAAGTATTACTACTATACATGACAATTGTAATTTCATTCATTTGAGACGTCAACTGTCATTCAAATTTTTTACCATTTTTTTACTTCGTTGAGTCACGCTTTTATTAGATAAACGATTTTTTTTTGCCAGTAACATTCATTATACGGTAATATTCAAATTTACTTTTACATGTGTATATGTAAATCGATCGATCATTATAATTGATTCATTCCCAAATACGCGACAAAACTTTTATTTTCCATAAAACGAGAAAAAAGTTCGTATGATTGATAACAACGCGTGCTTTTCGAAATGGAACACGTAAAATTAATAACCGTTACCTTAACGTGACATATTAGTCTGTATTTAATTTAGTACCATTTTACATATAAACATTAAGGTAATTTATATTTTAATGACGGTACAACCGATAAAGATATTTGGAAATGTATTTATTCTATGCTATGTTAGAGATAAAATTGTGCAAAATTTGATTCAAAATCATATAATCATCATCATCATCACATCAGCATATCGCAGGCCACTTCTGGATGAAGGCCTCTCCAAGTTCGCGCCAAACGTCCCCGTTTTTCGCAATCCTCATCCACCTCTTCAGTCTCAACGATCACCATCATCAGTCTCCACCGACAATCTTACGTAGATCGTACTTACAGAGGGCTGGAGAACGTTCCACACTGCGCTCGACAACACGTGGTGACCACTCCACGACATGTCTGCTCCAGCCTTCATCGGTCATACGAAACAAGTGACCAGCCCACTGCCACTTCAACTTGCTGATTATGTGGGCTGTGTCGGTTACTTTTGTTCTCTCGAGGATAGTCTCATTTCTGATCCTATCTTTGAGAGAGACCCCAAGCATACAACGTTCCATTGCATGTTGACATGAAACTTAAAAATTGAAACTTGAAAATCATATATAATGTAGCTGAAAAAATATTATCATACAATATTTTACTTAGTAATAAATAATCTGTGATTATTAATTTAATATGTTGTTATTCCGATAGTTTTTTACTAAGTACGATATTGCATAATTATGCTTAACATAAATGTAATTGAAAGACAAAAAATATCTAAAATTTTATTTTTAAAAGACAATCTATTGAGGTCTGGTTGGCTCATCTGTGTAGAAGCTTTATTCCAGCTGATATATGTTCACTTTATGCTTTGAAAAATAAATTGAAGTCATACTTCAATACTTAAAAAAAATATATTGTAAGTCTGTAAAACTAAGATAGTATAAGAACTTAAGATGTATAAGCTGAAAATATAAAAAGTTACATAAACAGCTACTAACATAACTTAATTATACATATCACAAATGTGTTCTACACCAACTACAATGTATTTCGCAAAAGTATACGAGTACCTATAATAAAATCATCATCGTGCACACGCAAAGTCAGACTGAGTCACAAGTATTTAATAAGTGCTGAGTATTTTTATCCAACCCTCGTTCGCAACGAAGTATGCCGAGCTTTGGGAAATAAGAGTCGAAATTAGGGAACAGTAAATGGGACCACTTTAGCCTCCAATTTGTTTCGTAGACCACTACAATAGTTTTTATGTAACTACTTATCACACATTACACAATGTAACAATATGACTTTTTTTTCTCGTTTTTCCCTAAACATTAAAACATTATGTTGTATCTATATTGCTATTATCGACTCAATTGTATCTTGAGCAGTACTCTAACAAATTCACTTCTTATAAATAATTATTTAGTTATAGAATATATTGTATATTCCGTAGGATGATAGGTAGTATGTCGATAAGGCACATGAGAGACATCTTGATAGAAATTTCGAAGCAGCAAGACTGAGGAAGTACACCTTGCAGAAAACCATGCCCAAATAATACTATTATCAAGTAATCCCTGTGGTGAGTAAAGTAGACAGAACTCATGACGTGGCTCCCGAATAGGATCGATAACGCTCTTGAACAAAAAATCAATTGTAGCAGATTATACACAGACAAAATCCGGTGTTTACTAACAGATCTGCTCAGCACACTATAGTGTATTTTGTCGTATTTTACGCAGGCGCCTTGAAGTTGAAATATCTGAAAAAATCAAGTATAAAACATTATTTTTAATTATTTTTTTTATAAGGCATACACAACAGTTTGAGACATACAAAATTATAAGACAGATATCTAATAATAGTAAACTATTCATTTACTAATTTACTTAACGCAAAATAAAAATTGGTTAAGTTTTTTTTTTTTAATTTCGAAATTTAAGTACATTTGTGTTTTGTTTCCTTAGTTGCCTTCTCAGATTCTTCTCCTACATGAAGGAAGAGGCCTAGGCCCAGCAGTGGGATGAGAACCTTCTGACAACTTCTTTCAAATTCTTTCTTTAGATATAAAAATAAGTTCAATGCTCCCTGTACTGTTGTATGTCCAGTGTCTCATGGTTGCCAAAATTCATTGTTCAACTGTGACGCGTTTGTCAAATGATCTACGCATTTGACATGTTTGATGAAAAATTTGACTGACAGGGTATTTATCAAACAAGATCTCGGTCGTCACCTTGAGATAGTGAAGGATATTATGGAAAAGTTATTTATGTCGCATTTATTTTTAATTTACTTTTCTATGAGAATATTACTATTTGTGATATATAATTAAAATAAATGTTCTATGATGAATGACGAAGAAATAAAATAAAAATTGACTAGAACGGTAGTCTTATATTGTGTTAATATTGACGCTCATTATAGCTCTTAGTAAGAAATGATCACATATCAAGAAAACCTAATTATAAAAAAATAGGAAATTTGCGTTATACTTGGTTTGACCGTGTAATTTATTACAGCTTTGCAAATACAACCAATTTACGAATTTGCTGAATTTGTCCGTTTGATGAAAATATTTAATTTGACCAAGAGCTCATTCAGTTTCTTTTTCCCCAAGGAACATGTTAAAGTAATGATTATTAATAATGCTACTTATACAACCTTTTCCGCTATAATGTTATTTCAAATTCTATATAAATGATTGTGTTTGCTGGCAAACGGGAAAAAATCGTTTTCAATTACATCGACAAATAATACTTCGAGGGTAGTCAACAAAACAGTTCTTTTTTTAGAATTTTTTTTAATGGATCTACACGACAAGAACTTCGAGCTTTAAGCTTTCGATTAAAAAAGTTTTATCGAAATTGATACACCCAGTAACAAGTTATGAGGTAGCACACATAAAAATTACAGTCGAATTAAGAACCTCCTCCTTTCTTGAAGTCGGTTAGAAAGAAAATCGTTTGTCCTAAACATATTCTTAGCAAAATTTATACAACAAGAATAAATAGCTTAATTTAGGAAATTAAATATATATGTAAATTTTATTGCCAATAAACAGACATCCTTTTAAGTGTGAACAGAATTGGAAACCACAAAATTGGACCTTTTCTCTTAATTCACGTTGATGGATAGAACTTCCACGACTTGATTTGAATTGAATTTGAAAATTATGTATTGTATTAATCAATTCTTCAATACATACCTATTATAAAACAAAGTCGCTTCCCGCTGTCTGTCCCTATACGTGCTTAGATCTTTAAAACTACGTAACGGATTTTGATGTATTTTTTAAATAGATACAGTGATTCAAGAGGAAGTTTTATATGTATAATTCATGCATAATATAGTAGAGAAACACTGATAATTTTTAAGGTGTCTAATGTGGTGTCGTAAATAAACACATTTTTTGCCGTGCGAAGCCCGGGCGGGTTGCTAGTTTAAAAATATTTCATAATTTATTTCACTAATAAAAGCCACAAATACCATAAACAAGAAAGACGTCGTACATCAAATTCAATAAAACGTCTGTCAATCAAAATCACATGTGCGATTTACGTCACGTATACTGGAAATCAACAAATCAATGATATTATAGAAATTTATATTTTAAGTATATATACATAAAGTTTGAAATTCGTTGACAATTATTATGCAGTTGCATTAAGCGCTTTGCTAGTAATCTAATGCACGGATAGCAAATCCCTCAATAACTTTGATGTTCTTGCCAATTGCAACATAATGCTTGCGTAAAATTACTAATAATTCCTCACGTGTATCGGTTTTAGTGATTATTAATATTCAACAATATTATCAAATTTGCAATATGTAGCTAGAATTTATTAACATCAATTCCAATGTAAAGGCAATCATAAAAGTGCTACATTGGGAGCGTTAAATATGGCTAAGCAATTAACACATTCGTTAAAATTTCGTTATCAAATAAATCACTCTATCACATACTCGTACTATTACCGGAACAGCGTAATAAATTATTAAGATAATCGTCACTAACTCTCAAAAACTAATTTTTTTTACGATTTAGTAGGCATTCGCTACGACCGGATTTTTCTACAATGCCGGATTAGGTCTAAGTGCTCTTAAAAGTTAGTATAAAAGTCTTTCATTTTTTGTGCTGCAAGCTTGAGACAGAAAAATAGTTAATAGTAGATGTCCTCTAAGAACAAATTTTGTGACTAGGGCAGCATTAAAGAGGTCTAAGAGCTCATATAAGTTTTTTAAAATAGTTCTTCATTTTTTGAGCTATGGCCTTAAGATTGGACAAAGAGGTAGTTAGCAGACGTCTACTAAGTTTATACGATAGGGTCGCACTAAAGGGGTCTAAGGGCTATCGAAGGTTAAAAAAAAACCTTAGTTTTTATAGCACAAACTTGAAACTTAAGAGAAAAGTAATTAATACTTAATAGATGTCCTTAATATATACAAAGTATACAATAAATTTGGTTAATCTGGAAGTCCTTCATTTTTGGAATTAGAAACATCAAACTTTATCATTATGCATTAGATCTCAAATATATAAATATGTACTTCAGCATTTTTGAAATAACTGACGGAGGTCTATGGACTCTCATACTACGTCATGGGGGTGAACCAGTAGTAGGTAGATGTTTAAATGCAGTAGTATGAAAGTGCGTTTTATTTTCCATGAACCTTTGTTTTTAGACTTCTTTTGAAATTATTCTATGTACTCGTATTTCTTTCGACCTTCAACTTTTTACTGGGTATACCGATTTTAATGATCCTTATTTTAATCGAAAGCTGGTGTTTGTATTCCCATTTAAATTTGATCGAGATTTAATTACCACTTTTTGAGTAATCTTTGATAACGCGTATATACTATTTGTTCGCCTACCTACGCGTAGCAGTGACCCAGCACGCGCACCACAGCACCGTAGTGGTTGGATGCATATTAAATATATCAGTATTCCAGAGTAAAATATGAGATTAGTTTGTATAACTCATAATACTTTAAAACTGATTACTAACTCTTACTTGTACATTTTACCCCTTTTTAACCGACTAGCAAAAAACGAGGAGGTTCTCAGTTCGATTGTATTTTTTTATGTATGTTACCTCTCTTTTTTTTCGTGTATCTTTGATAACGCGTATTTACTTGACTATTTTTTCGTTTACCTACGTTGTATTACTTGTCGATGTAATTGAAGTCGGTTTATTTCGTTTGCGAGGAAACACAATTATTGTAAATAGAATCAGATGGGAAGCCGCGGGCAACTGCTAGTACTAAAATAAAACTTTTAAGTGAAAAAGCAAATGAAATTTTATCATCAATTCAGAATACAATGTCTAGCACGTAGTGAGTATGGATTATTTCGCCTACAGAAAGTATGAGGTTACTAAAATTACTTAAACTAAAATACATCACAAAACATAATTTAAACAGTAATATTTTAAAACATTTAATTAATAGATGCTAATTAATTATAAAATGTTATCATAAATTCAAAATATTTCACATACCAAACCAGATCTCTGAAATGTAAATTCCGACAAGCATCCCGAAATATACACAGACAGCATTTCTCAAACCGCGTAAATGGTAAGCCAAATGAGATTGCGTTATGACAATTTTAAATTTATGATCATAAAATTCACAACTAGATAAATCCTCAGTGATGAGAAACGTTGATACTGAAATTCCCATTTATAATTCAATCATAAATGTATGACAAAATTATGAAAAGGCAATAACTAGTGGGACAATGAAAGGAGATTTCATTTTTTCCCAATTTTATTGCACTTCTAAAATATTTAATTTATAAAATGGCTATACGAAGGTGCTTTTGAAGCCTGTTTGAATAAAGATATATACTTTTTTGATTTTATATACATACGCATAGCTAAGAATTATAAAATAATGAAATAAAACTTAGGGAGTTTTAGGGCAAACCGTTTGTACCCCTACGTTTGTTACACAAACGCCATACCAACACTTGACTAAACAATGCCTGTACGAGTATAGACTACGGTAATTTAAACGGAATTTCTCTATTTTATATCTTCAAAAAATAATCTAGTGTTATCCAAAATATTCTCCTACATGGGGAAAAGGCATATGCCCAACAGTGGGATATTAAGAAAGAAAGAAGAAAGAAAGAAAAATATTTTATTGTTCACAATAAAAAAATTTGAGACAAAACAAAACAAATGTAGTTTTACAGTGATTGCGAACAATAGAGGTAGCCACTCAGCATTTGCCACACCATTGCGACAATGGTGAGACGCTGATTTTCAGTAACTCCTCATATTACAGGCTGAATCGTGATCATTATTCAAACTCCCTGGCGTTTTTAGTTTTATGTATCTTTTGTAGTTCCACAAACATTCGTGACTTATCCATTTATTGACAAACTGTTGTGGCATATTTACCTAACAGTATCTAAAGAAACTGTACTAGGGTGTGTACCCTGACCTTTTCAAGACCACTCAATATTTAAATTATCCCAAATTTAACTGTTTGCACTACGCCAAGGGACAAGTAGAGTCGAACAAGGGTTTGAGAGGACACACAAAAGACTCCACAAAAACAGTGAACCATTCTATTAAGGTCTAGTAGGATTGGTTTGCATATATGTATTTGCTGTAGTTGTCTACTTCAATAAACACTAGACCTTAAATCAGGTGTAGGGCAGGTAATCAGCTTTGATACATACCTTTGAGTGCGGAGAGAGATTGTGTATGAACGTACTTGTCTGTCTGCTACGCTCGCCGCCATTTTGTTTTGCTGTATCTTATTGCGTTTGTTTATATTTGGTAACAAAACAATGACAACTAGCTTTTAAGTTTACTTAGAAAATGCAAAGATTTATTTTAAGTGTTTTTTTTTACGATTTCAAACCGTTTAAAAAAGTATTTGAATGTATGATAAATACGGCCAACTCTGCCGAAATACATTAATAAAATAAGAGTGATTAGCAGAGCAATGGCATAAGCATTATAATTTTATGGACCACTCATCAAACAGGGCCTTTAATACCATAAAGTGCATTGGGATTTAACTATGGTAACTAGTGGCATTGCTATTCTAATTTTATTAACACTGCAGTTTGAATATTAACTTGACAAAATTAACGTTCAACTTCTGGGCACTATTTATTGAATAAACCTGTTTCCGATTTGTAACAAAATATGAAGGTCATTTATTTCCTTTACCATTTTTTACAAACTCAACTACTAAAAATATGAGTAATATCATTAAATGTTATCAGAACCTCCTAGAAAAGTTTTTGAATTTTGTAGACTAGCAATTAATAGTTAAGGTTTGATATTTAAATATTTTTTGTTGTTCAGTGTTAATTAATTATGAAAATTACAATCGGACTGACGTGCGTATGTACGACTAAATTGAATAAAAGAATAACATTCAAGGGTTTTTTGAAGTGAAACTTCTATAGAATCGTTGTGATTTCAAACCGGATGCAACGGAAAAACGACAGGGAAGGGCGCGCCGCGCTGCACGCAGCGCTACTTTGTAAATCTATGTAAATAATTTTAAATTAGTTTGCCAAAGAAGTTTCACTTCTGACATGTGTACTTTGTACACAAGCAATTTTTATAAATAATATCAAAATTGAAATTGGATAACATAAATATAAAAATCCGTAAAAAATAGTAAAAATACTATACCAATGCGTAAAATTTGAGAATCTACATTTAAAAGTATTTTACTCGTTATTACCAGTTCTAATAAGAAATTCAAGTGCGCATTTAGATTTGAAAGCGAATAATTCTTACTGCATCTCGATTTATATTCATAAGCTCGACTGACCCATCAGCGCTCAGATTAGATAACTACAGAGTACAGAAATACAGAAAAGAATATTTACTTTGCTTATTTTAACTGAGGTAGTGCACAGGAGGAATATCCTGCTCAAAATCTGGAGCAGCAAGACTGTGCAGTACTTCAGCCTTACAGAAGACCACAGCTAAAGAATGTGCTGAGGTCCTGTGGTCAGTAAGATGGCCAGAGCTCGTGGGGAGATTGTAGGGTAGGTCGGCAACGAGCTTGCGATGCTTCTTGTGTTGCAGGCGTATAATAAGCTATGGTAATCGCTTACCATCAGGTGAAACATACGCTTGTTTGTCGATGTCGTTGTATAAACATATTTTTTCCCTCAAATAAATATACTATACAAAAACTTTATAATATATTAATTATACTATATAACAACTTTTTTAACAACTTACATTGTCTCGCTTTGTACTTGAAAAAGAAATATAAGAGATATTTTTCTCTAAAAGAAATTAGATCAGGGTTTCTTAACCTGTGGTCCATGGACCCCTAAGGGGTCCGTGTTATGAAAGCTGGGGGTCCATGGCAAGCCTACTTATGTTGTGAGTAAATATTTTTACTTTGCGCTTTATCAAAAACAACTCCTCAATTTGATATTCTAATACAGCATAAGCAGCAGCAACCGTCACACTAGTTATTTATACGTAAAGTTTGATCGCAAACAATAAAAGGGGATTGAAGTAAAGCATCGTTGTGTTTTTTTTCTTTTTTTTTTTTTTGGAAAGGGTCCGTGGACTCTTTGAATTTTTTAAAGGGGTCCATCACTAGAAAAAGGTTAAGAAACCCTGAATTAGATGCTTTAATTTTTTTTTTTTCAATACTTTAATTTTGTTTAAAAATAGAGATCACAAATTAATTTCCAACGATAGAATTGAAAATTCATTTAATTCATTTTGAGGCCTATATACATATACCTAATGCCTTTTTATATTAATTTCTAAGATTTTTTATGTAGATACTGTTATTCTCTACAAATCAAACCTAACCTATATCTACTGGATGGCTTCATGGTAGCATTAAAACGGTGTAGTCATTCATTTTCCCGGTGTTAACTACAGGATGGAAATATGCAATTTTCACTTGCAGATTTTAATAACTGTGTAATTACTGAGAATCATATCAGAATGTAAAATTATATTTAATCTTAATCGTAACTACTTAGAAACAGTAGATATAATTAAAGTTTACCTTACTATATAGACAAAGAATTACATAATTGTTAAAATTAAACAACATAACCTTATTTTGAGCGCCAGTCAGATAAAGCTTCTTTTACACAGCAAATTTTATTGATTGAGCCTGTAACATCCCACAGCTGGGCATTTGCCTCTTTCTCCACATAGAAAACGAGTTAGAACCGCTTACCCCTCCATCCTGCTCCACTGTGGGTTGGCGGATATATTTCCTTCTATGAGTAACACTCACTAGCAGAGTTCTGGGATAAAAACTAGAACCGATAGCTTAACCTAAAATTCGACGCAAGGGGGGCAGACAGAAAGAATGTTTAGGTTGTCAAGCATAACAACATACTTACATACCTAAAAAATATCGTGAAACAAGCAGATTATTCATGATATTTAATTATTTTAATAAACAATTTCTGGTAACTCGAATTTGAACCTACCTTTCATTTAAGATTCATGTATGAGCATGAGCTGAGCCACCTCACTGAAATATTGAAACTGCAATATTGCAAACGAAATAAAATGTCTACAACTCTACATGCTACAATTTTGTAAGCGTTAAACGCTTCTATTCCGTATGCATTGGCAAATATTGGACGGTGATGACAGTCGAAGCCATTCGCAAATATTTACTATCCAACTATTTGTTTTGGAACGCAACGTTGGTGTTGGTGCTGACATTTTTACTAGTTTGTAATATTTTTCAATACTTTTCACTGTGGACAAAATTTACTATATAGATATTTGGTTTTCATACCAAACTCTAACTGTATCAGCTATTATACTTTATCGAGTTAAGATATGTATTTGTTATATAATGATCTATGTTTATAACCTTTATCAGTGTTTAAACGTTTATTTATTTCTTTCGGTACGTTTATGTATATTTTGTGCTTATAAACTTACAAGCAAATATTTTATTTGGTAAAATTGTTGTCTATGCTGTGTGGTTACGGCAGTAAAGAATATAGCCACCCCCTCTCTTCCCGTGGGTGTCATAAGAGGCGACTTAGGGTTAACACAGTTCCACTACCATAAGCCGACTTACCATACATACCATAAGCAAACTTATAAAGCCGACCGATGGCTGGATAACCGTCCAACTGCTAGCTTTGAAATACACAGTCCAAAGACGGGCAGCAGCGTCTTCGGTGCGACAACTGCGGTCACCAAC
This sequence comes from Melitaea athalia, assembly GCA_905220545.2. NCBI lineage: Eukaryota > Metazoa > Arthropoda > Insecta > Lepidoptera > Nymphalidae > Melitaea > Melitaea athalia. Next base: position 7,645,512 of record HG992199.1, on the reverse strand, counting down.
CATGTTCATTTTTTTATCTTTAAGTAAATTTAGGTTATGTAACACTTTTTAGAAAAAACTAATCTGCCAACGAGAAACTAGCAAAAAAGGGTCAATTGATTAAAAATCAACATGGACCATCAATATTTGCTGCAGTGAGTAGCTACAAACAGTAAGTAATACTTTATGGCAATCTTTATTGAAGGCCTTCGTGATATCAAAGAATAAGACCCCGTCGTGTAAGAATTTCTCAAAATAAAACGTCAGGCATATGTTACATTACGCTATGCACTTTATAAACAAATAGTACCCGGTATTTTTCCAAAATACGATTTGTCTAGCTCATACTAAAAAAATACATGGTATACTTTATTTCTAAGTAGTCAGTGTAAAAAAATTCAGTACAATAAACGGAAAAATTTATTTTCGCATTTATAACAAAAGTATGGTAGGTACATATTAAATGCATAATATGGAAATGTTCCAGTAAGCTTACTGCGGTTTGCCATTAAATAGAAATTTATAGGTATCCACCGTATCCATCACAAGTGCCAATCTTACCAAGATGTCAGTATTGACACGGTAATGGCTTCGTCTAGTGAGCAGTGAGCATTTACTCGTACAACAATACTGATATAGTATTACAATAAAAAGGAATAATATTTTTATTTGAGCCCTAGATTCTAGGAGATTTTTTTGTTTTCAATAACAAATTAAAATTGATATTAAATAGTACTTAAAATTTGTAAAAAATTATTTAGATATATTATTATGTAGTAGTAATATTAATTCATTTAGTATTATAAATTATTACGTTTATATGTGTGACGTATCTATGATGCATCAATGTGTGTTTGTGTGTGAGTATATTATGTGTATGCAGTATGTAACGAACACGAAACAATTCATGAGTAGGTATACATCTTCGAGCGAAAATTGAATCCGCAACCTATAATAATAACACTATACCTAGTCATTACTCACGAATCACGATACCTACATTATATCTATCTATACTAATATAATAAAGCTGAAGAGTTTGTTTGATTGTTTGTTTGTTTGTTTGTTTGTTTGAACGCGCTAATCTCAGGATCTACTGGTCCGATTTGAAAAATTCTTTCAGTGTTAGATAGCCCATTTATCGAGGAAGGCTATAGGCTATATATCATCACGCTAAGACCAATAGGAGCGGAGTCCAAGCCGACGAAGTCGCGCGCAGAAGCTAGTACTAATATATAAAGCTGAAGAGTTTGTTTGTTTGATTGTTTGTTTGTTTGTTTGAACGCGGTAATCTCTGGTTCTACTGAGCCGATTTGAAAAATTCTTTCAGTGTTAGATAGCCTATTTATCGAGGAAGGCTATAGGCTATGTATCATCACGCTAAGACCAATAGGAGCGGAGTCCACGCCGACGAAGTCGCGCGCAGAAGCTAGTTTAAGATATGAAAAATAATAATATTTTATTAAGATATTGAACAACTAAAACGCAGTTAGTCTTTCACTCCATTTATTACAATAAATGTAATATCAAAACAGTTTTGACATAATTCAAGAAATGTTTATTCTTATAAAGAGAATAAATTATATCCATTTAGGATTAACACCATCAATTACAATTAGATTTAGATTACGAAGCAAGAAATGAGCCAAGATTTTGACAAACCCTTCTAATTGAAAACTGTTGTTATTAAATTCTGTTTATCTAATTTGTTTCATCAAAGTGTTATCATTACATAATTTAAATCTATAGGAAAATGTATACATATTTAAGCAGGGTAGATTATAAAAGGAAAATAACAGGTTCTAAATCATACGTCTTTTTGGAAATTCGAGCTTGACTGTTTTTTTTTTTAAATTATAATGGAGTGGTGGTGAAAAAGTGGTCATTTGCTATTAAAATATTCCTCTTGAATTGTTGATTTGATAGTTACTTCACATATCTAGTACATATTCACATTAAAGTACACATACTAATGGTTCCTTTATAGCGCGCTTATGGCAAATAACTAAGGACATCATGACATTATTGAGTTATCCATATTGTTAGAATCCAAACCCTGTGATCTTCATTTTATTAATTGACTATAAATAATTAAGTGATATGATGTCATCATATGAATAGACTTGCATTCTCGAAATCAATCAAAATATGAAGGTTTAAAAAGAGTCGATGTACCCGAGGTATCTAGGTACAAATAAAAACAATTGTTGATAATAAAAAATGTATGAAATTTTAGATCTACTACTACTGCTGTAGCTAACTGCTTTTATGGTCCATGAGATACAACGTTACATGTACACAAAAACAATAGAAATTATGTTGAAAAGACCACTGCTGCGTATAAGCTTTTTGTCCAAAATGTTCTTTACGCTCTAATGCTCTTAATTTAAAAAAAAAGTTGCAATGAGTCAACTCAAATTACAAACAAGTAAACTTTTTAAAACGTATTTTACAAATACTTTTTTATTTATTACAGGAAGTGTATAAAAAAATATTCCCAACCTACTTTTAGAACGATTCTTCGAATTACTTTTAAATACCACGGGGAAATGAAACAGCGATTTGTTCGTATTTATCCTTTAAATATTCAGGTCAAGTTCGAAAATTAGGGTAAATCGGTCAAGAGAAAAATCAGTAATGGAATCTTTTTGTCTCTCGGGGGCGCTGTCAGATATTGGTCCATTGTTTTAAGAAATTATATTAAGTGGCGCGCTGTTTTGTTTACGATCTTGAAAGATTTTAGCTAAAAGTGTTTTCTTTATAAAAAATATTTAAGAGGCGATGATTTAAATTACAACCTTTTTTTGATTCTTTCTAGATATAGATTAGAAATAAATATGAGCTACTACTACGACTACCTATTACTAACTATAGGTATGTTGGTATAGGTAGTAGAAAAAAATAAGTATGTAAAGATGGATAAACGGTTGGTGATGTTATTAACTGCACCTCTCAGTACAAGTATACAAACTTACAGCGCTTGGAACTTAAAACAGCCTTCAAAAGAAATATTCGCATTGAACTAAATTAAATAAAAATACAAAAAATTTAACCATTTACCTACATCCATTCAACATACAAAAACTAGATTAAACGTCACCCGGATCGTATTATTTGAAACGCAGTATGAAATCTCATAAAGGCTTCGTGGAACCGTGGCTCAAATCCGGGTGACCCAATTTGCTTACAATTACTGACCCTCGCCACCTTCGATCAACGATTTGTACGATACGCAATCATTTTTAAGCCACATATCATTTATCATTACTTCAATATTCTCACCCTCGAATATGGAATTTTATTTGAATTACAAATGTATATGATATTTCTACTTTTCGGTATGAGAGTGTTATATAAATATAAGGAATGTGTGTAAATTAAGTATAAAAATATATGGCTTTATGTGCTCGATTAAAAAAAAACTAGAACATTCTTTATTAAAGTACGCTTTGAAATCAGTTTTAAAACGTCACTCTTATTAAATTAGCTGTTAAGTAGGTTTTTTGCAATTTACTCTAAAGGACAATGCCCATTTTCTATGAAGCCGTGCCCACGTACGTGCTTTGACGTGTTCAGACAATTCAAATATTTAAGTATCCTTTATTAATTAAAAATAGATTTTTAATAATATTCTAAAAGTGATCAAAGCCGCAGTTTATACTTTAATTAAAAAAGATATTTTATTTGTATTCCGGGTTTGTGCTGTCAAAACATGTTAAATATGAATTACCAAGTCGGAAACGCAACCATAGAAATAAACGCTTTTTTAATTAAATTATAAACCCCACACGACCAGAAAATTGACATATTAAAGTTTTCTTTATTAATTAAACCTAGATTTTTAATAATAGTCTAAAAGTGATCAAAGCCGTGGTTTATAGTTTAATTTAAAAAAAGCGTTTGTTTGTATGGTTGCTATGACGACTTGCTATTTATATTTAATCTATTTTGACATAACAAACGCGGAATACAAATAAAATATTTTTTTAAAATTAAATTATAAACTGCGGCTTTAATCACTTTTAGAATATTATTAAAATTTTAGTTTCAATTAATAAACGATAATTAATTATATGAATTGTCTGAACACGTCAAGCACGTACCGGGGCACGTACCTGGGCATTGTCCTTTACCTGACAAGCCAAACCAACTTAGGATTTGGGTTTAGCACATTGATATACATAAGAAACATACTTGGGTTAGTTAAAAAAGATATAATATGCATAAATGTTTTTTTTTTTTTGCGGTTTTAGCTATTTTTTAGTTTACTTAAAATTAGGGGTGTACGGACAGGTGGGTCTAGTGAAAATTACAGTGCATTTCTTTTGTTGACCTGTAACGTGTTATTTGTTAAGTTATATTATTCGTCGATGTAAATTAAAGTCAGTTATTGTTTGGTTCACTCAGTAAAAAGTTATGAGGTAACACAGTCGAACTAAGAACTTCCTGCTTTTTTTAAATACGGTTAAAAAGGCCAAAACGTACATACATACAAATAAAGTACAACATAAAGAAAAAGGTTTTGAAAGTAATTCGAATTTAGTTTTGATTGATTTTTTTCGGATTTCGCTTGCAATCGATATTGAATAAGTTAATCCACTAGAATAATGGAACAAACACTACGGAAAATTACTAATATTAATGAAAATACCCATATTTTTATTTAAGCTATACGTACGCTACAACGTATGTTGATCGCCGTTAGTGCAAGAAATCTCCTTAACACCGGCGATCATGCATTCGATTCACGGTCACATACATATTTATTTATAAGCAATTATTTTCTAGCTTCTGTGTATTATGTCCTTCACGAATGAATGAAAGAATTTCACCACTATTGTTTGAAAGTCAAGCCGTCAGTCTCAGTTATAATCATCTACTTACCAGCTATCGTTACTTTTTATTCTTATGATGATAGGATCTTCCATCCCACAATTAAGCAGCTCTTAGGATTGAGCTCCAAACTTTCACGCATATATGTATATATTTTTATACGAACCCGCATTGGAGCTGCGTGGTGGATTAAGCTCTGATCCTTCTCCTACATGGGGAAAGAGGCCTATACCCAGCAGTAGGATATTACAGGCTGAAGCGTATAACTTCATACATATACATACTCATATAAAAGGCGATACATGTTTGCTAATCAAGTTAATCTGGATCAACACAAACTAACAACAGTTCTATTTTACCAAACGTTAAATAAGGGACGTTAGTGCAGGTGCCGGAAGCGTACAGCGGAAGCGCTGCCTGACGGAGGAAGTGACGTCACTTGCGCGCACCCACTCGTTATACCGTATCTAGGTTAAAAGATTTGTTTTAAAACTATTGATTCGTGTTTATAGATTTTAATAATGCGATTGTTTCTTCACCTAATAGGTTATCTTGTAATTTTAGTAAATCATAACAATTTATTTAATCGACCTCTTAAACCGGGGGTAGTTTCACCACAAAATTTTCATTGAATTCAGGATTTTATTATTTGTTTAGTTACGAAGGAGAATTTATTTTATATTTTTGTAAAGTACATAAGCTAAAAATCTACGTAAACTTATACTTCGCTACCGATATACAAAATTTAAATTAACGGAGATCTAGAAAAAACTACTTGTTTACATAATCTCCATATTTTGAAATTTCCTGCTCAAAATATGGAGCAGCCCGACTGGGGTAGTACCTCGACTTTACAGATGATCACAGCTAAATAATGCTGCTTTCAAGCAATGTTTTGTTCCTGTTGGTGAGTAAGGTGATCAGAGCTACTGGTGAGAACTAGGGAAAAGCCGGCAACGCGCTTGCGATGCTTCTGGTGTTGCAAACGTCAATAGGCTACGGTAATCGCTTACCATCAGGTGAGCGGTACGCTTATTTGCCGATCTAGTTACATAAAAAAAACTAGAAATCTACGTAAACTTATACTTCGCTACCGATATACTAAATTTAAATTAACAGAGATCTAGAAAGAACTACTTATTTGCATAATCTATTTTTTTTATTAAACACAATTCCTTATAGAGATATTTTACATAGGACACCTAGGATATCCTTTCGTCATTGCGAGTATATATTTGTGTTAGGAATAACATAACCACAAAAAAGTACCAAAACTTTTACGATATTAGTTTTATGACATGATAAACTGTGACTGAGGTCGATTTAGATCACGATATCATAAGAATATTGACTCGTTTTGAAAACATACATGGTTGAGACAAAACTGAAATAAATAGCCAAATAGGAAAACATAAATAATTAACCAAAAAGGAATATTTCTCTTGCATTTTAGCAATATTTAGAAAAAAAACAGTCAGTGGTCATATTTAATTATCTTAAATTACGCATTATTTATTGTCTAATTATTATATACCTAATAATATTTGGGTTGTCTGGAAGTAATGACTTTAATTAGTCATAAGTCAACCCTACGTACTACACGATTTGTTTCTACTTTTAGGTACCTATTTAACCCTTTACGGCGCAAGATCATTAATTTCGTTATTTTGTTGATACTTGATGGCTAATGGGGTATTATTAACGGGAAAAATAATAAAAAAAATATATTATAATTATAAGGATTTATTATTTAGAAAAAACTATATGTTGCAGAAATGCAACATTGCATCAATAATGCTGAAAAATACCAGAGAAAGTTAAGAAATATGAAATTTTTAAAACAGTTATTTTGCTTATTGTGAGACAAACTAACCCTACATTGTTCGCAAACTGTTTGAGTATACCCTATGCAGCCTGGAAATTTGCACCTCATTCGTGTATCCACCCAAGCAGGCCAGTGACCGTATTGGTGTAACCTCACATCCTTTGGAGGAACATGCTGAGCTGGACCTTTCTTCTTTTTCTCTTGTATGGTATGAGACCTTCAACATCACTCCTGCACTTTGTACAGTTGATTATTTTATATTTGCATAACGTCTCTCAGCAGAGTTAAGGGTTTTGCTGGTACTACCCTTTTCAGCCATTATTCGACGGTACAGAAACAATGCGTTACATATATAACCATGTCTAATAAATGATAAAAATTCGTAGATACCAACGTTTACTAGGTACGTAGTTTGATTTTGTAGTGGCCCACACAATCTAATAGCTCGACACCACCCATATGTCAATTATATTCCTCCACAACAAAAGGACGATCAACAGAAATGTATTGTTTTCTAGATCTACCCCACCTTCTTACGTGTACTACGAGTGTTGGGTTTTTTCCTGCAAAATTGGATGCCAGATTTGAAATATTGTCTCTCCAAGTGACTACAGTCCCGTAATGTAGTTGACGTGGCTGCATTCAGTTGGAGAGACAACAAGATTCAAGATCTAGAAAACAATACATTTCTGTTGATCGCCCTTCTGTTGTGGCGGAATATAATCGACATATGGGTGGTGTCGACCTATATTAGATTGTGTTATGGGCCACTACAAAATCAAACTCCGTAGTAAACTTAGGTATCTACGAATTTTTTATCATTTTTTAGATATGGCTGTGGTCACGGCCTCAGTACCGCAGAATAATGGCTGAAAAGGGTAGTACAGGCAAAACCCTTAACTTTGCTGATTTCTACTTAGCTCAGTATTTATGCATGTAGTTGCTATGCTGCTGACAGCCTGAACTTCACTTTCTAAGTCAGGTGGTTCCTCTGGGTCTTCATTAGAACTTTCAACTTCATTCGTCTCGAAGGTGAACGTTGGATCGGTAACATCATCGTCGTCGGAAAAATCCAGGCCGCCTTCACTGTCTTCCCATTCTCCTAATGTATTTTGCAGGTCCTCAACAGTCAAGTTTTGCAAGTAACGTCTCATCATGATACTGAAAAACAAATATTCAAATTGAAATAAACGGTAAAAAAAAAACTATCACTAACGCGCAATGTTGCAGTCATGCAACAAAACAAAATTGGACCAAAAATAACATAAATTCTTGATTTTACAAAAAAATCAAAATTTATTATCAAAATTCACCCACTTACCTTTTACGGAGATCAATTCCAATAGCTAAATATCAATATTTCACCATAAAATAAATTTTTGTAAACGAACTCAAAGACAGAGAAACCGGTTTGTGAACGTTCATCACTTCAATCAAAAATAAATACAAATATCGCCATCTAGTTAGCAAAATTTGTTACTAAATCGTTAGAATGCTTTGTTGCCAACGTACAACACAAAGAAAAGTCGTTCTATCGGGCTTCCCTATATTTTTAAGTATTTTAGAATGGTGTGTTGCAGAACTGCAACCAGGCGCCGTAAAGGGTTAAATAAATACAGAATTTTTTATAGACTGAATGTATTAAATTAAAAGAATTGTTGTTATAATTAATTATTTAAATTAAAGAAAACATCCAAAGTAACAAAATAAGGAACAAAGGAAATGTTAAATTTACAAAATACAAAGATCTCAGCAGTGTTATGACCATCCCTAGCATAAAGGACATATTCAATATCCTTAAAAAGCCGATTCGGCTATGTAACAGACACCCGTTATCGATGACATGTGTCAACTCACCGATCCGTCCTAATGCAGCATGATGGGTCAAATTCAGTTTTTCCGAAGGTTATTCACCTCTGACATTTCTTATTATTTATTACCTTTTACTATCCGATGACGACACCTTTTATACATATTAAGTACTAGCTGTGCCTGCGACTTCGTCCGCGTTTCGGATATTTACATGTTCAACGTGATTCTTTAAATTGGCATTACTTTTTTATTTATGAACCGATTGACATGACACAAACACTAAGGGCCTATGCAAACCACGTTTTTTAATCGCGCCGTCGACGCGCGTTTCTAAAACGCGCGTCGACAGCGCGTTTGTATCGCGTCACTTATTCGTTTTTATCCTACAGAGCAGTTTGTTGGCCTTTGTATCGATTCAAACGCGCGTCGACGGCGCGTTTGTATTATGTTAAAAAACGTGGTTTGCATAGGCCCTTAATGTTAAATGAATATTACCACAATGTATTAGTGAAAACCAAATCTGAATCGGATAAGTCGTTTCTGATATTAGCGTGCACAAACGCACAGACAAACATCCTAACAATCATTGTTTTGGGTGCTATTTCCGATGATAAAGGTCCCCAATAATATTTTTTCTCATATATCTTCCATGTACAGACACCGATCTGTTACATTTTTATTATATGTATTGATTATAAAGCTGTACAGTCTTTTGTGTCTACTCGTTTTATTGAGAATATTTTTGTGTGAAATTTATTAATTTAAGAATTGAGGTAGGGCACAGCAGGAAATTTCCTGCTCAAAATATGGAGCAGCCCGACTGGGGTAGTACCTCGACCTTACAGAAGACCACAGCCAAATAATACTGTTTTCAAGCAGTATTGTGTTCCTGTTGGTGAGTAAGGTGACCAGAGCTCCTGGGGGGATTGGGGATAGGGTCGGCAACGCGCTTGCGATGCTTCTGGTGTTGCAGGCGTCTATAGGCTACGGTCTTACCATCAGGTGAGCCGTACGCTTGTTTGCCAACCTAGTAACATAAAAAAAAAAAAAAAAATTGGTATTAAAGCTATCGAACTGAGAAGCGGGTGTAATTTCCTTTTTGTTCTCTTCGTCATTGTTACTATTTTGAAATAATATTTAAATGTAGTGGTCTACAGTAGAAAGGTCTTGCCCATATCTGGAGCAACTAGACAGAGCACACTATCACTGCAAAGTAATATTATTTTTAAGTACTGCTGCGTTTCTGTGTTGTGCAACTTGTGCAAGGTAACCAGAACTCCTAGACCTAGAGGCTATGTTGATTGGAGTAGGGTCGGTAACGCTTTTGTCATGATCCTGGTGTTGTAGGCGTACATAGGTGATATCAAAGAAACAGAAAGGCTGAGATATGGATATATTTGTTTATTTGTTCGTAATCTATACGTACACGTGATAATTAATGGGGTTATGTAAAAGTGCGTGTGTACAAAGTACACATATCAGAAGTGAAAATTCTTTAGTAAACTAATTAAAAAAAATAATTAAAAACTAATTGAAAACTAAGGTGAAGCGGGACACGAGGCGGGTGACGCCTGTACCGGACGAAGTAGGCGGTATCATAATTAAAAACAATCGTCGCCGTACCACGAAAACGAGGCCTTCGCGAGGTACCGTTGCCATAAAATTTTTACCCTAATGCGCCTAAAGAAGTTTCACTTCAAAATTGATTTTAATTCAATACAATTTTGAAATTATACTGTCCAAATAATAATATAGAAATCAAATCAAATTCAAAATACTCACGAAGTCAAAGCAACAAGTATCCATCTACATAAAAGTCCACCATGTTATTCTTATTGCTTCGCTACTCTGGTCGAGCAAATTTTTATATTTTTATATAGTTAATAGCCCCAAGATAGAGTCTATCACAATAAAATAGATAATAAAAATAACAAACTATTCGAAAAATCTAACAAACATTTCAATTTTATGAGATACTGATAAGATTTGCCAGCACAAAATATGAGAACAAAGGATACAAACAATAGCATTTCAAAATTTTCACCTAAACCTATAATGTTTTAGAATGTTTCAGAATTTCACAATAACAATAAAATATAGAACATTCATATAAATTTCCACGTCTGAGAAAACAGTCGTCCAAGTGCGGCGAGGTGCACTGGAGTGTGCGACGCATGACAATGATACCGCATCCAATCTCTTTTTGCTTAGTGAGTTCATATAGCCTACAATTTAGTGAGCATTCAGTAAGGACAATATCACTTGTATTTTTTTACGAAACCGATTTTATTAATGTATTTCTTAGAAATATGTTATACTAATAATTAATGTTGTGATTATGGTAATGTAGTTAGAACGTTGTCCACAAAAATGCTTCCATTATTTTAATATTCATACAAAGTTGTATTTTTGTTAATGAAGCAAACATATTTTTTTGGAGTTTACTCCTTAAGAATCGATTTTCATGTAAGACCCCCGGTATGAAAAAATATGAGGAGTAAAATCTACTAAACGAATGGTTACGTTACGTTGTTGTGCGCCATCTATCTGCTACGACGTTAACGACGGTACCGGCTACGACGGTTACGACGGTACCGGTTTCGACGTTTTCCAATAATGCCATTTATTTGATTCATTTATTTACCATTTATGATATGGTATTTATCTTTTTCTTAGATTATAAAGTCTTTTTTATGCATATTTAGACAGTCGATCTGAAGAAGTAAACTCCAGTCGTGCGTCGGAGCTGACACACACACTTTTTTAAATTTATATACAAAAAAAAAAATTAAACAATATAAAAATAAAAGTGAGCATAAATGTTTTAAGTACAAGGTCGTAAAATCATTAAATTACAAAAATTCTTGAATGGAAAAAAGTGGTTATCACATCCATAAAGATTATTCATACTCTAGTTACATTTTATCTTTTTAAAATTAAATGTAGTTTACCTAAGTAGTCTTTAAGTACCTAATATTAAATTTTGCTAAAATAAATTTGTGTTAAGTTACGAGATTCGAAATTGTCTAATTTTAGAATGGGTAGATCAAAGACATGAGGGTTGTGTTAAAGTTTATGTTAAAGTTTTAAGTCATCATTCATTGTTATCGTAACCGCCTATTTTCGTTCAGACCCATCAATCATAACGTATCTTCAAAGTTTCAGACGATATAAATACCTAAACTATAGCTTCGAATTCGGTATAAGTTTAGTATTGAACTTGTTACCTAAACCCTACTATAAATTATTCTTTAAAACTTTTCAAGCTGTTTCTACGAAACAGTACCTATGTTATCAGAATCAGTTAGAAATATTCAAAATGTATTTTATACGATTTATTTATTTGGAACGGTTTTCACATATAAATCATAAACTATAAACATTGATAAGACAAATACAATAAGTCATAATTAATATAAATAATTAATCAATAAATATCATATAACATACTTACACACTCAGTCGTCTGTTCATATGATAAGTAACTTAATGCTTGTTTTATAGGTAATGGTCTACTGTTATAGCTAAATAGTTTTTTTTTTTTTAAATAAATATCCATAGGAATAATACATATATGTCGGAGAGTCAATGCGGATAGTTATTAATGACGGTACCTGTGTTGTTATTATTATTCATCTACCCTCACTCATTCTATTATTCGAGTCATTCTGTCGTGTATAAAAGACCGATGCGGCCGCAGCTAGGGCAGTCTTGGCTCTGGCGTGTCGCGGTGCACTTGTGTATCCTGCTAGTAGCTTAACCTCGACTCTTGTAAGGGTTAGTTTGTGTACACGAATTAATTGTTACATTCTATTGTGGGCAACTCGGACAGTGAAGGCGAGCGTTAATGCGCATTTTAAAGGCGGCGCCGCCTTAAACCTAGACTCGGGTCGCAACTCCCGGGCACTGCCTCTGAGTTGTCTCTCCGCCACGCGATAGATCCGGTACCCGCTCGGTGAGTCCATTGAATACTAAATAGTTAGAACTATCTTGTGTTAAATTACATTGTTAATAAATCAGTTCGGTCATCCGTCCGTTCTTCTCCTACCTACTTCTGATCTGCGACATCAGAAGTGGGATAAAATCTCATTACGCCCACTTCATTTGTTGTTTGCTGTTAATCGTTTTTTTAGTTCAGAGTTTTTGGTTTCTTTGAACGTTAAGTTCTATTTTAGCGAGTGTGCAAGTAAGTTGCAATATTTGGTGGCGATTAGTGGGTACATCGATATTTTAGTTCTTTTCGGTCATTCTGTTGTATTCTTATCGGTGTACAAGTGGTTTTTGTTCAGTGTTTGATTACATTATTCGATTTACCGGTTTATTTGTTGAATTTAGTTTTATTGTGATATACGTAGATAGTTGAGTAGTGACAGATTTGGAGATTCAGTTTTTGTTTCGATTCAGTCATTGTGGAGCAATTGTAATTGCTCGTTGGATAAGAGTGGCTTACGTAGTTGTTAGTGTTGTAGAAAAAGAGTTTGGTTATTGAAAGTTTTAAGTTTTTGTGATTACCCACTTATTTGTGATAAAGTATTAATATCGTCTTAGCTTGAGTATTTCCGATTACCCTCTGTAACGAGTATTTTTGTGTAATATCGAGGGTTATCAGTCTTTCTGTACCTTTGATTGATTTGTTTAAACTGTTTAAAAGTTATTTAGTTGTTCTGTTTAAAAAAGTTTAAATTACAGAAGGTTAATTTATAACACCTTGGTACAATCATGGGCCCATTGTGGTAGTCGTTGTAGGTAACTGTTAAAGTTTGTTTTGTTACAAAATGAGGAGCGTAATCAAATAAAACTAGTTCTCGAAGGTAATCGGTATACCCTTCAAGCTTTAAATTGTAAACGTACCTACAAATTTGCTCACGAAAGGTTAAAGAAAATGCTTACACGTCATGTACCAGACGATATTGATGTAATTTATGATCTTGTTGATAATGATGATGTTCAAGTTTAAGTAGATGGAAAGACTCGAGTGAATGACTATATCGACCGTAATGTGTTCAACTGTACCAGTGTAGTTATTCGTAGTCGTAGCCCGGTAGAATTGTCTCTTGGGGCAACCCAAGAGTCCAGGGTCCGCGGTGTGCGTTTAACTCTGGCGGAGGTCGTGGTCTGTTGAGAGCGTAGCGTGTAGTCACAGGGGTGACTGACACGGGCTATCCATTCGGTGGATATGTGTACTGAGATGTATGTGACTGACACATGTACTGTGATTGCTCTTCGTCTAGAGAGCCGTGGTGTTAGAGGTCTTTACTCGAGGACTTTGCAAGCTTGGTTGTAACTTGTTGTAGAAGTAAACGTGCGTGTATAGTTTTGGTGGGGATGACGTCGATGGTACATGGCTGTGGTATTTGTGTAAAGTGATTAGTTATAATTGGTTTAACGACATTTAAATTTTCAGATCATTGTAGTTCTAAATACAGGGAACCGTTTAAAATCTGTTAAAGCAGTTGTCTGGTATTAGAACCTATAGGTATGTTCACGATCGTTTACGAAGGATTCCTCTTACTGATGTACCTGCTGAATTAGATTTCTTTAATGTTGTTGATGCTAATTTGGTCGTATCACATGAGGTGATGACGATATGTGTTGGTCGTGTCATATGAGTTGATGACGATATGTGTTGGTCGTATCACATGAGGTGATGACGATATGGGTGGCAATAGTAGTTGTCACTAGCTGCTGAGGCAGCCAGGCCATGACAGTTGTATGTGATCTTAAGGTGTCAATAATAAAACTTTATTTTTTAATTACGGTTAGACGAACCTTTCGTCTGTGTACGAATAGGATAGATTGGTAGTTTTTTTTGTGATTAAAGTCAACTGGCGTAGCAATGTAGACCACTATACAACCAATTTTATTGAGATTAATTTTGTTGGTGCCATTGTTTTTAAGTATCCATTGCTGAAACATGTTTTAATTGTATTGCTCGATGGAGGCAATACATGTGGTTATCGTCACTCGATGGAGGTGGCATGAGCTACTGTCGCTCGATTTAGGTGACAGTAGCGACTCTTTTAGTTGGTTATCGTCACTCGATGGAGGTAGCATGAGCTGCTGTCACTCGATTTAAGTGACAGTGGCGACTTTAGTGGTTATCGTCACTCGATGGAGGTGGCATGAGCTACTGTCACTCGATTTAGGTGACAGTAGCGACTCTTTTAGTTGGTTATCGTCACTCGATGGAGGTGGCATGAGCTGCTGTCGCTCGATTTAGGTGACAGTGGCGACTTTAGTGGTTATCGTCACTCGATGGAGGTGGCATGAGAAACATGTTTTGATTGTATTGCTCGATGGAGGCAATATCGTCACTCGATGGAGGTGCCATGGAAACATGTTTTGATTGTATTGCTCGATGGAAGCAATATCGTCACTCGATGGAGGTGGCATGAGAAACATGTTTTGGTTGTATTGCTCGATGGAGGCAATATCGTCACTCGATGGAGGTGGCATGGAAACATGTTTTGATTGTATTGCTCGATGGAAGCAATATCGTCACTCGATGGAGGTGGCATGAGAAACATGTTTTGGTTGTATTGCTCGATGGAGGCAATATCGTCACTCGATGGAGGTGGCATGGAAACATGTTTCGATTGTATTGCTCAATGGAGGCAATATCGTCACTCGATGGAGGTGGCATGAGAAACATGTTTTGGTTGTATTGCTCGATGGAGGCAGTATCGTCACTCGATGGAGGTGGCATGGAAACATGTTTCGATTGTATTGCTTAATGGAGGCCAGGGTATTTAATCTTAGTACTAGAAAACGAGGGCAAGCATCCAAATTTACAAAACTCGCATACAGATGGCGTTAGCAAACGGCACTGACAAAAAGTTTACACTTGGCAGCATTAGATGTCGCTTTCACACAAAATATTAAATTATTAAAGGTCAAAACAATTTAATTCAATAATTCCTGTGTGAAGTGTCAACTGCAAAAATGGCCGCTATTTATTAATATTATATTTATATGAATCACATCAATTACCACAGTTTTTAGATCGTAGCATGTGTTGTTTTGTGTGAACATTTCCTTTTCCATTTAATCATATAGTACATAGTATGAACAGGACTCGTTTAAGTGGTTGTATGTGCAGATAATTTTGTTAATGAACTGATTACGAAAGAGAATTTTGATTGAAAAGCTGTGACCCGGGATGCGAAAACAACGCAGGTTTGTATCAGATTAATATACTAGTCTTAACCCACCCAGTAATTATGTAACCTAATTAACCTAACCTAAATAAACCGTCTTCATCAAATCTACGTTAGAAAATTAAAACCGACAATAACAATGGAATAACTTACTAGGTACTACAACTGAAGAATAAGTCAAACAAGAATCTCATAAACCCAGTTCGCAGTAGCACTAATACATAATCATTGGGATCCAATATTCTCTAAATATACAATTTATTTAACTCATTAAACATTATACATATTTACAAGTCACAACTTAAGAACTAAATATTTACAGATAGTTTTGATACAAATCATAAATTAATAATTCTCTAAATTAAAGGCTACTTTGCCGTACAATAATATATTTCAAATTAATTTCAGGTTCTTTGCACAAGTTTCCAAATCCGGAGAAGAATAATGTGTTATTTAATTCATGGGTCTGTTCTGTTGGTGGTGATATATTGGGACTTGAAAACAACCATATTTTCAAATATTGCCGTATATGTCACAAACATTAAGAAGAAAAATATTTGTGCCGATATAAAAGACTTAGCAATATAGCTGTACCAACATTGAACATGCCAGGTAATTCCTTTCATCACAATATTATTTTAATTTGAAGTTCAATTGCTTATGTTTTTTATCAGTTTGTTCAAACATATTTGGTCTAAATTTGGATATAATACAATATATATTGTATATCTGAAGTTTGTCTAAAACCTTTATCAAAATTGTTCTAGCATTGCATTACATATTATAGTTCTATTATTTTAAAACTATATGTAACCCTCAAATGAAATGACGAAATCTGATCAGAAGCATAATTATAAGATGAATATAATTATTTATTATTATTCTCTTATTAATTTCAGTGTCTCAAAATGAAGAAACCCCGAAAATTGTTGTCAGCAAGCGAAAACACAACTTTTCGATGCCTCCTGAACAAGCTTTACATAAAAATTTAGTTTAATTGGCCAATAAGCTGAATAAATGCCGGAATAAAAATTATATGCAACAAACGGGAATGTGATGATGATAACGATAAGTTTAAAAGTAAGGCAAAAAAGTATTTCCACAAATGTTTTAAACGAAAAAATAAATAATTACTATCAACTATCCACTTCGCGTTTTATTTATTGCTTCCTAATTCTATACTTTTTATAGTAAAAATAAACTCTTCTTTAATTTATAATTTCAATATTTTTATAGAATTAAAAAAGAAAAATAATTTCTTTGTAAATTCTATAAAATTTATTGAAATTATAAATTAAAGAAGAGTTTATAGGTAGAGGATCACTAAATAAGTAAATACCTATATATATATAGCTATATCGCTATATACCTGTATATATATATATAGCTATATCGTGATTAACTCCAAAACTCGCATAGAGATGGCGTTGCTCCGTATGGCTCATTAAAACCATCGAGATTGATCTCTATTCCCTACTATTACAATGTACTCTGTGATGGAGGCAATATCGTCACTCGATGGAGGTGGCATGGAAACATGTTTCGATTGTATTGCTCAATGGAGGCAATATCGTCACTCGATGGAGGTGGCATGAGAAACATGTTTTGATTGTATTGCTCGATGGAGGCAATATCGTCACTCGATGGAGGTGGCATGAGAAACATGTTTTGGTTGTATTGCTCGACGGAGGCAATACATGTGGTTATCGTCACTCGATGAAGGTGGCATGAGAAATATGTTTTGGTTATATTGCTTGATGGATGCAATACATGTGGTTATCGTCACTCGATGGAGGTGGCATGAGCTGCTGTCGCTCGATTTAGGTGACAGTGGCGACTTTAGTGGTTATCGTCACTCGATGGAGGTGGCATGAGCTACTGTCGCTCGATTTAGGTGACAGTAGCGACTCGTATGTGGAAAGCAATAATGAAGTAATGTTTATACCGAAACGATTGGTCAATTTTGATTTAATGGTAGATTCGCGTATGGTTGTATGGTGTGTCAACAAAAAGTGGTTGTACTATCGCTTTATCCTTGGTGAAGTGTGAATCAGGATAGGCCGAGTTAAGACTTTGATACTGCAGTACCTTTTTGCTTTTTACGGCATCACACGGGGACGTGTGACTTGTCAAGATGGCCGTGTCGGAGAGTCAATGCGGATAGTTATTAATGACGGTACCTGTGTTGTTATTATTATTCATCTACCCTCACTCATTCTATTATTCGAGTCATTCTGTCGTGTATAAAAGACCGATGCGGCCGCAGCTAGGGCAGTCTTGGCTCTGGCGTGTCGCGGTGCACTTGTGTATCCTGCTAGTAGCTTAACCTCGACTCTTGTAAGGGTTAGTTTGTGTACACGAATTAATTGTTACATTCTATTGTGGGCAACTCGGACAGTGAAGGCGAGCGTTAATGCGCATTTTAAAGGCGGCGCCGCCTTAAACCTAGACTCGGGTCGCAACTCCCGGGCACTGCCTCTGAGTTGTCTCTCCGCCACGCGATAGATCCGGTACCCGCTCGGTGAGTCCATTGAATACTAAATAGTTAGAACTATCTTGTGTTAAATTACATTGTTAATAAATCAGTTCGGTCATCCGTCCGTTCTTCTCCTACCTACTTCTGATCTGCGACATATATAAATACAAATATTACACCCGACTTAGGCGAGAATCGAACAAAAAAGCAGGGCCACTACAAACTGTGCCGACTAGATGGATAATCGTAATATAGACGATACGATTGCTACAAAATTTGATCGGATTTAGGTAAATTTGTAATACTGGGTGTATTTGGAACGCTTTGTAAGATTTAAACCAACTATATACTATACTATACTATAGATTTAAACCAACTATATATATATATATATATAATATACTATTTATATACTATATAATGCATATAACCATTTATCCCAGAAACGATTTTTTAAGAACATTTTAGGACTTATGTATTATGTGAGGCAGCAATGTATCATACACATTGTGAACTACTCGTTGACCGCGAGCCGCGCGGGGCGCGGGAGGCGGCGGAACGAAAATTAAACGTGCGCGCGGCGGCGAGTACGTTTACCCCGTGCCGTTGACCTCTGTCAGCTGATGGCGCGTATGAACGGTTTGCATTACATTGACAGTTTGTTCCAAACACGATTATTTTAAAGCATTATCTTCAAATTTCTGTTTCATTATTTTTCCCAAACCGGACTATACCAAAAAAATGATGAAAACAGGAAAAAAATTTCTATTCGCTTTTTTTTTCACTTGTATCATGTCAGGTTAAGCCAACACTATCATACCTCTTCGTTTTTCAATGCGTTCCAAATACACCCTGTATCCAATTAAAACCATTTGATATCAGAGAAAACGAAACCTTGCTATTTTAAACACATTCAGTTTTTTTTTTACTTGTTTAATAGCTTTAAAGCTCAGCAATAAATTATTTGATGTATCTATAACTGTAAAAATCTGATTTAAATACCCAATTTTATCCTCAACTATGTTACGCTTCTATAGCTTAACATCGCAATAAATATCAATACAGATTTTTTTATAATTGTTTCTATCAACATGAGTATATTTTCATTTAACCTGACTTTCGTAAAATATTGTAAAGTATTTTTATGTTGAAATGTTGATGTTATAGAGAGAACTTGCAAGAAACTGTGTAGTTAAGTTGGTACCTACGTACCACTACGGTACGTACTAATATACAGAATTGAATGTTTTTACAAATTATCACAAAAATATTCTATATTGTCTCTCTCTCTCTCTCTCTCTCTCTCTCGCTAAATTTATTTTATACATATGTGTATTGCTATATTACAATATTATGTATTATTAGTGTCTTATTATATGTAGTATTTATATTTACAACAAAGCTTATGGATACCATTCTGATTTTATTCAAAATATGTTTTAAATAGAATTATACTAAATCTGTCAAACTATTGTCTATATAAATAACAACCAATATAATTTATTATACTCAAAGAATTTCAATAGCAGGATACGGGTTCTAGGCTTCAATAATAAAATTCTTACCCATTGATAAAGCTTGTGAAAGATACATACGCACCCGCGTTTCTTAGACAGTGAAATTTTCTTCAAAGTTACAATATAACATCACTGATAACAGCTTTACTAAAGTCGTTACATTTGCTAAAGTAGATTAATTAGGTATAATCAAAGAACAGTGAGTATCGCGGGGCAAAGTTCGAAGTCACGAGCGATATAAGTTTGTTTCTATAACAATTTATTTTTCAGCTGACTTAGGCACAAGTGTAACGTGAAAGCTGTATTATTTAGTTGTTATCTTCTGTAACGTTCAAGGTTCTTCCCCAGTTGGACATCTCCAAACTTTGAGCAAGTTATTTTCAGCTGTGCCCAGACAAATAGAATTGGATATAAACGTGACTTTCGCTTTAGGCTTGTAGTGTTAGAAACTTAAAATTAAATCTCTTTTTTATATATAAAAAATGCTATACTTATTTCGATGACACCACTCGAAACGTTTTTCATTTCTTTATTCTTCAGAAGAACGTTTTTTCTATTGCCGCCGTTTACTTGCAGATCCAAAAAAAAACTAAGGAAATAGTGTGTCCTTGTCACGTCTGCAGATTGTCTTCGTCGATTTGTGGCTCGTCGAGCACCCTTCGTTACGAATTAGAGTATTTTTCCATTGATTGTGACGTTAATTATACTGAATTTCTTTAGCTGTATACTATCATTTGTACTATCACTGAAAAATACTTATATTTTTAACTGCACTTACCTTAAAAGCTAAGCGTTTACGCAATTGAAAAGTCCGATTTGTTTTTTTTTTTTTCGACAGCCTGTTTTCTATGGACTAGCTGTACCTACCCACGACCTCGTTCGCATGCATAAGTGACTTTGGACAGCATTTTTTGGATATATCTTTTGGTTTATTTTGGATTATAAACACCGTCGTTTGGGTATTCACATGTTCAACGTGATTTTTTAAATTCGCATAACTTCTTTATTTATGAACCGTGAAACAAACACTAAATGTTAAGTGAATAATGATCGTGTGAGTAAACGGTAAATCGGATAAGCCGTTTCTGAGTTAGTAAAACTCATCTAACAAACATATTATATTTACATTTTTATTACATTTATTGATTTAAACTATATATGTAAAAGGCGTAGATAACATTAATAAAGTAGCAAAAACTTACTATAAAAAGAATTTGACGTAGTATTTACTGCTAATAATCTTTGTTCGACTAACAAGCATTTAAGTAATGCTGAGCCTGTATTGTAAACATTAGCAACTTTGAATGAAGTATTTTTGAAACACGAGCACAAGTTTGGTAAATTCCAATGTGTATATATGACGCTGCGTTGGCGCAGCGGTCACAGCACTGGATTGCGATTGGCTGTTGCGCGGGCGGTTGCGGGTTCGATCCCCGCACACGACCGACAACATTTGTATTGGCCATGCAGATTTTTGTCGTGGTCTGGGTGTTTGTGCAGTCCTTGTGGGTCTCCCCACCGCGCCTCGGAGAGCACGTTATCATGTACACCTGATAGCGATCGTTACTCATAGTAGGGAATATATCCGCCAACCCGCATTGGAGCAGCGTGGTGGATTAAGCTCCAATCCTTCTCCTATATGCGGAAAAGGCCTTTGCCCAACAGTGGGATATTACAGGCTGAATCGTGATCGTGATATAAAGAGCTCTTACGTATAGTACCGCAAAGAAAAATGTTAAGAATATCTCAAAGAAACCAACGTATTTTAAAGAAAATAAACTAAACAAGTTGAAGTAAAGTTGTATTTTGTAAAGTTTTTCCTGAAACTTTGAGATACAGCATTTTTAATTTTTCCATATATATATATTGCTTAAGTGTCTAAGTAATCTTAAGGAAGCATATTTCAGAACATTTAATAGCTCTCCTGTAAACTTTCGTTTTTAATAGAACGCAACTTAGGATACTGACTACTACTACTACTTTAACTGAGGTAGGGCACAGCAGGAAATTTTCTGCTCAAAATATGGAGCAGCCCAACTGAGGTAGTACCTCGACCTTACAGAAGATACACACAGCTAAATAACACTATTTTCAAGCAGTGTGGTGTTCCTGTTGGTGAGTAAGGTGACCAGAGCTCCTGGGGGGGATTGGGAATGGGGTCGGCAACGCGCTTGCGATGCTTCTGGTGTTGCAGACGTGTATAAGCTACGGTAATCGCTTACCATCAGGTGAGTCGTACGCTTGTTGCCGTAAAAAAAAACCAGTTTTATTACAGATTTCAAAGAAAGTATACCAAGTGTAGTCGCTTCCAATTCGAACGCACCGTTATTTCACTGCACTTACGTTTGCTCAGAATCTAAAACATTGAAATCGTGCAACGAGCCAGGTTTGGTAACCAAATATTGCTCTGGGGATATGAAAAATACGCTCACGTATTCAAAGCAATACGGCTTATATACGGATATTGCAAGGAATAAGACTTCTAAGAATAAACCTAATGTAATAAAATTTCAATTTTACGCTTATACATATTTTTACATATAAATGACGTTTTAAAAGTATCAGTGACATTTTAGATTGAAACTAGCTCCCTTCTTTTATGATCCAGAATCCTGATTCGAGTAAAGAGGAAATTAAATATTTTAAAATAAAGTGAACATATTTTTATATCAAATATCTTTGTCATTATTTGTTTATGTTTTTTATTTTATTTTTGTCCCTATTTTAGATCTATTTGAATCGAGTATAATGATACTCGTTATTATTACTATATTGCTAAGGCAGTAAAGAACACAGGCACCCTTTCTCTTCCCGTAGGTGTAATAAGGGGCGTACTAAGGGATAAGAAAGTTCCTATAATTATAAGCCTAGGACTAAAGTAGTCGCCCGATGCCGCGATAAAATACACAGACCGCAAACGGGCAGCAGTGTCTTCAGCAATATGTTATGTTAAATTTGTGTAATTTTAATTTTCTATTTTTAAGTAAGTACTTAATTTATACGAATATATAAAGCTGAAGAGTTTTTTGTTTGGTTGTTTGTTTGTTTGTTTGAACGCGATAATCTCTGAAACTACTGGGCCGATTTGAATAATTTTTTCACCGTTAGATAGCCCATTTATCGAGGAAGGCTATAGGCTATGTATCATCACGCTAAGACCAATAGGAGCGGAGTCCACGCCGACGAAGTCGCGCGCAGAAGCTAGTGTATCTATATAAAGTAAGTACTTTAATGTATAAAATAACGAGTTAGTAATTAATAATAAAAATAATATCTTATAACATAAACACACGGTCGTCTGTTCCTAGGGTAAGCAACTTAATGCTTGTGTTATAGGTAACAACCGATTGTTATATAGGTTTTTTTTTATAAAAATATATACTACACTCAAACTCAGGCGGGAATCAAACCCACAACCTCCGCAGCAGAAAGCAGAGCCACTACAAACTACGCCAACGGGCTAGTCATAAAAATACTTTTGTTCAAAATTCTAAATATATAGTAAAATGCGAGTGTTTCTGCCTCAATAAGAATGGTACGACGTTTGAATTAAACGTTGGCAATAAAACACTTATAAATTGGTTACAGCTAGCCAATTTAGTCCACAACTAGCTTCTGCGCGCGACTTCGCCGGCGTGAACTCCGCTCCTATTGGTCTTAGCGTGATGATACATAGCCTATAGCCTTCCTCGATAAATGGGCTATCTAACACTGAAAGAATTTTTCAAATCGGCCCAGTAGTTCCAGAGATTACCGCGTTCAAACAAACAAACAAACAATAAAACAAACAAACAAACAACCAAACAAACAAACTCTTCAGCCTTCCTCGATAAATGGGCTATCTAACACTGAAAGAATTTTTCAAATCGGCCCAGTAGTTCCAGAGATTACCGCGTTCAAACAAACAAACAAACAAACAAACAAACAAACAAACAAACAAACAAACAAACAAACAAAAAAACAAACAAACAAACAAACAAACAAACAAACAAACAAACAAACAAACAAAAAAACAAACAAACAAACAAACAAACAAACAAACAAACAAACAAACAAACAAACAAACAAACAAACAACCAAACAAACAAACTCTTCAGCTTTATATATTAGTATAGATGTGGAAGCGAGACTTCTAAAAAATGTTTATGACGCTTAGGACAAGTCTGAGAAAGCTCTTGAGGTATTGTTTAATCTGCCGAAATGAATAGATTACGTCAGATATTAAATTTTTTCGTAAAATTTAATTATTACGGATATAAAAGATAAACCTTGACAATCTTGTCTCGTTCTTATGGAATTTAACAAGTTTCTATAAATGGAACAAATTGTTTTACGTTTATTTCGGGTTTTGATGTGATATATAAGTGTTTTTCCTTTTTATATAAATGCACTTAAAATGTATTAATGTACATTGACAAATTATTAACAATAATAATGAATGGGGAAATCAGTACTACTTAATTGTTCAAATATTTTTAGGTGTAATTGAAATAAACAAATTTTTGATCAAGCTAAAAAGTTTTATATAAATATAATAAGTGTTGCATTCTTTGCTATAAATCTAGTGTCTACATTTTAGTTAAAGTCTCTCTCTAGAAAGTTCATGTAGAATGCAACATACGCAGTGAGAAAGTTAAGTAACTGAGTGATTCTGACACTGTTTTTCATAAATGTATTTTAATAAATTATATTGCATAGCAATTTTTTTTATGTTCGTATAAGGCGATTTTATATCACAAAAAGAGCTGTTTCTACTATTTACAATCTCAAAGCAATTCAAATTCAAAATATTTTTTTCAGCACAAAATTATTACAATTTCTTACTGAACGTCATGAGTCTACTACCAGTTCGGAAAGAAAAAGCCTCTGACCTGAGAAGAACTGGCGAAAGAAACTCAGCGGGACCAATATCATTTTTTTTATTATGTTTTTTTTTCCAAAGCAGATTGAAATTTACAATAATTGACAACTGGTTGAAATAGCCTGGCGGCGATCACATCATTCCCAAGGCGTACTGTCTTCTATAAAATCGTTAATCGAATATCCTTTATAGTCCATTGAAAAGTTACATTTGGGGTTGCGTTTGTCAGAGGACGCAATTTTATTTTTTAGATATGAAGGGGGGGCTAGTCTAATGTTAAATCCAAGTTTGTGGGTTTGTAGTCCTTGTGCAACGGCCGCCATCTTGGAAAAAGAGGTTCAAATAGTTTTTATAGTTTATCTGCAAAACTATAAGTCTCACAAAAAAAATTATCTAACATTTTTTGTTGCAAATAAAATTATCTACAACTTATGTTCAGTAACTTTTAGTCGTAGAATCATAAATAAAAAAGTTATAAGTGAAAAACCATAAAAATTTAAGAGAAAAAAATCTATTTGTCGATAAAACTTTTTTTCTAATCATTTTACAAAAAATTAATATTAGACCATTTTTATAGACGGTGTTTTAAGGAACAATTTTTATTTTAAACATTTTTAAATTTATTTATTATTTAAGATTTTACAACGCTGCGCAACGAATACTATTCTTCAGTATTTGTAACCTATACATGAATACTCGTATATTTTGCCATAATTTTTAATCACCTTGTTATTTTTTTATGATGCTCTTTTTAATTATTGATAGTAAAATATTGTTAATATATAAATAATTCTTGATTTGACACTCTACCTACGAGGTGGAGTCTGGAGGTGCGTTTTTTTTACGCGCGTGATTTTCTAAATCACAACTACTCTGTCCTCGGTCTTTTTGATGGACCAAGCTGCGGCTCAGCGGCTGGTTGGCTTACTATATTAAATACTTGAGGGGGAACCGGAGAAGGAAGTTAGCAAGAAGAGTGAAGTGGTTTTATGTACGGAGACCTTATTGCGTATAACTTGCTGTTTCTCCATGCTTTTTCAGGATGTGACACATTTTCAGGTGCTTACAATATGGGTAAACTCAAATTTCTGAAAACCCTGGAGAAACATCTAGAGTTAGCAAGTGGAACGGCGTTGTTCCTCGACAAGAGAGTTGACCTTGCAGTGCACTGCTCACTATCATTGGTGAACGTTTTTTTTATCATTATTTATGGGGAGACTTGCAGCAAAATAATGGAACTCTCGAAATTAATTGAAGAAAATGATTTACACACATTTTGAAATTTACGCCACTTTCTTCTTCGGTTCTCCCTCACGTATTTAATAAAGAAAGCCAACCAGCCACTCGCCGTAAGATCGAGGACAGTAGTTGTGATTTAGAAAATCACTGTGGATTACGCCTACTGCGGATACCACGTAAAAAAAACGCTCCTCCAGACTCCACCTTGTAGGTAGAGTGTCAAATCTAGAATTATTTATATATTAACAATATTTTACTATCAATAATTAAAAAGATCATCATAAAAAAATAACAAGGTGATTAAAAATTAGGGCAAATCATGAATATTTATATTTATACTAGCTTCTGCGCGCGACTTCGTCGGCGTGGACTCCGCTCCTATTGGTCTTAGCGTGACGATACATAGCCTATAGCCTTCCTCGATAAATGGGCTATCTAACACTGAAAGAATTTTTCAAATCGGCCCAGTAGTTCCAGAGATTACCGCGTTCAAACAAACAAACTCTTCAGCTTTATATATTAGTATAGATTTACGTATTGTTATGAATACTGAAGAATTGTATTCGTTTCGCAGCGCTGTAAAACCTTAAATAATAAATAAATTTAAAAATGTTTAAAATAAAAATTGTTCCTTAAAACACCGTCTATAAAAATGGTCTGATATTATTTTTTTGTAAAATAATTTAAAAAAAGTTTTATCAACAAATAGATTTTTTTCTCTCAAATTTTTATGGATTTTCGCTTATAACTTTTTTATTTATGATTCTACGACTAAAAGTTACTGAACATACGTTGTAGATAATTTTATTTGCAACAAAAAATGTTCGATAATTTTTTTTGTGAGACTTATAGTTTGGCAGATAAACCATAAAAACCATTTGATCCTCTTTTTCCAAGATGGTGGCCGTTGCACAAGGACTACAAACCCACAAACTTGGATTTAACATTAGACTAACCCCCCCTTCATATCTATAAAATAAAATTGCGTCCTCTGACAAACGCAAGGTAAGCCCAAAAAAATGTAACATTTCAATGGACTATTAGTACACAAACGTCCTTTCACAATTTCTTTAAATTTGACAATAGAAGCTTTTTGAACGTTTTCTGGGAGCCTGTTGTATAAGCGTATACATTGTCCATAGAAGGAATTACTGACTCGGCATAAGCGAGTTACAGGCATATATACTCATTTTGAGGCGAAATTAAAATGTGTAACAATAAGTTTTTTATTTTATGTGTATTTTTTACTTTATAGGTACTTTTATAAAAATTATCATTACTTTTTATAAAAGCAACAATGATGTGCTTGTAACACCAGTATTCCTTCTTCATAAAGTTAAAGTAACTTTTCGATTGCATGATGTGTGTAACAAAAACTCGCAGACGGACAGACATTACTATTAAAAATATATTTAAAAAGTGTAATTTCTAACTTTCATCAAGTCTTCGTGTATTCCAAATTGAGAACGGTAGCTTTACATAACTGCAAACTAAAATTTTATTCCAAAACTATAACTGTAAGATACAATAGTGTAATAAAATCCGCATGAATAGAATTCATATTTATTTTTAAACTAGTTGTGCCCGCGACTTCGTCCACGTGGAATTTAAGAAAATAGGTATTGTTTAGTTCGCAGAGTTATAAAAAAAACTAAAATAAGAGTAGCCTAAGTTACTCCTTATTACATCAGCTATCTGCCAGTGAAAGTTCCGTAAAAATCAGTCCAGCCGTTTCAGAGATTAGCCTGAACAGACAGACGGACAAAAATTATAAAAAAAATTATTTTGGTATATGTACCGTGTATACAATATACATACTTATATATTTAGTAAAAATCGATTAATTTAATATTACAAACAGACAGTCCAATTTTATTTATTTGTATAGAGCAGGGGTCGGCAACCTTTTGAGTCAGGAGAGCCAAAAATTTCATTTAACCAAATTTCAAAGTTTTTAAAGAGCCACAATTTTTTTTGTTGCCAATAATAAATAGTACTCGCATAAATAATTTTATGATAAAAAAATACCTAATCTTTTATTCATAAGAAAAAATTTCTATTTATTTATATATTTGTAGTGTTTTCACCAGAAATTAGATAATATTCATACATATTTATATGGAATTATTAGATAATTATCTATTATTTAAGTAAAAAAATTAAAACAATTAAGCATTTACTCACAACCCTTACTTGTACTTCAATAACAAACATTTGAGCAAACAAATTCAATGGGATCGTTGCAATGGCTTTGCATGGTTTTAGAAAGATTCGATTTTGGCTCATAACTTGTTGTTTTAAGTTTCAAACATGACTCTAAATTTTCATTTGTTAGTTGACTTCTTTTGTTGACTATACTTTAAATTATATTCCTGCAAGAGAAAGCTTGCCTGCACGAATATGTCGATCCGAAGATAGTCAGCGCTCCAAATGCCAACTTCTTCACCTCACAGTAGCAATCTGGAAGACGATTCCATTCGTCGAATATAAGAGCTTCAACTCGTAGCATTTCGTTCAGAGCTGTCCACTATTGTTGCGTTACGTACATACATTTCTGGAACTTCAACTCATCTAACTTGCTTTTCAACTCTGTAAATTTTCCACTCCACAAAGTTTTACTTTTTAAATTGATCAATCGCATTTCTGTAGATCCAGTATCAATTCCAAACGGCTCAATGTAGATTTCGTTACTATTTGTGTTGAGAGGATTTTCTATGAATGCTAGAGTGGTTTTGATGGTTTTGAATTGCTTAAATCTGTCAGCAAATGCATCTTTAATTTTTTTTATAAATGTGCTGAAGTAATTCGTGTCAACAGTTGCAACTGGTTTTATCGCGATATTGCTTTAAAAATTGAAAATGAAGTAATTTACCGTTCTGAATATCTTCTGCAAAAATAATTAATTTTTCTTCAAAACAAACCAATTCTTCTACCAAAACATAGGCTGGGTTTCCCATTTCGTTCCAATTTTACATTTAGTTCATTTAATTTCGCTGTGTTATCCACCGTGTACAAATTTTGCAACCATTTGTCACTCTTTAATTCAGGGTGATTAATGCCCTTTTAACCGACTTCCAAAAAAGGAGGAGGTTCACAATTCGACTGTATTTTTTTTAATGTTTGTTACCTCAGAACTTTTGACTGGGTGGACCGATTTCGATATTTTTTTCTTTGATCGAAAGGTGGTGTGTTTCATTTGGTCCAATTTAATTATGATGTACACCTGATAGCAATCGTTACTCATAGTAGGGAATATATCCGCCAACCCGCATTGGAGCAGCGTGGTGAATTAAGCTCTGAACCTTCTCCTACATGGAGAAAGAGTCCTATGCCCAGCAGTGGGATATTACAGGCTGAAGCGTAAATTCATAACCTCAGCTATTTCGGCCGGAAATGTTTGGGTATAAAGCGCTTTTTGGTGTATTATGCAGTGCAACTTCAGAATTTCGTGGTTTATTTTGCTGTAAAGCTCTAGTTTGTCCTGAGAGCGGTAGCAATCCTAGAAGTTCTTCTTTTGGACCTTGGGGAGACATATATTTGACAAAATGAGCAACTTGTGCCGTGTCTTTTATGTCGCATGACTCATCGATAGCAAGTGATAAGGCAGAAGAAAGTTATATCTTCCACCTGCAAATGTGTAATAGCCGTGGTAACCCTGCTTACGACCGTGATGATGTTTGTCATGGGGGAGGAGGTCAAAAAAGCCAGTATAAGTCGCTAAGAGATAGAATCGGACGTGCCTAATCCTCGTTTATAGATTCAGAACGATTTTTTTTTTTAAATATAAAATCAATGATATTTGCGTATGGAACTAAAGAGCCGCAGCTTCACATCCAAAGAGCCGCATGTGGCTCGCGAGCCGCGGGTTGCCGACCCCTGGTATAGAGTATAGACGCCGCGTTGGCGCAGCGGTTACAGCACTCGATTGCGATTGGCTGTTTCGCGGGCGGTTGCGGGTTCGATTCCCGCACACGACAACATTTGTATTGGCCATACAGATGTTTGCCGTGGTCTGGGTGTTTGTGCAGTCCTTGTGGGTTACCTCACCGTGCCTCGGAGAGCACGTTAAGCCGTCGGTCCCGATTGTTATCATGTACACCTGATAGCGATCGTTACTCATAGTAGGGAATATATCCGCCAACCCGCATTGGAGCAGCCTGGTGGATTAAGCTCCGATCCTTCTCCTACATGGAGAAGAGGCCTATGCCCAACAGTGGGATATTACAGGCTGAATCGTGTGTGAATCGTATAGAGTATAGATTTCAATGTCAATACCAATTTTATGCGTTGTACGTTATTAATCGACACAAGCTTTTGACAAATCGAAAAACGAATCGAAGCAAGTAGCTTCTATATCTATAACTGAGGCTCTACATAGAAAAACAGTGTTGACTTTAAACTTTTGAAACTGAAAATATTTTTATTTATATTTTTCGGTACCTCTGGTTTTTATTGCTCTGAATTTTTAGAGTTACATTTTCTAGCGCGTGAAAGATAAGTTTGTCCTCTTTTAAACCTTACATTTATAATCCGAATCCTCCTGTTTTAACTTCCGCTGGTACGTTTATGCATACATTTTAAACTTTACATTTAACTATTGTTTGGAAGTTGTACATTTTCAGCTTACCATTTTTGTAGCTTTGTTAGTACAATTTATCGCGTAGCATGAAATATTTATTGTAACAAATGAATGGCTTAATTATAAAAGCGTTGAATTATGTTTTATACTGTGGTTTTATATTTGCATTCATACATTTATAAATTCATATTATGATATAACATATTTACGAATATCACAATTATGTTACTATATTATAAAATTATGGGTTTTTTCTGTATTTTTTGTTTATCTATAGTGTTTATTTGTTTAACACTAACAAAAGATCACATTTAAAAAAACGTTACTCATTTTCAGAGAGATTTTAGTATTTCCTAAATGTGTTCATTAATAAACAAATGTATGTCAATTAGCTTAATAATTGCACGATGATTTTTATGCCCTATTAAAAACATTGTAAGAAATTTTAAAGTATTGACGCCATCACTAATAATCTATTCTTTGAAAACCATATTTTAACTTATGTCAGGCGTTTTAAGGTGCTTATAGGCGTAGAAAATGTTGATTACATACATAGTTGTTTTCATATAAAAGTAGCTTAATAAAATATTTTAACGAATATATATTATATATTGTTGAAAATAATAAAACTTTTTGTCGAGTTAGAAGCTTGTCCTTATATTCTAAGCTATCACAGATTCCTAAAATAACAAATAAAAGTTTATTCATGAAAGCATCAGAGCAATTTGTATGAAAAATGCGGTTCAGTTGACAGTGTGAAGGTACGTTTAACTTTTACGAGATTTGAGTTATATGTGAATTTGTTGATAAATTTTAAGGTTTAGTAGAAAATGAACAATGTTTATACTTATATAATAATTATAATGAAATAACTTTTTCGGATTTTAACCGCGATAAAATCCGAAAAAGTTGTTTCATTATAATGAGTGAAACTCGTGTAAACATTAGCGACATATATAATAAGCTTGTTTTGATACATGATTATAACGAAATAACAAGGCAAATAGACATAAGTTCTAATTTTTTTTTTTAATTTGTCTTGTATTTCATAGTTACACGACAAAAGAAAACATTTTGAAGAAAGCTCTGTGGGCTCAACGAAAAATTCTGAAACAATATACTCGTGTTACTATCGGTTTGCAGTCAAGTAGTTTATTTTCAACAACTTAACATTTCCGCGCTCAGCAAGTTATTTTTAAATTTAAACAATAAGTATATACGGGTTGGCGGATATATTCCCTACTATGAGTAACGATCGCTATCAGGTGTACATGATAACAACCGGGACCGACGGCTTAACGTGTTCTACAAGGCACGGTTGGGAAACCCACAAGGACAAGGACAAACACTCAGACCACGGCAACATCTGTATGGCCAATGCAAATGTTTATCATGTGCGAGGATCGAACTTGCAACCGCCAGCGCAACAGCCACAAACCAATGTTGTGACCGTTGCGCCAACGCGTCGTCACACTTACGTAAACAGACTAATTTATTTTAATTTATAGTATAGTGTTTTCATTATTCTAATAATAATCTGCAACACAGGCATTAAGTTGTTTACCTTAGAAACAGACACCGTGCGTTTATGTAAAACATATTAATTTAATATTTATTTAGATTTTTTTTCAGTAAATAATAAATGCTTCCGATTTTATTACATAACATAACTTTTACGTTCGAACTGACGAAGAATTTTATTTCCTCAATCTGATTAAACATTAGATAGATCACGTCCCAGCATTGTCAGCGGGCTTTGATCACAACTCATACGAAAAAGGAATCACGTTATGATGTCGCCACATTACTTTTGAAGCTTGCTACTTACACACTGCATTATCTAAACTGTGTGCTCCATAATAATTATGATCTTATATAAAATCTAGTTCCTCCATTCCCTTTTGTTAAAAACACAAGAAAAAGAAATTTTGCGGTAACTGTATAAAGGTATTTATTTGATTTTATTCATTTTATAAAGATTTTTAGTAAGATATTTGTATGGTTTTATTTTTTTTTAAAGGTTGATAAACAATTAACTTGTGCGTCTGTCCATTTCAGTATAAAGTAAGCTTTAGAATAGCATCGAATGGACATACAAAAAGTTTAAATATACAAACAATATAAAATTAGGGTAAGCGGTTTTAAATTTAAATAAATATTTAATAATGGAGGAAATTCGGATAAAAATGAATTTGATATATCCCATTGTTATTTAGTAGAATGAGCAAATATGCAAAAAAAATCCCAATAGTTTTAGGTAATCTTAAATAAATTAATTTATAAATTATACTGCTTAACAAATTAAACTATCTTACTAGTAAAACAACTGTTGCAAAACATTTACCCTTGGGGACCGGCTCT
Source organism: Melitaea athalia (assembly GCA_905220545.2). Classification (NCBI taxonomy): domain Eukaryota; kingdom Metazoa; phylum Arthropoda; class Insecta; order Lepidoptera; family Nymphalidae; genus Melitaea; species Melitaea athalia. The sequence goes on along the minus strand of HG992199.1, from coordinate 7,612,873 downwards.
ACTATTCAATTACTTTAACAAAGTTATATAACATTGGCTTCATAATTATTGTTTTGGACAGTTTTGTATTCCACTGATTAAATCATATTCTAGTGACATTTATGACAGTCTGTTTATTTATTAAATTCAGTCTTCCTTATCAGATTAATGGATTAAGGCCTCATTTACGGAGACGCGGGGCGTTGCGCGTAGCGTGTGGCGTAGCGTCGCGCGTGTGTCAAAATGTATGAAAATTAACGCGTGTAAAATCGCTTCTCCGTAAACGCACTCATCCAACGACCTACATTTGAATTTATTGCGTTCCGCAACGCCACACGCTACGCACGACGCTCCGCGTCTCCGTAAATGAGGCCTAAGCGTCTATTTTATTTTTTTTGGAATGTAACATAATTATGTCAAACTATTTATTACCTATAGACAAGTTTTACTAGTTTTACAAGTAAATTTTTAACTATTTTATGCTTATATTGACATTAACGGTCACTTATTTTAAATAGCTTGCCTCAATGACGACTTTCTGATGCAAGAAAAAGTTTTAAAATTGCACCATTGAATAGTTAGTAATAAATAATAGTAAACGCTCACACTCAGCGACCCCCCAATAGGATTATCTCCTGTGTCGGGGGTCAAATGACCAGACCACGGCAAACATCTGTATGGCCAATACAAACTTTTGCCATGTGCGGGGATCGAACCCGCGATCGCCAGCGCAAGTGCTTTGACCGTTGCGCCAACGCGTCGACCGTATACACCGATCGTAAATACAACTTCCAGAAAACAAACAATTTTTGCAGGTTTAATAATAAACTGTAAAAAATGAACTTTCCTAAACAAAAATAATGTTTAAATAAAATCGGAACTTCGAACCTGGATCGTATAAAACACGCAATATTGTAATAAATATTGCAGAAAATCGAAAACGGCTAAAGTTTTCAACTTTAGGCTTTTAAATAATGTGAGCCGAACTGGTTACCGTACACGAAAAAACTTAATACAAATGATGAAGCCAAACATTTTAAATTAACATATTATTTTGTACTTGTCGTCACCACTAAAATAAAAGTAACAAGTAAGATTTCTATTTGGGTTTTAACTTCGCTAATTTTTAATGATACTTTCAAGCACTTTCATTTTAATAAATATTCGAATCTACTACAATGATGATGATGATAATTGAGACGTAATATTATTATATCACTTACGTCATTTTTAAAGTAATATTTTTCTAAGATTAAAAGTAAAATAAGTAGTAGTACCTAAGTTAACTGAGGTAGACCGTAGAGCACAGCAAGAAATCTGTGCTAAATACTCTGTTCAAAATCTGGAGCAGACCGACTGGGGAAATACCTCGACCTTACAGAAGATCACAGCTAAATAATACTGCTTTCAAGCAGTATTGCGTTCCTGTGGCGAGTACGGTGACCAGAGCTCCTGGAGGGATTGGGGTTAAGGTTGACAACATACTTGCGATGCTTGTAGTGTTAAAGGCGTAATAGGCTACGGTAATCGCTTACAATCAGGTGAGCCCTACATTTGTTTGCTACTTAGTTTTATAAAAAAAAAATCGATGTAGTGAAGCGGATAGTACCAGTTCGACATTAACGGAGACGTATACAATAGGTATGTAGAATTTTATATCCCTCAGAAATATATTTCGAAATGTAAAATTATTTAAACTTTTTAACCCTATGTTGTATACATCCGCTCCGATGTAGTGAAGCGTGAGCCGTGTAGGCGCCTAAACACCGGCGGACCGGCAACATATATTTGTTTACTGTCTGGGTGTCTGTCCTTGTGGGTCTCTTTGCCATGCCTCAGAGAGCACGTTAAGCTGTCGGTCCCGGTTATTTTCATAGACACTTGATATCAATCGTTACTCATAGCAGGAAATACAATATATCCGCCGACCGCCAACCAGCAAGATGTAATGTATCATCAATTCTTATCGGCCAGTGTGTTATTGATTTCAAAAAATAACACTAGTCTACAAAAAAGTTTACAAATATTCTTTTCGTTAGCATAATTGCAATATACGAGTATACGAGTTAAATATACGAGTAACGATTTTTTAGCAATTACAAGCGGTATTTTACAATTTAGTCTGAATTTGGAGTGTCTGCCGGCAAAATCAACTTAAGATTCAGATTCAACGCATCGTAATACATATTAATACTTGATCTATAATTTACTTGACTTTTATATATTTTTATTTACATTAAATGCACAAATAATGTTATGATACTACTACTACTTTAGGAATACAATAGATACTAATTTAGGATACTACTTTAGGAATTTTCAGAGGTTTTTGTCATTTACTCTAGTTTTAGAAGGTTGGCGAGCCATAACCAACGTCGGATGTGGGTTCAATACGTTGAAATACATATGTGACTAAAGAAACATACTTGTGTTGGTTCAAACAATATTTTGCATTAATCCATATTTCTTTGAAAAATGGAATATGGTGATATTTCGCGGTTTTTGGAAAATCACTCAAAATTAGGGGGTGTAAGGAACCAAACGGACCCCAAACTCTGATTTAGCGCATCGAAACATATAATATAACCCTAGATGGGTCTGTTCAAAGGTACATCATCATCATCATCATCATTTCAGTCTATTGCAGTCCACTGCTGGACATAACATGGCTTTTTACTGAGTGTACCGATTTCGATATTTTATTTTGTATTCGAAAGCTGATGCTTATCATGTGATTACATTTAAATTACCGTGCCTCGGAGAGCACGTTAAGCCGTCGCTCCCGGTTGTTATCATGTACACCTGATAGCGATCGCTACTCATTGTAGGGAATATATCCGCCAAACCGCATTGGAACAGCGTGGTGGATTAAGCTCGGAGCCTTCTCCTGCATAGGGAAAGAGGCATATGCCCAACAGTGGAAAACAGGCTGAAGCGTGAACATTTAAATTCGACCGAGATTTAACGAATAATTTATGAGTTATTCTCGTATAAATTAGTACATTCTGTAGATAGGCTACTTAACTTTTCAAGACCTGATATTAGATCGATGAACAACGAATGTCACATGCTAGATTTAGAGCCAAAAGCTCGGTTTCTGTAGTGTTTTCGTAAGCCTACGTTAGTAACAGTGAATTAACTTAATTTTAATAATATTTTTTGTGAATATTAAACGTCATATCTAATACATACGAAATGTTTAGTAGGTAGGGATCCCTAGTACATTTTTTTCACCTGATCAGTATCAAGCTAATTTTTTGGGAGTGGCTACATTTTGATGAGGCGAACAAAAAATTCCTCTTCGAAAACTCTCGATTGTGGTAGCTAACAGAGATAGTAGGGGGTAGAGCAGCAGTGAGCGTAGGACCGGGATAACGTACCACGCAATTTGTAGGACAATATTACTATTAAATTATATAGATATTAACTAACTAAAAGCAAAAAAAAATTCAGAAAAAAAATTAATTTTTGATGACCTTACGAGGTCATCAACTTGATGACCTCGTAAGGTCATCAAAAATTATTACTAACCAGCTGATTTTTTTTTCTTTTAGTTAGTGATTATCTATACATTTTAAAAGTAATAATTTTAAGTATAACCTAGAAGAAAGTATGAAAGAGAATCGTATAATCGTAATAGTCTTGTTTTATATCTTTTATCTACACTAATGTTGTAACATTCTACTTATGTTTCCAATACTTGACTTATAATTACTACTGTTATAGCACAGACAACAAAACACTCAATTTAAGCAATTTCACATGATGGTATAATATCCACATCGATATCGTAAAATCTCATTATAACATCGCGCGCATGCGCGCAGCTGCGCTCTCATTGGTTAGATTTTAATGGCGGCAAAATCACTGTGACAATACACGTACGCGTGAATTTAATTTAATAAATTAAAAGTTAAAAATGGATAGCGACGATGATATTTGTACGCCTCCGGATATTATATTATATATTGGATCAATAATTAACATTAACTTTCAAAATTGTACCATCCAAAATTTGAACAATTATTATAAATAAACTATTGTCAGCTTTTACTTTTGTTGTTTGATTAATTGCATTAGTGAAGATAAAGTAGTGTATGCAACTGCATATAACACGGGTATTAAAACACTCGTTACTATTATGAAACGAGCGCACTCGTGTTTTAATACCCTTCATTATATGACAGTTGCATAAACTACTATTAATAAACTCTCTAACTGTAACTTTTTAATAGGCACTTGTAAGTTGTAAGTAAATAAATTAAAAATAACTGCATTATTACCTACAAACTGGTTCTACTGAAATCTATCTATACATATAATAAAATGGTAGAAAAGTCAAAACTGTACATTGAATATTTTTTTAAAAGAATACTTGGGGTGTGATCTACAATCGATACCGAAGCCAAAAATATAGTTTTTAGAATTTTTGTCTGTTTGTCTGTTTGTCTGTATGTATGTCCGGGATAAACTCAGAAAGTACTGCATGGATTTACTTCAAATTTGGCACGAATATTATTAAGAAGTCGGGTCAGAACATAGGCTACATATTATCACGCTATCGCCTACGGGGAACGAGCAGTGAACCTTTATTTTTTCAAATGTATGTCCGGGATAAACTCAAAAAGTACTGCATAGATTTACTTCAAATTTGGCACGAATATTATTAAGAAGTCGCGTCAATATATAGGCTACATATTATCACGCTATCACCTACGGGGAACGAGCAGTGAACCTTTATTTCTTCAAATATATGTCCGGGATAAACTCAAAAAGTACTGCATGAATTCACTTCAAATTTGGCACGAATATTATTAAGAAGTCGCGTCAATATATAGGCTACATATTATCACGCTATCACCTACGGGGAACGAGCAGTGAACCTTTATTACTCAACGCATTCTGTAACAACGTGTAATCTAACGACGCATAATATATGAATGTTGTTGTTATTGTTAATAATAACCATGCTACAAGCTAGCTTCACACTATAAAAATTACGCAATAAATAGGCCGATAAACGTAATTAAATGAATATCAGTAGTTCAAGACAAATTTAAAGCAGCGTCATCTATGAGATTTCAAAAACATCATCATCAATCCCTTTTTGGATATAAATAATTTAAATTTCATTATGTTGGCGAGGTTAATTGTTATTTTTAAAAGTCATAGATGGAGCTGTGCATTTTCTTCTTAAAAATTGTAGGTATCGTTAATTCGTTTCAGAGATGAGCAAGACAATTTAAAAAAAATGTGTTTATCTAAGTTTTAAGCTGCTTCATATATGTCTTATAAAATTCATCGAGTTTATCTATATGTAATAACAAACAGAACTCAAAAAGAACTGCATAGATTTATAACAAAATTTAAACTCGAAAACGGCACGCTATTGCTGTAAGCAATTTGAGCTAAATAACGAAAAAGAGATAAATTAAGCATGTCTAAAGATAAGACATGCTTATTCTTTTACAGTACAGAATAAATAGTAATAGAGTTAGTACAAAATAAACATTGACTGTTAATATTTTTGTTAGGTATTTATTGGTGTAATTTTTGCGTCTTAGTTAATATATTTTCATGACGCATATAAATTTAGGTAAAATGTGGAACTAGCTAGATTTTTTTACGCACACACAGCCATTTTATGTTATAACTAGCTGCTGCCCGCGACGTCGTCTGCGTGCGTTCACTGTTCGTTCCCCGTAGGTGATAACGTGATAATATATAGCCTATATTCTGACCCGACTTCTTAATAATATTCGTGCCAAATTTGAAGTAAATCCATGCAGAACTTTTTGAGTTTATCCCGGACGTACATTTGAAGAAATAAAGGTTCACTGCTCATTCTCCGTAGGTGATAGCGTGATAATATGTAGCCTATGTTCTGACCCGACTTCTTAATAATATTCGTGCCAAATTTGAAGTACATCCATGCAGTACTTTCTGAGTTTATCCCGGACATACATACAGACAAACAGACAAAAATTCTAAAAACTATATTTTTGGCTTCGGTATCGATTGTAGATCACACCCCAAGTATTCTTTAAAAAAAATATTCAATGTACAGTTTTGACTTTCCTACCATTTTATTATATGTATAGATCATGTTGTAAAGTCATAACTTAGATGAGCTATAATTTTTAACCATATAAAAAATGTTTCCTATTTGCTAACTAGATGGCGGTGGCGTCGAATTAAATCGCGCTATAGTTTCGTTCACAAAAAGTGATGTTTTGAGTACAAACGGTCCAACCTATAAAAACTGGGGTTACCTGCGTTGCTATAAGTTATCGATGCTTGGTCGAACTTAAATATTTTTACGTGAATTTTTTTTACGTGAAAACATTTTCCTGAAATATTTAAATTAATAAATCGATACTAATATTATAAATGCGAAAGTAACTCTGTCTGTCTGTCGCACAATCACGCCAAAACTACTGAACATATTTAAATGAAATTTGGTATACAGATAGTCTACAGTCTGACAAAGAACATAGGCTACTTTGAATACGAAAAAAAGGGTTGCTGAATAGTGGGAATGAAAATTTGTATGGAAGTATGATGTATAATGTTCGTGTTTCGTAACTGTCAAACATTTAATGTTCATCCCGTCGATATGATAAAATCTCCCCTAAAATTAAAGAACGTATTTAAATAAAGATTTCGAATCGACAACATGTATCCACAAAATACGGATAGTGGCGTATTTTAGATTTTAAAAATGTAGAATAATGTCATTAATGAAAACGGATTGACATTTGACATAACATAATTATATTGGTTGTCAAATATTTATGCGTGCGTTCAGAAATTTATTTAGTGTAATCTAAGGAAAATATATCAAGCTACTTAAATATACAATAAATGATAAATGTACAAATGAATTTAAAACAAAAAAAAAATGTTCAATTGATTGGTCTCATTGAAACATTCCAGATTATTCTTTCAATCCAGTCAAAGTCAATTTATTATATTAATATTTTCGTCGCGAAAGTGTAAAAGATATGTTTGATATATCTTAATCTGTACTAATATATGCTATGAGTAATGATCGCTATCAGGTGGACATGATAACAACCGGGACCGATGGCTTAACGTGCTCTCCGAGGCACGGTGGGGAGACCCACAAGGACTGCACAAATACCCACACCACGGCAAGCATCTGTATGGACATATTATGTTGTCGTGTGTGGGGATCGAACCCGCAACCGCCAGTGCAACGGCCACAAACCAGTACTTTCGCATTTATAATGTTAGTATGGATTATAAACCTGACAGTTGGTTTGTTTATTTAAACGCGCTAATCTCAAGAACTACTGATTCGAATTGAAAAATTCCTTTGAGGTGGATAGCCTATTTAAAGAGAAAGGTTATGCTTTATGAAGAAGGAAGGGTATTTTTTTCCTCAAAGCAACGCGGGTGAAACCGCGGGGCACGGCTAGTGTATTTAATAAAAAGACTATGTAGTTTTATATAACATATTACAAGTGGTAGAAATCGACTATATTTATGAGGAAATAAATAAATAAATATCTTATTACATACACACACGGTCGTCTGTTCCTATGGTAAGCAACTTAACTGCTTGTGGTACAGGTAACAACCGACTGTTCTAACTATTTTTTTATTAATTTAAATAGAAATAATACATATATAAATACAAATATTACACCCAGACTCAGGCGACAATCGAACCCGCAACCCGTGGGACAGAAACCAGGGCCACTACAAACTGCGCCAACGGAATAGTAAGAAAATATTATTTCAATAAAAATTTTATTTTATTTTCGAAGGGTAAAACAACATCGTAAAAACAAAATATAAACCAAGTAGATCATTAATGTACTCGTACATAAAAAAAATCAAAAGCCTTTAGGTATGTAAAAAATTTCTCTTTCGCTGTTTGAAATTTCTTACCACATATCATTATCTTCATTCTACTGAAAGATCCTTGTACAATGATCCTAATACAATTATAGACAAACTTTCTGGCATTAAGCCAAACACTGGATAAAAAAGAGACTTAACGCAAAAAACTTGAAGACCTTTCAAAGCCTTAAATAAATATCAGTGTCAAAGTGCCAAGTTGTGAGGACATTGGAACTTCACGTAATAATTTAATAAGTTAATAAATTATACAGCTCATTCGAGAGTTCGTACAAAGTTGAAACGGCGACTAAAGCGGAATCAAAGCTTAATGAATTTTCTCTGTCGGTTTCGAATAATTACGTAATTTTTAATGATTTGAAAGGTTTTGGTCGTTTGTAATTATATCATTAAACACGATTTTATTGAACTTTTGATTTAACCTCGTTGAAAGTAATTAAAATTAATTTGTTATTTTGAATACAGGTTCAAAGTCCATAAAAACAGGTTAATAAATGTCTAAAAATTATATTGTGGGTAAATATTGTTTTTGATAATTATTGTTATTGATTGATAAAGTTAAATAAAAGTTTTGCCCTTAAGTAGTTACGTTACGCTTACGCAGTTGAGCAGCGTTTTAGATTAAGCTCTAACCCTGCTCCTATATGGAGAAAAAGGCCTATGCCCAGAGGTGGTTGTTATGGGCTGAATCGCGAGGGGTTACTTTACGTAGATACGATGCGTCACACTCTAGTCTAGAGGAATGCGCCACTTGGAGACTTTGGAGACCCCAGCGCCAGGTCCTGGTGGCCATCGTAGGTGGAGACCTCTCACTGCCGTGCATGGAGCGGACGACGCTTCATGGTCTGGTCTTCAGGTGCTGACTCCAGGTGCTGGTTGACCATGGCCTCCTTAAGCGAGGCCGAAGCCCGTACTGACTGGTTCCGCGGGAGACAACCAGGGGGAAGAAGATGCCAATATGCGCCTCCTTCAGCCTTCCCAATAGAGTGAAAGAAGGGCACTATTCCTCCCAATCGCCGTTGGGGTAATGGAGCGCTCACGGTGACCGAAGGCGCTCTATAGGCGAAGGCGGCCCGCCTAGGCGGGTACTGGTGGGCCAACCGTAGGAGCGTCACGATTACATGCGTCAGCGATCCTGTGGCGCCCCATTATGACGACGAGGCCTCTGCTGGGTTTTAGTGGGTAGCCCGTCGCGGTCTGAATAGCCCCACACTCTCGTCATCGTTGGCAGTGGGGTCAGTGCGTAAAAGCATATCCCAGCGTAAAAAAAAGGTTACTTCGCGTACTGTACGACATTTTTTATACGGCCCTTCTGATTGTAAGCGGTTATTAAGCGCCCATAGATGCCTGCAACACCAGAAGATTCGCATGCACTTTGTCAACCCTACCCTCGACCCTCCCCAGGAGTTCTAGCCACCTTACCCACCACAGAAATACAACACTACTTGAGAGCAGTATTATTTAGCTGTGATCTTAGGGTTTCCTTCCCCCGACGTTGTGATCCAGATTTTGAGCTAGATATTTCCTGCTGAGCCCTACCTTAAAAAGATTTGTATCTATTTCACTTGGTACTGACAAAGCTTCTAAGTAGTTCTTGAAAATAAATGTCTTAGTTCTAACCAAATTTATAAACATAGCTTTATAGAGAGGAATGTTTATAAATTTGATAAGAAATAAGACATAGCTTTATAGAGAGAAATACATTTCAAGAACAATGAAAATGAGTTATGTGTCAGACAATCGACGGAGAGTTTTCAGTCTAACTGCAGTAGTTTTGATACTTTCCGTTGTATAGCGGGTACACGAGAGTTGTTGCGGAGTAATTGAAAACTTTCAGATTCAAAGGTGGTTTAACTGTAAACTTCATTCATGATCATCCGCAATTTTAGTACACCTCAGCTGTAATTGTTATATCAAGTTTCGCGAAGCTGAAATTAACTCAACCGCTTTCGATATTTGTAATTTTAAAAATATTTCTTTCTGGTTTGAATGTCTCTTCTTGTCAGTCTCCCCATCGTGCCTCAGAGATCACGTTAAACTGTCAGTCTCGGTTGTTATAAAAAAATACCTGATAGCAATCATTACTCATAGTAGGGAATATATCCGCCAACTCGCAGGTTTTTATAACAATACAAGTAGACTCAAATACTTAATACGATTGTGTGTTTAAAAAACACATATTCTTAGAAAATCGAAGTGCTTTTACAGCTTATATAGACAGCGGTGATCACCGTTAAAAACAAATTTGTTACGTTAATTATATAGTTTTTAGTATAAGCAAAAAATGGTTTATAAATACAAAAATGTGTAAACACATGTACAACGTAAACTAATTAGAACTAAATAACAAGTAGGACATATAGGTGGCAGTATAGGTGTGGGTCTTGAACCGACGTAAGTAACCGCCTTGATATGCAAATTAAATTTAGAGCTTGCGGCGGACGACGCCATTAATCCGAATCTGCCTCTAATCTCGGCTACTAGATGACGTGTTAAAGGGAAGACCGTTCCATTTCTTTTTTATTTAAAACTATTAAAACAAAATATGATTTGTTATGAAAATACATTAACGAATAATTTAACTACTATGCGAAATTACTAACATAATTCTTAATATGAATTCTCCTTTCAAGATTTCTAATCGACTAAAATATTTTAACCATTTGGAAAAATAACGAAATGGTTCATATCACTACTATATTACAATAAATATTATTAGAAAGAAAGAAAGAAACACATTAACACATAGTTAAACGAAATCTTAATGTTTTTACTGAAATTTTATCTAAATACATTTTTCTGCTATTAAACTTTGGTTACAGGAAATAAAAAGATCATTTTCACGTAAAACTTTGTATTTTATTTTACGAGTTTTATCCTGTAATTTAATCGAATAATTTTCATAGTACATTTTCAAGACTTCACTTAAAACTTGAATCTTAGAATCGCAAAACTTCGAAAAACTCACTACTTGGTATTAAATAATGGTCGAAAAAGAATTTCAAACATTACCTAAAATGCAATTTGTTGTTCTTTTTGACCATTAACATCTTTATAAACTAAACTGAACATATATTTGTCGGCGCGATCAGAAATAGGTAGGAGAAGGGCGGATGGCCGAACTAGTTTATTAACACTGTAATTTAACACAAGATAGTAGAAGAGACTAACTATTTAGTATTCAATGGACTCACCGAGCGGGTATCGTGTCTATCGCGTGGTAGAGTGACAACTCAGAGTCAGTGCCCGGGACTTGTGACCCGAGTGTAGGCTTCGGGCAGCGCTGCCTTACAATGCGCATTGGTACTCGCCTCCACTACTCGAGTTGCCCAATAAGTAACAATTAATTCGTGTACACAAACTAACCCTTACAAGAGTCGAGGTTAAGCCACTAGCAGGATACACAAGTGCACCGCGCCACGCCAGAGCCAAGACTGCGTCAGCTGCGGTTTCATCGGTCTTTTACGCACGAAGGAATGACTCGAATAATAGAATGAGTGAGGGTAGATGAATAATAATAACAAAGCAGGTACCGACATTAATAACTATCTGCATTAATTCTCCGACACGGCCATCCTGCTAGCACACGCCCTCGTGTGAATGTAACAAGACGATAAAATTTGAAGCATCTTTAAAATCTCGGCCTACCTGACCTTAACGTGAAATTACATTCTTTGCTTCATCAGTTAACTTATCTCAAATAAACTACCAATTTATCCTATTAGTTCACAGACGAAAGGTTCCTGTAACCGTCTTCTAAATAAAGTTTTATTATTGACACATTAAGATCACATACAACGCTCAACAAACGACAACTATTGCCACCCATATCGTCATCACCTCATGTGATACGACCAATACATATCGTCATCAACTCATATGATACGACCAACGCATATCGTCATCAAACCAATTATAACTAATCACTTTACACAAATACCACAGCCATGTACCATCGACGTCATCACAACAAAAACTATAGACGTACTCTACTTCTACGACAAGTTACAACCAAGTTTACAGATATCCACGAGTAAACACCTCTAACACCACGGCTCTCTAGCCGAAGAGCAATCACATTGCTCCCTCACATCTCAGTACGCACATCCATCGAATGGATAGCCCGTGTCAGTCACCCCTGCGACTACACGTACGGTGTCAGACACCACGGCCCTCTAGCCGAACAGCAATCACATTGCTCTCACACATCTCAGTACGCATATCCATCGCATGGATAGCCCGTGTCAGTCACCCCTGCGACTACACGTACGGTGTCAGACACCACGGCCCTCTAGCCGAACAGCAATACGATACGGTCTCAACAGACCACGACCTCCGCCAGTAAGGTTAACTTTGCACACCGCTTACCCACGGACTACTTGGGTTGCCCCAAGAGACACCGATTTCAACCGGGCTGCGACTACGATAACTACTGGTACGGTCGAACACAATACGGTCGATAGAGTCATTCACTCGAGTCTACGTAAACTTGAACATCATCATTACCAACAAGATCATAATTACATCAATTTCGTCTGGTACATGACGTGCTGGCATTTTAACTGAAGTTCTTAAACAACAACTGCCTATTCACTAACAAACCCGCCAACAGACTATAAAAAAAAACGACAAACTACCTATCAGAAAACCAGCATTAACTATTCGGAAGATGGCGTCATAAACTTTACGCTCCCTCGACACTGATTCACCAAACAACAATAGTTAAAATACCGTGTAAGACAGTAGAAACAAACTCAAAAATATCAGTCACAGAGGGTAATCGAAAAAAACTCAAGCTAAGACGATATTAACACTTTATCACAAACAAGTGGGTAACCACAAAAACTTAACGCAAATATAACTGTCCAGAGTCATGTATCAACGTCTATCAAACTTTCAATAACCAAACTCATTTTCCACGACACTAACAACTATGTAAGCCACCCTTCCAACCAGCAATTACAATTACTCCACAATCCACGTGTATCCCTCTTGGATCACGTCACAGTGTATCCCTACTCTTGGATCACACATTCATCACAGTGTATCATCCTCTTGATGACTACACACTACAGTCTTTAGAGTGCTTACATCGGTTTTCTGTCACCTCACTAAGACTTTCACCATTATGATCGTCATCTACATTAAACTCAATTGGTACATGACCTTTCTGACATCTTCCTTAAACTCCACTTACAAAGTCAAGCAAAAACAAAATACCGCTCGACTATCCTGACAAAAAATTATCCAACAAGTTAATATCATGTCCGTATGTCACTGTGATACTCACGACTATCGCTGCAACTAACCGCGACGGCTCGCATTACGATTACGCTCACGATCTGACATTGTAACTGAATCGAAACAGAATCGCAAAATCTATTAGAAAAATTTAATCACTACACAACTACCTTACGTATCACAATAAAACTAAATTCAACAAATAACCGGCAAATCGAATTACGTAATCGAACACTGAACAAAAACCACTTGTACACCGATAACAATACAAAGAACGACCGAAAATAACTAAAATACCTGGGTACATCGATATTTTCATCACCAAATGCTGCAACTACCTTGCACACTTGCTAAAAATAGAACCTAAACAAAGAAACCCAAACTCCGAACTAAAAAAAAATTAACAACAACTTTAAGTACCCGACTACGCTCGCGTCATTTAATATTTTTTTTTAACATTGAACTTAGTCTATTCCTCAGTCATACCAAGTAAAAGTTTGTGAAGAGATAGGTTACTATTACTACTAAATCGGTTTAAATGATGACGACTCGACTTGCGCTTCGATCTACCGCACGATAATTTAACGGGACTACGCGAACGCGATTCTCGTGGCATCGTGAAATAAATTACTCACTAGTAACACTCTTGGTGGGCACGAGAACAGTATCCCACTTCTGATGTCGGCGCGATCAGAAATAGGTAGGAGAAGGGCGGATGGCCGAACTAGTTTATTAACACTGTAATTTAACACAATATAGTAGAAGAGACTAACTATTTAGTATTCAATGGACTCACCGAGCGGGTATCGTGTCTATCGCGTGGTAGAGTGACAACTCAGAGTCAGTGCCCGGGACTTGTGACCCGAGTGTAGGCTTCGGGCAGCGCTGCCTTACAATGCGCATTGGCACTCGCCTCCACTGCTCGAGTTGCCCAATAAGTAACAATTAATTCGTGTACACAAACTTAACACCTACACAACCTATATCTTACAACCTATATCTGTATATAATCTGTCACTGCAAGTGCGCGCAGTCGCGAAGGTGACGGTGACGTGACAGTGACAAAGAATTTTTTGTCACGGTGACAAATGTCACTAGTGCGCGCAGGGCCTAACCCTTACAAGAGTCGAGGTTAAGCCACTAGCAGGATACACAAGTGCACCGCGCCACGCCAGAGCCAAGACTGCGTCAGCTGCGGTTTCATCGGTCTTTTACGCACGAAGGAATGACTCGAATAATAGAATGAGTGAGGGTAGATGAATAATAATAACAAAGCAGGTACCGACATTAATAACTATCTGCATTAATTCTCCGACATATTTAAATATATCTATTACTTTACTTAACCATAGTATATAAAAACACCAAAAATAAGAAATTATTCAATAGAAAGGCACTTTGCCTTAATATATTTCACCAGGGGGTCACCGTGACCATTGCCACTCAACTCCAGTTAGTGCTACTTAGTGTAATTCAACACTGACAACGTTTCTATGCGCATATTTAGCTTTCGTGTCACAAAGTTATATTGCCTCCCGACCTTTATTAACATCTTTGCTTTAACTAGTAAGGATAATCGAATAACTAGTTTAAATAGGACGGAATTTGAATATATTACTAAGGAGCGACAAAAAGACTGTCTATAAAGAATTATCGTCAAATATTGTTAGCATTTACTGACAATTATTACAATATTGGATTTTGTATTGATATTACTTTTATCGTATATTCGCTTAATACCGGAACAGTACAAAGATGTCGCCACCATCTTCCGAATGGTTAATATTTATTTACGATTAGTCAGTCGGTATCTTTATTGTTTAGTTTTACAGGATAGTTACTCAATAAATACTGTTATCGTTTAATTTATGCTTCTACTAATTTTATAAGATGGTTTATGTTGTTTTACTGTAATTATTACTTGTTAATGTATCGAAAGAGCATATAGATGGAGACACCATCTTCCGAATATTTAATACTAATTTTATGATTGGTCACTCAGGGTAGATGAGACCTGTACCGTATGTGATTGTTTTAAAGGTAGAGGCGACCTGTACTGTTGAAATGAGCTTCACGGTTTCGGGGTAGATGAGACCTGTACCGTATGTAATTATTGTGTTAAGTTTCACGGTTTCGGGGTAGATGAGACCTGTGCCGTATGTAATTGTTGTGTTAAGTTTCACGGTTTCGGGGTAGATGAGACCTGTACCGTATGTAATTGTTGTGTTGAGTTTCATGGTTTCAGAGTAGATGAGACCTGTACCGTATGTAATTGTTGTGTTGAGTTTCACGGTTTCAAGGTAGATGAGACCTGTACCGTATGTAATTGTAAACTACTATGATATTTTTTGTTATTGCATTCTTAAGTTATTTTTTTTGTACCGTGTGTAATTGTTGTATTGAGTTTCACGGTTTCAGGGTAGATGAGACCTATACCGTATGTAATTGTAAACTACCATGATATTTTTGTTATTGCATTCTTAAGTTATTTTTTGTACCGTGTGTAATTGTTGTGTTGAGTTTCACGGTTTCAGGGTAGATGAGACCTGTACCGTATGTAATTGTAAACTACCATGATATTTTTTGTTATTGCATTCTTAAGTTATATTTTTTTTCTCTAATAATTGTGTTTTGCTATTATTCACGAGGACGTGAATTTTGTGCGGATGGCCGAATGTTAGCATTTACTGACAATTATTACAATATTGGATTTTGTATTGATATTACTTTTATCGTATATTCGCTTAATACCGGAACAGTACAAAGATGTCGCCACCATCTTCCGAATGGTTAATATTTATTTACGATTAGTCAGTCGGTATCTTTATTGTTTAGTTTTACAGGATAGTTACTCAATAAATACTGTTATCGTTTAATTTATGCTTCTACTAATTTTATAAGATGGTTTATGTTGTTTTACTGTAATTATTACTTGTTAATGTATCGAAAGAGCATATAGATGGAGACACCATCTTCCGAATATTTAATACTAATTTTATGATTGGTCACTCGCCGTCTTTGTAAACTATTGGCGGGATTTCTGTCCTATAAATACGATAATTTGTAAGTGAAGAGTCAGTTATTGTTTAATCATTGTGCGACTAGCATTGCTGCTCGATAAGTATAGTATAAGTGATTAGTGTGATAATGTATTTAATGTAGTTAAAAGTGTGAGTTGTGAATAAATAACTATAGACTTGTAGTGAGAATTAATTATTTCTTTGAGTGTTTTCAGCTGTTGTTCTACATCTCAGAAGTGGGATCAACCCACTTAACTTGTTATTTTGGTGCTATTGATTGTATTTTTTTAGTTCAGTTTTGATTTCTTTGTTTAAATTCTATTTTTACTGAGTGTGCAAGTAAGTTGCAATATTTCATGGTGATTAGTGGGTACATCGATATTTTAGTTCTTTTCGGCTGTTATGTTACATTCTTATCGGTGTACAAGTGGTTTTTGTTCAGTGTTAGTTTACGTTATTCTATTTACCGGTTATTTGTTGAATTTAGTTCTGTTTTGGGATACGTGGGTAGTTGTGATTCATTTTGCTAACAGATTTTTTTTTTTTTTTTTTAGATTCACAATTTGTTTCGATTTAGTTACAATGCCAGATCGTGAGCGAGATCATAGTGTGAGCCGTCGTGGTAGTCTCAAACTGAACGACAGCTTTCTAATCGACAGCGTCAAGATGCATACGTTAACCAAGGTCGTAAGCTGCTCCGTACTTTTGAAGTGAGTTCATTGTTTTTTTTTTTTTTTTGTTAGAAAACAGGCACAATCGACTGGGAGGCTGGATTCCTGTATGCGAGGGCCTTACCGTGTGGTAAGAGTTCTCCCTCACGGTCGCTACGAGATTAAGCTCGTGGCCGGCCGTTACGGGGAATCAACGCAAGCGGCTGCTGAATAGATGATTCCGTGTCAAGGAGAGTGTACACCCGCTGTGTGCTCTGCTATGCTTAATAGTGAGTTATTTGATTTATTTTGGCAGTGAGTTATGACGTGTCGGCATACTCTATCTGTTATTATTATTAAATTATTACGTACGCGTTGTTTTGTAAACAACAAGGCGTTCGCACGTTCGTTTTTTTTTTTTCAAATAATAATTTGGTTGCTGTGCTAGTTGTACTACAGTACTGTAATTGTAAATACAATATTTCTCATGTTTAGTACGTTCCTCGTGCTATTGTAAATATCATTTAATTATTTACACTTCTTTACATACCAACACAAAGTTACAAAAAAAAAAAAAAAAAAAAAAAAAAAATAGTGTCTGTTCGTTTTTAAGAATTGTAAAAAGGTAGGATGGTACTGTGTGACAAAGTGGAACTGTGGATAATGATTTGTAAATAAGTTTTACACAATTAAATTGGTAGTTAAGTAATAAGGACTTTTGAATTGCTTAACTTTCAAAGAATAAGTAAAATGTCTCGCGGTAGTGTTTCACCAATTTATAACTTTTTCGAGAAGTCCAGTGAAGGCAATAAAACGGTTTTGTGGAATTTTTTTTTTGTAAATACAATCAATGAACTTTTAATTATGCCTATAATAAATAATAATTGTAACTTAAACAACAAGCAATTAATTGACTAAATAATTTTGTAAAAACAGTAAACACTATCACATACCTACTGTCGTTTCCCTTTCTTGCCTAAGTTGTCTTATGAATTATGATGTTAACAGATAGTTTATGTGGACTAATGTGAGACTAGCTTGTTATAATTTGTTAAAAGTAAAAAGTGTATACACAAAATTAAAAGATAAACTTAATAAAGAGGAACGTTGTGGTGTGGTATATAAAATCCCATGTGAATGTAATTTGTGCTATGTAGGACAGACCAAGCAGTTCTTGGAATCTAAAATTAAACAACATAGAAATAATTGCAAAAATGTCAATATTTTGAACGAAATTAAGACAGCTCTTGCGTCACATAATTTTGAGCATCATCACAATTTTGAAATTTTGGGCTATGAAGGGAATTGGCTAAAACGGAACATAAGCGAAATGATATTCATAAAGGTAAATGAGACAGTGAATAAAAGAACGGATACAAACGGTTTAAGTATTTATATAAGGATATTTTAAAAGAATATAAAAGTAGAATTAAATAACAAAACGATTAACTTGGTTTTTTTTTTTCAAAAATTAATTTAAAAAAAAAAATATGTTGAAACGTTTAATTATTGTAAGGATTAATAAAGTCTAGAAGTAACGTAATAATAGAATATAATTATATAATATATGTACAAATAAAATTAGTTCTTTCAAAATTAGTATAATTAAAAATAGAATTTTTATAGGTTTAAATATGTAATGGTAACATTATTAAAAAAAAAAAATTTTGGACCTTTCCTTTGTTCAAAATGTAACGAAATTTAGTAATAACAGTAAAATAGAATTAAATTAATACAATATATAATGATCTGTAAGTACAAATGATTAGTGCTTTTGTTGGAATAATTAGATGTTTGAATTTTAATGTATTAGACATACTCTGCATTAATTTTTCGGTTTTGGATTACAGTAACTGCCTGACAAATAATAATGAATATAAGAAATTAATACGTACCTATTGACAAGGTAACATTAAATTTTATAGTATTAACTTATTTGGTTAGGTATTGTAGTAAATAACAGAGAACCTATATTGACTAGTTGTTTTGTGATTAGAGAAAATGACATTATATTTACTTTCTTTGGTTAAAAATTGAGAATGTAATGAATTCTAGAAACAGTTTGATAAAATATAATTATAAAACAATATAATTTAACTACTAGGTTATAATGGTTGGTATAGTGAATCTTTATAGGTATTGGTACAATTAATTGTTCGAAATTTGATGACATATTAAAAAAAATTATTTTATTGTTTTTTTTGATTATATTAACTGCCTGACAAAGTATTAGACAAGCAATTGATGAAATAATGGATATAATGAATTATAATGTAAATTTTGACAAGGTTTGTTTGCTACCTTGGTAAAGAAACAATAACCTATAATGATTAAGTGTATATTTTTTTAGAATAAATGACGTTCTATGGGGAAAATATCACTTTTTAATGAGTCAAGAGAATACATAATTTTAGATTTTAGAATGCTTTAACAAAAGTATAGTATATTGTCACAATAATAAAAATTAAAAAAAATTTTGAATGTATCTGAGAATATAAAGTAATATTATTAAAATTTTCAAACGAAAAAAAAAAAAAAAGTCAATTATATCAATTATAAAGGTAATTTACGTTGTTTTATTAGTTTCTTGTTAAATATATGTATAATTGTAGTATAATGACTCTTTCATTGTGTATTAATACAGATGCCTGATGAAGGTCGAATAAAGATCGAAACCTCGCATGATTTATGATTTGATTCTTTGGTTGGCAACCTCGGTCCACTTCCCTACTAAATTTGAACAACAGAGTTGTGGCTTGAGTTTTGCGATACAATTTAATACAGTGCAGCGCGTTGCGAGTGGTTGCTAAGTTGCAAGATAACTGGCGTGTTGTCAGATAAAACGATAATGTCTCCGTTGGTCTCCGCGTTGAGACCGCAGCCAAGTTTTATAATAGCGTGTTGTAATGATAGAAAATAAAATAGCGCGCTAGAAAAATATAGTTAATAGACTATAACGCATCTTTGGTTTATAGCGGATTTGAACACGCAGGGTCATGCCACGGGTTGGCCTCTGACGAGACGTGGTGTGTGTGGCATATGTTTGCGTGGCAAACATTGTCCGTGTTTTATTTGTTATCTTGGGTTTGATTGTCGGACTCTGCCTGCCGGTTGCGGGCCTCGGGCGCCGCCTGACCGGGTGACGGAGCTGCTGACTGTCTTCTGTCTGCGGGCTGCCCTGCCTGCCGGTTGCGGGCCTCGGGCGCCGCCTGACCGGGTGACGCAGCTGCTGACTGCCCTCTGGTTGCGGGCTGCTCTGCCTGCCGGTTGCGGGCCTCGGGCGCCGCCTGACCGGGTGACGCAGCTGCTGACTGCCCTCTGGTTGCGGGCTGCTCTGCCTGCCGGTTGCGGGCCTCGGGCGCCGCCTGACTGGGTGACGCAGCTGCTGACTGCCCTCTGGTTGCGGGCTGCTCTGCCTGCCGGTCGCGGGCCTCGGGCGCCGCCAGACCGGATGACGCAGCCGCTGACTGCCCTCTGTCTGCGGGCTGCTCTGCCTGTCAGTTGTGGGCCTCTGGCGCCGCCTGACTGGGCGACGCAGCTGCTGACTGTCTTCTGTCTGCGGGCTGCTCTGCTTGCCAGTTGCGGGCCTCTGGCGCCGCCTGACTGGGCGACGCAGCTGCTGACTGTCTCCTGTCTGCGGGCTGCTCTGCCTGCCGGTTGCGGGCCTCGAGCGCCGCCTGACTGGGCGACGCAGCTGCTGACTGTCTCCTGTCTGCGGGCTGCTCTGCCTGCCGGTTGTGGGCCTCGGGCGCCGCCTGACTGGGCGACGCAGCTGCTGACTGTCTCCTGTCTGCGGGCTGCTCTGCCTGCCGGTTGCGGGCTTCGGGCGCCGCCTGACTGGGCGACGCAGCTGCTGACTGTCTCCTGTCTGCGGGCTGCTCTGCCTGCCGGTTGCGGGCCTCGGACGCCGCCTGACTGGGCGACGCAGCTGCTGACTGTCTTCTGTCTGCGGGCTGCTCTGCCTGCCGGTTGCGGCGGGTGGAAGCGACCTGTACTGTTGAAATAAGGTGGAAACGGCTTGTGCCTTTGAAATAGTCTTCGCGGTTTCAGGGTAGATGAGACCTGTACCGTATGTGATTGTTTTAAAGGTGGAAGCGACCTGTACTGTTGAAATAAGGTGGAAACGGCTTGTGCCTTTGAAATAGTCTTCGCGGTTTCAGGGTAGATGAGACCTGTACCGTATGTGATTGTTTTAAAGGTGGAAGCGACCTGTACTGTTGAAATAAGGTGGAAACGGCTTGTGCCTTTGAAATAGTCTTCGCGGTTTCAGGGTAGATGAGACCTGTACCGTATGTGATTGTTTTAAAGGTGGAAGCGACCTGTACTGTTGAAATAAGGTGGAAACGGCTTGTGCCTTTGAAATAGTCTTCGCGGTTTCAGGGTAGATGAGACCTGTACCGTATGTGATTGTTTTAAAGGTAGAGGCGACCTGTACTGTTGAAATGAGCTTCACGGTTTCGGGGTAGATGAGACCTGTACCGTATGTAATTGTTGTGTTGAGTTTCACGGTTTCGGGGTAGATGAGACCTGTACCGTATGTAATTATTGTGTTAAGTTTCACGGTTTCGGGGTAGATGAGACCTGTGCCGTATGTAATTGTTGTGTTAAGTTTCACGGTTTCGGGGTAGATGAGACCTGTACCGTATGTAATTGTTGTGTTGAGTTTCATGGTTTCAGAGTAGATGAGACCTGTACCGTATGTAATTGTTGTGTTGAGTTTCACGGTTTCAAGGTAGATGAGACCTGTACCGTATGTAATTGTAAACTACTATGATATTTTTTGTTATTGCATTCTTAAGTTATTTTTTTTGTACCGTGTGTAATTGTTGTATTGAGTTTCACGGTTTCAGGGTAGATGAGACCTATACCGTATGTAATTGTAAACTACCATGATATTTTTGTTATTGCATTCTTAAGTTATTTTTTGTACCGTGTGTAATTGTTGTGTTGAGTTTCACGGTTTCAGGGTAGATGAGACCTGTACCGTATGTAATTGTAAACTACCATGATATTTTTTGTTATTGCATTCTTAAGTTATATTTTTTTTCTCTAATAATTGTGTTTTGCTATTATTCACGAGGACGTGAATTTTGTGCGGATGGCCGAATGTTAGCATTTACTGACAATTATTACAATATTGGATTTTGTATTGATATTACTTTTATCGTATATTCGCTTAATACCGGAACAGTACAAAGATGTCGCCACCATCTTCCGAATGGTTAATATTTATTTACGATTAGTCAGTCGGTATCTTTATTGTTTAGTTTTACAGGATAGTTACTCAATAAATACTGTTATCGTTTAATTTATGCTTCTACTAATTTTATAAGATGGTTTATGTTGTTTTACTGTAATTATTACTTGTTAATGTATCGAAAGAGCATATAGATGGAGACACCATCTTCCGAATATTTAATACTAATTTTATGATTGGTCACTCGCCGTCTTTGTAAACTATTGGCGGGATTTCTGTCCTATAAATACGATAATTTGTAAGTGAAGAGTCAGTTATTGTTTAATCATTGTGCGACTAGCATTGCTGCTCGATAAGTATAGTATAAGTGATTAGTGTGATAATGTATTTAATGTAGTTAAAAGTGTGAGTTGTGAATAAATAACTATAGACTTGTAGTGAGAATTAATTATTTCTTTGAGTGTTTTCAGCTGTTGTTCTACAATATCTACAATTTGCGCTTATTATTTTTCAATTGACTTAAAAAAGGAGTAAGTTTCAATTCGACTGTTTTTGTGTGTGTTGCCTCATAACTTTTTACTGGGTGGTACCGAATACCAAAATCGATTCTTTATTCAATCGAAAGCGGTGTATTTAATTGACTTGTCGTATTATTAAAGTTTTTTTTTTTTCGATTCCGAGCAAAAACTTACTACACAAGATATTTACTTCTTAAGTCTACTAATTATGTGTAATAATTATAATTTTAGAAACGAATTAACTAGTTATATGCATTAAGGTCGTCCGTAGGCTATGAACAGTATATAACATTACGAAAATTATTCGTAAACGGGATATTTACCATGTTTATTATTTTCGCTTTGTGGAGCTCGATATTTCGACATTGACTGCGAATGTCTTGATCACGTGACATCTCGTCTAAATATAATAGAAGTAACCATGTTAATCTAAAATCTCATATAGTATAGGTATAACATTGATACTGGGTTCAGATGAGATTTAGTTATAAGGCGAATAACTTCTTATGGTTATGGCAAACACATGAATTCTTAAGCATATCGTCAACGTATCCGTTCTCGTTGTTTTGAAGAAAAGCGACGTTAATACGACGTTGATTAAGCCTCGCATATCGTAAAATGGCCTACAGAGAAAATTGGATGGCTTGAGTCAAAATAACGATGATCTTCCGAATTTCAGTAACGATTACATTTCCTGTAACTTTAGATCTATTATTCAGACAAGTTCGTAAGACTTGAAGCTTTATTAAAAGAGAATTTGAACAATCTCAATCAGTATATAATAGCCTGGTTATCTAGATCGGCTTTTAGTATAACAAAGAAGTAACCCTGAAACGTAACGGCTTAGGTTTTTACTTCGGATATTAAAAGGCACTTTACGTTATTTATTTACATTGAGGGCAAAGTTTCCATTTTACGTTTATCTTTTATCGACTGTAATTATTAAAGTTCTGAATTCTGTCCGGTTTTAAACATGGCGGCCGCTATTTCCTTCATTTAAATAATTTTTCGCTCGCTATATTGGGACAGGAAATTTGCTAAAGTTTCACATTAAGTACTTTGTAACAAAGTTAAAACCACAGTGTTAGGTTCTCAGGAATTAACAAAAAGCCTGTTGTTGTAAAGACTTAATTAGTTTTAGTATAACTTATTGTAATTTATTCACCAGAAGTTCACCAGAAGTGAGACGGCAAATAAAAAAAAGGAAATAAAATTTCAATAAGACACAAACAACAAATCACATGCATATTTAAATTTATATTTGTTCGAGTGCTTACCACATTTATTTTGTTGAGGTCTTCGTCAGTCTCCCCGTGATCATGGTGATTGAAATATTGCCAATATATAGATACCTCAACAAAATAAGTAATAAAACGATAAACGTGGTAAGTAAACAAATATAAATTTAAATATGAAATGTGATCTCGTCAGCTTGAAAATATAAATCACATGCACTTGATGCAATTGCAGTAAATGGTTGCTTATCCACCTAATAACCGGAACTGACAACTTCAAAGTCGCATTGAAGACTGCCATGCCATAAGTACACATTTAAAAGATCGTATTTTTTTATATGTTATTTATATGGACGACGTAAATTTTGAAATTTTGTTTCGCATAATATCATGCTTTTTGAGATAGAATTAATGCTACAAAATATTACGATATACGCATGTATCATAGAATAGAATTAATATCGAATAATAAAACACTTCACCTGATCATAATATTAAGATGGCCTTTTAAAACCGAACTTCATTTTCTCAATTTTGAAAAGCGTTTTCTTTTTACTAATAACATCTAATATAAGGGCGTTGTCGTACTAGTAGGTATGTACGAATTCAGCGATATCCATACGCGTGTGATAAAAATCAGTCGAAAACATCACACTATTGGTTGTGCATACTTTTTTAGTATAAGAGAAACTATTTATTTTAAATTGAAGGTTACCTAATTAACAATAATAATAATCGTAATTTTAAAATTATACCTAATTATCAATTACATAATCCATAAGCTTGTAAATCTTTCTTTATAGATACATATATCGTCAGATCACAAATTCCGAAAAACAACGCAAAAGGGTCTTCTCAATTTACATTTTATTGGAAGACATCATTACGAGAAATATCAATATTTTTTACATTTCAGTTTTGGCTCTTAAAAGTGAATGTTACGTTTATCTCATTTGAGTTTAAATCGCTAAAGCAAAATTAAGTGGCGGAGTGACTGCGGGGAAAATTGGAAAATTGAAGGCAATCTTCTTGGCGGTGAAAATGTAAATTTATTCTATTACGTTTGTATGTCGCCCTCAGTACATTACTTTTACGTGATTAACTTTCTATTTAATCGTCATAAAATAAAATCTGTTCATCGAAATTGCAGGTAATAACAATAATTATAATATTATATATATAACAATAATTACAATAATTATAATAGTGCTGTGTAACTGTAGCAAACCAAAATGGCACCATCCTGTCTTTCAACAACCTGTGACCTCGTAAACTATGTGCATTAAAGCCGCTCATTTGTATTTTGCGCTTATGAAACCATGACCACTTATAAAAATATTGATATACTTCGTTGGTTAAAACTGCCTTAGATATTCGTAGATCAGACGCATGATGTAGTAGTAGTAAAAAAGTATATTCAACCAACTTTAAATAATTGTGTTTGTTCGCAAACGAAAAATTCCGACTTCAGTTAGTTACATCGACCGTATACACCGATCGTAATACAACGTGGGTAGACGACAAAGTAGTCAAGTATATAAGTATTATTAGAGATAACTCAAAAAGTACTCCCCAGAACGCTATCAAAATTAAATGAAACCATGTGACAAGCATTAACTTTCTATTAAAAGAAAAATCATCGAAATCGGTCGACCCAATAACAAGTTATGAGGTCGAAGGTACAACGAAGGTCTACGAAAAAATAGTCAAGCAAATACGCATTATTAGAGATAGCTCAAAAAGTACTACTTACTACTTTTTACACTCCTGTTAATTACTTATTTTAAAGTAATTAAAACACATAAATTAACACAAAGTTCGTGTAAACAGTAACACGGCAGTGCCTCATCCTTAAAATGCATGCAAATTGCCAACTCGTTCGTAATTTTACCTTAATTTGAATATGCAACAAATTCGTCATTTACATGGTAATGGAGTTTTTGAATAGAATCGTCACTTTACATTTTAGAAAGTTTATATTAGTTTCATTTTACAACACTTCAACAGTATCGACATTATAAGAACTTGGTAAATTCATTTACTAAAAAGACTCGACTAGGACAAACACAATGACAGTCTCTATGATTTGATTTTTTACTGTAATATCTTCCAAAAACCACGTTGATTTATCTGTATACTTATAAAATTATTTCTTGTCTCAGTAATTGTCTTTGTTTGTACTTTTTCAAGTCTTATATTATCCAAAACACTTTTTTCTATAAATTTACCAAATGCGTAAAAAGTTTATTATATACAATTCTTAAGATGAGAATTAATGGTTTCTCCACACAGATTTATTCATCTATTTTGTTTCAATCAAGTCTAACTTGATCTCAAAACTAGATAATTTGACAAAGTTGGACTGCCACAGGTACAGACAGAGTTTTTATTTCTTATTTATGTTATTACTTTAAAAAATTAGTCTACGTCAAAATAACGTAAGTATATAATACAGCAAAACTCTACCGCTTTCATCTCTCCTAATAGCAGTTTACCTAAATTATTTTTCTTTGATCTAAAGCAAAGTAATATCATAGTCTGCGTTAAAATAACACAAATAAAGATTCGTGAACCAATTATGGTTTCCAAAAGTTCTTTTATTTATATGAAACAAAAATGTAAATATTTCCAGTTATTATTTTATAATTTAGTTAATATTAAAACAGTGTTATTTTTTACTACGTTCGCATAAGAAGATTAAAAATATATAATTATATTATCCTGCAACATACAACATGCGATGTAACAAAACCCATCTGCTGTAATATATATTTTAGGGAGGGAGGTACGATCTGGGAGGTATGATCTGGAAGGCGGCAATACATAACAATAAATTATACCTTAATGGGTAATAAAGAAAATTCACTTCTCCACCGTTGCGTTGGTCACGACGACGTTTAGCAAAAATTCGTTTTAATTTTGTTTCTGCTCAAAAAAAAAAATCGACAAGTAATAAAATAAAAACTTAAATAACTATTATTAGGACTTCAAATATGATCACATTACAAGTACTAGCTTTCTAATGCTACTACCATATTCTAATACTATATCATCAAAATCGGTACACACAGTAAAAATTTATGAGGTGCCGATAAACAATTAGGGATAAATGTCGAAGGACGAAGAGCGATCGGCAAGCCAAAAAAGCGATGGATGGATTATGTGCGTGATGACATGAGAAAGGAGTAAGCGCTGAAGTGACAAATAATAGAGAGGAATAGAAGAGGAAAACATGTTGTGCCGACCCTACGCAAGGGGGGTAGGGGCAAGGAGATGATGACATGAAAAATACATTAAAACTGAGAATCTCCTACTTTTTTGAAGTTGCTTTATAAGGGATATTTTACACCTAATCTGATGATCGATCTTTCACATACTGAATTAACATTTAAGATTGAATATTATAATATATATGTTTATTCATTGAGCGATAACAACATTCGTATGTCGTCTCTGATTTACTGCCAACACGAATGTTTTCATTGGGCCCTTTTATTCAAAACCACATTGCTGTTGACGTTTATAAGAAATCTGAAATTCAACTTTGTCAAACATGATTCGTCACAAGTCACAGTTTCTATTTTTTTTTTTTTTATGTTACTAGGTCGGCAAACAAGCGTACGGCTCACCTGATGGTAAGTGACTACCGTAGCCTATAGACGCCTGCAACACCAGAAGCGTCGCAAACGCGTTGCCGACCCTATCCCCAATCCCCCCTAGGAGCTCTGGTCACCTTACTCACCAACAGGAACACAATACTGCTTGAAAACAGTATTATTTAGCTGTGGTCTTCTGTAAGGTCGAGGTACTACCCCAGTCGGGCCGCTCCATATTTTGAGCAGGAAATTTCCTGCTGTGCCCTACCTCAGTACATAGTAAGTCTATTTGTTAAATTAAAAAAAAATAGACAGTGATGAACTTTGGTACGCGTAGACACGTTACGCAGCTTAATTTGACTAGATGTGTATCTACTGAAATTAATCATTTGAATATTGCTTTTTCATTTAAAAAAATATGTCTACTACATTAACCGATACTAATGCCACTTATATATAATACAAAATAAAAAGCAATTCGCCATCTGGTTTAGGGCAGTTTAACCAAAGAAGTGTGGCTAAGCCCTTACAATCCTTACAACGCCTTAGGGTGGATAGCAGGTCAGAGGAAAACCATTACGCGTGAAAGAGAACTGCTAATTTTGAAACATAAACTTTTGGGTTAGTTAGGTCGAGAAGACTACGTATTTTCCTTAAGGATTGATGTAGTAAAGTTTGTAGTTTAATATGGTATATTAAAGTTATATTCAAGTTTGATTTATACTTCTAAGGAAACACTTTAAGTACACCGTGAAAAGGTCATTAAACTACTATTGGTTAACACCGTAAAGCCTCAGTTACACTAGGGAGCAAATAGAGCAACATGTTGCGGAACATGTTCCTCAACAACTACGTAGAAGTTGCCGAGGAAAAGCTCGCTCGCGAGTTGGAAGCAAGCAACATGCCCCGCGTCATGTAAAATGTTGCGGGGCATGTTGTGGGACACTGCAACGTTGCATCGTCACGTATATTGAGTGTTGCACTTCATGTTGCGAGACAAAATGTTCCCTAGTGTATCAGGGACTTAAGATTGAAATGGTTTTGTCAACTAGCTTGATATAAATGTGAAATGTTGCATTATTCTATTGTAGCATTTTTATTTATAGCATGAACTAGGAAGTAATAAATTCGTCTCATATTTATTTTAGTAATTAAATTTAAAAAGGACTAGTTACTAGACATTACTTTTGAAGAAAATAAATACGTAATACATTTTATTTTCCATTTCTTGTATTTAAAACTTAAGAAAATACCAAAATTTACCTAAAAAGTGTTATACTAAAAATTAAAAATGTACATTTTGTTTAAACTTATATGGTATACTTAAAAGAATAACTGTTTATAGAAAGAAAACATAAAAATTTATAGAATACGACGATATGAAGTTTTTATCTTATTTACTGACGTTAGACCTTTTTGTCACATATCTAAGTATATAAATTTAGTCCATCGTTTCAATTGTAAAATTATTTTTTAAAATAAGTCTATTAATTATATTGTAAGACTAGCTTCTGCGCGCGACTTCGTCGGCGTGGACTCCGCTCCTATTGGTCTTAGCGTGATGATATATAGCCTATAGCCTTCCTCGATAAATGGGCTATCTAACACTGAAAGAATTTTTCAAATCGGACCAGTAGATCCTGAGATTAGCGCGTTCAAACAAACAAACAAACAATCAAACAAACTCTTCAGCTTTATGATAGATTAATACCATAAATATTTTAAAAATATTTTTTCTCAAAGAGCCAAAAATGAGTAGGAATAATGATACCCAGCAGAATTTTTAGTTTGAGCTTCCTTCGCTTAAAACACTACAATAAAAACTTTTCTCGTTTAATTAGTGTGAGTATGATACCTAGCCAGACATGTTCAAACCCGCATTGGGTTTCTGGAACCAGTATCTTAATTTCATATGTTTTTAAAGTTTGGAAATTACTATGTCAATCTCTACACTACTAATTCTCGTAAAACAGTCGTAGCTATCTTGTTGATGATTGTGATACTGCAGAACATTCTCAGATATATTTGAGTCGTTTAATTATTTAGACTTAATAAACTTTCTAAAAATAAAAGGAATAACAGAGATAGCTTTGATGGTCTGACTTAAGTGGTAATAACTACTCAGTATGAATTTTTTTTCTATGAAGGAGTAAATTCGAAACTTAATTTACCACGCTGCCTCAACATGTTGTTGTTTTTCTTACATATTCTAGATTTTCCCGAACGCACTCATGTTTCTTCAATAGTTTTTGTAACCGTAAAATATGTTATCTATTCTAATATAATAAAGCTGAAGAGTTTGTTTGTTTGATTGATTGTTTGTTTGTTTGTTTGTTTGTTTGAACGCGTTAATCTCAGGATCTACTGGTCCGATTTGAAAAATTATTTCAGTGTTAGATAGCCCATTTATCGAGGAAGGCTATAGGCTATATATCATCACGCTAAGACCAATAGGAGCGGAGTCCACGCCGACGAAGATTTGAGTCCACTACCAGTGGACATCGATTCAAATGTCCAAGATTCACTTGGCCTTCATAAAATTTTATAATTAACTAGTGACCCGCCCCGGCTTCGCACGGGTGCAATGCTGATAATAAATACTATCTACAACAAAAGATACGTTACAAACCTCTAAAATTATCAGTGTTTCTCTAACATATTATACATGTATTATACATATAAACCTTTCTCTTGAATCACTCTACCTATTAAAAAAAACTGCATCAAAATCCGTTGGATAGTTTTAAAGATCTAAGCATACATACAGACAGACAGACGGGAAGCGACTTTGTTTTATAATATGTAGTAATTAAAGCTATACCTAACTATGTTGATATCGTAGTAAAAAATACCAAAATTCAAAATTACTTATATTGAAAATATAAATAATCGTAACAAACATTTATGATGAAGGGCTATTTTCAGGGAAGTAGTTTAATGTGCTGGATAAAATCAAAGGGGGTCAGGTAAGGGAGTAAAGGTGATGTTTTAGATATGACCGACAGCCATTGTTCCCCGCAATGCAGACAACGCTGCAACGATATGGCGCGTGGTACAATTAATAAAAAATATTACATACAATAAATGAAAACATGTAATACTAAAAATAGTTAAAACATGTGATTTTCAAAATTATTAATGTCGTGAGCTCTTCATTAATTTCGCATTATTTGTTTTGAGCCTAAGGCTTTAAAAGATTGCCTTTTGACATAGTAAAAGAATATTTTATAGCTTCTTATAACGAAAAAAAAAAGTAGACGTATAAGTAATATTTAGAATTCTTCAAATTCTGATGATATACTTGTCTTATTAAAAATGCAATAAAAATTGCCAAACGGCTAATTTAATAAAAATCAGTAAGCAGAATATAAAACTCACATCCAAAGATGAAAGAGGCTATGAAAAAAGAAACAGGCTATGACTTTTTTAACCGACTTCTAAAAAAGGAGGAGGTTCTCAGTTCGACACGTATGTTTTTTTTAATGTATATTAGCTCAGAACTTTTCACTGGGTGGACCGATTTCGATCAATTTTGTTTTAATTGAAAGGTGTTGCGTGTCATGTGGTCCCATTTTAATTTAATTGAGATCTGACAAGTCCTTTTAGAGTTATATCTAATAATGCGTATTTACGTGACTACTTTTTCGTCGACCTACGTTATATTATACCGCATAACTTTTTACTCGGTGTACCGATTTCGATGATTCTTACTTTAATCGAAAGCTAATACTTGTCTTGTAGTCTTGTTTAAATTAGATCGAAAACTGATTACAACTTTTTGAGTAATCTTTAATAGCGCGTATTTACTTGACTATTTTTTCGTCTTATTACGTTGTATTACTTGTCGATGTAATTGAAGTCGGTTTTTTTTCCTTGGCGAGCAAACACAATTATTGTAAAAGAATTTCCCTAAATATCTTCTTTCAACACAATAATATATAATCGTAAGTCGTCGTAAGTAAGTCGTATTTAAAAAGTTTCAAAATTCAACGTAGTTATAACCAAAACGGAATCTATCTGTCATTCTAATATAATCAAATTTAACTTATCACTTACACCATACACTATAGGATTGAACAGCCGTGGTTTGATTACAGTTTTCCGTGTACGGACATCGACTGGTATAATTTACTTGCTATCATAAAACTGAACGCCCATATTTACTTCACAGACGCGTTGTTAATGTTCTTCGTACATTCTAAAGTGGTTTTGGAATAAAAGCAAAATGAATTATTGAATGGGATTTAAAGAAACATAGCATACATGATAGTTTCTCAGCACTAGAATAAATAAGAAATAAATCAATAACGATCACTTGGATTAAAATATAGGGAATTTTTTTTTTTTTTGACTTTTTTTGTCTCTAAAATTATTTCAAACGAGTTATTTACCATGTTTTTTATTTTCATTTTGTGGAGCTCGATATAATATGTTTATTTAAAATGTTATAATTTATTTTATAATAATTATACAGAGCTATTAAAGCAAATAGTAATAAATATATAAAATAAATATAATGTACAATTTTTTTTTTCTCTTTTACACAAACAATCAAATCATACATCTACATTAGATTCCATTTTTCAGCGTAGAATGTATTTTTAGACTCTGCTCAATAAAAAAAAATTATAACAAAAGCTTTACAGTGGCCGAAAATATTGTTAAAAGTTTGTATTCCATATACAGTAGAATTATAAATTTATTTTTTAAAGATGTCAAAAATAAACTTGACACACATAACACAGCAGTAATCAACCAGGGTGTGTTCAATAAAATTACAAAGAGAATCGAACTTCCCAAATAAGCACAACGCAGTACGGAGCTTAAATTCTTGATTGGTATGAAAGCCCGGCTTTCAGTACACTTCAAGTACGTGTATCGATCAATGGTATCCATAAAACGAACTGGTTTTATTTCAAATTTAAAAACTAAATGAACGAGAAGCATTCAGCAGTAGTATCATATTGTGAAATTCCGTAATTTTAATGCCTTATCTAGTAATGACTGGGATTCACACGTCTGTTTAAAGGATAATAAATTACATACATACATACATATAATCACGCCTCTTTCCCGTAGGGGTAGGCAGAGACCACTTCTTTCCACTTGCTACGATCCTTACATACTTGTTTCGCTTCGTCCACTTTCATTATTCCTTTCATACATGCTCTTCGGTTTAGGGTACTCTTGACCTGGCCTTTTTTCAAGACGTCACCGATTTGGTCTTGAAATGTCCGCCTAGGTCTACCCCTTCCAACACTCCCATTCACACTCGCCTTATACACTTTTTTCGTCAATCGCTCTTCATTCATTCTCTCAACATGGCCAAACCATCTCAGCATACCCTTCTCAATTTTTGTCACTACATCTTCTTTCAGACCACAACGTTTCCGTATCTCACTATTTCTAATCCTGTCACTCAGTTTAACTCCTATTATACTTCTTAACGCTCTCATCTCAACTGCATTTATTCTGCTTTCATGTTTCTTCTGCCATACCCAACATTCACTTCCATACATGAGTGTCGGAACCAACACCCATTTATAATGCTTCCATCTTGACTCCTGATTGTACTCAGCTCAGAGGTAGAAGTTTTCCCTCTGGCTGTTTTGGTGGATTTCCAGAAAAACTTGATGTTTGACTGGAAATCTTCAGTGAGCCTCCTATCAAAATCATCCTTTCGTTCTTCTTTCTTTCTAGACACAACTTCTTTCGCTTCTGATTTCAATCTTTTATACTTCGTTCTTACTTCCTATACCTCGTCATCGGTTGCTTTTTGAACTTTTTGGTTAGCTTTTGTTGCTAACCAATCCAACCACGCTTTCTTCTTTTCTTGCACAGCCCTTTGTACATCTCTATCCATCCACACATTATACTTCTTTCTTCCTTTCCTTCTTTTAACCACCTCGCATACCTCAGTAGCAACATTCACGACCCCTTCCTTAAATGTCTCCCACAGATCTTCAATCACACATATCTCTTCTATGCCTTTAAAACTTTCTTTCAGTTTCTCTACATACTCGTCTTTCTTTTCTTTATCTTGCAGATTTTCCACTTGTACTCTTTCTAAAACACTCGTAGGCTCTGCCCCTCGGTGTCGCCACCGTTTAAAGAGGCCACGCATTCGGGCTATGACCAGGAAGTGGTCTGTGGCGAGGCCTACACCGCGGTATGCCCGAGTGTCTAACACTTTCTTCCTCAGTCTTTCATCCACAATTATGAAATCAATCATACTTCTAGACTCACCCTCATCTCTTGTATACAAATGGATTTTTTTGTGGTCAAACATTGTGTTGGCCACGCAAAGATTCGATTCCAAGCAAACTTCAAGCATGCTTCACCCATTGTTATTCACTCTCTCGTCCCCAAACATACCCAGAACTCCTTCATACCCATCACGCTTTACTCCAACCCATCCATTAAAGTCCCCTAACATCAGGATCCGTTCATTTTCTCTGCATTTATTCAAGACCTCTCTCATGCTATCCCAGAATTCCTCTCTCTCTTGTTGGTCTTTTAAATTATAATATTTTAAATTATAGTTAAAAAAACTAAAAAACACGCTTTAATAGCAATCGAACTAAAACGTAGAATTTTTTTTTATCCTGATGATCCTAGTCAGGACTTTAACATAAAGTTATTGTATTGTCAGTGGCTCTTTACCCCTGTGCAAAATTTCCAAGTAAATCAGACTCCTAGAAGTAGGTGAAAATGAAGTTCAAAGATTCCGTTACATACATACATACATACATATATACATACATACATACATACAGGTCAAGCTAATAAAAGCGTGTTAAAAAAGTTTGTGTGTAATTCACACACACACGGCAGAAGTGAAACTTCTGAAAGTCGTTACGATTTCTTCTATCGACAATGATTACGATCTCGTCAAAAAGGTCGTAAGCCCCATGCAAAATGCGTCGCATCGTATTGAGCTATTGTATTCTATTATAGTTTTATATCTTATTCTCTCCTATACATTTATATGATTGTTTCTTTGTCGTGAGTCGTGACGCATTTTCATTTCATCGAGTAT
The DNA here is from genome assembly GCA_905220545.2 of Melitaea athalia. Classification (NCBI taxonomy): domain Eukaryota; kingdom Metazoa; phylum Arthropoda; class Insecta; order Lepidoptera; family Nymphalidae; genus Melitaea; species Melitaea athalia. The sequence goes on along the minus strand of HG992199.1, from coordinate 7,578,511 downwards.
CAAATCCCAAGGATTCTAAAGAAGTTTCACTCTAAAAATATTTTAGGTTTACTTTAGTATATTTAAAATTAAATTGTGAACGAGTTGACTGGTAAATATCTGGTCTGGCTATAAAAATGAATTAAAAATTGAAATAATACTTTTTATTTACTAAATATACTCGTATGATAATATTTGTGTTTGCTAGCAAACGACAAAAACTGACTTCAATTGCATCGGCAAGTAATAAATAATAAATTAATTAACACACGCACTAGTCGTCACTACGATTTTCGAGGGTTTCCCTCGATTTCACTGGGATCCCACCATCAGATCCTGGCTTCCTTATCATGGTACCTAAGTTGGGATATCCCTTTCCAACATAAAAATAATTATCAAAATCGGTTCACGAAGTTATCCCCGAACATACAAAAAAAAACATATATACGGTCGAATTGAGTAACCTCCTCCTTTTTTTAAAGTCGGTTAAAATAAAATATATTCGAATAGAGAAACTCCTTTTTTCAAACCGTTTAAAAGTAACGTAATCTCGATTATTCGAATATGTATTGTGTTTTACAGCTAATATACTACGAAATTCAACGAGAAATGATATTTCTTGCTGCATCAACTAAATGTCATTCAAACTGGAGTATTACGGAAGATTTCATAAAAACGAAATTGTACCGAATCTCAATTTAAACTGACTTTAATTTGAAACGTTATTGGATTTTTCATCACAGCTACTTTTACATCTATAATGAATGTAGCAATAGTGTCGTATTTTTTCAACACAGCCTATTCTAAACAAATATATAACTACTATATGACCCCGCAAACGTTGTTTTGCCAAATATGTTATTAACCACCGCAACCCCTTGTTGTTGCTGGAAGTTCGTAAAATCCGTTCTTAGCTGACCTCTACTCGGCGAAAGGAATATTCCAACCAAATTTCAAGTCTCTACGCCTTATGGTTCCAGAGATATCGTGATGAGTCAATATATGGGTGGAAATCTCTTTTATATATATAGATAGATTAGCTCTGTTTCATCATTCCTTACCAATCTTGATTATGTAACAAAGCTTAGGTACTGTAAATCAGTTTAAGGTACAGATTATATTGTAAAAAGTTTTCATTAATCGTAATTTTCCTCAAAAAAATACGGTTAAATCAGCCACGAAATTGGCTGAAAAATAATAGAAATAATATTGGTATCTTACTTTACTTATGCTTTGTATGAATTATAATTAATATGCTTATATTTAGAAGACAAAAAAACGAGTGTGCTCTAGACCACACGACTAAAGTAAAACTTCTTTAGCTCCATCTGACTCATATCTCCCTCTCAACTTCCGTTCGCCTCGCCCGATCACACTTTTCGTAACTCTCTTGTGACGCTTTCACTTACTCCCCAAGTCAAGGGTGCGTAAAGAAGTTTTACTTCAATATAAAATTAGGCTGAAACACTACTATCAGCCTCGTAAAATTTGTATCAGGTCAACAATGACTTTCACGTTACGCAGTCCGCATCTGACCGTTTCTTCACGGTCCAAATTTACACCTAATGTTCCTTCGTTCACTCCACAATTCCTTTCTCTTTCATTCGTCTCAAACATGAGTCGGTGCATGAACCCAAACCCGTAACCCTAATGGTAAAAGAGAGTGAGAAGAAGAAGAATCCAACCTAAATGACCCATAATTGCTTGCTGTATATCTTATAAATACTTACTAGTTGGCGCCCTTTACTCAATCTTAATGGTTGATTTTCCCACCTATTAAATTCAAATTAGTGCTTACATATTATAGGTAAGACCTCAGGAACTACAACAGTGTTTCCGAATATAAACAGGTCACCCAGGATGTAATAATATCAATTTCCTTAGTTACTTCTATTAAATTATAATCAGACGCGTAAATGGAAGAAAAATCAATCAAAAATACAAAAATTAATGTTTGTATTAAAATACAAGTAAGTCAACTTTTATAACTTGTTTAATTACTAACAAAACAATTTTTATGAATATGTATGTTCTTCTTAATTATTAAGAAATATAAAACATAAGTTAGAATTTCTGAAGTTTAACTTCTTTATTATTCGTTAAATAGCATTTACGCTATAATAAAATGTTGCTAACATTTTTATTTCCATCATTGGAAGAATGAGGTTAATTCAATATCACGTTCGAAAACTTGCCTTTTAACGAAAGTGACCGAACTTTGCCTCGTCTAATACAGATAACACAGATAGTTTATTTGGTACAACGTCTATCAACATTCGGAAGTAAATAAGTTTTATTTCGTATGAAACAAGTATCAAAATACCTTAACAGATATAACCAGAAAATGGCTAATTTGACATCAATTGCTGCAAAAGTTTGCTTTTGATTTTCTTTATTTTCTCTATAAATAATATTAGATACCAAATCTTTTAAGAGCACTTACATTACATTATTTCAATATTAATTTCAGACTATTAAAGTATAATTAAATTCCCTTCTTTTCATAACAATTTTTTACATTTTCTAGTTTTTTTTTTTTGTAATCAATATTGAGAAATCTGATTTAATTAAATTTTATTGTCTATTGACTTAATTTGATTTTCTAAAGAGGGCAAAATAAAATTAATAGTACAATATCTATATATTACTAAGTGAAGCAAACCTTTGAGCTTTGTATCCTTTTTTATGAAAAATGTGCGGACGGAGGAGTATGAATTTTTTTTTCTTGAGTATCCGATTTGAAAAATTCTTTCAGTGTTAAATAGCCCAATTATTGAGGAAGGCTATAGGCTATATATCATCACGCTAAGATCAATAGGAGCGGAGCACCAGTTAAAAATGTTTCAAAATCGGGTTTTTATTTTCTTTTGAGAGCTTCCGCTGCGTGCGCTGCGTAAATAGTTTAAGTACTGGTTAAAGTTAGCGTTAGCCCAAATTCAATATTCCACGTGGACGAAGTCGCGAGCAGAAGTTAGTAGTGTATATAGAGAAGTGCAGAATGCTAATTAATATATTCTTAGTATGCATAAAAAATAAGCATTACACACACTACCATGTCTTTGACACACATGCATATATTATACTCTGTTGTTTATTATAGTAGAAGTATAGTCTTTGACAACAGAACCTTATTAATTTTAGAGCTTATACTTTAAATTAATTTTGGTCGAAATTCAACCACTAGGCGAAGAATAAATATCATCAGTTCAGCCTATTGCAGTCCACTGCTGGACATAGGCCTCTCCAAGTTCGCGCCAGACATCCTGGTTTTCCGCAATCCTCATCCAGCCTACACCGGCAATCTTACGAAGATCGTCGGTCCAACGGGCCGGAGGACGTCCCACACTGCGTTTGCCAAGACGCGGTCTCCACTCCAGGACACGTCTGCTCCAACGGCCATCGGTCCTGCGACACAGATGACCAGCCCACTGCCACTTCAACTTGCTAATTCTGTGGGCTATGTCGGTTACTTTCGTTCTCTCGCGGATAGTCTCGTTTCTAACTCTATTTTTGAGAGAAACCCCAAGCATAGCCCGTTCCATCGCGCGTTGAGCGACTTTGAACTTGTGGACCAGTCCCTTCGTCAGTGTCCACGTCTCGGCTCCGTATGTCAACACAGGCAGGACGCATTGCTCGAAAACTTTTGTCTTTAAGGATTGCGGAATCTTCGAAGTGAAGACTCGACGAAGCCTGCCAAACGCCGCCCAGCCCAACCGAATCCTCCTATCGGCTTCCTTCTCGAAGTTGTTTCGGCCCAGTTGAATGGTGTGGCCAAGGTAGACATAATCCTGAACAACCTCGAGAAGGATACCGTCAACCGATACCGGTCTCGGTATGACTTGGTTGTTAAACATAACTTTCGTCTTGTCCAAGTTCATACCGAGACCGACTCGTCGGGAGGACTCGTTTAGGCCGGTCAGCATTTGGCCTAGCTCATCCAACGTCTCCGCAAAGATGACGATATCGTCGGCAAAACGAAGGTGAGAGATGTATTCGCCGTTGACGTTGATGCCTCGTTCCCCCCAATCCAAGGTCTTAAAGACATCCTCATTAAGAATAAATATAGGCAAATCTAAATATAGAAATGAAACCTACTTACGAGCTATATAACCGTAAGTTATAAGGAACCTAAAAGTTCCTCAATTTTTATGGCGTAATATGATTAAATCACCCCTTGAACTAAAACGATCAATTTTATCGACGCTGTAACTTTGATGACACTTGCGTCAAGAATGTTTTCGCGTTAGCTAGACCTACCTAGTTTTTCGTAATTAAATTTTTTTTTTCAAATCCCGCTGGATCTAAAAATTTTATATGATGTAAAAATGTTTAGCTTTCTTATTTTAATACAGTCAGATAGGCACCAAAACAGATGCCATTAACGCCACTCGATTTATTTGAGGGTCTGTGTTATATCGCGGATCTGAGCAAATAAGACCTAGACGATTTGTGAGCAAAGGTTAGAATATTTACTATCATCAACAGTATAAAACGCAGTGTTAATGTCGAATCATTATTTAATTTGTTAATATCATCTACTCACCTAACTTATTAATTTTAATTTTAATAGTCTTCAAAAATTAAACTGTTTTAAAATACGATGCATGAATGTATAAAACCAATCTTTAAAAATAATAATAATTTATATATGTATTTATTATATTATCTGTATCTGTTATATACTAGTGGTCACCCAGAGGTCGAAATTCGACCATAATTAAAATTTTAAATTAAAGAAAACCAAATAATTATGACAATAAAGAATCGTCTTTTAAATACCTTTCTAATTTGAGTACAGACTTTGACAATCAACAAAATAGTATAATATGCGTGTGTGCGTGTTGTAGTGTGTGTAATGCTTTTTTATTAATTTAATGTATATTTAATGTATAATTTTGAAAAAATATTAGCATTCCGCACTCCTTCTAAGTGTGCGTCCTACTCCTCCGTCCGCGCAATTGTCGTAAAAAGGGGTACAAAGTTTTTGCTTCACGTATTAATATATAGATTAAGCGGGTGGAGTGACATCCAGCATACTAATAATAATACACTTTATTTTACACCGAACACAGAAATAATACATAGCAAAGAAAGAAAGATTTTAACAATATATCATGTACAGGGAAGAGAAAAAAAGGAAGGGCAGAGGAAATGGTTACAACTTTACAAGCAGTACGTCAGCATAGGTGTACAAGTTACAATAAATACTATATAATAAACGTATCCATTTTTAATAATAATAATTAGTTCTCGTTTAGGATTTTATGAAATAAGAAGAGGAAGTTATAGAGTTCCGTTGTTTGGAGTGATAAAGAGTTTGAAAGTAACTCATTAAAAGTTTTTAATTATTTGTTCATTGTTTCGCGCAAACGAGCTTTTAACGAGAAAATTAAATTTGCAAGTATCATTTATGATACAAGTTTGAATATGAAGCTATAATATAGTTGTATGTATTTTTCGTGGTTTTTATGTTTTATGCCTTTTTTGGGTATACGAATGTTGAGGATATAAGCAGAAAGTAAAAAAGTAGTTACCGCCATATTAAATAGTTTCTACTCCATTTTTCCTATTACTTTATCGGCTTAAGTTTTTGAACACTGTTCTTTTTACAAGACATATGAAGTGTTTTCAAACAAGGTATATTTAATTTGATTTTATTTACTAATTTACTAAATAATATTTACATGGAGGTGAATTTTTAATAGATGTTAGTTATATCTCATTAGTTATAAAACTGACCAAAAACCAAATGAGAGATAAGTTGAAATATACTTTTTTTTAACGAAATATAGAAACAAATTATTTGACCCTAATAGAAAGTACTTTGTCATACCATTGTTTATTAACACTTGGTCTAAAATCTGTAATTTCATCGTGTTACAATGCCACATTAATTATAATACTTCTAACATATGTCATAGAAGCAGAATGGATTGTATTAGCCACTTCAATGTTGACTTATATTATATGCAGAACTTGTATTTTCTTTATTTAGCTTGCATTTCTGTAGGAATCAAATTATCAGCTGAGAATAAAAGTCCATGATACCGATAGCTCCATTAATCATACCATTCAGTTTTCCAACAATATTCGCCGAGTATTTTCTAAAGTAAGATTAATGGAGTAGTTTTTGATAAGCCTGACACATTTTGAACGTGCTTCATAAACGTTATTCATCGTTACTATTACTTATTGACTTATCCTCATTATCGTCTTCAATTTAAAGTGTATTTTTATATAATATATGACTCGGATTTCTCAAGTTAATTCATCATCATCATCACATCAGCCTATCGCAGTCCACTGCTGGACATAGGCCTTCCCAAGGTCGCGCCAAACATTATGGTGCGAACTTGGGGAGGCCTGGCCTTGCCTCACCACGCCGCGCTGGGCAAGCGGATGGTGACCGCGGGGCTGGCTTTGTCGCACCAAAGACGCAGCTGCCCGTCTTCGGCCTGTATATTTGAAAGCCAGCAGTTGAATGGTTATCGCACCATCGGTCGGCTTTTTAAGTTCCAAGGTGGTAGTGGAACTGTTATCCCTTAGTCGCCTTTTACGACACCCACGGGAAGAGAGAAGGTGGCTATATTACTTACTCCCGTAACCAACTGCAGGTAGGGTTATTCAGATGCGCATTTTTCAAAATTAAGTTTACAAACGTCAATGTTTTAAGACAAGTACGATAATAATTATGAGAACAGTAAGTTATAAGTCTATCAGGACTATTTGTAGCAATTTTCGGGTCTTGTCAATATTTTTTTTTAATGTATGTAGGTTTACATTGGTCTACAATTAATATTTGTAACACATAGACATACTCATGATGTCAAAGATGTCTTACACAGCTTAAAACTACTTAACTCTAACTCGATTTGGGACCAACTATATTAATAAACAGTAAGTAGTGTTTAAAAATCTCAGATACATATAAGTGATATTAATTAAAATATATCTTGTGTAAGTAGGTATTTCTATAGTTTAATAGTAAAAGTGCTTTGCTGTAAATCTATTTATAATTATATAGGATACTAGCTGTGCCCCGCGGTTACCCCCGCGTTAATTTGAGGAAAATCATAGCTATAGCCTTTCCTAATTTCAAGTTTGTAGGTGTAATTTTCATTGGACTTTCATACAAACTATCATCCCCTGTTTTAACCCCAAAAGGGGGTTGATTTCTCAAAGTACATTATTAGTACACCTCAACACCATCTATAGAGCATACATTTTGAATTTCAAGTCTCTTACTTCAAAAACATAGGACTTTCATACAAACTTCCAACCCCGGTTTAACCCCCTTAGGGGTGGAATATCGTAAAACCCGTTCTTAGCTGACCTCTACTCGGCGAAAGGAATATTCCTACCAAAATTCAAGTCTCTACGCCTTATGGTTCCAGAGATATCGTGATGAATCAATGGGTGGGTAACTCTTTTATATATATAAATTTAGCTAAACAAAACAATATCGAAAAATAGAAAGTTATTCCAGTATTTTCAAAACGACTCCCTACACTACATAACAATACTATTTACATTAAATCGATGACGTAATCCAACCAAGGCAATTGGGTCACTGACCTCGTATTGAAGGACTAATAAACTACTTATAACAACATTTCTTACTTTGTTACTTTCTTATTGCATGTCATAAATATAATTAAGACAACGCCATACAGCTAACATTCATAAAATACAATAATACTGTCGCAATATTTACATACCTAAAGCAGAAAAAAAAAAGTATTCATTTACAGACTGGAGCAAAGGCTTTTATGGAAACACAAATATGAAAATTTCCCTTTGGACTAAAACATTATCACCTAATGGTAGGTGTTGTGAAAGGCTGCCCTAAAAGCCTGAATAAAAATTATACCCGCTCTTAGTTCGTGTTCATTCTTTTTGTTCGATCATTTGGTCTTTCCCTCCTAATAACGTTTCGTGAGCCTCGTTTCCTAACCACTGGCAATATTTGGAAATAGCAGTCTCATTTATATGCGGTTTTCGGACGTTTCAAAAGAGCTTCCCTTTTGTTTTTGTTTTATGTTACTGAACGTTTAGGTTAAATTATCCACATTTATTTTATAAGATATACAATTATAAATCACGTAATATTTTGTGCGTTGTCGTACTTTAATTTAATTCATTCTTTATAGTAAAAAAAATAGGATACTCTTATTATACGTTATTCATTCCATTCAGTTCTCCTAAATCATTATTTTTATGATTTTTAATACTAGAAGTTACATCCTTATACATGTGACTATAAAATAATTTTTATTAATCAACTAGCTGACCCGACAATCGTTGTTTTGCCACTAAAGGCTATTAAAAATAGGGTTTGGTGGTAGAAGGGAGAAAATTTAGGGTTGTATGTATTTTTCAATGCCAAATTATAATAAAATAAAATTAAAAAATTGCTAGAAAATGAAAAAAAATTAGGGTTGGCCTTCCCCATACATAAGGAGTTAAAAAATAGTTAGCAACCGATTATCAGACCTACTAAATAGGTATGAGACCTACAAAAATTTTCATAAGATTCGGTCAAGCCGTTTCGGAGGGTTTTGGCCCCTGACACTTTGAACGAAAATTTTATATATTAGATAACAATAGACTGAAAGTACTGATTTTTTTAAATAATTTAAAAGAAAAGTTCTTTTTAGAATTATTTATAACTTTATGATTTTTAGTAATAATTATCTAAATGAAATAAAAAAAATTAATCTGGTTTACATAAATTTAAAAAATAATTGTGTTTGCTCGCAAACGAAAAAAAAACGACTTCAATTACATCGACAAATAAAACAACGTAATAAGACCACAAAACAATCAAGTAAATACCCGTTATCCCAAAGATTACTCAAAAAGTAGTATTCAGATTTCGATAAAATTTAAACAAGACTACAAGACAAGTATTAGCTTTTAATTAAAGTAAGAATCATCAAAATCGATAAACCCAGTGAAAAGTTATGCGGTTTAATACAACGTAGGTCGACGATAAAGTAGTTAAGTAAATACGCATTATTAGATATAACTCTAAAAGTACTTGTAAGATCTCAATTAAATTTAAATGGGTGGTCCCATGACACGCACCACCTTTCGATTAAAAAAATCATCGAAATCGGTCCACCCAGTCAAAAGTTCTCAGGTAACATACATAAAAAGATACAACCGAATTGTGAACCTCATCCTTTTTTGGAAGTCGGTTAAAAATAGGAAAAGGGCTCAAAAAATTGTGTACCTTAGATTTTTCAATTAAACTGCATACTATTTTATATATCTGCGTTCCAACCTTAAACAAGAATGTCTTCGACCAAAAGACAACTTTTTGTCATCGATATTCCAAAGACTTGTACAAGCTACTTTGCTTATACATTTATTGTGTAAACCGCAAAGGAACTCTGAGAATCTTCTATGAAATACAAACTGAGAGCTTCCCTAAACAAAATAAGTCACCTTCCTTTATAATAATGCTTCACCGCAGACCACAACGTTCCTCATTATAGTGGAGACAGTTGTCAATTCTAAATTTCTCTACAGGTATGGCAGTTGCAAAAAAAGACAAGATACTGTCTGATTGCTTGACTCTGTAATCTCAAAGACCTGCGCAACTTTATTTTTTACTAGCTTCTGCGTGCGACTTCGTCGGCGTGGACTCCGCTCCTATTGGTCTTAGCGTGATGATACATAGCCTATAGCCTTCCTCGATAAATGGGCTATCTAACACTGAAAGAATTTTTCAAATCGGCCCAGTAGTTCCAGAGATTACCGCGTTCAAACAAACAAACAAATAAACAAACAAACAACCAAACAAACAAACTCTTCAGCTTTATATATTAGTATAGATTTATTTATACTTTTTGCACACCAATAAATAATTGACAAAATGCAGAATTACAATTGTAAGTAACAAGTTGCATCGGTTGCAAAAGGCGGCCATATCAATAATGCAGCGATTTCTTCCAGGCAACCTTTGGGCAGAGGACTGATATAGAAAGTCAACTTAAAACGTCTTCTATATATATATATATATATATATATATATGTCGGAGAGTCAATACAGATAGTTATTAATGACGGTACCTGTGTTGTTATTATTATTCATCTACCCTCACTCATTCTATTATTCGAGTCATTCCTTCGTGCATAAAAGACCGAAGCAACCGCAGCTAGGGCAGTCTTGGCTCTGGCGTGGCGCGGTGCACTTGTGTATCCTGCTAGTAGCTTAACCTCGACTCTTGTAAGGGTTAGTTTGTGTACACGAATTAATTGTTACATTATATTGTGGGCAACTCGGGCAGTGGAGGCGAGCGTTAATGCGCATTTTAAAGACGGCCGTCTTAAACCTAGACTCGGGTCGCAACTCCCGGGCACTGCCTCTGAGTTGTCTCTCCGCCACGGGATAGATCCGGTACCCGCTCGGTGAGTCCATTGAATACTAAATAGTTAGAACTATCTTGTGTTAAACTTACATTGTTAATAAACCAGTTCGGTCATCCGTCCGTTCTTCTCCTACCTACTTCTGATCTGCGACATATATATATATATTCCGCTACGATTTAAAAAAAATAATGTCAAACAAAACAATCGTGAATCAAAAAAAATAAACGCATATGAAACGCCGAGTTTCGTCTAGTTAACGATATTAATTAACGTTCGAGAAAATACCACATCGACATTTGACTTACGACATATTAAGCCAAGTTTCATGATAATAAGGGATGTTTTCATAAACGATGTCATGTCGTGTCTTTATAGCCCATTCTCCGACTGACGACAATATGCGTCTTTATTATACTTGCAACGCTTTGTTGACGCTTATATTGTTATAATAAAGAATGCGAAAGCGCTACAATATATTTTATAGGGCCCAGTTGTGAAAATATATTACAACAAGGTAATAAGAAACATTGATAAAGTTTACGAAAAGAATTATGAAAAAAATGATAAACAATTTTTTTTAATTAATTTCATGACGAAACATTTTTGTTTAAAATTCTGCATTTCTGTTATTTTTATAATCGTGGATGCATTATGCTGGGACACTTAAAGGAAATTATGTTCGCTACATGCCATTGGAAGCTCTTGAATTTATAAAATTATTTTTTTAGACATTTCTGTATCAAAAGGGGAAAATCCTCATCTTCTTCAAAATATTGATTTTTAATCCTGATCTCAAAACAAAATCGATTAGGTCAAGTCTAAGTTTTGAATAAGCAATAATGAGATTGGCTACATGATCTGCTTAAAGCAATATCTCCTATGTTGCCAAAGGGCAAAGCGTAAGTTGAAATTTGATAACCTGGAGGCTTTCCCATTATGCTATTATCATCGACAAAAAGGTCAAACTTCAGCTGACATAAGATAATTATTTACTTCAGGTAATTTTTTGTTTGGGAAACAAAACCTACTGCGTATTATATACATTTCTAAATAAGTCGGTTTTAGCCTACTTCAAAAAAGGAGGAAGTTCTCAATTCGACTGTGTTTTTTTATGTCTGTTACCTCAGAACTTTTTACTGGGTGGCCGATTTTGAGGACTCTTTTTCAATCGAAAGGTATTGAGGTCATGTTGTCTCATTTAAATTAATCGAGATCTGACTAGTCCTTTTTGAGATATCTCTAATATTTACGCGTATTTACTTTACGATTTTTTCGTCTACCTACGTTGTATTGACGATGACGAACTTGTCGATCTAATTAAAATCGGTCTTTTTTCGTTTACGAGCAAACACAATTATATTCAGAAAGATAACGAAAATTTTAATTTCAATAAAATCAGCATTACTAGTGCTAATTAATCTATATATTAATAGATACGTAAAGCAAAAACTTTGTACCCCTTTTTTCTAAAATTGCGCGTACTGGGGAGTATGAAATTTCGCACACTTACCTATAGTTTATATAGAGAAGAAGCGCAGAATGCTAATATTTTTTTTAAATTATACATAAAATATACATTAAATTCATAAAAAAAGCATTACACACACTACCATGTATTTAACACACACATGCATATTATACTAAATATTTTGTTGATTGTCAGTCTGTAGTCAAATTGAATTTTTTTAAAGGTTCTTTATTTTCATAATTATTTGGTTTTCTTGAATTTAAATTATTAATTATGGTTGAATTTCGACCTCTGGGCGACCACTAGTATTTATAAATCGTTGTTTTATCGTTATAAGACTTTTTAGAAACAATTTACAGAGCATTACAGACAGAGACAGACGTTTTAAAACATTTACAGCTGTAGTTGTAGTTGTGACAAACGTTTTATGTATAGCTAATTCTTCATAGGAAGGTTCTAAGCGAGAAATACAGAAACTAACCCACCCGGATAGTAACAACAAAAACTACGTTGTGTCATTTGATCTGCGACCACAAATTGTAAATTATAAATAAATAAGGATTGCGGAAAACCGGGATGTCTGGCGCGAACTTGGGGAGGCCTATTTCCAGCTGTGGACAATACCATATACACAATTACACACGGTCGTCTGTTCCTAAAGTAAGCAACTTAATGCTTGTGTTATAGGTAACAGCCGACTAGTATAGCAACATATTTTTTGCGATAAACATACTTATAAATAATACATATATTACACCCAGACGGGGTGGGAATCGAACCCACAACCCTGAACCAGAAAGCAGGGTCACTACAAACTGCGCCAAAGGGTTAGTAAAAGATCGGCGGTAAAAGTCTTTATCACAAGTAATTACTAGGATCCTCTGAAACAGCAATATAAGAAAATGTCTAATTCTAGCTATTTCTTACATTAATCGAAACAAATCCAACAAAGAAGAATCGACGCATGATATAGTTATAAATAATCAGAATAAATAATCAGGTATTTCTTTTCATATTTACTTTTCTAGCAAATCATTATAATTATAACACTTAAACTATAGTGCCTTTGTACCAGCATTGTTTATAAGTGCTATTTGTTGTATATGGTTTTCTAGTGTACATAAATTGTTAAATAAAAAATAAATAAATAGTTAAGACTACGGTCCAAAAAAAATGGATTACATTAAAACATTATAATACATATTATGCATGTAGATTAAACAACTAACACACCGAATGAGTTAAATTCGTAATTCGTACCCTAATAGGAACATATTTATGACCTAATTAAGTATTGTCCATATATATTTAACAAAGTGCCATTAGGAGAAGGCTACATTACCGCAGCACCAGATGGTCGTTAGGTTTGGTCGTATGAAATATATATTCATATTAAACATACATTTAAACGAATAATATTACGGGGAATATCGAGATGATGCTCCATGACTAGCCTTTTTTTAAATATAAATGATTAGTTATCTATATACTGTGTTTTACCGTCTTGGGCTTCCTTTTTACACGCTTTTTATTAGCTTCACCTGTATGTTTGTTAATATGTTTGTAACCGACTCCCTTGGACTTCATTTTGACCCACTTCTAACGTTCAGATTTCTTTTAAACTTGGTAGACTTATCGAAGACCGATGACAATACACTAATTTGATAAGATTATTCCATTATCCTAACGGCTTATCACAATAGTCAAGGCTTTTCTCGCCATCCTTTGGACTTCATATAAAAAAGCGTGTTTAATTTTTTTTAACTATTACTTTACTTTTATCTGTTTACATGTAATAATTTAGGATTAATCATAATGATGAATTTGTCGAATTCCATAAAATAAATATAACAATCGCTCTGGTGCAGTGGTGAGTGTACGCGCTTAAACATCGGCGATTTGCGGGTTCAATTCCCGCTCAGGATGAATGTCTGTATTTGTACAAATATGTCTTTCCGTTTTGGATGTCTGTCCTTGTGGGTATGACCACCGTGCCTCGGAGATCATGTTATGTTGTCGGTCCCAGTTGTTATCATATAAACCTGATAGCGCTCGTTAACACAGTAGGCATATATTATTGTCCGCCAACCCGAAGTGGAGCAGCGTGACGGATTAAGCTCTATAGATCTCCTACATGGAGAATGAACGGGGGGTACAGTGGGGTTTTACAGGCTGAATCGTAGTATAATAATGAATCAAGTAAATGACTAAACGTATTGTGTATTCACATATTTTTATAAAATATTTAATGAAAATTAAATATTCTTTTATAAAAATTAAGTAAATTAAATTTAAAAATATGAAGTATAATTTAAATAATGTATTATTAAAAATTGCTAAGCAGTTTTTCAAATGGCAATTTACAAATTGCTAAGCAGTTTTTCAAATGGTTGTCTAGATTTAGAATGTAACTTAATATGCAGACAAAATAAAAAATATATTTGTACGGGTTAAGTTTTTCCTAATTTTTTGTTGTTCTTGTTTGATGTATTTCTAAAGGTATAGGTACACTCACAGTTATATAATAAGTCAATTTTGTTTGTAATAATTATATTTCTCGTGTAAATGAATATGAAATATAATTCTAATTTCGATTTATGGATATCAAATACCAAATCCGCCAAAACTAATTAAGACATAGGTTTTTCACATCTCTATCTTACTATAACTTCACTCTATGCATCAGTATTGATCTAGATGAAACTATTTCCTTTCCATTAACCGTACCTATCTAGTTCTCTCACATGTCATCACGCTGCCACACGGAAGGTTATAATAGCGTCACGGAGTAGTAATAGCAGTAACGATCAACTATGTGACACTAATAGCTGTCATGTAAAAGCGAAAGAACGGCTCGATAATAAAAAATGAAACACTGTCGTAGGATTGCATTTTAATACACTTTTCAAAATTGAACACTACCTAGATAGATACCTTGTACCTTGTAGTAATATAAATATGAAATATGAAAGAATGGTTTATTGTATGTATGTCCTTTATCATGCAAGATATTGTTGTAATTATTGTATTAATGAACTATACCAAACAACAACTCAACTGTGGTATGGCACAGCAGGAAATTTCTTGCTCAAAATATGGAATAGCTCGACTGGGGTGGTACTTCGACCTTACAGAAGATCACAGCTAAATAATACTGCATTCAAGCAGTGTTGTGTTTCTGTTGGTCAGTAAGGTAACCAGAGTCGGCAATGCGCTTGCGATGCTTCTGGTGTTGTAGAGGTCTATATAAGCTACGGTAATCGCTAATCATCAGGTGTGCCGTACGCTTGTTTGTAACTACATACAAACATTTGTAACTATTAATTTAATATTATGTAAAACAATTAAGAATGCTATATCCATAAATTGTAACAATACAATAATACTAAACAATAGTACCTACTAATCTCCGACCTTGTTCATGTAACCTTGAAAACCCAAACACAAAATTGCTCAACGGTAACATCTCAAGGAAAACTATCTAGACATGTCTCTGTAGTGTTGTAAGAGCAATTTCAGATACTATTAAGCGAGTAACTGAATCGCTTAGACACGTCCACATATTGTGTAGAATAAAAAAAATAAACTTGTACCTACTGTATAGGATACAAATATAATTTTTCAAATCTAAAATTATAAGGTAATATTAATGATACAGTAAGTCATGTGTAAAATATAAATCTAACCTATTGAAGCTAATTTTAAATGGAAATATGACAATTTATTCTTTATCTATAAACATGTAACAAATTAATAAAAAGTTAATTTATTTATTTATTCATTTATTAGGGATGGTACACAGCACAGAAAAAATTATAAAAAAGAATGAAATATAATCATAAACATAATATAAAATTTACTTCTTACTAGCTGTATCTCATGATTTCATTCGCGTAATTTTCAATTCCGTGGTGATATCGGGATAAACAGTGGCCTCTGTGTTATTCTGAATCTATCTACGTACCATGTTTAATTACAATCAGTCGAGCAGACTTTGCGTAAAAGCGTATCAAACGTCTATCCATCCATCTCAAACTTTCACATTTATTGTATTACGTAGTAAGACTTGTTAAATAAAAACTATATCACCACGCCTTCTTTACTTGATCGGTTATGAGAATTAAATAGATTTATTTTTATTTCAATCAAAAATATTGTTATCACAAAAATTTATTTAAATGTTTTTGAATTTTAATAAATAAATAAACCTCGTCCCGACTATAACATTAAATTCAAATCACAATTGTATTCAATGATAACATAGCTGTGGAAATTTAAATTGACCTCAAACTACAAATATTTCGTGGCCGGAGAGTTGCTCCGTTAAAGTGCCGATTGCTTTACTATTAGAATTGATAATATTGTAATTGAAC
Organism: Melitaea athalia; assembly: GCA_905220545.2. Taxonomy (NCBI): domain Eukaryota; kingdom Metazoa; phylum Arthropoda; class Insecta; order Lepidoptera; family Nymphalidae; genus Melitaea; species Melitaea athalia. Next base: position 7,562,314 of record HG992199.1, on the reverse strand, counting down.
CTTAGTTCCTACATTTATAATTAATATTATAATAATAAAGCGTTACTCGGTCTGGCATTACATAAAATAAGTAGCGAAAATTGTTCCTGGCTGAAAATACAGAAATAAAATTATAGTTTTTTTTATATCAACAAGTCGGCACACAAGCGTACGGCTCACCTGATGGTAAGCAAAAGCAAGTAATTGCTGGTGACGCAGTGACGCAGGCGTCTATACTTCTATAGGATAGGTAACGTAGCCTATAGACGCCGGCGACACCAGAAGTATCGCAAGCGCGTTGCCGACCAATAAAAAAATCAATACAAAAAAGGAATAAATGTATTAAAAGTATAAAAATTTATTATACACTTTTCTAGTAAAACAGATAATAACCGTCTTTCGTCGCGCGTCATATAACCGCTTCCTGTTCTCCGTTATTGCATCTTGATGCACCTGCTACTAATGTCTTTCCAACATCTTTTATTATGTCTTGCAGAAAAGTTTCAGTTTAGCATACACACAGCTTTAAAATGTCCGTATAACATTAAATTATGTTTAGTCTAAGAAGATTTCGAGGTTTAATCGATTCGCCAAGACAAACATTGGTATTGGCCATACAGATGTTTTCCGTGGTCTGGATGTTTGTGCAGTCCTTGTCTCCGTAACTTCATACTAGGGAATATATCCGTGGATTAAGCTCCAATCCTTCTCCTACATGGAAAAAGAGGCCTATATCCAGCTATGAGGAATCACATATTACAGGCTGAAATTGCGATTGTGAATTTCTCAATAATCAATATACATACTAAAAGAAAATATTTACATGCCTACACTGCCTGAAAAACATCATTATTCCACATAATTACATTTGATTTTATCATTACTTACGATTTAGAATAAAAATGTTATAATATTTGAAATATGTTAATATACATTGTATCCATCTTGCTCTGAAATGCTTATTAGAGGAAAGATATGGAATAGCCTCCTTCCAATTTCCTTTGTTAATACTTGCCCGAGGCTTTGACTTAAAAGAAGGCCTGTTATAAGATTGAACTAAACTTCTTTTATTTTTTATTACATTAATATTCCCTTTTCTACATTAGAATAAATGATGGCTTCGTAATTTACCAAAAGAAATAACGTTGAAGTCCAATTTAATTTAAGTTTATCTTCTTTGGGTCCATGATTGCTCAGAAATTTATATGTTAATGTACATTTTCAAATATTTATAGATCGTTCACTTTACTTTTGTGTCATATCAAGTAAACTTTATAAACATTATTTAAAATCTATTCGCGTTAAGAAAAAAAGGTCTTGTTCAAATTTCCTAGTTGAAATAAGTACTTATCATAGGTGTTTTAATTTACTGCGGCTTACTTGGTCAAGGGGCGTGGGCCGGCGTGGCTAAGCTAAGTGACAGCTATGGCACTGTTTTAAAAATATCGGCAAAATCTCTTAAAATTTTTAATACGACGTATGAAACATGTAACACTATTTTTATGGTGCAAAAGATGTCATTTTTAGGGTTCCGTACCCAAATGTACCATAAACGGGACCCTATTACTAAGACTTCGCTGTCCGTCCGTCCGTCAGTCTGTCTGTCACCAGGCTGTATCTCAAAAACGGCGATAGCTAGACAGTTGAAATTTTCACAAATTATGTATTTCTGTTGCCGCTATAACAACAAATACTAAAAACTAAATTAAATTAATATTTAAGGGGGGCTCCCATACAACAAACGCGATTTTTTTTATTTGTGTACCTACTGTTGTTTACTTAGTCAATGGTTCGGAACCCTTCGTGCGCGGACTCGCACTTGGCCAATTTTCGTGTTACGTATTTTTTGAACTTATATAGGTATCTATAGAAAATGAATCTATACATATAATAAAATGGTAGGAAAGTCAAAACTGTACATTGAATATTTTTTTAAAAGAATACTTGGAGTGTGATCTACAATCGATACCGAAGCCAAAAATATAGTTTTTAGAATTTTTGTCTGTTTGTCTGTTTGTCTGTATGTATGTCCGGGATAAACTCAAAAAGTACTGCATGGATTTACTTCAAATTTGGCACGAATATTATTAAGAAGTCGGGTCAGAACATAGGCTACATATTATCACGCTATCACCTACGGGGAACGAGCAGTGAACGCACGCAGACGACGTCGCGAGCAGCAGCTAGTAAATAAATAAAAAGTTTATTGTTAGCTATACGTAATAAATTAAATTCAAGTTTCCTTTTTCCCAATACACATACATGTAAATTTATTTACAGAAACCTTTCAAGTTATATTCTTTGTAGTACAGTATTGTTCAGTATCTACATTTACTCAATTACGAAAATCGAAGATAATGGAAGAGTAGATGATATCTATAAATAAAATTCAAATATAGGTGGCGGGTCAATCCTGGGTTTTGATTCAATGGTAGATTTCGTAATAAAATTGCTTTTTTCCTTTTTGTATTAAGCAAACAAAAGTCTTACAACACATATATGGAAATGTTTGTTATTTAATTTTTAAATCACGATTTTTATAAAAGTATAATTAACAACGTAAAGCTTTTAACATGTGAAATAATCTGTATATCGATTTCAGTGTAGCCCTAAACAAAAGAAGCAAAGCAGCAGCAATATCAAAAGAAGAGGTCTTAATCTTTCTTAATCTTTTTATATGTCAACAAAATAATGTTTTTTTTTTTAATTTAAATAAACATCCACGGGCTCAAAATGCCCATGCCTTTTGTTAAACATACATGCATTATTATCATTACCACAGGCGAGTTTACATTAAAACTAAAGATCGACAGTCCTGTGACTGCGTAGTAAAACTAGGACATGGTCCGACGCTGACGGTTTTTTTTTCCTTTACAATAATTAATTAATTCTTTAATGGAAACAGTATACACATCGTTTCTTCATTTGTAGTTTCTGAGCATATTGTTATGTTACACTTATTTGCTAGTTATCATATACTAGCTTCTGCGCGCGACTTCGTCGGCGTGGACTCCGCTCCTATTGGTCTTAGCGTGATGACACATAGCCTATAGCCTTCCTCGATAAATGGGCTATCTAACACTGAAAGAATTTTTCAAATCGGCCCAGTAGTTCCAGAGATTACCGCGTTCAAACAAACAAACAAACAAACAAACAAACAAACAAACAAACTCTTCAGCTTTATATATTAGTATAGATAGATGTAGGTACACTTATTTCCTAGTTACCATATATGTGTTACACTTATTCTACTTACAATATACACTTAACCTATGTTACTGTTAGTAAAAGCTTTTTTTTAGTAATGTATTTTAATGTAATCTATGGATACATTAACAAAATAATGTTATAACTAGTCAGTATTTTAAATAATGACCTTCTTGTATGCGAAAACTATTATAGTATTCAGTGACATTTAATAATTTGGTACTGCTTTGTTCAACGTACGTAAATATGACGTAAATACGTGTAAAATTCCTATAGTACCGAAAAACAGTATTATCATTGTTGTGTTTTTGGTTTACCGCTAATCTGCGGTACACCGAGTCTGAATGTATAGGATTGCCTAGCTTTAGTCTAGGAAAATTTGGCAAATGATTTGCCTGAGTAAATGAGCTAAATCTTCTAGTAGCTTCTTTCTAGTAGCTTACATTTACAGTATATAAATCCTTTTTATAACCACACAAGCGATTCGCCACGACTGTTTTTTTTAATAACTTTTTAGCTTTCAACTCAAAGATGTACGGTGAGTAAAAAAGTAAAACTAAACAGTGCATTTTTCAATTAAATTTATATTAAGAATGTCACCAAAATTTTCGAATTTCCCAAAGAGAAAGAAATTGGTAAGCAACGAAAATATTTTAATATATAAATCTTATTTTGATAATCACGTACACAAGAAATAGCTATTTTGAACCGTTCAAAAATGAACATAATTTTAAAATGTGGCCAATGATTTTTATTCATATAGATTTTTTTTTATACAACTAGGTCGGCAAACAAGCGTACGGCTCACCTGATGGAAAAGCGGTTAACGCAACTTATAGACGCCTGCAGCACCAGAAGTATCACAAGCGAAATGTTTTGTAACTAACTTATGTACTATCCAATAATCAAAAAATAAACAAAATATCACTACAAACAAAACAGTCAATATGTAAAAAATACTAAAAATAAAGTACTAAATCTGAAAAGTCGTAATTTTTAGTGATACAAAACTAATAAGGAACAAATAATCAGTAAATAAATATTAGCCTAAAATTATTAATTTTACTTATTATAAGTTTGCGTTTTATTTGTTATATATGATAATTCTAATTGTAATGAAGTAGAGACTGAGCACTCTCTAGGACAATATAATTAGACTTTATGCAGCTTTAAACTTACCCAGTAACCGAGAGAAGAATGTATACAGCACAGTAACCGACAGAGACAAAGTTTGTAACATTAGAGTTTGCAGATAGGGTTGCCATCCTTTCAGACTTTCTCGTATATTTTAGGACATGTTGACTGATATTGTAAAAACAAAAAGTTGTATGTTTTGTTTGTAACAGATAACTACTGAAACTACTATACCGATTTTAAAAATAAACACCAATATAAAGCTACGTTATCATTGTGGGAAATAGGCTACCTAAATTTTAACAGTTGAAACCGGAACAGCCAAAATTGTATAGTCCACGCTGGCAAAGCCGTGGTTAGCTAGTGCAAAATCTATACTACTATTATAAAGAGGTAAAGTTTATAACTTTGTTTGTATATACGGGGTAATCTTTGCAAATACTGATCCGATCATGAAAATTCTTTCACTCACAGAAAGCTACACTATTCAGGAGTGATATAGGCTATATTTTATTGTAATTGAACATAAAATTCAGTGAAAATACTAGTAGGTGTTACGAATCGCGCCATCTCTTGACGAACTGTAGGTACCAACTAAATAAACATCGATGTAAAATAGCAGCGGACGGCGCGCCCAACGACTGTGTTCACGAGGTTTACCAAAGTATACTTCATTTAAAAATTCGTTATTATTCTGTAATAGTTAAATTTAAAAAACTTGAAACATATCAAATTACTGTAAAAATCTTTTAACGCCCAACGAAGTGGGCACAGGTCGGCTAGTGTAATATAAAACTATAATTGTGTTTGCACGCATACGAAAAAACTGACTTCAATTACATCGACAAGTAATACAACGTAAGTAGACGAACGAAATGAACAAACGCAGTAGTCGACACTACGATTTTTGAAAGTTAACCTTGATTTCTCTGGGATACCATCATCAGATCCTAGTCTCCTTATCGCTGTACTACTCTTGGTATATCTCCTTTCCAACAAAAAGAGAATCATCAAAATCGGTTCACAAACAACGAAGTTATCCGCGAACACACATTAAAAAAAATATTCGGTCGAATTGAAAAAACCGCTTCCTTTTTTGAAGTCGGTTAAAAGGGATATCCGAAGGCAGTCACAGAAGTAAATTTAAAAATTTTATGTAGCTCGAGGACAACTTTACACCAACTACTTTACACCCCATTTTACAAGTTTAATACGTATTTTGTTATTTTACATTTATAGGCTTGAAACTGTATTTTATTCAATTCATTAATGAAATGGATTTGATTTCAAATAATAGAGGTTCGTACCATCTTTTATAACTTATTTCACACATATAGGAAAATACGTGCTTAAGTAAGATTTTCACTTTTGTCCGGTTTTATTAAATTCGAAGGTGGTAGCCCTACTTACAGAGCTAGTATGTATTTGACTCTAAACTAATTTGGCCAGCATCGTTTTAGGCGGGCATTACGTTAAGGTTTCTGTTTACCAATTTCACTATTTTTCTTGATAGAAAAGGTGATTTTTGTCCAATTATAAAACAAACACGTGCAAGATCATTTTTATGAGTTAAATACTCAACTCAAAACACGGGATTCTTTAAAACTTTTCATATACGTATCTACTAAAAAATGAGTGTGCTTTAGATTTAGAACACACGACTGATGTAAAACTTACGAAACTCTGTCTCTTTCTATCTTCACTAACCTATATATATCTCCCTCTCAACTTCCATTCGCCTCGCCCGATCACACTTTTGTAACGACCTCGTCATGCAGTCACGAGCTTACTTCTCAAGTCAAGCGTGCATTAAGAAGTTTACTTCAAAATTGAGGAAAAATTCCATCATATTTGAGTGTACAATTTTGGCATCGGAGATTACCTCGTGTAATCGTACAAAATTGTGAAAAACCGCAACACTTTGGTGCGGTTGCAATATCGACGTTTTTGATTGTACCGATATAATACCATCACTGTTTTGTGGTGCACAAAGGTGGACAATATTAGTTAGATTTTTCATGACTACATAAGTAAAGGTACGTACGTGGCTCACATTAGTTAACAGAAAATTGATCTTTGTTTCTACGTGGCTCACATTAGTTAACAGAAAATTGATCTTTGTTTCTACGAGTATGTATAGATTCTGTAGCTAAGAAACAGAAATAATACAATAGAGACTGTTGTATAGTAACTTTATAGAAGTACTAGCTGTGCCCCGCGGTTACACCCGCGTTAATTTGAGGAAAAGCATAGCTATATATATTGGACTTTCATACAAACAAACATCCCCTGTTTTAACCCCAAAAGGGGGTTGATTTCTCAAAATACATTATTAGTACACCTCAACACCATCTATAGACCATACATTTTGAATTTCAAGTCTCTTACTTCTAAAACATAGGACTTTCATACAAACTTCCAACCCCCGTTTAACCCCCTTAGGGGTGGAATATCGTAAAACCCGTTCTTACTGACCTCTACTTGGCGAAAGGAATATTCCTACCAAAATTCAAGTCTCTACGCCTTATGGTTCCAGAGATATCGTGATGAGTCAATGGGTGGGTAACTCTTTTATATATATATAGATAATAGATATACTCATTAAAAGATATATGTTACATAGATATCAAATAATATTCATCTACAGTGGTATTATATTCCTGTGGTAATTAAAGTATCCACAGCACCTGAGGACGCTCTATGTTGAGCATACGTGGGGGTCAACAATCCGCTTAGGATACTCCTGTTGTTGCAAGAGTCCATATGCTACAGTAATCGGTTATCAATAGGTGGACAGCACGCTTGATTGCTGCCTTAGTTGTACAAAAAACACCCACATTGTCATAGAATATGTAGTCTTTGAAATGGAACGTTTCCCAAACATTATAGAACTGTATATTCTATGATTTAATAGTGCGCTGTAAAACATTTCGGTACAAAATTATGCTAATAGTGCAGTAAATTTTGATACTACGAATATCTGTGCACCTCAATTGCTTGTTATTCGTACAATATGGCTGAACTTACTGTAGAGCTAACTTTCCTAATTTGCGGTATTCCGCATGTGTGCAGGCTGTCCCTTGACAGTTAACATTAGCTGCATTAGTATTCCTGTTACGACTCGTGGTAGTTAAAGAAAACTATTGAAATATATGAATTAATATTTTAAACTATTGCGGTCGCCTCTTAGTTTAAAATGTATGAACAGAAAACTCATGAAAAGAACAGACTTTTAAAAGTCATTTTACATCTCTCATGTTCGGTAAGTAGGTTCTTATTACCTCCAAATGGGGCTTGTAGGTGACTCATTACCGCTCTAGGGTAATAATGTAGCTAGAAAAGCCCTAGGGCGGTAAGTAATTAAAAAAAACACTTCTTTCTTTCAAAAAGTTCGCGTACATCTAACCATCATACTGGCAATAGACATCATCATGCATTCAGCCCAATGACCAAAGAGGTCGCTTTGCTATTCAGCCTTGTCTTCGTGTGAGTATAATAGTCATCAATTTTAAATATCGAACGACGAAGCTCAATTTGAAAATTGTTCTCATTTCACTATAAATTTCAACAAATAAAATGTTTTATTCTTGTAATGCCGGTTTTTTTCTACTTAGGTACCTCACAATCGAGATGTAAAGCGGAATAGTTAGCTCGGGTGTAAGTATCGATTGCACCCTCGAACTATAGGCGCCCTCGCTGCGCTCGTGCGCCTAAATATCTCGGACTGCAATTGATGCCTTACAGCCCTTGGCTACTAATCTACTATTAAGTCAACTGTCATCCAATAATTGGACGACAATTTAAATTTTACGTCATAGAATTTCATTGTGCCAGTGGCTGTTGAATGTGACGCGTTTCTTTATTTATTGTTATAGTTTAAATTTTTGAGGTTGTACTACGGATGATCTAATTAAAACTTAACATAGCAAAATTATGATTCGTTTATGTTTTGTTTTTTCAATTTAAGTTATTAAACCATAAAAACGTCATAAAAAGCAAACTTTGCTGCTGTACATTCTTTTTTTTTATTTACTTTTTACTTCCATTTACTTCTTGAAAGTTGCTTTGATATTTTATTTGATATTCCTTGAACCTTCATAGCAACGCTTACCGTATCCCTGAAAGATCTTACGAAACCACATCAATCAAGAATGAACACAAATTATCGTTGATATCTGTACTTTAAATATAAATCCTGTCTCTGAATTATCCATAAAATATAAATATGTACCGTCGGCAACTTTTATGGACATTTTCGTTATCTACAACTTTATTGTACAAAGTTTTTATGAAAGTTTTATAGTTTCGCCAGCTTTTACAACGAAATTGCCAACGCTGCTATATCTTTTGCTACTAAGTTGAGACAAAATAACGGTTCTACCTACGTACATGTACGTACATAACATAAAGTACTTTATTAGAGTTTGTCAATCTTCTAAAAAATAAGGATAATTAATTCGTTAATGATGAAAGACAAGTTAAGACGATGTAATCGTATTGGCACAGTACAAGGCTAGACTACCCCGTTGGCTCATTTTGTAGCGATCCTGCTTTCTGCTACGGGTGTTGTGAGTTTGATTCCCGACTTAGTCTGGGTGTAATATTTGTATTTTTTTTCTATAGGTATTATATCTATGTATATTAATAATAATAAAATATATTAATCTACATCAGCCGGCTGTTACCTTTAACGCAATCATTAAGTTTCATACCCTAGAAACAGACGACCGTGTGTGTATGTAAAAAATAAAAGACTGTTATTGAAATAGAAGTCAGCATACATGAGTGCTAAAAACAACGAAACTGATGTTAGCGAGACCTATAAAACAGACACCTAATACGGAAATAAATATTTGCACAAATACAAATATCCTTCCTGAGTGGGAATCAACTCGAAGTTGCCGATGTTTGAGTGCATACACGGCACACGCACTACTTACACCAGAGTGATGTCAACTATCAGTATTGGCAATCAAATTTGATAGCGCTATTCGGGGCAAAAAAAACGTCTGCCGGCTCCGCTAGTGTCTATATAAAAATTAAACTAAAACATATACGGTTGATCAATAATAATGACTGTTAGGAAAGTTTTAGTTATATTTGCTTTTGAAATAGAATACTACAGTCAGACCAAATGAGACACCTTTTGAAAACCCAAGCTTTTGTGTCGAGAGAGTACATTAAAGGAAATCAGACCTCACGTCTCTCCGACCTCTTTACAGACAATGAAAGGATAAACAATGAATGTTGACAAACATACACGTGTAGATAAAAACAGTATTTATAACATCCGATTAGATATTTCCCCGTTGGACCGACGATCTACGTAAGATTGCCGGTGTAGGCCGAAGGAGGATTGCGGAAAACCGGGATGTCTGGCGCGAACTTGGGGAGATGTCCAGCAGTGGACTGCGATAGGTTGATGTAATGATTCGATATTTCTATCCGACGGTGAAACACGTCACAACACATCACACATTGAAACTAAACTGTGAAAATGTGAGTCTGTTGACTGACAAATAAATCGGATTTTTAAGGTTAATGATGATGTTTACTTTACTGTAGGAAACGTAAGTAATTTTCTTAAAATAAAAATTAGTTTTTTTTTATAAAAGCTTATTGTCTTATTTATATCATTCCGATATCGTATCTGATAGTGTAGAAAGTGACCTAGCTTTATAAAATTATACATTGTATGGTTAGTTAATGGACCTATGTTACCTATTCTCTTTCCTCCTTTATTGAAGTAGTAGAAGCGAATATTTTCTTATCCTATACTAGCTTCTGCGCGCGACTTCGTCGGCGTGGACTCCGCTCCTATTGGACTTAGCGTGATGACACATAGCCTATAGCTTTCCTCGATAAATGGGCTATCTTACACTGAAAGAATTTTTCAAATCGGCCCAGTAGTTCCAGAGATTACCGCGTTCAAACAAACAAACAAACAAACAATCAAACAAACTCTTCAGCTTTATATATTAGTGTAGATAAGTTAGCACTTATAAAAATATATATAACAAGAATTTTAAAAAGTTATTGAAAACCTAAAGGCAACAGATTTATTTAAAAAAGTGATCTTTATTTTTAGTTATTAATATTGGTTTATTTAACTAATGATTTAATCTTTACATCATTTCAAACTTATACTGTAACCAAATAAATAAAAATGTAATTTATGTATTGTACTAAGAGACAACGTAATGTAGTTTTGGGTCCCATATATTCAATCTACCGCCTCGACTCTTACTTAAAAATTAAAATAAGCAAACTAAATTATGGAATAAATATTAAAGTTTAATGTAATGTAATTTATTGTATACAATTTTATGGCAGGTGAACGAATAACAAATATTCACCCTTATTGAGAAATTTAGAATTTGTATGAATTCAAGATTATAACAATCAAATTACGAGATCCTTAGTTGAATTGAAGGTACATAATTATAATGTATTTATAAGACCCATGTAATTAAGAGGCACGTGTTGTCCACAGAAACACCACTTCCGTTTAAACAACGGTCACCAGTTATAGCTCGTGACCCTTTTATTACGAATATACATGGCGCATATGTTGGCGCATTTTTAAAATAAATAAATACATATATGCCTATTCTTCTTGTTTGATTATTTAGTACAATTAAACTACTCTAATGATGTCAATCGCTCTAAACATGTAACTGATTTTCATAAAATGGGTTATATTTATTGAAGTTATTTCTGAATACGAAACTGTTTTTTTTTTTTTTTTTTTTGTTCAACTAAACAGATTCGTATTAGATATATTAACTAAACAAATTTTTGTTTGTATTATTTTTTGTGTAATAGCCACACATGAGGAAATTAAAAACATTTTTATTATCATATCAAAAAACGCAAATACTTTACTTGTTTGTTAACTGCTGTAATAAACTTTTGATAAAACGAAAGATAGTGATAAAATCATAAAAACATAAAAAAGTTCCAACACTGTATAAAAGACAAATCGAAATATGTAGTGTATATATATTATGTATGAAAATCTTACCACAATTATTATTTACCTTTCACCTCACGAGGGGAATTTATACATAAATACAAAATGTGTAGGTACATACGTAATGCAGACATAAACTCAATTACTATTAATTCTTAAAAATATATTTGAATGGATTATAAATATGAAATGAAATAAATAAGAAGAGCGTAGTTATGAGCAAGGCTTAATTAATAAAAGCAATATTAATAACAAGACAAACAGTTTTATTACAGGATACGGAAATTTATAATTATACCTTTGATAAACGTAAGTAGTTTCCATTATAAACGAAAAAACAATTTGACATTAAATGGATAACACTTGAAAAATACATAACAATTAAATTTAGAACTAAAATTCGGCAAATATTTTGTGTAGAGTTTCGCATCTGAATTCAGTATTTTAAATTTTCCGTACTAAAAACAGTAAAAATACGCGGTGCACTCTCAGTTACGTAGTTTTCATAGTAGAAATACTAGCAAACCAAAAAACTGTTGATTTAAACAAGATAGGGCAAATTTATTACTAAAACCACCAACATTTTTGTAGACTTTTAAAAATCCGAATAAATCAATTTCTTCGGTAAAAACTGTGGAGTAATAGCATTATTAATAAGTGAAAGAAACCAATTTAATCGTTATAGATCTATTATAATGATGCTATACTTACACGCATAATAATTATTAGGTACTACACAAGATACACACATTGATAGCAAACCTTTAATATTACAATAAAAAACTCAACTCTGTCTTTCAAGTATTCATAAAAAACTTCGATACTAAAAAACGCGCTATATATCGTAGGACTATTACGTGCCATTAAACTTTGTAACGTTTTTATCTATCGCTCGAGCTATAAATATTGCGTATGAAAAATTTTGGAAACAGTGTAACAATCTTTTTATTGGAGCATTAAAAACTAACACGGTAACAAAATGGCACCAACAAAACTGCTCGTATCAACGTGACCATCGCCCTCTCCTCTGTTTGTACTTGTGCTGTGTTCACACTACTTTATATTTAATGTTTATTTTCACATTCATATTGATTCCGGAACTCCAGTAGCTCCATTTTTACATGTCATAACTCTATCTGTACAAGTATCGATGCGTCTAAACTAAAATTTACGATGAACAGCATCATATATTCAAATATCACAAAAGCGTTATTTATAACTTCATGAAACACCTTAGACTAATTAAATTTTCTCCCACTTGAGATTAGCCTTTTTATCTTTTATACCTAATTGAAAAAGACGAACACCCACGTTTGGACTGGACCGTTTTAAGTTAATCCAAACCTGAAGGTAAAAATAATGAAAACATTATCCTCTTGTATGTTAAGCGTGTTAATGTTTTAAACTGTGACCAGTTCAGTCAGCGAAGTTTGTCCAAAGTTAAAAAACAGGTTCGGTGAAAAAAAAATTGTATTTAAGGTATGCCATTTGTTTTTTAATTTTATTATATATATAAGATTTTATAAAAAATATATAATATTACATCCAGCTATCGTTTTATTTTTTATAAATGAGAGAGTAAAAGTTAAGTTTTAGGAGACCCATATTCTTTCTCCTAGAACAGTTATAATGCAATTCAAAGTCTAAGTGGTGTATGAAATTAAAGAAATATATCTTAATTATAAAATTAACTCAATTGTCTTTTTATGCATGGACACCCATGTTCTATCCACAAATATAAAAAAAAATATTTTGATAAGGTAAAGGTTCGTATTAATATAAGATGCCGCTGTAAAGACCACAAAGCATTAGACTAGTCAATCAAATAATAATAATAAGTTATATAATGGACATCTCATTAGATTTCACTAGCATTGGTTTTTAGATACGACAAGTTACGTTCTCATTTTTAACTTCATTTCTTGTCTTCTGAGTTGTAATCCTAAAATTTCATCAATTGAAATAACTTTTATTTGAAGCATTTATTCAATATCTATTTTTCCTAAAAATAAAGATGCCCAATATATGAAATCCCTTTGATATAACATGCAGGCCTTGTCAGTTGTCCAAGACAAAATGTTCATAGGAATCTTTCGTACTTAAGCTTATCGGATTACGAGAAAATGTTGCCGTTGCGAGATGAGAAAGATTAAGGAATCACATTAGATTCACACATATGTACTTGAGTTAGAAAAAATGAAAAAGCCTTAGCAGTTTCTGTATAACTAGGTATGTTTTTCTAAGTATTTGTAAAATATGTTAGTATATCATTTTTATTTTTTAACTTGAGTCTATTATTATTTTATACTTATTGTTTTTGTATAAACAATCTTAAATTAATAGTTAAATTTAATTATTATTCGTTTAATTGAATTATATATAATAGTAATTAGGTACCTACTCTGCTGTGTGTTTACGGCAGTAAAGAATATATCCACCCCCTCTTTTCCACAGCTAGTACCTATATATACATATGTACATATATTTACCTTATACTACCGTTGCGGTTATTGTCTCGTATAGCGTTGCGTAGCAGCATTTATTACTTTTTAGGGTTCCGTACCCAAAGGGTAAAAACGGGACCCTATTACTAAGACTTCGCTGTCCGTCCGTCCGTCCGTCTGTCACCAGGCTGTATCTCAAGAACGGCGATAGCTAGACAGTTGAAATTTTCACAAATTATGTATTTCTGTGCCGCTATAACAACAAATACTAAAGACAAAATAAAATAAATATTTAAGGGGGGCGATAATTATTTTGGTTTTTTATTAGTTTCCAACGCCATCTATCAGAAATTAGGAAAACTTCGTCGATAGACTAATAATTGTTTTCTAATAGCGGCATAGATGGCGTCACAATTAAATAAATATTTTACAGAATAAATATTTTACAGAAAATTTACTTATAGTTAGTTTAGTCAATGGTACGGAACCCTACATGCGCGAGTCCGACTCGCACTTGGCCGATTTATTAGACTAACTGGTTAGGACAATTTTATTCATTTAAATTTTTACGCGCAAAGTTAGTTTAAGTTTCTTTATGTTAAAAATTAACAGTATGTAGAGTTTTTACGCTTGCATAAAAAGACAAAATAAACTACACAAGACTAAAACTTTGTATGCTTACATTTAATTATATAGACCGATTTCAGAAAAAGCTCAATAGTAGAAATTCTGCAAAGTTTCGAAATTCATACCGTGCTCTGCAATAAAACAGACTTCGAAATGAGGATTTATAGAAGGGATTGCAACCTTATACCTACATACAATGTGTCACTGTCTACCCACATTGAGCCGGTGTTGTATATCCTTTTTCGTAGGTCGCACAAATAATGGTTAAAGTCTAATATCACGGACTTAAATTGTTACTAAAAACTTTAACGTACCTATTTTTTGAAGTGAGACTTCTTTAGGCGCATGAGGGGTAAAATTGAGTGACCGGTAACGTGGTAGCGTCAGGGACGGTCAGTACTTGGATGGTGACGTTGGCTTTTTGTTTTTTTCCTTTAGTTTTTTTTTTGTATTTTAAATTAGCTTTTTTTAAAAAGTTTTTTTGAATTAGTTTGCCAAAGAAGTTTTACTTTTGACATGTGTACTCTGTACGCACGCAATTTTTTTTTTGCCTTCCTATATGTATGTATATGTTTTACTTCTATAGACCGATTGTTGGATTGATTGACTTACCTTATAATGTCCCACTGCTGGACAAAGGCCTTATTTCAATATAGAAGAGTTTCATTTTAAATCGGACAATTTCCCTACAACCAGTAACGATTACTATTAGGCGTCTGTGATATCATCCGAGTCCTCATCCTTACGTGCACTTCAGGGCACAGTGGGGAGATCTAGCAGGACATACACCTAGAACAGAAACAAATATTTATATACGACAAGATTTATACTTAAAGCAAGCGCTTTTTTATGTAACTAGATCGGCAAACAAGCGTACGACTCACCTGATGGTAAGCGATTACCGTAGCTTATACACGTCTGCAACACAGAAGCATCGCAAACGCGTTGCCGACCCCATCCCCAGTTCCCCCCAGGAGCTCTGGCCACTTTACTCACCAACAGGTACACAACACTGCTTGAAAACAATGTTATTGAGCTGTGATCTTCTGTACGTCGAGGTACTTACTACCCCAATCGGGCTTCTTCATATTTTGAGCAGGAAATTTCCTGCTGTGCCCTAACTCAGTTTACCAAAATAATTATCTAGTTAAACAGTATCTTTTGTTCATCGACAAGTTCTATTGAAAACATGCAAAACTTCATTGCCTCGAAATTTTAGAACTTCCATCACAGTAAAAAAAAAGACTGCGTAAAATCACCATTAGATATCACAATGCGACACTGTTTTTAGCTTACTACGCGAAAAAAAAAAGTTTTTCTAACACTATAATTTATAAATAACCTAATGTATTGTATTATATTGTAGTGTAGTGTATACTTATAATTGTATATATACCACACTATAATAGTTTTTAAGTTTTAACAATGAAGAGATTTTATTAAAATGAAATATCTAGGAAACGAGAACAGTAAAGTTTTGACGATATTTGAACTAAATCTAATGTTTTGTTTTCGCAGTCAAGTGAATTTTATAAAATTAATTTGTTCTTAAAATTTAATACTTGGAACTGAAGCAATCTCGTTTACCTTTCACTGACATTAAAATTGTTTAATATCATTTTTATTTCATTTCCGTTTTATATATTCTATGTTATTATTTTATTATAAATCTTTGAAGTTTGACAAATTGTAACTTAAAAGAGAGAAAGAATGTCGATATTAAAAAGGAGAATAATTTGTTCGTGTAAAGTACCTTTGATTGTTTTTATTACTTTACTAGCTGTGCCTGCGACTTCACCCGCGTGGAATTTAACAAAAAAGTTATTATTTAGTTCGCAGAGTAATAAAATATATACATTTCAAAAGTAGCCTAATTTACTCCTTATTACATCAGCTATCTGTCAGTAAACGTCCCGACAAAATCGGTCTAGCGGTTTCAAAGATTAGCCGGAACAAATAGATAGACAGACAGACAGACAAAAGTTGTAAAAAATGTTTTTTGCTATATGTACCGTGTATACATCCATATGCATTTAGTAAAAGCGGTTATTTTAATATTACAAACAGACACTCCAATTTTATTTATTTGTATAGAGTATAGATGTATAGATTAATGTGGAAAAATACATATAATATATATTGTTAAACAAAAAGGTTGGCAAACGAGCATACGGCGTACGGCTGCAGCTGGTGGTAAATGGTTACCGTAAATTATAGAAGCCTGCTACACCAGAAGCATGGCAAACTCGTTGCCGACCCCAATCTTCCCAAACCTTATTCACCACAGGAATACAAGACTGCTTAAAAGCAATATTATTTAGCTGTGATCATCTGTAAGGTCGAGGTGATTCCCTAATCAAGCTGCTCCAAATTTTAGGCAGGATATTTCCTGCTGTGCCCTACCTCAAGATCAATATTGTTAAGTTATACTCGATTATACTATAATATGTATGCGTAGATTTAAAAAATATATGATATTATATAATGGTTACAATCAAATGTGACAGTAATTATGTCCAACAAAACCAGCAAAGATATGAATTCTAAAGCAATATTTTAAGCCTAATAAATGCTACAATATAGTCAGGTATAGAAAAATCTTTAGTTTTATAAAAATTACAAGTGGGGTTTTAAAATATATCTTTCGTATAGATTCAACATTTCAATAATTATTATTCATTATTAAAACAAATTAACGCAGAGAAAACGTTTAGAAGTTGCAAATTGTTTTACAAGTTCATTTATTCTTAAACATTATGGAGATTATGTTAATCAAAACAAAGCGTATGCTCGATGGAATTTTGAATTAATTTCGAAGCTTATAATTTTCCATTAATATCATTTGAAATTCCACATTTAAGAATTCCAATTGAGCAAATAACGAAAATGAAATTTTTCCTTTACTCAATTTCAACAATAATTTCACAATTACATTTCGAATAACAAACGAATAGTGGATGAAATTAAACGCGTAATCAATCATTTCAAATGTTGAATGTTATATTTAATTAATTGAATCTGTAATATCCGAAAAGTAATTATTCTTCAGCATTTTTAGGGTTCCGTACCTCAAAAGGTAAAAACGGAACCCTTATAGGATCACTTTGTTGTCCGTCTGTCTGTCAAGACCCTTTTTCTCAGAAACGCGTGGAGGCATCAAGCTGAAATTTATATTAAATACTCAGATCTGCTGTCTCTTAAAGCTGTGAAAAAATGAAACTTCTAAGCCAAGGCAATCAAAAGATACAGCCGTTTATGCTGCAAATTTTCGACACTCTCAAGGGAATCAAAACCTACAGGGTACTTCCCGTAAACTAAGAATCTTAAAATTTGGTACGAAGCAACGTCTTATAGCACAGATACAGGAAAAATTGCGAAAAGTGTAAATTTTCAGTTACTAGAGGAGAGTAACTAAATGTGGGCTAGTGCTTTAATATGGGCTAGTAACAATTCTCGAAAACCTACAATCGAAAGACGCAACAAACGACGATTATATATCGCATTCATTCGCTCTAACATCGCACTCACTCATTCTCGTCATTCGCGCGCGAGGTGTCGCCAGTTTCAGCCATACTTGTATTGCTGCTGTCGAAAAATTTTCTACGGTACGTATCAATGTGTTATTTAATTAATGAAAATTAGGTCTAAACACTGTAACTATGTGTTTTATTGTAGAATATAAGTTTAAATTTAAGATTTTCGGTCGATTTATTGCTTGCTATATATGATTTGTAAAGTACACGATCAATTTGATTTTAGTAAAGAATTTCGAATATGGGCTAGCCCATATTCAGGGAATGAATTTTACCTATGACTCCGAAAAAATCTACCCACAATACTGAAGAGTATAGAGAACCAACATATGACTGTCAACCTTCGTCTTCCGGACTTGATCGTAGCAGTCTAGGTCTAGTATCTCCTTATGACATAAGTCCCGTGCCAAAAAAAGTCAAAGACATCTAATAGAGGTAGAAAAGCTGCAATGGTCTCGGTTATAACCTCGTCTATAAATGACCTTATAATAAAAATGACCTTATTGAAACAAACAAGAAGAAAATTGAAAAAGAAAATAAAACAAAAGATAAGAAACCAAAGCAAAAGAAAAGAAGTATAGGAAATAAGAAAGCCAAGACCAGGGACGAAAGTGAAGGTGAAGAAGATATCCAATGCGATTCCGATAGTGAACCAGATGCCCCTATAGGAAGAGAGGCTCCCGACACTGCCGATGCAGCGTGTATGTTTTGTCAGGAACTTTTTTCCGAAAACGCAGCAGGAGAACTGTGGGTTAGATGTTTAATATGTAAGCTCTGGGCACATAATGACTGTGCAGGGCCAGAGTTTGACACCTGGATATGTGATTTTTGTAAATAAATTATGTGATTTATATCTCTTATAAGATAAATATTTTTAATTGTTATTTTTGTACAAGATATTATAAGTTTCTATTGGTAGCCCATATTTGAGTACCTGTTCCATATTTAGCGTCTATTTTGATATTTTGTTTAATTCTCAATTTAATAATATATTATAATATTAAGAAAATAAGATTGTTACTTAGCTCTTTAAAAATGTATGTGTGATTATTTTGACGTCAATAAATTGTTAATTTTTTAATAGTTTTTTATTTTTGAGGCAAAAACAAAATGGTAGCCCATATTTGGTTACTCTCCTCTACATATAAAAAAAAAATATTTTAATAATTTTACATTTAATACCACTTTTCTCATAAACGCGTAAAAGTATTAAATTGAAATTTATATCAAATACTCAAGTCTATAATACCTTTAAGCTGTAACAAAATCAAACTTCTATGTCAACGGTATCAAAAGAAAAACCAAGTTAAGCCGCATATTTTCATCGAAAATAGTCCCAAAGGAATCAAAACCTACAGGGTACTTCCCGTGAAGTCAGAATCTTGAAATTTGGTACGAAGCAACGTCTTATAGCACAGATACAGGAAAAATTGCGAAAAGTGTAAATTTTTAGTTACTACATATAAAAAAAAATATTTTAATAATTTTACACTTAATACCACTTTTCTCATGAACGCGTAAAAGTATTAAATTAAAATTCATATCAAATACTCAGGTCTATAATACCTTTAAGCTGTAACAAAATCAAACTTCTATGTCAACGATATCAAAAGAAAAACCAATTTAAGCCGCATATTTTCATCGAAAATAGTCGCAAAGGAATCAAAACCTACAGGGTACTTCCCGTGAAGTCAGAATCTTGAAATTTGGTACAAAGCAACGTTTTATAGCACAGATACAGGAAAAATTGCGAAAAGTGTAAATTTTTAGTTACTACATATAAAAAAAAAATATTTTAATAATTTTACACTTAATACCACTTTTCTCTTGAACGCGTAAAAGTATTAAATTGAAATTCATATCAAATACTCACGTCTATAATAACTTTAAGCTGTAACAAAATCAAACTTTTATGTCCACGATATCAAAAGAAACAGCAATTTAAACCGCATATATTGAAACTAGCAAACAAGTGACAAGGGAATAAAAATCTAAAGAATACTTCCCGTCGACCTAAAATCTTCAGGTATGAAGCAACCTCTTATAGCACAGATACAGGAAAAATTACGAAGACCTTAAATGTATAGTTACATCGCAACCACAGAAATAGTATGTGTAATGTTGTTTATTTCTGCTTTGTTTTTCAATTATAAAACTTTGGAAAGTAATATTTATTTACTAACTCTTTTTGCACACCAATACACAAAAGAACAATACATAGAATTTATAACAATAAACTTGCATCAATTGCAACAGGCGGCCTTATCGCTAACACAGCGATCTCTTCCAGGCAACCTTTGGGCAGAGGACTTGCATATAAACTAGGGGAAGGGAGCAAAATTTTGTAAAAAAAGGAAATAAAAATAAGATATAAATAAATAACTATAATATAACAATAGATGCTATATTTAATGACACATATGTACATATAAGTTTACTCATATGTATACACAAATATATAAATACATACATACATACGTATATACACTATAAGCAAATTGATAGATTAAGACGAATGACATAACAACATAACGTAACTTCATGAAAAATAATAAATAATAAAATAAAGTTGCTTAACATAATTTAATATGATAAGTACATTTCCTTAACAAGTTTTTCAAATGTCATTAAAGATTGAGCGCGTTAGACAGTGGCAATAAGTTCCAAAGACGATAAGCTTCAATAGTGAAAGATCTATACTAATATATAAAGCTGAAGAGTTTGTTTGTTTGTTTGTTTGTTTGTTTGATTGTTTGTTTGTTTGTTTGTTTGAACGCGGTAATCTCTGGATCTACTGGGCCGATTTGAAAAATTCTTTCAGTGTTAGATAGCCCACTGATCGAGGAAGGCTATAGGCTATGTGTCATCACGCTAAGACCAATAGGAGAGGAGTCCACGCCGACGAAGTCGCGCGCAGAAGCTAGTTTAGAATAAAAGGAAGACGAATGTGAAGGTATCTTCAAAGTTAGGCTATCATTTAAGCGAAGAGGTACATATTATATATTTATCTTTAACGCCAGCGTTGATTCTAGACCAGAATGAAGAAAGTTCTTCAATATGTATTCGTAGCCGGCGACCATGCAAGTAACTATGAAACCAGTCAGACACCTTAGGAGATATGTTAAGAGAACCAAGTATAGCTAGTAGTAAGTCAAAATCAACAGTATTGAAATGATTAATGAAATCAAGTAATATTAACACTGTAATGAGAATTCTAGACATTAAAAAATATATATGTTTAAACAATAGCAGACAATAATAAAAATAAATTTAGGAAAACATGTTTTATACAAACTTGAAAACAGGTACAAAGGTCAAAAAGGCTCGAATTAAATTACAAAATAAATGTTACATCATCTGTGGGACTATTTAAATAAATAAATAAATAATAAATAAATATCTACTGTATATAATATGGTTCAAATTTAATACTTAATAGTAATAAAGTATTTTTAACCAGATTTCTAAATAGTGACTAAAAAATTTGTAAATAAATAACTTCGATAAAAGAACTTTCCTACCAAGAGACAGGTCAAGGAAAAAAGGGAGACCAATTAAAAGGTGGAGAGATATCTTCAACCAGATAATTATGTGGACCGCTGTGTATACAGAAAGCACGGGAAAGGGATACTTGGAAATGTTTAGGAGAGGCCTACGCCGCAGAGGCGACTATTACTATTACCAATATTAATTAAGTGATGTTATAAACATGTAGACGAGTTAATTATACGAGTATAGAATAAATATATACATAGGTTAATATACATACATATGTTTAAACTAAGAATACTTACGCTAGTATTAATTGAAATTTTAATAGTAATAGAAATAAAGGCGATTTTTATTTTATTTATTTATTTTATTTTATATAAATTAAAGGATTAATGATAAGATAAAGATACCTTTGTCTTAAATTTATGCTCCTCCAACTTTCCATATTGTAATGTTACGGATTTCATTTAGCAGCAATATACCATAACTTTTACTTATATACCTGCAGGTTTGTACGGAACCCTCGGTGCGCGAGTCCGACTCGCACTTGACCGGTTTTTTTTTATTTTTTTTTCTGACCGCTCTGGTGTAATGCCGTGTCGGCGGCGCCTAAAAGCTCGCGGTCGCGGTTTCGATTCCCGCTCTAAGTGGATATTTGTGTTTATACAAATATTTATTTCCGGTCTGGTTGTTAGTTCTTGTGGGTCTCCCCACCGTGCCTCGGAGAGCACGATAAGCTGTCGGTCTGGTTGTTATCATGTACACCTGATTGCGATCGTTACTTATAGTAGAGAATATATTCGCCAACCCGCATTAGAGCAGCATGGTGGATTAAACTCTGATCCTTCTCCTACATGGGGAAAGAGGCCTGTGCCTAGCATTGGGTTATTACAGGCTGAAGCGAATTATTTTTTTATAACATTAAGAGTTAACAGTCCTCAAGATAAACTTTGGCAGGGCGATAGACTATTATGAACTATAGTAGTATCGTATAGACGTCCGCTAAGAGCAGATTTTTTGACAGGACCGGATTAAGGTCTAAGGGATCTCGCAAGTTTGTGCAAAAGTTCTTCACTTTTTGTGCCACTTTGTGTTCCTAAAACTTTGGCAGAGAAATAGTTGGTGGATTTTAGACGTTCACCTTAGTGAAATGATGAATGAATTTGGCAACAGGGCAACATTAAAACGAGTAAGGGCTCTTGTAAGATTTTACGAGTCATTTATTTTTTGTGTAAACGCTTGTATATTATCTTTAATATATAAATATATTTCCTTATTGTTACATCTTTAAAAATATTTATAAAAAAGACGAAAAAAAATATTTAAATAAAAACTGTAGTCCTCCGGTGGCGGGTTGAGCAACCTCCTCACAATGCGGGCAAGGTATATTAACTTTCTTCAGCCGGCCAAAGAATCGTTCCTTTAACAGTTGTTTCAAGGTTTCGTTATCAATCCCCAATGCCTCTGACATTCCTCCGAGATATTTATGGGTTTCACCTTCGTTGAGGGATCTGAAAGACAAAGAATTGATAAGTTTTAAATTTTCGGATGATACAATTCTACCTCTTTCTACATGGATAACAGCGCATTTATCCACACCAAACTCCATTCGTATACAAGTGCTAAAAGTTTCAGTTATTTTTTAACACTTTGTATAACTCTGGTAGTTTGGATGCGAAAAGCTTCAAATCATCCATATAAAGTAGATGAGATATTGCTTTGCTCCCTTTACGAAAGTGAAAGCCCAATATTAAATCCTCGAATAAAGTACTTAAAAGGTTCAGGGCTAGATAACAACACAATGGACTCAAACTATCACCTTGAAAAATACCCCGCATAATCCATAACGGTTCAGTCGACCCTGAAACATTGACCGCACCCGGATGATGTAAAAAAAGTGTTCTACTGTCTCATACACGTAATCAGGAAAGAACACAAAGTTGCATCAATTTTGTACAGTTCCATAACTTTTATATGCCATGTATGAGGCACTGTAACATACGCTTTATATAAAGTTAATAATCATAATCATATTGTTCAGTACTTGCTAACACTGAGTACTTGCATTGACTTCAAACGTCTAAATTTAAGGATATCTCAAAACGCATTTTAGTAAAAGACAAAATTCGATTAAAAATGGTTATAAAAATTTCAAAAACTTGCATCATCGTAAAAAGTGAAACGGTTTAATTTTTAAAGGTTAAATTAACGTTTGTTTTCGTATACATTACTCATTTCATAAAAGAAAAATTTACACAAGTCGAATTTTGAAAGTTGTTGTTTCAAAAACAATGCATTGTTATTTGAATCAGAAGCTCTGAAGGACGATTATGTAGGCCATAAAATGGACGAAGTGTACGATGAGTTTGACGAACGCAAGCGTTGTTCTGGTGTAAGAGTAAATGTCCAATACCCAAAATAAAGAAAAATCTATCAACATCTATCAACAATCTATCAACTATCTGGTAAATCGCTTGTCAAATAAAGCAGTTCTGCCAAAAGTTGTGAACCTCTAAAGAACACCCATTATGCAAACAAAAGTTATAATAAGTATATATGATGTATACAAAGTTAGTTTTTTTAAAAATCCTTTCTTTAACTTTTTTATATAAATTTTTCTCATAATTTTAATTCATGCCTCGTCTAACAAATAAATATTTCTAAAAACATATAAAAAGTACGCTCGAGTTAATTGATCCCGAGTTGAGCTTATCTCTGCAATGTGACCTGAGGGGATTACAGATATTCAAATTCCCAAAGGGACCACTAGGGTGACTTAAAATTTCAAAGAGAAATAAAAGGTAAAACTGTTCAGAATGTTAGAAGAGCAAATTAAGTAATATCGTTTATCTAAAAATATTTAAGCTCCAATTACACTCAGAATACAGTGGGGTTAACGAGTACATAATATAATTATATCAATTTACTATAGTCATACTCATGATTCTCTTGATAAAATATAGCCTATGTCACTTATTGATAATAAACATCCACCAACACAAACACAAACCAACAAAAAAGATCAAATATTTATTCTTCACTAGATGGCCCGGTGAACTTCGTATCACCTACGTATATTTGTAAAAAATATACACAAAACACTTTCTGAACGCACCTATAAATATTTGATAACCAATTGACAACGTTTTTGACAAAAGACATTATAGGAACATTTTGTATTGGAAAATTAAATCGTCTTTTTTAGTATTTTCCGTTACATATTATTTATGTTTCTCACCGTTTAAACTTTCCCTGAACTTCCACAAACATTTCAAGATGAAAATTAGCCAAATTGGCCATTCTCGAGTTTTAGCGAGACTAACGAACAGCAATTGATTTTTATATATATAGATAGAATAAAATTAGTATCAAATATTAAAGAGAATGCTAAAAAGTTAGCCTACTAAAATAATGAAGAAAAACGGTTTGTTTTTCTAAGTTCTCAAATACATACACACATAAAAAATATATATAAGTATATTTCTTTCGCTATTAAGATGGCTTACAATGGCATGTCGTAACTATGTTTGCTATTATAATATTATTCCAATTTTCTATGATATATTCTAATTAATATTTTACGTTTAATTATTTAGATATAAACATAACACTTAATATAATATATGATTTACACATCAACGTAATGAATCAATCATAGACTTGTTTACACAGAGACTGTGTTAATTTACAATGTTAATTTTCACGATGATTAATTTAAATTTATATCAATTAACTCCTAATGAACAACCGTAATCGAATTCGAATAACATTTACATTGTCATATTATTTTAACATAATTTCATTTTGATAATATTATTTCACTGAATAGCTATTTTGCTAATATTAGTTCAATACAGGTGTTTGTAACAAACACCAGTTAAAATAAATTTAGGTACTGTTTTCTTTCCGTTCAAATTTGCTATCACTATGCAACTAACGTAAAATTCTTTTCTAACTTGTTTAAAATTCTCTATTAACTTGTTTGTCGAAATTTGTTGATAATGAAATGGACTATGACAATAAAATATAGGCATAATACAGATTCTACTACAATTATCTTCTTCCTACATTGAACTACGTTGTCCTTTTCCTCTGACCACGGCTTCTACGGCCTAAAGTATGTACCTACAGTCTAAAGTGTACATAGCTTTTATTTACAATAAATGTAAACTTATTATTTAGTTATTTACCATACTTTCAAATTCGGTAACTTTTCTTACATAAAGATAGATACTAGACTTAGAATTTGCAAACAACTCATACACATAAACCCTTTCAAATACACGAAATGATGTTAAGCCCGCCAACCACAGCCACAAACAATTCAAGACCGTCTTACTTAAAGTAAACTATTGTGATTGACTATAATGTAAATAGTTCTTACTGTCAAGCCATTTTGAGCATCACTTTACTTAAACTTTAGAGAATAAATACACCGCAACTATTGTTTTATTGTAATTAAATTGCATTAAATAAGCAATACTCAATTTGTTTTA
Organism: Melitaea athalia; assembly: GCA_905220545.2. Classification (NCBI taxonomy): domain Eukaryota; kingdom Metazoa; phylum Arthropoda; class Insecta; order Lepidoptera; family Nymphalidae; genus Melitaea; species Melitaea athalia. Next base: position 7,536,429 of record HG992199.1, on the reverse strand, counting down.
CTTAAAATATTAACTATCTTCACTAATATAGAATAAAATAAATATTAATAATAAATATAAAGAACACACACTCACACACACACTTCAGCCTATCGCAGTCCACTGCTGGACATAATTATTAATTATGCCTCCACAAGTTCGCGCCAAAAATAGCGTGAACCTATTTTGTGTTGTAGTGAACTCATAGTCACCACGCTAGGCAGGCGAGTTGGTGACCGCAGGGCTGGCTTTGTCGCACCGAATACGCTGCTGCCCGTCTTCGGCCTGAGTATTTGAATTTTGAAAGCCAGCAGTTGGATGGTTATCCCGCCATCGGTCGGCTTTTTAAGTTCCAAGATGATAGTGGAACTGTTTTATCCTAAGGGATAAAATGACTAAGGTCTGCTCTCACGACACCCACGGCAAGAGAGGGGGGTGGAGATATTCTTTACTGCCGGAACCACACCGCAAAATATAAAGAAGTGCAAGGTTATGTTTTTGAAAGTATGTCAAATATATTTTTTTAAACATTAGCTTAAAAAAATATTTCTTCGGACATGTTGCAAATTAAAAATTGGTAATAACCGTAATGGGATGCATGACGTCAAATTAAATAAACATATACTCGTATCATACAAAATAAAATAAACATATTAAATAAAAACAGTAGTCTAGTTAATCTGTCTAGTTTATGTTTAATTTACTTACATATATGAGTGTAGTATACTTTTTAGTAAAGTGTAGACTACAAATACATATCGTGTATTAATATAATTAACAATTGACATTCGGTCTAACGAATGTATTAAAATGGAATAATTAAGAATTGTATTATTGCACGCGTCACACGCTTAAGCGTGTGGGTGTGCTTTACTATCGAAAGACGGCTCTGTGTCCATTTTCCAAGATAAAATCGTTCTTATACGTTAAGTTAGGCACTGAATTTTAAAAAAAAAGGTTGTTTCGGAAACTAGACATGTTAATCTATAAGGTCAGCGTATTTTCTTTTCATTTTGTTTAATATTTATAACAAAAAAAACGTAATTAAAAAGTGATATGTCAGCTGTCCGTTGGTCTGTGCCCTTTTGTTGTCTTCACGTTTTAGAAAAATATAAACAATTAATTGTAATAATTTCTTTTGAATAATACTTCAGTCACTCTAAGGATGAACTGTATATCTTTTTATGATTGAACTCTTAACCGTTTTAAAGATATTAACGAAATTCGAAAGATTTTCTGGGTTTCTTTCATAAATATTTTTTCTTTTTTAAACCCCGGCGCAAAACGAGGGGTGGTATAAGTTTAACGTGTCTGTGTATCTGTGTAACTGTCTATGGTACTTTTTTCTAGTTGATGAGGGGATCTGACTACCTTCCTTATGTCCTATCGATTCGAAATTTGGTACCGTGTTACTTTAATGATATTGAAAGTATATGGTAGGGTAACCATGACCTGATCAGCCGTTCGAAGATCATCAGCTCTTTAATAGTTGATGAGGGTAGAAAAATATAAACAATTTTAGCGAAATGTATAAGCTATTGAACGAGCGGATAAATAATAAGATGTTATCTATCTTCGCTGACTCTTTATTGAAGAATAAAAATGATAGAAAAACAATATTCAAGTAGCAAAATATAAAAAAGTTTCAAAATACAAAATATAAGATAATAGAAAAACAATATATTAAAGTAGCAAAATATAAAATATAATTATAAGATAACGCGCTACGTGTACGTACATAATTTTACTTACTATATTGAAAAACAAATGATAAAGAAAAACAAATTATCAAGAAGAATTTAAAATCAAATTCTTTGACGACTATCAAAAACACGCCACATTACTCTCCTCCGAGACCGAAGGTCAATAGCCGGTTGGCGGGCCAGTGGAACCAGATGCTGCATAGCTCTCGGTGAGTTGGAACTGTCTGCGGTGATGCTTGCGAAGCCTGCGTTGCCGTTCAAGCTCGAGGTTACCAGCTTAGCGAATAACCACCAGTTTAGCAAATGAGCTCGGTTCAGCGAATGGATGAGCGGATGATAAAATATTCGCTAGCTCCGCAGACTTTTTATTAATGAATTGTTATTTTGTTATAATATAAAAATGAATCAAGTAGCAAAATGTAAAATATTAACAAGAAGAGCCTAAAATCAAATTCTTTGACAACTATCAAAAAATATTTTTATTAAAATGATAAAAAGAGGTTTTTATTATTATTTATATAAAAAGTCTATATATGTAGAGACGCCAATTAATTGTAATTATTCCTTTTGAATAATACTCCAGTCACTCTAAGGATGAACTCTTTTTCTTATTATGACTGAACTCTTAACTGTTTTAAAGATATTAACAAAATTCGAAAGATTTTCTGGGTTTCTTTCATAAAAATTATCACCGTCTATTTTTTTTCCTCTCTCCTTTTTCATGAACTATTTATTTTTTAAATAACTTCTGCTGCATCTAGCGACATTATTGATATTTTTGGCAGTGAAGTTGAAATTGTATCTATGTTTCGTGACGTGTCGACAGATTTTCGATAATATAAAATGCCAAAAGACAACGTGATTATAAAAGAGAATGTCGTAAAAATTATGAGTCTTTCGAAAAATTATAAAGATAATGTTATGATTGAGCTGAATAAACCTGAAAGCTGCTGTCTTGGAAATAAACAAAGTGGAATCTATTCTGCTCAAATTCCTAATAAGAATGATGTAAACCTTGCTCAAAAAAAATGTCGAATGTCTCAAGTTCGTCAAAACGATGATTTTAGACAAAGCGAACGACAAAAAGATAGGTTAGCTAAGCAGGCTCAGCGATAATTTAGTGCCTACCTTAACACATAAGAACGATTTTATCTTGCAAAATCGACACAAAAATAATAATATTTTATTCAAATGTTTTCTCTTTTAGGCAATTATTATTAATTTCAATTCGTAACACAATGAGCGTGTGAGGCGTGCACTTTTGGATTTTCCAAATTATTTTAAAATAATACCAGCATTACGTAAATATTATAATGTTTAATTTATATTATTTTATAGTTCAGTTATCACATTTTGTTATATCGTTATTTAAAAATTATTTAAATCGCCGTTAGCTGATGAGATAAAATTTTCAAATACTTAAAATTGCGATTTTTTCTATCCTTTAAATGTAAACCTTGAAAAGGAGATACAAAGTGGTTAGAACCAATTCATGAATATTTATAAGAATATAATTCATGTTTCCTGACCCTTTTTACATTCGTAACGAAATTTCGAATCAAATAATTTTTGATATCATTTATATTAGAATACTAGCTGCTACGCTGTGTGGCTACGGCAAAGAATTTAGCCTCCCCCTCTCTTCCCGTGGGTGTCGTAAGAGGCGACTAAGGGATAACACAGTTCCACTACCATCTTGGAACTTAAAAAGCCGACCGATGGCGGCATATCCATCCAACTGCTGGCTTTGAAATACACAGGCCGAAGACGGGCAGCAGCGTCTTCGGTGCGACAAAGCCAGTCCTGCGGTCACCAACCCGCCTGCCCAGCGTGGTGACTATGGGCAAAACACATGAGTTCAAGTCATTTTTTGGCGCGAACTTGTGTAGGCCTATGTCCAGCAGTGGACTGCGATAGGCTGAAATGACTAGCTGACCCGGCGAACTTCGTACCGCCTAACAGTCGATTCTTTATCTCGGAACCCCTCCAATAACACTTAAACTTTATGGTATGGTATTAAAGTTCAAATTGACTTTTAAGTATTATTACGAATATTTGTATGGGAATATAGAAAAGTGTTGTGTTAGACTTTTTCAGGGAATTTTTTAAATTTTTCTCTCCGTAACAACCATCCTCGTACTTCAAGGAATATTATAAAAAAAGAATTAGCGAAATCGGTTCAGCTACCCTCGAGATTTGCGCTTAGCAACACATTTAGCGATTCATTTATATATATATATATATATATATATATATAAGAGATAGATATAGATATAGATGAATACATCTTCAAATGTCGTGATACTTGTACTTATGACTGTACGTGTGTGTCTAGCTACCTATGCAAGATTAATAAGTATTGCAAGGAAATTAAGAAGCGTGTGATCGGCACATACAAAGTTAAAATGCACTTTGAACGAGGAGAAGGTAAATAATTGCTATGAGATACTGGCAGCAGCAACTTTTTATATATTTTGTGAATTATCAAAAACTTATTTTTATATTATCTTTTAAATAATTTTTATTAGTTTCTTTGTAATGTTTATTGATCTGTCAATCACTTTTCAAAACTATTAAATAAAAACAGAATAAGAGAGGTTACTAATTCTAGTTAATAGTTATTTTATTTTCACAAGTTCTTTACCTCTATTTAAAACATAACTGTTAATAAATGCACTTTATCTAAAATATGTAGTCATTATACTACTCGTACTCGTATATTTATAGCGAATTATTAAACTCATTCTAACAGAGTACAACGACTTTTGATATTGCTTAAATGCTTAATATATGAGAACAAAGCTTTAAACACCCTAATAGCATTACAAAAGTAAAGCAACATGCAGCTAAAATTACAACAGTTTTACAAAGTAGCTGAAAGAGAAATAATATTAACTCAACGTTCAAACGAAACATAATTGTGTTTGCTCGCAAATGAGAAAAACCGACTTCCATTAATACCTACATCGACAAGTAATACAACGTAGGTAGACGAAAAAATAGTAAAGTAAATAGGTACCCTTTATCAAAGATTACTCAAAAAGTAGTATGTAACTCTGTAGTCATCATATTATCTCGATTAAATTTAAATGGCACCACAAAACAGTCATCAGCTTTCGATTAAAATAAAAATTTATCTAAATCGGTATACCCAGAAAAAGTTTATGAGGTATAATACAACGTAGGTCGTAGAAAAAATTTCTTAGATATAACCTGAACAGTGCTTGCTAGATTTCAATTAAATTTAAATAAAACCACATGACACACACCACCTTTCGATTAAAAAAAGAATCATCGAAATCGGTCCACCCAGTAAAAAGTTCTGATATAATATCTGCTTTTTAACACGCTTTTATTAGCTTGACCTGTATGTACCTATGTATGTATGTATGTATGTAACGGAATCTTTGAACTTCATTTTCACCTACTTCTAGGAGTCTGATTACTTTGATTTGCACAGGGGTCAAGGGTCGATGACAATACAATATAACATTCTTTTTTTTAATTTTTGTCTTGACACTAAAAATTCAGAAAATTAAATATAGTTTAAAAAAAACTAAAAAACGTAACTTATAAAATGATCCTCAAATTCGATACCAAGCACCCCACGCTTTTTCACTTTATTATTTTCTACTTTTAGTTCGATTGCTATTAAAGCGTGTTTTTTTTTTTTTACTATAATTTATTTTTTGAAGTTGTTTAAATACTAGGTGCTAATGTATGCAAAGTTATAATAAGAAATAAAATGGTAGTTCGCGTAATAACTAATTTCAAGCGAATACCTAATATAAATTTTCAACCCTAATGAAGTTTTAAATTACGTACGAAGCTTTAAAGGAAAAACAGTTATACCCCGTCCGGCGACTAATGATCTTTTTGACACTTCAAGAAATTTTGAGATTAGTGACTGCCTCACACGTTATTTATTCGATTCGAAATAATAATCGATTTTATTTAAGAAGAACTTTCAATCGATTTAATTAAATACATTTAGTTTAAAAATATTATTTATTTATGCGTTTATTAGTTTTTTTTTAATTATAAATGAAATATATAACTAATAAATAAATGAATTAACAGAGTTATTGCTCTTTATTCTTGGTTTGCAATTAAATTTCAAGATTTCGACTTAATTCCTTGCAAATAATCAATCTTGGGGTCATAGATACTATTTTTATTTCCTATTTTGTATTAAATTTATAGAAACAATAATCACATGACGTAAAATTATTTTTATCATAATATGATCGATTTATTATCGATAGTCTGTGGTTGTTTGTTATGCACAGGGTACTTCACTCAATCAATCAAATCGTCAATAAAGTATGACATTACTGTAAAATTTTTAGTACGTTATTCCGGAAAAAAAACTGTAATTTATAGGCGTGAGCTGTCAAAAAGCTAATTACTCGCCGGACGGGGTATAAGTGTTATTTATTTTTTTAATTAACCACAAATGTGTAATGTAATACAGATCGGATTTTTATCAAACATTTTAGTAATATGGGGAAAAAGGGATTCATAGTTCTCATAGCTATATAAACTTTATTGAAAATATTATTTTCGATTTCACTAATTAATTTTAGAGCTAATATTATAATAAATTAACCCAAATTCAACAAGCTTTTCGGTTTAATAAATCAATTATAAATTAAATAAATTGTTTTATAAATTGCGGCTCTTAAAGCGGCTTTCGCGGCAATAATCAATTGATTGAATACCAAGTATTTAAATAATATTTTATGGAAATATACATTTTAAAGATACATCAATATTTAACAATGACGATATTATCTATTCATTTATTTATGCAAACTATTGTGTTAATTAGCGTCCTTGCAACCCAAGCACGAACCGCAGGCACACTGTTTTTGTTAAAAAATAAAATGTAAACAGGTATCGGAAAATGCAAAAATTTAATTCTTGTTATTATATTTATTCTCTTATGTAGATATATAAAAAAAATCCAAGAGTATTTTCATGTAGCTACAGAATGTGTAGTCAACGACTATTGTTCTTGCTAACTGCCATTTACTATTTGAAAATACCTATAACTTCAAATCTTTTGAACATTTTGTACAATTGTTATGGCTTTAATTCTCAAGAATACATATACATTGTATATGCTCTCTACAAAAATGTATGCAAGCAAAGCCACGAACAACAATTAAGAGATATGTATGTATATCATGTTCTCAATTTCAAAAAGCTTTTTCAACACAATATAGGCATAAATGTTTTCATCTTACCATGCAATGTCCTTTCAATTGAAATCCCTTTCAGCGCCTTTAATGTCAATATATCTTGAGGCTTTCAATAATCCTTAAAAATAGACGGCTCTTAGCAAATGAAATCCACGTCATTCATCCTTGCGATCCGAGGTACGTAAGCCTCTTCACATGGCGTTATTTTATGTAATTTATTTTCTTTTTAAATAAATTCAAAAGAAGTTCATTCGTATGAATCTAAGCAGTACCTAAGCTCAGATTAAGAACGTTTTCTTAAATACGTACCCGATGAATATACCTGAGCATACAAAAATAATTATGATGTGATTATTTGTGATTTAGTCACCGTACATAATGTCATGTCTGAAAATAGTTACAAAGAAATAATAATTAATAACTAAACTATGACTTAATTCATGGTTATTTTAATTTTTAAAGTTGGTCTAGATATATTAAAAAAGTATTACTTACCGATCAACACTATTTTCACTATTCTTAAGTCTAAATTATAAACGGTAATCATAATTTCCTACGCTCGACGCTTCAGGCCGTAATATCCTACTGCTGGGCATAGGCCTCTTGCTCCATGTAGGAGAAGGATCAGAGGCCAGAGCTTATTCCACCACGCTACTCTACTGCGGGTTGGCGGATATATTGCCTCATCAGGTACATATATATGATAACAGCCGGGACCGACAGCTTAAAGTGCTCTCCGAGGCACTGTGGGGAGACCCACAAGGACTAACAGCTACACCGGAAATAAATATTTGTACAAACACAAATATCCACTCCGAGCGGCAATCGAACCTGCGACCGTCGGTGTTTAGGCGCTGCCGACACGGCACACGCACCATTACACCAGAGCGGTCGTATAATATATAAAATATATGTATATGATAGTACTACTTACAAAAAATAAAAACGGTATAATGCTCTCTTCGTGCCAGTGGAACTATAATTATTATGATTAGTCTTACAACCTCATTGCTTCCAAAAGTTTTTGTGCTTGTTTTAGACAGTATTTTTTATGAAACATTTAAAAATAGAATTTCTGCTTCATTTAACAAAACTGCTGCGTCATAACGAACATTTTATCTTATATAAGATATGCGTATAAAGAAGCTTTTGTCTTTTTTAGCTATTTACTTTACTTTATACAAACTTCTCCTCCAAAAGGATGGCTATCAGCAAGCGCTCTGTTTAAAATTAATTTTATATAAGGAAATGCGTTGATGCTCCGCGTCCGTCCTGTCAATGTACCTAACATAAACTAATGATATTATAGTGATAAGTTGATAACTTGTTGTAATATATTATATTAAAATATATTTAATTAATTAATGAATAATAGCATTTAATTAAAATTTATTTACAATTCTCCACTTTTTTAACAGATAAAAAGGTTCGAAACGTTTTTTGAATTTCATTGTACAATATTTTTGAAATTTAAATGACTTTTATAGAGTGATTTAAGTTTATTTTTTATTTTTAGGTGTTATTTTTCGATATTATATACATTCCAATGCTTTTACGTATCACGACACACGTATAATTTAATCATGATTTACGATTCAAAATGAAACATTCACAAATAAAAAAAAGCTTACAACATATGACCGCAAAGCGACAAAATGAAGCTGCGATAGATAGAGACTAATGGCATCATCCGTCTCGACCCGTGCTCGGAAAAAAATGTCTAACGTAATACGGCACGTAATGGTGGCAGAGAAGGGGTAATAACTTGACGGATGGCTTTGAAAATGAGCCACGTACGTTTTGAAAGATTTCCCGATATATTACACACATATCATGTTTTAGGAGAGTTTTTTGATAAGTACTAAAAACGCAAAAAGTTCTGTTTCTATAACTGTTGTTCACTACTTCAGATTTATAATAACAGTAAACTAAAAAAGACGCTATCCACATCGAATGTAAACTAGAATCACGTCGATTAGAATATTTAAAGAATATTTAGCAAAGTTACTATGTTTTATGCCATAAAACATGATTTTGATATATCATGTACCTTATGTCACAAATGTTACGTAAGAATGACAATATGAAGAACACGCATAACAACGAACTTAAGTAACAATCGTTATATTTTGAAATATTAGACGTTTTTATAATATTACTCGTAGACATGAAGACCGTGTATGGTTACCGTTTGTAACTGACATCTAAAATAAAGTAAAAAAATATGGATGAAACTTACTGCTACTCTCGACTCTATATCTGATCTGTTCAGAAAAATTATCAACTTATACTATGTTTATAAATTTGGAACAATTTTGATCGAACGTTTATATGTATATCATACGCTTGTATCACATTGATCAGCTGTTAGCCTACGCTAATAGCATACATATAAGTAGAAAATATGTCTAAATTGATGAAACCAATTGATAAAACTCATACTTTCTACAATTTTAACTAACTAATACCTACTCCACTTCATCCTTTTAAGCCAGTAATTAATTAATGCATTTGCAGATGCATTGTAAAACTGTCCATAGACAATAATGTTAAGACTGGGCGCATACGTACGGTTTCCTCATTAGGTTTCCTGATCCGAAATTCCGATTCGGAGACACGAATGCATACCTTACGTACAAAATATTCTACTCGGCGCAAACGTTCTTAAATTTTTCGGACGGAAAAAAAACCTAACGTACGGTTCGAATCTATGGTCGCGCGTTCGGGTGTCCGAATGGAAAAAAAACCGAATGACGTCATCCCGAACGCAGCGTTTGCTTACATTGCTTCGAATGACAGCAAACGGACGGAAATTTAAATTCAGAATCGGCTCGCATTCGTGTTGAGTGGACGTACGTGTGTTACATTTTTAGTTAGTTTTTTTTTCGTTATACGTTTGTTTTCATTATGTGCGAGCCCGAAAATTTGATCATGGCAGTAGAAAAATACCCGTGCTTATGGGATATTCATCATGAAGACTACCACAATAGAGATATAAAAGATTTGGCGTGGGAGCAAATCTGTAAAGAGCTTTATAATGTTTCCTTTTTTTCTTGTTTAGCGCCAATAAAAGTGCTATTCCAATTAATTCTTCGTCGTCCATGTCCATGATACGTCCTTTCACGAAAGCGTTACTATACCCACTGGCGGCAAACATTCCATAAAAAAAAACCTAACGTCTGCGCTAGGATCGCGGAAAACCTAATCTGAATTCCGGATCAGGAAACCTAATGAGGAAACCGTACATATGCGGCCAGCCTAAATCATTAGGCAAACCAACTTCTAATTTATTTATTTTTACAACAGTTTTAAAAATCATTTAATCACAGACGGAAGCTCACTTTTACTTAGAATAAAGTTAATATTCATGTCGACTTTAGGGTGGTAGAAATGTTGAACGAAGTAGGTCGTAGGGAGACAGAACCGTGACAAATATTTTAGGAAATGAGTCACGTAAGAATTGAAAGAGTTGTTACTGTATAGGTACGTAATTTTTGCTCAAAATAAAAAATAAAAACGTGGCTTGATTTTAATGTATTGTGTTCTTTTTTTACCACTAAGGGCCTATGCAAACCACGTTTTTTAAACGCGATACAGACGCGATGCAAACGCGCGTGTGACGCGATACAAACGCGATGCAAACGCGCCGTCGCGTCGACGCGCGTTTGAATCGATACAAACGCCAACGCGTCGACGGCGCGATTAAAAAACGTGGTTTGCATAGGCCCTAACAATAATTCATACAGTTCCAAGTATTTTTCAAAAATGAAACAAACTTTTTGTTTTAGTTGAATGAATACATTTATTGGTCGAAGTTTTGGCGGAATTACGTTGAAAACTAATGAGTTTATGAAATATTTGTACATGTATTTTTTGTCTACTTGTAATCTGGCTGCTGTAAGATACCATTTCTGGTACAAGATGGATGAATAATTTAATTTTGTAGTATCAATCAATTCATCAGTGTCAAAACTATCTGCTGTAGGTACTTTTTGAGTATTTAATTTGTCACTTATTGTCAAAACAAATAAGTATAATTGTGTTTGCTAGCAAACGAAAAAAACCGACTTCAATTACATCGACAAGTAATACAACGTAAGTAGATGAAAAAAATTAACAAACGCACTAGTCGTCACTACGATTTTTGAAAGTTCCCTTCGATTTCTCTAGGTTTCCATCATCAGATCCTAGTTTCCTTATCACGGTACCACCCTTGGTATATCTCTCTTCTTGGTATATCTTTCTTTCTTGGTGTATCTCTTTCCAATAAAAAAAGAATTATCAAAATCGGACTACTCTGTAAAAGTTATTCGTGGTCATACCTTACAATCAGTGAGTGAAAAATCAATCATCCCTTGTTTTCCTACCCTAAAGGTTGGATTTTTATTTTCAAATTTATATGGGAATGGGACCAACTTCGGGGTATACTCTTTCTAATAAAAAAATTATTATCAAAATTGGACTACTCTGTAAAAAGTTATGCGTGATCACTGATCACTGATCATATATAAAAAAAAATATAGCCGTCGAATTGATAACCTACTCCGTTTGTTTCGTCGGTTAAAAATCAAATATTTTCACATTATTAACATATCCTACATAATTTTTGTTTACTTTAACTGCCAAGGTTGTTACTTCTTTTATTTAATTGTTATTATTTTTTCTTTGTGTTTTTTTAATGTTGTTATAGCATACGCTACAAATACCCAAGTCGGTATAAAACACAACGATACGATTTAACATGCTTACATTGCAAACGTACAATTAAAATATTATTGTAAAACATTGGTCGCAGTTTCTGATTGCAAACCGCACGCGAGATTACAGGATACATATTGCTTTACACATTTTAAATGGTAAAAAAAAATATGATTTTGTATTGTAATATCCCGTACATTTCTGATTATATGGTACGTTTTAGATTATTCCGTACACTCTATTACATATAGATAAATATATTATGTAAAGAAATCGAGTAAGTAATTTAATTAATTAATAAGTAATAAAATCGTGTTTTATTTATGGCCTGTAGTAGAATCCATATTACATATCTACACCTTACAAATATTTCAAAATTAATTAACAAAGTAATCGATCCATGTACAAATATGTCTGCTTATGTTAGATAACATACATACATCTAATTAAGTTTAAAGCAACAAAATTACTGTAATTTTACCATATTAGAACATATTACATATTCCTTAATTAATAATAATTAATAACATCGTGAAAATTATTACTATGAGGTTGTCAGATACAGAAATAAGCTAGTTAATAGGCGAGAAGTACAGAACTTACAGTTATACCCACACAAGTTTTTCTTTTTCTATAAAATAATATAAAGCGCCTATGGGACCATAGCGCGACATTTTATAGACTTCTTGGGGTGAAGTTCCAATAAGCCCGTACAGCTTTTTAAGCGACTTCCAAAAAAGGAGGAGGTTCTCAATTCGACACGTATGTTTTTTTTTTTTTTTTATGTATGTTAGCTCAGAACTTTTGACTGGGTGGACCGATTTCGATCAATTTTGTTTTAATTGAAAGGTGTTGCGTGTCATGTGGTCCCATTTTAATTTAATTGAGATCTGACAAGTACTTTTATAGTTATATCTAATAATGCGTATTTACGTGACTACTTTTTCGTCGACCTACGTTATATTATACCGCATAACTTTTTACTCGATGTACCGATTTCGATGATTCTTACTTTAATCGAAAGCTAATACTTGTCTTGTAGTCTTGTTTAAATTAGATCGAAAACTGATTACAATTTTTTGAATAATCTTTAATAGCGCGTATTTACTTGACTATTTTTTTGTCTTATTACGTTGTATTACTTGTCGATGTAATTGAAGTCGCTTTTTTTTCGTTTGCGAGCAAACACAATTATTTCTTGAAATTTCGTATACTCATGTACTTTGACTCGCTGATCACGAATATGATAGTTAAAATTGGCGCAAATTTCATTTTCAAGGTCACCGTAACCACACAGCAGTCTATCAGCATAACCTTCATAAAATATTTCGTCTTATTTAAAATTTTAATTTCCATAAACAAAAATGTCACAAATTTCACGGAGAGACTAGAATTTTATACTGGATAATATGTGTTATATAAAACTGGAATATTGATTCAATTTTTCAATATTACATTTCGACATAAAATTGTTCTGAAAACATGAATCCGGAATATTTAGTTCATTGTGTTATTGTTTTCCTTTGTTACTTTTAAAAGTATTATTTGACTTGTTTTTCATTTGCTATTTATAAAATATACTTGATATACAAGTACCTACTGTTTATATGTTATATAATATGATTATGTAGTTACAATAATTTATTTTCATACCTAATTGATTATGTTATAATGGTTGTTTGTAAGAGATATTTGTAAGATAAGACCACCTTTGGACTTTTGTAAATTAGGACCTTGTTCATTTTTTTAATGTAATTTTAATTTACAATAAATCATTAAAATAAATAAACATAGATAATTAAGTATTAAATATATATAGGCAAAATAAACAAAAAAAATTGACCAAATACAAGCGAAAACTTTACCGAAATTTTGCTGTAAGTGGTTATGTTATTTATACGTGAGCACATGAGTAGGGAGTTTGATAAATGGCTTCAGTTGTAACTTATATTGGAAAACTTGAGACAACGCGGCACACCAAAACTTCTTAAACTCTAATTGGAACCTTGTTTTATTTTAACTTACTAAAAAAAAATTTTGTTAGCGAAGTATTTTTTATTAAGCTGTTATCTCCGGGGACTGGTCCGAACAGGACTTAAAAACTACATTAACATTTATAGCTCACAGATTCTTAAAATTCTCAGTGAAAATTTAATTATATATATATATATATACATAATTATGTCGATGCAATACATATGTTTAGGTTGTCACCTAAGTAAACAACATATTATGTGTAAATATTATAATACCTACTTTAGTGGTTTGTCAATGCCAATTAAACCTGTCTAATAACTCATAAGTGCGTGTATTAATTATATTTAATTAATCATCTTGATAGATGCTAACTACTGTGCTAAGTTAATTAGAATCGAATAATGAATAGTAACTACATGAAGACAAAAAGACATACAAAGTTAAACTACTTGAAACCGCAACTATGTATATATAGAACCAATTGAAGACACGATATTACAAATAAGATATCATACATCACATAATAGAAACTTTCCACGGAATCTATTAATGTACATAATATAAAAATATTATTAAATACTATCAATTCTTTTAAAAACATTTTGAAATAACTTTAGAAACAGAAGCACAGTGGGAAATTTTGATGAAGTGCAAAAGTATCCACCACCACCACTACAGCCTATCACAGTCCACTGTTGGACATAGGCCTCCACAAGTTCGCGCCCGACATTATGACGCGAACTCATGTGTTTTGCCCATAGTCACCACGCTGGGCAGGCGGGTTGGTGACCGCAGGGCTGGCTTGTGCTGTGTGGTTACGGCACTAAAGAATGTAGCCACCCCCTCTCTTCCCGTGGGTGTCGTAAGAGGCGACTAAGGGATAACACAGTTCCACTACCACCTTGGAACTTAAAAAGCCGACGGATGGCGGGATAACCATCCAACTGCTGGCTTTGAAATACACAGGCTGAAGACGGGCAGCAGCGTCTTCGGTGCGACAAAGCAAAAGTATAGGCAATTTTAATCCGATACTTTTGGTTAACTGAATACATTTTTCCGTACAAAAAGTACAATCATTAATCGTTACAAACTACAAGAAAATCATTAATTAGCAGACTTTAAAGCACTTAAATTCATGATATTTCATATTAATTTTCTTTTGCGTTAGAAAATGTATTCTTTAGGAAATATTATACAAATCATATACTACGAAGTGTGACGTCACAGATCATACTACCCAGTTCATCAGGTCTTAATCCATACTAATACTATAAATGCGAAAGTAACTCTGTCCGTCTATCTGTCTGTCTGTCGCGCTTTCACACCAAAACTACTGAACCGATTTAAATTAAATTTGGTACACAGATAGTCTAGAGTCTGAAAAAGGACATAAGCTACTTTTTAATGCGAAAAAAGAGGTGTATGGGGTTGAGAGGCGGGGACGAGAAATTGTATGGAAGTATCGTCATTTTTAGAGCTAGAAGCTTGAAACTTATTTTTAGGCTGTTGATTCGATACAATTAAAAATGACATTCAAAGTTTGTAAAAGTTTTACCCTCAAGGGTGTAAAATAACAATAGGGAATAGAGGATGAAAGTTTGTATGGATATATGTAAGGTTTATGTGAATGTTTCATAAGTTTGCGACAAGATACAAAAATATTCTGATGTCCAGAATAAACCAAAAGATATACCTAACCAAAAAATGCCGTCCAAAGTCACTATTCCACGCGGACGAAATCGCGGGCACAGCTATTACAATCATAAACATAATTATCAACGCATCAGTTATAATTAATTATTGTTCTCGCTAAGTACGTAAGGACTGTGTGGAATTAAGACGTCAAATTGATGGATGGTAAAGTCTCAGATACGAACGCAATGATCTGGATCGAGACAAGCTCATTTGTCTCCAAGGCTTTCAAGCTGATAGCGTTTGCATTTCTTAAGAGTGAAACATATATAAATATTATGTCATGACTTGAAAGAAACAAAATGTACATTTATTTGTGTAGTCATTTTAATTAATTGACCTGAACAGTTTATATGTTCAATTGCGCTAATATTAGTTTTGTGTTAGAAATATAACAAACAGGTACTGGCAGTTACTATCACCATATTCTGGTATATTTTATACTAGCTTCTGCGCGCTTTTTCTTCGGCGTGACTCCACTCCTGTTGGTCTTAGCGTGATGATATATAGCCTATAGCCTTCCTCGATAAATGGGCTATCTAACACTGAAAGAATTTTTCAAATCGGACCAGTAGATCCTGAGATTAGCGGGTTCAAACAAACAAACAAACAAACAAACTCTTCAGCTTTATATATTAGTATAGATTAATATATTTGTGATTTTGTTAAAAAATACTTAAAATATTACACTCATATCTTGGAACGAAATCTATATCTATACTAATAAATAAAATTAGAGTGTCTGTTTTTAATATTAAAATAACCACTTTTTACTAAATGCATAATATGGATCTATACACGGAACATATACCAAAATATCATTTTTTACAATTTTTGTCTGTCTGTCTATCTGTCTGTTTATTCCGGCTAATCTCTGAAACGGCTGGACCGATTTTGACGGGACTTTCACTGGCATATAGCTAATGTAATAGGGCGTAACTTAGGCTACTTTTAATTTTGATTTTTTTTTTTATAACTGCGAACTGAACTACTGAACAATAACTTTTTTGTTAAATTCCACGCGGACGAAGTCGCGGGCACAGCAGCTAGTATTAACTAAAATTCACAAATATTTAATTTCAACGAAATTAAAATCACGAGAGACGTTTATTTTATTTATGCTTCTCACTAGATAAAATAATAAAATAATTACGTGACTATTTCAAATGTTTAAGCCTTTTTCATTTATTTTGATTTACGTAGGTATGTACTAACGATTCATCAATATTTATTCAGGCTAAGTCAGAAACTAATAAACTTGATTTTATTACTATTTTATTAGATTTATTAAACATGAATGAAGTACATATCTATATATATAAAAGAGTTACCCACCCATTGACTCATCACGATATCTCTGGAACCATAAGGCCTAGAGACTTGAATTTTGGTAGGAATATTCCTTTCGCCGAGTAGAGGTCAGCTAAGAACGGGTTTTACGATATTCCACCCCTAAGGGGGTTAAACGGGGGTTGGAAGTTTGTATGAAAGTCCTATGTTTTTGAAGTAAGAGACTTGAAATTCAAAATGTATGCTCTATAGATGGTGTGGAGGTGTACTAATAATGTATTTTTAGAAATCAACCCTTTTTGGGGCTGAAACGGGGGGTGGTAGTTTTATGTGAGCGAGATGAAAACTTAAGTATAATATGTAAGTATATTATTTGCATCACAAAAATAATTAACGCCCAACGAAGTGGGCACGGGTCGGCTAGTATATAATAAACTGTCTCGACTTACTTATCGACTTATCGATCGTTGCTGAGCATTATTTAGATATTGATCCTTATGTAAAACCAGCTTTAACCCGCCGCTTCACTCGCACGAAACCAAGACAATTGTTCGTCTGTAATCATAACGATCAGCCTCGCTTTTGCAATATTTTTCATTGACGCTCCTCTCCTATTTATCGTAGCGTAATGTAATTTCTTTTTTATTTGTACGAAGCAGACGTTTCTGAAATAAGTGTGTTCAACCAAAATGAAGGTGTAGAATTTGTATAGAATCAGTACAAAGTATGAACAAATCAGATCATACTACCCAGGTACATAAAAATTACACCAATATAAGTAAAAAAAATTCAGTCCGTCAGTCAGTCAGTTCAGGCTATCGCAGTCCACTGTTGGACATAGAGCTCCCCAAGGTCCCGCCATACATCACGGTGTTCCCCAATTCTCATCCAGCCTGGCATCCAAAAAAATTACTGGAATAAAATCTCTAATTTTATAAAATAGAAAAAAAATCGAATTCCACTCTCTATTGAGACATAAAAGACACACAGTGAATAGTTAATTAGTTATTAACTACAGTGTAAGTGATTATAAGTGCTCAATCGACACAAGCGTAGTAACGTCATTGTGAGTGACTTTATGTTGACTATCATCGCCAAAGAAGACTAAACCTTTACGGTCGTTTCTAATAATCTGTCTATTTCTTATTATACTTCCTAGAGATAGTATCTGGACTTAAACACCGTACGAATTGCATCAAAAATCAATATCTAGTAATAAAAGTCAAGAAAAAGATACATTATTGAAAGTGGCTATTAAAAGTTTGTTCGATAGAATAATGAACACTTAGTATATATTCGTGTATTCCAATTTAACTGAGATTACAAATCTTTTTTTCTTTCAAAAGTACAAAATGTTCCATTACCTTATTTCCTTGTTCTAAAATCTTTCCCTTTTAGAATCATTGAACTTCAATATGTAGAATTTAAAAAAATTGCATGCGTATTACAAAGTACACATGTCAGAAGTGAAACTTCTTTGGCAAACTAATTAAAAAAAACTAATAAAAAAAACGATTTTAAAATACAAAAAAAACTAGTTAAAAAAAACAAAAAGGCAACCTCACGCGGTGTTTCCAGGCGGCCACCCATCCAAGTACTGAACGTCATTGCGCTACCGCGTTACTCATCGCTCAAATTTTACCCCTCATGCGCCTAAAGAAGTTTCGCAACACACACAAAAATTTCGTATCAAACAAAAATGAATTGTAATATTAGTTTGAAAACTTTACTGAAGAGTAGGATGGATTTACTTCAAATTTGGCACGAATATTATTAAGAAATCGGGTCAACATATAGGCTACATATTACCACACTAGCACCTACGGGGAACGAGCAGTGAACTTTCGCAGACGTCGTCGCGGGCAGCAGCTAGTTCCTTAATAAATTGTGTAAGTACGCGGAGCATCGAGTACCATCCTGAGCATGTTGGTCGACCCATGGAACTAACCATTATTTTGTCGCTGGGTACAGCTTCATGCTCCCTCTGCTAACTATCATCTTTAGCACAGGAGTCTCACAGGAAGCCACGGAAAGAAAAAAATATATAATATAAGTCAAACTAACGTAGTTGTAAGTTTATAATGTAACTAACAAGTGGACTGTATTTCAATTAAATAAATGTTATTAATATTGTACCTGATCTCAATAAGTTTTTAAATTCCTTCTCATACCGAGTTTTTAACAAAAGAGATTGGTACTACCTTTACAGCTAGGTAACACATTATCTACTAACAAGCTCAAAAAAGTAATCTCTTTCAGTTGAAAGCATTAGTTCACAATTAAACCGAAGAATACCTATTACATTAAACAAGAGATCGCAAATCTCCCTGAGATAGTGAAAGATCTTTTTTTAATCCTAAAGGATTATGTGCCAAGCACTAACAGTAAAAATCTTAACGTGTTAAGGCGCCGCGCTGGAGAATATACAAAATGAAATACATGGCTTGTTTTTATTGAGGTGTAAAATAACACAAATATACTCATTTATATTTTAAAGAATCGGTTATAAGTCTTCGCAGAACAAAATTATATACATTAAGTGAAAGTTCTGTGTTGTACTGTAATGTAAAACTGCTACTAACCAGAGGCTTCTTTGCCAAAAAAACCTCATCTACAAGGCAGCGGAGACACAAATTTTTTGGAATAGCTATTATTAATTATTTTTGATTTTTTTGATAGTTCTCTTTTTTATGTAAGTAAGTCGGCAAACAAGCGTACGGCTCACCTGATGGTAATCAAATACCGTAGCCTATAGACGTCTGCAACACCAGAAGCATCGCGAACGCGTTGCCGACCCTATCCCCAATTCCCCCTAGGTGCTCTGGTCACCTTACTCACCAACAGGAACACGACACAACACTGCTTGTAAGCAGTATTATTTAGCCAGTCGGGCTGCTCCATTTTTTTTAAATCTATCAAAAAAAAACTCCCTTCCTTTAACCTTCGAAAACAACCTCGAGGGTGGTATTATAGATATAATTTGTAAATTGTTGTTGTGTTTTGTAACTTGTGTAAATAGAAATCTGAAGTAATCTTGTTGGGTACGAATAAAAACAATATAAAAGATAGCTGAAAACGTTGCTATAAATAATTCATAACAACAACACAAAGAAAACATTCGGTATTATATACATACAAATACTTCATCGTATTTCACTGAAACATACGTGTTTTAATCATAATTATGCTTTTTAATTAAACAGTTCACACGAACACATTCGTTCGCTCTCAATCAATACACAATCTCCCGGCTTTAATAACGGGAAACGTTCATTAATCTACTAATTACAACTACGCTTACTAAAACGATAACCGTTTTACAAATACCTAGCTTATTTTACTACAAGTTATTGACGTTTACGAACGTAGAAACCACGTTTCTACACTACATATTCTTTAGTAAAAGTTATTAGTGTTATTAATATCTTTTTAATATGAATGACGACGTATTAAACGTTTTTGTTTATATTTTATACTGTTTGAACTTACCTTTTATAAATATGCAAAATCCTGAAACTCATACTACTTTGAAAACTATAATCGTAGGTAAGTTTTTTTTTTTGTAGTTTATTACTTTATACTCATACAAACAAGAATTTTTAAAGAAATGATACTTATTTGTCAATTCATATTTACTTTATATAACTACGCTATTTTTATTTTATTTTTTCAGACAAGTTTAATAAAAATAATATATTTTGTTTGTAGTGTCAGTATCTATATAGGTACAAGAATATTTGGAATTGGAATTGGGTTGTCTGGAAGAAATGGCTAAATAGCCATAAGTCCGCCCATTGTACTTCACAGTCTGTAAATGATATTTGTAGTTGTGATGTACAATAAAGTATAAATAAATAAAATAAATAAGAATAAAACAAGATATAAGTTTGAACATACTTCTACTCGTATAATAATAAATAAAAGAGTATATATGTAGGTATATGCGTGCCTGTGGCAAATACACGGTAGTGTGTGTAATGTTTTTTTATTTATTGATTTAATGTATTTTTCATGCACAAATTTAAAAAAGGATTAGCATTCTGCACGCATTCTCTATATAAACTATAAGTGTACGAAATTTCATACTCCTCCGTCCGCGCAATTTTCGTAAAAAGGGGTACAAAGTTTTTCCTTCCCGTATTAATATAATTATAGACTATTCAATAAAAAGAAAAAGTTCGACTATTCTAAAAGACGTCATACGTGTTCAGTCATAAAAAAATATATACTTTTCTATTTAAAACATTTTTTTCATTATCAAAACATATTGTTCATTTTAAAATAATGTACGATAATTAAGTTAGTGCTTCCTAAAATACTTTTTAAAACCAATACTTAGAAAGAACGAAACTAATAGGAAACAAAACGCACATAGTATTTCATGTTTCCATTGTAATCCTTTATACAAATATATACACAATGGTCGTATACATGTGAAATAATTATTTTGAACAATCCAAGTTCAAGGTACCATAACAAACGTTTATAGTTGTCACAAAATAAGAGGCCCGTTTGGACGTTTAACAAATACCCTAGAACGTAACTTGGTACGAAACTGTAAGAAATAATAAAAGAATTATTAATAACACAAAGTGTTTTTAAAACATACGTAAATTTTTTGGCGCGTTAAATAATATGATAGAATATATTGGAAGTGTTCTTTTCGCGCTTACTTTATAGTAGCATGCAATTTCTAATTATTACGAAACGTCTCAAAAACAGTTACGTTCTAAGTCTTTTTGTTTTTAAATACTAGTGTTGTAACTAGTTAATTACTGAATTTCACCAGCATCATTCGATTTTAATAGTAAATCGATATTGTGTAGTGATCTCTACTGAAAATAATTTTATTGTATTTGCTCGCAAACGAAAAGAAAAACGACTTCAATTACATCGACAAGTAACACAACGTAGATAGACGAAAAAATAATCAACTAAATACGCGTTATCAAAGATTAAAGTCTTTGCAGGTACCATCGTCACGGGAGAACAATGTCCTTGTGTAGAGAACCTAATAAAACGCGATAAAACCTGAAAAAGTTGTTTCATTATAATGAGAGAAATTGGCGTAAACGTTAGAAAACAATAAAAAAATAGATTAAAGACAAATTTATCTTTTGTACCATTGTATTATTTCAATTTACCTACAATATTAAAGTTTAAGCTAAATTTTCTAATCACAAATTTAATTCAATATACTTTACACTAGATAATTAAATCGATCAAATAGTCATACAAACTTGAATCGATTTATCGTGAGTATCGAATACCGAGTCGTATGGTTACTTCCCTATTTACGTCTCGATGACATATGTCCAAACGGGCCTATTATTTTGCGATGACTATAATAATACAAAGACGCTAAGTAAATAACTACATTATTTTCATATTTCTATTTATAGCATCAGAAGTTATGTCATTAAATATCTACGTCTATTGTCACGGTACCCCTGTCCACTATGGTAGAAGGAAAAAAAAGACAGGGATCCTTGCAAATAAAATAGATTTATTTCAATTAAAAAAAAAAAACGACCCGGTAAAAAAAATTAACCCGTGGGGGTCGAGCACTTAATTCACACAAGCTCTTTCCAAGTCGGCTTAGGTACTCTCCTGTGTCACGCTGTGCAGATGGTGATCCCGGGAGTCGCGTACTGGAATCCGCTGACGAGCGGTGGCGGCAGCAGTGGGTAACCAACCCGGCGGAGAGCACTCCCGTCGTTGTGGTGAAAGTAAGGGGCGTGAGGGGATACCCGACAAAGCGGTAACCCGAGCGTTGAACCCTGGAACGCGCCGTCAGAATATATAATAATATAACCAGTCCAGTACTTTTTGCGAACATCCACGGCACTGCGTTACAAAAGAAAGCACCCAATTGTAGCAGTAGTGCCGTGGAAACATAAAAATCAGAATCGGAGATAAACATTTTATAAAAATAACTAATTTACGATAAAATTTACAATTCTATGAAAAAATTATTAAAATGAGGGTGGAATAAAAAAATGATGCAATAAAGTAACTAAGAAAATTTAAATTATGTGTGATTTAAATTAATTAACACAAATATAAGTTTTTACTAATTAATGATTTCTTGCACTAAATAAACTAAATACGAGTAAATTGATGCGACATTAATACATATCCCACTTACCCAGATTGGGGGCGATCAGCACTCACTTATTTAATATTCAAAATTTATGTAGGTAACGCCTAGGGACGACACGAAATATGGTTACGGTTTTATAAGAAATCGTATTAGAGACCAAAGTATTTTAAACGTGTCGTGCGTTAACACAAACAAGATTAAGAAAAAAGATGAGTACGAATGGCGCGGTGATCGGCACGGCCGTTAATGTATTCACGGAAACAAAAGATCTAATTGGATCGCTAAAGTGTTGCCGCTTGATGACTTATTTATTGTTGCAATTTATAAAATGTATATAGTTTATTAATTTATTATGTTTATAATACTATATTATTATGTTTCAAAGAAAAAAAATAAGTTGTAATAAAATTTTGTTTTATATTTAAGCGTAGTTTTTAATTAGTTTTAACTATGTAAATATTAAGTTTAAGTTTATTTTATGGTAATTATACACATTTTGTACGTACAACGTTACACTATTCCATTACAATAGCTATAAGCATTTAACATTCAACACAGAACTAAGCAAAACAATGGCTAATAATACTAACAATACAAATAACTTCACCAACTTTGCACAATACATATTCATTTATTAAAGAAAATACTTTGGTACATTTATTATATATTCAAGTAAATATTAAGATTTCACATTAATTGACCAGCCCGATGGCGCAGTGTCAACAGCTGTAGGTTTTATTCCCACTTTAAATCTGGGTTTAATTTATATATATTTATCTTAATGTATATAAATCTCGTGTCACAATGTTTGTCCTCAATGGACTCCTAAACCACTTAACCGATTTTAATGAAATTTGCACACCGTGTGCAGTTTGAGCCAACTTGAGAGATAGGCTATATTTTATTTTGATATAGGTAATTATTATATTTAAGAAAAAAAAATAAAGCGGTACGAAGTTCGCCAGGTCAGCTAGTTTAAGTATATTTATCAAAAAAATTGTATCAGTCGGATGAAATCTATAACGGAAGCATTGAGTTGTTTATCTCGAACAGATTACCATGTTAAGGATATTTATTTATTTTTGAAGTATTTACTAAAAGTTACTATGCAAATAGTAACTGCGAGAAATAGTGGCAAGAATGGTAGGGTTTTAAGTTGAATCCACGTTGAATCGCCTCCGATTGTCTGTGGGGAAATAAATCAGAGCTCCTGTCACCCGTGGAGGCATTAGAGCGAAGTTAAATCTCTTCGAGTTTTTGTGGCATTTTTACTCCAAGGTCTAAGTGTTTAATTACAACTCTTAAGTCGATATTAAGTCTCATGCCGTCTTTGTCACTGAAGTTACTTTTAAAAATACTGCGTCAAACTTAAGGGCTCAGATTGAATAATGGTTAAAGAGGCTATAAAGGGATAAGCATGGCTAGCGTGTCTGCATATATTAAGTAGATATTTTTTATTAAAAGTGATTTAAAATTTCATTTTTCAATCATTTAGCCTTCATTAGCTATTAATAGGTATCACATTATGGTGAGATTTTTTTTTAAATCGTTTTGTTGTAATCAAAAAACGTGAATCGTTCATTTTTTATTTCAAAAAATATAAGAGATATTACGAGTATTAAACGTTGACTAAATAATAGAAAAGACGTTGACTGAAACGAAGTTGACTGAACGTAGAAAAACGTTGACTGAATAATAGAAAAATAATAGAATGACTAAATAATAGAAAATTCGACACGTTATGTATGTTAGCTCAGAACTTTTGACTGGGTGGACCGATTTCGATCAATTTTGTTTTAATTGAAAGGTGTTGCGTGTCATATGGTCCCATTTTAATTTAATTGAGATCTGACAAGTACTTTTAGAGTTATATCTAATAATGCGTATTTACGTGACTACTTTTTCGTCGACCTACGTTATATTATACCGCATAACTTTTTACTCGGTGTACCGATTTCGATGATTCTTACTTTAATCGAAAGCTAATACTTGTCTTGTAGTCTTGTTTAAATTAGATCGAAAACTGATTACAACTTTTTGAGTAATCTTTAATAGTGCGTATTTACTTGAATATTTTTTCGTCTTATTACGTTGTATTACTTGTCGATGTAATTGAAGTCGGTTTTTTTTCGTTTGCGAGCAAACACAATTATTAAGCAAACAAGCCTATGCTCACCTGATGGTAAGTGATTACCGCGACCTATAGACGCCTGCAACACCAGAATCATCACAAGTGCGTTGCCGATCCTCAACCCAATCTCCATCAGGAGTTTTCGTCACCTTACTCACCACATAAATACAATACTGCTTGAAAGCAGCATTATTTAGCTGTGATCTTATGTAACTTCGAGGTACTTTCCTAGTCGGGGTGCTCAAGATTTTGAGGATATATCCTACTGAGCCCTATATGCACGATGTTTTTTTAGGAAGAGTAGACATTGTTATGGCTGGTTTACACGGTGCGAGCTGCTGCCTGGCCAGTTAGACAGCTACTCGGTTTGCAACTCGCACCGAGTAGCTCGGCTCGCCTTTGCTGTCTACACGATACCAGCTACTGCCCAGTCCGAGCCGAGTCGCGATGTCGATTGAATTTATAATTTTATCATTTATTACTTATCTTAAAAGAAGTTTAAACGTAATAGAAAAAAACCGGTCAAGTGCGAGTCGGACTCGCGCACCGAGGGTTCCGTACAAACATGTAGGTATATAAGTAAAAGTTATGGTATTTTGCTGCTAAATGAAATACTTATCATTACAATGTGGAAAGTTGGAGGAGCATAAATGTAAGACAAAGGTCTCTTTATCTTTTCAGTAATCTTTTAATTTATATTAAATAAAATAAATAATTATATAAAATAAAAATAGCCATTATTTCTATTACTATTAAAATTTCAATAATAGCGTAAGTATTCTTAGTTTAAACATAATTATGTTATCTATAATATTAACCTATGTATATATTTATTCTATACTCGGATAATTAACTCGTCTATATAATTATTTATAACATCCACTACAGCCTATCACAGTCCACTGTTGGACATAGGCCTCCACAAGTTCGCGCCCGACATTATGACGCGAACTCATGTGTTTTGCCCATAGTCACCACGCTGGGCAGGCGGGTTGGTGACCGCAGGGCTGGCTTTGTCGCACCAAAGACGCTGCTGCCCGTCTTTGGCCTGTGTATTTCAAAGCCAGCATGGATGGTTATCCCGCCATCCGTCGGCTTTTTAAGTTCCAAGGTGGTAGTGGAACTGTGTTATCCCTTAGTCGCCGCTTACGACACCCACGGGAAGAGAGGGGGTGGTTACATTATTTAGTGCCGTAGCCACACAGCACTTAATTAATATTACTAATAGTAATAGTCGCCTCTGCGGCTGCCTCTCCTAAACCTTTCCATGTATCCCTTTCCCGTTTTTCCGTATACATAGCGGTCCACATCTCTGGTTGAAGATATCTCTCCACCTTTTACTTGGTCTCCCTTTTTTCCTTGACCTGTCTCTTGGTACCCATTCTGTTAGGCAATCCTTTAATTTATATTAACACATAATTATCATTTATTTTATATTTTAAACAACTTTGTTCAATACATTTTTTCTCGTAAAAAAGACAATTAACGTGATAATACAATGATAAGATTTCATCCCCTCGCACATATTCTCGGGTATAAAATTATAAATCGAAAAATATAGATCCTATAAAAAAATTGATAAGAACCAAAATTGTAGGAAATTTAATTTTAAACAACTTTTGTAATAACAATTTTTCGTGTAACATTGAAAATAAACGAGTTATTCAAGAGACAAAAAATTACCCTGTAAATCAAGATGAAGCAACAAGTAAATTTAAACTACCAGTGACCTCCCCCAACGAATTCCGAAGGAAAATTGCTGCTTCCAATTTTTGTAAATCTTAGCCCGATTTTGGGCTGATTCGACTGGACTGTTCTGTTTATATATGTATGTATTTATAGATGTATTTATATATGTATGTATGCATATATATTTATTTGTGTATATATATATATATATATATATATATATATATATATAATATGTAAACTTATATGTACATAATATGTGTCATTGAATATAGCATCTATTCTTATATAGTTATTTATTTATATCTCATTTTTCTTTTTTGTTCCTTTTTTCACAAAATTTTGCGCTCTTCCCCTAGTTTACATGCCAAGTCCTCTGCCCAAAGGTTGCCTGGAAGAGATCGCTGTATTAGCGATAAGGCCGCCTGTTGCAACTGATGGAAGTTGATTGTTATAAATTCTATGTATTGTTCTTTTGTGTATTGGTGTGCAAAAAGAGTTAATAATTAAATATATCTTTTCAAAGTTTTATAATTGAAAAACAAAGCAGAAATAAACAACATTAACGACAAATTGTTACAAATTTTATTTATTTCGGTACACGTGTGAACAGCATTCAGGCGCTCGGCGCTTGTGCGAATACTATTTCTGTGGTTGTGATGTAACTATAAATTTAAGGTTTTCGTAATTTTTCCTTTATGTGTGCTATAAAAAGTTGCTTAATACCTGAATATTTTAGGTCGACTGGAAGTATCCTTTATGTTTTGATTCCCTTGCGAGTACCTACTCGAGTAGTTGCGAGTTTCAATATATTATGCGGTTTAAATTGCTGTTTCTTTTGATTGCGTTGACATAGAAGTTTGATTTTGTTACAGCTTAAAGTTATTATACATCTGAGTATTTGATATAAATTTCAATTTAATACCTTTACGCGTTCATAAGAAAAGGGGTGTTAAGTTTAAAATTTTTTAAAATAATTAAAAATATTTTTATTATATGATTTCGCTACAAATGTACACTTTTCGCAATTTTCCCTTTATTTGTTCTATAAGACGTTACTACGTACCAAATTTCAAGATTCTGAGTTTACGGGAAGTACCCTGTAGGTTTTGATTCCCTTGCGAGTGTCGAAAATTTGCAGCATAAACGGCTGTATCTTTTGATTGCCTTGGCTTAGAAGTTTCATTTTTTCACAGCTCTAAGGGACAGCAGATCTGATTATTTGATATAAATTTCAGCTTGATACCTCCACGCGTTTCTGAGAAAAAGGGTCTTGACAGACAGACGGACAACAAAGTGATCCTATAAGGGTTCCGTTTTTTCCTTTTGAGGTACGGAACCCTAAAAAGGTATTATATAACTTTGTTTGATATAAATTAAACACTTAAAAATTCTCCACAAATAATATGATAATTATAAAAAATGTATATATGAATTTTTCAACTAAAATCGAACTCATTTTTATTAGTGTCCGACCGAAAGTTCGGTTTCAGCCGAGTTTCGGCCAAAAATCAAGTTCCGGCGGCAGTTTCGGTTTTGGCCAATTTTATTATGTCGGGTTTATCTCAGGTTATTGTGTTGGTTTTTTTTTAATTTTTAATTTATTTTTTATTAATTAAATTTGATGACGCTCTATTTCTCTCTTCTCGCCAATTTAGATTCATTACTGAAAAAACTCTTTCATCGAAAGCTTAAGTGGTAGGAACGGAGATTAAATAAGAAATATATTTTTTATATTTATATACATTTGGTTTATTCAGTAATTATAAATCGTTTCCATCATCCGTTTTAACTTATTTGTACCGTTAAATAGTTAAGTACCCTTAATGAGTATTTTGTTTTACGCATCACAGTAAAGATTGAAAATAAAGTATTTTCACATGCTTTATTTGTATGCAAAAGTATAAAGTATATTTACCAAAAATAAAGTAGGATACATTATTATAAAGTATAGTCGACAGACCTATATACACGTGTAAGTTTTTTATATCTAAACTACATAAATATCTAACTTATAGAAAAACACTCGATGTATGGAAAACATCGATGTATTTTTTGATATATCGATATTACATCGATGCCACTATCCGATGCATTGAATCAAAAAAAAAAACATCAATGTATTTTTGAAGTGAAACTTCTTTAGAATCGTTGTGATTTCAAACCGGATGCAACGACAGGGAAGGACGCGCCGCGCTGCGGCCGGGCCGCGCTGCACGCCGCTAATTTTAAATTATTTTTTTTTTAAAAATTAGTTTGGCAAAGAAGTTACACTTCTATCGTGTGTGAATCGCACACACACATTTTTTTTCAATGTCCATCACTGTGCCGAACGCGTCCAAACGATGCGAGCGACGGCCGAGCCGCCGTCATGTGCGAGATGCTGCCGAGCGAGCAGGCGAGTGATTGAAAACAAAAAAGTTTGAAGTAACTCGGTTGCGAGCTACTGACCAACTCGCACGTGCGAGTTACTCGTAATTCCCGTTCACACGGTGCGAGTTACTGCAGTGCAGCTACTCGGAAGGCTAACTCGTACGCTAGCTCGCACCGTGTAAACCAGCCGATGCGAGCTACTGACCAACTCGCACGTGCGAGTTACTCGTAAGTTCTGTTCACACGGTGCGAGTTACTGCAGTGCAGCTACTCGGAAGGCTAACTCGCACGCTAGCTCGCACCGTGTAAACCAGCCATTAGAGAATTTCCTACGAAAAATACTAAAATACTAAACAGCTAAAATTTAATAGATTTTGACCCGAGATTTTTTTACTTCATGTCCATATTATCTTTGTTAAACTTCACGCTGCAGTACTTCTAAATATGGACATATTTAGATTACTTATATTTACATCATAATATGTAACAATTCTCGTCACTTCGCTTAGCAGTGCCTTATTTGAGTTGAAAACTAAATTGAGTTTCTACGTATATTATCTATATCTAATAATTGTTTTTGTTTTAATTTTGTTTATTTAACTATACACATCAATAAAAATTGTCTACGTTAATAAACCTAATTATTAGGTAAATTACATTTTACTCGCGGTATGTCTTTCTGTTTCATTAAGAGATCGTTTTCTTTTCAGTCTTAGCATCTTAGAAAATTTGGATCAAATGACAATACTGTTAAGAAAAAGGCATTGGGAACTTTTTAATGAAATTTCATACTGTGCTTGTAAACCATTTTTAACTGACTTCCAAAAACGGAGGAGGTTCTCAATTCGACTGTTTTTTTATGTATGTTAGCTCAGAACTTTTGACTGGGTGGACCGATTTCAATCAATTTTGTTTTAATTGAAAGGTGTTGCGTGGCATGTGGTCCCATTTAAATTTAATTGAGATCTGACAAGTAGGTACTTATATCTAATAATGCGTATTTACTTGACTACTTTTTCGTCGACCTACGTTGTATTATACCGCATAACTTTTTACTCGGTGTACCGATTTCGATGATTCTTACTTTAATCGAAAGCTAATACTTGTCTTGTAGTCCTGTTTAAATTAGATCGGGATCTGATTACAACTTTTTGAATAATCTTTAATAGCGCGTATTTACTTGACTATTTTTTCGTCTTATTACGTTGTATTACTTGTCGATGTAATTGAAGTCGGTTTTTTTTCGTTTGCGAGCAAACACAATTATTATTAATTTATTTAAATTATTAATTTACTTTATTTGATTACAGAAACAACGACTGAATATGTTACAGTTATAACGGATATACCACAATCTGATGTTGAAATCGCTATGAAACACGATTACGGAATATACACTACAATGAAATTCAACTACATCAACAGCCAATACGACATGTTGAAACAGGAAGATAGATGTTACGATGACTACACAAAATGTCTTATTACTCAGTACGTATTACATAATAAATTGTGTTCTTGTAAATATTCCTTTCATAAATATTCTTTGTCCTCAGAAAGACAGTTGAAGATAAATTCATAAACAATTTGGAAAATCCAAAACTGCACGCCTCCACGCAACTTTAAAACTTTTGCATAAACCTAGCAGCGCCCTCCAGTAGCTTTATCGGCCATACAACAATAATAAGTTCGATTAGTTCATTTGGTTCTTGCAGATAATCACAGATGGTTCTAATTATAATAGATCATCACTCATCATCATCAACTTCAGCCTATCGAAGTCCACTGCTGGACATAGGCCTCCTCAAGTTTGCGCCAAAAATGGCGTGAACAAGTTTTGCTAAGACATCGTTTTTCGCATACTATGCGTTTGACAATGAACGGTTCGTTACTTCGAAACTTCTTTACGCTCATGAGGAGGTAAAGTTTGAGCGACCGGTAAGGGGTCGTTCAAGTATTACGTAACGCAAATTTTGAACATTTTTGACCCCCCCCTCCCCCCCATGTAATGCGCCGTAACGTTTTCCTGTTACCCCCCCCCCCCCCCCCCCCCAAGCCCATAAACGTTACGTAACACCGAACTGACCATTTTTACCCAAATGTCACAACTTTGTTGCGAAAACTACCGAAAAGTCGCTTAAAAAAATGATGTTTGCGGTAAGTATAAATATATAATATACAAAAAGGGATATAAACGAAAAGGGTTGCCAATTTGGTAGATTTTAGTACACTAGTTTTTTTTTTTTTTTTAAATAAAAAACAACGTTACGTAACGCGTTGTTCGAGTTCGAGAAAAACTAGTGGTCGCCCAGAGGTCGAAATCCGACCATAATTAAGGTTTAAATTAAAGAATACCAAATAAATATTAAAATAAAGAACCTCTTTTTAAATATTAAATAGGCTTTGACAATCAACAAAATAGTAGGTATGACATGCGTGTGTGTGTCAAATACATGGTAGTGTGTGTAATGTTTTTTTGTCGTATTTAATGTATATTTTATGTATAATTAAAAAAAATATTAGCATTCTGCACTCCTTCTCTATATAAACTATAAGTGTGCGAAATTTCATACTCCTACGTCCGCGCAATTTACGTAAAAAGGGGTACCTACAAAGTTTTTGCTTCACGTATGAATATATAGATTACCTAATCTTCTGTGTTTCGTTACTGTTTCAGAGCACTAACAACACCTGTATGTGTTGTAAATGACCCTTATGAAGGAGCGGAAGGTTTCTTTACATATAATTCATATTGTGACGCGTATTTCGATAACTGCTTAAGAAAAATGAGTAAGTATTTTTTTAATGAGATCACACACAAAAATGAGTAAACTGTTAGTGTTTGTACCAAAATATGTCTAAAAACGATCGATCGATCGATTCAGCTCGTAATATCCCACTGTTGGGCATAGGCCTCTTTCCCACATAGGAGAAGGATCGGAGCTTAATCCACCACGCTGCTCCAATACGGGTTGGCGGATATATTCCCTACTATGAGTAACGATCGCTATCAGGTGTACATGATAACAACCGGGATCGACGGCTTAACGTGCTCTCCGAGGCACGGTGGGGAGACCCACAAGGACTGCACAAACACCCAGCCCACGGCAAACATCTGTATGGCCAATACAAATGTTGTCCGTGTGCGGGGATCGAACCCGCAACCGCCCGCGCAACAGCCAATCGCAATCCAGTGCTGTGACCGCTGCGCCAACGCGGTGTCTAAAAACATCTCCCTTTAAAAACCTATTACGCTAATAATTATGGTATTATTTTTAGGGTTTTGGCGCATCTTGGACGTAGGTATGTGCAATTACACCAACAGTTACAGAGATTTCAATATCAGACCAACGAGAAAACGTATAGGATATCAGCCGAGAACATATTTTCTAAATTAAACATTTTTGTATGTTAGTATTATATAAAGTACCTGGGTGACCGAGCCTTGCTCGGTATTTTCATTTTATTTTTCTTTTTTTTTTTCTCTCGGTATTTTTATATTTTAATTTTATTTAAATAATAAATCACGAGTGAAATTAAAAAAAAAAAGAAAAATTAAAAATATGTAGTATAATTTAAATAATACAAATTGCTAAGCAGTTTTTCAAATGGTTGTCTAGATTTAGAATGTAACATAATATGCAGACAAAATAAAAAATATATTTGTACGGGTTAAGTTTTTCCTAATTTTTTGTTTTTCTTGTTTGATATATTTATAAAGGTATAGGTACACTCACAGTTATATAATAAGTCAATTTTGTTTGTAATATATTTCTCGTGTAAATGAATCTGAAATATAATTCTAATTTCGATATATGGAATATGGATATCAAATACCAAATCCGCCAAAACTAATTAAGACATAGGTTTTACACATCTCTATCTTACTATAACTTCACTCTATGCATCAGTATTGATCTAGATGAAACTATTTCCTTTCCATTAACCGTACCTATCTAGTTCTCCCACATGTCATCACGCTGCCACACGGAAGGTTATAATAGCGTCACGGAGTAGTAATAGCAGTAACGATCAACTATGTGACACTAACTGTCATGTAAAAGCGAAAGAATGGCTCGATAATAAAAAATGAAACACTGTCGTAGGATTGCATTTTAATACACTTTTCAAAATTGAACACTACCTAGATAGATACCTTGTACCTTGTAGTAATATAAATATGAAATATGAAAGAATGGTTTATTGTATGTATGTCCTTTGTCATGCAAGATATTGTTGTAATTATTGTATTAATGAACTATACCAAACAACAACTCAACGGAGGTAGGACACAGCAGGAAATTTCTTGCTCAAAATATGGAATAGCCCGACTGGGGTAGTACCTCGACCTTACAGAAGATCACAGCTAAATAATACTGCTTTCAAGCAGTGTTGTGTTCCTGTTGGTGAGTAAGGTAACCAGAGCTCCTGGGGGAATGGGGGATAGGGTCGGCAACGCGCTTGCGATGCTTCTGATGTTGTAGAGGTCTATAAGCTACGGTAATCCCTAACCATCAGGTGAGCCGTACGCTTGTTTGTAACTACATTCAAACATTTGTAACTATTAATTTAATATTATATAAAACAATTAAGGGCCTATGCAAACCGCGTTTTTTAAACGCGATACAGACGCGATGCAAACGCGCGTGTGACGCGATACAAACGCGATGCAAACGCGCGTATGTCGCGATACAAACGCGCCGTCGACGCGCGTTTGAATCGATACAAATGCCAACAAACTGCTCTGTAGGATAAAAACGCGCCGTCGACGCGCGTGTCACGCGATACAGACGCGATGCAAACGCGCGTATGTCGCGATACAAACGCGCTGTCGAAAACGTGGTTTGCATAGGCCCTTAGAATGTTATATCTTTAAACGATAGTACTAATCTCCGCCCTTGTTCATGTAACCTTGAAAACCCAAACACAAAATTGCTCAACGGCAACATCTCAAGGAAAACTATCTAGACATGTCTCTGTAGTGTTGTAAGAGCAATTTCAGAGACTATTAAGCGAGTAACTGAATCGCTTAGACACGTCCACATGTGTAGAATAAGAAAAAGTACCTGGGTGACCGAGCCTTGCTCGGTATTTTCATTTTATTTTTTGTTTTTCTTTTTTTTCCTCGGTATTTTTATATTTTAATTTTATTTAAATAATAAATCACGAGTGAAATTAAAAAAAAAGAAAAAAAATTATCTGGAGACTGAGATTCGAACCCGGGTCAACACGATTTGACACCCGCCGATTTCCTAATTACGCCATTAAAGCTATGTTGACGCGTAGTGAAATTAAGCTTCGTATTCTAATGATATTTTTTCATTGCTTAAAAACAGGGATAAAACGACATTTTTTTTAAATGAATCCTAGCTAGATCAATTTTTCGCCTCCGAAATCCCCTGCATACTAAATTTCACGAAAATCGTTGGAGCCGATTCCGAGATTCAGAAAATATATATATATACAAGAATTGCTCGTTTAATAGTATAAGATAGTGAGTGGAGCTTTTGTTAGAAAGGGAATGAAGATGAATGTAAAGAAGACGAAAGTGATGGTGTTTGAAAGAGATGAGGCAGTGACAGACTGCAATATCGTGATTGGAGACGAACAAATTGAACAGGTGAATGAGTTTGTGTATCTGGGTTCAAAGTTTACAAGAGATGGAAAGTGTGAGAGTGATATTGAAAGAAGAGTGAATGCAGGAAACATGGGGAATGGAGCTTTGCACTCCTTTATGAGCAGCCGGAAGGTGTCTAACAAGGCTCGTTTGGCTGTACATAGGGGGGTGTTGGTTCCGACACTCATGTATGGAAGTTGGGTATGGCAGAAGAAACATGAAAGCAGAATAAATGCAGTTGAGATGAGAGCGTTAAGAAGTATGATAGGAGTTAAACTGAGTGACAGGATTAGAAATAGTGAGATACGGAAACGTTGTGGTCTGAAAGAAAATGTAGTGACAAAAATTGAGAAGGGTATGCTGAGATGGTTTGGCCATGTTGAGAGAATGAATGAAGAGCGATTGACGAAAAAAGTGTATAAGGCGAGTGTGAATGGGAGTGTTGGAAGGGGTAGACCTAGGCGGACATTCCAAGACCAAATCGGTGACGTCTTGAAAAAAGGCCAGGTCAAGAATACCCTAAACCGAAGAGCATGTATGAAAGGAATAATGAAAGTGGACGAAGCGAAACAAGTGTGTAAGGATCGTAGCAAGTGGAAAGAAGTGGTCTCTGCCTACCCCTACGGGAAAGAGGCGTGATTATATGTATGTTATTATATAGTGCAATTTTCAGTTTTGGTTATAGTAACTTAAGGTTAGTCACAGTTATCACATTCATCTGAATAGTGAATGTAAATTTCACAATGAAATCTGAATATCTGTGGAGCAATACTGAAAGTCATAACATCAATGGACGCCTGTAATTACTATTATAATTCAAAATTGTAATATTGGCTGCTGGTACGTTTACAGAATGACAAAAGGCAGATCAAATCTTGTAAAATCGTTGCTGTTCTTGTCTTCGTTGACCTAGAAATAGTTTTGTTTTGGTCCACTAATAAAATCTAGACTCTAGTATTATATAATCAGTTAACTTTGCATTATTACAATAATTTAACTATGTATAAATGTTATCAACATTGCAAACTTTTTACCAAGTGTTAAATAAATTAACCTTAAAATACAATTAACGTTTTAGCTCTACTATTATATAATATGTCTTAATTGCCGCGTGAATGAATTACGGGAAAAAGCAATCAGAAACTACGTGGAAATAATTATTATCAAAAATAACATATAACATTTAATATTATTTCAAGAGTTGTATTTGTAAGATTATTTTCTTATAAAACAACATTTCATAGCAGAGTGATTTGCTAGCTTAAACTGTTGATACCTTCATTAATTTTTTCTAGTTATTGATTTAACAGATACAGATTTAAGCATTTATAATTCATATTCATATAAAATAGTCAATTAAAACAACAAATGAACAAATACGCAAAGATTTTTTTCCATAACTCAATAAAGAATATTTTCTTACATACGCTTCATTTATTGCGTAACTTTTTTTATTTAGATTAAACAAAATTATTACAGAAAAATTAAAATTATAATTCTCAAACTCCCACACAAAACGTCTCTTTGTAAATTCGCGACATTTTTGTTTTAATCAAAATTACTCCGACGTGTACAGTTATTTTCACTATAACGCTTTACGACCTAAACATAGCTGTCCCGACTGATATATTTTTTATCTTCAATTCGTATTATTTTTATTTTTGTGTTACCCACACATGAGGAAATTCGAAAATGTTTTTTATTATCATATCAAAATTTTGATATGATAATAAAAAACATTTTCGAATTTTTTATCTTTGTTACAATATACATTTGTCAAATTATTTAGCGGTACTTCTGTTGAAGCTTGAAAGAAGCCAATAAATATTTTCGTAAACATATTTTTTAAGTACTTAGAATGTTAATGCTTAGCTAAAATTATTTTAATTTTGAAATAAATTTTCTGAATAGTGATTCTAATAAAATTTGTTCTTAGAAGAGATTTATTAAAGGTAATAAAATCGGCCAAGTGCGAGTCGGACTCGCGCACGAAGGGTTCCGTGCCATTGACAAGGTACATTGATTTTAATATCGGGCAAAAAGCGGCAAAAAAATCACTTTTGTTGTATGAGAGCCCCCCTTAAATATTAATTTTATTTTAATTTTATTATTTATTATTAAAGTAAAAATAGAACTGAGTATTTTGTGAATATTTCAAGTGTCTACCTGTTACCATTATTGATATCGAGCAAAAAAGGCAAGTAAATCGCGTTTGTTACATGGCAGCCCCCCTTAAATATTTATTTTATTTTGTTTTTAGTATTTGTTGTTATAGCGGCAACAGAAATACATACTTTGTGAAAATTTCAACTGTCTAGCTATCGCCGTACTTGAGATACAGCCTGGAGACAGACGGACGGACGGACGGACGGACGGACGGACGGACGGACGGACGTACAGCGAAGTCTTAGTAATAGGGTCCCGTTTTTACCCTTTGGGTACGGAACCCTAAAAAGTGGAAAGTAGAAGAGTAGTGGTATATATAACACGCTGACATAAAGAATTTTAGGGTTTAAAAAAATTATTCATTTATCAAAAAAGAAAGCCGTTATGAATAATTTTGAATGAATAAGCCGTTAGGCTTTCTTTTTTTCCACAAGACAGCAGATGGCTTTGGAAATATCACTTGGATGGAGAAAACGTGAGAAGGATTAATATTGTGCGGTCAAGGTCATATATACTGAATGTATTATATTATAGGGATAAAGGTATACAGTGGACCTTTTTTTAAAGTTGTAGTGGTCATGTCCATTTATTGACACTCATTTATTTACCTAGAAATGGTCTGAAAAAACGCAATAATGATATGGAATGATTTTAATATAGCCAAATGAGCCGCATGCATCTCTTAATGGCTTTTTACCCGACTGCCAAGGAAGGGTTATGTTTTTCGCGCGTATCTTGTATGTATGTATGTATGTAATATTCTTAATTACCTGATTTCTCTAGAACCGCTGAACGGATTTGTATAATTGAGATATCGTTAGATTTGTCTTAGCAGCCCAAGTGTTCTTAGATAGGTGACATTAAAAAAAACAAACATGGCGGCTGTGCGAAGCCATTATAGTTAATGAAGAAATAATTTTGTTTTAGAATACTATAATATGGGTATCAAATTAAAGAGCTCAATACAAGGATTTCAAAAATGTATATTATGATTATTATTACTGAAATAACAATAAAGAAATACAATAAGAAAGTTTAAAAAATGTTGACTTTGCTCTTTCCCATGCCTAAGGCAAGCAAAATGCGAGCCGAGCTTCTTCCTCGCCTCCTAGGCAACGTCCGACGGTCAATTTCAGGGTGTAGCCTTTCCTACAAAAAAAGAATTATCAACTTCGGACTACTCTGTAAAAAGTTATGCTCGGTAAAACATAAAAATGATATATACGTGGCAACTTTAGAACGGCCTCATTTTTTTCGTCGTTAATAAATTACTTAATCAACCACATGATGTAAACTATTTTAATGAATTGAACCGATTACGTAATTTGTCTAACTAAAAAGACATAAATAAAATAATAATTAAAAGAAAACAAAAAACCCGCCTGCATAAAAACCAACTAATAGAAAATGAACTGAAAAGACTGGAACAAGATAAAAATTCAAAATTACACAAAGCTAGCGAAACAAATCGAAACAATATCAAACATTATGTACTATACACTTAAAAATATCAATACGGTAGTCCTTCAAAATTTTATGCAACATCGTACATAATATGCAGTCGGAGACATGCACAAAGAGAGAATGATTTGACTTATCCTTCAATTTTATGTCTCCGACTGCATATTATGTACGATGTTGCATAAAATTTTGAAGGACCACCGTATTGATATTTTGAAGTGTATAGTTCATAATGTTTGATATTGTTTCGATTCGTTTCGCTAGCTTTGTGTAATTTTGAATTTTTATCTTGTTCCAGTCTTTTCAGTTCATTTTCTATTAGTTGGTTTTTATGCAGGCGGGTTTTTTGTTTTCTTTTAATTATTATTTTATTTTAATTAAATCTTTTTGAGGTTTACTCCTTAAGAATCGATTTTCATATAAGGCCCCCGCGCCGGTACGAAAAAAAATATGAGGAGTAAAATCTACTGAACGAATGACCTCGTTACGTTTTTGTGCGCTGTCTATCTGCTACGAAGTTTACGACGGTACCGGCTACGGCGGTTACGACGGTATCGGTTACAACGTATTCTAATAATACCATCGATAGATTCATTTATTTACCATTTGATATGGATAATGGTATTAATTTTTTTCTTAGACAATGAAATCTTTTTTGTGCATATTTAGACATTCGATCTGAAGAAGTAAACTCCAGTCGTGCGTCGGAGCTGACACACACACACTTTTTTAGTTATTTTAAATAAATAATATATTTTTTGTATTCTTTCCCTTATTTTTTACAATAGCAATAATTAACATTTATAATTACTGTTTAACTTTTTTAAGTCGTGACGTGATGTTTTAACGCATTTATTGCTACTAGATAATAATTTCAAAAATATTTCACGATCGTTGACCTTCGTTTATTTTATGTTAAATATTTAACTATCTTAAAAATAATAAAATTAATTTTCGATGGGAATATTTCGTATCGTTATAATTAAATAAATTAAACAATATACAGCAGACATCTTCTCCCATGGCTCTTTTGATATGAACGTAATTTATTTTGATCAAAGGAATACATCAACTCAACATGTTCGTACATCGATTTAATATAAGTATATATTAATGTTGGAGCATGCAAACAATTTTCGGAAAATTCTTCATTTCACTTGAAATGACTTGTTCAACTCTTTGAAATATCATCAAACGAACTTATATGTATTTTTTAGTCGAGTATGAGGCTTTTATTAGTGTCAAAAGACCACAGATAAAAAATTGGCTAGTCACATAGGACGGAGAATGAACTAAGAAGGTTGATTTGCACAGATGAAGAGACAGAAATTTACTTTGCTATAAGTATTTAAGAAGTAGATACAACAAAGTTACCTACCAAAACATTGATGTAAATTACTAATAATTTTCTTATAACCGTGCGTAATTAATAATGTTCTTCCAAATATGTTTGTAAAACTTTTTGCATGTTTACTTTGTTCGAGTTCATAATGCTCTGTTAACGGATCTTGTATAACTTTTTCAATATGTTTTTTGTATTACATTCTGAAGCCATTTCGTTGCTGTTGTGTTCAGTAATAACATCACGTATGTAACGTGTAATATAATTTACTCTAGCTTGTACATACATAACTAAGTGTAATAAACTTTTATTCAAAAAACCATATTTAGGCATTCTTTTATTTTTATTTAAAAAAAATTATTTTTAAATGTTATGTATTTACTTTGTACGATGAACCATTTATATTCACTTATAACTTTTTATTTTAAAATAATATTAAATATACACTTCTAGGCTTATAACAACCTGGGATTTACAAAAATTTGAGAAACATTAAATCAATCTAAAAAAGTATGTCATTTCGAATACAAAAATATTTTGGGTTTGGTATACCTACTTACATTTAAAACATGAAGACCATGAAAAGGGACCAGGAAAAGGTAGGTGATCAAATATTTGATCAAACTTCATATTAAATTTCTGTTTGACAAACGTGTTTGTCAAATTATTTGATCGTGTGCGGGGCTGCGGGCTTTTTTGATGTGTTTGTTATATGAAAACATGAAGTTTGATCAAACATGTTTGACAAACAAGTTTGATCGTTTACGGGCCCATAAAATCTCGTCCTTATTGGAAATCCAAAAAAATAAAACGCGCTATTAAGGCTATACAGTACCAACGTGGTACCAACCACGGATAGTATTTCTGTGGTCTGTGGTACCAACCAAATTTAGAACAAACCTGATGCAATAAAATTTAAATCATTTTAATTAGTTCAGCTTTAAACGATTGATAGGTGAACGTAAATCCCAATATTATAAAGAGGAAAGATTTAATTTTTTATTTGTTTGTATGAATAATCTCGTAAACTGTCATGTTATGTGACATAGACTGTATTATAGCAGCCCTTGTGGGGAAGTTACGTGGTCTTACAGAAGATTATAGTTAAGTAATAATACTCGCAAGTAGTATTGTGTTTCTTTAGTGAGTAATGTAGCGAGAGCTCTTGTTGCTTGTTGAGTTTTTTTTTTATGTAACTAGGTTGGCAAACAAGCGTACGGCTCACCTGATGGTAAGACCGTAGCCTATAGACGCCTGCAACAACAGAAGCATCGCAAGCGCGTTGCCGACCCTATCCCCAATCCCCCCAGGAGCTCTGTCACCTTACTCACCAACAGGAACACAATACTGCTTGAAAACAGTACTATTTGGCTGTGGTCTTCTGTAAGGTCGAGGTACTACCCCAGTTGGGCTGCTCTATATTTTGAGCAGGAAATTTCCTGCTGTGCCCTACCTCAGTTAAAAGATCAAATAATTTGACAAACGTGTTTGTCAAATTATTTGATCGTGTGCGGGGCTGCGGGCTTTTTTGATGTGTTTGTTATATGAAAACATGAAGTTTGATCAAACATGTTTGACAAACAAGTTTGATCGTTTACGGGCCCATAAAATCTCGTCCTTATTGGAAATCCAAAAAAATAAAACGCGCTATTAAGGCTATACAGTACCAACGTGGTACCAACCACGGATAGTATTTCTGTGGTCTGTGGTACCAACCAAATTTAGAACAAACCTGATGCAATAAAATTTAAATCATTTTAATTAGTTCAGCTTTAAACGATTGATAGGTGAACGTAAATCCCAATATTATAAAGAGGAAAGATTTAATTTTTTATTTGTTTGTATGAATAATCTCGTAAACTGTCATGTTATGTGACATAGACTGTATTATAGCAGCCCTTGTGGGGAAGTTACGTGGTCTTACAGAAGATTATAGTTAAGTAATAATACTCGCAAGTAGTATTGTGTTTCTTTAGTGAGTAATGTAGCGAGAGCTCTTGTTGCTTGTTGAGTTTTTTTTTTTATGTAACTAGGTTGGCAAACAAGCGTACGGCTCACCTGATGGTAAGACCGTAGCCTATAGACGCCTGCAACAACAGAAGCATCGCAAGCGCGTTGCCGACCCTATCCCCAATCCCCCCAGGAGCTCTGTCACCTTACTCACCAACAGGAACACAATACTGCTTGAAAACAGTACTATTTGGCTGTGGTCTTCTGTAAGGTCGAGGTACTACCCCAGTCGGGCTGCTCTATATTTTGAGCAGGAAATTTCCTGCTGTGCCCTACCTCAGTTAAAAGGTTGAGTTGCAGGCGTCCATAAACTACGGTAACCTCTTACCAAAAATGTTGAAATTTAAGTTAAGTTTTTACCTTAAAAATCGGTGAAAAACAATGACATTGTGAACAAAATGACTAGTTGTTGCTAACTT
The DNA here is from genome assembly GCA_905220545.2 of Melitaea athalia. NCBI lineage: Eukaryota > Metazoa > Arthropoda > Insecta > Lepidoptera > Nymphalidae > Melitaea > Melitaea athalia. The sequence continues at coordinate 7,494,575 of HG992199.1, read as the reverse complement.
CAACACTCATATTTAATTAACTTAAGCCACAAAATGCTATTTCAAATAATATTCATTGCTACAATTTAGTTTGCAATTTTGTATAAAATAAATAACATCCCTTCATCGCTGTGTAAAGGATACTATTAACCGTACCTCCGGCTATTATTCCTTTTACTTAACAAAATTACTCTTCGAATAATTTAAAGGTATCCTTTGACATGGGTATCTGGCATCGAAGTTTTAGACCACCGCAATCAGATTAGTACTTTAGTCCGGACTCCGGACAATTTGAAGGCATTTGACGAATTTTGATAGACATTTTGGGGTTACAGTAAATAATTAAATAATTCTTGAAGTTATTGTTTATATGATCGATAAAAACTTTTGTTTTTCATTGAATGATATCATTTATTTAAAATAATCTATATCGTTCTTATTTACATGCAAATTCTAAGGAGGTTTGTAGATTATATTGTCTAAATACTTACAAAACTTTCCATTCCTTTTCCAACAAATATTACAAAATGTTATTATTATATTATAGGTAATTTTAAATAAATCTATAGGTATTAACAAAATTAGAGTATGTACAATGTTTATTTTATAGTACCTATAGAAACAATCTAACAATCAATATTAAAAAATTATTTGGTACAATTTCAATTTATAATATAAAAATGAAATAAATTTAAAAAATTTTAGAAAGTCAAAGTTGAGACGTCCAAGAAGCAACTTAAGCCGCAAAAGTTCGATGTCTAGAAATATTCAAATTCAAACTGCTCTCAAAACCAGTTTTCCAAGTTTTCGTCTATAAATTGCTCATTGTAATAAGTCTTCATTGCCTCGACCCACGTAAATGTACCTCATTATAGCGCTTTTTGCGATGAAAACTTTTTCACCTAAAACTTTATTTAAAATTAAATATTAAAGGTACATTCTGTCGAAGGCAGGAAGATGGCAATAACACAAATTTTTATCAGTCTCAAATAAATTATATTTTTTTAAATAATCGTAATATTTTCAATTATTAATATTTAATTGATCATGGAGATTTGTTAATTTTGTATACTTAATATCCTTATAAAATAATATTGTGTAGATTCATGAAGAAGTTTTGTATTATTTTATGACTTAAAAAGGAAAATCTCATGATATTATGTACCTATCGAATTTAAGACATCTTCTAGTCGTTCTGTTTCGTTTTCAATAACATCAAATTTTTAATTGTTGTAAGTTCGTAAAAGATAAAATTAACTTACAACTGCACTCTAATTTTTATATTTTAGATTTATGCTTATCAGTTCAGAAAAGATCTACTCGCTCTACATCACTAGATATAATACACATTACTATGTACATGTGTAACAACCATTTAGTAAATAAAAATGTTTTAAATGTTATTTTTTTAATATCACATTAAAATTAATTTGAAAATCATTACCTACAAGCTCAATTATGAAATGAAACATGAAAATTGAAAACATTAAATTATAATTAAGGCAGTCTCCAATTTATTGAACTTTAATACGAAGACCGGCTTCCTTTTATTTTACTTTGAAAATTTGAGTAGTCTCTTAAGTAATTAGAAGTCTGAAATTAACTCAAGGCGTTGAAAAGATAAGATAGTAATGATAGAGATCAGCTTATTCACAGGGTTTTGTAGGGTTTCGATCGGGTTGTTCATGTTTTATTAGAATAACTAAACAACCGTCTTCAAATAACTTTTATTTTTAGTTTCGTCTTTTTTGTATTCTGCACAAAAAGCTTTCTCTAACATTCTATTTTGCCAACAACAATAAATAATAACAAAAATAAACTTGTTGTTACCTAAAACACGGGCATTAAGTTGCCTGCTTTAGATGCAGATAACTATGTCTATGTTAAAAACCCAAGACAGACAGAACAGGCGTTTAGAAGTTGGTTTTCTCATAGGTATCTAAATTTTATCAAATTATAAAATGTAGTCATTAAACTAGCTATAATATTTTAAGTTTTATAGACAACCCCCACGAGAAAGATAGTTTGGCCCATTCTTGTAGATTTGTAGAACAAAATATACCGACATTTTGTTATACAAAGTGGCGAGTCGTAACCGACGTTTATTGTCGGTTATAATAAGCGCAGAGGTGTACCTCTGAGGATGTTCTATAGGGACACATTTTAAGTTACTATCATGAGTCTCATCGGTGATAATGTTATTTGACTCGTCAGAACATAGTTGTCTTGGTAAAAAAACACACACACGTGTATCAACATTGAAACTTATTTCTAGAAGGAATGTTAGATAACACAAGCTACTTCGATAGCGTCCATTTCGCTAATAAAGCTAACACGTTTTCGAGCGGTCCAACCGCCCTACGCGGTTTCAAAGGTTGGCCACCGTAGCGGTCAACCGCTATAGCAACCGCTTCAGGCGGCTGGACGCTAAACGAACCGCCTAGACCCTAGGGCTAACCGCTAGTGAGTAAGGGGCATTAAATATACCTATGGTGTTTGATAATACTCTGCTTTTCACTTGAATTTATAAAATTGTGCGCTGTAAAACTATTTGGGTTCAATTTTCTAAATTAGATACACGTTATAGATATAACATATCTATAAATATAAGATATAAAACTGACAACTCTTACATCCAATACATAAATATTTTTGTATAAACCAGTATTATATATGAGAGTTTTCGTAGAGGAACTATTTGTTCGTCTCATCAAAATGAAGCTACTCCCGGAAAATTAGCCTGATAGTAATCAAGTGAAAAAAATGTACTAGGGATCCCGGACTATAACAATTAACAACACAGCACCTCAAACTAACTGTTTAAACTAACTGTGTAAACTCAACTGTTTAGTGACAACTATTGTTTGTACAATAATAACAAGGCTTGATTAAACTAAATTATAGATATCAGTTCTTATAATTCGACCTTAATATTCAGTAAAGGTGAATAAGTAAATAGTGGAAGGTCTAAAGAAAATGTAGTTACATTAATACAAGTAATTAAGAAATAAATCATAATATTGAAGTTACTCAAAGTTTATTTAATTAATTGTAGGTACGGTTAAGATAGCAAACGTTGGCGTAGTCGAGTATTAGAAGTAAGGGCGATTGTACTCATGTAATTTTGTTAGGTATTTACTCAGTCACCATGTGGCTGTATATATATAAATACTAGCGGACCCGGCAGACGTTGTCCTGCCCTGACAATAAACAACGCAATTTGTTAGCCCACATTGCGCTACCTACCGGGTCCAATTGAGATAAAAATTACCCTATCTCCCAAGTTCGGCCAAATTACAGATGCTTACAAAATTTGATAAAAATTGGTTCAGTAGTTTCGGAGTTTATCGCGAACATACATCGTGACACGAAATTTTTATATACATACATATATAATTATGTAGATATAGATATATTACACCACTACAAACTCGAGGTGGGAATCGAACCCAAAACCCAGGGACCAGAAAGCAAATTCCGCCGAAAGTTAAGCAATTAATAATGTTTTCATCGCAAAAAAAAGATAAGTTATAATAGAGATAAAATGTAACAGCTTTGCTTAATAAGTCTGCTTAATATAAATGAATTAATAGTATAAATACAAACATTTCATAGCTTTCATTCTCATAACACTTAACTCTTGCGTGTACGTTCACATGCATACTTCATAAAAATTATTCAAGGAAAACTGCAAAACATCGAGGAAATTAGTACAATTTCAACAACATTCCAAATCGTTGTACACTCTGTACCTGATGGTAAACAACCTTTGGACTGTTTAGTATTTCTTTTTAGATTATATCGGCTTAAATTAGCGAAAATATGTGAGCAGTATGTAATATGTACATACATACATAAGTATACACGTAAGTAGTTTTATTATTGTATCGCTTGTACGTATCTATCTGATTAGGTACGTTTAAAATTTGAACTATTTGCCCACCTCAGACTCCCATTCTAAAATATACAAAGGCGTTAGAGAAATTCCACTTAATGATGATCAAAGAGACTGTTCTAAAAATTCGTTTATTGTATAGAGTTATTTTCTTATTGAAATTTTTGATGACTTGTACAAACAGATATTCCACATATACATTTTTATATTAACTATGGGCTTTCTAATCGAATCTATTTATATTATAACTAGCTTCTGCGCGCGACTTCGTCGGCGTGGACTCCGCTCCTATTGGTCTTAGCGTGATGATACATAGCCTATAGCCTTCCTCGATAAATGGGCTATCTAACACTGAAAGAATTTTTCAAATCGGCCCAGTAGAACCAGAGATTACCGCGTTCAAACAAACAAACAAACAAACAAACTCTTCAGCTTTATATATTAGTATAGATAATAGAGAAGAATAAAGACGACTTAAGAAAATCAATAAGTGGTGTAATACCTAATGTATTCTTTATTGTACCTATACCAGAAAAAATAATTAAAATAAATTACAAATCAAGAAAAAGTACAAAAGGCGGCCTATCGCATAAAGCTATTTCTTCCAGGCAAACTTTGGATATAAATTGAAAAATAAGTATAAGTCATTTGAGTTAGTAATAACAGCTCAATGGTATAAGTATTTATATTTAGAGCTTAATTTATTACAATTGTAAAATGTTTTTTAAAAATGTAAAAGTCTCTAAATTTTTTCTGAAACGGAATCGTTTTATGACACTAAACTTCTAAACTTACTACCGAACGCTACGAGAAAGGTAGGTTACGTAGGTATTGTTTGCTTTCAAAGGATTTACGTTCTAGCTGTGTACCGCAATATGTACCTACATCAGTAAATATTTACTTTACATTACAACTTCTTCGGTACGTTTTAATTGCTTCAGATTTTCACAGAGTTTCGTACGTCAAATGATTATTTGCCAACATTTCACTTTGAATTGATACTTTATTTATCACAAAATAAAACTAATAATATAAATCGCAAGAGCTTAAAATGTATTTATATAATTAATTTTATTATTAATAATTTAATAATATTAGTTTATTGGTAATTTACCATTGCATTGTAATAAAATACATAATTATTTTCTGAAGCGTTTTATAAAAAAATCCTTCTCAAACTATTCTATTTTTAAATTATTTTATTTGCTCTTATTATCGAGCTATTTATTTTATTTTTTATTTAATAAAAGGAACCTTGTCCTGACAGTATAATTCAACACAATAAGATCTGCTAATTATCAACAATTAATTTGTCTTACTGGTAAATTTTATGTTTACTAATCCTATAGGTTGTTTTTTAGAATCTAGTATTGGGTACTGGCCAAACTATATTAATAACTAGCCGACCCGTGCCCACTTCGTTGCGCATTAATTATTTTTAATAATTACTTCTAACGAAGATATCTCAAAAACTATTCATCTGATTGATATAGTGTAAGGGGCAATTTTAATCTGCATTAAATTTTTAAGCTAACTCATATATTTATTTGGATAAGGATTAATACTGAAGTAAAGAAAATAGCTTTGAAAATAACGTAATGTTTTTAATTACAAATTTGAACATAAAAGTTGTTATTGTAAGTCAACCGTAAGAGATAGAGATATGCTGTCGCGGACTTTTTTGTAGCATTTTTATAGATTTAGAATTCGCTAGTACATTACTAAACTGTATCTTTGCTAGTTTACGCGGCGTTTGCGTGGAAAGCTCCCATTTGGCGCGATTTTTTACGACTTCTTCAACATTTATCGCCGTAATTCTGCTAATTTACATAAAAGTATACTAAATTATATTCACAAACCTTTCTCAAGAATCACTCTAGCTATTAAAAAAAACCGCATCAAAATCCGTTGCGTAGTTTTAAAGATCTAAGCATACATAGGGACATAGGGACAGAGAAAGCGACTTTGTTTTATACTATGTAGTGAAGCAACTCTAGAGTTATATTTTGTGTTATATTATGTAACCTTACATCATCCATCACTGGACGATGGTGTAGCCTCTAACAAAAAAAGTCTTCTATATACAAAACGCCGCGTTGGCGCAGCGGCAGCACTGGATTGCGATTGGCTGTTCCGCGGGCGGTTGCGGGTTCGATCCCCGCACACGACAACATTTATATTGGCCATACAGAAGTTTGCCGTGGTCTGGGTGTTTGTGCAGTCCTTGTGGGTCTCGCCAACGTGCCTCGGAGATCACGTTAAGCCGTTGGTCCCGGTTGTTATCATGTACACCTAATAGCGATCGTTACTGATAGTAGGGAATATATCCGAAAACCCGCATTGGAGCACCCGCACCCGCAGCGTGGTGGATTAAGCTCCGATACATGGGAAAGAGGCCTATGCCCAACAGTGGGATATTACAGGCTGAATCGTATAGAAATTACGGATATCAAATTTAAAGACCGACAAAAAACTGTAACATATATATTTTTTATATGTATTCGGTGCTCATTGAAGTGGGTTTCTTGCGTGGTAACGCGTAGCACTTCGTCCGGTACATTCGTCGAGAGGACCGTGCTACGGGGCGAGGTTAGCGACGTGAGGGGCTTCGGTCTTGCTTTATAAGCGACTGTCGTGGCTGGACCTCTCCTTTTTGATTGTCCGCTTTGCTTAAGTGCTGTGGTTTCGGGAGTCTTGGTAGTGGGTGAGTTCTTGTAGTACAAAAATCTTAATACGCCTTTCTGTGTTTAATCTAAATTTAATTTGTTCAAGTAAATTTAAAGAAAGTATTGTATATTTTTGTTTAGTGTCTGTGTAGTTTATATAACCGCCTTCTGAATTGATTTGTGCCATGCAATGTTAACGTGTCCTTGTCTCTAATGGGCCGTTTCCGTTGTCAACCCGGAGTTAGTGGAGGGTTGGCTTCGGAAGGGCTCACCGTTTTGGGTGTGTCCTTTCAGGGTCCTTGGCGTGTCGTCGGGCGGTCAGCAGGCAAGGTCGCGAACATCCACGTGGCGATACTTTCGGCCAGGGGCCCCACATACCCACATAACCGCTTAATCACATATCCAGACCACTTAACCAGAGGAATCCGCCCCAGGTATCTCTCTCTGGGGACCTGGGGTGAGCGACGGACGGCGGGTCGACCCAGCCATATTTACCGGCACCTGGAGGCATCGGGGGAGGCTACGCCTGACCACGTGGCGTGCTAGGCGTCTCCGACGTGAGCCGAGGGCCGTAGGGGTCAACCCAAGGACTAAAGTTAAGTGCTCAACTCTCCATCCACCGCGTGCCAGGACTAAGATCGTAGTTTTCCAAATCAAATTAGAATTTTTTTTGTTTAAATTAATTATCCGGTCAATAAATTGTTAAATTGAAATAATTTTTTGTTTTCTTTCCTCTAAATCTAAAATTTAATTTAATTTGTAGTTTAATTTTTCTCTTCTCTAATTTTTGAGCTCGGGTTGGAATGGTGGGATGCTCTCTAATCCCATAAGCCATTTTAACTCCGCAGCAAAACGTTAAAAAACGTTTAAGCCCCCAAGTTTAAAAACGTTTTCACAGAAATTCGTAAAATGGAAATGACTTAAAATGATTCCTTTTACAGTTCTCTTAAAAGGACAACTCAGCGTTTATTTTAACCGACAATAAACGTCGGAAACGACTTGCTACTTTGTAAAACAAAGTGTTAGAACCTTTTGTTCTAGAGGTTAAACGTTTTCGACCACATTAAATTACCTCACATATATAAACTCTCGTTGTGATGTTTATTTAATTAAATATAATGTTTCTACATTTCAAAGGTATAATAGAGCGATAAATATCTATACGTGTATATATACTAATGAAAGAACAAAACACACGCAACCGTAACATTCGTGTTTTCTGAAACAATGTTGTTGTTGCAATTTAAAACATAATTTTACAAAACGTAAACATGAACAAGCTATTCACATTTTGTGCTCGGCAAATTGCTTCATGCCATTTGCATAATATACAATAACAGTCAAAAATAACGTCTGAATTCTTAAATTAGTTAATACCCCAGTCGAATTAGCTCAAAAACGGGCTGAGATTTACAAAAATTGGAAGCAGCAATTTTCCTTCGGAATTCGTTGGAGGGGGTCACTGGTAATCTAAATTCAAAAAGGTGGGGTTACCAGGCTTGTTGCTTTCATTCGCCATTTTGATTTAAAGGGTTATTTTTTGTCCCTTGAATAACTCGTTTATTTACAATTTTACACGAAAAATTGTTATTGCAAAAATTGTTTTATATTAAACCTACAATTTTGGTCCCCATCAATTTTTTCGTAGGATCGATATTTTTCGATTTATACCTGAGAAGATTTAATTGGTGCTTGTCATGCGATTCCATTTTTAAAATAAATCTGTTGTGGTATTTTTGTTCTATCCGTGCTATATTATAGGATGCGTCTCCCGCAGATTACTTGTCGATATAAATATAGACAAGTTAACTAATTTTATTAAAGCATGATAATAGCCCGTTGGCGTAGTTTGTGACCCTGCTTTCTGTTCCGGGGTTATGGCTTCGATTCCCGCCAAAAGACTGGTGTGATATGTCTTTTTATTTGTATATAAGTATTATACTTATATATAATTTAAAAAAAATAGTATAATTGTTTTAATAGAACGGCTGTTACCTATAATCACGCCTATAACTTAAGCATTAGGTTGCTTACCGTCGGAATAGACGACCGTGCGTGTATGTTATAGATAATAATTATCTATTGATTTATCTATAATGTGAAGATTAAAATGTCATGATTAAAGACGTACAAATTATTATTCTTCTCCTACATGGGGAAAGAAGCCTATGCAGTATGTACGGTGTTACAGGCTGAATCGAGCTGAGGTGATAAACAGATGAGATAAATTAAAACAAGATAGCTTATACGTTCATAACGTATATAGGTACTTTAACTTATCCGCCAACCCACAGTGGAGCAGCATGGTGGATTAAGCTTCGTCCCTTCTCCTACATGGAGAAAGAGGCCTATTTCAAGCAGTGGTAGGTATATTAGTCTGAATCGCAAATTGTTAGAAACATCAATACAAGAACTGTCATACACAACAAAATACAGATACAATACATAACTCTTTTTTGGATTTTCTTGTCGCTATAAGTAAAACATATGGCAGGTCATAATAATATTAATCTCCAATCCGAAGGCCGACCTCGTTTCTATCAAGATCAGCCATTAAGGAAATCCTAAGTGCGCCCAACTTCGTAATCTTCGGTCCTGAGAAACCGGATATGAATTAAGTCGACGTATAACACCGTTAGCTCTACAATAATACAATATATTATTCATATTAAATAATTCTATCATACACAAATCCTGATTGTTTAAAACCTTCACTATAACTATTTGTTAACCATCTTTTGCAACTAATAAAATAGCAGGAATTTATACTACGCTAGTGTGAAAAAAAATATGTCAAGTGGTTATACCACCACGAAATCTCAGAAACTATAACACCTACAAACTTGAAATTTGGCAGGTAGGTTCCTTATAGGGAGTAGACATCCGCTAAGAACGGGATTTACGAAACTCCACCCCTAAGGGGGTAAAACGGGGGTTGGAAATTGTTATGAAAGTCCTATGTTTTTGAAGTAAGAGACTTGAAATTCAAAATGTATGCTTTATAGATAGTGTTGAGGTGTACTAATAGTGTATCTTTAGAAATCAACCCCCTTTTGGGGTTGAAACAGGGGATGGTAGTTTGTATGAAAGTCCAATGAAAAATAATATCCATCGATTTCACTTATTCTAAATATTCGTCTAGATATTGATTGTTTTTGTCTTTCTTTTATTTTTTCCTTTCATTAGGTATTTAGCTTTTCCGAATATAATTAAAAAATATTTGGAAATAACTAACTCCACGCGTACGAAGTCGCGGGTGGCCGCTAGTTATTATATATGAGTTATAATATATTACTGTCACTAATAAACTAACACCGATATTCGAACGTAAAACGGGACAATTGCGTTGTTTATCGTTAATTATACGGAGTCCCCAATACTCAGACGATATTTATGAGTGTACCCATGACCAGGCTTGCAATAGTGCCTAAATATCGGAAACTCGGAATGATTAACGACACACGGACACACATGGTACATATCCCGTTTATACCATACTAGCTTCTGCGCGCGACTTCGTCGGCGTGGACTCCGCTCCTATTGGACTTAGCGTGATGATATATAGCCTATAGCCTTCCTCGATAAATGGGCTATCTAACACTGAAAGAATTTTTCAAATCGGACCAGTAGATCCTGAGATTAGCGCGTTCAAACAAACAAACAAACAAACAACCAAACAAACAAACAATCAAACAAACAAACTCTTCAGCTTTATTATATTAGTATAGATTAACTGTCTCGTTTTACACATTAGTAATGATTTTGAATTAGCTGTATAAAATGTTTAGTTTGCAACATACATTGGACATGTTTGATTGAATACTTTTTGAAGTGACACTTCTTTTGGCGCATGAGGTGTAAAATTTGAGCGACCGGTAACGCGGTAGCATCAGGGACGGTCAGTACTTGGATGGGTGACCGCCTGGGAACACCGCGTGACGCAGGCTTTTGTTTTTTTTTTAATTCGTTTTTTTTTGAATTCGTTTGCCAAAGAAGTTTTACTTCTGACATGTGTACTTTGTACGCACGCAATTTTTTATCAATGTTATAATATTATAACAATACTTAATCTTTCTACATATCGTAGACCATCAACATTTTCATAGAAAATACAAAACAATATAATTATGTATATCTCATTTATTGAAATCAGTTTCCTAAATGTCGAGTTATTACTTATTAGCGAGCATTCCTCATCCACAGAATTTGTTAACTCTGTCCTATTCAGGTAAAAAACTGTATTCAAATTTGATATTTCTTTCTTCAGTAGTTTTAACCTTACGTTGACGAATCAGTCCACCATCTCTTTTATATATAAATTTGACTAATGGGACGACATTTTTTACAGTGACGTAAGGGTAAATCCGGACAAGTCCACATCGCTGCCCTTCGGTAACCTAATGTGGTTTCTGATCCAACTTCTGCTTTAATCCGATTAGCCATGAAGGATATTTTTAACCGACGAAAAAACGGAGGAGGTTATCAATTCGACGCATATATTTTTTTATAAATAACTTTTACAGCGTAGTCCGATTTTGATAATTCTTTTTTATTGGAAAGAGTATACCTCGAAGTTGGTCCCATATAAATTTAAAAATAAAAATCCAACCCTAAGGGTACGAAAACAGGGGATGATTGATTGTTCACTCACTGATTGTAAGGTATGACCATTGATCACGCATAACTTTTTAACCGACTTCCAAATAATCTTAATATATTATATAAATCTCGTGTCACAATGTTTGTCCTCAATGGACTCCTAAACCACTTAACCGATTTTAATCAAATTTGCACACCGTGTGCAGTTTGATCCAACTTGAAAGATAGGCTATATTTTATTTTGGTATATGTAATTATTATATTTAAGAAAAAAAAAGGCGGTACGAATTTCGCCAGGTCAGCTAGTAAATTATAATTTAAAAAAAAACACGCTTTAGTAGAAAATATATTTTCCAATTAATTATTTTCCACTTTTTAGTTCGATTGCTATTAAAGCGTGTTTTTTTGTTTTGAGTTTTTTTTAACTATAATTTATTTTCTGAATTTTTAGTGTCAACACGACAATTTAAAAAAAAATCGGTCAGTTGCGAGTCGGACTCGCGCACGAAGGGTTCCGTATAGGAAATGCAATCCCGCGGATCCGCAATCCCGCAAATGCGGGATCCCGCATAAAATTAGCGGGATTACAAATGCGGGATTACACCTGCGGGATCCGCAAGATTTGCAAGATTTTATTTTTTCCAGCCTGAATTCGCATAACAATGTGTACGCCACGAAAAGTGTTGGATTTCGTAGTATAATTATGCTATTTGTACCATTATTTCATGACTTGTAGTATGTAGTTTCGTAAAGCAAGGATACTACGCGCGAAAATACCATAATTATACCTTCAGGTCGATTGACTTCATTTATTGGTCGAATCATTTTGTTTTTATTGTTTACCCTTCCATATAAAGAAATTATTTATCAGGCAAAAACCAAACAGTCGTCAAGAAGCTTCGGTGAATCTCTATGTAATGAATTTTACCAAGTAATTTGTATACTGGTGTACGTAGTACATATACAAATTACTTGGTTTTTTACTATCTATCGGTCGTTTGACAAAGTAGGATGGATGTATTTTATGTATGAGTGTGAGTGAAACAATGATATGATAGGGCACAGCAGGAAATTGACTGCTCAAATATGGAGCAGCCCGACTGGTACCTCGACCTTACAGAAGATCACAGCTAAATAATACTGCTTTCAAACAGTGTTGTGTTCGTGTTGGTGAGTAAGGCGACCAGAGCTCCTGGAGGGAATTGGGTATAAGGTCGACGACGCGCTTGTGATGCTTCTGTTGTTGCAGACGTCTATAAGCTACGGTAATTGCTTACCATCAGGTGAGCAGTACGCTTGTTTGTCTACCTAGTTATATATTTAAAAAAAAGTACCTACAAATCAATCAATTTTAGATTAGCGCAAGTCGGCAGTCGGTACTCGAAAGGACAGTTTTCGCTTTTTTTATCAAAAAATCGACGAAAAACGAAACGTAGTATAATTTTTTTTTTCACACTTTAATTCACATAAAATAATTTAGTTTTTGTCATTATTTCTGATCAAAATATAATTATACTATTTGTTTCTTCTAAGTAAATTATATTGATTCATTTAATGACTTCGAAAATAATTTTGTGGACTAATAATTCTAAAATATTGTACAATCCTGCAAATCTTGCGGATCCGCGGGATTAATGGTCTCAATCTTGCGGATTTGCGGATTGTCTTTTGGGTGCTGGATTGCATTCCCTAGTTCCGTACCATTGACTAGGTAAACAACAGTAGGTACATTGATTTTTATATCGGGAAAAAGTGACAAAAAAATCACTTTTGCTGTATGAACCCCCTAAACATAATTTTTTTTTTAATTTTAATTTTATTATTTATTATTAAATTAAATATACAATTAAGTATTTTATGAATATTTTAAGTGCCTACCTGTTACCATTTATTGATATCGAGCAAGAAAGGGAAAAAAATCACGTTTGTTGTATGGGAGCCCCCCTTAATATTTATTTTATTTTGTTTTTAGTATTTGTTGTTATAGCGGCAAGAGAAATACATAATTTGTGAAAATTTCAACTGTCTAGCTATCGCCGTTCTTGAGATAGTTTTATATAACTTTACTATCTAATATATATAATAACTATTTGTTCCATATTTTAAAGATCGTATTTCTTATAATAAACAACTTATCGATAAATTGTTTAAGTTTAATAAATTTTCCACTTTAAATCCGTTGAACGCGATTCTATCCAAGGAATAAGTTTAAAAATCACATTTTGTAAATTTATCGCTTCATCCCTGAAACCGCATTTTTCGTTACGTGAAGCGGATTTACTTAGCGGAATGCAAAAGTTCTGCACTGTTTTCAGGTAATTTACAATGTCTGGTGTATTTACATACGAAGTCATTGGGAAATAAACACATATTAAGTGTAGGTGCGCCCCATACAACCACATTAGTGTTGCATTATTCTTACGCCTCAGCCTGTAATATCCCACTGTTGGGCATAGGCCTCTTTCCCCATGTAAGAGAAAGATCGGAGCTTAATCCACCACGCTGCTCCAGTGCGGGTTGGCGGATATATTCCCTAATCCCTACTATGAGTAACGAGCGCTATCAGGTATACATGAAACAACCGGGACCGACGGCACAGATTAGTAAATAGTATGCCGACGGCTTAACGTGCTCTCCGAGGCACGGTGGGGAGACTCACAAGGACTGTACAAACACCCAGACCACGGCAAACATCTATATGGCCAATACAAATGTTGTCGTGTGCGGGGATCGAACTCGCAACCGCCCGCGCAACAGCCACAAACCAGTGCTGTGACCGCTGCGCCAACACGGCGTCATTCTTAATCTATACTAATATATAAAGCTGAAGAGTTTGTTTGTTTGTTTGTTTGTTTGTTTGTTTGTTTGTTTGTTTGTTTGTTTGTTTGTTTGAACGCGGTAATCTCTTGAACTACTGGGCCGATTTGAAAAATTCTTTCGGCGTTAGATAGCCTATTTATCGAGGAAGGCTATAGGCTATGTATCATCACGCTAAGATCAATAGGAGCGGAGTCCACGCCGACGAAGTCGCGCGCAGAAGCTAGTAGTTAATATTAAAACAACTTCTTGACTACATTGATTTTATGTGACTACTGAACTACTGGGAACTACTAAGGATTTGTGATTTTCTTGTAACTTTTAATTTCTAACGCATCATTATTATCGAATTATTTAATTTAGGAATCTATACTAATATAATAAAGCTGAGGAGTTTGTTTGATTGTTTGTTTGTTTGTTTGTTTGTTTGTTTGTTTGTTTGAACGCGCTAATCTTAGGATCTACTGGTCCGATTTGAAAAATTCTTTCAGTGGTAGAAAGCCTATTTATCGAGGAAGGCTATAGGCTATATATCATCACTCTAAGACAAAAAGGAGTGTTGCAACAAGGAAGAATCAAAATCGGTTTTTTTTCCTTTTGAGAGCTTCCGCTGCGTAAACGGTTAAAGTTTCGCACAAATCATGTATGACAGAATTGATCCTATTCCACGGGGACGAAGTCGCGCGCAGAAGCTAGTTATTTATATGTAAATGATGATTTATAAGTAATAAACTTATAGCAATTTTTAAAAATTATTACCTCAAAAAAGTGTAAAATTCCTCTTAAATTATAATAAATAACGCAATATTTTCAGGGTTATATGAGTATTTGCATTTAAACCGGCGCGGCGCCAGCGCGTCCACGTTAAATTTATCACGTTATCCCGCAACCACATCGGTTAGATAACGTCGGAGGATTTTCGTACATACTGTGGTGTGGTCATGTGGTGTACAATGGTTTGTTCACTGTTTCCAGCCAATTTACATTATTTCTGTCTACTATACTCACTTTCGGTGATACACATTTTAGAAGCTTACGTAATAAAAAATATATTTTTATTCGACAATTTCATAATTTACTTTAATTCTGTTAAAACGACGAATATAATATTAATGATTCTCGATCATCATCATGACAAACAAAAAGTGTGTTACATGTAAAAAAAAAACATTACCAAAAAAGTGCCTGGACTGGAGTGCAGTAGATGTGACCCAAGGGCGGATCCAGCTTTGGCGCCAGGGGGGGGGTCACAGTCATAGTCAAGGCGCCAGGGGGGGGGGGGGGTCACAAAGCCGTGGTCAAGTAAAAAGAAGTTATAATTTAAATTTTATGATAGATACAGGTAAAAAGTAGTATTTTATTAATCTATGTAGGTAATGTACTTAAAAATACCTATATTGTGACAAAAATCTTGTTTAACAATTTTAATTAGTGGTCCACCTAGGTACACAGCCAGGTGGACACAGCCCAGGAGGGGGTCATGACCCCCGTGACCCCCCCTCTGGATCCGCCAGTGATGTGACCAAATAGTACATGCAGATGTAACATGCTCAAAGTTGTCAAATAAACAGCTGAACACTTTGAAAAATTCAGTAGGATTAGAATGGAGCTGTGAGGACTGTTTGAAGAACATCTCGCACAGGTTTTCCTTTGTGATTCCAGAAGAAGAAGTCGATGATGAGGAATACTACGAAACTGCTGAAATTCCGGAAATGGCTGCAGTCCTTAACACAAAAAAACTGATTCAGGATATAAGCCGAAAAAACCGGTAAAGAAGAAGTGCCGGTAAAGAAGGCATTTCGCGAAGAAATCAGAGGCCTCGAAAGTTCACTCGAATTTTTAAGTGAGCAAATATCGCAAATGGATCAGTCTATTTAAAAACAAGACAGTAAAATAAAAGAATTAGAAAATAAAAATTATGACCTTTTAAATAAAAATAAAAACCTAGAGTTGCGAGTTGATACCTTGGAACACAGCTTGAACGAAATCGAACAAAAATCTCTCACATCATCGCTGGAGATAGCTGGCTTACCCGAATACAAGGATATAGGAAAAGTTGTCCATACTGTGGCTGTACAACTCAATATTGAAGATAAGAAAATCCAGTCAGCGTTACGACTACCAGGAAACAAGGAAAAGCCAGGATCCATTCTCGTTGAGTTAAAGTCAAAGAAACTCCAGCAACAATGGTTAGAAGCCGGGAAGAAACATCGTCTCACCGTGCGTCAACTAATTTCAAACGCTCCGATAGAAAAACATGAAGATCCTATTTACATCCGGGAGGCCCTAACAAAGTACCAAAAATCTTTATTGTATAAAGCTAAAACCCAGTTACTAAACAAATCTTGTAAGTATGTATGGTGTAGGAACGGAAGAATTTACGCGAGAATGTCTAATGATAGTAAAATTTACTATATCCGCACATCGAATGATATCAAACGAGTTGAAAAGATATGTGCTAGTCAGTTTGAAAAACAGCCAGAAGCGTCAACTCCTTTACAAGTCGTCTGAGCGATATAAAGTAGGTAAACATTAATTATGAAAATTACGGATATAAATACGAGTATAAAAGAAATATTTAATTTTCACTCCCCAAATAGTTTCTTTAGACTTATTCCATCAAATACTAACCAAACAAACAAACAAACAAACAAACAAACAAACAAACAAACAAACAAACAAACAAACAAACAAACAAACAAACAAACAAACAAACAAACAAACAAACAAACAAACAAACAAACAAACAAACAAACAAACAAACAAACAAACAAACAAACAAACAAACAAACAAACAAACAAACAAACAAACAAACAAACAAACAAACAAACAAACAAACAAACAAACAAACAAACAAACAAACAAACAAACAAACAAACAAACAAACAAACAAACAAACAAACAAACAAACAAACAAACAAACAAACAAACAAACAAACAAACAAACAAACAAACAAACAAACAAACAAACAAACAAACAAACAAACAAACAAACAAACAAACAAACAAACAAACAAACAAACAAACAAACAAACAAACAAACAAACAAACAAACAAACAAACAAACAAACAAACAAACAAACAAACAAACAAACAAACAAACAAACAAACAAACAAACAAACAAACAAACAAACAAACAAACAAACAAACAAACAAACAAACAAACAAACAAACAAACAAACAAACAAACAAACAAACAAACAAACAAACTCTTCAGCTTTATTATATTAGTATAGATTAGACTAAGATAGCACAGGTTGAAACCTTTTTTGTTGCTATTTTTAATTATTTAATGTAATGTTAATTTAATAAACGATAATAAAGAAAAAAAAAATATTTAAAAAAACTTATAATATAACATTATCAAAAATTTCGATCCGGAGATATTACTCCTGTTCCTTCCTGGGTCCAGCCTTCTTGTGACATATTTCAAGTAACTATATATACGGAACAAACAAGCGGATAAACGATATGAAAAAGGACATCCGCCGAATCCCGTACGAAAAACACAATGTCCGGTGCATTGTATCTCAAATTTCAAAAGAAAGAACTTGGGGGTTTCTCTCAAAGATAGAATAAGAAATGAGGCTATCCGCGAGAGAACGAAAGTAACCGACATAGCCCACAGAATTAGCAAGTTGAAGTGGCAGTGGGCTGGTCACTTGTGTCGCAGGACCGATGGCCGCTGGAGCCGACGTGTCCTGGAGTGGAGACCGCGTCTTGGCAAACGCAGTGTGCGACGTCCTCCAGCCCGTTGGACCGACGATCTATGTAAGATTGCCGGCGTCGGCTGGATGAGGATTGCGGAAAACCAGGGTGTCTGGTGCGAACTTGGGGAGGCCTATGTCCAGCAGTGGACTGCGATATCTGGTGGCAGCAGTGGATCTGCATAAATCTGGAGTTATTGAACGAAAATAGTTTCTGTTTGTTTTCAATTAACCCACCCTCCTTTTGCCTTAGGCTATAGTATATATTATTATAACTTTAAAAAAAAAACAATTTTAACGTAAACGTAACATGAGTGACATGGGTACGATAATGGAAACCTGTACCTATATATTTTAGAGAAGATTATGTGAGAACATCAGACTTTAACTGCTTGTCATTCATATGTACCTAAAATATAATTACCTATATATTATTATAAACTAGCAGCTCGCGGCTCGCCCCGGCTTCTCTCGGGTAAAAGAATTATAAATTTAACACAAACACCCATTTATTAAATTATTAAAATCGGTATAGTACTTTTGGAGTCTATTCAATACAAACAAAGAAAAAAATCTTTCCTCTTTATAATATTAGTGTAGACAAATGTAATTTAAGACTTTATTGAAATTGGAATTTTAAATTTCGTGCCATTACTACACATGCTGCAATTGCTCGCAGCGCCTTTCGAAATGCAACCAAAATACGATTAATAAATAATATAACGAACCTAATATAACGAACACTTCTAGAAGCAACCATTTTGGTTGCTTCATTGTTCTTGCTTCATTGTTCTGAATGAAATTCAAATATTCGACAACAGATGGCGCCACATGTTGAAGGGTTGGATAAGCCCTTATATATTTAAAAACACCCTTTAGGTTAAAACGGGAACTTTGTTGTTCGAGGGAGGATAAAGGGCTATCACACTATATAAGCCCCTTTATCGTACCGGGACTCCTTTTTAAGTTTTATCGGCACGCACATTTTATCAACTATGAACTATGAAGGTGCGTACGGATTGCGCGTTCCTGTGTTACGCGTAGTTGGGAAACACTGTCCACGCGTACATTGGATACGCGTACAGCTCCTGTACGGACCGCCGCGAACCTGTACGCGAGGTCAATCGATCCAGAGCGCTCCGCGAGCCCCAGTCATTCGCCATGACTCCTTTTTTTTTTAATTCACCTATTGGAATTTTCAGTTCATTTGAAATTGCCTTCCATGCATCTTGGCGTAAATCGTTATTTCGATAATTAGTTAGTGTGCTATCCCACAAGACTCGGTGAAATTCATAAAGTTGAATCAATCTGATAATATTTTCATTATTGAAACTCGAAGAACACGTGTTTATTCATTTTGCCGTCCAAATATAGCGTAGCCGGCCGCGTGAGTCCTCTTTGACGCGCGACCAAAAACCGACCGACGATGGCTCGCGCTGCGAGTTGGCTCGCGCGGTACGCGTACCCTAGAGTGAACGCGTAGCTGCAGGTATGGACTAGGCGTTCCGAATACGCGTAAACTGAGTACGCGTACCAGGGTACGCGCAATCCGTACGCACCTTAAGACTAAAAAATATCTACAAAGAAGTTCGCGAGGGTGTATCTATCTATAACGACTTAGCTAAAAAAAGCGTTTTAATATTTTAAAATTTAATAAATGGGTGTTTGCGTTACATTTATAATTCTTTTACCCGAGCGAAGTCGGGGCGAGCTGCTAGTAAAGATACCCGTATATTCAATGTAGGTACTCTGTGATATATATACTACAAAGGTTGCAAACTAGTAAGTATACGGTCTGGCAAATGGTAAGCGAGTACTGTAGCTTATGGACGCCATCAATAGCTGAACCCTGAACATAGAGCAAAAATTTTTGCTCTATGAGTTGAACCTACCGCGAATATACCAATAGAGAAAATCTTTTTTACAAATTAGCACTTCTTTAAAAAAATGTATTATTTTATAATGGCTATCACTAATACTTACAGCATTCGTAATTTTACGGATATAGATAAAGATAATATGTAGAAATTAATTAATATATTTGTGTATTTGCTTTCGAATTCTTATTTTTTATTTTAGCATTTTTTGATATTTAATTAAATTATTTCCTCCTCTACATAAAGTATAAAAGTATGTGTGTCAGCTCCTAAAAACATCGTTTAGGTATACAGTGAGTAGCATAGATTATACACTGTAGTGCAGCAGTGTTGCCAACCCCAAGAAACTAAAAAACAGCAGATCTCTCTCTCTCTTCAATCGGTCCCTCATTGCTGAGGATCGTGACTCCGTTTGATTCCGTCAACCAGCTGTCTCCATCGATCCCGTTCTGTAGCTTGGTGTAGTGCGTCGCTGACAAGCATCTTCAGTTCCTCCGTTATTTGGTCCGACCATCGTTTGGGACTTCTACCCCTAGGCCTTTTTCCCTCGATTTTACCGGTCACCATAAGGCGTTCCAAATTGTTGGTATCTCTGCGTGCAACATGACCAAAATACCGCAATATTCTTTGTAGGCAGGTTGTGGACAGACGTTGAGTCTTTTCTAGTTTTAACTGCTTGAGAATAGAGATGTTGGTGCGGTGGGCCGTCCATGGTATTCGTAGCATACGTCGCCAGCACCACATCTCAAAAGCGTCTATTCGCTGTCTATCTGCGGCTTTGAATGTCCACGTCTCTGCACTGTATAGAGCAATGGAGAAGACAAGGGTGCGGACCAGATGTATTTTAGTCCGGTGGGTAATATTACGGTCTCTCCAAATTTTACTCAGTTGGGTCATTGCAGACTTTGCCATGCCAATCCGTCTCCGTATTTCAGGTTCGCTGCTTCCTTTGTTGGTAATCAATGAGCCAAGGTATTGGAACTGGGTTACGGTTTCGTAATCATGTAGGAGATTGTTGCGTTGGATAGCTGTGAAACGGTCAATGATCATGAGCTTGGTCTTGGATTTATTAATAACAAGCCCCATTTCTATACTGATGGTTTCCAGTTTGTGAAGCAACTCCGCCATTTCATTTTCCGATGATGCGAAGAGGGTGGTATCGTCCGCGTACCTGAGATTCGATATCTTTTCTCCGCCTATCTTTATGCCACCTTCCCAGCCATCCAGAGTTTGTCGCATTATGTGTTCTCCATAGATATTAAAGAGGATGGGAGATATCACGCATCCTTGGCGAACACCCTTCTGGAATTTGAAATGGCCTGATGTTAAATCTCCTACAGTCACAGTGCCGTATCCCGACTCATACAGCTTGCGAACTAGCATTACGAGGTGGCCTGGTACACCTGTCTCGGAAAGAACTCTCCAGAGTCTCTCCCACTTAACGCAGTCGAAGGCCTTTTGGTAATCCACAAAACACATAAAAGTTGGGGTGTTATATTCATAGCACTTTTCTATTATAAGCCGAAGGTTTAGGATTTGCTCTCTGGTGCCCCTCTCTTTCACAAAACCGGCTTGTTCCTGGGGTATTTGCCAGTCCAGGTAAGATCTTAGTCTCGCGTTGATGATGTAAAGCAGAATTTTACTGGCATGGGATATCAGTGCAATGGTTCTGTAGTTATTGCAGTTCCGTACCGAGCCTTTTTTGTGAAGAGGAAGAATAGAGGAGTGTACCCAATCAGATGGCCAATCTCCGGTCTGCCATATCTTATTACATAAGTTATGTAAGCATGTTATCCCATTTGGGCCCAATCCTTTCAACACTTCCGCTGTTATTCTATCAGGCCCTGGTGCTTTGTTGTTCTTTAGCTTTTGGATTGCGGCTTCAATTTCTGAACGGAGTATGTAGGGCTCCTCTTCCCCCGTAACTTCAAGAGGTGGAGTAGATTGGGGTTGGGGTATTTGGTCCCGATAGAGTTCTTCGCAATATTCCCTCCATCTCTCGGCTATTCTGGCAACTTCATGTATAGGGTTCCCATTTTTGTCTTCTATCACCCATGAAGATGGTTTGAACTTCCGTGTTATTTGTCTGACCTTACGGAAGAGATCAGCAGTTTGATATTTGTCTGCGTGACGTTCGATTTCAGAACAGATGTCTTCTAGAAATTGGTTTTTATCTCTTCTACATTGTCTTTGAATGATACTGGAGAGTTGTGAGTACTCTCCCACGAAATTTTCAGATCGTACGCCACATTTAAGTTCCTTGCGTAAACTTATATTAGACCAAACCTCATCTGACATCCAATCCTTTTTGTCTATGGGTTTTTTGGCCATAGAATTAAGTGTATTGACGATTTTTTGACTGAACTGCTGCCACTGTTCTTCAGGATTCATATGTGTGACTTTAGGGGCTAATTCCGCTAGTTCTGGTTCCGAAAGTTTTTGGAAGAAATCATATTCCAGTACTGAGAGTCTAGTTAAACGTTTTGCTTTCTTTCCGCATGACTTAAGACGTACTCGTATGTCCGCCACTAGCAGTTGATGGTCAGAGCCACAATCCGCACCTGGATAAGTCCTGGTGTTTGTTACAGCTGATTTCCATCTATTCGCAATCGTGATGAAATCTATTTGGTTGCGGTAACGGTCACCAGGAGAGGACCATGTGTATAACCTTCGTTTGTGGTGTTTAAAGCTGGTGTTAGTTATGGTCAGGTTATTGCTTACACAGAAATCAATGAGCATTTCACCCCTTTCATTTCTGGTGCCTAGTCCATATTTCCCAAGTATGTGACGGATGTGGTCATCCTGTTCAGTGTTCCCTATTTACGCATTCCAGTCTCCTTGAATCATTAATATCTCACGTTTAGAGATGTTCTCTATGGTGGTTTGTAGGATTCCGTAGAAATCGTCAATATCCTCTTTAGTCGACTAGGCTGTGGGCGCGTAGACTTGGATGATGTTTAATGGGAGTGGGTTACCGTTTATGCGTATGGTCATAATCCTGTCATTTATGGGGTTGTAACCGGTGACAAAATCACGCAGCTTGCGAGACACCAGAAAACCTGTACCATTTTTACTTTCGGTTTCGTGACCGGAAAAAAACATTGTGTTGCCATTTAAAGTTGTGAAATGGCCCTGTCCCTTCATATGAGTCTCACACATTCCCAGTATTATGAGTTCATGTGCGCTTATCTCTTTCTCTACAATTGCAAGTTTTCCCGGTTGTAGAAGTCCTCTCACATTCCACGTTCCTATTCTGTGTTTGGTACGTATTGGAAGTTTTTTGTTGTTCTCAGTTATGTTAACTGCTTCGGTAGCCTGATCTACTATCGAAGAGTCTTCGGTCGCATATTTCACACTTGTCAACCCGGGTATTGACAAGCGCCGGGGGTCAGCCGGGTCGTCCGACATAACAGCATTCCTATCGTTGACCTTTTCCATGGAGTTCTCTTGGGAGTTTGATCGTAGTGGGTTCCCATTACCTTCTACGTCGGGTTGTTTTGGGGGTATTTAGTCCCCATGGCCTCCGGAGCCTACATGGTCGAGTAGGTTATTTCACCGCCGCCTACTGCTCGGCGTTGGCGTATTTTACGGCTGTCTTCTTCTCTGTTGGTGTTGAGTATACGCCGTTCACTAGCCAACCCTCCTCCTTTCGCAAACCGGGCTTGGGACCGTCTATGGCGGAGTTAAAAAAACAGCAGATAACCAATAAAAAAACAGGAGAAAACAGTAGGTAAAGTAAAAATGGCAGATTTCATACTTTCCTACTTTACCTACTTTTATTACTTATCAGGACTCACATTCATAGTTATATTTTAATATTTATCACAACTTAATAAAAAAAAATCAAAGTAAAATTATTTTTCACTTTCATTATCAATTGCCTCATCTTCAGTATTTTCAAACTCATTTTCCTTTTTAAAATCATACATAATTATTATTGTTTTTCTTTATGTGCCTTTTTGACTTCAAATGAATAGCAATCGGTTATTTCGGATTTAGTGTGTTAAGTGTGTAAGGCTGCTTTAATAGTTTTAGTCGATATTTTGTTGCGTAATTTAGTTTTCAAAATATTTATAGCTGAAAATAAATTTTCCGCGGTGGCGCTGCTGTGTGGTAAGCACAAGTTTCTTCACCAATTCACAAAATTCACACAATGGTTATATTTGTGAATGTATGAAATGTTTTGAAATATCCGAAAAATACGTTTTAGAGAATCCCGACAAGAGTACATAGTTACATACTGCTATCTAGTATCATTCTGTATTATTATATAGTGGTTATCAAAACATATTACATAGTGTATAGGTGACGCTGAACGCTAATTGAAAAACAGTAAAAATTACAAATGAAACAGAAAACAGGGACATCGATGTAAAAACAGCAAATCTACTGTTAAAACAGTAGGGTTGGCAACACTGTAGTGCAGTAAAATACAGTAGCTTGAAAAAAAAACGGTCATGTCTTTTCCAGGTTGCTCCACTGAAAATGCAGCTATTTTTCGTTAAACGCGTTTATATATTTTGAAGTGTAACTTATTTATATTTGTTGTTATTTGAAAATCGATAAAACGAAAATGCATCACGACAAAGAAACGAACACATTGTATTATTATTTTTACTATATACCTTATTCCACTAAAAAAGCATATACAGAAAATTACATGTATAGTTGATGACAAAGGTGGACTTAAATCTAGAAGAGATCTCTTTCAGTCAACCAATGGTCAAGAGAGAGTCATATAGCGGGGGAGACAGTACAAGAAATAAAATTTTAAAGAAAATATCTAAATAACTGTAATATATTACATACTTACAAGTATAAATACATACACTTAAATAGACACATACATACACATATACATACATAAATACAAATATATAACATAATATTATAGGTAATTAATTATATATACAGATATACTTACATATTCACTAAGTAGATGATTGTAAAATGACTTGAGAAATAAAGTATGTACCTATAGGAGAAAATGAGATAGAATACACAGTTTTTTATATTCTTGGTGAAAGAAATCTCTCGTAGGCTACTTTTTAGACACTTCTAACATGTGAGCTTTAGGGTTATCTGGAAATTATAGCTTTATGAAAAAAAACTACTGTTTCAATTAAGATATAATTTAAAGAAAAAAAAACAAGAAAATAAATTTTGTTACCATGTAATCACTAAGATAGTGCACAGCAGGATATAAATCCTGCTCAAAATCTGGAGCAGCCTGACTGAGGAAGTACCCCGACCTTACACAAGTTCACAGCTAAATAATATTGCTTTCAAGCATTGTGTTCCTGTGGTGGGTAAGGTGACCAGATCTCCTGGGGACTGGGGAGTGGTAATCGCTTAACTTCAGGTGACCTGTACGCTTGTTCGTTGACCTAGTAGTATAAGAAAAAAGATTCTGTTCTCAAGAGAAAAAAAACTATGAAACTAAAATAAAAGCAAAATTCATGGTCTAGAATGTATTTTATTTTTTATTCATAGGTCATACAAATACAGAATATTACATAATAACATGTATTAAATTCAATAAAATGTTAGCTTAATCTACACAAGGATATTTTACTTTCAGGCAGTGAAAGAAATTGCATAATATTTACCACAAATGCCTTTTAGGCCTTAGTAACTAGAATATTGTTGTAAAGTTTTATAATAATTAATAATATAGATCTGTGAACATTGTACATATATATTATGTATCACTGAAGTAGTGCATAGCAGGATATATCCTGCTCAAAATCTGGAGCGACCCGACTGGGGAAGTACCACAACCTTTCAGAAAATCACAGCTAAATAATACCGCTTTTAAGTAGTGTTGTGTTCCTGTGGTTAGCAAGGTGGCCAGAGCTCCTGAGGGGATTGAGGGTAGGGTTAGCAACGCACTTGCGATGCTTCTGGTGTTTCAGGCATTTGTCTATAAGCTAAGTAATCGCTTACCATCAGGTGATCCGTAAGCTTGTTTGCTGACATACTTGTATAAAAAAATATATGTATAAAAATAACTTATTCTTCATCTTCTAGTAGCAAGACTCTGTTTTTATCAACCCTAACATTTGGTGCGCTCTTAAGCTTTTTTATAAATTTATCGGCAATTCTATCATCCACTTCACACCCAGAAAATTCAGAATACTCAGATAAAACTTTTTTCTGTAGACGCTTGAATGGAAGCTCATTGCCTTTCTTTTTTAAAACTGACATGATAACTGCATGCCAGTTAAATTTTCCATTATTATCTAGCACTTCTTTTTCGCTGTTAGCAACGTTTTGATCATGGAGGCAAACACTCTCAACTCCTTCAGTAACATCAAGTTCACCTTCCATTTTTAACTTCTTTTTAATAGCTTTTGCTTTTTCAGGCAAATTTTCAATCTCAGCACCATTTACAGCTGCTACCAAATCTACAGTATTTGCAGTGTCTTGCCTCTTCCTCTTCTTATTTTTATCTTTACTATTAGTTTCATCATGACCATTTGTATTTTCAGTTTTATTCTTATTTTTCTTACCTTTCTTTGGCAATTCTTCTTCCTGAGTAACTTCTGGAGCTTCAGCACTTAGTAATTCTGCTTCATACTTCTTACGTTTTTTTTCTTCTTTCCTTTGCTTTTTAGATAGTTTCTTATTAGTTTGTTCAGTTTCACCATTTTGGATTTCCTCATTTTTTTCGCCTTCTTTAGCTTCAGGTTCTTCCTCATCTTCTTCATGATTATTGTCGCCATTTTCAGTCTTGTCATTGGGAGTATCTTCATTTTGTTCTTCTACAGCCGAGCCATTCAACTTTTCATCAGTCTTATCTTTTTGGTTTTGGTTTCTATTTTGTGCATTGTAATTCGACAAAGCAGCTAACTTTACTGAAATCAAATCCCAAGCCTGATCAATATCTTTTGGGTTTGTTTTGTGTCCACAAACATTCTTAACAAAGTTAATGAATTTGGGTTTCTTCCTAGGTGTGTTATTATGCTTGCTGATGGTCTCAATGATCCTTAAGACATTTCTAGATGCATTTTTTTGTTCATCCAGGACAGATTGCAACATTTCTACCCATGCATTTTGTTTCTTTTCACCTTTTTTCTCTTTGGGAATAAAACCTTTTCCAGAGTAGCGTTCTTCTTCAGTGATACATTTAGTATGACCCTCGTAATCATCTCCCCTGTAAAGAAAGAACTGTCGTATCATTTTTAAATGATTGAACAAATTTTTTTGAAGTGAAACTTGTTTAGAATCGTTGTGATTTGAAACCGGATGCAACGGCAAAACGACAGGAAAGGACGCGCCGCGCTTTACGCCGCTAATTTTAAATTAGTTTTTTTTTTATTAGTTTGCCAAAGAAGTTTCACTTCTATCTTGAGTGAATCGCACACACACTTTTTTTCTTATATATTTAATTAATATTTTTGAATCTAATATTACAAAAAAATCTATTACTGAATTATTTCGTTTAAATACAAAAAATATATAAAACGGCATCAAATGAGGAGAGGAATTTTTAATCATGATGATCATTTTTGTTGAGGAAAAGTTTCCATGTATTAAATTGCTATTCATTTTAAAAGAACATAATTTTATTTGAAATAAATTTTGCATTAAAGAATTGTAATCTAATAATAATGTCAAAAATTACTAGGGGATTGATATAACTAATTAGTTTCAAAGTATGCAACAAGTTAACTTGTGTATGAACCTACCCACACAATCTACCCACTCAGCTATAGTTCATATAGTAGTATGTACTCTTAGGTAGCATAATAAAGCATAACATCGAGTAATTATAAGAACAAGTAAATTAAATTAGATACTTACAAAAAGTCTTTAAAGCAATCCATACAAGACAGATTGGGATTCTTATTTCTACATTTTGTTAAATAATGTTTTTCGACCTTAGGTTTCTGTACAGAATCCCCGCAATGACCACACGTAAAAACAACCATATTTTTTGATTTAGAAATAAAAATTAAAAATATAAGAATTTAATTTTCTTATTGAAATACGTCGCGGCCAAAAATGTTTAGGAGAACAACTAAAAAGCATGTACATAAAATTGAAGTAAGTAATAGTTTATTACAATTAACAGTTTATTCGATTTTTTTATTCACACGTGTTGAAAAAAAACACGCCAGAATTTTCGAAACCAAATAATAATTTTTTTACTAGTGTCAACTGTCACTGTCAGTCTGTCACATTACTTTTTTGTACTCCTTATTAGAAACAAGCTAAAGGTTTTACTTTGTACAACCTTATCACTTTTGGGCATAAAAATTATTATAATTAATATTTTGATATTATTCTATTTAATTTTTTACGTGTAAAACTTAGAGCCTTCTAGTAAAGATATCTTAAAATCAGCATTTAAATCTCGGTTCAGCTTGTAATGTCGCACTGCTGGGCATAGGCCTCTTGGCTCTTTCCCCATGTAGCCCTATTGAAAAATTCCAATAGGATCCCATCAAAAGCGACAAATACAATGGTTGCAAATAAATATTTCAATAAATATTTATTTGCATATATATCGATTAAATATTTAGGTATTATATATCAATAGGAAGGAGAAGGATCAGAACTTAATCCACGACGCTGTTCCAATGTGGATTGGCGGATATATTCCCTACTATGAGTAACAATCGCTATCCAGATGTACATGTTAACAAACGGGACCGATGGCTTGACGTTCTCTCGGAAGCACGGTGGAGAGACCCACAAAGAGTGCACAAACACCCAGAGCACGGCATACATCTGTATATGACCAATACAAATGTTTGTCATGTACGGGGACCGAACCCATGACTCTTAATAAACTAACAGGGAACTTACGCTTGAATATATTATTCATTTTTAATAAATAATCTACCGTCGGATTTAAAAGAATTTTTAAAAAAAAAACTATAAAACATACTTACAAAATTCTTTTTAGACCAACATGTAGATAGAAAATTAAATGGCTGCATGTGAAAAACTTTAAAAAAATAGAAAAACAAACTATTTATTATTGGGAAATAATAAGTCTAGCCACAGATTTCTTTATTGTCCACGTGGTATAACTTCTCATTTTATAACTAGCAATGGAAAAACGAAATAGTGCGCTAGCCGTTAGCCGTATTTCGGACAGTTTAAGTTATCACTCCTGAGACGAGACGCTCATATTTTTATTATTCTTTAACCGTTAATTTGTCCTTTTTCTTTTCAATTATATTCACATTGTATTATAATCCAATAATTGTGGAGCTTAATGGCATCATAGTTTGTAATATCCATTAACTTTAGTAATATTACTTTAGAAATACAGTACACTGATCATTTAATTGTTTATGGCTTTATGCTTCACTGTTTATCACATAAATTGTCACAATATATTCTGTATAAATAAATAAATTACAGTTTTAATTTTAAATGTTGACAGGGAGTCAGTCACTCTTCCCGCCATTCGTTGACTTCAGACCTGGCTCCGGTCGTTTATTACATCGGATTGAAATTTATAAATTCAGACCAGCTTATATTAAAGTTCTTTGCCTTTCCTTGTTGGCCTGTTGGGGATAAATTGTAATGGTGGCTCCAGACTTGGCTATTCATGTTTGCTGTTCCGAATTTCTTGTTTTTGACAAAATATTGAAGTACGGGCAAATAGACGATACGACCGTCTACACATGGAGCCAAATATTCGTGTGTTTGGTTGACAGACCATGTGCGGCCAATATATTTGTGTGTTTGTTTATTTGTTTCCTTTGATGTGCCTTGAAAAACTGACAGAAGTTCAGTAAGCCGTATTTGTTATTGGCCATATTTGCCAAATAGGCAAATACGGCAATAACTTTGGCAAATACACTCACCACAAATGGAAGTTGTTTGTCAAATATGGCAAATACTCAAACACGAATAGCCAAGTGTGGACGCAGGGTAAAACTTAAATGTTGACAGTTGACAACCTTTGTTGACAACTCAAAGTATAATAATAAAATACGGGTTTCGGGTGTGTCCGAATTCCGAAATAAAATTTTGTATACAATCTAACTTAACAAGAATGTCTTAATAGAATAAATAAAAATGAAATTCAATTCCATATACATATATTTGTTTCTCCTTGTTGGTAAGTATCATACAAACATGTCATTTAACTCATATAAAGTTTGAAAAACTTTTGGTTAAAGTATAACTCATTTTATTACATTAACTACCTATATTACTTATTTTATTTTTGTACTTTAATTTCCATTATTAATATTAATGTTTCATACATGTTTATATTCTTAAAAGTAAGACTTAAAAAATAATGTTAATACGTTTTTAGCGTCCACTGCAGCTAATTACTTTGGTAGTGAATCTATTTTAAATGACAATAATTACAAGAATAAAATTGAAGGAGAAGATTTTGTAACATGGTGTACCACTTCGAAAGCGGAGCACAGTAAATGTCAGCAACTGTCAAGAACTTCACAACTAGATAAAGCGTTCTATGGACAGGATTACATTGAAATACGGTGTAAAAGAGTAAGAGACAATTATATAATGTTATACTGTTGTGAACATTTTACTAACATCACTTACCAGAAATTAATACTTTTATAATTTATTTTGGAATCCATGTTTACCTTCATAGTCTTGAAAAACTTTGTATAAATTTGTGAAAATTTTGTATAAAATAATAAGTAAAAAATTTGTAATTTAATTATATAACACATTATGTGTAAAAGGTAGTAAATTAATGTATAAATAAATTCTATTCTTCTTTTTACTATACAGTAACTATTATGATTGCAACATGAACAAATTGATAACTCAGAATTATTTTTAATTAATTATTTATAAAGATTATCTAGAACTCAGAATCTTTAGTGACAAACAATAAATATTCCATTTTACATAACAATAGAATTTGCATCTTATAAGTTTAAAAAGTTATATTGGTAAATTCCATATTAAAGCATAATTATGAAAAGGCATGGGATTGAATAAAGCTCTCGACCAGGCTATGTCTGTGACCCGCCATGTATATAAATATTGTGAGCAGGTGGCATGTGGTGGTATCGGCACACACGATTGGCTGTCTCGTGTTTGTCCTAATCATTTTATGGTCCATTACTGCGTTTTTATATTGTATGTGACTTTAAATTTTTAAAAGAGTACCGAGAGTTTTTTTTCCCTCCGGCTTTTTTTCCCTCGGCCTACACTAGGGACATTACTTTATGTTATTTATTGTAATATTTAATAAAGCCGAGGAAAAATAGATAGGTGATGTCTACCGAGACATTAGAAATTTTGAGTAATTATTTTAATATTTTGACTAAGTTAAGGTTGCTTATAACACTGGGTACATTACGTAAGTTTGTAATGTACCCAATGTTAAAATATAAATTTTTACTTTATTGATATTTTGTTACCTTAACTTTCTTTTATTATTCTTGTTTTTTTTTTTTTGTAAATGACATTTTTTCTTTTTTGACTTTCCTTAAGTGTGTATATCACCTTATGGCGAAATAAATGTATTCATTTCATTTCAATATAATAAAACTGCAGGCATTTGATACAGAAGAATGTATGTCATGGGTAGACAGGGGTGAAGCATCACTTCTTGCATTAGACGCTGGAGAAGTATACGTTGCTGGAAGATTTCACTCTTTAGTGCCTCTAGCACAAGAGGTATGTGATACATATATACTACTTTAAACTCAAGACAATCACATGTAGAAGCTTGATTTCCAAAACCTGTATAATTATTTATTTTATTAATCAAAAAAATGTTAAATTTTCATACAAAACTTTTTATTTTTATGTGAACAATCATATAAAAATAACAGATTCCAAATTCAAATGTAATATTTTGTTTATTTTTAATTGTAACAGTGTTTATGGCCAGACTATGTATTATCTAATTTGTGTAGAGAAAATTTAATGTAAATTTTCCAAAATTAAACCATATATAATAAGACTGTAAAGATTACTTTTATAAAAAGTTACATTTCCTACTTTAAATAATTATAAATCTTATTTTAATTTAAAATCATAATAAATGTTTTATTTTTTTTTTTTTTATATTTTATTATAGCTAATATTTGTTTTGTTTATCTCTATTAGTTATATGGAAGAGGAGAGCCATTCCAATATTCGGTGGCAGTTATAAAAAAGGACAGTCTACTAAATGTTCATCCTGAAATAGGGCTCCACGGATTGAGAGGTGTGAAGGCCTGCTTTCCCGGAGTAGGATCATTAGCAGGATGGGTCATGCCAATACATATTGTAAGTTAATATTTCACTACGTAATGAATTTTTCATTGAATATTGTTAAGCTAGCCAAACTGAATACTTTCATTCTTGTTGAATTTTAACCAAATATGCTAGAATAGTTGTTTTTATTTTTATTAAATACATAGTATGTATTGTGTTTGTGCTACATCTTTAATGGATTATCATCATTGAACTTACCACCTCAGAGATCACTTTTCAAAATAATTAAGTATTAAGAAGTAAATCTCTGTAATCAACTTCTATATACCTTATATTAATCACTACATAGTATAAAACAAAGTCACTTCCCGCTGTCTTTCTGTCCCTATATATGCTTACTACGCAACGGATTTTGATGCGGTTTTCTTCAGCAATGGATTGCGATTGGTTGTTGCGTGAGCGGTTGCGGGTTCGATCACCGCACACGACAACATTTGTATTGGCCATACAGATGTTTGCCGTGGTCTGGGTGTTTGTGCAGTCCTTGTGGGTCTCCCCACCGTGCCTCGGAGAACACGTTAAGCCCGACCGGTTGTTATCATGTACACCTGATAGCGATCGTTACTCATAGTAGGAAATATATATTTGGGTTGTCTGGAAGAAATGGCAAAATAGCCATAAGTCCGCCCATTGTACTTCACAGTCTGTAAATGATATTTGTAGTTGTGATGTACAATAAAGTATAAATAAATAAATAAATAAATAGTAGAGGAACACTGATAGTTTTTGCAACCGTGCGAAGCCGGGGCGGGTCGCTAGTATGCTATAAGAAAGTATTGTAATGGAAATGTTTGCAGTTGATGAAAGAAGGTGGTCTCAGAATAACAGATTGCAATAATCATGTTAAATCAGCAGTGGAGTATTTCGGAGAATCATGTGCACCAAACTCTTTGAAAGACATGTATAATCCTATTGGAGATAATCCTGATAAGTATGTTTCCTAAATATTTTATATTTTATCTACGAATGCATAGTATAATTATTATATACTAGCTGCCCGGACAGACTTCGGTCTGTCTGTTGTTTTTTTTTTGTTTTTTTTTTTCTTGTATAAAAACCTTCCGTAAGATTTAAGGGACATACAAAAAAAATTAGCCGAATTGGTCGAGCCATTCTCCAGTTATGCGCTTAGCAAAATTCATTTTTATTATATAGATTTAATCTATACATATAATAAAATGGTAGAAAAGTCAAAACTGTACATTGAATATTTTTTTAAAAGAATACTTGGGGTGTGATCTACAATCGATACCGAAGCCAAAAATATAGTTTTTAGAATTTTTGTCTGTTTGTCTGTTTGTCTGTATGTATGTCCGGGATAAACTCAAAAAGTACTGCATGGATTTACTTCAAATTTGGCATGAATATTATTAAGAAGTCGGGTCAGAACATAGGCTATATATTATCACGTTATCACCTACGGGGAACGAGCAGTGAACCTTTATTTCTTCAAATGTATGTCCGGGATAAACTCAAAAAGTACTGCATGGATTTACTTCAAATTTGGCATGAATATTATTAAGAAGTCGGGTCAGAACATAGGCTACATATTATCACGCTATCACCTACGGGGAACGAGCAGTGAACGCACGCAGACGACGTCGCGGGCAGCAGCTAGTAATTTATGTAGATGTTCCTAAATTTATGAAAATTTAATAGTATTGTAAATTATTTGAAGTCACAATAAAAATTGAAATGAATTTCTTTTTCTGTGTCGCTTCTGCCTGTAATATCCCACTGCTGGGCATAGGCCTCTTCTCCCATGTAGGAGAAGGATCAGAGCTTAATCCACCACTCTACTCCAATGCAGGTTGGCGGATTTTTGTGTATTGAAATAAAATTTCCTAGGTTCGAATTATTTTCTTAATTCTAGTTTTATTATTTTAATTCTTCCCCTACATGGAGAAAGACTCCTATGCCCAGCAGTGTAATGTTACAGCCTACAGGCTGCATTGTAATAAAGTCGTACATATATAATTTTAATGTATTTTTAGGTTATGTAAGCTATGTATTGGAGGTGCGGGCGTACGCTGTACATTAGCAGACCCGTACGCAGGGTATGAAGGTGCCTTACAATGTCTAGTAGCCAACGGCACTGGAGAGATTGCCTTTGTGCGCGACACCACTATACAGCATGCCTTATTGTCTCATAAAATTTTAGGTAAGTGATTACAACTACTTTTTTTCGTAATAAATATTATTATACCCCGTCCGGCCATTTATTATATTTTTGACAGATCAAGAAATTTTGACATTAGTGACTGCCTCACACGTTATTGATTCGATTTGAAAAAATAATACTTGATTTTATTTAAGAAGAACTTTCAATCAATAGGGTACTTTCCTTAGTGAAAAATAAATTATAAAATTTGATAAAAATTAAAATGTACTTATAGAGAAATACACCTAAATATTCTGATTTGGAACCATAAAAGCACATTATTGATTTATTATATTGAAATTAAAAGTCGTATATTTTAATCTGTATATCACGTGACCTAAAACACGAGCCGCCATGGTGTGACGTCATACGGGCAATAACAAAGTTCTGCCAGTGCTGTCAACAGCTAGGGTACATATCTAATATCTGTAATACCTATCAATTTTAACTTCAAGGAGTAATAGTTGTGTTCTTTCGTATAATAACTCTTCATATCTTGTTCCAACTGAAATAATATGCATTCATTACTAATTTGTTGATGGCTGTCATAGTAATTGTAGGTTATGTTACTCTCTTACATACGTCATACAGTTTTGTTATTGCACATATTACGTCACCAAAATGGCTGTAGCGTTTTCGCGGTAATAAAAAAGGTTTAAAATTTAAATCAACTTTATGGCATGAAAGCGTGTTTATTTTGCCGAAATATATTTTTTTGTGGCTTTTTATTAGAAAATCAACATTTTGAAGTACTTTTTCAAACATAGTGGAATACCCTATTTAATTAAATATTTTTAGTTTATTTATTTATTCGTTTATTAGTTTTTTTTTAATTATAAATGAAATATTTAAATAACTAGCCGACCCGTGCCCACTTCGTTGGGCGTTATAATCCATTTCACATAAGAAGGGTACGGTGTAATGTGTTCCAATACACTCTCACTATTTTCAGCAAATCAGATAAATAAATGAATGAACAGAGTTATTGCTCTTTACTCTTGGTTTGAAATTAAATTTCAAGATTTTGACTTAATGGGCATGACGACAGTATCAAAAAATCGTCAATTTAATGATTTCAGGTGAACGCTCATATTTAAAAAATTCAAAATACTGGATTAGTTTTATGTATAATAATAAGATTATTGTGATTTTCAATAAAATAAAACATCAAAATACTGCAATCGGCCATTTTGATTGAAACACAAACTACAGCGCATGACGTCACGCTATAACATCAATATAATACGTCAGGCGCGTTCACCTACAACTCACTCTAGTCGACAAGTTGAAAAAGGTCGAAAATAGAGATACTGCTCTTAAAATTATGTGTAATAGCTCATTGGATTCGGAATCGCCTAGAAAAATGTTCTTTAAGTGTGTTTTGCACATCAAAAATTGCAAAAGTTATAAACAATTAAAAAAAAAGAAAAAATGGCCTTCCGTTTTTTTGCCAATATTTCATAAACTATTAATATTAAAGAAATTTCAAAATTAGATTCTGAAAGAGGAGGAAATTTCCAATAAAAAAACTTGCAGCTCCTGGAACTCTATCTCCATTATTTATAATTTTAATTTCATGCTGGTCTTAGGTTGAACGCGTCCGAAGTGTATCATGCCATGACGTCAGAGCCGACGCCATGACATCTGCTGCCGGTTTGACGTGCACATTGAAAACATATTAGAAAAATAGTTTTAATCTTCCTTAAACTTAAGTTTATTACCGAAATATAGGTATTTTCGTAAATAGTAAATGTGTACCCACATTACGGAACAAGTTTTCAAAATCTTTCGTCATGCCCATTCGTTGCAAATAATCATTTTTATTTCCTTTTTTTATTAAATTTATAGAAACAATTATTACATGTCGTAAAATTATTTTTATCATATGATCGATTTATTATTTCAATAACAGTTTCATAGTCTGTGATTGTTTTTTCCTTTTTTTATTAAATTTATAGAAACAATTATTACATGTCGTAAAATTATTTTTATCATATTATGATCGATTTATTATCGATTTATTATTTCAAGAACAGTTTCATAGTCTGTGATTGTTTATTATGCACAGGACACTTCACTCAATCAATCAAATCGTCAATAAAGTATGACATTACTGTAGAATTTTTAGTACGTTATTCCGAAAAAAAATCAACTTAATTTATAGGCGTGAGCTGTCAAAAATATAATAAATGGCCGGACGGAGTATAGTATGTTCTGATGCATAGATTAACAAGAATAAAAAGTGTATTGTAATAATAAACCCTTTCCAAAGAAAATTAAATATCTTGATGACATTAAAAATCTTAATATATATCTTAGCGAATTCTTTATTGTTTATTTTATGTTATTATTATTATTATTAGTTTTATTTTTTACTATTATTCTGTCATTAAGGTGGTGTAAGTGAAGATAACTTTGAATTGATATGCCGTGATGGCTCAAGAATGCCCGTACAGGAATGGGAAAAATGTAATTGGGGAAGGGTACCTGCGGATGCTATTGTCACAAGTAGTGCTGCTACTGTGAAGCAAAGAAAAAGGTAAATATAAATAATAAAATAGAACATTTAAAGTAAAAATTAATTTAATTGACTATAATTACCCTTACTGACAGTCATTGATTACAATTTTTGAAATATACATTTTTACTTCTTTAAAACAATTATTATTATAGTAGAAGTCTTTTCTTAGGAATATTTTGATTGTCCTTTATGATTCTTGTTAAAAACTTTAGTTTGTTACAAATAGCATATGTACCTAGATATCGCTCTAGTGGTAAATCCTTCATCACTGCTTATTAAAATTTGTTTTTTTTTTTTTTTGTTATTATTTTTCAATTTTTTTTTTTTGTTATTATTTTTGTGTAATTTTTTTTTATTAACTTCTTTGCTTTACAGATATCAAAACATGTTGAAAAAGACATTAGAGTTGTACGGGGCACCAAATTCACTTAATAAGATATCAAACCGAAGTGTCGATTACGAACCAAGAGATCCTTACGGTAATCTCATATCAAGCACTGAGCGCTCTAGTTACCAATATAACATAAACAGACGAGAAAATACGGACAGAAACCTTGATGATATGAATACGAAGTAAGTTAATTTATAACTTAATATGATATTATTAAATAAAACAACACATTTATCTTTCAAAATTACATAATTATAACATTACATTTATGTACATTTTTGATATCTCCAGAGATAGCCTAACTGGAGAATGGCTCGACTAATTCGGCTAATTTGTTTTGTGTATGTTCCTTAAATCCCACGGAAAGTTTTTATACTAAAAAAAACATAACAGACAGAATGAAGTCTGTCTGGACAACTAGATAATTATAAAAAGGATAATATGTATATGTAAAAATAAAATAAAGTTATAAATAATTGAATCACTAAGTAACTCAATAACACGTAATAGTAACATAAAATTGTAATTTCTCAAATCATTTTATAATTATATTATATAAATACAATTATTTTATTGTAGTTTTAGCTCATCGCCTTTTAAACAAAGGATGGATATGTCTGGACATCCGATAGAATTGCCGTTTAAATTGTTTGAATCTAATGGTACTACAGATCTATTACTGCAGGTAAATAATAATATCCATATTAATTGACCTTTACTATATGTATACATTAATTAGTATTATTGTGAACATTGTTGTTTTATAGATACCTATTGCAATAAAATTTCAAACTCCCAGGAAGCCGAATAGAATATATTAATATTATTATCTTAGTAGACCTGTATACATGCATGTGATACCTTTTCATAATTAAATGACTAAAAATGGATACCTATATTGTCTACAGTAATATTATACATGATAGCAAATAAAAAATTGAACTTGTTATGATTATATTCCTTTGAATTGTAACTAATATAACTTATTATTATTAAAACAGGATGCAACAATTAACTTCTTGTTTCTCAACGAAGATGAGCAAGCGGCAAAGTATATATTAAACAATAAGTTTGTGGGTAACCAAGCGGAAATAGCTGTTCAGACTATAAGAGATTGTCCAGTGAAGAGGGCTACCTTGTGTGTTACTAGCGACCCTGAAATGGACAAATGTATTAAAATGAGGGTAGGTAAACATTTTACCATAATTTTTACTATCTGCTTGTGTAGTTTTGTTTTTCTGCAAACTACTATTGTAGACTTTCGCAAAAAAACTACGCCTTATATAGATACTCGATAACACATGACCTCAATAGTTTGATGAAGGTTTCAGCTAAACTATCTGCGTCATTTTTAATATGTTTAAGTGTCTTTACTGTTTTCTATTTTCTTATTAAATGTATTTGCTGTGACTTTACTGTGTTTTAACTGAGTGTGTGCCCTAGCACAGCAAGAAATATCTTACTCAAAATCTGGAGCGGCCCGACTAGGGAAGTACCTTAACCTTACTGAAGGTCACAGCTACATAATAATTGCTTTCAAGCAGTGTTGTGTTCCTGTGCTGAGGTGATCAGAGCCTCTTGGGTAATTGGGGGTAGGGTAGGTTACGATAATGGCTAACCATCATGTCTGGTGATCAGGTGAGCTGTACACTTGTTTGACAACTAGTTGTATAAAAAAAGTTTAATTTTAATTTACACTGACCAGCAACATTAAGTGACTCTTTGCCTAAGTACAATAATGGCTCGGGAGCCAGTGACAGGTTGACATGACCAATTTCCTCTCAAAACGAAACTTCGTAACATGAATAAGGGATTTTATTTATGAATTTTCGTCTTTGTCAGCTGCCACGCCGTGGGTGGGGTGGGCAGTGGTAGCTTCCCAAACATCGAGAAAAAAAAATTGTTTGTCATTTCCTCCCACCTTAAAATTTGTCAGATTATAGTTTGCCTAGTATCTTGAAGGAAAAATAACGTCAGCTGACTATAACGTCAGCTGACTATAACATGGTGGATTATACGTCAGCTGGCTGCTTGAACATGAAAAAAAAATTTTTTTTTCAATGATTTCCTCTCAACTAAAAATTTACCTGGTGATAGTTTACATGCTACTATGAATGAAAATTAACGTCAGCTGGCTGTATCGCGGTGGAAAGTTTGTCAGCTGGTACCTTAAAAGATGCAAAAAAAGAAAAAATTTAGTCATTTCCTCTCACTTCAAAATTTGTCAGATTATAGTTTACCTAATATCTTGAAGGAAAAATAACGTCAGCTGACCATAACATGGTGGATTATAAGTCAGCTGGCTGCTTGAACAAAAAAAAAATTTTTTTTTCAAAGATTTCCTCGCAACTAAAAATTTACTGACTACTTTTACTTAGCTGGCTGTATCGCGGTGGAAAGTTTGTCAGCTGGTACCTTAAAATATGTAAAAAAAAATTTAGTCATTTCCTCTCACTTCAAAATTTGTCAAATTATAGTTTACCTAATATCTTGAAGGAAAAAAAACGTCAGCCGACCATAACATGGTGGATTATACGTCAGCTGGTTGCTAGAACATGAAAAAATAAATTTTTTTTTCAAAAATTTCTTCTCAACTAAAATTTTACCTGGTGATAGTTTACATACTACTATGAATGAAAATTAATGTCAGCTGGCTGTATCGCGGTGGAAAGTTTGTCAGCTGGTACCTTGAAAGATGTAAAAAAAAAAATTTCCTCCTAAAAAAACCTAATATCTTGAAGGAAAAATAAAGTCAGCCGACCATAACATAACAATAATGACTTACACAGGTGGCACTTAAGGCGGCTTTCCTATCTCCGACACTAGTGTGCTGGCGTGGACACAGCATACGGCACTGTGAGCGCGCCATCGCAGAGGGCACGTGCGACTTCGCGCTGTTCGACGCGGCCGACATGCTGCACGCGGCCTACAGGCACAGGCTCGTGCCCTTCATGCAGGAGGTGAGCGCGCCGTCTCTCTCTGTCTCTCTATCTCTCTCGCGCGAACAGCATGTGGCACTATGAGCCCGCCATCGCAGAGGGCACGTGCGACTTCGCGCTGTTCGACGCGGCCGACATGCTGCACGCGGCCTACAGGCACAGGCTCGTGCCCTTCATGCAGGAGGTGAGCGCGCCGTCTCTCTCTGTCTCTCTCTCTATCTCTCTCGCGCGAACAGCATACGGCACTGCGAGTCTTGCACCTTTCGAATTAAAATAAGAGGAAAAAATATATATTTCATTAGCTAAGTTACAAACCCTTAGTCACGTTATTTTGAAGTACAACTCAAAATCTTTTTTTAACAGATATATTCAAGCGGTGACAACTGGTACTACGCTGTGGCAGTTGCAAAAGAACAAGATCCTGACACTGACTTGACATATCTACGTGGCAAGAACACTTGTCACACTGGTATTGGAATGGCTGCTGGATGGATCTATCCCTTAGCTTATCTTATATCCAATGGATGGATTAGGTAAGTTATTATTATTAATAATAATCTATATAAATATATAAAATCGTTGAATCATCAATCAAACATACATGTGGTACAAAGAGGTCATGAATTGTTGTAATATAATAGTTATACAGTACTTCAGCCCCTGTATGTGAATATTAACAATTGTTAGTATATCAATTAAAACAAACAAAATAATTATATTAAGTAAAATATTATGGTCCTTCAAGCCGGACTATAAGTAATAAATTACGTAAAAAGGAAATGTAAGACGTATAGTCCGTTCAACGAGAGGAGAGAAAAAATGTAAACAAACCAAATGTCAAGTCATCCGCCTATGCAGGGTTTTGTAACCTTTTTTACTTACACAAATTTTTAAAATGTAAAATATATTTCGATAATCACTTAAATTATGTATATCAGATTTGATACTTGACTACTTCTTAAATAATAATTATCAAAATATAAATTTATTTTACATTTGAAGTTTGAACGCGTCCAAAGTGTGTCATACCATGACGTCCAGAGCCGACGCCATGACATCTGCTGCCGTTTTGACGTGCACATTGAAAACATATTAGAAAAATAGTTTTAATCTTCCTTAAACTTAAGTTTATTACCGAAATATAGGTATTTTCGTAAATAGTAAATGTGTACCCACATTACGGAAGAGGTTTTCAAAATCTTTCGTATTGCCCATTGTATCTACAGGTCTTACGGCTGTGATGGCGCACACGCCGCTGCCCAATACTTCAGCAAGTCATGTGCTCCCGGTGCATTGAGCAGTGAATACGTAGATTCAGGAACCGTACCGCATGACAATTTGTGTCATCTGTGCCACGGAGCATCCTTCCGGTAAGTTTTAACTGAAGTACCTTTGTGTTTGAATTTTGTTTTGTCTTTACTAGAGACAATCTGAATTAAAAAACCGGCCAAGTGCGAGTCGGACGCACGCACGAAGGGTTCCGTACCGTACGTTTTTGTCTAAATATTTTTTATTTTTTTATTTTAATGTTTATTATTAAAGTAAAAATACAACTGAGTATTTTGTGAATATTTCAAGTGCCTACCTGTTGCCTTTGATATCGAGCAAAAAAATCACGTTTGTTGTATGGGAGCCCCCCCCCCCCCCCCCCCTAAAATATTTATTTTGTTTTTAGTATTTGTTGTTATAGCGGCAATAGAAATACGTAATTTGTGAAAATTTCAACTGCCTAGCTATCGCTGTTTTTGAGATACAGCCTGGTGACGGACGGACAGACAGCGAAGTCTTAGTGTTAGTGGGTCCCATTTTTACCCTTTGGGTACAGAACCCTAAAAGGATGCTTTTTACACTCCAGTTCCATCCATTTATCTCTTTGTTCTTTTTCAATTCTTTATTGACAAAAATAATACCTTGAAAAAAAAAATAGGAGAATACTAGATATTCTTATACAACTGAATTTCGATAGTCTGTCGATTGTTCTACAACGTTGTATAATGACACAGGCGCTGCCGGCGAGACGCGAGCGAAGATTACTACGGGCACGTAGGAGCCGTGCGCTGCATGGTGGAGGGCGGAGGCGACGTGGCGTTCGTGAGGCACACCGCGCCCGCGGAGGTGTCGGGCGGGCGGCGCCGCGAGTGGTGGGCGCGCGACCTGCTGCCCGACGACCTGCAGCTGCTGTGTCCCGACGGTGAGCTCTTCTCTGTACAACCAGGTCGGATGGTTAGCGATTACCGTAGCCTACCCTACCCCCAATAGACTCTGGTCACATTACCACAGGAACGCAACACTGCTTGAAAGCATTATTATTATTTTAGTACCACAGGAACGCAGCACTGCTTGAAAGCATTATTATTTAGCTGTGATCTTTTGTAAGGTCAAGGTACTTCCCCAGTTGGACTGCTCCAGATTTTAAGCTGGATATTCTGCTGCATATCTTAGTTAGTGTGTGTGTCTAGTACACTATAGGCACGTGGCGTTCGTGTGCTACATAGTGGAGGATCTGATTGACATACTATTTGTTGTGATGGAACCAGTATCAACTGGTTTCTTGGGTATGAGAAGGTGTACTTTTTTATACCACTATTCATACTTTGAATGTTGTTTAGGTTTTTTTTCAAAATCATAACCTCTCCATTTTGTCTTACAGGTACTCGCGCTAAGATGCACGAATACAAACATTGTAACTTGGGAAAAGTTCCTGGTTCAGTGTTCATGGGAAGAGCCAACCACACTGAGCTTGATACTTACTCCAATCTTATGGTGTATGCACAGCAACTCTATGGTTCTACTGCTTTAGATGAATTCAGGTATTCTTTTTTTTTATAATAAAATTGTGCCTCTGAAGCTCTTATGAATTTCGGGATAAAATTAACTAAAAGCTTTTTTGTGAGAGTTTAAAACAATTATCCTCCCTGTTTCATTCATTTACAAAGATATTCATGGTACAGTAAAAATGCTATCCCAATAATTGGTATATTAGTAATAAGTAGTAACATCAATTATTTATGTTACTACTTATTACTAGTATCGCTATTTTGTAGTTTATGAAGGTCCTTAACTCCTTACCTTCAACATAGAAATTACATACATTTGGCAAACATTTTCATATATTAATATTGTATTGTTGCAGTTTTAGCATGTTCTATTCACAACCACCATACGCAGATCTCATATTCAGTGATGCTGCTGTCCGACTAAAGCCACTTCCACACAGACAGCGTTCAGCAGAAATCATTGCGGGCAATGCTTTATCTAGAGCGGCTCGCATTGTATCGTGTGACGCGCCACAAGCCTCGTACTATATCGCTTCAGATCCAGACTTTCTATCAACAGCCTATAGAAATGGTGTTGTAGGCCATATTATTGCTATTACTTTACTTTTTGTTGCACTTTTACGATGAAAACAAAAGTGAATACAATACTGTGGAGTATTCTTAGTATTTAGTAACTATCCTTAGCCAATAAGATTTAACATTATTCCGTCCAGCCAAAGTGCCTGATATGAAAAGTACTTTACTGGGTTATACATATAAATATTTTAGAGTAATAATTTTATTTTACACAAATGTAATTGTTAATGTAGATTATAATAAGTAATCAATGATTTATATAAATAAGTGAAAGAATTATTTGTACCTCTTTATCATACCTCTATGAAATTCTGGCCTCTTGAAATTGAGACTCAGATATAATTTAGTATGTACTAGGCAGCCTATTTTACATTTTTTGTATTTTATACTAATTTTATATTTAGACTTAACGTTTATTTTATTCCGTCCAGTTGAATCTAATGTATAACATGTACCTATTTGTAATAAAATTTTACTTTAAAATTAATAGTCATTTTATTTCACAAATTCATTATAAAATAGTTTATGATTAAAACATTGAACACCCACTGGTAAAACATCAAAACTTTTCATAATTATCTTAAGATC
This sequence comes from Melitaea athalia, assembly GCA_905220545.2. Classification (NCBI taxonomy): domain Eukaryota; kingdom Metazoa; phylum Arthropoda; class Insecta; order Lepidoptera; family Nymphalidae; genus Melitaea; species Melitaea athalia. The sequence continues at coordinate 7,450,861 of HG992199.1, read as the reverse complement.
AGCTCTTTTACATACTTCTCTACATGCTGGCATTACACTTTTTCCCCCTTTACATATTTTGCTAGAATGTTCACGCCATTTTCCATTAATACAATTAGTCTTGGCCAATTCAATATTTACACATGGAACCAAGACATTACACTTTGGCGTTTGCTGTGCACATAACAACAGAGCTTTGTAGGCTAAATAACGAAAATGATTTATACAATAAATGAAAATAAAGTCTGGAGGTTGATATTTTTTCAAAGTGTCTAAAATACTGTTACAAAGTTTAACAGCAACCTTAGTCTTATACACTACTAAATATTGCGACATCTGCTTCTCATCACAATAAATAGCTAAAATTGTACAAAATTTATTAGCTGACAAACAAAATGTTACAAAAATATGATGCCATATTAATTTTTCATTGTTGTGGTTAAAATTAAAAATTTGTCTGTTGACTGGAATTCCAGACTGTTCAATTCTATTTTCAATAAACTTGGCTAAATCAGAGATTGCTGGTGAAAAACAAATTTTATAACACATATATCCAGCAAACACAGTACTCGCTCTACTCACTTCCAAATTAACAGTGTTGTAGGAGTATCCGAGAAAAGTTATGTCTTCACTAAATTTAATCGTTGGATGTTCAAAATTGACAAATGTTTTTGTAAAATTTACATTTCTATAGTTGGTTAATGCCTTTAAAAATGATTGTGCATCTTCTAAAGTGTCAGTAATGTACAAATAGTCATCAACGACTCTGATAAATAGTTTCATTTCATTACTGTGTTTTTTAAAATACTCTTTAAAATAAATCTTGTCTAAATATGAGTAGTATAATTCAGACAATGCTGGTGAATATTTATATCCTTGCACCAATCCTTTTTTCCATTCATAAATTGTAGAACCTGCACGAATCAAAAGTGGACTTTTAAGCTCGGTAATCATTTCTCTGTAAAGTTGAGTAAATTTAGTTTTGATAAACAAAGATTTATCCAATTTTAGAAATTCTAAATAACGCTCATTTAGGATCATCAAAAGCTTGTCTTTATTAATTGATCCAAAAGCATTAGATAAATCTGTTTTAATGAAATATAATTTAGGTTGTTTATTTTTCTTCCATAATGAATGTAGGGATGAAAATTGATTTTCGATTTTTTCATAACTTCTGCCAGTCAGCGTCTGAAGAAAATTCAATCTCTCCTTAATTTTATATTTCTCAGATGAGTTTACAGCTTCATGTTTATAACGTACAATTGCTCTGTAATCATTATTAGGTTTTAAAATGAAATGTAATTTAAAGATGCTTTTTTTTATCATTTTCAATTTTAATCTTTCTTCGGAGCTATATTTATTTCTAATTCTTTTGCCCAAACAATATGGTTCAAATTTTTTTATAACTTTTGCTATTACCATTTTTGATAATTGTATATCAAAGAATCTTTGCCATTGATTTTTTAAAAAATAATACAACTTGTTGTCATCATTGTTTAATTTACATGCTGTGACATAATAGTTTAAGGATATGATTGATGATAAAATAATTTTAAAGATCCAATGAAGAATGCGATAGAGTATTTTAAAACATAATGTAGTGTTTACAGTACTCCAAGGAAATTTGGACAGATCCCATTTATTAATCATTTTATCAAGGAATAAATATTGATGTTTCATGCTGTATACTATGATTTTTGTACAATTGTTAAAAATGTTCTTATTACGTAGGTTTCCGTAAAATTTCTCAGGTATTATCATGTATAGTACAGTACAACAACTTGACAATACATCCGACTTATCAACTATGTGCAAACCTTGTCGAGTATCTTCACACAGTACGAGATAGTTCTTAAAATCATGTTTACTGTAACTTTTGATATTCTGCCTTACCTCTGATAATATTTCCTTGAGTTCAGTTGATACTTCGCAAACCAATTTCTCTTCTTCAAATATATTCCGAAGAAACAGATCATTATTTTCACTTTTCAAAAACTTTGAATTTAATAAATTATTAAATGATCTTACATTTTCTTTATTTACGAAGTATTGCGAAAAACAAATTGGATGATACATGGCTCCAGGGACAGGCAAACGTTACGCTTTACCACACAAAAATAAAATTTGATATTAGCAATGAAAATAATTAAAAAACGTATAATTTATAAAAAAGAAATAAAAATTAAAGTACGTATTATTTTGAAAATTTGCGGCGAGCGACTTGTTCGAACTTGTATCACTTGTATGTTTTAACGTTTCGTTTTACACTCGACTACTTTATAGAATTTTTATAACATAGAGCAAAAGCAAGCGTTTTATTAACATGAAATTTAGTTAAAATGTATAGGTACTTCAATTATAAAATATGAAAACAAACCGAATGTTTTTAGACCACACGACTGAAGTAAAACTTACAAAACGTAAATCTCTCTTTTTCTATCTTGAGTCTTGACTAATGCGGGCTTTATACGCTACGATAAATTGTAACAATTTATTGAACGATTTATCGCTCCAACAAATCGAAAGAGTAGAGCACTGTTCACTCCAACTCCAATAAATTGCTACAATCTCCCGTTTACCCGCAACGATAAATTGTTACAATTTATCGTAGCGTGTAAAGCTCGCTTTACTTCAAAAACCATACTTACCAAAACACAGTTTTCAAAAGTTTTTTGTAATCAAGTGTCAAGACAGCCCAAATATTCAGTTTCAGTCGTTTTTGTTCGGCTCTATCACAGTATCGTAAGCTAATATTGCCAAAATTTTCCATACGAACCTTCAAACTTTTATGTATTTATTTATAGATACATAATAGAATCTAGTGGTTGAGTACATTGTAATATGATTGTAAATTGTAATAGTGGTTATCAGATGCCCCGTCCATACGCTTGGTGTTCGCCACGAACACGAACAAAGTTCCAAACATCGACCACAATCATCAAACACAAACAGCCGTCCTCACGCTTGACGAACGTGTTAGTATTTTGTGGATCGGCAAACACGGCGGACGAATAACGCGGCGGCATGGCGGACGGATAAAATCTATAATGTACTTAATACTACTAAAATAAATATACTGTACTACTACTGTAACTAACTACTACTGTACTAGTAAAATAAATATACTGTTTTACGATTATTTATCGAATAATAATTTAATATAATTCATTTAAATATTTTTAAATGAAGAAATAAAACCTTTACATGACGTCACACAAACAATATTAAAACATGATTTTGAGTACCTAAAAGGCTGTAAATAACGCGCCAAAAACTGCGACAAGTAATGTATGTACTCTAAGCTGCGACACGTCCAACACCCGTGAAGCTCGCGCGCATACTGATCGCTGGCCAAACGTGTGGATACACCGCGAACTGTTTGCCAAACATCCTTTGATCTGTGAAGAAAAACCGACACCGATGCCGAACACTGCCGAACACAAACACGAACAGGCAAACAACGACAAACACCCATCCACACGTCCGTTTTTGCTGTTTGCTGTTCGCTGTTCGCCATTGTTCGTCAAGCGTGTGGATGGGGCTAGAGATCAGTGTCATGCACAGACTACTAAGAGAACAAGTTGTGTCATGTCATAATGTCAATGTCAAAGTTCTTATCACCTTATCAATGTGCCGAAACTTACTATTGAATGGAAAAATATTTAATTATAAATTAAAAATGTCTAAAACAGTTTTTTGTGACTTATTACAAATATTTAAAAGTAGTGTATTAGCTGTCTCACCCGAAAATTTAATTAAAAACTCTGTTAACTATAATCCTACTACCAAAATATTAACAATAGTAAATGAAAGTTATAATCTGCAAAACAAAAATGTTTATCTCATTGGAGCTGGAAAGGCTGTTCAAAATATGGCCATGGAAGTGGAAAATATATTACGTTCTAAAATTAAAACTGGTATTATAAGTATACCAGTCGGAAGCTTAACTACCAAATCTTTAGACAAAAATAAAACTTTATATCTAGAAGGAGCTAAAAACAATTTACCAGACGAAAATTCTATGAATACAACAAAAAAAATTAAAGAGTTAGTTTTGAAATTAACAGCAGATGATTTTTTGTTAATTGTGTTATCTGGTGGAGGATCTGCATTATTGTCTTTACCAAAGGAGCCAATCACTTTAGAAGAAAAAACTACACTGATAAAAAATCTAGCAAACGCAGGAGCAGATATTACTGAACTTAACACAGTGAGGAAATGGGTTTCTGACATAAAAGGTGGGCAATTAGCTATGTACGCTCAACCAGCCCAAGTTGTTACATTAATATTATCTGATGTTGTCGGTGACCCTATAGATATGATAGCAAGTGCACCCACTGTTCAAAATAAGGAAAACCCCATTGAGGCTATTAATATAATTAAAAAGTTTAATCTATATGATGAGACCCCAACATCAATAAAAACTGTTCTGGGAGAGAACAAACTATTAGAAACATTTCCTATTGATAAAGTACGAAATATTATCATAGGTTCTAATAAATTAAGCATAAAAGCAGCTGCTACTAAGGCCAAACTTTTAAATTATTACCCTGTTGAATTATCTAATGTAGTTACGGGCAATGTAACTGATTTAGTCAATGAGTATGTCAAATTAGTTAAAACATTATGTGAATTTAGAAATCGTAACATAGATGTAGCTAAATTGAAAGAGAAATTGGGAACTTTGGATATATCTGGATTACAGTTGAATTTTGCTGATATTGCTGAGGAAGTTAAAGCAATTAGAAACAAAGATTTATGTATAATTCTTGGAGGAGAAACTACAGTAAAAGTCAATGGGACTGGGTTAGGTGGTAGAAACCAACAACTTGCTTTGGAATTCTCGAAAGCTATAAGTAATTTACGCAATGAGTTTAAGGATCATGATATCTATTTTCTAAGTGCTGGAACTGACGGTATAGATGGACCAACAGATGCTGCAGGTGCTATTGGATACACTAATATGATTTCAGATTGCAAAGATGCTAATATTGATGTAAATAGTTACATAAATAATAACGATTCCTACAATTTTTATAAAAAATTCAAAAATGGTGAACTACATATAGTTATAGGACATACAAACACTAATGTTATGGACATACACTTAATTATAATAAAAAAACAAATATAGTATAATTTATACAATTTAATACAATATTTTATATACATATCATTCTATGTCGATGGTTTGAGGAAGAGATTTAGCTTACTATTATTTTCCTTTTCTTGTTTAAACTTTGTTGCTGCAATTACAGCTTTCTGACAAAGTCCGGCAAATTTGTCTTTCTTCTTTTTACTGTTTTTTATTATCTTTGGCTCCACTTTAATACTATTTTGTAAACTATTTTTCTGTTTATTTAAAGAGAAAGCGACTTTTGATTGGCAATACACATTTGACTGGTGCTTCTGTTCAGGTTTATGTTTCACTTTTTTGTTTTTATACTTTTTCACGTCTTTAGTTTGAGCCAAATTTCCTTTATCGGTTATTGTTATGCTTTGTTCTGTTGTTTGTTTTACTAATTTACTGGGTTTAATCAAAGGTGTTTTTATATTTTTACCACAAAATGAACAAGTTTTCTCCTAAAAAATGAATTTATTTTATAAGAATATACAAATATATCAAAATAAATATATAATATAGTTCCATTCTAATCTCACATGCTAAAAGTACACAACTAATGTAATACTTCTTTATAATTCTTTTATAATTGTAAAATAATAATTTAAAAAAAAAACAAATATAATCACCAGGTGTCAAGAACAAAATTATATAGAAGAATAATATGAAATCTGTTTTCTTACATATCAATTTTTATATAAATATCAATTTATCTCCTGAATTTCTTCCACAATAACGTTAATATAAGTTGAGTAAGAATAAACAGTTGATAATTAGTTTTACAGATATTCTAAGCTTTGTTGAGTTTCTAGAAAAATTTTCATGTTTTTGTTCTAAGAACTTGTGATGTATCTTTTTTAACCTCTTTAAATAATTCAATTATATATATAAAATGATACTTACCATTTCATTACTACACAACAAAAATTCTTTATTACTGGTTGACTTATGTTTACTGTTATATTTAATCCTACGCCTTTGTCGTTTACTTAACTTTATAGGTTTCAGCTGAAAAATCATGTTTATGTTAAAGAATTAAAAAAACAATTATTTGTTTATTATACATTTTGTACACACTAAATCATACCTTTATCTCAGACTTATTATCCCACTCTAGACAGCAATTTGAACATCTAGATTGTTCAGAAAAATGTTTTTTCGGTAATCCATAACCTCTTGTCACTTCTTTACATTTTATTCTGTTTAAAAAAAAAAAAAACAACATTTATGCGTAAAAACTATGTAGAACAGTTCCATTTTTTATCATTTAAGTAACAAATTAACTTACAAATAGTAACTTTTCAATTTTTTATGCGTTTCGTCAAGTTCGTTCTGCTTAAACACAGAGGCCGCATTATATAGAAAACCAATATGAGCTTCAGTCATTTTTGATTTTTGTTTTTTAAAGCATGTGCAGTTTATAAAAGTTTATATTAATCAAATGAAAAACAAAATTTGTGAAAAAGTTGATACTTCGTACATTAGGTTGATTCATGATTATTATGACAATGACATTGACATTTGTAATTTGTATTTTTTTCCAGTGCTACCAGAAATTTTTGCCCATCTGATCGACAAAGCGCCTTGATCGTGTTTTCGGAATAATTATTATCGTACACCCAACAAAAAGTTTCAAATTCAAGTTTTTAATTACATTACATTGAACAACTGTTTTAAAATTTCAATCGACCGAAAAAAGGTCTGCTTCAAATTATCGTACAAATTGAACAACTGTTTTAAAATTTCAGTCGAACGAAAAATGGTCTTTGCTTCAAATTTTATCGTACAAATTGAACAACTGTTTTCAAATTTCAGTCAATAAAAAAATATATCATTGCTAATGTGGCGCCACCCTAATTTAATGCATATCGACGGACACTGTGATATCTAAGATTATTCTCTCCCCTCTAGCCTCTATAAATTAAAGTTAAAAGGTTAAAAGGATCGAAAATTTGTAAATATAAATGTCATTATATCACAAATTATGATAATATATTCAATTTTTGAAGTATATAACTTCTTTATGCACGCTCATGGACTTAATACTACTAACAGGTATTAAGTCCATGTGTACGCTTGACTTGGGCAGTAAGTTGGTGAATGCGTGACGAGAGCGTTACGAAAAGTATGATCGGACTAGGCGAACGGTAGTTGAGAAGGAGATATGGGTTAGTGATAATATAGATAGAGAGAGAGATAATTACGTTTTTACGAAGTTTTTAGATTTTCTAAGATTTTAGCTTTAAAATGTCAACGTAAATATTAAGATTTGGCTGCAATATAATTTTAAATTAGTGACTGTGAATAAGTATTCACAGTCACTATACATATTTTCTTTTTTTTTTGCAAGGTTTTTCGCCATTAAGGCTGTCTCCTTAACATGGGAGAGTCAGTACCTATATTGAATCAAGATGCTATTTACAAAATCACCAGGGCATATCCTAAGGAAATAATCATGTGGAAATAATCTATCAGGTTTCCTGCTATTGTGGTGACTGGTTCTAATAGACTTAATAAGAGCATTAATGTCTGTGGTCTCTATTTTAGGTCTCTATTTTCCTTAAATTTATATTACATACCTAATTATATTACAATGTTTATAATTTTTTGATTTTTAATCTTAAAGAAAAAAAAGAAAATCTAGCGTTACTGATTACTCAGAGAAACAGAATTGGTAAACAGTACGCTTTAGTCTCTTTAAATCCTAATTCCATAAACTGACTTGAATCAATCATCAGTGTTTAGTTTATAACAAAACAACGCTTTTGCCTTGTACTAATTGCTCGCAACGCTCGCAACCCTAAAATTATTTCAGTTGGCGCCCTACGGGGTGTCCGAAATTTTGGATTCCTCGTGAAATTCACGTGAATCAATATTCGTGAATCATTTTACGGCTGAAACCAAGTGGTTTGCGGCTCGATAAAGTCAATTTAGTGATAACGAAAGTATATGAATAATAAGAGTTGACATAAAGTGAATTTAGTGATGATAAAAGTGTGTGAATGATGGGAGGGTCTTTTCCCGCCATTCGTTGACTTCAGAATCAGACGTGGCCTCGGCCGTTAATTGCATCCATAGATATAATACAAAGAGGATAGGAAGTTAATTGCATATACAATTTTTTGCTATACTTATACCATGTTAATATATACCTCAATAACAAAAGTATATCTGTCTCATTCTAATACGTTGTAATTTACATATTAAAACGAGTATAGAGATAATTTCATTGTTTCAAATTTTTCGTTGTCAGTTTTCATGACATCATCAAACTCCGCCTTGAAGCCAAAACGCCATTTTAAGTCGACATTCCTAAAGGTAATTCGTCTGTCATGAAAACGTTTTTTGGACTAAAGTTGTTACTATTTCTGTTAAACTGTGTGTGTTTTGGTGATTTTGTAAATATATGAAGGATATTTGAGCAAAATTAACATGATAAAGTGTTGCATCAGTGGATTCAATTGAAAATCTAGAGAGAATGACGGAGGATTATTATTTTTTAAGGTTAGTTGTAGTTTTTTCTTATATCCGTGTATATTTTTCGTGTAAGTTAAGTTTCAGCTCCATAATAGGGATTGAAGATTATGTTTTTCACTTTTATACATAATCATTTCTATTACTAACACTTAAATAATAAAACAATTATGTTTAGAATGTTTACATACAAACGTAGTGCTGGGCATCTATTATGCAATATTGTTATGCAAGTTTCGATTTATCGATACATACTCTATAATATTTTTCTGATTAACTGTAGTTACGACAATACAACGATATAAAAGTAATATTCTTATAGATGTTCCTTATAGTCTCAACTATAACTTAAAATTTTTTTTATTAATGATATTATGCAGTGCATTGTTTAGATTTCCGAGGAATGAAGCCCTTCAAAAATTATAGAAACTTATCTCTTACTTATCTACTTGTGTGGCTTATAATAATTTGTAGACTTGCTGATTCCTACTGGAACACCTGCCTCATTTTAGAATAAGAGAGAGGAAGAGTGTGCTTTTAAATATTAATATAAATTTTCTGTTTTTTTAGTTTACTTCACCATGATCGCCTGACTTGAACCCCTTGGATTTTTTTTTATTGGGGATGCATTAAAGAAAAATTTTATAATAAAGCAGTGTCGACAATCGAAGAATTGCGCACATGTGTGCAATTAGCCGCTCGTGAAATTGAAGTATTAGGCTATGCACGCCGTATCAAAAGTTCATTTATAAGGCGATGCCGAGCCTGCATTGCTGCGAATGGAGGACATTTAAAACATTTTATGTAACATTTGCAACGTAAACAACGTAAACATTTTATGTAATAAATGCATTTTCACTATAAAAACCTTTGTTTTTTTCTTTATCCTAACATTTAAGTGACACAAGACAAACTTACCGACCGTGATAAGTTCTTTCGCTTCTACAAAGTAATTTTGCTTGTCAAGCACTAATTGTTATACGTTTTTATAAAGTACACAAACTTTAAATAATGGGCAATTATAGTACAGTAAATTTTTTTTTCACAATTAATGGTTAAAAGTTGACAAAAAGTAACGAATAAAAATAACTTCTAACGTTAATTTTCATAAGTTTAGAATTAATGATGCCTGAAATAGTAATTTCATCAGATAATACAAGTATTCCCGAGTAAAAAAAAAGTACTTTATAATACCCTTATTTGTAAAAATTACGACAAAAATACTAACCGTGGTAGATTTTTTTTTTTTTAAAACGAAAATATTCACAATTTTCACAGTTTTGGCAACCTTGACATGAAAAGTACATTTTCTTGAAGTTCGACATTAGGGCTATCCCCAGTTAACTGATTATATCCACTATTTACAACAGACTGTATATTTTATAAATTTTTAATGGAACATTTTGAAAATGACAAAATTTTGAATAGTGCCAATAGTGAACATGATAGTTCTCTTAAATCATATACAAAAAGACACTTCATTTTTATTTGTATAGATGTAAAGCCAACACTGGTCGAGGGTGTTTAATGTGAAAAATATCTGTAAATTATACTAGAATAGCATTACATCGATACGGATACTATCGACCAAATGGGTACAACTACAACACTATTCGCTGTGGGCGGAGTTGACGCCATATTTGATAAGCATTTGGCTTCAGATCACGTGACTATATGGCCTATCCTCTTTTTATTATATCTATGATTGCATCGGATTGAAATTTATAAATTCAGACCAGACTTAATCGAATAAAATGAAAAATGAAGATACTTCCGACTTGGCTTAGGCCTTTGTTATAATATAACGGTCTTATTCATAAAAAATTATAGAAGCTTTATTATGTTGTTATAGGCAAAGTTCTCAAAAACATTATTCATAAACGTTCAATAGTGTTAGAGTGCTCTATAAGTATTCAATAACGGCTTCATAACTTATAACAGGCTGGACCCTACTTTAAACCCTTATTAAAGGACAAGATGGCCGCCGTTTTGTCTTCAGATGTCAGCTGACAGGCTGAATTTTGATAGAAGTGAGGTTATTACCTACTTATTTTGGTTAATTCTAGTGTCATTGCATTTGCATTGTAATTTGTAATTATTACATTGAACATTATTTATTATTATCATATCAAAGTATCATAATGCAAGCTCTGCAAGCTATAGCCGCCATTGAGTATATCGAAAACCCTACACGTCGTCAGAAGCTGTACCAGAAGAGAATTGACCCGTTTTCCTTGCCGGATATAGAGTTTAAACGGCGATACCGCTTCAATAAAGATACTGCAAGGTTCATTATTAATCTCGTCAGGCAAGATTTGCAACTCGATTCGAGAGGTTGTGGCACTTCACCAGAATTGCAAGTTTTAACTGCCATAAGATGCTGGGGTCGTCGTGAAGTAAGTCCCTAATTAATTTCGAAATTTCTTTTCATTTCATGTAATTATTCTTTTATCATACTCTTTTATTTTCTAGGTTCAAGAAGATGGGGGAGATTTACATGGGTTGTCTCAACCAACTGTAAGCCGCATTTGTGCCAGAGTAGCTCGCGCGATAGCTCGGCACTCAGCGAATTATATTAAAATGCCTCAGACTCTGATAGAACAGCAAAAAGTTATCAGAGAATTTTACGAAATTAGTAATTTTCCTTCTGTGCTGGGCTGTATTGACTGTACTCATATCAAAATAAAGAAATATGGCGGTGATTTAGCTCAGTACTACATAAACCGAAAAGGATTTTATTCCATGAATGTCCAGGTACTGTACCTTTTACTTGATTATTTTTAATATTAGAATAAAACCTATTTTTGTATTAAATGTAATCGCAGAAATATTTTTTCAGGTAACTTGTGATGCTAGACTTCAGATAAGAGATATTGTTGCCAGATGGCGAGGTAGTACCCATGACTCCCGCATATTCAATGAGTCCACCCTTAAAGAGCGCTTTGAGCGAGGAGAGTTTAAGGGGCGACTCTTAGGAGATTCAGGCTATCGACTAGAAACATATCTCTTCACACCCATACTTCGACCTCAGAATGCACGGGAAGAGAGATATAATCGTGCTCAAATTGCTACACGGAACAGTGTAGAACGTTGTTTTGGCGTATGGAAGCAACGGTTTCAAAGCTTGTTGTATGGAGTCACTGTTCACATGCACAATGTAAAACCTACAATTGTTGCTCTTGCAGTCTTGCATAATATTGCAATAGACCAACAGGACTCAGTTCCAGGTAATTTTTACTTTATCATAACTTTTCATTAACGTATTTGTTAAAATAATAATAATTGTTATATTTTATTTCAGAAAATGATGATAATGTTCATGTTGTCCAGGATGACTTTGCAGCACATACTAATGAGGCTGGAAGAGGAAGAGTAGGAAACAGTGCTTTCCTGCGAGCATTTATTGATCAGCATTTTAGCTAGTAAATTAATTAAAAAAATATATGTTATTTTAAAGCATTTTATTTTTCCTTTCATAATATTCAATTTTCTTTTTAATTAATATTTCCTCCAGATCTAAATTTATAGCTTTTCGTTTTTCATTTTCCAATTGAGCACTGTGAAGCTCCCTCCTACAATCTATTTCAACGCTTGCTATTGCGTTTGCAGCAGTAGATGTCTGTAATATACAAAATAATTTTTAATTTTAATGTTCCAATGAATTGGAATTATTTGCAACCAATATTTTTGAGCATCAAGACGGTGGGAAATATTTTTTTTACCTTCTCATTTTCTTTTAATCCAGTCTTCTTTTTTCTTAATCGATTACTCAGAGGAGAAGACACAACCTAGAATAATAATATTACTTATTAAAATCAACAATTTAGAGGAAGGAAAAAAGGAAGAAACTGGTTGCCAAGGAAAAAATTGTGGAGAAGTTGCACCTGTAGGTACTTGGGCAGCATTTGATATTTACCTTGTTCTCATTTCCTCCTTTTTTTAGCTGGTCCATCTCATTAGTAGGTAGGACCTGAAGCAATGAAAGTGTTTTAGGTGTTGTTGAAGTTGATAAACCTGTAGGTACTTGTGCAGCATTGTTTTCATTTTCTTCTTGTTTGCTCATCTCATGATTAGTAGTAGTGGGAGGAGGTATGACCTGAAGCAATAAAAGTGTTATTGAATTGGGATGACTATCGAGAATTCATTGATCAACCTTTGTTGATAAATATGAATTTACCTCTTGTGTAATTCCATCCTCTTCATATACCTGTATCACGATTTCATCTGGTAACAGCTTTCCAACCTTGACCTGAAATTAAAATATTGATGAATAATTATGTAAATTATTACATAATTTACTCATATATATGGATAAAGTACTGTGACAGCCGACCGACAGCAGAGAGATCAGGGGTCAATCACAGGTGCACACCTCATTGTGTGTGCATTTTAAATAATTAAATATCACTTTGTTTAACGATAAGGAAAACATCATGAGGAAACCTACATGCTTGAGAGTTCTCCATAATGTCCTCAAAAGTGTTCGAAGTCTGCCAATGTGTACTTGCCCAGTGTGGTAGACCAGTGTTCCGCAAACTTTTTGTGTTCTAGGTACACCTAGGAATAGGAAAATATTTTGGAGATAAACCACAAATAAAAAATCATTTTTTTAAGTAACATTAACCAACATTTATTTATTAATCACCAAAACAATATTTATGATTAATCAATAAACGTAAACTTTATTTTTCCGAGGCACACCAATAAACGACCACGGCACACCAGTGTGCCGCGGTACACCCTTTGCGGAACACTGTGGTAGACAATGGCCAAACCATTCTCACTCTGAGAGGAGACCCATGTTCTGTAGTGAGCCAATGATGGGCTGATCGTGATGATAATGATGATATATGGATATGAGAGTACAGCACGAAACACTAGAAAAGTATTTCACGATCACGATCACGATTCAGCCTGTAATATCCCACTGTTGGGCATAGGCCTCTTCCCTATGTAGGAGAAGGATCGGAGCTTAATCCACCACGCTGCTCCAATGCGTGTTGGCAGATATATTCCTACTATGAGTAACGATCGCTATCAGGTGTATATGATAACAACCGGGACCGACGGCTTAACGTGCTCTCCGAGGCACGGTGGGGAGACCGGAAGGATAACACAAACACCCAGACCACGACATACATCTGTATGGCCAATACAAATGTTGTTGTGTGCGGGGATCGAACCCGCAACCGCCTGCGCAACAGCCAATCGCAGTCCAGTGCTGTGCCCGCTGCACCAACGCGGCGTCAATACATACAAATAATATCCTAGTTAAGTTGTATTATGTACATGAACTAGCAACTGTGACAATAATAAAGATGTATAATATCTCTCACAAAAACAAGACTTATATGTTACCTGATTGATTTGATCAGAATCAAATTCATTTGTGTCAATGACAAATTCATTGGGAAGCCATGCACTGATGTCTTCACTCTGTGGAGGGTCCTGCTGTGGCGGTGGACCGCCACCTGTAGCCATGATTTGCTTCCGCTCTAACGATTTTAACCGTTTTTCGTGCATCTTAATGATTCCCCATTGAGATTTTAGCTGTGGAAGGTTTCGTTTGCTCCCCTTACACATACTATTAAAACTGTGAATAATAATATTATGACATGTTAATGTTTATTTACAAGTTTAATACATTGTATTGATTTGGACAAAACCATACCTATTTAACAAATCTGCCCAAGCTGCATGCTTTTTTGAATTTGTGTTGGAATCCGTATTTTTATTTTCAATCACAGACACCCTCTCCCTGACCAACTCCATTAATAAATGCTACGGAAAGAAATATATACGTGAAAATATTAAAAAAGGAAGTACACCGAATACACACTTGTGTAGCTTGTAGAGAACTGCTGTAGGTACTAACCTTGTCTTCACTTATCCAATTCTCACTTCTATCTCTCTTTTTAGCCACTTTTGCCAATTTTGAATTCATTACTGTTTCCATTTTTATTAAAACAAATTCAAATAAATTCCGAAAATAAACCAAACAAAACACCAAACGATAATAACATAACCTCCAGACAGACGACACTTGACGGAAAGAAATATCACACATGTCACTTGTCAGTGTCACTTTTTGTCATGGAACTAGGAATTACGACTTATTTTTGCCATTTTGTCTATGAATTCATCAGAACGACAACTTAATAGAGCGAAACTAGCCTATAGCGAGAATTTAGTTGTGAGAGGTTTATTGAACCTTTATGAATAAAGAAAGTTATGAAACGTTTAATAGGCTTATTGAGCATTTTAAGTAGTGAACGTTTTAAAGCTATAATAAGGGATTTTTATGAATAAGACCGTAAGAATGAAAAATATACAAATTCAGACTAGGCTGTATGGACTATAGTTCTTTGCCTTTCCCTTTTGGGGATAAAATTTAAAACAACAACAACAACTAAAATTATTTCCCGCCAAAATCACAACTGTCATTTGACATTTGTTTGACATTTTCACGTTGTTTTCACGAAGTAGTTTTTGTTTTAAATGTATTAAGTTAAAAACTTAAAAACAAAGAGTGATCAGTGAGTTATTCATACTTCACGAAAAGTTTAATACGAGAAAAATTACTGACTTTATAGTTCGCGAAAAGTTTGATAGAAGAAAAATGTATAACAAGTATCTGTAGAAATACATAGGTACTTGATTTTTTTTTGTGTCCAGAGTGTTCTAGTGTAGTGAGTTTGTACTTTGTGTCCATAATGTTATAGAATGGGACAGTGGGTTTTAGTTTATAATACCTTATTTGATTAAATAAGCAACAGCCGTAAATTGTGATAAAGTAAGGTATAAGTAATAGTGATAAGAAAATAAGTTGTCGTAATCATGGATGTAGCTGACACTTACGCTACTCAGAGTCAGGTTAAAGATGAGGTTGGAGTGCGGTGCCAAAAGTTGTTCCAAGATTTCTTAGAAGAGTAAGTATTTGCAAATAAAATCGCAAAATTAAATTATTCTTGTTATTAAAACTTTTGAGCTACTTGTTCTTTGAATGCTTTTCTTTTATGACCAAACTTAGTTGGACATATATTTTTTAAAGGTTTAAAGAAGACAATGAACTCAAATATGAAAAACAGGCCAAGGATCTTCTCAAGCCAGAGTTGAGTACATTAGAAATCAGTTTTGATGATGTTGAAAAATATAACCAGAACTTAGCGACAACAATTATTGAAGAATATTACAGAATATACCCATTTCTAAACCAAGCCATACTGAATTACGTTTTAAGTCTTGCCGATAGTGGGATGAAGAAAGATTTACAGGATAAAGAGTGCTATGTTTCATTTGTTGATGTACCGACAAGGCATAAAGTTCGAGAATTGACAACTGCTAAAATAGGTACTTTAATTAGGATTTCTGGACAAATTGTACGGACCCATCCTGTTCACCCTGAGCTTGTCTTGGGCACTTTTGTGTGTCTAGATTGTCAAACTGTTGTTAAAAATGTGGAGCAGCAATTTAAGGTTGGTTTTAATTAACATTATATTTTAGAAAAAAATTAAGAGCGTGCTTAAAACTAAACAGAAGGCATGAAAACATTCTGAATTAAGCTTAAACTATATTTTCCAACTTTGCATATATTTAGATATTTTAATAAACAACTTAAAAACTGAGGTAGGGCATACCAGGAGACTGAGGACACAGCAGGAAATATCCTGCTCATAATAAGGATCAGCCCTACTGGGGAAGACCTTACAGAAGATCACAGCTAAATAATACTGCCTTCAAGCAGTGTTGTGTTCCTGTTGGTGAGTAAGGACACCAGAGGTCCTGGGGAAGATTGGGGGTAGGGTCGGCAATATGCTTGCGATGCTTTTGGTGTTGCAGGAGTCTGTATGCTATGGTAATCGCTTGCCATCGAGTGACCTGTATGCTTGTTTGCCAACCTAGTTTTATAAAAAAACAAAACAAAACATCTATAATCATAATTATCTCCTATAATATTTATGAAGATTCTTTAACTAATTTATTTTAATGTTTTCAGTACACAATCCCAACAATATGTCGTAATCCAGTTTGCGCAAACCGTCGCCGTTTCATGTTAGACGCTGACAAGTCAGTGTTTGTTGATTTCCAAAAGGTCCGCATTCAAGAGACACAGGCAGAATTGCCCAGGGGTTGTATACCCCGTTCTCTTGAAGTTATATTACGAGCTGAGGCTGTGGAATCTGTACAGGTACTGTAATAAATTATAAGGAATTTTTTTATATTTAATTCTATTTCCAACCCTTATCCTACTTAGAAAACAATTTTGATTGATTGATATGACCTGTAACATCCCACTGCTTGGCAAACGCCTCTTTCTCCTACATAAAGAAAACAATAATTTTTTGAAGTTAAGTGACATGACTTAAGGACTATCCAAAATTATTACTTGCGGCCCCACATATTCTTACTGGGGTACAATCATAGTTGTACCCCAGTAAGAATATGTGGGGCCACATATGGCTATGTCAAATTTGCTCAGTTGTAGACTTTTTAGATATACCCTATACTTTTGTATTATCTTTTCCAGAAAACCTTATTATATTCAATAAGTTTCAATCCAGACAATACAATAATACAAACATAACATTTGAGAAATGAAATTGTATGTAAATTATATTGTAATGAGAGAATTAACATCATTTGTTTTAATTATTTACAGGCAGGAGATCGCTATGATTTCACTGGAACTCTAATAGTTGTACCTGATGTAGGTTCTTTGTCTTTACCTGGGGCCAAAGCTGAATTAACCACAAGGACAAAAATGGCTACTGAGGGCCAGATGGAAGGGATTAAAGGTCTTAAGGCCTTGGGAGTTCGAGAGTTACATTATAAGTATGATATTTTAGTTATTTGCTAAATTTTAATTTATCTTAAGGTAATTAATTATTATTATTAATTAACGCTTCATACTCAATGGCCCAACTCAATACACAAGCTTAAACACCCAGACCAAAGTAAACATCTGTATGGCCAATACAAATGTTTGCCATGTGCGGGTATCGAACCAGCAACTGCCAGTGCAACAGTCACAAATCAGTGCTGTGACCTTTGCGCCAACGCATCGCTAAATAGAATACAAAATAGTGTGTACAAGACAGAGTGCACAGCAATACTAGTGTTCTTTTTGCATTAATTTTGTAATATGAAAATTGGCCATGATAGTAATAAATGTATATCGGATGCCCAATTCCAAAACACAGTAAGGGACAAAAAAAATTTTTTTTTAATATATCTATAGTATATAATTTCATGTGACTCCGTAGGAACGAAAAATGCCTAAAAAATCGATTTCGAAAAATTTGTCCCTTACTGTGTTTTAAAATTGGGCAGCCGATATCTTCTACTACCTGAAATGTTTGATACCTAGCAAAAAAACCTGCATTGTTTAGTCATTGTAGTCTTTTGTCACTTCTCTTGAATATATAGTAATTGACAGTAATTAATTGTTGCTTAACAATTAAGGTATCTACCTTTTCTCGCTGGATGCATAAATAATCAGAATTCGAATCTAAGAAAACAAATTGTATTTCTTTTACATAAAAACTTTTAATTAATTTATAAATAGTTTGTAGTCTAACAGTAAATTACTTTTTTTCCAGGACAGCATTTTTAGCTTGTAGCGTACAAACGACTTCAAGGCGCTTTGGTACAGCAGATTTGGCCACTGATGATCTTACAACAGAGGATATGAGAAAACAAATGACTGACAAGGAATGGGATAAAGTAAGTTTAGATTTTTTATCTTTATTAGAAATATCCCACAGCTGAGCAACAACCTCTTTTCTAATAAAGTTTAGAAGTTTAACACCATGCATTTCTCTGAGTTAGTTATAGGCAGTGATTGAACATTAGGCATTTTCATTTTAATTTTGTTATTTAAACTACAGACGTAGTTAAATTAAATTTGAAACAATAATAGTGTATAGAATATAATTTATTTAATACATACACATGCATATTATTATAGTTTGTAATTACTTATGTGTGGTTACTGCCTTAACGTAAGTAATTACAAACTATAATATAAAAATATAAAGAATATAGCCACCCATTCTCTTCCCGTGGGTGTCGTAAGAGGCGACTAAGGGATAACACAGTTCCACTACCACCTTGGAACTCATAAAGCTGACCAATGGCAGGATAACCATCCAACTGCTAGCTTTTAAATACACAGGCCGAAAACGGGCAGCAGAGTCTTCGGTGTGACTAAGCCAGCCATGCTGTCACCAACCCTCCTGCCCAGCGTGGTGACTATGGGTATAACCTATAACACATGAGTTTGCACCATAAGGTTTGGCGCAAACTTATGGAGGCCTATGTCCAACAGTGGACTGCGATAGGCTGAAGTGAGTGAGTGAGTAATTACTTATATTGCTTAATTTTATTGTTTTAATTTTCAGGTTTATGAAATGTCTCGTGACAGGAATCTCTACAACAATCTGATCACGAGTCTGTTCCCCAGCATTCACGGTAACAATGAAGTCAAGAGAGGTATACTGCTAATGTTATTTGGTGGTGTCGCCAAGACTACCATTGAAGGTATGATCCTTGTATATCTTTTAAACTAAAATTATTATAAAAGAACAAAACTAATACCCATATTTGTGTAAAGTTAAAAAGTATAAATCTGGTTTATAATAAAAGCAAAAAATGTGTATTGTTGCACTCTAAAAAACTTAATTTTCTTAGATGAGATTGTGATAAAACAGGTAACTTTGTTGTAAGCAATTTTATTGATTGCACTCCGGTCACCAACCCCCCTGCCCAGCGTGGTGACTATGGGCAAAACGACGAACTTGTGGAGGCCTATGTCCAGCAGTGGATTGCGATAGGCTGAAATGATGAATTTTGTTGATCAAGTATTAAATCGCAATGGGCATTATATATTTACGATGTATAATGTCAATTCAAGATTGTATACTTGTTACGTAAACATGTCCAGCTGTATAAGTGTATAATAAATATTGCTTCAGGCACAACACTGCGTGGTGATATCAACGTGTGTATTGTCGGTGATCCCAGTACAGCCAAGTCGCAGTTACTACAGCAAGTCAGTACTATGACCCCCCGTGCCGTCTATACCAGTGGGAAGGCTTCCTCTGCTGCTGGTCTCACAGCTGCCGTTGTTAAGGTTACCAACCTTTTAGTTTTCTTATTATCTTTTTTTTATATAACTAGCTCACCTGTAGTAGATTGTAATCTTCTGTACGATTCTAACATGAGTTTACCAAAATTTGAGTCTAAAGTATGTCTCCCAAATTGTAATCTTCAGTACGATTCTAACATGAGTTTACCAAAATCCGAGTCTAAAGTATCTCTCCCAAATTGTAATCTTCTGTACGATTCTAACATGAGTTTACCAAAATCCGAGTCTAAAGTATGTCTCCCAAATTGTAATCTTCTGTACGATTCTAACATGAGTTTACCAAAATCCGAGCCTAAAGTATGTCTCCCAAATTGTAATCTTCTGTACGATTCTAACATGAGTTTACCAAAATCCGAGTCTAAAGTATGTCTCCCAAATTGTAATCTTCTGTACGATTCTAACATGAGTTTACCAAAAACAGAGTCTAAAGTATGTCTCCCAAATTGTAATCTTCTGTACGATTCTAACATGAGTTTACCAAAATCCGAGTCTAAAGTATGTCTCCCAAATTGTAATCTTCTGTACGATCCTAACATGAGTTTACCAAAATCCGAGTCTAAAGTATGTCTCCCAAATTGTAATCTTCTGTACGATTCTAACATGAGTTTACCAAAAACAGAGTCTAAAGTATGTCTCCCAAATTGTAATCTTCTGTACGATCCTAACATGAGTTTACCAAAAATCCGAGTCTAAAGTATGTCTCCCAAATTGTAATATGTTACTAGCTCATTTACTTACAAAAAATTCAATTATTTGTTTATTCTATTAGCTGTGCACAGCGGTTACACACAAGTTAATTTTAGGAAATACAATAGCCTAAGCTAGCCTTCCTCGGAAAACGAATTTTTCAATTTAGACCAGTAGTTCCTGAGGACACCGCCATTAATATTAATAAAACTTTATTAAGATTCGCCATTGAAATAGATAAATATTACACATGTACTGAAAAGTAATGTAACACTTATACTGAAAACTAAATTATTTTACAGGATGAAGAATCGTTTGACTTCGTCATAGAAGCAGGTGCGCTAATGTTAGCAGATAACGGCGTGTGTTGTATCGATGAGTTTGATAAAATGGACCCCGGCGACCAAGTGGCCATCCACGAAGCTATGGAACAACAAACCATTTCTATAGCTAAGGTACTATTTATTAAAAATATATACAATGTGGGGATGACAATAGAACGATAATTGAAAACACCGTTAGTACTAGTATAAAGAAGTATTTCAAAACCATCAGATAAGTCCTAACATCAAAATAAAAAAAAAAAGATTTTTTCATACAAACTAATTCAATTTAATTTAATAAAATTTTATAACATCATTTTTGTAACTACAGGATCACTGACCTGTTACACGCGTCATCGCGCGTGTAACAGGCGCGTGACCTTGTTTCTACGCGGCAAAGTCGCTTAGAAGTGGTATGTGCTCGTACCTACAAAACTTCATTATTTTGATTGAATAAAAAATAGTAAGTTAGAAAAGTAAATTAAAATAAATTGTTACCCATTTAAAATTAAATTGAATAAAAAACTATTTGATTTAAATTTTCTCAAACCATCAATTTTTTTTTAAATATGCAGAACTGATCAGTAGCCGATACTGAATAAGTTATTTTTTTTTAAACATTAGTTATTATAATATTATTTGGTCTCCGAACTGTCACTAAATGGCAATGATTAAAAATTGTGCCTTTTTGTGGCAGTCGATGCCATATCCATTTCTTAATCTATGATTTTAAAAATAATAATAGCTGTCCTTGAGTCGTTAACCGCCGGTTTTAGGGTAGGTCAGGTCTTTAGTCTAATACATACGTAGAAATTTTAAAAAATGAAAAATCTTAATTTGTGACTAAACTACTGGATGTATTTTATTGATTTTTTGTATGTGGGCTTGGAATGTCATTACATATACGCTGTCCAAGTTATCGTTGTATTATAATCCCCACCCTGTATTATATATATTATATAAAAAGTCAAATATGTTTCATTTCAAGTTTTTTGGATCTGGAATTTTGAATTAGTTCTTGTCTATATTTTAACATTTAAAACAGATATAACATATTAAAAATTAGTACCTAACATTAGGAACTAGCTTCTGCGCGCGACTTCGTCGGCGTGGACTCCGCTCCTATTGGTCTTAGCGTGATGACACATAGCCTATAGCCTTCCTCGATAAATGGGCTATCTAACACTGAAAGAATTTTTCAAATCGGCCCAGTAGTTCCAGAGATTACCGCGTTCAAACAAACAAACAAACAACCAAACAAACAAACTCTTCAGCTTTATATATTAGTATAGATAACGCACACATGTGAATTAAACATTTTTCTTCCTTACTATTGCATTTAGTTTTTCTAAATATTTATAGATACATAAAGTGATAAACTGAATGTTATATATAAATAAATATTTATAGCAAAGTATTTTTATAATTTTATTTTAGGCTGGAGTCCGAGCTACCCTAAACGCTAGAACATCAATATTAGCCGCAGCCAACCCTATTGGGGGTCGGTACGACCGGGCAAAATCATTACAACAGAATGTTGCTTTAAGCTCTCCAATTATGTCTCGCTTTGATTTATTCTTCATACTAATTGATGAGAGTAGTGAAATGGTTGACTACGCTATTGCCAGGAAGATTGTTGACCTTCATTGTAACAAGGAAGAGACATACGACAGTGTGTACACAAGAGAAGATTTGTTGAGATACATTGCCTTTGCGAGGTCGTTCAAACCCATTATTACAGAGGTAATATATTTATACAATCATTGTTATTGAACGACTAAGATTAAAATCCAAACATAACTGCAGATTTGTTTACTTTAGAAATAGACAACCTTCTGAGATGATTATGCTACTGCTCTGTTCCTGTCGTAACATGATGTTTTATAGCCTTTTTGCTAAAATTTCTTGAATGAATACTTTTGATCATGCGATTAATGGATTCAAACAAAATATTACAGACTTTCTAACAAATGATTACACATGTCTATTCCAAGCAGGGACCGGCCGGGTACTCGTTGAAAGGGTTTTTGAAGGGGTATTTTGAAGCGCTAAAAAAATAAAGCCTTTGATGCATGTAACACCTGCGAACGGCTTAAACCAACCCTTTTCCGATAAGGGATACCCTTTCATAACCCTGTACCACTGTAACATGGTAAGCCAATCCAACAAAGTACATTAAATATGTACTCTTCGTAGTCGACATTAGATTGAGAATCGCTTAACCACTACCACACGTGGCATTTTCCCGCCGCGCCGACGCTCGCGCCGGTTTTTTCGTGTCTGAACTTGTACATTCTCAGAGTTATTATTATAATATGTATTATCATTTCAATTAGAAAATTGGAAGTCGTAACTCGGACGAAACTACGGAAGGAATTAAAAACTATTTAGCAGTGATTTTGTTTAAGTGTGTTTTGTAGTGCCTACTTCATTTTTTTAATAAGTTAATTCAGGGTAACCCGAATAAAACCTTTTCGTGTAGGTAACCTCCTCATAGGCTTAAGCCACTGAAGGGGTTAACCCCTTCACGTGGTTACTATATTAAAGGAGTTACCCGTTTCGCTGGGTTTTGAGGTGTAACTCGAATAAAAGGATACTCTGCGATAAGGGCTACACCATGTAGGGGTTACCCTGCGAAAAGGCTTAACTCTTAAGCGGTGTTGTCCGGTCCCTGATTCCAAGAGTCATTCAACTATCTAAATTCATTAAGATGTAGATCTTAACCAATTTTCTTTATCTTAATAAAATAGGGATCAATAAACAAGACAATAAGCTGCAGCTTCAGCCTGTAACATCCCACTGCTGCATAACCACCTACAGCGGGCATAGGCCTCTTTCCCCATGTAGGAGATGGATCAAAGCTTAATCCACCACACTGCTTCACGGTTTGGCAGATATATTCCCTACTATAAGTAATAATCTCTATCAAGTGTACATGATAACAACCGGGACCGACGGCTTAACGTGCTCTCCGAGGCACGGTCCGGCGAGGACCTCCCCGGTCCATACGGACTAACAACCAGACCGGAAATAAATGTTTGTATAAAAACAAATATCTACTCTGAGCGGTCGGAGCCGGTCGGTGTTAAAGCGCCGCTTACACGATACGCCTACATGCACCATTACTACAAAGCGGTCGTCATAATTTGTAGGAGGCCGGTCAGCTGCTAGTGGAGTACTACAGCGCGCTCCGCTCGCGCGAGTCGGCGGGCGGCGGCTGGAGGATCACCGTGCGGCAGCTGGAGTCCATGGTGCGGCTGGCGGAGGCCATGGCCAAGATGCACTGCAGCGGGCACGTCACCACGCACCACGTCAGCGAGGCCTACAGGTGAGGATCACCGTGCGGCAGCTGGAGTCCATGGTGCGGCTGGCGGAGGCCATGGCCAAGATGCACTGCAGCGGGCACGTCACCACGCACCACGTCAGCGAGGCCTACAGGTGAGGATCACCGTGCGGCAGCTGGAGTCCATGGTGCGGCTGGCGGAGGCCATGGCCAAGATGCACTGCAGCGGGCACGTCACCACGCACCACGTCAGCGAGGCCTACAGGTGAGGATCACCGTGCGGCAGCTGGAGTCCATGGTGCGGCTGGCGGAGGCCATGGCCAAGATGCACTGCAGCGGGCACGTCACCACGCACCACGTCAGCGAGGCCTACAGGTGAGGATCACCGTGCGGCAGCTGGAGTCCATGGTGCGGCTGGCGGAGGCCATGGCCAAGATGCACTGCAGCGGGCACGTCACCACGCACCACGTCAGCGAGGCCTACAGGTGAGGATCACCGTGCGGCAGCTGGAGTCCATGGTGCGGCTGGCGGAGGCCATGGCCAAGATGCACTGCAGCGGGCACGTCACCACGCACCACGTCAGCGAGGCCTACAGGTGAGGATCACCGTGCGGCAGCTGGAGTCCATGGTGCGGCTGGCGGAGGCCATGGCCAAGATGCACTGCAGCGGGCACGTCACCACGCACCACGTCAGCGAGGCCTACAGGTGAGGATCACCGTGCGGCAGCTGGAGTCCATGGTGCGGCTGGCGGAGGCCATGGCCAAGATGCACTGCAGCGGGCACGTCACCACGCACCACGTCAGCGAGGCCTACAGGTGAGGATCACCGTGCGGCAGCTGGAGTCCATGGTGCGGCTGGCGGAGGCCATGGCCAAGATGCACTGCAGCGGGCACGTCACCACGCACCACGTCAGCGAGGCCTACAGGTGAGGATCACCGTGCGGCAGCTGGAGTCCATGGTGCGGCTGGCGGAGGCCATGGCCAAGATGCACTGCAGCGGGCACGTCACCACGCACCACGTCAGCGAGGCCTACAGGTGAGGATCACCGTGCGGCAGCTGGAGTCCATGGTGCGGCTGGCGGAGGCCATGGCCAAGATGCACTGCAGCGGGCACGTCACCACGCACCACGTCAGCGAGGCCTACAGGTGAGGATCACCGTGCGGCAGCTGGAGTCCATGGTGCGGCTGGCGGAGGCCATGGCCAAGATGCACTGCAGCGGGCACGTCACCACGCACCACGTCAGCGAGGCCTACAGGTGGGGATCACCGTGCGGCAGCTGGAGTCCATGGTGCGGCTGGCGGAGGCCATGGCCAAGATGCACTGCAGCGGGCACGTCACCACGCACCACGTCAGCGAGGCCTACAGGTGAGGATCACCGTGCGGCAGCTGGAGTCCATGGTGCGGCTGGCGGAGGCCATGGCCAAGATGCACTGCAGCGGCCCGACTGGGGAAGTAGCTTGATCTTACAGAAGATACCAGTGTTTCTCAGAAATACAACACTTCATCTTAAAGATACGCACGGACTAAAACCCCTGGGTTGTTCCGATTCGCCTGGGGCGAGACCACGGGGACGCTGAGCAGTTCCGCGGTCCCGCCGGCGTTGGCCCAAACTAAGGCCCGTCAATAAGTAACCCTCGAACAGGGTTTTTTTTTACGCTGGAAAATGCATTTACGCACTGACCCCGCCACCGAGCTGGGCAGCGGGAGTGTGGGGCTCCCGGCGGTGGTGCAATGCCGGACTACCCACTAAAAACCAGCGGTGCTCACCTTCGTCGCCCGTACCGGAGTCGCAGGAGTCTAAATTCCTCTGCAAACCCCGGCGACGTTGCCCTTACGGGCCCTCCCCTTATAGGTGGCGCGCGGAGATTTGCAGCAGCGCGAACAGATTTGGTGGTCGGCCAAGACCCCCCCCCCCCCGCCCCCCCTCCGGAGTTGACCGTCCTCTGCCTGGCGCTTAGGCTGCCCCGTACCGCCCGAGCAGTGCCAACGTAAGTCCCGGGACCGACCCAGAGGCCCTTCCCTTCCTTAGGAGCGTGCCCAACGGCCTCGACACTCCTATGCGCTTTATGCCGCGACCCAAAGGCCCCGGCACCCCAATGCGCTTACGCGCCCTCCCCGTCGGTCGTTAGCCGCGACGGGCAGCAGTACCGTTACAACTGCCGCCCGTCCCGTTGCCCAGGGTGCACCACGAGGAGGTGACCGACTTGCACCCCAACCTCGAACAGGGTTTTGCTAAACTTACCCAACTACTAACAACTTTGCGAACTTGATATATTAAAAGTTATTACATTAAAATTAATAATTCAAATTTTACAATTATTTTGTTGATTATTTCTTACAGATTACTAAACAAATCTATTATTCGCGTCGAACAGCCCGATATACATTTAGATGAAGAAGATCCACAGTATGAGCCCAGCATGGATGTCGACCAAGAAGTGCCCAATGGAACATCAAGTACGTTACAAACTCCTTTATTTCTATTGTTTTTGTAAGGACCTATTTCACCAGTTGTGGGATTATTCTTCTATTTGACTGATGATGGTACATATTGGTTTTATGATATCCAACTGATAAAAGTTTATAATATATTATTCTTTTTTTACCATAGCAAAGTAAAATATAAATACAGTTCAGTAATATAAAAAAAAATATATTATTCTTTTTTACCATACCAAAGTAAAATATAAATACAGTTCAGTGATATAAAAAAAAAAATTAAAGGGTATTTCCTTATGATAATTTCTATTTTCTAATCCATAGGTTCAGAAAGCCAAGTGAATGGAGATCAGGCGCCAAAGAAAAAATTAACACTATCATTTGAGGAGTACAAATCTCTGAGCAACATGCTCGTTGTGTTTATGAGGAAGGAAGAAATGGAGGCTGAAGCAAAAGGTAATATTATTACAAGCTTTTATTTAATTTGCAATGTATGTATGTAAGTTCGGGTGAAATCTTGCAACTCAATTTTGAAGCAGATATCTTCAACCAATTGAGCTGAAATTTTGTATACAAGTTTAAATTGAACTTTGTGACGTCATTCTAAATCCAACATGGCGGCATATCCAAGATGGCGGACTAGTTATTTTTAATGCACTTCAAACAATATTGGTATCAAATGAAAGGGCTTGCTAAGAATAATTCAAATAAAAGCGTGTTTCTTAAAAAGGTTTTTTACTTTTAAATTACATATATGTATATACATCAACTCACTCTATTGACTGCGTGCGTGCTTGAAGTCATAATATGTCAGTTGAATAGTTTATTTTTTCTTTTCTTTAAATTTTGTTATATAGAATTTTTTATATTACTGTATAAACAACAGACTTTCAGTTTACATCCGATATTATAGCATCACCAACATTGTCAAGGTCAATCTCGTCAGATCTCGCTCAAATTTAAGTCACATGACAACTGCCAGCTTACAAATCACAACACAACACACAGTTTCACAATTTATTAGCTACATATTACATCAGTTCACGTATCATCATCATACAGCGCGTTCGTGAACTTATTAAATATTACTATATAAATATACTAGCTTCTGCTCGCGACTTCTTTCGCGTGGAATAGGAACAATTCTGGTATACTTAATTTTTTCGAAACTAACTGTTTACCCAACGCACGCAGCAGAAGCTCTCAAAAGGAAAAAAAACCCAGATTTTGAAACATTCTTCATTGGTGCTCCGCTCCTATTGGTCTTAGCGTGATGATATATAGCCTATAGCCTTCCTCGATAAATGGGCTATTTTTGAAATCGAACCAGTAGTTCATGAGATATGCGCGTTCAAACAAACTCTTCAGCTTTATAATATTAGTATATTCGTAGATTTACATTTGAACTTTTATTTTTATATCTTTTACTTACATTATTCAGGAGCAGCAAGTTAGGTGTAACATACAACGCATAATATGTTAGTTGATTGAAACTTTATTGGGTTAATAATATTATTGTAATTTTACAAAAAAAAAAAATAATTTATAATTTCAGGCGAAGAAAGTTCGGGCATGCACAAGAGCGCGGTCGTCAGCTGGTATCTAGAGAAGCTCGTCACGCAAGGACAGATTGAAAGTGAAGACGAGTTGTTGGAACGCAAGACCCTCGTCGAGAAAGTGATTGACCGACTCATGTATCATGTGAGTAGTGATAAATATTATCTTAAAATAGTTATTGTTATTAATATTTTTTCTATTGATAGGAGTTGTCGATAAGAGATTGCTATTAGTAATAAGACCGCCTTTTCGCTTTCTTTTTTAAGTTACAATATTGTTATTTTTCTTATATAATTTCAAATGTGCAATTAAG
Organism: Melitaea athalia; assembly: GCA_905220545.2. NCBI lineage: Eukaryota > Metazoa > Arthropoda > Insecta > Lepidoptera > Nymphalidae > Melitaea > Melitaea athalia. The sequence goes on along the minus strand of HG992199.1, from coordinate 7,422,538 downwards.
TATTAAATAATAATAAAAAATTGATTAATATTTTATCTGCAACAATAGTTACTATATTCAACAAAAATAAATAGACACTTCAGAATTTGCTGAAATTTTGTCTTTGTACTGTGTATAAGTATAATATGGTTATCTAATTGTAATTTTATTAGCTTATTTATATACCTTATGTAAGTCCTGCTTAATGATTGTGAAAAGAAATTTAATCAAAATGTTAATATAATAACGTAATTTCAGGATCAAGTAATAATCCCACTGCAGACCACGGGGCTCAGATCGGGCAAGTCGTCAGAGCAAGAGGTTGAGGATGATCCACTTCTGGTCGTGCATCCTAATTATGTCGTCGACACCTAATTTTGCTGGTCAAAACCTGTCTTTTGTAATAAATCATTGATTGTTTTAATGTTTGTTTCACTTTAAAACTACGTCAAGTTACGGGTACTCTGTATTTTTAATATTTGCAAGAATTTGTACAAAATTTATTATAATTTTTTAACAAAAGCCACAAAAAGTATATAGGCTATAAAACAAAGGATAGGAACAGTTGCCATAAACGTCACTACAAGACTATCCCTTGTCTAGTTGATTTATAAATAAAGAAAAAATAAATACACCAAAATAAAAATTTGTTTTTATTTTCATTTTAAATATAAAATTATCACTTAAAACTAACAACGTTCAAATACTTTATAAAGATCACATAGATTTGCTATTTGTAATATAGCTCCATTACCAATAAAACTTGTGGGTGGAAGGAAATTTCTCCTAATAGCAGGGAATATTATATGTTCTTGTTTCCACATTTCAGATTTTAAAACATCTTCATTATCATCTGGGTTTGGTTGAGAGTAAAATATGGCTGTTTGTCTACTAAATGTATCGAAACATTCCTTTTCTGAACTCCAGTTAACTTCTGTAACGAGTTGAACTAGAAATGTTGGTAAAGCGCCCATAAATGGAGTGTGACCATCTGAAATATTATTAAAAAAATGAATAAACCAATATTTAATGTATTTTATAATGAAAATACACTTGATTATTGAAATTATACTATTTTTATTATTGATTTGTATGGTGTAAAATTAATACCAATTCTTAGTAAGTAATTGAATACGGATGTGATAATTTAAATTAAATGGGTAATGCAAAATAAGTTTTACCAAGCAGTAAAGGTAGAGCCAGTAATTCGCCACTTTCGTTTACTTGTAGTGAGAAATACTCATAGAGCATCGAACGCTTGCTTACTAGTAGCTGAGTCATCTGCTTGGCCATATCTTGCATGTCACCTGTTTTATACATTTTCATTAAATTTTAAATTTTTTTTTTAAGTTTAATAGAATTTTTAAATGGTGTCAGTCGTTTAAACTTATACAGGGTGTTAGGGGAATGGTTAGCCATAGAGGTATGTTGGGTAGGGGGGGTCATTTGGAACCTATTTAGGCTAACTTACCTATATGCAAAGTGTTACGGATTTTTTTTTATGATTTTTTTTTCATTTTTCGAAAAAAGTGCCGAAAATTAGTGATTTGACCATCATATCTTTTTTGTTTATTGATATAACAACGCCATTCTTTTTTTGTTTTGATCATCAATACATTGCGCATGTAAAATAAATGTGATTTAATTTAGAAAACATCTACAAAAAAATTATGGGCCAAAGAAATCTTGACAGAGACAAAAAGTAAATCAAACCTTCAAGTTTAGGTATAAATTAAAAAAAAAATTAAAGCCTCCAGACAATTTAAAATAATTTAAAAAACTACTCTAGTTAACACTGTTTTAAATAATATTACTTTCATTCACCTACCTTACTTACTTTTTTTTAAAATGATGAAATAACGAAATGGTTTCTACCTGAACCCGCACTCTACGCTGACAATTATAACAATAATTGTTATTACGCAGGGCGGTATATCCCTGTATAGCACATGGTAAACTACCATCTTGACTTTGGCGACATGTTGGCGCAGCGGTCAGAGCACTGGCTGATGCGCTGGCGGTCGTGCGTTCGATTCCCGCTCACGGCAGATATTTGTATTGGTCATATAGATGTTTGTCGTGGTCTGGGCGTTTGTGCTTGTTGGCGCTGATGAATCATAATAAAAATGATTTTTTACGTCGGTATGTAACAATGGATGAAACCTGGATATACCATTTTACTCCGGAATCCAATCGGCAGGCAGCGGAGTGGAGAGCGGCTGGTGAAAGCCGCCCGAAGCGTCCAAAGACTCAGAAATCGGCCGGTAAGGTTATGGCGTCTATATTTTGGGATGCACATGGAATACTTTTCATCGACTACCTTGAAAAGGGGCAAAATATAAATAGTGACTATTACATGTGCTTATTGGAGCTATTGAAGTACGAAATTGCGGATAAACGGCCTCACATGAACAAAAAGAAAGTGGTGTTTCACCAGGACAACGCGCCTTGTCACAAGTCCGTGAGAACGATGGCCAAAATTAACGAATTGGGCTTCGAATTGCTTCCTCATCCCCCTTATTCGCCAGACTTGGCCCCCAGCGATTACTGGCTGTTTGCAGACCTCAAAAAAATGCTTCAGGGTAAGAAATTTGACTCAAATAGTGAAGTTTTCGCAGCAACGGAGGCTTATTTTGAAGCCAAAGACAAATCGTTCTACACACATGGGATAGAAAAGTTAGAAAAGCGTTGGAGGGACTGTATCGCTTTTGGAGGAGACTATGTTGATGAATAAAAATTAATTTTATAAAAAAGACCTTTTTTTAGTACTTAGTCTCGGGACTTATTGAACCACGTGTTATATAAACAATACATATATCACACCCAGAATCGAGGCGGGTATTGAACCCACAACCCCTACAGAAAGCAATGCCACTGTTACGCACCACTGGGCTAATCACAGTTAAGATCTCTATATTCAAATACAGTTTGTAATTACAATAGTAATACTAATAACAACTTTAGTTACTATACCTAATTCAGGATCCCATTGTGATTCTTGCGTGCTCAAACCTAGCATGAACAATTCTTGTAATGGTAAAGGATTTGATAACTTTATTAATCCCAAATTTTGGAAGTCATACAATATAGTCTCATAAAATAACTCCTCCCTAAAATTAAAACATTATCATTTTACATATTAGTTAGATTTTAAAATTCAGATTCGTATTTTTACACTTTATATAGATGTTTTTTTTTTAATATAACTAGGTCGGCAAACAAGCGTACGGCTCACCTGATGGTAAGCGATTACCGTAGCTTATATACGTATGCAACACAAGAAGATCCGCAAGCGCGTTGCCGACCCTATCCCCAATTCCCCCCAGGAGACCAACAGGAACACAATGCTGCTTGAAAACAGTATTATTTAGCTGTGATCTTCTGTAAGGTCGAGGTACTATCCTAGTCGGCTGCTCCAGATGTTTGAGCAAGAAATTTCCTGCTGTGCCCTGCCTCAGTTAAGATCTATATATTATGATAAACTCACCTAACTAATGTAATATAATTTATGAATTTATAAGCTTCAATCTTTCTCCTACTTGGAGAAAGATGTAGTCCAAAAGAGGTAGGATAAAAATAAAGTAAAAAAGGAAGAGGTATGTTATAAAGGAAAAGAGGTAGGATAGTCTGCCCGACTGCCCTACTGCCCCTACTGTAACGATGAATGTTTACAGAGTAGTTATAATTATAAATAAAGAGAATACATACGTTATGCGCGTGGTATCACATAAATACAATTTAGTAGAATGCTGTATCAGTGACCTGTGACTATCTATACATGCTATAAATATTAAATTAGCCAATATTTCTCTTAAATTCATATTACAATTATTTTCAACATCCAATCTCAACTGTTTAACACTTGTTAATTTAGTCTCTACCCTCTCATACTGGAATGTTCTCGTCTTGAAAGATTCTTTTGGATCAATGTATGAAATATTACTATCTATAACGGCTGGCTTAATTCTATCTGTGTTACTTTTACTTTCCCTCGGTTCTGAGATTATAGAATTTTCTAGATTGTCTACTTGTTTCTCTAAAACAATATTTTGAACATCTTCCATTTCAACATCAGCTGGTATTTCATCTGTTACCATATTTGATTCAACCACATTTGTTGGTTTTTGTACTGTTCGGAAAAATTTGTCCAATTTCTGTGCATCGGAGTCAACTCGTACCAAATCTTTAGCATATACTTTTGCTCCATCTGTTGTTTTCTTGACTATTTCTTCAACTTTTGTCGCACCCGGAAGTCTTGCCTGCAAAAACATTATTGTACTGTAAATGTCTGTTAATGTCGTACTACTGAGAACGGGCTTTTTTCTTGATTAAAAAAAAAAACTAAGGACAATAAATACATAACAACATTTAAAATTTCAAAACCGGCAAAAATGCTCAACGTAAGCACATCAGTAGAAGTATGAAGAAAAGCATCTTTAAAACGAGAATGTCAATAAGTATAATATAATTATGAAAATGAGAATAAAATCAATAAGTATACAAATATAACAAATGCACTCCATTACAGTTTGTAACAAAAAAGTTAATGGGCAGGGCTAATAAAAACATGAACAACATACAAAGAAAATAAACCTTTGCTTAGTAGGACATTAACATGACTGTTAAAAGGTGGTTAAAAGGCAGTATTATTAAATTTATTATATAGATACTAGCTGACCCCGCAAACGTTGTTTTGCCATAGTATATGTTATTAACCCCTTTAACCCCCCTCTTATAACTTAGGGGTATGAAAAATAGATGTTGCCCGATTCTCAGACCTACTTGATATGCACACAAAATTTCATAAAAATCGGTCCAGCCGTTTCGGAGGAGTATTTTAACTAACATTGTGACACGAGAATTTTATATATATGATTAGTAATAAATTAAACAATATGTTAAAATATGTCATTTACCTGAGTGTACATAACTCTAGAAGAATTACAGCTGAGCAGTTTACTTTCTATGACAGTTTTTAATCTTTCTATTATTTGTTCCTCATATAAAAATTGTACTTCATGTTTGGTTGGATGGACATTCACATCTATGTTTTTTGGATCTGTAATAATTAATGAATGCTGTATTGGAACACAAATACCATCAATGAATTTATTGATGTAAAGGCTTCTCTTTTTATGTTACAATAAACTGTTAAATATATAAGTATACTAAATCATCACTTCACTTCAGCCTATCGCACTCCCCTGCTGGACATAGGCCTCCACAAGTTCGCGCCAAAAACGGTGTGAACTCATGTGTGTTGTGGCAGGCGGGTTGGTGACCGCAGGGCTGGCTTTGTCACACCAAAGGCATTGTTGCCCGTCTTCGACCTGTGTATTTCAAAGCCAGCAGTTGGACACTTAAATCATACATAGGCACTAAAAAGAATAATTAATAAGTGAATTCAAGGAAGTTATTGATACATTTTAATAATTACCTAATTCAATGCTGAGGTAAACAAAAGAGTGTGCATTTTTTGGCAAATATGTTGCATATACAGAATCCACTGCTTTACGTATGGCTGAAAAAATAAATGAATATAATTTTTTTCTAAAAAATTATTGATTCCGGATACAATAAACTTATTATGTCCATTTTGCAAATATCTTATTATGAATTTATTTATAGAGAAATAAGAAAAATTACTTGTATACTTACATGGTGAATCAACCAATCTATGGTTAATGAACAGTAGCATGGTGCCCTTCTTGTGTGAATAATTCACGTTAGTTATGTAACCATGAAGAGAAAGTGTTAACATGTCGTCCTTTAGTTGTATTTCAAGTAACTCCCGAGCTATGGAGTTACCATGGATCTAAAAAAAATAATGAACTATTAATCTCTTTTATATATAAAAATGAATCGCTGAATGTGTTGCTAAGCGCAAATCTCGAGAGCAGATGAACCGATTTCGTTAATTCTTTTTTTATAATATTCCTTGAAGTATGAGGATGGTTATTACGGAGAGAAAAATTTAAAAAATTCCCTGAACAAGTCTAAAAACAACACTTTTCTATATTCCCATACAAAAGATTCGTAATAATACTTAAAAGTCAATTTGAACTTTAATACCATACCATAAAGTTTAAGTGTTAGAGAAGGGGTTCCGGGAAGGATAAGTATTAAAAAAATTAATAAAACAATTTGAATCGACTGTTAGGCGATACGAAGTTCGCAAGGTCAGCTAGTCATATATAATTTGTAATAACTGTACATATAAATTACGTACGGCCCACCTGATGATAAGCAACTACTTATAGACTCTACAACACAACTATTACAGTAGCTTATAGACATCTGCAACACCATTAGCATCTCAAGCGTGTTGTCGACCCTACCCCCAACCAACCCCAGGAGCTCTGGCCACCTTACTTACCACAGGAACACAACACTGCTTGAGGGCAGTATTATTTAGCTGTGGTCTTCTGTATGATTGAGGTGCCTCCCGCTGCTGTGTCCCACCTAAGTAGAATATTAAAATATTATTTCACTATGATATACTCACAATCCTAACATTTTCTACAACAGATGATTTTATAGGTGTCTTTATATCTGTATTTTCACCAAACTTTTTCAGAGTGAACCCCACATGGCTGTTATGTATAGCATATCCACCGACTACCTCCATTATATGAGTGTATTCTTCATTAGGACTGCGGAGAGCTCTTTTACGAGCGATTACATTATAAAATAGATCTTCTACTGTTATTTGAGTTCCATTATTACCCGCACATGCTTTTAAAGGTCCTTTAAGTTTGCCATTTTCATAGGAAGCTCTGTATAGAATTTAGTCACAATAAAATATTTATAAGAAACCAATACCTACTTGAAATAATGTTCATTCAATGGTACTTCATCATTTATAATTATAGTTATGACTTATGAGAATCTATAAAATTAATACAAAATGACATCAATTACACTGGCCCACAAAAAAGAAGTTGGCACACCAAACAGCTATATAATTAAAATCAGTACATTATTTTCAAAGCCATTTTCTTTAGTTCAGTATTAATCCTTATCCAAATGAATATGTTAGTTAGCTTAGTCATTTAATGCAGATTAAAATTGCCCTTTACACTATGTCAACCAGATGAAGAGTTTTTGAGATATCATCGTTAGAAGTAATTAGCAGCGAAACATTATATTATATACTAATAAAATGTAAAGTGCACTTTTTTTGTGAACCTGTGTTATCATTCAACTCTTACTGTTTAGATTTGTTTTTTATTGTTTGACATCGTTAGTTTAATTATTTGATTCACCGAGGGCTTTATACATAATTATACTAGCTGTGCCCGCGACTTCGCCCGCATGGAATTAAAAGAAAATTATTGTTCAGTACGCAGAGTTACAAAATAAATTAATTTCTAAAACAAAAGTAGCCTAAGTTACTCCTTATTACATCAGCTATCTATTCGCAACTCTTCTTTCGGCTTCTTCTTTTTCTTCTTAGAACCTACACATCTCAGCGAAAAGCAAATTATTTAACACATGCATCCTGCCTGTGTTGACATATGGGAGCGAAACATGGGCATTAACAAAACACGTAACGAATAAACTATCCGTATGTCAACATGCCATGGAAAGGAGTATGACTGGGATCAAAAGAAAAGACATAATTAAGAGTAGCACAATCAGAAACAAAACTAAGGTACAGGACATAGCTCTGAAAATAAAAAGTGGAAATGGGCAGGTCACATGATAAGGGGAACAGATAAATGGAGTAAAATAATCACGCAATGGTAACCCAAGAGATGGAAAAAGGAAAAGGGGTAGACCACAAAGTAGGCGGGACGACGATATTAGACAGGTCGCAGGAATAACATGGGGCAGAGTGGCCATGGTAAGGCCAGAATGGAGAAGATTGGAGGAGGCCTTTGCCACGTGGCAAACAGACACGTAAAAGTGGTGCAAAAGGAAAATCGACTAATAATATATTAGAGAATTATTGTCGTGTCCAAATGAAGACTATGAAGATGAAGACATCAGCTATCTGCCAGTAAGAAACAGTCAAAATCGGTCCAGCCGTTTCAGAAATTAGCCGGAACAAACAGAGAGACACAAAAATTGTAAAAAATGTTATTTTGGTATGTGTACCATGTAAGAGTATACATCCATAATAATTATGCATTTAGTAAAAAGCGGTTATTTTAATATTACAAAGAGACATTTTATTTATTTGTATAGATTACAGGATTACAGTATTTTCACATTATATCTATTTAGTGTTACCATAATTTTCTTATCAGTTGGACACCAGCTTTACTCCAGTTATTCATTTAATTTAAAAATCCTTGAAAATCATTCCAAATAAAGTTTTATAGCAAAAAGTATTAGAACTTACTTATAAGCACATTTATCATTTGCTGTTTTAGTTAAAATAGTAAGGTGGGCAATGTGACTGATGCTCGCAAGGGCTTCTCCTCGGAAGCCGTATGTTATGATGGCTTGTAAATCCTCGTATTCTCTTAACTTTGAAGTGGTAAATCTTTCACACACTATATCCAAATTGTCGCTCCTAATACCCGTTCCATTATCTTGTATCTACAATTTTTTAGGTTAACTTTAAATGAAATAAAAAAGATATCTAGTTATACAGAATATTTCTACGAATAATTTGTTACCTGTAGATATTTTAGGCCACCTGCTTTGACGGTAATAATTATATTTGTCGATTTAGCATCCAAGCTGAAACGAAGTTCGATGCAGCCATAATATAAAGATTACAGATCTTTATATTTTATGTTATTATAAATTAAAATATATGTAAAATGGTCGGTTACATTACTTTTCAATTATTACATAAATAAATTAGTAATTGTATACCTATTTTCAATTAATTCTTTTAAAGCATTAGCCGGCCGTTGGACAATTTCGCCGGCCGCTATTCGATTAACTACGTCTTCATCTAATTTTTTAATCACACCAGGTTCATTCATTATTCGAAAGTTTTTATCTTTGGTTTTTATAACATATTATTATTAAATGTTAAATTATTATAGTTATTTAAATTTAAAAACTGCGTTCCTCGATTTATTGTTTATTATTATTGAAATTGAAACCATAGATTATACACTTTAACTAGATTGAAACCACAGAGTACAGTAAGTATACGGGAAATTGAAGCTCTTTTAGGGGTCGTTCAAGTATTACGTAACGCAAATTTTGAAGATTTTTGACCCCTCCTCCCCCCATGTAACGCGCCGTAACGTTTTCCTGTACCCCCCCCAGCCCATAAACGTTACGTAACACCCCAACTGACTATTTTTACCCAAATGTCACAACTTTGTTGCGAAAACTACCGAAAAGTCGCTTAAAAAATCGCGTTTGCAGTAAGTATAAATATATATATATAAAAAGGGATATAAACGAAAAGGGTTGCCAATTTGGGAGATTTTAGTACACTAGTTTTTTTTTATTTAAATAAAAAACAACGTTACGTAACGCGTTGTTCGAGACCCCTCCTCCCCCCTGTAACGCATCGTAACGTTTTACAAGACCCCCCCCTGCCCCCCTAATTGCGTTACGTAATACTTGAACGGTCACTTAAGTTGGCGGGGAGAAATCAATTTTTTTAACTTTTTTATTGCCAAATCGGTTGTTCGTCGTTTGTTCGTGATTGTTCGATTAAATTTATTGTTTGTTCGTTGTTCATTTTTTATAAAAAATGTTCAAAATTTTGACCTTAAGTTGGCGGGCAGAAATCAATTTTTTTAACTTTTTTATTGCCAAACAAATCGTTTGTTCGTCGTTTGTTCGTGATTGTTCGATTAAATTTACTGTTTGTTCGTTGTTCATTTTTTTATAAATGAAAATGTCAAAATTTTGAACACTATTGATAAAAAAATGAACAACGAACAAACAATAAATTTAATCGAACAATCACGAACAAACGATTTGGCAATAAAAAAGTTAAAAAAATTGATTTCTCCCCGCCAACTTAAGAGAGCTCAAAATTTTGAACATTATTTATAAAAAAATGAATGTATCTATGCTCTTTGCAAAGAGCCATGGCAAAGAGTTTTGAAGTCACAGAGTACTTACTTTGTATAATTATACAGGATGTCCCGCGATAAAGTGCAACCCCGAAAGGGTGAAACTAGACCATAAATTATCGACAAAAAACAGAAAAAAATTAAAAAATTAAAAAACATTTTTTTATTTTTTTTATTGACGAATTGAGATTTTTATATAGCTTACGTAGCCTCTTTGTACAAAAAATGATGATTTTTGTACGTGTTTTTTGGGATACAGGCGTAATTTTTTTTTATTTGAATGGCAATATGGTAAGAAATAATAATAAATCATAAAATTTCCTGGTATTGTGGGCATAATTCTGAGAAAATTAGAGATCATTGAAAAAAACAGTCATAAAAAATGTGTTTTTTTTCACAAGAAACATAGTTAAAGACATAATGCCACTTTTTTGCGAGCTAATTTTTATTTTATCCTTACCGCCAAGTACGTGGCGTAATATTTTATTTCATTTTAAAGTAATCGACCCACTACTTTGGAAGAAATCATCATTTTTTGTACATAGAGTCTACGTAAGATATAAAAATCTTAATTCGTCAATAAAAAATAAAATATTTTTTTAAAAAAGTTTTTTCTATGTTTTTTGTCGATAATTTATGGTCTAGTTTCACCCCCTTTCGGGATTGCACTTTATCGCGGGACCATGGACGTAATACCTACCTAACAGGACAGAGTACTCTGAAAATATGTATTTACGAAAATGAACACTAGTCCAACGACTTAAGTATTATATTCGGTTGCGCATTATACAAATGCAAAAACGAGCCGAGAGAGATAGTCACAACGGAGGCCTTGTGTCTCGTTCTTTCATATTGCCAGCATAAAAATGTTTCTGATCAAAAATTATGGCTGACCTAAAACTCCATTGAAACAATTGTATTTTAATGTTATTTTACCAATTGTAAGTCAGCAAATCATAATTAAAATTAATTTCTTTAAATTTATTCTTAAATAAAAAGAAAACATAAATTATTATTTTGCCTATTTCTTTTTTTTCTTACGGTAACTCTCGTAAACATCACAGTGGACATTGTTTAAGACTGTAATAAAACTGAATATAATGCTTAACACCTTGTGTTAGTGTTCATTTTCGTATAAACAAATTTCCATCTACAACTATGGTGACCATGCGTCACTTTATTCACTTTTATTGATATTAAAGAAATGTTTGTGTTATAAATACTATTTGTTGTTCAAATAAAAATAAAATATTAAATTTAAAATAATTGTAATGACATTATTTGGACTGTATTTACTTGCCAACTGTAACAAATATAGCATTAAGGTCTAAGATTAATAAATAAATAACTCGTACTATTTGTATTGTTTACTAGCTGTGCCCGCGACTTCGTCCGCGTGGAATAGTGACTGGACAGCATTTTTTCAATACATGTTTTGGTTTATTTTGGATTATAAGCACCGTCGTTTGGTTATTTACATGTTCAACGTGATTCTTTAAATTGGCATAACTTTTTATTTATGAACCGATTGACATAAAACAAACACTAAATGTTAAGTGCAGCCTAGCACAATATATTAGTGAAAACTACACCTAAATTGGATAAGCCGTTTCTGAGATGACAGACAAACACATTTCTGAAACAGACAAAAATTCTAACAATCATTGTTTTGAGTGCTATTTGCGTTGATAAAGGTCCCAATAATATTTTTTCTATATATCTTCCATTTCCATTCATACAGAAAGCGATCTGTTACATTTTTATTATATGTATTGATTTTGTAATCCATCCCTTGTGCAAATGTCTGTATATTGACACACATGAAAACAAATAATAAATATAATAATATAATATTTATTATTTATTCATTATAAATAAATCTAATAATATAATAATAGTCGTCAATACTGGTGTCAGATTTTTCAAGTTTCCAAATCTTAATGTCACCCTATTAGAAAGGGACACAAGGCCTCCGTACTAACTATCTCTGTCGGCTCGTTTTTCAGCTGCGAGTGCTCTGTCCTTAGTTACTATGTCCATGCGCGGGACAGCCTGTATAGGAAATTTGAAGTCTTGAAGTCAACACCAAATGTCAACACTCAACTTGAAACCTTGAAACAAAGAGTCCTTGAAACTTGAAAGTTGAAGTCGAAACTCGAAGATTTAAGATAAACAATAATTTATCTCTTTGTGTTTGTAGCGTTTCGAACTTTGAAGAACTGTATTGAATTTCATTGTGGTCTACTTAGAATCACAGATTAGTATATAATATGTAGCTAGCCTTAGAATCTATATGGAGGTAGAAAAATATTTTTACTAAATTGACATAACAACAAAGTATTCCTGTGTATGTGTACATAACAATTGTAACATTTTAAATACTAATTTAAACAACATAGTGAAATAAAAACTAAATTATGTCGGAATTCGAGATGGATATTGAGTCAGAGAGTGACGAAGAAAATGAAATCCAAGACTTGGAGCAACTTAACGCAGTATTAATTAATGATGAACCGTGCTCGAGTACATCGGCTTCACAAATTTCAATAAGCACGAGTATCTGCAGTTTTTCATCGCAGTACGAGGAGTATTCAAAGATAGAGGCAGTGTTAAATCTCAATAAAATGTGCGATGAAAAGTGGCGTCGACTTGAAAGAATACTTCAATCCCGTCTACGTGAATGTCGACAAAGGTTGAGGGACATTCAGGGAACGGATAATGTAATAAATGACAAAGGTGATAAAGCTGAAACATTCCGTTATGTCCACTGTGGAAAACCTTATTTCAAAGACAAAGCTAACTTTCCAGCTCCAGATAATGATGATACTATACTTATGGCTAAATCTGAAATGTATGACTTTTCAAACGTTGTATCGGTCCCTGGCTGGACGGTCAAAGATAAAAGTCAGTTTAATACATTAATACTTAAGTTGTCACAAGAAAAAAGGAAAGCAGACATAAATTCTGAAATCGCAGCATTGAAACGTGAAAGCAAAGTAAATGGGAAAAATAATGATAAGAAAATTGCAAAGTTAACAAAAGAATATGATAAGGTAAATAAAATGTCGCTTAAAGAAGTAGCTCTCCCTATAGATGAGGAGTATGACTGGGATTTAATAGAAAATAAATTAAATTTTAGGCATACTGCTCAGGAGTTTAGATCTCTTTGGAAGTTATTCCTTCATCCGAGTATTAATAAAAGCATTTGGAGTAGAAGTGAGCATATGGCACTGCAAAAAATTGCATATGATGAAAACCTACAGAACTGGGACAAGATAGCGAAAGATTTAAATACTGGAAGAACAAACTATCAGTGTTTCGTATATTTCCGTACTAACATGATAAATACTTTCACCGGTCGGAAGTGGACAAAAGAGGAAGAAGAATATCTTAAGAGATTAATAGAATATTATAAAGAAGACAACTACATTCCATGGGGCAAGGTGGCATCATCAATGGAGAATAGAACTAAAATTCAAGTTTACAATAAATATTTTAGGATGTGCGAACAAAGAAAAGGCAGATTTTTAGCAGAAGAAGATGCAGTCATATTAACTTGTTGTGATAATTTCGGACCAAACTTTAAAAAGATGACAAAATATCTTCCAGGTCGGTCCCTCACACAATGTAGAACCCGATATCAGGTTTTGGCCAAAAGAAGAATATCCACTGTATGGACAATAGAAGAGGACAAGAAACTTGTCCAGCTGATGGCAAATCAAGATTCAACCACTAATTATTCGAGTATAGCAGCATATTTTCCTGGAAAAGATAGGGTGCATATAAGAGCTAGATATATAACATTGTCAAAATGGATGAGAAGGAATCCGAATGTAGATATTGCCAAGGCACCAAGGCGTGGTGCGAGGCGATTAGGTCATGGTCACTCTGCAGATGACTTAAATAGAGCCATAGAAAGTTTGAAAAATAAAATACAATCAGAGGTGATAGACAAAAAAAGCAAAAAGTTAACAGAAAATTCACCAGAAAATGTAATAGAAGATGCCATTGTTGCTCACCTTGTAACTGAAAATGTAAAAAGGGAAGAAGCTAGAAGAATTCAAGTAGAGCAAGAAGAGGCAAGTGCTTCAGACAATTTAGAAATTCTGACAAGTAAAAACTGCAATGTGACCAACTTACGTAAAATACTTATATTATTGAGAGCAAAATTAAATAAGGAAAAATTTTTGAAGAGTTCCTATGGTGAAAAATATAAAGGATTGTTAGAGCCGGACAGTGACAAACAAACTTTAAAAGTAAAGTCATATTCCAAGCAAAATTCAGAAACGAACATAGTAATAAAGGAAACCCCTGATATTTGGGGAAATGTTTATTTAGGTCCCTTGAATTATGTTCTACCACCACATTACTCATCAATAACTGGTTGTAAGAGATTAATGTCGTATGTTTGTACTAAACAAGAAAGTGTAGACATAAACTTAAATGTTGTAATCAGGAAAAATGCTTTGTTAAAAAATCAGGCATTTTTATTGATGGAGCGGTTTAATTCCTTGTTTCTGTGGCCATTGTTACTTTCAAATTCACATCCAGAGACATCTGGGGCAGTAAATGAACTTGCACATAATTATCCTGAAAATTATACATTATTTGATAATGAACACCATACTTCTTCAATGGTAATTAGGGAATTAGGAAATGATGATGTACCTGAACAAGACCCCTAAATAGAAAGAAATCATGGTAAACTGTGTGTAATGGTTTTAATGTAATAAAGTTTTAAACTTGTTTTATGTGTTTTATTTGATGAAAAAACATTTATTTCATTATTTTTTACTTTATCATAAAGGCAATATATATGTATATGTAATGTTTAAGTAGGTATATAATATACTTTTCTATTTTCTGAAAATGGTTAAAAATTAAAAAAAAAATGCAAAGTAATACATGTGAAATTTTCACATCTTCTTAATTATAAAAATTTATTAATGTTATAATTCTATAAAGAATAATACATTTTCCAGATAATATTTAATTTAGGTAAAATAGAATATATTTTTTCAAAATACTACTTCAAAATTAAAAAAAAAACCAAAATTGTAAAAAAATATCTATGAATAATCTCTTAATTTCAAAACTGCCAAAAAAAAATGTAGGTACCTATTATATATTTGTGTAGTTTGATTTAAAATTAAACCACAGTTCTTCTGTTTTAAACTTGGTTATTAATTGATTACATTTTGTTACTATACAATATTTAAACAAACACATTTATTTTACTTGTGTACCTTTATTATTCCTAACTAAAAATAATCAGTTAGGCTATAAGATCTAAGTAATCAGTTTTGACAAGTATAATCCAGTCATTATAGTAAGTTCACCTCGGAATTCGAGATACCCAGCTGTAAGTCTGTAAAATGTAAATACTTGTATATTGACACCCTAAAACTTGTCTCAAAACCTACATATGATAGGGTGTGCGCAACTATTAAATTTCAAGGTCAAAGGTCACAAAAATCGGGTTTTTGCGCATTTTTTTGTAAATATCTCATTTCCTATGAGTTTTTTGCTATTTGTATTTATTGTCAATATTGTAGAATATAAAATTGTCTACAAATTTTGTTTAAAAAATTTTTTTATACGGTGAACCGTTTTCGAGATAGAGGGCGGAGAGCGCGCGGTCACAGCATCACTTCAGGTCACCCGGTGCCTCCGGTCGAAAACGCGCCATATATAGTTGATGAACTATCGATAAATCAATGATTATAAATATTTGTCAATTTTTATTAACTATTATATTATATTTTATCATATTTTCCTAACCTATCCACTTTTTATTCAGTATTAATTTATTTAACAAAACTTACCTGCCCATGTAATTGCAGAATTGTTAATGAAAATATAGGGATTATATTTGAATTTTAACCTAATTAATATTAATAACTTCTTACGTGATGAAAAAATAATAATTATGAATTAACCTTTTTTTTTTATTAATATACCAAGCTTTTGATAGAATATTAGCTTGTGGCCTTGTGCATCACGCGCTCTCTCCGCTCTCTATCTCGAAAACGGTTCACCGTATGAAAAAAAATTTTAAACAAAATTTGTAGAGAATTTTGTATTCTACAACATTGATAATAAATATAAATAGCAAAAAATTCATAGGAAATGAGATATTTACAAAAAAAGCGCAAATTACCGATTTTTGTGACTTTTGACCTTGAAATTTAATAGTTGCGCACACCCTATCATATGTAGGTTTTGAGACAAGTTTTAGGGTGTCAATATACAAGTATTTACAGACTTACAGCTGGGTATCTCGAATTCCGAGATTCTTACCCAATTTAAGCTTAATTGACTGGACTTATTATATTAAATCTTGTTAAGTAAAACATGTTTATACAACTACCGAGAAAATATTGATAGAATTAAGATGATCCAAATTCGAGATGCATATAAATATATATATATGTTACTAAGTAATAAAAAAATCAGAAAATTATATTTTCAAATTAAAATTCTTTTCTTAATAACTAAGTACAAAATCTTACCTAAAGAAGAGCTTTGTAACTAATAATAAGATACAAAATTAAATAATGTATGTTCCAAAAAATATTGCTTTTGTGAATTTTGCTTTACTCACTTAAAATTATATAAAAGAAATATTCTTGCTATTTAAACTTTATAACTGTATTAAATTTACTCTGAATAAATACGTAGTTGAATTAATGTTTTTAAACTTTCTAATTTTTAATTAAAAAGTTTTCATTGTCAAAGTCATAAATACCTAGAGATAAAGAAAAATAATATATGTATGTAAATAAAACACTACATATTACAAAAGTAATTCAGTGCCTTGTGTCTAATTTAATAATATATTTTTACATACAAATAATTTTATTACTATATTTTACTAGCTCTTAACAGTTTCTAAATCCATAATGTCCATAATACTCAATAGTCATCGTTGTTAGTTTACCTTGGCCTTTTCAAGAGACAATTTCCCTTAATTTTAGCCGAGCTACAAAATGGATAGTCATTGAAGTTGCTTTGCGTTTCATTAACAATCCAACTTGCGACTGTCTCATCCTTACGTGTATGACCATTTTATTTACAGATCTTAAATTACATGTATGACAACGTAATTTTTATCTTACATTAAAATGCATATTTATAGGTATGATTTGTATGGTATTAAGTTTTATTCTAACTCCCAAAAAGTCACAGATCTGCCAATGATATACTATTTGAACACGACTGAAACAATTATCCGTGGAGGCTAATGGGACCAGCCCAGTTAGTGAGGCCAGAGCATTCAGTGCGGTTAATGCTGATAGTCCTGCCAATGTGGCTATTGCTGCTAGTCCAGTTAGTGTGACCAACACATTTAGTGAGACAAACACAGTTAGTGCAGCCCGTACAGTTAGTACAATCAGTACAGTTAATGTGATCACTATGGCTTGCATGGATAACTGCAGTCAGTGTGGTTAGTGCTGTCAGTGTCACAAGTGTGGCTAGAGTGGCTAGTGTGGCTAGCATAACCAGCTTGACTATTGCAGTGTCTTAGTGAGGCCAGCGCAGTTATTGCTGCCAGTAGTTAGTGCGGTCAGCATGGCTGGTGCTGTCATTGTGACCCGTGCGGGAAGTGACCAGTATGGCCAGAGTGGCCAGCGAGAACGATGCAATTATCGCATTAGTGTGGTCCGTAGGGACAGTGCAGTGAGTGAGTGAGTCGGTCTAGTTGGTCCCCACTACTTTAGTAGTATCAATATAGGCGCTAAGGTAGTCAGGGCGAGCGTCCAAACTGGGTGGGGGCGAGGCGGGCTCCCGGCGTCGCTTGCGGTTCTTCTTGTTCCAGGGCGGGTAGGGGATCTTCAGGTGTACCGTCTGAACGTGGAGCTTCACTGTATTCTTCTGGGAGAAGCGTCGGTTGCAGTGCGGGCACTGGTACTTCTTTTCACCTGTGTGTACCTGATATAATGAGAGGTTAGTTTATAGTTTCTTGTAGTTTTAAATTACGATGGTGACTTTATGAAATAAATGTGACTGGACGAATCCGAGGAATAAGAGGACTGTGATAAAAACATATGGCTTTACATGATCGTGACAAATGGAAATATAAATCGTTAAACTAATAAAAACCTATAACTCAGCTCAGCCTAATTATGCCATTTGATTATATCATTAACTAGCTTCTGCCTGTGACTTTGTCCGAGTGGAATGGTTAGTTTCCGCTAATGCTAACTTAAACCCGCGACTTCGTTTACGTAGAACTTGCGAAACTTTAACTGTTTACGCAGCGGAAGCTCACAAAAGGAAAAAAAAAACCGATTTTGAAACATTCTTCATTACTGTTCCGCTGTTATTGGTCTTAGCGTGATGATATATAGCCTATAGCCTTCCTCGATAAATGGGCTATCTAACACTGAAAGAATTTTTCAAATCGGACCAGTAGTTCCAGAGATTACCGCGTTCAAACAAACAAACAAACAAACTCTTCAGCTTTATATATTAGTATAGATAAAAGACAAAGTCTAGCATTTGTATACCCGTATTCACATTACTCACCCACATTGCCTTATGCAGTTGGCCAAAAAAACTGTGACGACCGTTTCCCAAAGTGTTTGTGGCGAAGCAGTATTCACATCCTGGTAGGAAAGGTGACGGATTTATTTATTACTTATTGTTATTAATGTGAATTAAAACTTACAACAAGATGTCTATCGCGATTGTTCTGCATGCTGAAGCGTCGGTCGCAGTGCGGGCACGAATATGGTTTCTCTTGCGTGTGCGTCCGCATGTGTACTACAAGGTTGGCGTGTTGCTGCAACAGACAATAATTAATTTAATTTAGCTCCAGGGTGCCAATGAGCCCTATAAAAACTAGTG
Organism: Melitaea athalia; assembly: GCA_905220545.2. NCBI lineage: Eukaryota > Metazoa > Arthropoda > Insecta > Lepidoptera > Nymphalidae > Melitaea > Melitaea athalia. The sequence continues at coordinate 7,403,711 of HG992199.1, read as the reverse complement.
TGCGTTTTTTTTATCTGTCATATATATTTTTGATTTCTGTTGTGCTGTACCGGCAACACATCAGTATTGTGACGAGTCAACCAAAAATAGTAGAGTGTCTATAATTAAAATAATTTTTTGAACTGTAAAAAAAAAACAAAACAAAAGATAACTATCAGTCATCATCAGTTCAGCCTATTGCAGTCCACTGTTGGACATAGGCCTCTAAGGTCGCGCCAGAACGATAGCTAGTAGTTAGATAACAAGTAAAGTATCAATCACCCTAGTCTTATGTCCGCAGATGTCGCACATGTACCGCTTGAGGTAGGGCGCGCCGGGGTGCTCCGCGTCGTAGTGTCTCACCGCCTGCGTGTCGTTTAGTAGGTACTTGTTGCACTGAGGAGTTTCATTATACGTTAATATTGCCCTGGACAAAAACTTATAGATATGTCCATTTCTCCACTAGGACACTTTCAGCTGTTTATTTAAATGTATGTAGTATGTATACCCCAGAATAAGGGCATTATATTTTACAAAAAAATAATACATATGTGGACATTTTTATTCGTAGCCATAAGCCATAATTTGAATTACTTTTCCACAAAAAAAAAGTCAAACTTTTTCTGCAAAGCTGACAAACAAGCATACGGCCCGCATGATGGCAAGTGGGATATCGCAACGCAATTTATGTATGTCTGCAGCACTTACACACGAACACAACACTGCTTGACAACAGTGTTATTTAGTTTTTTCATACCACCCTGTATGGTAAGTAAACTCAAATAAATGATATAAAGATATAAGAGACTAGCCGACCCGTGCCCACTTCGTTGGGCGTTAATTACACAAACGTAGGGAGCCGACAGCGCGGGTGAGCCGCGCGGCATCCTGTCGTGATAGACGCAGCGGGCGCCTACAGCGATGAATAAAATAGTAATAATATCGTGTATTTATTATTTTAAATTACAGAACCAAATAACATACTTTATATAGCACTTAAATAAATAATATGTTGCTCCAACGCCATCTATCAAAAAGCAAGAAAACTTCGTCGTCGATTGACTAAAATAAGACTAAATAACGTCGACAGATTATTATTAAATAGTTTCCTTACAGCGATAGATGGCGTTATAGCGATATAGTTTATTTACCATTTTGATATTATATTTTATTATTTTTCTTATTTACTGAATTTTTTGTTCAATTACAATAAAATATAGCCTATGTTACTCCTGAATAGTGTAGCTTTCTGTTAGTGAAAGAGTTTTCATGATCGGATCAGTATTTGCGAAGATTACCCCGTATATACAAACAAAGCTATAAACTTTACCTCTTTATAATATTAGTATAGATGTACTCACGATGTCGCAGTGCGAGGAGGTAGCTCGGCCCATGTTGATGACGCCCTTGTCCGTCAGCCGTCCGCCTTCGCCATCCTCCGCACCTAGCTTCGTGATCGCACTACATAAACACACATATAGCTTTTTTTAAACATTCATATTTTCTACTAGAATAAAAATGAATCACTGAATATATAACTCGAGAAGGCTTGACGATTTCAGCTATTTTTTTTTTAGTTTTGTAATACTTAGCGCTATTATATAGAGGTATGATTTTTCAAAATTAGTTTTTTTTCGATGTCTACGTTTGTAGTAAAGAAAATTACCTTGGTGAAAACTTGCGAGAGCGCTTAGACCTCTTTAATGTGGCCCTGTCGTAAAATGCGTTGTTATTGGCCGTCTACATTCTATTAACAATCGTCATAGCACGAAAAAAAGAAGGACGTTTATAACACTTGCAAGCGCCCTTAGACCTCCTTAATGCTATCGCGAAATCCGTTCTTGATGGACTTGTAGCACAAAACAACGTACAACGTGTAGACTTTCACAAACATTTTCGAGCGCCCTTAGACTTTCTTACCTACCGCAAAATCCGTTCTTAGTGCACGTCTACTAAGTATTAACTACTTTTCTGTCAAATTTTAAGTTCATTGCACAAAAAAATGAATGACTTAAGTAAAAACTTGCAGGAGCCCTTAGGCTTCCTTAATGCGGCCCTCGTTACGAACACATTTCTTAGTAGACGTCTACTAAATATTAACTGCCCCATTGTCAAATTTGCCCTTAGACCCCTATTATCTGGCCCTATCAAAGAAATCTGCTCCTAGCAGACGTCTACTAACTTTAAACTACCTTCCTACAAAACATGTCCATAAGCCAATAGGTTTTGGAAATTTCGTGATGAGTGAATGACCTAAGGATTTGATTATATTATGTACAGAATATACAAATAAAAGATAATTTTATTAAAAATTTACAAAGCAATGCTCAAAAGCCTCATATTTTACGATTGAATTTTTATGGAATATCATACTTTTAATTTTAACAATTCTCCATAATATAAGAGGCGTTTGCCCAACAGTGAAATATTTATATTAAAAACTCACCGGTTAGTGTCAGCATGTTTGTTGGAAGAGCCAAGATGGGTAGTAAAGGCGTCATCGTCTCGGAATTGAACCCCGCACTCAGCGCAGTACAGCGGATTCGATGTGTCCACTTTGCCTTCATTCTCTTCCATTTCCTGTTTTTAATGTTTTATTTAATGTAGCTGTGGAGTCTATATAATTTTATCACTTACCGATATTACTTAGTTAATTTGTTGTGTGTTGTGTGTTATTCCGTCTTAGAATCATTCAGTTTACAAATAAATTTAACATTTTATCTAAATCCAATGGTTTTAAAAATCGGCCTTACATGCAGATTTCAACACTCTTATGCATTCTTATTTTCTGAGCCCACACCTTTAATTACAAAAAAATTTAATTGCCAATGATTTTCTACTTGAATTAAAAATGTATTTAGAAAGTTGAAATTCTCCATAGATTCATCTTTAAGAACTTTTAAATTGAAATTATAAAAGATTATATTATACTAGGTGACCCCGAAAAACCTTGTTTTACCATATAGATATATGTTAATAGCCCGCGCAACCCCCTCTTATGGGTGGAATTTAGTAAAATCCGTTCTTAGCTGACCTCTACTCGGTGAAAGGAATATTCCTACCAAATTTCAAGTCTCTACGCCTTATGGTTCCAGAGATATCGTGATGAGTCAATATATGGGTGGAAATCTCTTTTATATATATAGATTATGGTACAGTTGTTGAAGATTAAAAAGTTAACATAAAAAGATTGTTTTTTATTTCACCTAACTACATACTAACCTCCTTGCTATGGGTCTTCAGTTTGTGTATGTGTAGACCTGTGACGCTCACAAAGCTGTGTCCACACAAGTTGCAAATGTTGGTCGACGGGTGCATCTTACGGATGTGACCTAGCTTCGTGGACTCCTTACTAAAAATAGTTAAGTAATTACTAAAAATTTGAAAAAACAAATATAAAATTAGGCAGTATTAATTCAGGTCTGAAAATGTATACAGTATTTTTGGATAGTTTTAGAACATCATGTTATTAATAGACGATCCCACACTAATTTTTGTAACTAATGGTTCTCTATTTAGTAGAACAAAAATATATACTCACGAAAACTCCTTTTTACAATGTGGACATGGGTATGTAACTTTTTTGTGCCATCTATAATGAACTTTAGCTTGACCCCTGGAAAAAAATTATTAAAATAACATATAATAAATAAATATTTTGAAAATTTTGGAACTGAGTAAACAATAAAGTTACATGATAATATTATAATAAATAAATATCTTATAACATACACACACCGTCGTCTGTCCCTACAGTATGCAACTTAAAGCTTGGTATAGGTAACAGCCGGCTGATATTGCTAAATATTTTTTTTAATAAAATAATATACATAGAAATATTACATATATAAATACAAATATTACACCCAGACTCAGGAGCGAATCGAACTCGCAACCCGCAGAGCAGAAAGCAGGGCCACTACCAACTGCGCCAACAAGCTAATCAATTCATGGTCTGGGCGTTTGTGTATTGTTTCCCAAAACAAGAAATAAATTATAGTGGAGGCCGTTGAGTGTGAGGTGTTTATAATTATTGTTACCTATTAAAGCATGTATAGCCGCACATCTGACATGAATATTTGAAGATGTGACATCTAGTCATGTGTTTGTACATCTTTCCAGTGCTTGGATAGCATATTTTGCACGCATCGCATTGCAATTTGCCTGATAATGCCTGGAATAAATATTTGTCTTTAGATAATCATGAATAAATAAATCAAAGAAGTACAAGTTTTCTCATTCTTTTATTATCATTTTTAGATTATTATCGATACTAACTTTTTAAAGTTAATTAATTTTCGATGAAAAAATAGTCAAGTAATACGCATTATTAGATTGTAACTCGAAAAGTACTTGTCAGATCTCGATTAAACTTAAATGGGACCATGTCAACGAAATCGGTCCACCCAGTAATAAGTTCTGAGGTAGCATTCACAAAGAAAAAAATACAATCGAATTGAGAACCTCCACCTTTTTTGGAAGTCGGTTAAAATACTTACAGGATCATGTTTCTTCAAATGTGTCTCAAATGTCGTCGCAACTCTAAAGCCTTTAAAGCAATATTTACATTTGAACGGTGAATCAATATAGTTTTTGGTCTTTTGTCTATCTCGCACTAAAGCATATTGTTCATCTTGACTTATAGCAGTTTGTATGGGAAAGTCGTGTGGTACTTCTGTTTTAGTTCCTAGCCTACGTATAGCGGACTTATTCTTTCCACTACCCTTTGTTTCTTTACTTGAACGCGACCAGCTAGATTTCTTTTTGGAAATTTCTTGGAAATGACCCCAGTAATAATGTCTTTTAGCTGAATGTCTGAAAATGTAAATATATAATAATATGAAATAGAACATAAAAGAACAAAAATATTTGTTTTAGTCTTTTAGCTGTTTATTCATTGATCAATCATTAATTTATCTCTCATAGTTAAAATAATTTATTCAGAAATCTTTTATTTATTTATTAAACTTCACATGACACAATTCTAGCATAGACACAATAATTAGCAATTTTGTCAATTTCAAATAATAGTTTGTTTTGGCCAAAATTGACATCCAAGACAAAGGAGAATGGGCAAATTGGCCCAAAGATACAAAAGTCTGTCCCCAGGGTTGGCACGTAGTACATTCAAAAGAGTTTTATATACGGACCATTTCTTTATATGGAATCGTAACAATCCAACCTACAGAAAAAGAAATAATGAATAAAAAAGATCCGAAAGTAGGTACGAATTTGGTAGAGGAGTACATTAAAACGCAAACATTTTTATTTATTTTTATTTCAGTTATTATATATTTTCATCGTCTACAATAACAGTCTAAAAATGCTGCAGGGTGACTAACGGCGTCATATCGTGCCCATCCCAGGAACCACTGGTACCCACCCAGTAGCACTACCTGAGCGGGCTTGATTTTTTGGTTTAAATAAAGTCGCCAAATAAGAACGATTTTCTCGCACACCATCATTTAAATCTAAAGGAATATCCCCGTTGTATAAAATATTTAAAGTCAAAGTCAAGTCTATGATAAGAATTATTTTATTTTTTTATTTAGTATGCATTTTTATAATTTTATTAACTGTAGTATAACTCAGCAACTACAGATTAGAATTCAATGAGGTTCAACTCGCAGAGATAAACGTACGTGATGTGCCAAACGGCGGTAGTGCCAACCCTGGGGGCAGTAAAAAATTTTTTTGGACCAAGCTCCATACATTTTTGCCCATCCTCCTTTTTATTTCAGTTTTAGCTATACATCTTATTCTCTATAGTTCTATTGAAATTCTAATTAAAACTTGATTTACCTATCAAAATTCACTTCGGGACACTTCTTACACAAGTACTTGTATAAATGTTTCTCTGTCATGTGACTTTTTAATAAAAGCTCTGATCTATAATAATACTTGCACAGAGTACAGAAGAAGGTACCATTAATACTCTGAAAATAAATTTATACAGATTAATATATTAAAACTTCTACAATGTCAATGAAATATGAGTATATTTTACCATTTCATGCATTCTCATATGTGCTTTCAGTCGACATTCACTGTTATAGGTTTTTCCACACACTTTGCATGAAAACTTGCCTTGTGCGAGTAGCTTATAAACATCAACGACAGCTCTAGCCTCTTTCATAGATATTGGTAATATTGTAGCATAATCCTCTTCTAAATTCATACCACTTGTGTCGATTTGCATATAAATGCTATCACTATTGTCAATCTCAATTTGTGGTTCATCGAAGTCATCAAAGTTGCTGTCAAAGTAAATGTCCTCATTTTCCTTAGAATCAAGATCGGCACTTTCTGCATTGAATGTTTCGAAATCTTTGACAATAGGATCTTCTTCTTGTTTAATATTTACTTCTAAATCCACCCAAAGTTTAGGCTTTTTCTTGGGCACTTCAAATGTCAGATCATCAGAAGTAGTGTCATAGTGAACTATAGTTATATCTTCCTGTTGTTGTACATCTACAAAATTATGTTTTGAATTTCTGTGTTTAACATTTTCATATTTAGTTTTAGTGTGATCTGCAGCTAGATAAGACAAGGTGGGTTCTATGTTTAACATATTCAAATCTAGTTCTTCGATGATAGAATGGGTTATCTGAAATTTATGAACACTTTATTATATACGTACAGAAGAAGAAAAATACATCTTATTAAAATATAAGTATAAAGGCTGAAATTTATGACAGCATATTACTGTCTTAAGGATGTTAAATAAACAAGGGTGGACTGTAATTTTAACAACTGGTATGTAATTTAAAGTAGACGTGACAACAGGCATTTCTATTAATTTGTATTGAAATAATAAATGGCGGCAGTGGTGTGCGGATGCACTTGCTTCTCTCTTTTCCATCTCCTCTCTAACGTCGCCTCCCTTCATCTGTTCATGGGTGCTTGGAGAACTGTTTGTTATATTTTAGTGGATTTATTGAAAATGCATCAATAGATTGATGTATCTTGTTACAACAGGAGTTGTTGATGAAATATTCATAATATGAATACAAATTTCTTGTTTACATTGTTACATACATCGTTTATTTAATATACTAAAAATGAAGGTTGCTAAGCGCATAACTAGAGAATGGCTCGACCCCTTTGGCTAATTTTTTTTGTATGTTCCTTAAATCCCACAGAAGGTTTTTATAAAAAAAAAAAAAAACAAGAGAACGAAGTCTGTCCGGCCATCTAGTTATTAATAAAATAAAATGTTATCAATTGAAGCAAGATCTTACCTTTTTATCTCTTTCTAGAATTTGTCGTAACGCATAATATGTTCGTTGGCATTTGTCACGGAATCGTATGGATTTTTTTACATATGCCACACACTGATAACACAAGTACTCAGGTAAACCATTTTGACTGTGAGTCTGTAATAAATATGTAAAAATATTTGCAGACAAAGTGCATTTATATGTATTACTATACATTTTATATGCGTAAACAAACATTGAAGACACTACATTTTGACAAAATTAATTTCTAACATTAAAAGTACTTTTTCAAAATAGTAAATACGTCGTCTGTACAAGTTGATTATAAAATTAGAGAATTTTCATATCGTTTAATAATAAATATATGTTTTAAATAGCATATACATACCATTAAGCCCGACACTAAATTATATTCATGTCTTAATTGTCCTGTGTTCATATTGAACACTTTCACGTCAGTTTTCAAGCACACAGTACAAGCTTTTAAGGCAAACATACCGACAATTTAATTCAACTAGTATTGAAATTCACCTTATTAATAAAAATAGTCCGCAAGTTATCATTTTCACTATATATCACTACAAATACCGACCAAATACCGACTCCAAATTGATATTAAACAGCCTGGCGCAACTTCAAGGTAAAAAAACGATTGTATGAAACGGGAGCGAATTTTGAACCCGTCTAAGTTTGAAAAAACATCGACATCTACAAAGCAGTATGTAATTGACGGCATTCGAATTTAGGCGGATTATACTTCGCCGCCATCTTTGGCCGCCATATCGTGTCATTTGACTTGCATTTCTATTTTCCCTTATGTGTGGTAGCTGAGAAGTCGGATCTGTGCTCTTTATATAAAAAATTTAACCATCTAATTAGGTATTTGCTATATATTTTGCATATATTTGGGTATAGTGATCGTCTAAGGCAAAAATGAGTGGGTTCCAAAAGAAAAAGTGCGAAATATGTGGTGCAAAAACATGTCGAATGGACGGCCAAAAAGAATATTCATGGCAAGATTTCCTCTTGACGAAGATCGGTAAGTGCAGAATATAATTTATTACCGCGTAAAATAACTGTGTAAATCATAATTTTCATCAAACAGTTGGTTTTTCGGGTAAAATAATGCATAACCTTATTGATATGCAAAGAATAGTGTTGTGTATGTTTTATCGATAATTTTGATTTGAAGTGAAGAACAGATGAGAGGTGAAAATGTATTATTAATATTAACTACTCTTTATACCAATCTGATAACTCAGACTAAGTAGGTATTACTCAAAACAATCTAACGATTCTGGTCAAAGATATAAGTACTCTTTGTAATTCCCTCTGAGATAATTGTATTTTTATTAATTATCATCAGGTATCTATTACAAATTTTAACATAGTTTTCTTTTTAGCTGCAAACAATGGGTAGAGGCGACTGGTAACGAAAACTTGATAAACGTGCCTATAGAAAAAATTGAATCAATTAAAATATATTTGCGGCAAGCATTTTCATACAAAATATTTCAAGAAAAGGAAAACACAGTTAAAGAAAAATCCAGCCTACACCGGCAATCTTACGAAGATCGTCGGTCCAACGGGCCGGAGGACGTCCCACACTGCGTTTGCCAAGACGCGGTCTCCACTCCAGGACAAAACAGGACACTTTTTTTTGTTAAAGTTTGAACAAAATAAAACTCTGAGTATAGATACTTTGTTTTTTTTTTAATTATTAACCTACCTGAACTATTAACAAAAATTGTCATAGGGGTCACACACTCGTATCGACAAATATCGATATCGATAATTTCTGTGAAATCCACGTGAAATCCCTATTTATTTTGTTCTTGATATTGGCATTACGTATGTCATGAAGATGACGTTTGCGGCTTCATATTGGCAAGACTTTTCGCTTCCATTTCATACTTAGTAGATTTTACGCTATTTGTATGGGACTCCCGTCTCTTAAAACGTAGTGGTTATATACTCTTTGTATTAAATCAAATTTAGCAGTCAAATGTGACAAACAGAAGCAGTGTTACCAACTCTCAAAAATATTTATCCCTAAAGTTTGTGTCAAAACCCCTAAACTCGCCTTAATTATTGAGTTGTCCCCCTAAAAAATATGTAAATATAAATTTATAATGATTTATAAATAATATACTGTAATATGTTTCAAAAGTATTTATATTATAAGTTATTTAATGCATAAAAAATTTCGTCTTCTTCTAAAGATTCAAATTTTTTTAAAATCATACATATTGACATTGAATAAATTTAACATTTTATTGGATGGATTAAGCACCAGTGGCGCAAGTATTGCCGCCAGTCATCACAGAATGGTTGTCAGTTTGTCACTGTTGTAGAATTATGTACCTACTAGATGTCGTTATAAGTCGCTAGGTCAAAAAATAAATATTAATATTATCAATTTGAAAATATTAAAGAGTCAAAAAATCCCTGAAAATACCCCTAAAAATTTCAGACCCCTAAAAAAATCCCATCTCACTTATTAACCCCCTAAATTTGGGGGGAAAACCCTTAAGTTGGGAACCGTGAACAGAAGTTTGAAGTTTGAAATTACTTTTTTTTTTTGTGTGTGATTTTTTGACCTGGTAATTACAACCTACAATGTGCGTTTTCCAATATCAGCACTAAAGCGCATTATGCGGTATAATGCTCAATGCTCAACGTTGAAAGTTCCAAAGCTACAGCAACGCTTCACACAACGAGCACTCTCAAAAGTAGGGCTTCCGTGTGCGTGCTTGCAAGTTGCAATGGATACAAACTCAGTGGTGGTTCAGTGGTTTAGTATTGTGCGCCACTGAGTCGCATTATACTTTGTAATTGGAAAACGCACAATTTTACAATACGGTGCGTTTTCCAATTACAGATCATAATGCGACTATGGTATGGTATTAAAGTTCAAATTGACTTAAGTATTATTACGAATCTTTTGTATGGGAATAGAAAAGTGTTGTTTTTAGACTTTTTCAGGGAATTTTTTAAATTTTTCTCTCCGTAACAACCATCCTCGTACTTCAAGGAATATTATAAAAAAAGAATTAGCGAAATCGGTTCAGCTGCTCTCGAGATTTGCGCTTAGCAACACATTCAGCGATTCATTTTTATATATATGTATTAATAGAGAAGAGATAAGTAAGTAGTTTATTCCATTGTACAAAACTGTTAATTAGATGTTTCACTTTCATTAATATCAATAAGAGTTTAATAATGTATTCATTATTATATAAATTTTAAAGGTACATTATATTAAAATTATAAAAAAAAAACATGGGTTGGTCCATGGTTGGTCACCTATGAGCCTATGACATATTTATGTAGTCTATTTTTAACGTTATCTGTTACTACCCCTGAACACCCCTGAAAAACGAGCCGACAGAGATAGTTAGTACGGAGGCCTTGTGTCCCTTTCTAATAGGGTGACATTAAGATTTGGAAACTTGAAAAATCTGACACCAGTATTGACGACTATTATTATATTATTAGATTTATTTATATCGAATAAATAATAAATATTATATTATTATATTTATTATTTGTTTTCATGTGTGTCAATATACAGACATTTGCACAAGGGATGGATTACAAAATCAATACATATAATAGAAATGTAACAGATCGCTTTCTGTATGAATGGAAATGGAAGATATATAGAAAAAATATTATTGGGACCTTTATCAACGCAAATAGCACTCAAAACAATGATTGTTAGAATTTTTGTCTGTTTCAGTAATGTGTTTGTCTGTCATCTCAGAAACGGCTTATGCAATTTAGGTGTAGTTTTCACTAATATATTGTGCTAGGCTGCACTTAACATTTAGTGTTTGTTTTATGTCAATCGGTTCATAAATAAAAAGTTATGCCAATTTAAAGAATCACGTTGAACATGTAAATAACCAAACGACGTTGCTTATAATCCAAAATAAACCAAAACATGTATTGAAAAAATGCTGTCCAAAGTCACTATTCCACGCGGACGAAGTCGCGGGCACAGCTAGTAAACAATACAAATAGTACGAGTTATTTATTTATTAATCTTAGACCTTAATGCTATATTTGTTACAGTTGGCAAGTAAATACAGTCCAAATAATGTCATTACAATTATTTTAAATTTAATATTTTATTTTTATTTGAACAACAAATAGTATTTATATAACACAAACATTTCTTTAATATCAATAAAAGTGAATAAAGTGACGCATGGTCACCATAGTTGTAGATGGAAATTTGTTTATACGAAAATAAGCACACTAACACAAGGTGTTAAGCATTATATTCAGTTTTATTACAGTCTTAAACAATACCCACTGTGATGTTTACGAGAGTTACCGTAAGAAAAAAAAGAAATAGACAAAATAATAATTTATGTTTTCTTTTTATTTAAGAATAAAAGAAATTAATTTTAATTATGATTTGCTGACTTACAATTGGTAAAATAACATTAAAATACAATTGTTTCAATGGAGTTTTAGGTCAGCCATAATTTTTGATCAGAAACATTTTTATGCTGGCAATATGAAAGAACGAGACACAAGGCCTCCGTTGTGACTATCTCTCTCGGCTCGTTTTTGCATTTGTATAATGCGCAACCGAATATAATACTTAACTCGTTGACTTAGTGTTCATTTTCGTAAATACAGATTTTCAGAGTACTCTGTCCTTAGGTATTATGTCCATGCCCGTATATAAGTGTATAATCTATTATAATTATATATAATATATATATTATATATATATTTTTTATAATCTATTATATATAATCTATTATAATTTTTTATAATCTATTATATCTATTCTATTATATTTTTTATAATCTATTATATATTAGTATAATCTATTATAATTGTTTATCTAAACTTCAACGCGTTGACGGTTGAGTTTTGTTTAGTGGTTAATGGTTATTTTCTTATATTTTATTTGCTAATTGCTATTATTATATGTAAATATTGAAATAAAATTGTCGAAATGTTCGACTTAAAGGCATGTATTGTCTGTTTGAAAAGTGATGTGAAAATTTTCAGTATGAATATAGACCAATTAAGAAGCGAATACAATTTAGCATCAGGCTTACAGGTAAGCTTGGTTTAGTAAATAAAACTAGGACTGTATTTATTAATGTCTTTTATATTAATCATATTAATTTAGATTTAACATTTATTGTCTTCATAAATATTAGTTTAAAAGCTTGGTGTTTATGTTTTCGTGAAATATCTCTAGTCGAATGAAATTATAGCAATATAAAATAAATACACATTGTAAGAATTAATTATAGGATGAATTACAATTTTTTTCAGACTCATAGTCGTAATGGTCTACCAGAATACTTGTGTTATCAGTGTGTTGCGTATGTTAGAAACTTCAAAAAGTTTCGTGATAAATGCCAAAGAACATATTATGCACTACAAGAAATATTACACAAAAACCAAGAGGTAGGTATATGATTTATAATTTTCGAATACCATAGACATGCAAGTATTTATTTATATATATTATTACAAACATTTAAAGCCTGCAATACACGTTGGCCGAGCGTCGGCGAGTGAACGCCAATACCAACGTGTAGACAGTGTATTTGTATTGGCTTGCCATCGCTCATTGTCGCTCGGTGTCACTCGCCTAGTTCCCGCCATATTAAAGCGCCAACGTCAACAAGTGTTCACCAACGTGTATAGGACCACACGCAGAAAAGGCGCTGGAGTCGTCGAGCTGCGGAAAATCGCCTGTGCAGCAAGAAACAAGTAACATGTATAGGACTCATTCGGCGTAGCTTGTTATAACTCGCGTTCGCTCGCGTCCACTTGCCTCACTCCGGAACACTGTCGGTTTTTCTGCACAAATCAAAGGCGCTCGCGCGCACTCGGCCAAATACAGTGGACCCGCGGTAATCCGACAAACGTTTTGCAGGGCAGTGTTGGATTACCGAATTTGTCGGATTATAGAGTACCCTGCCTAAGACCGGTATAGTCCGGATTTTTAATCAAAGAGTACCTTGTCTTGAGTATCCGACAAATTACAGGTTCAATGATAGGATTATATATGTATTCAGGAGTAAAAATGATACTTCATTATGTATGTCTTTAGTAAATTAAACAACTCAATAGAGAGCTTACGTTTTATTATGAAACTAACGCCATTAATGCTATAGAACTTACAAATAATATGCAATAACTTTACATTAGGAAATAATTGTGTACAAACAAATGAATACCCTACGCGTCGAGCACAATAGTACCTACTAGTGCGTACATGTTATAACTCGTTCAATCATGCATTAGCAAAATATTCAAACAGACCATGTCCGATTACAGGGGGTGCCGGATTAGCCGGGGGCCGGATTACCGGGGGTCCACTGTATAGTGTCCACATGTTTGTCAGCGCGCCATTACGCGGTTGGCGTCGGTCGTATGTAGTTGTGTCGTGTGAATTGAGCAACCTCCTCCTTTTTTGAAGTCGGTTAAAAGTAGTATCTATAAATAAATATAAATATCTACACAATACACACGGTTGTCTGTTCCTAAAGTAAGCAACTTAATGCTTGTGTTATAGGTAACAACCGACTGTTATAACTACTTATTTTTTTCCATAATACATAATGCTTAATTCACCACGCTGCTCCAATGCGGGTTACCGCATTGGAGCAGCGTGGTGGATTAAGCTCCGATCCTTCTCCTATATGGAGAAGAGGCCTATGCCCAACAGTGGGATATTACAGACTGAATCGTGATCGTGACATAATGTAAACCTAAGAAAATGCGGAAATTTTTAATCTGTTAGCAAAGGAAATAATGGTGAAATAGTCAAATAAAGGAGGAGGTTCTGAATTCGACTGTATTTTTTAGGTACGTTACCCCAGAACTTTTGACTGGGTTGACCAATTTTAATAAAAACGTTTGACTTTTATTGTTGATCTACCCTGATATTGACCACAAACTGCGCTAACGGGCTTGTAGGGTATCTATGATTCAAAGATTGATTATTTGCAAAAAATTAATTCGTTATTCTTGGAATTTAATTTTATACCAATAGTAAAGAACAATAACTGTCATTTATTTATATTTTTTGACAAAAAAAAAAAAACGATAAACTACTTTTTAATTTAATTTCAACGTCGAATAACTTGGAGTGAATTCAAATAAAAATGTTACCTATTAAAATTTTTTGTTGAGTTTTAAATTTCCTTTGAAAAAAGTATTTTGAACCATACTTGTTGCACGGGCCATTTTCCGCAACTCGACGTCTTCATGCGCCTATTTTGCGTGAAAAATATATTTTGAACCATAAAAATATTGATATTTCTAGTATATAGTTACAAAAATCCAAAATCGAAACGAAAAATTGAAAAAATACATCAATGTTTAAGGCACAATTACAAGTAAACTGCTTGTTTTACATTATTTACTAAGAAAGCTTTTTTGTAGGAAATTTAATTTACTTTAAGAATACGCATCGTTCAAAAATTTTCAGAACGATGATTGACGAGTTTTGAGTAAAATAATGCGATTGCTTTTAAAAAACCTATACGTGTGGACATCTCTTCAAAATTCGTCTCATTGGCCATTTGCATTGACTGGCTCAACGTGTGGACAGCACTTGCCTTGTATTAGTTTGTCTGCGCTTGCCTACGCTCGCCTACGCTCGCGTTGGCCCAAGCTCGGCCAACATGTATTGCAGGTTTAAAACTTATGTTGTTTCTTCGTGAAATGTATATGACTTTAAGAGAAATATTATTTTCACTAATTTGGCATTTATTTTTTAGCTCCTTAAACCTAAACTAAAATTTTTAGTACGAGTATGTACAACACAATATTAAAGAGTTTTAACAAATTTTCAGATAACCACATGTATAATTGAGGAGTTAAATTGTAATGTATTGAATATAAAACCAGCTTTGTCATATCTCGCTCCAGATCACCGTAGAACAAGCTATGAAAGTGTTAAATTTAAATGGGTTAAAAATAATAGAATAGGTATAAAAAACCAAGAAAATATACCTGTCATACAGTATACGACAATGTCTGACGATTATGGTTTTTTATTACCTCTAGAAACATCTAAAACAACAATGGAAATAGATGAAAATGATTTAAAACAGGAAGAAAATTGTATACAGAGTTATGAAAAAACATTTGAACCAGAAAATATAGTTATAGAATCAGTAAAACATGACGATAGTTTCTTTGATAATTTTGACGATTGTGATGGCGACGAGAATGTATATGAAAATCATGTACAGCCAGTAGTAGATAAACAAGTTGACGTAGATGGAATGAACTTAGAAGAGGAGTATGCAACTATGGTGCCAATATCAATGAAAGAGGCTAAAGCTGTTGTAGATGTCTACAAAATGTTTGCTCACGGCAAATATCAGTGTGAAGTATGTAGGAAGGCGTATTATAATGAAAATCGACTGACTGCTCATATGAGAATGCATGATATGGTAAATAATAAGTTTAATAGTTATATCCTTGTGTACTAAAAATTCTAGTTTTAATACAATTTTCTTCTACGGTAAAGCAAAAACGTTGATTTTAGAAGTTTTATTTAAAAAATGTTCAGGTTTTACGCTTCAGTAGTTTTTCTAAGAGTCTAAAAATAATGATAATTGATTGCATAGCATTAATAATGTACTATTTTTATATAAAAGAATAAAAAGTTTTAATCATATTATTATGTTTTACTTTTAGCATACAAGTGGAACATTTTTCTGTGAATTGTGCAGTTATTATTATAGAACAGAATTTCTTCTAAAAACACATATGACTGAGAAGCATATGTACAAGTATTTATGTAAAAAGTGTCCGGAAGTTAGTTTTGACAGGTACACATATATTTTAACTTCTTGTAAAATGATTTAATTTTGTGTTAACATCATAGAATAAGTAAGTCATGTAATTTTTCAGAACATCAGCCAAACAGCATTTTATTTGGAGTCATCTTCAAAAAGGTTCGAAAAAAGATACAAGTTGGTGCGAGACTCAACCTTCAGAGCTTACTAAGGATAGTAAAAAGAACAAACTGTTTATACGTCCTATCACAAATACGAAAAAGCTACCTCAAGATTTTCCAATTTACTCTCCGATAAGTCAAGAAGAACAATATGCTTTGGTTAAAGATCGACAAAAGACGAAAAATTATATAGATTCACCGTACAAGTGTGAATTTTGTTTTAAGGGTTTCAGAGAATCGGCAACATATGAAAAGCATATGAAGAAACATGATCCTGTAAGAAAAAAATATAATCTAATATTCTTAATCTTCTGTAATGTATCTATGAATGCTACTTTATTAATGAGGTACTTAGTAAATGTTAATATCCACATAGACAAAAAATTTCTTATCTAAATTTTAAAAGGTTTGCCATAGGGGTTTAATATTTAAACACCTTTTGGTCTCAAAAAAATGTATAACAAATCAATGTAAGACCTCCATATTGCTAATTTTATTAGCTGCTTAAAAGTTTAAACACACGAGAAACCCTAAAATATTATTTATAATATTTTATTTTATTAAAAAAAACTTTTATTATAATGAAGAAGAATAATCTTCCAATACAGCGACTGTATTATAATTATATGTAAAGTGATAATACACTTTCTCTAACAGAATCATGATAGCTTATCTTGTAAATAACTATTTCTGATGCAAAACAATAACTTACATCTTTGTTAGAATACAGTAAAAAATATTATTATAAACAGTCCGACGGCTACCTGACTTAATTCTTCGTTTCCTCTTTCTAATTCTATTTGATACAAGCTTATTCTATTTAAGCCCATAAACTCAATTTTTTAAAATGTATTTTTTTTGGAACAGATGTAAAATAAAAGATAGTAATTAATTTTTTTTGTTTTGATTTCAGACAATTTCTGGAAATCTCCAATGTGATACTTGCAAAATATACTGCCCGGACACTAGAAAAATGTATAAGCATATGAATATGAGTCACTTGTTCAAATATTCGTGTCAAATGTGCAGCTACGTTTGCTTTAGCAGGTAATTAAAGGTTTACGAATGGTTTTAAACTACTGCTTTCCCAAACTTTTGGGAAAAGACTCCTTTCCAAAACTTAACGACTGAAGTAAAACTTCTTTAGCAATAGGCCTGCATTGTGTCTTAGATATACGAAACGTAACCATTTCTTTTCGTTAACATCTCAAGTAAAACTTCTTTACGCACGCTTGAGTTGGGGAGTCCGGAGTATAAGTTAGTGAAGATAGAAAGTTTTACTTCAGTCGTGTGGTCTAAAGCACACTAGTTTTTGTTTATTAAAAAACTGATTTAGAGCCCAAGGAGTCGAAATCTACCACTTTGGAAACCCTGGTTATATTTATAACCGTGATGTAATTGTTATTGTTGTTACAGAGGTCAAGCTAAACTGCACTATCAATGGCACAAAAACGTTACGTACACCTGTCCTCATTGTAAAAAGGAATTTTCGTAAGTAAAAAAAAAAAGATTTTTAATTGCTAGTCGAACCTCGCTTTGTTATAAGTTTTATTAGCTTGATGAAAAATTGTAGTGTTCTTGTATGAGAGTACTATGTAATAATTGTGTTTGCTAGCAATGAAAAAAAAAAACAGACCAATTAAGTATGTACATCGACAAGTAATACAACGTAAGTAGACGAAATAATTCACAAACGCATTAGGGCCTATGCAAACCACGTTTTTAAACGCGCCGTCGACGCGCGTTTTAAAAACGCGCGTCGACAGCGCGTTTGTATCGCGACATACGCGCGTTTGCATCGCGTCTGTATCGCGTGACACGCGCGTCGACGGCGCGTTTTTATCCTACAGAGCAGTTTGTTGGCGTTTGTATCGATTCAAACGCGCGTCGACGGCGCGTTTGTATCGCGTCATACGCGCGTTTGCATCGCGTTTGTATCGCGTCACACGCGCGTTTGCATCGCGTCTGTATCGCGTTTAAAAAACGCGGTTTGCATAGGCCCTTAGGGCCCTTAGGGCCGTCGACGCGCGTGTCACGCGATACAGACGCGATGCAAACGCGCGTATGTCGCGATACAAACGCGCTGTCGACGCGCGTTTTAGAAACGCGCGTCGACGGCGCGTTCAAAAAACGCGGTTTGCATAGGCCCTTAGTCGTCACTACGATTTTCGAGTGTTCCCCTCGATTTCTCTGAGATTCCGTCATCAGATCCTGGTTTCCTTATCATGGTAACAAACTTGGGATATCTCCTTTCCAACAAAAAAAGAATTATCTAAATCGGTTCATAAACGACGAGTTTATCCCCATAAAAAAAGTATTTCACAAAAAAAAAATTAGAAAAAAGTAATTTTCTTTTTAGCAAAGCATCCACAAGACTGACCCACATACGTATAAAGCACCCGTCTATGAATATTTGCAATTTGTGCGGACGGAGCTTTGTCAGCGTCACTGGCTTGTATTGTCATAAGAAACTAGCGCACAGCAAGGAGGTTAGTGTTGTATTTGTTTGTTTTCATTATTTTAGTTTGTATATTCACACATACATGTATATAAACAATTATTAAGGTAAGTAAATACTGTTTTGGGAATGTTTTTCGCACCATAACATTTTTCAGCTTTGACTGACACAATGTGTAACCCAAATACTTTGAAGATACTGGAAAGTAGGAGTAGAAAATATTAACTCATCTTTTTGTAAATAAAATTAATATAAAATAATGTTTCTATGTTCTACTAACTTTGCTTTTTTCAGAACAGGAAACGGAGAGGACGCCGCGTAGACTTAGTCTAACTAAAAACTAACAAAGTGAACGAATTTCTTATTAAACGTGTACTTTTCTTGGTGATGTATTGTCTCACCGTCGGTTACGAGTCCTTCTTTAAAGGCCATTGCATACGTAACGTGTTATTTGTCCGGACGGAACGGGACGTGAATTTTTGGTAATAACGTGTCGTAAAAAATGTAAGCGAAAGAGAAGTCGCTCTGCAGAGCTAAAGTAGGGAAGCACGTGCTTACCTACTGTTACTGAGTTACTGCCACGGTGTGTATGCATTAAAAATCTCTGTCAGTGTGTACTAACCACGTTCCGTCCCCGTAACGTTACATATTATATTACACACTCAAGTCTTTGAATCAGTTAAAACCGCAAACTAGCCAGATGTGTCGTAAGAGGCGACTAAGGGATAACACAGTTCCACTACCACCTTGGAACTTAAAAAGCCGACCGATGGCGGGATAACCATCCAACTGCTGGCTTTGAAATACACATGCCGAAGACAGGCAGCAGCGTCTTCGGTGCGACAAAGCCAGGCCTGCGGTCATCAACCCGCCTGCCCAGCGTGGTGACTGTGGGTACACATGAGTTGCGCCATTTTTGGCGCAAACTTGGGGAGGACTATGTCCAGCAGTGGACTGCGATAGGCTGAAGTGATACTGAATGTAGTCTGGGCGCTTATGCTCGTTTATTGTGTTTGTGACCTAAACGGGATTAAAGTCCCAGTGGGGCCGTTGAGTGTTAGACGTTTATTTGTTTACTGTTGGTCGTGCCAGGAGATGGAGGAGGGCCCGGCGGAAGTGGACCCCGCGCACCCGCTGTACTGCGCGGAGTGCGGCATCCAGTTCCGGGACGACGCCGCCTTCGCCACGCACTTCGGCGCCTCCAACAAGCACGCCGACACCAACCTGTGAGTTACTGCACAGACACAGCTCACACGCACACGCACCCGCTGTACTGCGCGGAGTGCGGCATCCAGTTCCGGGACGACGCCGCCTTCGCCACGCACTTCGGCGCCTCCAACAAGCACGCCGACACCAACCTGTGAGTTACTACACAGACACAGCTCACACGCACACGCACCCGCTGTACTGCGCGGAGTGCGGCATCCAGTTCCGGGACGACGCCGCCTTCGCCACGCACTTCGGCGCCTCCAACAAGCACGCCGACACCAACCTGTGAGTTACTGCACAGACACAGCTCACACGCACACGCACCCGCTGTACTGCGCGGAGTGCGGCATCCAGTTCCGGGACGACGCCGCCTTCGCCACGCACTTCGGCGCCTCCAACAAGCACGCCGACACCAACCTGTGAGTTACTGCACAGACACAGCTCACACGCACACGCACCCGCTGTACTGCGCGGAGTGCGGCATCCAGTTCCGGGACGACGCCGCCTTCGCCACGCACTTCGGCGCCTCCAACAAGCACGCCGACACCAACCTGTGAGTTACTACACAGACACAGCTCACACGCACAAATTCAAATTCAAATTCAAATAATTTATTCATTTTAGGCTGATACAGCACTTGTGAACGTCAATGAAGCTACGCCATCGGTTCGCAAATCCTACGGCGGGAGACCTTGTAACGAGAAGAACCGGCAAGAAACTCGTCAAGGGCTATTTTTTTCTCCCTGTCATATTTCATACAGAGTCGTCAAATTGAAAAATGACTTTGACTTAAAAAATTATGTAAGGTCACTTTCCATCACAAATTTATCTTAAACAAAATAAAATACCCGGTAATCATAGCAGTAAATAATTTTCAATTACTTAAGAACTAGACACCTCCTAAAAGGTAGTTTCTTTAAAATGCGCTCCAAACAAATAGACAAGTAACTGTTTAGACGTGGCGAATAAAATACAACTACAAGTAAAAATCATTGTCAGCTTATGACCAAGTTGTCCCGTCATTTAAATAATCTTTGACAGTATAGTAGCCCTTCTTGAGGAGGCAATTTTTTATACGATTCTTAAACTCTTTAAAGGGTAACTCCAAGATATCACTTGGAATCTTGTTAAAGATATGTATACCTTGACCCATGAAGGACCCACGCACCTTCTCTAATCGATACAGAGGCATTATAAGGTTATTCCTATTTCTTGTATTGCGACCATGCAAATCGCCATGTTTGGTATATAAGTTAATATTACGACGCACAAAAAGAATACAATTTAATATAAATTGAGATGCAGCTGTCAGTATACCAATTTCTTTGAACTTCTCCCTAAGAGAAGTTTTAGAGCCGAGTTGATAAATAGCCCTTATTGCTCGTTTTTGCAAAATAAATATAGCATTAATGTCAGCCGCTAATCCCCACATAAGAATGCCATATGACATGATGCTATGAAAATAACTAAAGTATACAGTCCTAGCAGTATCTATATCAGTTAACTGTCTAACTTTTCTAATAGCGTAAGCTGCAGAGCTGAGCTTACCAGCTAATGCAGCAATATGCGAATGCCACTGAAGTTTTCTGTCTATAGTTACACCCAGAAAGACTGTTGATTCAACTAAATCTAATTTTTCATTATTCATTACAACTTCTATGGGTGGAGATTTTACATTTGGTAAAGAGAATAGAACGCATTTCGTTTTCCTTGCATTAAGCTGTAGATTATTAAAACTAAACCAAGTGAGTATTTCCGAGAGTGCTTTGTTCACATCGTCAAAATTTGATTTATTTCTATCAATGTTAAATATAAGAGAAGTATCATCAGCAAACAAGACAATCTCGCATAGGCTTTTTGCAAAGAAAGGTAAATCGTTAATATAAACCAAAAACAAGAAAGGGCCCAAGATAGACCCTTGGGGTACACCTAGCTTTACATCAGAACCCATTGATTTCACCCCATTTATATCAACTGTTTGAGTTCTGGAACTAAGATATGAGTGTAATAGTTTCTGGGCATTATTTTTTACACCGTAATGATTCAGCTTCAACAGCAGCGTCTGATGGTCTACACAGTCAAAAGCTTTGGACAAGTCGCAGAATATGCCAAGAGCATTCTGCGACCTCTCCCAGGCCCCAAAGACATGCTTAAGAAGTGCAACACCGGCATCAGTAGTAGACCTACCCTTCGTAAAACCGAACTGTTTATTATGCAAGAGTTTATTTAAATTAAAAAAGGTTAATAATTGCTCCAGTATTATTTTTTCAAAGATCTTGCTCAAGGCGGGTAAAATGGATATTGGTCTGTAATTACTTGGGTCTTCTTTGTTCCCAGATTTAAATAATGGAATAATTTTGCTAAATTTCATTAAGTCAGGAAAAATTCCTTCAGCAATGCAATTATTAAATATAATAGCAAGATATGGAGCAATGGTGTAAATAATGCTGTCTTAGACGACACCCTGGGGCTTAAATTAAACCCAATAATTCTTGAACAATTGGTTTATTACAATTTTTTAATATTAGAAACAGTTATTTAGTTGTTACTTTAATTGATTCGAGCGGATGAAAAAATTACAGTGTCTTTATTGAGAACGATGAAAAGAATAAAATTACAGGAAGTGACAAATTGACAGCTACATTTTCTACAGACAAAAATATGACAAACAGGAAATTAATGTTGCCAATTAAAAATAAAGATTATAATTTACTTTGACTACTAATACATATTAATATTAAAATAAAAGACAAGTTTTATTTATTAAATTAAAAACCGAAGAACTCTCCGACGCTGTGATTCGGAACATCCTCCCGCCTCGTTGAAAGGTATCTTTCAACTATGAAGTTCCTCGTCCGCTAGAAGAGGGCAGAGACGAACCAATGGACGTCGCACACATCCTCTTAAAGTATCGATGTCTGCAACGCGTGAGATGTTGTCTGGGCCTGGAAACAGTCTTTTAACACGACCTAGTCGCCATTTTAGTGGAGGTACGTGGTCCTCTTGGAGAAGAACTAAATCTCCGATTTTAAGTTTTCCCAAATTAGTTTTCCATTTCGTTCTTTGTTGTAATTCAGCCACATACTCCTTCTGCCATCTATTCCAAAAATGTTGGCGTATTTTTTCTAGTCTTTCGTACCTTCGAAGATTTGTTTCTTTAATGTTGTCTAGAGGTTTAGACGGCAGTGCGTTTAAGGCTCTTCCAATTAAAAAGTGGCCAGGAGTCAAAGACAGGAAGTCATCGGGGGAGGATGACAAAGGATAAAGAGGGCGACTATTCAAAATTGACTCTACTTGAGCGAATAAGGTTAATATTTCTTCGAAGGTTAAGTGACAATTTCCTACTACACGTTTTAAATGATATTTGGCAGACTTTACACCGGCCTCCCAAATGCCTCCGAAGTGAGGAGCGTATGTTGGCGTAAAATTAAATTTAATATTTTCTTGATTGGCAAAATGAATAAAAGAATCCTCGTTATGTTTTAAGAAATTAGTTAACTCTTTAGCTGCGGCAACGAAATTACGTCCGTTATCGCAGAATATTTCCGCTGGCCTACCACGACGACTAATAAATCTTTTCAGTGTCATAATAAACGCATCCTTTGACAAGTCGCTAACCGCTTCCAGGTGAATACATTTATATCTTAAGCAAATAAAAAGGCACATATAACATTTAAGCAGTCTACTGCCACGCCCTTTCCGGTTAACTATATAAAATGGACCCGCAAAGTCAATACCAACCGACAAAAAAGGAAAATCAGTATTTACTCTTTGCGCTGGTAATATTCCCATTTTAGGATTAAGCGTGCTACCACGAACACGCCTACAGACTATACATCTATTGACAGTACGCCTAGCTAATTGCCTACCGCCTATAGCCCATACTGTTTCTCTTACACTAGCTAATAATAACTGAGGGCCAGCGTGCATATTTTTAAAATGTTCCTTTTCAAAATATAATTTAGTTAAATGGTGCGAGGAATGCAACAAAATTGGATGTTTCTTTTCGAATGAGTAATTAGAACTATCAAGTCGACCGCCAACTCTTATTACCTTGTCCTTATCTAAAAATGGAGAAAAAGAAAGTAATTTGGACTTAGAACTGAGATCCTTTCCTTTTAACAGCAAGTCATATTCTATAGGAAACGATTGTTTTTGAGCTACAATACAAAGAAGACTAAAAGATTTATTTAATTCATCCAAAGATAATATATTTTTATTTTTAACATTTTTATTTCTTAAATTACTAATAAACCTATTAACATATGCAAACGATCTTATAATTTTATCTAATTTTGAAAATCTTTCAAAGTCTATATCCAAAGACGTTAGAATTAAAGTATTCGATTTAATTTCTGGTAAATCAAAAGTGACAATATTTTTATTATTTAAATTTGGCCATTCAGCTTCATTTTTAGATAAAAAGTCTGGGCCGGACCACCATAAATTCATTTTCAATAATTTACCAGCATCAACCCCTCGTGAGATTAAATCCGCGGGGTTTGATTTTGTATTGACATAACGCCATGACTCTGCCTTTGTATTTTCAAGTATTTCACCAACACGATTAGCTACAAAAGTTTTTAGCTTGCTAATGTCACTGTTAATCCAACTAATCACCACGCTCGAATCACACCAATGATATATAGCAGAAGGCTTGTAACGTAATGACTCTAAAACACTTGCGGTCAATCGAGCAGCTAAAAGTGCAGCACACAATTCTAGACGAGGAATAGTCATGGACCTTAGTGGAGCTACCCTTGATTTAGAACACAACAAACGTACAAATATTTGTCCATCGACATTTGTCGATCGCATATAAATACATGCTCCATAGGCTGATTCTGAAGAATCACTGAACGAATGTAGTTCAATGACTTCTGGAGAGTTAATAAGAACTAATCTTTGTAATTTGAAATCCTTTAAATATTTTAAATTTTGAACAAACCTTTGCCAATCTCTTTGAATATCGATAGGCGCAAGTTCATCCCAATGTACCTTAATTTTCCACAGCCGTTGTAATATTAATTTTGGTTGAATGATGCACGGGCTTAAGAGTCCAAGCGGATCAAAGATTTTAAATGAATTGGACAGAATTGATCTCTTAGTTATATTATTATCATTTATTGAAATATTTTCAAATGGAAAATGCAAGGTATCATTTAATGGATTCCATCCTAACCCTAAAGTACTAGACGACTCACTAATAATAAGATTTTCTTGTGTATTTTCAAAATCATTTTCAAATATACTAGGTAAATTACATTTAAATTTTCTGAGATTAAAACAACCATGCCTTAAAGCCTCTGTTACAGAAGATTTAATATAACGCAATTGAAATTCATCATCAGAGCCGGTGATGAGATCATCAACGTAGAAATCCCGTTGAATTATTGTTTTAATTAGTACATCTTCCTGTTCCTCTCCCAATTGCCAAAGACAACGAGTACTTAGGAAGCTTGCACTGGACGTACCATACGTGACAGTATTTAACCTTAATGTTCGTATAGGTTCATTTTCATTTCCTCTCCATAGTATTAATTGCAAATCCCGGTTGTCATCATGTACATCCACTTGCCTATACATTTTTTCAATATCGCCACATAAAAGAAATTTATATTGACGGCTTCTAATTAAAATAGAAAATAGATTATCTTGCATATTTGGTCCTACCATTAAGATATCATTTAAAGAATACCCAGAAGATGATGAAGCCGAACCATCAAATACAACCCTAAGCCTCGTTGACTCACTATTTTGTTTTAACACGGGATGATGACATAAAAAATATGAATTATAAGGTTTAGTAATTTTTGATTCTGTAAGATGACCTAATTCAGCATACTCGTTAATGAAGTTAGTATATTCTAATTTTAATGAAGGATTTCTTTTAAATCTCTTTTCTAATTTCATTAGCCTAAATTTGGCAGCCTTGTAAGTATCACCCAGACAGTCAGGAGTGTCAAGTAATGGTAACTTAACACAAAACCTACCTGACTTAAGTCGATATGTATTTTCTACAAAATGTTTCTCGCAAGCTTCTTCACTCCAACTAAGTAAAGGCCGTTTAGGGAGGTCTTCAATTTCCCAGAATTTAGGTAGAATCGTTAAATCTATATCGTTGGGTGATAATTTAGTTAAAACAAGATTGCATTGTGCAGATTTATAATTATTATTATTATAGCATGAAGGCAGTGAACCACAAACTATCCAACCAAATTTTGAACTTCTTAACTTTATTTTACCGTCACCAATACACCTAGTTTTATCACCTATAATGTCCCAAAACATATCGGAACCAATTAATAGATCGATGGATCCTGGACAGTAAAATTGCGGATCAGCCAAGGGTAATTTTTGAGGTAAGTTCAGATTTTTTAAATTAATATGACTCTTAGAAATATCTCCCACTATTTTATCAAGTACCATGCATGTTAACTTTAAATTATATGAATTGTTTATAGAACTTAACTTCACAGTACAAGTTTCGATAACATTGTTTAAAGAATTGTCGCCTATGCCAACGACCCTTATAGTATCTATGGAATTAGTATTCAACGATAATTTTTTGATTAAAGAGCGAGTAATAAATGAAGACTGGCTTCCACAGTCTAAAAGAGCACGAACTCTTGTTGTTTTATTAGTAATTGGATTAGATACCTCTATAACCGCAGTTGGTAACAATGCTTGACCGTAAGACCTATTAAAAAAGCACATAGCAAATTCAGCATCATTAGTGACTACATTACACTTGACTTCCTTTTCTGGATCGTGAAGTAAGCTGTTATGTTTTTTATTACAATGACAAGGTTTCATCCGGCAATCACTGACGGGATGCCCCTGCCTTAGACAATTTACGCATAATTTATATTTGGATACTTCGCTTAATCTTTCTTGTATATTTTTTGATTTAAAAACCGGACAATCATATATTTTATGATCATCGTTACAAATAACACAATAATGCCTGTATGGCCTTTGATTTGTGACAGCAAATGTCTTTGTGTAATTTGTATTCTGATTATTTTTGTTATAATGTTTGTTTTTATTCATATTACTTTTATTGTGATTGTTGTAACTACCAGAGGTACTAGGTAACCCTTTATTCGTAGAGTTATCATTTTTATTTCGATTTAAAGATTCTAAAACATCAGCTCGATCATTCAAAAATTTATTAAATAACTCAAGAGTTGGAATATCATCTAAACTGTTTCTATATTCTTCCCACTTAATTAACGTTTGACTATCTAATTTTGATGACAGCATATAAATTAATAGTATGTCCCACTTGTCTGTCGGTTGATCAAGACTTGTTAACGCACGCAAATCTTTATTAACCTGATCCACCAAGAAACGAAGCGACCTATCAGATTCACGCGTAATGGGCTGTATGGAAAATAAAGATTTCAAATGATGATTGATCAATGCCCGTTTATTATTATAACGATCACAAATAAGGCTCCATGCTTTGGAATAATTAGCAGATGACACTTCAAGATTTGAAATTAGCCTAGCAGCATCACCCTCTAAATAAGACGAGAGATAGTGAAGTTTCTGTATCGGAGTTATACGATCGTTGTTATGAATTAAGCTCTCATAAGTGTCATGAAACTGAAGCCAGCGGAAATATTGACCGCTGAACTTTTCTATTTGTATTTGCGGTAACCTTATACCTAACTCGCTGTGATCGTGTAAGCATTGAGGTTGATCCTTATGATCAATATTGTGATCATTTATTATTGTTTTAGCCATTGCAATACAAGAGATAATATCATGTTCAATACTATCGCGTTCATCCACTTCAGCGTCAATGCTTTCCGAATTGATCACTTCAATTTCACTTTGTAAATTATCGAACTTGACAGACAACGTCTCAAATTTTGTTAATTTTAAATTTAATTCAACTAATTCAATATTTGACATTAAACCTTTATCTTTAATTTGACCTAAATAATTTCTAAATTTTGTAATTTGCCCTTTAATACTACTACGTTTAACTATTAGCTCCCTCAAAGCTTTAGACACCAACGACCCCTTTTCAGTCATTCTGCCAAACAATTAATATTACTTTACTTTATAATATAAATTTAAATTTGAAAATAAATACGCCTTAAAATGCTCACGCACTCTCCTCAGCTCGGAGTACACTCAGGATTTAGGTGCAGGTCACGCAGCTGATGACGCAGCTCGGTCTCGAAACTTCGCCGCTGCGGCCACGTGTCACTGGAATGTTCGGCAAACAATTTTAAATAACCGGGGATTACAAAATTTTAATTCGCTTCTAAATAAGAATAATGTAATTTATTACAATTTAGTTTAATGAAATTTATTCAAGTTAATAATGTATTCTTCTAACCGTTATGTTCTTACAAATGTTTAATAAGCAAATAATATGTTTAATTAGTTTAAATATTAATGCGGAAAAGGTAATTAGTTAGGGAAATAATAGAAAAGGTTTTAAATTACTACAACTAACATTAACTTTCTTGTTATAAAATTATTTTTTCAAATGTAGGTAAGCAACATAATTTAACAAAATGTAGGAAGTTATAGTGATTTGTAGATTTAAGATTGAGATTAATTACGAATATTAATTTGCTTTAGATGCAATTTGGAATAGTCGCAACAGGATGATTACGGAACGAATGGATGCCACTTATCTGCTGTTCCTGCTTCGAAATAAGGAGTGAGCTTTAGAGTCTGCACTGTCCCTTTTCGTTTTACTTGCCGTATTTTCTTCAGCCTCGGTTGTGGTTCTCGTATCGGGCTGGATATACAACCTCGACGTGACCTTTCTCGATGACTCGAACAAAATGGCGATTTTGTTTCTTGAGTTGTTCTTGAGTTGTTCCCCTCATGGGCCACCAAAAATGTCTTAGACGACACCCTGGGGCTTAAATTAAACCCAATAATTCTTGAACAATTGGTTTATTACAATTTTTTAATATTAGAAACAGTTATTTAGTTGTTACTTTAATTGATTCGAGCGGATGAAAAAATTACAGTGTCTTTATTGAGAACGATGAAAAGAATAAAATTACAGGAAGTGACAAATTGACAGCTACATTTTCTACAGACAAAAATATGACAAACAGGAAATTAATGTTGCCAATTAAAAATAAAGATTATAATTTACTTTGACTACTAATACATATTAATATTAAAATAAAAGACAAGTTTTATTTATTAAATTAAAAACCGAAGAACTCTCCGACGCTGTGATTCGGAACAAATGCTTTTAAGAATAGTTACAGATATACCCCATAAATCATTGGTACCTTTCATTTTAAGAGATTTGAATGCTTTGATTATATCAGTGAAATCAATGCTTTTAAAATCAAACAATGAACTACATTCGGACACATGTCTTTGGAGCATTAAGGCCGCAGACGCGGGTGAAGAATCCAAATTAGACGTTGTTTCAATTGGTATATTTATAAAAAAATTATTAAAAATATCAGCTATTTCCTTTTCTGACTTTATTTGGGCGTCATTAATTTTAAGCGTCAGGCTGTTGTCACGTGGTTTATATTTGCCAGTCTCACGCTTTATAATATCCCAGGTCGTTTTGATTTTATTGCTAGAATTCATTATTTTTCCTTTAAAATAGTTAGACTTAGCTATAGAACATGACTGTTTAAAAATTTTAGAATATTGTTTAACATGTTCTACAAAACCAGGACTGTGATTAGTTTCTCTTAATTTATACAGTTCATATAGCCTGTTTCTACTTTTATAAATACCTGTCGTAGCCCATTGACAAAACTGTAATTTTTGGGTACACTTAATAGTCTTCGTTTTAAAAGAGTTATTAAATTCCTTAATCAGTAATCCAAAGAAGTTCCCATAAAGTTCATTTGGATCGTCATGTACATATGGCATTAAAGAAACTTTATCATAGATACTATTTTTAAAATTATCTAGACGTGTTTTTGTAATAGGCCTACATTGTAAAGTGACAGGTGTATCAGCGACGTCCAATTGGTACGCTGCCTGTAGACCGTAATGGTCAGATGTAATGTTTTTAACAACTAATTTGTCTACCGGGTCACATTCTGAAAATATATTATCTATACAAGTTGCTGAATGATCTGTAACCCTAGTAGGTTCTAAAAACTGATTAACTAAATTAAAAGAATTAAACAAGGTTAACAGCCGAGTAGTCAGTGCACTGCTTTCAAGTATGTCAACATTAAAATCACCGCACACAGCTACTGGCTTATTTTTTTGCTTTAACTTTTTTAAAGCATCCTCCATTACCGATTCAAAGGTTTCGAAACTACCTTTAGGGGGTCTGTATACACAAACTATTACTAAGCTTTTCAATTCAACACAAGAGAGCTCGACATGGCGTTCTACGGAAAGGTCCACAATATCCTTTCTTTCTATATACTTAATGTCATTTTTAACCAAAATTAAAGAGCCGCCACATGTCGTTGTTTTTCTAGACAATAAACTCGACAATTGAAAATTATTCACATTACATGACACATCACAATGCTTCAGCCAGTGTTCGGTTATACAAATAATATTAATGTTGTTACATTCAACAAGTAACTCTAATTCTAAAACTTTGCCAGACAGGCCCCGAATATTCTGACACAATAAATTAATACACGAGGGCTTGGCTGTTGTCTTACGTCTCAGTTTAAAGCTGAGCAAGAAACATTTACACTAGGTAATACAGTTTTAATGTTAGTGTATTTATTATATTTTTTCTTAGTAGAATTGCTACTAATATTAATGTCAATAGACGTTGGTTTGCCACCTTCATGGGTGTCGTGTAAATTAAAAGCTAACAAATTAGCTATTTTTGTCCTAAACCTATTTGCAAGATACATAGTATCTGGGGTCAAAGTAAAATAATTAATAAAATTATTAATGTCAAAGTATAAAATATTGTCACTATGACAACTAATCAAATTAAATAAGTATGAGTTTAACTCAAAAATACGCACCGCACCGCACGCACCTATACATATGCACACGCACCTATACATATGCACACGCATACACACGTGCATATACATACGCACACACATATGCATATGCACAAACGATACCTTGTAAATTGATAAGAATGTTTTATTTTAAAATGAAAGCCACTTGGAGTGTTCATTAAAATTCGCATTTTTTTAGATTTATTAGATAACTAGTGGTTTGGTAAGTTAATTCCCACTAGGAACTTCTTGTAAAACTCTCTCTATAAAGCGTATGCGCTATAACATAATTCACCTTATAAATTTTTCGAGTAAAAATAATTATTTTAATTTTGCAGATCAATAAAGCCATTGAATCAGACAAAGAGTCGTAGAGGCCGCCCGCGGCTAACTAACACTGGTATTGTGAATACTGGGACATCTACATCTTCTAAATGCGAAATCGTAAGTTTTATTCAGCACTATCTCGTTAACAATTTAATTACAGTTTAGTTCAAATGTATGACTTTTTTTGGTTTTTTTTCTTTTTTTTTGGAAACGGATATTGACTTACTTGCTTGCTTACGTCATATGAAAATATATGTTGGTTGCCTGTATTTGTCACAATTCATTTCTATACAAAACATAATCAAATATTAGTACATTGGATTATCTGTTATTTATGCGTTAGATACATAAGAAGCTATATAATACGAGCATTAAGTTGCTTACCACAGGAATAGACGACCATGTCTGTAGTTTATAAAAAAATATTTATCAAATGTATGAAATCATTGGCTTGTCTTGTATTAAACACAAGTATTTGTAACTTTAAAATTACGAATTATGGTCTACAGTGCAATGAACACTTACCCAACGACCTGGAGACGCGAAGACACTACGACGCGGAGCACCCCGGCGCGCCCTACCTCAAGCGGTACATGTGCGACATCTGCGGACACACTACACGGGTTTGTCTATATATTACTACTAGTGGTCGAAATGACAATAGGCACTTTACTATGGAAAAATACCCCACGGCGGACAAAGATGAAACATATCTCAATTGAAAGCTATTAACCTCTAGTTTTGCTTAGCAAAGGGGCATTATTGTGGCGCATGGGAATATCGAAATATAATTACATCTATATATATATAAATGAATCTCTGAATATGTTGCTAAGCGCAAATATCGAGATCAGCTGAACCGATTTCGCTAATTCTTTTTTTATAATATTCCTTGAAGTACGAGGATGGTTCGTACGGAGAGAAAAATTAAAAAAAATTGCCTGAAAAAATCTAAAAACAACACTTTTCTATATTCCCATACAAAAGATTCATAATAATATCTAAAAGTCAATTTGAACTTTAATACCATACCATAAAGTTTAAATGTTAGTGGAGGGGTTCCGGGAAGGATAAGTATTAAAAAAAAAAGTAAAAAATTAAAGAATCGATAGGCGGTACGAAGTGCGTCGGGTCAGCTAGTTTATAATAATAATTCAGTTATGGTAATCATATTATTTTTGTGTTTTGTACTGTATGTAAATGTTTAGTACTGTATGTATATGTCGGAGAGTCAATGCAGATAGTTATTATTATTCACGATCACGATTCAGCCTGTAATATCCCACTGTTGGACATAGGCCTCTTCCCCATGTAGGAGAAGGATCGGAGCTTAATCCACCACGCTGCTCCTATGCGGGTTGGCGGTTATTATTATTACTCGAGGATTTTTGCATGCTTGGTTGTAACTTGTTTTCGAAGTCTATATATAGTTTCGATTGTGATGACGTCGATGGTACATGGCTGTGGTATTTGTGTAAAGTGATTAGTTACAATAATTGGTTTAATGACAATTATGATTCTGATTATTGTAAAATTCTTGATTGAAGTATCCATTGCTGAAACATGTTTTGGTTGTATTTCTCGATGGAGGCAAAACATGTGGTTATCGTCACTCGATGGAGGTGGCATGAGAAACATGTTTTGGTTGTATTTCTCGATGAAGGCAATACACGTGATTATCGTCACTCGATGGAGGTGGCATGAGAAACATGTTTTGGTTGTATTGCTCGATGGAGGCAATTCATGTGGTTATCGTCACTCAATGGAGGTGGCATGAGAAACATGTTTTGGTTGTATTGCTCGATGGAGGCAATACATGTGGTTATCGTTACTCGATGGAGGTGGCATGAGAAACATCTTTTGGTTGTATTGCTCGATGGAGGTAATACATGTGGTTATCGTCACTCGATGGAGGTGGCATGAGAAACATCTTTTGGTTGTATTGCTCGATGGAAGAAATACATGTGATTATCGTTACTCGATGGAGGTGGCATGAGAAACATCTTTTGGTTGTATTGCTCGATGGAAGCAATACAATAGATTCCACTTGACCTCTATTTCTCTCAAAGAATGCTGGAGAAAGGTTATGTTTTCGGCGCCATAGCACAGATCGAGCACAAACAACACAACTATTCGGGTTTTCCATTTCAACGAAGATCCGATCAAATGCAAAATCGTAACAGTCCAGTACAAACGATGCCAAGGTAGTAATGATTCAAAAAGATAACGGGAAGGTTCAAATAACGCACAGATCGCGACGACAAACGACGTAGAACTGCGATCGAACGCTGCGCGTACGCAGCGAAGCCGGTTTTTTCTTACCTGAGTACCTTCCCCTCCCACCACGGAAGCAGTTCAGTGCCATGCCAAATAATTTTTAAGTGTTATAGTCGTTAAGAAAAACAAACATTATGATTTATTAATAAAATGATAAGAGAAAATACTAATTATGAAAATATCATTATCTCAGCTTTCCCATTACTTATGGAAATAAAAAATACACAGATTTAAAGTCCGTAATATTATCTAAAAACTTATAAAAGTTTCGTTTGTGTCCGCTAGTATCGACAAGTGGGGAAAAAATGTCCCAATGTCATTTGACCATAATTAATTTAAATTATAAATTTGAACATTATTAAGGTCCTGTTGTATATAGTAAATAAAAGAGTATTTATGCGTGCGTGTGTCAAATACATGGTGTGTAATGTTTTTTTTAATTGATTTAATGTATTTTTTATGCATAATTAAAAAAATAGAAGAAATGCACTCAGAATGCAGAATGAACTCCTCTATATAAACTATAAGTGTGCAACAATTCATACTCCTCTGTCGGCTCAATTTTCGTAAAAAGGGGTGCAAAGTTTTTGATTATATATGTATTAATATATAGATTATACACTGTGTTTTACTGTTACGTCTTATGATTGGCCCACATTTGGCCTCTTATTTAAACAAAGCTATCAAACGGAAAGAATTTAGAAAAATACTAACAGTCCTATTGTTCGAATTTTAACTGACAATTTCTAAATAGCGTGGCACTTGCCACGTGGTTGTATCACTATTGAACGTGTGCAAGAGGAATGAAAGTCTGTTTGTTTGTTTCTCTTGCAGCAATACGCGAACCTGACAGTGCATATGCGTACGCATACGCGTGAAAAACCTTACGCGTGTCCGCACTGCGAGCGGCGGTTTAGTATGCCGAGCAATCGCGACCGACATCTTGTCGTGAGTATTTTACTATTTACACGCACATAAATACGCATATGGACACGCACACGCAAATGTATATGCATATCCAGTGATGTAGCGAGCTTAACTCGCGCCCGGGGCAAAATATCTTTTTAGCGCCCTCCCCATTTGAAAACCATATAATAGTATATGTGAAATATTCTCGCAAATTAATATATAAATAAAGTAAAATAAAATCCTCTCCCTAATTTGCTGCTTCAGCCCTAACAATAGCAAAGACGTGCCATTTCTATATGTATTTATTTATTTTATTTTACTCTACTATTTTGCACACCAATACACAAAAGAACAATACATAGAATTTATAACAATCAACTTGCATGAGTTGCAACAGGCGGCCTTATTGCTAATATAGCGATCTCTTCCAGGCAACCTATTTATTATTTTAGTGTTCCTTTTTTTCCTTTTTATTTACGAATTACAAGTTATTATATTACACTCGCACTAAATTTGAAATATATGTTCCAGAAATCAAATAAAATAAAAATTATCCAATATTTTTTTTGTTTTGCGGACCATTTGGCGCCCCTTTGTGAGTAGCGCCCTGGGCATGATGCCCCCCCCCCCCCTCGCTACGCCACTGTGCATACGCACATGTTCGTGTTCACGCATACGCACATGCACACATATTTACATGTATACGCATATACACACGCACACACCTATGCCTATATACACGTACAAACAATCGAACGTGTACACGCACGTACATGAACAGGTATTTACGTTTACCTCTTAATTGACGCCGCGTTGGCGCAGCGGTCACAGCAATGGATTGCGATTGGCTGTTGTGCGAGCGGTTGCGGGTTCGATCCCCGCACACGACAACCTTTCTATTGGCCATACAGATGTTTGCCGTGGTCTGGGTGTTTGTGCAGTCCTTGTGGGTCTCCCCACCGTGCCTCGGAGAGCACGTTAAGCCGTCGGTCCCGGTTGTTATCATGTACACCTGATAGCGATCGTTACTCATAGTAGGAAATTTATATTTGGGTTGTCTGGAAGAAATGGCTAAATAGCCATAAGTCCGCCCATTGTACTTCACAGTCTGTAAATGATATTTGTAGTTGTGATGTACAATAAAGTATAAATAAATAAATATTTTACTCTTAACCAGATGGTTAAAGTTTCATATGGATATCCCACTGTCTGTTAGGGACAGTGCGGCCTAATTATTCAAGCTAGTCTTTGTATATGTTTATCTCACCAAAAACATAAATGTGAAAAATGACAGCCAAGTTCAATAATAAGAATATGTTGTTTGTGGACTTCGCCGAAAAAAGTATTGAGATCTAAATGAGCGCCAAGTTCTACAGAAAATATTAAATTAAGCTAAAGATTTCACTTTGCCAGTTTTCACTAAGAATATATCTTTTATTTGGCTAATAGCTTTTTAATGTTGTTTGAAGTGACACGCTGCGTGTCTAGATTGTGAATCAAGTGATTATGAATGAATCAAGTGGTTATTTCCACTATGTTATATTTTAACACAGAACCGCTCTAGTGTAGCTGCAGTGGAGCATCGTGGTGGATTAAGTGTTACAGGCTGAATCGTGATAATGACTTAAATAACTTTCGTTATATCTTTGTCATACAGTATTACGTAAATTAAGTAACAGGCCGGTCATTGTCACACGTTGTGGGCAGGTGCACACGGGCGAGAAGCGCTACCAGTGCCAGCACTGCAGCCGGCGCTTCACGCAGAGCAGCGCCGTGAAGCTGCACATCCAGACGGTTCACCTGAAGATCCCCTACGCGCCCTGGGACCGCAAGAACCGGCGCGCGCGGGCGCGCACGGCCGAGCAGCGCGCGTCCGCGCCCAACTACCTCAGCGCCTACATCACCTACAACGAGTGAGAGACTCGCGCTTCTTCGTGCGTCGTCGCGCCTCTTCGTGCGTCTCCGTGCCTCGGGGCCGAGCAGCGGGCCCCGCTCCTACCGCAGCGCCTACATCGCTTACAACGAGTAAGCTAACCGCCCACTCTTCTCTCTCCATGACGACTGAAATTAATGAGAGAGAGAGATAGAGAGAGAGAGAGAAGAGTCGTGCCTCGCTTAGAGGCCACCCATAAATTATGCCACACGTTAGGGAGGGATTAAGAAGTCGACAAAGTGTGACAAAGGGACGGGAGAGGTTCAATATTTAAAACTATACTTACTATTATACTATACTATTAATTAGTACGTTATTCCGAAAAAAAAAAACAACTGTAATTTATAGGCGTGAACTGTCAAAAAGATAATAAATGGCCGGACGGGGTATAGTAACAATTAACTTAAAACATTACTTTAAATTGTTTTGTTGGTGAATGACGTAGTTTATGGATGTCCACTTGCAAGTCGAATAAGGTATTCCGATTACTGCACATTTATTTCATTATTTATTCTTAATGTACACCGAAATACAGATACATATAAATAAAATACAATACAAGGTGTACAAAGGCGATCTTATCGCTAAAGAGCGATTTCTTCCAGATAACCTTTTCACATTATTGTATGTGTTAAAAGACATTTTAAATTTTATGCAAAACTGATGAGTGTGTTTGTTTGTCGAAAAAGGTTTATTTTAGGGTTTTTACTTTTTATTAAGGTTCTTTACTTCCGGCCTGTATGTCAAACTATTCTAAACTAATAAAATATGAGGGTATTCATAAAATCACCAACAAACATGTTTTAGTGAGTTCTAGTAATTATTTAGGAATAATTTGAACATCTCAATCAAAAACCAATAACTGTTTTCAAGTATAGCACGCTGTTCAATTTATTACACTAGGCTTCCGATTATTAACGTTTAAAGATTGAAATGAGTGCAATATGTGAACATATATTTCCCAGACACATCAAACCGAGAATTATACATATTGGATATTATAGTAAGGTATCAGTCTGTAAATCGTAAAAGATTTGTAATAAGATAAAATTTTGAGAAATCAATTTTAAGTTGTTTTTGTGATATTGTTGATCAATTTTATTACTTTGAGATTTAAGTTCTAATCTATAAACAAATACAATAAACCAAGTCACTTTTCGCTTTTCTTTAATGGTTTTTAAATTTGTACTTAATTAAATTTATTTTGAAATTAATTAATCAATTGTTTAACTTCAAGACGAGTCTGATTAATAGGCGATAAGATGTAACATAAGTATGTATAATAATTTTAATGTTTACACACTGAGTAATATTAATAACAGTCAGAGGGAACTCCAATAAACATCTTCTACGTTGTTTTAAAATATTCACAAACCACTTTTTTTTTCGTTTGTTTTGTTTTTATCTGCAATCAGTCCTTGGACTATAAGCGGATAGTTGGTGCGATAGTTGGCGTGACGAGTGAGCCCTCCATCGAGAGCACTTCTCGGGTTATGAGGGCGCTACACCCTCTTGTGCAGCTGTAATACATCATGCCTCTTTAGGCGCCTAAGATGTTTTTGGCTTTTCAGCTGGGCTTCCAATTGATTAGGATGTAAGGCAAGCCGTTGTTGATATAGTTTTGAGGCAGCTCTAATTTCCTCCTTTACTGTGGTCATTTGCAAGGCGGCATGGATTTCATCGTTTGTGATAAACCAAGGAACATTGGAAATGGTGCGCAAGATGATATTTTGTAATCTCTGTATCACAGCAATATTTGAGTTACTGGCACTTCCCCAGAGCTGTATCCCATACGTCCACACTGGTTTTAGGAGCATTTTGTAAATTAGGAGTTTATTGTCCGTTGACAATTTGCTGTTTCGTCCTAGCAGCCAGAGCATGGTTTTATATTTTATGTTCAACTCATCTCTTTTGGATTTAACGTGATTTTTCCAGGTTAGTCTGCGGTCCAAATGGAGGCCAAGGTATTTAACTCTGTCTGAGTGGGGAAGTATGTTATCTCCGAGGTGTACTGGAGGGCAATCTCCTTTGTTCAGAGTGAACGTAATGTGAGTCGATTTGGATGCGCTTGCTTTAATTTTCCATTTATTCAGCCACTTATTTATTTCATTTAGCCCTTTATGAAGCGTGTGAGATGCAATAGCCGGTTTTTTACTGCTAGCTAATAGTGCAGTATCATCAGCGAAGGTAGCTGTGGTGACTCCCGTTACTACTGGCAGATCTGCCGCGAAGATTGTGTACAACACTGGGCCCAACACCGATCCCTGCGGGACACCCGCTTTGATATCACGGAAGTCTGACGTTTCTCCTGATTCCTGAATTTGTAAAATCCTCTCCGATAGGTATGTTTGCATCAACATGTAGTAGCTATGTGGAAGATATTTCTTGATTTTATAAAGAAGTCCTTCATGCCATACTTTGTCGAATGCCTGCTGTATATCGAGAAATGCCGAAGAACAGTACTCCTTTTTTTCTAGGGATTCTCTTATTGTATCATCAAATCACTTAAGGTTATGCAGTTTAAGTTTTATCAATAACTAGCTGACCTGGCGAACTTCGTACCGCCTTTTTTTTCTTAAATATAATAATTACATATACCAAAATAAAATATAGCCTACCTTTCAAGTTGGATCAAACTGCACACGGTGTGCAAATTTGATTAAAATCGGTTAAGTGGTTTAGGAGTCCATTGAGGACAAACATTGTGACACGAGATTTATATATATTAAGATAAACTTATGCCATATCTGCCTACTTTCTATTCTTTTGTGTTTTGCGACCAGTATATGTTAGTGACAGATTGTGTCTGATGTGTTTCACCAGGGTAATAGAAGGCGTCCGCGCAGGGCGTCGTCGCAGGCTTGCACCTGCGACCTCCCATCCTGTGGCCGGAGGGCCTGCCGGACTCCGCGCAAATAGCGCAGTGCTGGGTGACCTCTTCGTACACGGCCGCCTTGTGGTCTGCACGTTCGCATCGGAAGCACAGGTCACCCCTGCCCGCCGACTCTGGGCACTGTGGGCGCGTGTGGCCCAGCCCCATGCACTTGAAGCAGCGCATGGGCAGTGCCTCAAGTGCCACCACGCGCGCCGAGCTCCATCCGATCAGGAGCCTGCTCTTTTCGGTCAGCGCCTTGGCTGCCTAAATCTGGCAGGAGACCACGACGGAGCTAGTGCCGCCGAAACCGGGGTGTACCGCTCCGGCCTTTACGAGCCCGACGTCGATTCCCGTCGCCTTGGCCACCGCCGCTGCCAGGCCCGAAATCCGCACCTCTGCATATTTGACGGACCTGACGATGTGCGCCACCCCGGACAGGGCCCCACGGAGCGATTCCGCGATCCTGTCCGCCTTCGCGTTCGTTTCGGAGCCGGGGATCTCTATCATTTTCGCTCCGAGGATAGAGCTGTGCGTCAGCCCCCTTTCCACGGCCTCCGGCTGCAGTTGAAGAACGACTGCCGTGGTCTTCGGTGCCTTCAACTTGGCAGTCACCTTCGCAGCCGGCTTTCCGGACAGCTTGGCGGTCGGTTTCGTAGATGTCTTGGCGGTTGACTTCGCGGCTGCCTTCGCAGAACACGCAGAAGTTGCAGGGGCAGGGGTAGCGGTGGAAAACATCCCCTTTCCCTTGCCCTTCCCTTTCCTCACTACTGTGGCCCAGGTCTCCTCCAGGGCAACAGTTGAAGGACCCGCCGAGGGAGTGGCTGTAAGAGCAGCTGGAGGCCTTGAAGAGCAGGTTTCGGCCTAGGTGGCGTGGCAGACACTGCGGCCACCCCCCAGTGGCAGACAAACCGCTGGGGCCGGCAGCAGCACACGACAAGACGGTCGGCCTCGGCTTGGTCAGGACCAAGCCGACCGAAGCCGTTTTGGTCTATGACGACCCCCAGCAGCTTGATTTCTTTCGTCAAGACAATGTCGACCCCGCCCATGCGAAGACATGGGGTGTCATACTTCAGTTTGCGCGTCACAACCATAACGTTGGTCTTGTGAGGCGCAAACCGAAGCTTATTAGACTGACCCCACGCTCTCACACGTTCGAGGGCGGCATTGGCCCGCCGTTCGATCTCGAGGGCCGTCTCACCCTCAAACACCAACACCACATCCTGCCACCAAAGCCTGCGCGTAGTCGCCTTTGGCCTCCATTTTCTGAAGCAGTGGATCTAGGAGCAAGTTCCACAATATCGGCCCACCGATTGACCCCTGCACGCAGTCCTTCCCGGTGTCTCTTATGTGCT
Organism: Melitaea athalia; assembly: GCA_905220545.2. Lineage (NCBI taxonomy): Eukaryota > Metazoa > Arthropoda > Insecta > Lepidoptera > Nymphalidae > Melitaea > Melitaea athalia. The sequence continues at coordinate 7,363,273 of HG992199.1, read as the reverse complement.
CCTCCCCCAGGTACCTCACTCTGGCTCGCCTGTCACCCAGGTAACTGCCCAAGAGCCGCCTGATGTTATCGGGGCACTTTTCCTCAGCCAGTCTGACTCTAATCCTGGGCCACCAAGCGTTGTCGAAGGCGCCCTCTATATCCAGCGAAACCAGAACAACAATCCTCCTCTTCTCCAGATTGTGTCTGATATGTTTCACCAGGGTATAGAGGGCATCCTCTGTACTTCGCTGGGGCATAAAGCCAAACTGTTTTACGTAACAGTCCGCGCCAAAAATTATGATCGCGGACTTGACAGTCCCATTTCCTTGGTCCGCAGGCTGGAAAACCCTGATCCCATTCCTACCCGTCACTCGACCCTCTCCGCCGACGTATGGCTCTTGCACCAAAGCAACCCGCGCTCCGAGGCTAGAGGCTTCGATCAGCAGCTCGGAGTATGCCTGTTTGCAGCGCTGGAGGTTCACTTGGAGGATTTTTTGTGCCGCTGCGACCACCGGCGCGCCCTTAGCAGTACGCTACGGTCGAGCGGGCGAGGTCGTCCCACCTTTTCCTAACGGGACAGTCGCTGCTAAAGGCATTGGGCTCATGATTTCCGAGCTTAGCCTTACGACAGTTCCGGCAGGAGGGTGGGGACCTCAACCGCTCGTCCGGGCATTCCGACCTCAGGTGCGGGCCGCCGCAGTGGCTGCACAGGTCAGCCGGGTCTTTGCAAAACCTCCGCCCATGGCCATACCCCAGGCACCGTGTGCACTGCACCAACGGCGACTGGTCTTCCGCCCTCACCCACATGAGGTCGACACGGACTAAACCTCTGTCGGTTATCCTCCTCCAGAGGGCGGGCGATGTACTAATTACGACGTTGGCCACGTGCGGATTTCTCGCCCTTCTTCTGTATTTGACCTGGAGCCGGTCATCCCCGATGCCGAGGCCGCCAAACAGATCCCGGTTCTGGTTTCTCAGGGCCTTGGTAATATCCTCGTCAGTCAATACGCTCGTAACTCCCCTGAGGACCAGAAGCGGGTCCCTATTCTTGACTTCCTCGACAGCGAGGCCCGTTTCCTCCTTGGAGAGCCTATTCTTTACCTTATCCCGCTCCTCGGTGGACCCGAAGCCCATGACGATGCGTCTGTCCCTGGCTTTCCGGACCCTTTCCACTTGTACCCATCCCTCCGTGGCGTTGATACTCTTTCTAACCTTGTTCATTACCTCTTCACCAGTTTCTTTTTCATCCTTAGACGAAATAATGACTGAGTGAAGGGCCGCGGGTTTTGGAGGCTGTTGTGGTCTTGTTGCAACCACGCTGGCGTAACTTATCAAGCTGGCGGCTTCTATGGCTTCGCCGAGGCGTGTCATCTGTTCTTGCAGAGCCACCAGCTTTCCATTATTTTCCAGGAGAATCTGTCTTTCACTCGGTGCAGAGTCCGGAGACGCCGCAGGCGCGACAGCAGTGCTTGTGTTCACCGATGGCGCGCCCGCGGGGGCCCCGTGCCCTTTCCGAGCCCTCTCGACCTCGACCTCAGAATCTGCTTCCTCTACTACTGTAAGCAGATCTGTAAGGTTTTTCTCTAGTATCTCTTTTAGCTCTTTCTTTAAGTTTCTGGAAGCTTCAAGTGCCTTCCTTGCTTGAGACACCAGCGCATTTGCCCTCCGTACCCTGTCTGTTACTCTTGGCAACATAGTGTATGTCAGCCCCCGCTTAATAAGACTATCTGGGGTTTTTTCCGCCGCAGTTACTCCTGCCTTGGGGGTGGAGGGGGTGGTCTGCGTCACTGTGCAGGTTTGCTCATGTACTGTCCCCTCGTCTGTCTCCAGGCTAGGTCGCGCTGGATTATTTGTTACTTTGGGGGGGCTTTTAGAGGGGGGGTTTGTCGCCCTTTTGTCTTTTTTAGAGGTCCGTTGCAACGTCATCATATTTCTCGGTGGCTGCGTCAAATGTATAGATGTCGATTGGGTGTAAAATTTTATAAATAAATCAACAAATTGTCAATAATAAAACCGCAATAGCGGGGTGTATATAGTACAGAAAACTGTTCCTGTCAGTAGAAAATTCTGCAACACAGTTGCGGCTCGTGATGATTTATTTACAATATGGGCAGATAATTATTCCCAAGTCTTAAGATTAACTAATTCCTAACTTAATACTATAAAAAGTAGCCAAAACGCTACTTTTTGTCTTTTAACTCTACGTAGAGTCGTCCCGGTATGTGTAATTTGTAGCCCCGGAAGGGGGATCCACAACTTCGAAAACCGCGTCGCTCTACGATCAGTGTTTCCCGAGATATTGGACTTTAAAGTTTCCCAAGATGGCGTCCGCGCAAGTTGTCTAGATCTAGACAAATTTTTGAAAATTAATAACTTGGGAACCACCGGTCGCAGAACCACGTGCGACGGGTCTCCGTGTCGAGCGCGGTGAGATCTACGTGATCCCGGTCACTAAAACGAAATTTGGGGGTCAACTCTACACAGAGTCCCCAGCCCCAACAGCCGATGGAGAAAATCGTGGCTCACACAATAGTGCAAGCCCTGACTCTCTCAGATGCCTAGATCAGAAGTTATAGCAGATTAAAACTTTTCAAGATGGCCGCCAATATGGCCACCTTATCACAATTTCTTTCTAGAATCTGCAAAAAATGGCCGAAAATACCCGTTCTTAGGCTCGTTAAATTCGTCTCGGCAAGTGCTATTCAAATATATATACAAAAAATTTTTAGGATCAACCCCCGATTTTTGGGGTTGAAAAAACTTAATTTTTTAAAATAAATATTACGTAAAAAATACTAAATATAATTTTAAAAATCTACAAAAAATTAACAAGACTATTTTAACTATATACAATTTTTAGAAGTGGTTTCCGACGAGATCGGGCCAGGGGTTGCACCCCCACGTGCACACCCCAATTTTATAAAAATTTATAACTTCGAAATTTTCCAACCAAAAATTTTGAAATTTAGGATGGTAATAAAACTAATTAAACTCTACAAAAAACACTAAAAATAATTGGGGGTCGTCGATTTAGATTTTTTGAAAATAAATTTTGAATTTTGCAAAATAATGTTCAACCCGATATCTTCGGAACCACTAACTGGATCTTCCTGTGCGATGCATCGTTGGAAAGGTCCCGCCGCGACGCGTCTTTTGACGTGCTGCACGCTGCTGTAGACCCACGGGAACACAAAACACGTGGCCACGTGGTTTGCGGTTTTCCGGGAATAACTCCGCGAGTTTTCCACGGAAAAATCGGTACAGGGTATCAAATTGTAGAGATTTTTGGGCCCCGTCGAATGATGTAAGAAAAACACTATGTCGTCGCTTTACTTTTCGCAGCGTTTCACGAAATAACTTTAAAATTTTAGAATTTTGACACTTTTTCACTATTTTCACTGGTGAAAACTTCGAAACATGAAAAACCAATGTTACCACTGTGTAGTCCGTACAAAGGCGCAACTTTTGATGTATAGTTTATTAATTTTCGTGCACTTTTAACCACTTTTATGATTTTTCAAAGATTATTTTTGTGAGGAGCAACTGCGAAATCGACCGTTTTCGACTGCGGGCGGGGCGTCTCTACTAAGGACGACGTTGGCCTCGTGCGGGTACGAGGAGACTGGTTGTGATAGTGCGTGTTGCAGGATTATACATTCGATATCCTTTAATATCTTCAGGACAGCCAACAAATATACATTGTTCAGATTTTTTATCCCATTTATGAATTTTTTTTTCTTTAGGGGATGTGTTTCATAACAGTACTGCCAAAAATTCTTAAATGACTGAGGTTTGGTTTAGATCCTGTCCATACCTCATATGGGGTGCAGTTCTTCAGTCCAGCTTTCACAATTCTGTTCTGTAAATAGAAAGCAGTGTTAACAGCTTCCGCCCAGAATTCTTTACTAAGTTTAGCGTCAAACAAAAGACATCTGGCCTTTTCTATAATTGTTCGGTTCATCCTCTCACAGAGCCCATTTTGTTCTGGTGTATATGGGTTTGTTTTTTGATGATTAATACCAGATTTCATTAAATAACTTTAAAATTTCTTGTTACAGAATTCTGTGCCGTTATCACTTCTAAGAGTTTTAATTCTTTTTGACAATAAATTCTCAATTCTTGCTTTATAATCTATAAAACTCTGTAAGGCCTCATCTTTACTTTTTTTTTAAAATAAACATGTGTCATACGACTATGATCATCAACGAAAATAATGAAATACCTGGATCCTCCGAGTGATACATTCTCCATTGGGCCACAGATATCACAATGTATTACATCCAAAAGCTCAATACTCCTGTTTCCTTCATGAGCAAAAGGTAAGCGACTCTGCTTCCCTTCACAGTACACGATACAGTTTGTCTTGTTGATGTTCGCCGTCTCTGATAGCTGAACTCCTTCCACAGCACCATGCATTTTATTCATGTCGAAACTATTCACATATCCCAATCGACGATGCCAAACAACTGGAGACTCAATTTCTGCAATGTATTCAACTTATAAACGCCATTAACAAGTGACGCAGTAGCTACCAGAATGTCCTGTTTATTAAATATTTCACATCCGCTGCTTGTGAATCGCACCATGTTGCCCTGTTTCATTAGTTGGCTAACTGACAACAAGTTTGTCGCTAATTGGGGAACACACAAAACCTTTTTAATAGTTACTCTGTAACTGTCTTCTGCGGTTGATGTAATTATGTTTACATTCCCACAACATTCCACGGGAACTTTACTCCGATTGGCGATCATTATTTCCTTGGTAAACCCAAAGTAACAAACATCCGTGATCCAATTTACGTTACTCGTTAAATGTGAACTGGCACCGGAATCCACGTACCAATCACCCTTGTCAAAGGTTCGTCATCACTCTTCAATTGCTCCTTTTCTGGGGTTGACTAACGGTGAAAACTGCGCAGCGCTACGACCAGCGCTTGCCGAGATATTGCGCCTCCAAAGTTTTTCAATATGACGTCCGCGCAGTCGGTCTAGATCTAGACAAATGTTTAAAAATTTATATCTGGGGAACCGCTGATCGCGACGGCTTCCCTTGCTGGCCCCTTCGAGACTTACCAAAATCCGACTCTTAAAACGCAATCGGGGGTTCGACTCTACATAGAGCCATGGACCCCACCAAGAGATAGATCCAATCGTGGCTTACGCAATACCGCAATAGCGAAATCTGCGTCTCGCTACGGCCTATAGGACCGGAGTTATTTAAATTTTAAAATCTTCAAGATGGTTGCCAATGTGGCCACCACTTATCAAAATTTTCCTCAAATCCGCTATCCTTGGTCTAAAACGGCCGTGTTAGAGCTCGTTGGAAAGGTTTTATTAAGATACTAGCTGACCCGGCGAACTTCGTACCGCCTAACAGTCGATTCTTTAATACTTATCCTTCCCGGAACCCCTTCAATAACACTTTAACATTATGGTATGGTATTAAAGTTCAAATTTAATTTTAAGTATTATTACGAATCTTTTGTATGGGAATACCGAAAAGTGTTGTTTTTAGACTTTTTCAGGCAATTTCTTAAATTTTTCTCTCCGTAAGAACCATTCTCGTACTTCAAGGAATATTATAAAAAAAGAATTAGCGAAATCGGTTCAGCCGCTCTCGAGATTTGCGCTTAGCAACACATTTAGCGCCATATTCATTTTTATATATAGAGAGATAGAGATATTAAATGAGCTAGCAAAATTTTTGTTTTTTCTTAATCTAGCTATAAAATAAGAATAATTTATTGTGTACATATTGTTATATAAAACGTGCTTGATTTTTATATATTCTTGGAAGTACTATAAATATTTTTAAGTAATATTAAAAGGCTAATCAAATAATTTTAAGTCACACAAAAATATACTTAAGTGATAATTGTGATTTCGTACTAATAAAATATATATAATTGATAAACTAGAATGTTTAAAATATGTATTAAGAAAACTTCATAGGTTGTGTATACAAGTTTTCTATAGTTTAATATCCTTTTCAAATGAACTATAAAATATTTTTGTAACTGTTGAAATAAATCTTGCAAAATAAAGTAAGTCAAAAGAAATTGGACATAAAGACATACTTTCTGAAATTGTAAGTTAATGATATTAATTATGATGATGATTTAGTTTTACATAATATATGTTCTGACTTTACCTATATTAAACATATGATATTGCTTTTATTCGATTGTTTCATTTCAGATACATTTAAATTCTATCAAAACATAAAATATTTTTAAAAACACATATCTGGGTGAGAGTAAAATACATTTATAAATAATAACATTTATTTTGTACATTAATATTTATAACAGATAAATTTTACATGTCAAACACAAAACAGCTGCTTATTGTCGCTTTATCTTAGCTTAATTGACCTCACGATAGGCTAATAAACAATGAAATCAAATTTCGCTTTTATTGCTAAATTAGACTTTGAGCTTTGTCTCACTAATGATGTTTTACAATCATAATTCCTATTTTAAATCGACACAACCAAAAACAACATATAAAATTAACAATATAAAAAATAAATATTCTAAAATATATTGCATTCCAAATAATATTCAGATCTAAGGTATACAAATCACATAAAGGAATGTTTTGTTGCCATTTAAATAAATGCAATTTTTTTAATAAATAAATGCGCTCCTATCTAAAAAACGGAATCGAATGCGTCTACAAATTTTTTCTTACAAAATTTACTATTGCGGTCACAATTTATAGACCCTTGTTGAAGTAAACTTCTTTTACTTTGGGGTAGTTCTTCTTTACATGCTCCTGGAAATGTAAAATAATTCATTTAAAAAAAGTACTTTAAAATTTTAAAGGACTGCTATTGACTACATTTTTATTTTATTTATTCTTACGTTTTTTGTCGTATACACGTACCTAATAATTTTTGGCAAATATACTGATTAGTATTTGATCCGGTCTTTTTTTAATTACACTGGAGAAAAATTATAATGAATACATCAATTTAGTAATTAGGGATGATAGCTAGAAGGTCGAGTCACCTTTAGGTTGGGACACTAGATGGTAGCTGGAAGGTCAAGTGATCTTCAGGTCGGGGATACTAGATGGTAGCTGGAAGGTCAGGTCACCTTTAGGTCGGGGATACTAGATTGGGAGCTGGAAGATAAGGTCACCTTCAGGTCGGAGACACTAGATGGTAGCTGGAAGGTAAGGTCACCTTGAGGTCGGAGACACTAGATGGTAGCTGGAAGGTAAGGTCACCTTCAGGTCGGAGACACTAGATGGTAGCTGGAAGGTGAGGTCACCTTCAGGTCGGAGACACTAAAAGGTAGCTGGAAGGTAAGGTCACCTTCAGGTCGGAGACACTAGATGGTAGCTGGAAGGTAAGGTCACCTTCAGGTCGGAGACACTAGATGGTAGCTGGAAGGTAAAGTCACCTTCAGGTCGGAGACACTAGATGGTAGCTGGAAGGTCGGGTCACCTTGAGGTCGGGGTCGAGGCTGTCGACGGAGAGCGAGGCGCGCTGCTCGAAGATGGCGCAGCAGAGCGGCGTGGCGAAGGTGACGCACAGACCCACCAGGAACAGCTGGAAGGGCACCACCATGGCGGGCCGCTTGCAGAACAGACCGCGCTTTGTGGCGTAGCTCGTTATTAGTGGCGTCACCGCTGCGATGTAACAGGATTCGATCATTATTACTATGGATTTGTCTTTTGTAATTTTGTACAAATCTAAGGCTATTTACTAAGGGGTCGTCCATTAAACGACGTGAGGGCCGAAAGGAGTGAAAGGAAAAGGGTCGGAAAAAATCACGAACACAAGATAGAGAAGGGCTGTAATTAGATATCAAGTGTAGTACTTAGTACATATTTATTTTTCGTTGAACATGCGATTTTTAAACCATAAAAACAACCAATATCACACTGCAACCTTGATATCTGTCTGAAAGTTTGTCTCACGATGCTAAGCTTTCCAAAATATCATGAGCTTAAGCCTTTATTTTAAGACAATAATCTGAAAATATCAATATACTTTGAGCATAAAAGTGTTTTTTTGGGTTTGTAGTCTAAAACCTACCAACGGGCGTAGAGTATAGTTGATAAAAAATATCACGTGTAATGGACATAGACGAATGAAAGTAATGGACGATCCCTAATGTCAAATAAATAATCACTAATTTTAAGGTCGATCATCGACGCGTGATACAGTAGTGTCTAATTTGGCTAATAGAAAAAAAATGATCAGTTTAGCTAGGAAGTAGCTAATAATGTTGAGAAATTAAGGCAAAATAGCAGATTTGTCGTCGAATTTTCTGACGATTTGATGGTATATTTGGGGAGTAGAACGGGATAAATTGGATGTCAGGGCTAATTTATATCAATATTATCACAGCTGTAGAGAAATATAGTAATCGTTTACGAGAGGTACGACCTTAAGACCTAAGAAGTCATCCAAGCGAACAAACCCCCCCCCCCCCCCCTCAAAGAATCTCAGTCACAACATCCTCCTATTTTCCGTATAGGTGTTCCTTGCAAAATGTAAAATTTCTTAAGGCAGTTACAGTTAATGCAAGAGGGAGTTAAGGGCGACCAAAACCCTCTTTTCGTTTTTGTTCTCTTCGCTATCTTTGAATAAGTAATTTTATCAAATGGTATCAGAATTATATTTGTCTTTATAAAACATTGGACTTTCTTACACACATGGAACTTATTAACATCAACAACACAATAATAATAAATAGAAACGAATCATTACACACTATTACTTATGTAAATATTGATATGTTATTCGGTATGATCAGTAGCTAATAATAGACTATTTCAATTGAGACTAATTTATATGCATTTGATTTTTGCAATTCCGCATCACAATACTTGCGGGACAGACTTGTCATGGGAAAAAAACTTGAAAATGGATTTAAATCACATGTGCTAGTGGTACATTAGAACATTTTGTTGATTATTTATTTAAGATTTTTACTAAGCTGACCAGGAGGGAAAAACAGTTAAAGAATTGACATGGTATTTATTTAGAAATAACATCTTTAAGGGAGTATAAACTTCATATTCATTCTGATGACTGACTTGCAAATTTTGCATATAATTTTCAATGGATTCTAAATAACCACAGATTAATCATCACCATTTATTGAAAATGTGAAAAAAAATTGATTGAAGTTAGAACGCAAGATATGTATTTGACCTGTGGGGGCTGGGGCAGGTATTTTATAAAACGAATAATTTTGAAATTGAATTCGCAAATTAAAGCAAACTTAAGATTGTCCCTATGGTTCACAGGCTGTATTAAAATAAGATATGAACTTTGAATGTTAACAATATAAAACTTTATTCTTAAGTTGTGAAAATTCCGATATTAAAGATAATGAGAATTCATATTTTAAACGTCATAGCTCATAGCTAACAGCTAAAAATATCCCATAAAATGAAGGTACAATAAAATCATACTCACTCATTCCGGGCAACGCCATTAGTATACGAGATATGCAGACCAAGCCAATGCCGTATTTAGCTGCACGTTTAGACTCCCCCACTCGAGTTCCATCGGCTGTGAACACTGGGGTGCCGTTTAATAACTCCCTGAAAAGATATTAGAAAGTCTAGTATAAACTATAATATATAAAGAGCACAGCTAAATAACATTGCTCTCAAATAGTGTTGTGTTCCGGGGTGAGTAAGATAGTCATAGCTCCGAGCAGGGCCGGACAGTGAGGTCAGTGGGCCCTGGGCTAATACTAATTAGGGGCCCATCAAATTTGACCACGATTGAGATGAATGTATAATGGCAGCCGAACATTAAATTTTAACAGTCAGGGTCTGCAATGCGCTTACAATGCTTCTAGCGGACCATACCTAAACAAATATGCGTATATCTTTCCATATTATCGTATAGATTGATTTAAAATCTATTTACCGCAAATCTTAAGATTGTAAACTCTCTAATTGATGAACTTTTGACCCGATTCAGACAGTAACATCCCACTGCTGGGCATAGGCCTCTTTCTTCATGTTGGAGTAGGATTGGAGCTTAATTCAACAAACTGATCTACTGCGGATTAGCCAGATCTTACACGCGTTTGATTATCAGTGTTTAGCTAAGAAAAACTAGGTTTTTGTTTAATGTTATGTAAGAAAATTTTAAATTGATTTATTAGTTCCATTCTTAATCTTAGTGTTAGGTACAATAAAATTACAACAACTACATAAGTTTTCGATTTACAATCGTATAGATTTATTATCATTTTAATTTATAATTCTGAACTGCAATGGTTATGAATTTAGCATATAGTGATTAGGTACCTACTTACTCGTATAATAATAAGTACAAGAATCGTTCTTGCTGTTATCGGTCTTCCGTGTATTAAAGCAACAATAATATTGTACACTAGCCGACCCGTGCCCACTTCGTTGGGCGTTAATTATTATTATTTTTGTGATGCAAATATATAGTAAAGTTTTCATCTCGCTCGCATTTCTCCGACTTGATTTACATATACTATTATTTTTTTTTACTGATTTTTTTGTTCAATAACAATAAAATATAGGGTAGCCTATATCCCTCCTGAACAGTGTAGCTTTCTGTTAGTGAAAGAATTTTCATGATCGGATCAGTATTTGCGAAGATTACCCCCTACAAACAAACAAAGTTAAAAACTTTACCTCTTTATAATATTAGTATAGAAGTATAGATTTGTTCATATGTTGATAGTCCTAAATATATAAATATACCTAAACCATATTTATGCTATTACTACGAGTGTATATTTACCCGCTTCTCATCATCGGTATATTGATGAAGTTGGCACCGCATACAGCTGCGAATGGTACCAAGCGAGCGTAGATTGGGCTCATGTTCTGTAAGGATAAATTAACGTTTATTTAAAAATATCTTTAGTTGCCCTAAAACGACATATTACCAGGGCCTGTTACACCGGCACTTAATAGAGCTTTTCCTGCTCATAAGTTTAAAACTTTTAAGTTCACAATTGGAAATATAAATATGTGTTTTTGAACTTCAGACATAAGATTGTCATCCTACCGGCGGCCAGTGAGTACGAACTACTAAGCATTTAACTAATGATAAGACTATATAGGAAATACTCAACGTAGTTTAACATCTATTTCGGAGATATATAAATTTGTGGAATCAAATAAAATATTAATTTGTGTCAAGTCCTGTTCTACTTCAGTCGGTTCAGCCTATTGCAGTCCACTGCTGGACATAGGCCTCCCCAAGTTCGCGCTAGACATCCCGGTTTTCCACAATCCTCATCCAGCCTACACCGGCAATCTTACGAAATTCGTCGTTCCAACGGGCCGGAGGACGTCCCACACTGCGTTTGCTAAGACGCGGTCTCCACTCCAGGACACGTCTGCTCCAGCGGCCAACGGTCCTGCGACACAGATGACCAGCCCACTGCCACTTCAACATGCTAATTCTTTGGGCTATGTCGGTTACTTTCGTTCTCTCGCGGATAGTCTTATTTCGAATCTTATCTTTGAGAGAAACCCCAAGCATAGCCCGTTCCATTGCGCGTTGAGCGACTTTAAAGTTGTGGACCAGACGTCCCTTCGTCGGCTCCGTATGTCAACACAGGCAGGACGCATTGCTCGAAAACCTTTGTCTTCAAGGATTGCGGAATATTCGAAGTGAAGACTCGACGAAGCCTGCCAAACGCCGCCCAGCCCAACCGAATCCTCCTATCAGCTTCCTTCTCGAAGTTGTTTCGGCCTAGTTGAATGGTGTGGCCAACCTGTAGACATAATCCTGAACAACTTCGAGAAGGATACCGTCAACCGATACCGGTCTCGGTATGAATTGGTTGTTAAACATAATTTTCGTTTTGTCCAAGTTCATACCGAGACCGACTCGTCGGGAGGACTCGTTTAGGCCGGCCAGCATTCGGCCTAGCTCATCCAACGTCTCAGCAAAACGAAGGTGAGAGATGTATTCGCCGTTGACGTTGATGCCTCGATGATGATGATGATGACGTTCTACTTGTTTTCTAATAATTAAAAATTTCTTTAATACAAGTTGGTATCTAATACCTTTAAACGAGCAATTCTTGTACCTATATATATTATCTCTTAATGCTTCAGCCTGTAATATCCCCACTGCTGGGCATAGGCCTTCATATTTCATCAGTATGTATTAATTCGTATTTAAATAAAATTTCCAAAAACACGACAGCAAAAAAAGAAAAAAAAAAACCGAGCAAAGCTCGGTCATCCAGGTATTTACGATTATGACTGTTAAACTTTTTATCAGCGAACATTTTTCTTAAAAGAGTAGTCGAGTTAAATAATTTTAAGTATTAAATATTGATATTACAATTACGATTGATAGTAGCAGTAGGTACGTCAAGATACTTAGGTATATTAATAAAAACGGTTTAATATGTCCAACTTTATAACAGTTGAAAAACGAGGCATCGCCTTCTTAGGATGGATCATTTTGGTCAAGACGGAGCTTCCCATTCGTTAGAAACTTAAGTAGTTACAAAAACTGCTATATTATAGGTACATTTAGTCTTAAATGATTTAAGACTCAATGTACCTAGTTAAATCGAGCGCAAGAAATGATAGTTTAATATCTTTTATTTTAAATAATGATAGTAATTTTATCAATCTTTACGTAAGAAGGCGGTGGCCGTGACGTTTGTAAGTATAAATAGAAATAATATATTTTGATTTATAATACGTCACCATGACTTGTGTGCTTGTCACTATCACTACATATTATAAAACAAAGTCTCTTCCCGCTGTCTGTCTGTATATATGCTTAGATATTTAAAACTACGGAACGGATTTTGATGCGGTTTTCTTTAGTAAATAGAGTGATTCCAGAGGAAGGTTTACCTATATGTATAATACATGCATAATATAGTAGAGGAACACTGATAGTTTTAAATTTTTCTAATGTGATGTCGCAAATAAACACATTTTTTGCGCTTAGATTGCAAATATTTATTTTATATTTAGTATCAGCATTGCATGCATTGCACCCGTGCGAAGCCGGAGCGGGTCGCTAGTGTATTATAAATAATCTTTGTTTTGTCATTATGAGTGCTGTGATAAGTGACTAACCATGGCGTTTTGTTTACTGATAAATATTTGTTGTTAATTGCGATTTGATTAGGTCGACTATTTGCAATAATAAATAGAATTATGTAAGAAAAACGTTGTTTAGCAACTAACATTACAAAAACATATTTATAAAAAAGTAGACCCCAGGGTCGATAATTTAGAGACCAAAAAATTAGTACAGTATGAAACTCATTAGAGGAGTAAGAAAATTTTCATCCAATTTATTTTTTATTTTTTATACTTTTCACCATTTTCAAAGGCCCGAGGCCTTTCTTGATATTTTACTGGTCTAAATTGATTAGAATAGGTCAAATGTCTCGACAAATCGATTTTAATTCGGCAATAACTTTGCCTCAAGACTATTTAAAGAAGGAAATAATTGCTATTGTCTATATAGATTTGGTATCTGTTTTGCAATAAATTTATCAATTGTCAAAGTGCACCTGCATCTTTTGATTAATCTGATAACAACGCAATATTAATAGTTTATGACTCTAAATCTGCATTTCCAAGTTACTTTAAGGTACAAGCAAAAGAATGACCGAAAAATACTTTAATAACTAAAATAATATTAGCACATTCTTTATTTAGATATTGATTCAGTGTCAATGCACATTAGTGCTACGTGTAGTTGTAGACGTTGAACGCTGAGCATACATTTTTTTTTAAAGTCCGAATTAACTGTACTTATGTGATAAGATTATTATTCGTCGCGTAACGGAAACTCGCGGATAATGTTTCATCCAATTATTTTATTTCAAGGCAAATTTTACGCTCATTTATATAGATTTTGTAGTTCTTTAAAAGGTTGCCAAAGGTGAAATACGGCGGAATCAATGGTGTAATAAGTCTGCGGACGATTAAAAACCTATGCAGGTCGTTTTTCACCGCAATCAAATCAGAGGTCAGAAGATCAGTAGAGGACGCAGAGTACGTTGATGAGTAAGAGTTGATGTGGACCCGTTATATGGACCCAAAAGTTGTAACGCAGGGCAGCGTGTGAACCACCACTGCTTTGTAGATAGAAATATAGACGATAAAAAATACCACTGCCTTATAGTTTATATAGAGGAGTTCATTCTGCATTATGAGTGCATTTCTTCTATTTTTTAATTATGCATAATAATTGTGTTTGCTTGCAAACGAAAAAAAACCGACTTCAATTTCATCGACAAGTAATACCTACAACGTAATAAGACGAAAAAATAGTCAAGTAAATACGCGCTATTAAAGATTACTTAAAAAGTTGTAATCAGATCTCGATCTGATTTCACGAAGACTACATGACAAGTATTAACTTTCGATTAAAGAAAGAATCATCGAAATCGGTACACCAAGTAAAAAGTTATGCGGTATAATACAACGTAACCGGCTTAACCGGTTCGTTGTTCGGTAAAACCGAAGTTTTCGGCTGAGATAGATCGCAAGCTTTAATGATCAATGAAGGTCATATTTTGCACATAACATCCACAAATTTATGTTTGGAAATCTGTGCAGAAGGTCAGATCTAGGACAAGACTGAGAACGGTTATTATTAAACTTTAAATCTCATATTATGGTTCTAACCATTATATCGTTGACCCTTCTCCTACATGGAGAAAGAGGCCTATGCCCAGCAGTGGGATGTTACAGACTGAATCGTATCGTTCTTTGTGGCGATGAAAACTGGCCCTCAAGTTGACAAATTCCCAATTTCTTAAGCGGCTATTATCGAAATGGAAAATCAATTAAGAGAATAGAAAAGTATATAATTAATCAATGTCAATGTTTTCGCAATTTTGATGGATGGTAGGCACTTTATCAAATTTTAACTATCAAGTAAAATGCCCACAAAATATTTAACAGTGGTAAGATTCCAGATGCCAAGGATTCTTATGGTTATTTTCCAGATAGTTGTAATCTGCGAGATTGTCATGGTATGTGTATTTAGAAGTCTGTATACAAGATACGTAAGCGTCTTGAGTTACACAATAAATAGAGTTTCTTAAAAGCATTTAGAGACTGTTTAATTGACACTCTTAAGACAACGTTGGTAGATAAATCATCACTCACCACCACTGCTGCTGTGTGGTTACGGCAGTAAAGAATATAGCCACCCCCTCTCTTCCCGTAGGTATCGTAAGAGGTGACTAAGGGATAACACAGTTCCACTACCACCTTGGAACTTAAAAAGCCGACCGATGGCGGGATAACCATCCAACTGCTGGCTTAGAAAAATATACAGGACGAAGACGGCCAGCAGCGTCTTCGATGCGACAAAACCAGCCCTGCGGTCACCAACCCGCCTGCCCAGCGTAGTGACTATGGGCAACACACATGAGTTCACGCCATTTTTGGCTCAAACTTGTGGAGACATATGTCCAGCACTGGATTGCGACAGGCTGAAGTGACGGTGATGATGATGAGTGATGACTAATAAATATATTTTCAAATAGGATTACCGTTAGATAAAATATTTTTAATATGTCAATTAAACTTGGTTAATGAAAGATCAAATATGTCACAGTCTAGAAACAACTTGCTTTACTTATAACAGCTTCAGTTACAGGAACACAGAATGTTTCCTTACGTCTAGCACTAATTCGAGGAGGAGGACATTGGAAAAACAATCTCGAGAGCAGATATAAGGCGAACCAACATGACATTTTATGATTTTATACAGTAGTACCTACGAGATCAGCGGCCGTCATCGTTGTAACAAAATTGTTCTGGTTATAAGTTGTGGGCGACTTAAGGGCCCTGAACAAACGAGTATGAATAGGTACGTTATATTCTGATTACTCTACTGAGGATTCCACTCAGAAGAAGCCTACTCTAAAGGAGATGTAACAAAGGCATTATAGGTAATATAATAATATAATCCTTGATGGATGCCTAAATAAATATAGGTACCTACATACCGATGTATTTAATTCATGTAAGATAATCTAGATTTCTAGATAATAATATGAAATTTTATATAAATATCTTTATTTATCAAAATAAATAAACAAAATAAAGTAATAAGATAGAATATGATGTAGGTACGTAAT
This sequence comes from Melitaea athalia, assembly GCA_905220545.2. Taxonomy (NCBI): domain Eukaryota; kingdom Metazoa; phylum Arthropoda; class Insecta; order Lepidoptera; family Nymphalidae; genus Melitaea; species Melitaea athalia. The sequence goes on along the minus strand of HG992199.1, from coordinate 7,347,187 downwards.
ATCATATTCTATCTTATTACTTACGTATAATATATCGCACCTTTAGAATTGAAGTGGCTTAACTCAAAAATTTAAGAAAATGACTTTTATACATTAAACGACTTATAAACATGTATTCTATCAGTTTATTAAATATATACAGACTCTTTTAGGCCAGAAAAGGGCAAACGTACTATTTCCGTCTCTTTTAAATCACGCGCTTACAGCACGTCCCTCGTTATTAAAGGACCCCATTCCTAATCCGCCGTTTTAATACTAAATGTAAGGTAAGTTATTCATTCGACACATATTTTTGTAATGACTCTTTTTGGTTTTGGGCGTTTCAATACTAAATGATAATAATATTATGGTGTCGTATTTGTATTGCCGTCATTTTATTACTAAATATTGCTTGTTGGATGGAGCCCCATTTTATACTATGGCTTTACTTTAGTAACCAATTTTGAAACTACGGAGACATATACGTAAATATGTTTATTCTTTACTGAATCCTGTGTGACTTAGAGAGCTTTATTGTGATTGAGTCTTTTTATGTTTATTTCAGTTAAAGTTTAAAGCCAATAATGAAAAGACGAGTAGATCTTATTTTGCAAATATTAAACCGGAATGAAAATAAAATGGAAGAACAGTGTGTAGATATGAAAACAGCAAGTTCCGAAGGTTATACTAGTGTTTAAAATAAATCCAAAGAGTGTGATAAGGAAAGCTTTTCGAAACTACCTTTGCATAAGGCGATAGACGAAAGTCTGAAGACGGAAGTATGGATCCTAAAATTTTACCGCAAGTGGAAACTAAACAACGGATTCTAAAAAATGTTAACAATACGTCGAAAATCAGTGGTGGGTATAACGTTGGTTCAACCGTTGAAGAACAAACATCACAAAACGTAAGAGATCGGTCCAATAGTACATCATCATCCAGTTCTTTTACGTCATCATTTTCAAGTTCCAGCATATCGTCGTCATCGTCAAAGTCTTCTTCATCAGCGGAAAAAAATGGAGGCGAAATGAACAATAACAGCTCACTTTCAACCATACCAGGCACTCCAACAGACTGCCCGAATATAATTTATGCCAAGCTTTAAATTAGCAAAAGACGTTCAAATAAAGACATAAACTACCGTCAATCACCTATTCATTCTGAGGAATCAGACGTTGATTTGAGTGACGCTGATCCGACTTATAACGATTCATTACTACGACACTCTTTAAGTTCATCAACCACCACGTTTGACAGGGAAGATTATGTTAACGAATTAGGTGAATATAAAGAAGTATATTTCTACTTTTAGAACGAAACACAGGGTAGTAAAGGGGCGATTGAAATATGTTCCTGTGTTTTTGATTATTTATGATCCATTAGTGAAAAAAATGCAGGCAAAACATTAAATGTTATATTTTATTCAGATAATTGTAATGGTCAAAATAAAAATATATATATTGCCTGTTTATACTCTTATGCAGTGGCCCATTTTGATAACTTTCAATCAATAACGTATGAATATTTTATTAAGGGACATACACAGAACGAGAAAGAGAAGTCAAAGCACATAGTTTAATAGAAAAAGAAATAAAGAGAAACCTAAAATCTGGTCCTATTTACATACCTCGACATTATGTGCCTGTACTAAAAGGTGCTAGAATAATGGGCACTCCATTCAGAGTAAAAGAGTTAGATTACAATTTTTATAGACTTCAAAGTGTGGCAGAATGAATATAACTTTAATCAGGAGATTGATAAAAATGCAGTGGATTGGATTGGAGAGACTCAGATAGCGAGATAAAAGTGTTAAAATTTGTTAAGAACGAGTTTTTTTTACTACTTATAAAAATTCATACACTGAAAAAGATTTTTAAAAAGTAAATATGCGCAATAAAAGAATCAAAATGAAAGAAGTGGGTGAAATTACACTATCGAAGGCTTATAGTAAGAAAATAGAGCTTCCAGAAAATAAAAAGAAAGATCGGAGTTATCTTATAAAAACTAAAGCAATCCCTAGTACATACGAATGGTTTTATGACTCGGTTTTTTAATTAATGACTACGTTAGTCATATATTTTTATCTCATTTTAGTTTTGAAGCAATTTATGTTTTTGCCACTGTTTTGATTTCATAAATGTGTTTTTATTTTGTTAAGTCTTTCTCAGATATGTTTATAAACGTTTTATAGCTAGTTATTCAAATATAACTAAAGAACTTTTGGTTTATTAGTGTTTAATAAGTGTTTTGTTTTATATTCTTTTATAAAAAGTTTACTATTTACAGATTATTTCAAACTATTGATTGTTTTATAAACTTAAACTAATGTATGACATTATATTGTGTTAAACCATTTGTTGGGAAATAATACTCAGTTGACTATATTCCATGTGTGATTAGTTGATTACTGATCTCAGTACTAAATATTATAAGCATCTATTAAGGCATTTTCATGTCTGATTTTCTAATAAGTATTCATAAGACTAAAATATATTTTGCTAAGTGATATGATAATGTGATGGTGGTAGCAGTACCTAAGCGTTGATTAGTGTTTAAGGACGATTAGTGAGAAAAAATTTAAAAATAAGTACACGATTATGAAAGCAGACTCTGTGTTTCATTTTCCTTTAATTTAGCGAGTCATTTAAAATTAAACTAGCATATTCCAAAATTAGTCACCAAGCAAAAATATAACATCAGAAATTAATCGCCTCTTCTTTAAATATGCACTATTATTTTTTGTATTGTAAAGTAAATAAAAGACACAAAGTCAAATAAGCCAATAATATTGAAATTGTATTCGGAAAATAAGTAACTCATTATTTTTAATGATTAATTAACAAAGGTTCTAATTAGATAAACCTATAGGTTTAGTATTCAATCATTAAAACAATTCCTAGTCTACGGTTAATAACTAAAATTGTAACATAAACCACATAACCTAAAGTATTATAATCGAAAAACTAAAAAATGGCCAATTCTTCAGTTACATTTTTGGCGTTTACCAAAAAACAAGAATTTTGGATTAAGCCACTTCAATTCTAAAGGTGCGATATATCTACGTAATCGAACTTATCTAACACAAAAATTAGGACAGCAATCTCTTATCGTCCAAGATTTATGGTAAGAAATTGACTTTCTTGTACAAGAAAGATAACGTCATAATTTGATTATTATCGATAATAGTGTAAGTTATAAATTATTAAAATATACACCCTTCGCGGTTCAGCATGTAACATCCCGCTGCTATTCATAGGCTTCTTTCTCCTGCAATGCATGTTCAGGAGAAGGAGGCCTCACCATTTAAGTGAAAATATAATTACATATTTAGTTTTATTGATTTATTAATACTTTTTTGTACACTACAAATACATGCATTGTCAGTGTGGCCATTTTTTCTCGTCCTATTGTATCATTACAAAAAAAATGGCCTAGGAATATTGGACTATCTAATTTCTAATTATAGTACATTAAATTTTAATATGAATGACAATTCCAGGTGTACCTAACACATAAATAGCGAAAAATAGACTTGCTAACTGGAAACTCAAATGGAGCCGCATTATTTCCACGACATACACACACCTCTCTGACGTCTCATGTTTAATTGTTTACCTACGTATCTTTGATAAGATAACATTTAACGTGTCTGTGGAGGAATTGCGATTTAGCTGATCTTATCAAGACGATGACGCGTGACGGCTTTTAAATGATGCAAATTTAAAAATTATTGATAATTCTTTGGTACTCCGTATTTTGTTGTATTTCATTGAGTATTTTTTCGCTTCAGCCTATAATATCCGACTGCTGGGCATCTTGCCTCATGTAGGAGAATGATCAGAGCTTAATCCACCACATTGCTCCAATACGGGTTGGCGCCTTGGCGGATATACATATTTATTCCCTACTATATGCAATAATAATCAAAATAAATATTTTTTTAAGGAATTTAGCACTCATTAAATATCTATATTATCCATAAAATGTTCAGGTTGAAGGTCAGCGTTATTGTTTTTTTTTATACAATTAATTTGGCGCGCATTGGAGCAGCGTGGTGGAAGCTCTGATCGTTCTCCTACGTGGGGAAAGAGGCCTATGCCCAACAGTAGGATATTACAAGCTGAAGCGTAGCTCAAAATCCGTAATTACGTATACAATATTTGTGGTTATTAGTTATAGATATATTTCTGTTTACTTATATTGCATAAAACAAATGTTAGTAATTGTTGTATTACGCTTGCAGCATTATGTAGGTAATTTGTGAAATAATAGTGACAAATTGACGCGGCTATGAGCGAAACAGAATTTCTATTATGCAATATTTAAAAAGTAAGTCTAGACCGTTTATGTAACTAGAAATGATTGCTAAAATTGACGCACGAGAAATTATAGGTAGGTATTCAATAAAAAGCCTAACTTGGGTTTATTTTTATAGATTTCTCAGAAATGTGAAGAAGAATTAATAGACCGTACATTTGTAAGGAGATTCGTTTATTTCTATTTTAATTTGTACCTATGTTTGTCGACAATTTTATGAACCGATATTTTAATTTATTATGAATAATTTGTTTCTTTTATTAGGGTTCCGTACCTAAAGGGTAAAAACGGGACCCTATTACTAAGATTTCGCTGTCCGTCTGTCCGTCCGTCCGTCTGTCACTAGGCTGTACCGCGAAGAGAACCGCGATAGCTAGACAGTTGAAATTTTACAAATTATGTATTCCTGTCGCCGCTATAACAACAAAAATAAGTACTAAAAACAAAATAAAATAAATATTTAAGGGGGCTCCCATACAACAAACGCGATTTTCTTGCCCTTTTTTGCTCGATATCAATAATGGCAATAGGTAGGCACTTGAAATATTCACAAAATACTCAGTTGTATTGAAGTCTCTATTGTGGCCCCCACAACCTTTTTGTGGAGGCCCCGAGACTGTAGCCCCGAATGCCTTCCCCTAAATTCGCCCCTGATAATTACGTGTGTAATTAAAAGATAGTCCAATATAATGAGAAGACACGTAATGCTAGTAATTTCACGATTGATTTAACAGTATAATATAATTTGTTTCTAATTTATATATAGGCTCCCAGTAGGATGTTACTTCGGTGTTGAGATTCCGGAAACGCACAACTCACTAGCACAAACGAAACGTAGCGCAGAAACCATTGTGGCTTTTGGTCTATTCTTAAAAAATCTTTTAAAATTTATAATGAGAAATATATTTTTTTAAATCAAAATTCTTTATGTTCACGTATATACTATACATACTACAGTATATTTCAAGTTTTTCAGTGCATCTGTTGACTTACCTTAACTTTGCTGTTGAGGTAGAGAGCGGTTGTGAGAGCGCCTCCGCAAGCGGCGCAGTACGACGCTACCAATTGTCTGTTCAATTCAATGGATAACATTACTCAAACTTTCAACGATTAAGGCTACATAAGTTATATGGCAAGACTTGTTTCACTGAATTAAGAAACTAAAACTTAGATTCACAATTGCGTACAGAAGTATGCCATAAATATAGTGAAAAATGGTAAAAAAGAATTATATATCATAAACTTGCTCGCTAACGATGCGCGCGATTACCTACGGTGTTTTTTTTCTAAGGAATTCATTTAAAGGATCGCTATTATAAGTTCTACTAAAACTTAATTATTAAACATGATTTTACATTTTTACAAGCTGTTCTTTATTATCATATCAAAATTTTCGATCCAGCGGGATTCGAACCCGCACCCCCTGACATAATGTGTCCGGTGCTCTAGCCGTTAAGCTATGGATCTATGTCCAGCTAAATCGAAATTCTTAATATTATTTTTATTTGGTTTTAAGCAACCTTAACACTGGCTGGCATAATAAAAAACATTTTCGAATTTCCTCGTGTGTGGGAAACACAAAAATAAAAATAACACGAATTTTTACAGGCTGCTAAATTTGAGTGGAAAATAATTAGGTATACTCACGAGGTAGGTAACGGTGCGTCTCCAGATCTATTTGTGTAGTTGACTACAGCGTTGAATGTTTGATTAACCCACTGCCAGAAAGCCGTTGCTGCGTTCGTCTTGTAAAATGTTATCATACCTGGTTTTGTGAGCAAAAGTTGGTTACCATTCCAATTCCATGTTTTTTGAATAGAAAATGTAGATAGATATTTCCATAGGAATTGCTGAACGTTTACTTACTAATGGTTTGTAAATAGAACGGATCGAACAAGGCATAAGAGTTCAAAAGAGAATTGTACCGTAAATCTTGAATTTCGTAGTGACGTACTACAATTAGGTAGGTACTCGATTTAGACTAAAACTAATAGTTTTGCACTAGTGTATTTTTCTTTTTTGTGCACGATGATTTGTTACATAAGGAAACTTTTTATATGCCTACATTATAATCGCACTAGTTAACTTAGTACTTGAAAGAAATCATAATTTTATTGTGTTGGGACTTTAATTGGCAAAATTTTTTGCCTATTAGCTTCCGAGAGAAATTTTTTAGGAAAGTGTAAATTTAATTATTATTAATTCAAAATGTTTATAAACGATACCCTGACCGTCATTAGCTCCTTCAAGTATTGTGATTATTTTAGTGACTCTACTCAATTAAAATTTACATGGTATTTCTTAATGCGGCCTTGATTTGTTATCAAGTAATTTTATTCGGTAATTTTACTAAGGAACGTAGTAGGTACACTTATTAATATAATTTTCAAGTCTCGCTATTTACCAAAAACATTGTAAAATATGCTAAGAAGTTAAAGCTCAATTTATGAATCTAATTTTTAAAGATGTAGATACTAGCTTTCATTTAAGCATACAAGTGATAACCCCAAACTTAGATAACGATTACTTCAACTTTCCAATCTGAAAGATAAACTAGCTTTATCGAAGCTGAATTACAAGTATTATTACAATATTTATTGAGGTAGGGCATAGCAGGAAATATCATTGCTCAAAATCTAGAGCAACCCGAGTGGGGAAGTACCTCGATCTTAGAGAGGATCGCAGCTAAATAATACTGCTTTCAAGCAGTGTTGTGTTCCCGTGGTGAGTAAGGTGGCCAGAGCTCCAGGAAAAAGTCAATAGGGTCGGCAACACGCTTGCGATGCTACTGGTGTTGCAGGCGTCTATAAGCTACGGTACTTACTTACCACCAGGTGGTCCGTACGCTTGTTTGCCGATCTAGACATAATAAAAGCAATTTGGTTTAACTCACAGCCAGTAATGATGGTATTCATCGGCGCTTGAGCTGCCATTCGACCCAGTACAAACATTTTCTCCCCTGTGTCCGGATGGAACGCGCTGTCGTAAAGGTACTTGGTCGCCCATAGCTTATCTTCATCGTAGCCTGGTGGCAGCTTGCGCGATTTTCTATTGAGATAATTAAATAATACCTTTAGATTTATGAGGAACTTTGGGAACTATGTTGAATAGTAATTTTTTATAATGGAACTAATTGCTATAAAGAAAAAAATATGTCAGCATAATTGGTAGCCTGGTAGGTACGTTTATATTTTACTAGCTGTTCTCAACGGCTTTCACCCGTGTGTGCAAACAATTTCCCGTGGGAACCTACTATTTTCCCGGGATAAAAAGTAGCCTATGTTACACAGGGATAACTAAGCTTTCAAATGGTGAAAGATTTTTTTTAAATCGGTCCAGTAGTTTTGAGTTTATTCATTACAAACATACACAAAAAAATACAAATCTTTCCTCTTTATAATATTAGTATAGATATAGATAACAAAAACGTTTATGTTGATTTTAAAATCTATGAATGTTTGTCTATCAATCTGCCTGTTAGTATATTTTTTTACGCCACGCAAAATCAGTTGCATGAAATTGGACGTGATTTCAATAGATGTAACCTTGAAGGTTTCATATAAAAAGTGGTCTGTCTAGGTTTAATCTTGATACATTGTCTACAATACAATACAATACAAATACTCTTTATTGTACACTAACAGAGAAAATTTTTACATCGAAAGGAAAATATACATGTACAAAAGGCGGTCTTATCGCTAAAAGAGCGATCTCTTCCAGACAACCTCTAGCATGAAAAAGACTATGTCTAGGAGCGGAGTTATTAAAAATATTTTAATTTAATTATCAACGCTGCTTTCTTTACTTTAAATATAGAGATAATTGAACAAATAATTGGCTAACTGTTTGTCACTATGAGCATCGTGCTGTGATACATATAAACGAGCAGTACCCAGTAACCCTTGAAGTAAACGATAATAAAACTAAGTCAGTTAGTTGTATTATAATAATTATAATACCTACTGCGATCATGTTTGACTATTACGTCACAGGGCTGGAGGTAAATTAATATCCTCAAGCCCTCTTACGTAACCTAGAAGTAAGTAAACATAATTTACGAACAACAAGTATATTTTCCTCTTACATAATCTATATAGGGAAATCCTTTGGACATTACGAATATTTTTACTACAAATATTTCTAAAAAAATTATCCATATTAATATAATAAAATTAATATGTTTTATTGTTTGATTCATTTCAATATTTAAATGGGATATCTTATATTGTTATCGTACGGTTTCATTAAAATACTTAATATTTTATTGTTAGAAAACTTATCTATTGAGATAGTTACTGGCATTTTATGATTAATTAATACGACTAATCCAACCAAAAGTATCAATCAATATGACAAATATTTAAATATTGACCCAGCGCGTAATTTTGTGGCTTTTCGGGGAAATTCAGATTGGTAGATTCTGAGATTAGGTCTTTCGATCAGACAGCTTTTAAAAATAGGCTAATGTTTTGTAATTATATGTATATGGAATTATGGATATGACCGAACCGAGATGATGATAGCAGACAATCATGGGTTCACAATCGAGCACCATTAACATTCCACATTCATTGTTTTATGAATGAAATTTTGGACACGCCGTCAACCTATAGTATAACAACATATTCTTTTCTCTTGTCCATTAGTGGGGTGTTAGTTGACTTTAAAGTAGTTACAGCAAGGTGTTGGTTATTACTCAATTCAAATTTGACGGAGAAGTTAATTTAGTTTTTGTTTGTATTGAGGCAGCAAACAGTGACTAAGAACACAGACAAAAGAATTAACGAGCAGTATATACATTATTCCTATTATATTATTATTTCCTTCTCCTACGTGGGGAATAGGCCTATGCCATAACAGTGGGATATTATAGGCTGAATCGTGATCGTGATAGACATTGGCGTCTTCGGTGCGAATAAGCCAGCCTTGCGGACACCAAAACGCCTGCCCAGCGTGGTGACTATGGGCAAAAACCCCCATGAGTTCGCGGCAGAGTGGCGCGAACTTGGGGAGGCCTATGTTCAGCAGTGGACTGCGATAGGCTGATGTGATGTGATGATAGACATTGGTACCTGAACTCAGTGACGATGCGCTTAGCCTCCTCCAGTTCCGAGTTGCTGGCGAAAGCGTTCAATGGGTTCGTCAGGAGTAGGAAATGCTTCGCACGACCGACGTATGTGCTCTGGTCATAGCGAGGCTTGTCTAAATTTATATTGCTCATTGTAAAGGATGGCTGGCCTGAAAATAAATACGTTTATTAACAATTAAATTCTGTAATTGAATTGTATTAATGTTGATGTGATGTAAACAGATTAAAGGCCGATGCATACGTAAAGTGGACGGGACGGGGACGGGACGGGTACGTGAAGTTTTGGAAATATCATTTCATACAAAATGTATAGCAAAGAGCAAGAGATGTATAGGACAATGCATACGCAACGGAATCACGTACGGGGCGGGCACGGGGATTTTGTATGAAACGAACTTCACGTCCCGTCCCGTACGGGAAAAAACACGTTACATATGCATTATTAATTTTTGTATAAAGTATTATTTTAGTTACAACATTATTAATATATTATATCACTATTTTTATTTTATTAATAATTTGATAAATGCACTTTTTACTGTAAAATGACTAATGCAGAACTCTGAAGGTTTTCTGTGAGAAATCGCTGTTAACGATAACACTGTATTATTGTGAATCTAATCGTAATATGTTAAAATTTTTATATCGTTTTTAAACTTTTGGTATTTTATGTGCATAATAAAAATATAGATATTGTTTTTTACGAAATGACAATAAGTATTTAGTATTTACTAATGAAATTCTTTTATTTTGTTCGAACTTTTAGTCGAAGAGTTAGGGTAAAAAAATATAGGGATTAAAATTTTTAGTACTTGTAGTGTGAATAAACATCGTCTATTTGTAAAAAAAATGATAAAATAATTTCTATTTTAACTACGGTGGAAATAACGTGAGAAACATGTGAAAAACTAAAGAAAAAATACATCAATAAACTCCTCTACTACTTTATGCTTATAATACGTCACTCAAGATTTATAGTTAGCTATTACATCGCCCTTTTTGTCACCGAGACAAAGAAAAATAATTGTGTTTGCTCGCAAACGAAAAAAAAGCGACTTCAATTACATCGACAAGTAATACAACGTAATAAGACGAAAAAATAGTCAAGTAAATACGCGCTATTAAAGATTACTCAAAAAGTTGTAATCAGTTTTCGATCTAATTTAAACAAGGCTACAAGACAAGTATTAGCTTTCGATTAAAGTAAGAATCATCGAAATCGGTACACCGAGTAAAAAGTTATGCGGTATAATATAACGTAGGTCGACGAAAAAGTAGTCACGTAAATACGCATTATTAGATATAACTCTAAAAGTACTTGTCAGATCTCAATTAAATTAAAATGGGACCACATGACACGCAACACCTTTCAATTAAAACAAAATTGATCGAAATCGGTCCACCCAGTCAAAAGTTCTGAGCTAACATACATAAAAAAAAAACATACGTGTCGAATTGAGAACCTCCTCCTTTTTTGGAAGTCGGTTAAAAATGGTACCCTATCCATTTCAATTCCACCCCATAAGCCTACAACCTGCTCAAACAGTACCTACTTGAACTTACGCTTATCTTACGTTACGATTACACAAAGTTTGACATTTTTTTAATAATTAATATTACCGAATACCGTGACCTACCTTAATATTAATCTAATCAAATCAATGTATTTTTATAGCAAAGAACTCTTGCGTAACCTTGTGATACGAATATCATTAGATATGTATACCTCACGTCATGTTATCATGTAAAAAGAACGCTGAAAGAAACTGTTTGCGTAAACGTAGGTAAGTAATCTCGCGCACTGAAGTACCTACTAATTACTAGGCCTATTGTTTTATTTTTGAATTAACCTTTCGCTCGCGGCTTCGTATAAGAAGGTTATTGGTAGGTACATTACAAATATAGATAGACCTCATACCACCATATAGACCGATAAATCGCCTTTGCGCAGCTTGAAGGCCAGCGTTCTTTTTACGTAGCGCGAACTATAGGTATTCGTAATTATAGCTACTAGACTGAATCGACTTTTATGAATTTTATGATATTAAAATTAAAATTTTATAAAAATAAGCTACATTAGGACGAAATAGGTACATCCCAAAAACATACGCCAAAGAAATAAGGTGATCAATCATTTTGAAAACTTGCATCGCAACGACTACGCTTCGTTCTTCGACGACTACTTCAGTAATATCCCACTGTTGGGCATAGGCCTCTTTCCCCATTTAGGAAAAGGATCAGAGCTTAATCCACCACGCTGCTCTAATGCGGGTTGGCGGATATATTCCTACAATGAGTAACGATCGCTATCAGGTGTACATGATAACAACCGGGACCACGACCGACGGCTTAACGTGCTTTCCGAGGCACGGTGGGGAGACCCACAAGGACTGCACAAGACCACGGCAAACATCTGTATGGCCAATACAAATGCTGACGTGTGCGGGGATCGAACCCGCAACCGCCAGCGCAACAACCATACACGAACCAGTGCTGTGACCGCTGCGCCAACGCGGCGTCAATAGTAGGTATATATGGGTCAATAGTAAGTATTTAACCTACTACAGTGTCTAAAATAACGTTATTTGTTCTTGTACATATAAGTACATGAAATGAATAATATATCGTGATGAAACTTTGTACACATATTCTTGGAGGTAGGTATTAGAAGTACCTACCTAACATAGGATACTTTTTATTTAAAAAAAAAAAATTCAATGCGAGCGAGGCTGCGGGTAAAAGCTAGTTCTATAATATAAATGGGTTTTGTCCGTAGGTAAACTAAACGGTTTTTTCGATTTGTTTTGATTTCATTTATGAAAATACATTCCGCTTTTATACTCTTTTGAGCACCGTAATCTATGATGTTCAAATCTGCTATAAACTATAAACATGCTATAGACTAAATGCTAAATTTTTTTAGCATGCTATTTTATATGCTATAATTTTAGCACATTGTTACAAAACTTGGCCGCGCTGCTCGATACTCGATATACGGTAATCTGTCTCAGTCACACGTTAGTATTCGTGCCACTATCTCTGTCTTGAGCTCTATCGGCTACAAAAGTTTTCGTTTTTATTGTTGTTAATTTTTATTATTAGTATTAGTAATTAATTTATTAGTGTTATAGTATTCAGTTTGTTTTATTTAGTTTTAATTGTTTTATCTAGTGTTAGTATTAATTTTGTTTTATTTAGTGTTAGTATTAAGTGTGATTTGATTTTGGGATTTCCCCCCTCAGCGACAGTGATTAAATAATAATTAATAATAAGTGTAAATATGTGTTAAATAATAATAAGTGGTAATGTGTATAAAAAGTATTGTGTAAATATTATTGTGTTGTTTGTGATAAAAATCTGCCACTATCGAAAGGTGAGGTATTGAAATTGAATTTTTAATTTATAAGTTATTTTTGTAGCATCTTAAAGTGTTATGATGTTTATTTTATTGGTCACTGTATGAGGAAAATTTTATTCGTACATTGATTTATAATAAAAATAAAAATGGGTAATGACAGTTTTTTTCGTGAGTGGACATACGCAAAAGTTCGCAGAGATGAGACGATAAAACGCTAAAAAGTAATGTTATCCCGCTCTAGTCTCGCTGCAGCGCACTGTGTACGTTTAGCGTTTGAGACGTTATAGATTTAGCACGAAGTCATAGTCAGTATAGCAAATGCTATCTGCTATAAACATTTAGCATGCTATACTTTTATGCTATATGCTATATTAACCACCACTAACCGTAATATCTTTCAAACATAATAGGTATGTATAAATCTTAATATTTTATTTATTTTATTTTATTCAGGACAACAAACAATTGTATAATAAAAGTTTACATAGTATCTTAATATCTAAAAAAATCTTAATTTATTACACAACCAGCACCGTTATCCACATAATAATATTATATACTAGAGATGAAACGGATATCCGGCAACTATCCGGTATCCGGCCTATCCGGCCTTGTTTTCACTATCCGGCCGGATACCGGATAGTACTTCAGTATCCGGCCGGATACCGGATAGTAATTCAGTTTTTTTTTCAGCCTGTAATATCCCACTGGTGGGCATAGGCCTCTTCCCCTATGTAGGAGAAGGATCAGAGCTTAATCTACCACGCAGCTCCAATGCGGGCTGGCAGATATATTCCCTACTATGAGTTACGATCGCTATCACGTGTATAACTCGCGTCATCTAAAAAGAACGCTGAAAGAAACTGGAAGGAGTAAGTTTGCGCATGGGTCGCATGCGCATCGCGCACGAAATTGTTTTATTTTTGAATTAGCCTTTCGCTCACGGCTTCGTATAATCGTTATTGGTAGGTAAAATAAAAAATATAGATAGAATATCATTAAATAGAATTACAAACATGTTTGATTCAGTGTAGAATGTTTAATATAATGACAAAAAATTCAAGTAATGTTATGAAACTCCTTCCATTAAGTCATCGTGGGTGTCGATCATACATTATTTTAAATTCTTAACTGCATTATTATCAGTCTCTCTCTTCATAAAACACTATACATTATAAATCATTTTTCTCACTTCCCTATGTAAAACTATTTCGTAATTTAAGACTTTTGTGCGCGAGCGATTTTGAGTCGACGTCGAACTGTCCAACCAATAGCACATCGGCAAGCGTGCGGCGAGTGATACACACGCCCCTCCCCTACCTCATACCACCCGTTAGACCGATAAATCGTTTCTGCGCAACTTGAAGGCCAGCGTTCTTTTTACATGGCGCGAACTATACATGATAACAACCGGGACCGACGGCTTCACGTGCTCTCCGAGGCACGGTGGGGAGACCCACAAGGACTGCACAAACGCCCAGACCACGGCAAGCATTTGCATGGCCAATACAAATGTTTGTCATGTGTGGGGATCGAACCCGCAACCGCCAGCGCAACAAGCACAGTCCAGTGCTGTGACCGTTGCGCCAACGCGGCGTCATTCAGTATACGTCACATTATATTTTAAGTAAAGATGAAACGGATATCCGATACCTGTAACCTGGATAAAAAATATATATTTTTAAGTAATTATTTGCCTTATTTATTTAGTCTTAGTATCACTTGAAATATTCGTTTTAATTTAATTAGTTTTAGTTGTAAATTTTTAATCACACACAGAAAGAAAATGAATTAATTAGTAGGTAGGTACTCATACTGCATTAAGGGCAAATTATGGTAAATAAATACTAATTTCTCTGCATTGAGAGGTAGCAAGCGGTTTCGCTTCTCTTGATAAAAAGGCCAGCTTCAGAAAAAAGTCTTTCGCTGTACACACTGCTGCAAGGTGTTGAAAGATAGATTTTGGCAAACTTTGTTAAATTTCACCAAACAGCTAAGTCCCGCCGGATATCCGGCGGCCGGATATCCGGCTATCCGGCCACATGGTTTGCCGGATATCCGGCTATCCGGTATCCGGCCAAACTGCTATCCGTTGCATCACTGTTATATATCTACGTGGTAGCACATTATTTATGAAAATTTTAATTACAATTTAAGAGAAAAGAGAAAAAAGAATGGAATTAATAAGTAGTTCTAAACAATTTTTTAAATTAAAATTACAAAGACTTAAAACTTAAAATTTTCCAAATTGCATTTTTAAATTTTGAAGTAGGTAAGAAAAATATATCACAGTCAGTAAAATTGTTATTATACGATTTCATCATTCTTCATAAAGGAGCCCGTTCTACTGCATTTATTCTACTAAGTCTAATGACGAACAATTTATGTTCATAAGTGTTTCGAATTCGCAAGGAGCTACTTGGTATACGTATATAAATTTGATTAACCAATTCATTACAATCAAAATCATTATGACAAATCTTGTATAAAAATTATTATATAGGTACATATATTTCTTCTGTGCGTGTGTTTGTCACTGAACTCCTCCTAAACGGCTGAACCGATTTGGTTAAAATTTTGGACGTACCTATAGGTATTTCTATGGGTTCATGGGTGGTTTGAATTTTTCAGCAATCAAATTTGGTAGCTGTATTCCGGGGCTCCCGGCAGGACAACGTCTGCCGGGTCCGCTAGTTTTTTCTTATTAAGTTTAAATAAGTTAGTGTGTTAAGTTTAAATAAGTTATTCACGGTGTTTATAATAAAATAACTTTTATTTATATAAACTACGATAGACAAGGTTTACTAATAGTTTCAAGGTTAGAGATAAGCCCAGTTAATAAATTGACTTAACGAGTTTGCTCTGTCATTTATCAAACTTTAAAATTATACTTATTTTGTCTCATAGCGGATTTTTAATATTAAGATTTGTGGTCTTACAAGCTTTGGCTTTACAATCGAGTAGTTTTTTATCATTATTACTTTTTCATGAAATATCGTCGAAGTTTTTGTATATAGATACTATATCTTATATGTATAGTTAGTACGATGGAACATCAAGATGAAGCGTCCGTATAGCATAATAATCTGACGCGCTCGAATTTTTCTAACAATCGATTTTTTTTACTTCACAAGGTACAAGGATACCCCCATTATGTTATTCTGACGTGCTCGAGTCACTCCCAAAATCCCCGGAGCTCCCCTACCTTAGATCTCAAATAAATCGGGACAGGCTTTATTTAGGCTTTTATGTATTTAAAAAACATTTTTCAATGAAAAAGCTAGCCAAACAACAGTTGTGACTGACATTTTGTTATATATATATACAATACACATAAGTAATTAATAATAAATGCTATAAATTGTTAATATTGTTCAAATTGGAAGCGCTATAAATATTAATTACAAACTGTTTGGAATTAGATGTAAATTATAATTTCACGTTCATTCCACAAAGTACCTAAACGAAGTTCAGTAGGTATCAATAATTTTCTTTTTTCTTTTTATTAAATTGCTGTATAAATTATTTTAGGAGCTAACTGCCCGGACGGACTTCGTTCTGTCTAATTGTCTATGTTTTTTTTTTAAAGTATAAAAACCTTTCGTGGGATTTAAGTAACACAAAAAAATATATTAGCCAAATTAGTCGAGCCATTCTCTAGTTATGCGCTTAGCAACATTCGTTTTTTTTATATAGTTTTATTTGAGTAAAAGCTCTAGTAGTTACAAGCTGAATCAACCAATCATTCTAAATTGCTTTCTGATTTAAAAAAAATCGTTACCCAACTAATATGGTGGTGCATAATTAAAGTACTTATAGCTGTATTCCCTTTGTAGAGTGCAATTCGTTAAGGTTTCTTGTATAACATCGAAAACTGTTAATATTCTAGATCTAGAGCATGCATACCTAATTACCTATATTTTTATGTACCTACATGATTGCCGTAATAAATGATCGCATCACACCAACAATGATGTTCAAAACAAAATGAATTAAAACAGATTTACCGAACACTGCAGACATATTGATCAAAATAATGTACGAGTAAATCAGGCTAGACGACGCATTGGCGCAACGGTCACAGCACTGGTTTGTGGCTGTTGCGCTGGCGGTTTCGGGTTCGATCCCCGTACATTACAAACATTTTTATTGGCCATACAGATGTTTGCCGTGGTCTGGGTGTTTGTGCCGTCCTTGTGGGTCTCCTCACCGAGCCTCGGAGAGCACGTTAAGTCGTCGCACAGTGGGAGAAAACGATCAAAACTACGCGCGAGGCAGTAAATCTAATCCAAATGAAATAAATTTTTTTAAATACTCGTAATTGTCTGCTTTCTTGTAGCACTGCGGAAATTCACTTTTTAGGGGTAGAAACCACCCAACCACATTAAAAAGCTATCTATCGACATGAAACGCAAATTAAGCCTCAATCGACGTCTTGTATTATTATCTATAAATAAACAAATAAATAAATGTTTCACACTCAACGGCCCCCAGTGGGATTTACTCTTGCTTCGGGGGTCTGGAAACACACAATAAACTAGCAAAATACCCAGACCAGGGCAAACTATCTCACCAATACAAATGTTTGTCATGTGTGGGGATCGAACCTGCAATCGCCAGCGCAATAGACGTGTCTGTGACCGTTGCGTCAACTCGTCATCAAATTATAATGTTACTAGCAGACCCGTGCCCACTTCGTTGGGCGTAAAATCGTAATAATATCGTGTATTTATTATTTTAAATTACAGAACCAAATAACATACTATAAAGAACAAATTTTAAACCACTTAAATAAATAATATGTTGCTCCAACGTCATCTATCAAAAAGCGTAAAAACTTCGTCATCGATAGATTCAAATAGACAGTAAATAAAATAGAGTATTAAATAGTTAAATCTAACAGCGATAGATGGCGTTCGTTTCTTTGTCATTTTCATAATATATTTTAATATTTTTCTTTTTTACTGAATTTTTTTGTACAATTACAATAAAATATAGCCTATGTCACTCCTGAATAGTGTAGCCTCTCACTATTTTCAACAAATCAGATAAATATAAATGTTTTAAAATCACCAATTAATTTCTAAGGCAAATAATAATGCTTGATTAGCGTCAGAGGGCGCAGGTTCAAATCCTGCTGATTTAAAATCTTTATATATTTTTATCTTTTTCCTTTTATCTTGTCACTCCTGAATAGTGTAGCTTTCTGTTAGCGAAAGAATTTTCATGATCGGATCAGTATTTGCGAAGATTACTCCGTATATACAAACAAAGTTATAAACTTTACCTCTTTATAATATTAGTATAGATTGCGTTTACCTTACTTTGCGTCATTTCTTTTTCTTCACTCACTTCAGCCTACTGTCAGTAGTCTACTGTGTTTAGCCGCAGTCCACTGCTGGACATAGGCCTCAACAAAATCGCGCCAAAAATGGCGTGAACTTATGTGTTTTGCCCATAGTCAATACTTTGGGCAGGCAGGCGGGTTGGTGACCGCAGTGCTGGCTTTGTCGCACCGAAGACGCTGCTGCCCGTCTTCGGCCTGTGTATTTCAAAGCCTGCAGTTGGATGGGTATTACTTCGGTGGAACTGTGTTATCCCTTAGTCGCCTCTTACGACACCCACGGGAAGAGAAGCGGTGGCTATATTCTTTACTGCCGTAACGGCGTAACCACACAGCTAATGGCTTATTTCTTTTTCTTATGAAGTACTATTTAGATAGGTTTTTTCTGTCCAAATCGTGGGAATATATTATACGTTTAGTTTAAATATTTGTTCTAAACAATATATATTTAATGATAACATAATTATACTAAATATAATGTACAAGGAGATCGAACCGCGATAAATAAATGACTATAAACACATGTCACGGACGCGTTATCATAATTATGAATAAGTATATTATTTTATTATTCTTTACTAAGAGCGATATTAATTTTATTTATTCGTGAAATTTATATCTATACTAATATTTTAAAGATGAAAAGTTTATTTGGTTGAATGCGCTAATCTCAGGAAGTACTGGTTCGAATTGAAAAATTAATTTTATATTTAGGTAATATAATATATCAAGGAAACAAGGAACCGATATCTACGCAGAAAGAGTCGCGCACAGTTGTTAATCTCTATATATATAAAAATGAATCGCTGAATGTGTTGCTAAGCGCAAATCTCGAGGGCAGCTGAACCGATTTCGCTAATTCTTTTTTATAACATTCCTGGAAGTACGAGGATGGTTCTTACGGAGAGAAAAAATTAAAAAATTCCCTGAAAAAGTCTAAAAACAACACTTTTCTATATTCCCATACAAAAGATTCCTAATAACACTTAAAAGTCAATTTGAACTTTACTACCGTACCATAAAGTTTAAGTGTTAGTGGAGTGGTTCCGGAAAGGATAAGAATAAAAAAAAATATTAAAGAATCGACTGTTAGGCGGTACGAAGTTCGCCGGGTCAGCTAGTAGTATTATAAAATAACGAGACGTTGCGGGTAGCAGTTATGTAAGTAAAATGGAATGACCAGACTTTTGGCATCAAAAGTAGTCGGAACAGGAAAAAGATATAAAAATTACTAATTAAACGAATGTCGTGATAATTAAAAAAGTAAATAAATTGAGACAATAAAATTATAATGTTAATTCATTCATTTAAAATTAAAATTTAAAAAATAGGTATCGTAAAAAGGCCTAAATAAAATTGTAGCTGTTAAAATTAACAAAATTATCAATTAACGGTTTTCTTAAAGCTATAACATTAAGTTATGTATTATATAACTAAGCTTTTAATTTTTAAATCTTTACACAAAAAAGTCTTACTGAAAAATAAGCGACAGTTTATCGAACTCGGCGTTTGCGAACTTCATTAATAATTTTTATTTTAATTTATGTATATATTTATTTAAACACCTCAAGTTTGTAAGTAAAGTAGAAGGTTAAAATTCAGTTAAATTACGCGTAAAATTGATAAAGTCGTAATAATTATTCGTCTTTATTGATCTAATTAATGTTATACGTTTATATTACTCCAGATAATTATCTTTTTCAAACTCTTATCAGTAAAAATATATGACCTTTCGTTTCGTTACTGATAAATATATTACTAAATTATAATTAACCATTTAATTTATTAATAATATTTCATTAACAAGCTTCAGACAATATCTGTAAGCATTTAAATGATACTTTTTTATTTTATAGTTCGAATATTTCTCATAAATCAATAAATATAACAAAGTCTCTTACGAATAAGTTAAATGTATAAAAAGTTAGTTAAGCTAATACTTAGCTTACAATTATTACTAAATAATAATTATTATTGAACAATAATAACTTATTATTATTTAGCAATTGAAAATAAAAATATAATTAAAAAATTCACTTACCAATTATTTTTATTAACAATTTTTTTAAGCTATAATCTTAATAATTAAGAATATGTTTTCACAACCGTTAAATCCATACACACATGTTTTTCTGTTTTATCTTCACTTTAAAAATTTATCGTAATATTAAGTTCAAATGTTGCGCCGTCAAAAGACCTCGAAAAATGACGTAAAAATCAATCGTTCGCTGTACAGATACTTTGAGAGTTGCCAGTTCTTAAAGTAAATAAAAAGATACGTCTATATATTTTTCATATTTGAATTACGATTATATGAATTTATTGTTACTAATAATGATATTAACTTAAAAACACAATTAATAAAAATGGAATAATAGTGTTTTATATGCTTAATTAAATAATATGACAATTTAGGCTTCGTTCTGAAAAAATATATGTAAAAAGCAGAATACAACATTTGGAAATTTATATTGAATTGTATATTCTAATACCGAGTAATAAGTAATATTAATAGTCATTTTGTGAAATAAAACCAATAAATTAATTAAAAGCTTTTCTCATAGTTAAAGTGTTAGCAAAAGTTTTTAAAATTGACATTTTAGTCACCAAGAATATTAAATATTTGAACTAAACATAGTTCACATTATTTACAACAGCTGAGATTATAATATCGTAGTTTTTCTTGCGCCAGCACCTTTTTGAGGAGATATTTAATTTTTGACATTGACCGTTGGAAACTTTTTCAACTAATCTTGTACGGACAAGACAGTTTTCCCAAAGTTTTCCTTATATTTTTTTTTTTTTTTTTTTATGTTACTAGGTTGGCAAACAAGTGTACGGCTCACCTGATGGTAAGACCGTAGCCTATAGACGCCTGCAACACCAGAAGCATCGCAAGCGCGTTGCCTACCCTATCCCCAATCCCCCCCAGGATATACTTTGATATACTTTGGTCTTTGCTACTCTTCGGTAGAATTACCCGTATATTCAATGTACTCTGTGGTTAGAATATTTATGTCACAGGCACTTTCTTTATTGACCTAAAGCTTAAGACCTAAAGGTTGTAATTACCAGGTTAAAAAATTTCAAAAAAAAATTGTCACATCACAGAAGCATCACAGGCTTACTTATGTCAAACCAATGTCAAATGCGCTCGGTGAAATTACATCTTGTCACTTGTCAGCTGAGACGATCCAAAAATAGTTTGTTAAAAATTAACCTTTTTTAAAGGTCTTAAATATTTTTATGATGTCTCTAATATCCCGAAACATATTCCGCACCTTGGTCCAAGTAACGTATAATGTTTTATAAATAGCCTTCTAGGTATAAAAGATTTTTATAAAAATGTGTTTCGTAACTACTACGTTCCTATAGTTGTAATTTATTTCGGTATAATTATGTCAAAGAATATTATATATAAGAGAATATTATATATTTGACTAGCCCGTTGGCGCAGTTTGTAGTAACCCTGCTTTCTGCTCCGGGGGTTGTGGCTTGTGGGTTACATTCCCACCCCGAGTCTGGGTGTAACATACATATTCATTTATATATTTATATATGTATTATTTTTAAGTATGTTTATCGAAAAAAAAAAAATGTATCTAGACCAGTCGGCTGTTACATATAACACAAGCATTAAGTTGTTTACTTTAGGAACAGATAACCGTGTGTGTATTGAGTAGATATATATAAGTAGGTATACTAGATGAATCGTCTTTGTACTTTATTTCCGTTTTTCCTGCAGCTTTAGCATATTTCAACTTTAGCTCACGTGATGTCAGTCTTATTGATAAAAAATTCAATAACTTTCAGGGATCGCAGCATGTTAGCAAAGGTTTGCATACGAGTGCGGTAAACGCTGACAAAAACGTATGTTTTGCGCCACTTTCCTTGAGCAGTTTGGTGAGAATACTAACTTTTACTAATGATCGCACCTCATTATAATAAAGCAGAAAAGTTCTTTCTAAATTCAACCAAACTTCAATTTTATTGGTCAAGTCATTTTCATTTTATTTAAAATAAACTTAGTAATTACATTAAAAAAGAAAATTGTCATATTTTTTTCATTACAAGCAATCATGCAAATAGATTGTATTATAAATAATTTATAATAGTTTTTATATAGCCCTATGGCGTATTAAAAAAATTAATAAATTGAAAATTTCTGCTTTATTTTAAAATCTATTCTATAATAATTATTGTAGAAAAAATCAATGTTCTATTATTATTCCAAAAAACATCATTGGCATATAAATTATTTTATGTTCGTTTTGCATCAAAATTCTAAATTATTATTTACATGTAATAAAATGTAAGGAAAACAATAATTTATTAGTTTATTTACCAGAATCGAGAAGTTCATCTTAATATGAAAATGTAAGATTGTATGGTTTTAGATGCATGCTAAACTGGTGTAAAAAAGTTGCCATTCTATACAATCTAATATTTTAAAAATTAGTAACAAGAAAAATTTGAAATAATTATTTCAATAGTAGTCAAATATACATAAATCAAATGAATTGTATTTTTATATGGAAAAGTAATCTACATCAAATAAACTGTTTAAAACTACTGTATAGTTGAATGTGTCCAAACATCTTGCTCATATTAAATATACAGTTTTTTCCAGTTATTAATTTAAGTTTTTTGTGAGTGTGAAACATATAAAAGAAAAAAAAAAACATTTTAAGGTGAAGATATCAAAAATACACAACAAATTTAAAAAAAAATTGATTTTTTAAAGAAATATCAGGTTTATTAATCGGTGAATTATTATATTTAATGAAAGCATAGAATGGTTACATATAAGCATGAAATAAGAGGTCTGGTTGATTGCCGTAAATGAATATTAAGTGTTGTCATACATGTTTGTATATGTCATATTTATCGTACAAGGCAGGTCCAGTTACTATTATCAGTTTATACTGAGAAGCGATGTGACATTGTTAAGAATTTGCAGAATTATATCTATTATGTTTAATTATATCACTATCATCACTACATATTATAAAACAAAGTCTCTTCGCGCTGTCTGTCTGTCTGTATATATGCTTAGATCTTTAAAACTACGCAACGGATTTTGATGCGGTTTTCTTAAGTAAATAGAGTGATTCCAGAGGAATGTTTATATTATATGTATAATACATGCATAATATAGTAGAGGAACACTGATAGTTTTAAAGTTTTCTAATGTGATGTCGTAAATAAACACAACTTTTGCGCTTACATTGCAACTATTTATTTTATATTTAGAATCAGCATTGCACCCGTGCGAAGCCGGAGCGGGTCACTAGTGTTTAATAATTTGAGCGAATCTATTATATTAGGTAAATAATTTAATTTTTCAATTGCAGAATATCCAATCAGTTACAGTACCTATTCAAACTTTGTCACTTGTATCTCAGTATGAACTTAGTGTAATTTTGAAATTTTTTAGTATAACTACACAGTTACACACCATTCTTATTTTCGTTTTGAAATTAAAGAAACTATATTTTATTTGATTTAAATTTTTCTGGATCTGTCAATAGCATGTTTCCTGCACTTTGATATGCAATGCATTTGTGTTGTCCAAAGCATTGTAACAAATAATAAAACATTGTGTGTTATCCACAAGCATAATCCTTTACAAAAACATTTATTTATGATTTATTAAAACATATTAGATTATAAGTCAATACCAACAGATGGGAATCTTAAGTCTTAAGAAATGAACTGAAGAAGAATACGATGTTTTTTATAATTATTTGGTTAAATTATTAAATAAGGCTAAGTATAAATTTGTGCTATTGTGTTTGCAGGTAGGTAACGTATTTATTTTAACAATTTATCATACGTACAAAACTTACATAATAAAGTCATGGAGACTCACGTATAATGGGTGTGCTTATCCCTATGAGATTTCTTCCAGCACACCCAAATGTATGTTATATACTATTATTTGTACAATAAATTAAAGGAATTTAAACAAAAGAGTAATGTTATTTAGCTTCTAAAGTACGTTATGTTTAATCTAAATTTCAGGCATTTTTTAATTATCGAAAAAATATACTTATATTAAATTATTTAGTGTAAGTATAATATACAGTTAAAGAGTCTTTAATGTTTAATCATCACAACGATGAAAAGAACTTGATGCCAATCTATACTAATATTATAAAGAGGTAAAGTTTATAACTTTGTTTGTATATACGGGGTAATCTTCGCAAATACTGATCCGATCATGAAAATTCTTTCGCTAACAGAAAGCTACACTATTCAGGAGTGACAAGATAAAAGGAAAAAGATAAAAATATATAAAGATTTTAAATCAGCAGGATTTGAACCTGCGCCCTCTGACGTGCCGTGTCAACAATTCAATCTAATCAAGCATTATTATTTGCCTTAGAAATTAATTGGTGATTTTAAAACATTTATATTTATCTGATTTGCTGAAAATAGTGAGAGTGTATTGGAACATATCAAATTTCACCGTACCCTTTTTATGTGAAATGGATTATAACGCCCAACGAAGTGGGCACGGGTCGGCTAGTTTTCTTATATATCCTTTTTAAGTATATACAGTTTTTTAAAGAGTTCGTATTGTCCATCAACAAATATTATAAGTAATATGCAGTGTATAAAATGTAATTTTATGAAACAGCAAACGAGCAAGGAGGGTCGTATCAAATGTACTCTCATCCCGGGCGATGGCGTCGGTCCAGAACTCGTTTACTCCGTTCAAGAAGTGTTCCAGGTATGTTTATGTTGCCATAACATCAGTTTGCAATTATTTACTATGTATTTACGAGTTTATTCCTCAATGCAGATTATAAACTAGTTAATACTGGCATAAACTAGTATGATTTTTTTAAATAATAAATTATTTTTTTCCATTTTGTGTTATCCAATTTGACGTCGTTCGTAAGTTATGCGCGTACACACATTTCAGATTCATTTGTTTGTATATTTATATAACTTTTTTTTTGTTATTAGGCCGCAAGTATCCCAGTGGATTTTGAACCATTTTTCTTCTCTGAGGTGAACCCAACTTTAAGCGCGCCATTAGAAGATGTCGTCGGTTCGATTGCAAGAAATAAAATTTGTATAAAGGTCAGATATTTACTGAAAAAATCGCGAAAATGAACCTCTGTCGAATGGCTTACAACTGTTCAATTTAAAGTTGCTTTTTAATTTACAAAGGGATACGCTCAGTGATAGAGACTACTTAATATTTCCTTAACGCGAATAGACTATCTCTTCGAAGATTCCGCAATGCTTGTAGACAAAAGTATTCGAGCAATGAGTCGTGCCTGTGTTAACATATGGCGCCGAGACGTTAACACTGATGAAGGGACTGGTCCACAAGCTTAAAGTCGCCCAACGTACAATGGAACGGGCTATGCTTTTAGTTTCTCTCAAAGATAGAATTAGAAATGAGGCTATCCGAGAGAGAACGAAAGTAACCGACATAGCCCACAGAATTAGCAAGTTGAAGTGGCAGTGGGCTGGTCACTTGTGTCGCAAGACCGATGGCCGCTGGACCGACGATCTACGTAAGATTGCCGGTGTAGGCTGGATGAGGATTGCGGAAGACCAGGATGTCTGGCGCGAACTTGGGGAGGCCTATGTTCAGCAGTGGACTGCGATAGGCTGATGTGATGAATAGACTATAGTTTATTACCTTAAATACACTATAAAGGAAGGAAGGCTCAAATATGGAAATTTGTATAAAGTCGATAAATAATCTATACTAGCTTTTGCGCGCGACTTCGTCGGCGTGGACTCCGCTCCTATTGGTCTTAGCGTGATGATACATAGCCTATAGCCTTCCTCGATAAATGGGCTATCTAACACTGAAAGAATTTTTCAAATCGGCCCAGTAGAACCAGAGATTAGCGCGTTCAAACAAACAATCAAACAAACTCTTCAGCTTTATATATTAGTATAGATATATAAAAGAGATTTCCACCCATTGACTCATCACGATATCTCTGGAACCATAAGGCCTAGAGACTTGAAATTTGGTAGGAATATTCCTTTTGCCAAGTAGAGGTCAGCTAAGAACGGGTTTTACAAAATTCTACCACAAGAGGGGGTTGCGGGGGTTTATAACATAAATGGCAAAACAACGTTTGCGGGGTCAGCTAGTAAGAAATAAACTTATTTATTCCAGGGTATCCTAGCGACGCCAGATTTCTCTCACACCGGCGAGCTTCAAACCCTGAACATGAAACTGCGTAATGCTTTAGACTTGTACGCAAATGTCGTGCACGTGAAATCTCTACCGAATGTCAAGAGTCGTCACCACGATGTGGACTGCATCATCATTAGAGAGCAGACGGAGGGCGAATACTCTGCCCTGGAGCACGAGTCTGTGCCCGGTTGGTAATATATATTATATACTATAATTTATTCATTATAATGCAACAACTTTTTCTGATGGTCCATCAGTCCTCCTGTGACCTTGGTTGCTCTTGTTTTTGTCTGTCTTTTTAATCGTTTGAAACTTTTATTGATAATGATTTTTTTATATAGTACATATAAAGTTTTCGATTGCTAACTGCGGTCCTTCAAATGGAGGGGAATATTTAAAAAATAAATTCCTAATCCCCTTTTAAATTTTACTTTGTCTTATTATATGAACTACTCTGGAAAAGTAGTTCTGCATAAACTATCCTTTCATAGTTGTGATTACGTGCTCATTGGATTGCTTGTATTTAAAATAAACTTTCATTATATATATAATTGACTGATTGATTTAGTTTGTATCATCCCACTGCTAGGCATAGACCTCTTTTTTTTTCCATGTAAAAGGGTCGGAGCTTAATCCTTCCCCACTGCTGGTTGAGGGATATATTCCCTACTAGGAGTAACGATGGCTATCAGGTACCTATGATAACAACCGTGCTCCGAGGTAACTATTTACCTTTAGACCAACATGGACAACTATACATCCCAAGCGTAAATCGAACCCGCAATCGGCTCACGCATCATTATACCAAAGCGATGTTAACATAACATAATTATGACTCATCAAATATTCCAGGAGTGGTGGAGTGCCTGAAGATCATCACGGCCGCTAAGTCGGAACGTATCGCTAAGTTCGCGTTCGACTATGCGGTGAAGCTCCGCCGACGCAAAGTCACGGCTGTGCACAAGGCCAACATCATGAAACTTGGAGACGGGCTGTTCTTGAGGAGCTGTGAGGAGGTAGGACTCTTATGCAGATTATTATTTTTTTATTTATTTTGGGTATGGTAACAAAACACAAATCAATACATTTATACTATAACTAGCTGACCCCGCAAACTTTGTTTTGCCATATATGTTATTAACTTCCTTAATCCCCCCCTCCTTATAACTAAGGGGTATGAAAAATAGATGTTGGCCGATTCTCAGACCTTACCCGATATGTGCATATCATAAAAATCGGTCCAGCTATTTCAAAATTTCATAAAAATCGGTCCAGCTATTTCGGAGGAGTATTGTAACTAACATTGTGACACAAGAATTTTATATATTATGTATAAGATATATTTATACTATAAAGGTGGTAAACAAGCATATGGTACACCTGGTGGTAAGCGGATATTGTAGCTTATGGACCCCTAACAACAGCATTGCAAACACGTTTCCGACCGTATCCTAACCCACCCCAGGAGTTTTAGTACAATACTTACCTCCGGAACACAACAATCTCGTCTTTTTAATCTACATCAATTCTCAGAATGCTTAAGACGTACTTTTGTTTAAATTGACATCGTTTGGTCTTACCAGATGGCGAAGCTGTACCCCCGCATCCAGTTTGAGAAGATGATCGTGGACAACTGTACCATGCAGATGGTCTCCAACCCCAACCAGTTCGATGTGATGGTGACGCCCAACCTGTATGGCAACATTGTTGACAACCTCGCCAGTGGGCTAGTGGGCGGAGCTGGTGTGGTCGCCGGTGCCTCTTACAGTGCTGACTGTGCAGTTTTCGAGCAGGTAATGTGCCACACTGGGCCACATTGTGCCATACTGTTTCATACTATGAACTACATGTAATATATTAAAATAAGCTTTTTACTAATAGATAAAGTTGTGTCAAGAAAATGTTGGGGGGTTACAGTGGACCAAAGGTTATAATGCTACCCGTACCTAGAGAAAGTAGCGAGCAGAATCAAAAAATGAATATGAATGATATTTTTTTACTAGCTGTCAATAATAGTAAGTGTACCTCGGTCTCCAGGGCGCACGGCACGTGTTCTCGGGCGCCGTGGGCAAGAACATCGCCAACCCCACGGCCATGCTGCTGTGCTCCGCCAACCTGCTGGCGCACGTCAACCTGCACTCCTACTCCGACATGATCAAGAACGCCATCAACAAGTACGTAGCTCTGGTCCTTGTTGTGTGTCCCTCAGGGCGCCGTGGGCAAGAACATCGCCAACCCCACGGCCATGCTGCTGTGCTCCGCCAACCTGCTGGCGCACGTCAACCTGCACTCCTACTCCGACATGATCAAGAACGCCATCAACAAGTACGTAGCTCTGGTCCTTGTTGTGTGTCCCTCAGGGCGCCGTGGGCAAGAACATCGCCAACCCCACGGCCATGCTGCTGTGCTCCGCCAACCTGCTGGCGCACGTCAACCTGCACTCCTACTCCGACATGATCAAGAACGCCATCAACAAGTACGTAGCTCTGGTCCTTGTTGTATGTCAAGAACATCGCCAACCCCACGGCCATGCTGCTGTGCTCCGCCAACCTGCTGGCGCACGTCAACCTGCACTCCTACTCCGACATGATCAAGAACGCCATCAACAAGTACGTAGCTCTGGTCCTTGTTGTATGTCAAGAACATCGCCAACCCCACGGCCATGCTGCTGTGCTCCGCCAACCTGCTGGCGCACGTCAACCTGCACTCCTACTCCGACATGATCAAGAACGCCATCAACAAGTACGTAGCTCTGGTCCTTGTTGTATGTCAAGAACATCGCCAACCCCACGGCCATGCTGCTGTGCTCCGCCAACCTGCTGGCGCACGTCAACCTGCACTCCTACTCCGACATGATCAAGAACGCCATCAACAAGTACGTAGCTCTGGTCCTTGTTGTATGTCAAGAACATCGCCAACCCCACGGCCATGCTGCTGTGCTCCGCCAACCTGCTGGCGCACGTCAACCTGCACTCCTACTCCGACATGATCAAGAACGCCATCAACAAGTACGTAGCTCTGGTCCTTGTTGTATGTCAAGAACATCGCCAACCCCACGGCCATGCTGCTGTGCTCCGCCAACCTGCTGGCGCACGTCAACCTGCACTCCTACTCCGACATGATCAAGAACGCCATCAACAAGTACGTAGCTCTGGTCCTTGTTGTGTGTCCCTCAGGGCGCCGTGGGCAAGAACATCGCCAACCCCACGGCCATGCTGCTGTGCTCCGCCAACCTGCTGGCGCACGTCAACCTGCACTCCTACTCCGACATGATCAAGAACGCCATCAACAAGTACGTAGCTCTGGTCCTTGTTGTATGTCAAGAACATCGCCAACCCCACGGCCATGCTGCTGTGCTCCGCCAACCTGCTGGCGCACGTCAACCTGCACTCCTACTCCGACATGATCAAGAACGCCATCAACAAGTACGTAGCTCTGGTCCTTGTTGTATGTCAAGAACATCGCCAACCCCACGGCCATGCTGCTGTGCTCCGCCAACCTGCTGGCGCACGTCAACCTGCACTCCTACTCCGACATGATCAAGAACGCCATCAACAAGTACGTAGCTCTGGTCCTTGTTGTATGTCAAGAACATCGCCAACCCCACGGCCATGCTGCTGTGCTCCGCCAACCTGCTGGCGCACGTCAACCTGCACTCCTACTCCGACATGATCAAGAACGCCATCAACAAGTACGTAGCTCTGGTCCTTGTTGTGTGTCCCTCAGGGCGCCGTGGGCAAGAACATCGCCAACCCCACGGCCATGCTGCTGTGCTCCGCCAACCTGCTGGCGCACGTCAACCTGCACTCCTACTCCGACATGATCAAGAACGCCATCAACAAGTACGTAGCTCTGGTCCTTGTTGTGTGTCCCTCAGGGCGCCGTGGGCAAGAACATCGCCAACCCCACGGCCATGCTGCTGTGCTCCGCCAACCTGCTGGCGCACGTCAACCTGCACTCCTACTCCGACATGATCAAGAACGCCATCAACAAGTACGTAGCTCTGGTCCTTGTTGTGTGTCCCTCAGGGCGCCGTGGGCAAGAACATCGCCAACCCCACGGCCATGCTGCTGTGCTCCGCCAACCTGCTGGCGCACGTCAACCTGCACTCCTACTCCGACATGATCAAGAACGCCATCAACAAGTACGTAGCTCTGGTCCTTGTTGTGTGTCCCTCAGGGCGCCGTGGGCAAGAACATCGCCAACCCCACGGCCATGCTGCTGTGCTCCGCCAACCTGCTGGCGCACGTCAACCTGCACTCCTACTCCGACATGATCAAGAACGCCATCAACAAGTACGTAGCTCTGGTCCTTGTTGTATGTCAAGAACATCGCCAACCCCACGGCCATGCTGCTGTGCTCCGCCAACCTGCTGGCGCACGTCAACCTGCACTCCTACTCCGACATGATCAAGAACGCCATCAACAAGTACGTAGCTCTGGTCCTTGTTGTATGTCAAGAACATCGCCAACCCCACGGCCATGCTGCTGTGCTCCGCCAACCTGCTGGCGCACGTCAACCTGCACTCCTACTCCGACATGATCAAGAACGCCATCAACAAGTACGTAGCTCTGGTCCTTGTTGTATGTCAAGAACATCGCCAACCCCACGGCCATGCTGCTGTGCTCCGCCAACCTGCTGGCGCACGTCAACCTGCACTCCTACTCCGACATGATCAAGAACGCCATCAACAAGTACGTAGCTCTGGTCCTTGTTGTATGTCAAGAACATCGCCAACCCCACGGCCATGCTGCTGTGCTCCGCCAACCTGCTGGCGCACGTCAACCTGCACTCCTACTCCGACATGATCAAGAACGCCATCAACAAGTACGTAGCTCTGGTCCTTGTTGTATGTCAAGAACATCGCCAACCCCACGGCCATGCTGCTGTGCTCCGCCAACCTGCTGGCGCACGTCAACCTGCACTCCTACTCCGACATGATCAAGAACGCCATCAACAAGTACGTAGCTCTGGTCCTTGTTGTATGTCAAGAACATCGCCAACCCCACGGCCATGCTGCTGTGCTCCGCCAACCTGCTGGCGCACGTCAACCTGCACTCCTACTCCGACATGATCAAGAACGCCATCAACAAGTACGTAGCTCTGGTCCTTGTTGTGTGTCCCTCAGGGCGCCGTGGGCAAGAACATCGCCAACCCCACGGCCATGCTGCTATGAAACTCTCACTCATATCTTTTTATTGAGGTACAGCACAGCAGGATATATCTTGATCAAAATTTAGAGCAGGCCGACTGGGGAAGTAACTGGGCCGTACGCATGTTTGCCAACCTAGTCGTACAAAAAAGAAACTCAACAGCACCCCACTAGGATCCTTCTGTGTCAGGGACAG
This sequence comes from Melitaea athalia, assembly GCA_905220545.2. Taxonomy (NCBI): domain Eukaryota; kingdom Metazoa; phylum Arthropoda; class Insecta; order Lepidoptera; family Nymphalidae; genus Melitaea; species Melitaea athalia. The sequence goes on along the minus strand of HG992199.1, from coordinate 7,315,576 downwards.
GGTACACACACAATACACAAGGACAAACGCCCAAACTACAGTCAAACACCTGTATGGCCATCACCTTTCTACCATCGGACCGCAAGGCATCGCATAAATCTACACCGCTATGTGGTTGAAATTGGAATGCGCTTCCGGCTTTCGTTTTTCCAAAAAACTACAACTTGGGTATCTTCAAATCGAGAGTGAATAGGCATCTTCTAGGCAAGCGCGCACCATCTTAGGCTGCATCTGTACTTACCATCAGGTGAGATCGCAGTCAAGCGCTAGTCCTAGTCTATATATAAAAAAATGGCCTATTCAAATGTATGCCATGAGTGGGATCGAACCCCAGACGGCGCATCAGTCATTTGTTGAGAGTGTGGCTACTGCACCAACGTATTGTCATAAGCATCACATTGTGTTAAAATGTACATAAAATGTAACGAATACTCACGAATGTATAATCGAAAACTAGCGTCGTTCGTCTATTAGGCAAATAGTTTAAACTTGTCACCCATTTATTCTCTGGAACTTTATTAAACACAATAATTTCCGTATAAGACAAAGAATAACAGTATTTAAATCCTTCAATACTTATAACTTATGGAAGATAAAGGTTTATTGATTAAAAATTTAATTTGCAGAGTTCTGGTTGATGGTAAAGTAAGAACAAAGGACCTCGGCGGTCAGTCCACCACTAAAGACTTCACAAACGCCGTTATTCACTGCCTGGTTTAAACCAACCCCCTCAACAATGTAGCGAATTCACACCCTCTAGAGCAATAAGTGTAATTTATTTATATAATTATGTCTTTTGTCAAATGTGATCTATAATTATCAAAGATAGTGTCAGTATTGTTTAAGTATTTATTGTTACCAGAAATAAATCCCAAAAGATTTTGCAGTTGTTTTATTTGTTTCATTATAATCTTACGAATTTTTACATGTTACAGAACTTATAGTATTATTGTGTTTATAAATTTTAGTTATCTTTGGTCGGTCAGAACGCCTGTGGTATAACTCTATGAGCAGCTAGCTTCTTTATTCTATCTGATATTACATATTTAAGAGCGTTCGGTGGTACCTAGGAGAAATATAACGTTATTATTATTAATGAAAATCAAAAGTATATATAATTTATAACATTTTTACTTCCATTGTATTTTTAGAAGATAAAAGGTAGATTCTCTCAGAAATACAAAATTTCATTAATACAAAATTATGACAGAAATGGCTACTTAGTACGTATCAGAAAACCTTTACAGTAAAGGAATATCATTCTAGATCCCATCTAGATCCATTACAGAATTCCGTGATTGCGCATTTTAAAAATTGACGACGCGTTGGCGCAACTGTCACAGCACTGGTTTGTGGCTGTTGCGCGGGTGGTTGCGGGGTCTAGGTGTTTGTGCAGTCCTTGTGGGTCTCCCCACCGTGCCTCGGAGAGCACGTTAAGCCGTCGGTCCCGGTTGTTATCATGTACACCTGATAGCGATCGTTACCCATAGTAGGGAATATATATCCGCCAACAACAAAAACCATTAATGATTAAATATTACATACCTTTTCAGGATCTCTGTACCAAGCCTCTTTCGACAATCTTCTATAAACCTTGAATTCGGGCAAGTGACAGATTTTGTTTATTCTTGGAAGCAATTGTTCCAAAGGCTTGTATTGTCCTTTCTGTTAAATTATAAAAAGTTACGTAAAAACAATTACATATGTACCAGTTTTGAACCAGTTTCATATATGCATGACATTACAGAATTTTAATATATATTTTTTAATTCAACATTGAGATTATAGAATTTGGTCTACACTTCTGCTTTTAAAACACCACCATATTATATTCGTTTTGATAATCTGGATACGCTTAAGATTCTGTTAGCTTGAATGAATTTTAAAAACAGAATATTTCAAAAATACTTTCAGTATTGTGTATACCGAAAGTTATTTTTACTTACCCTAACTGGACTAGCTCTAAAATCTTTTTTCGGTGCTGCAATTTGACTGATGTAATCCATATGTTTTTTCCATTCGCTCTCTGTCCATCCCCGTTTCTTTTTCATGTCTTTCGTATCTTGTTTCTTGAGATCAAGAACGCAGTTTGCGAGTTTAGAATAACAAGTTGCATTGGCCGCTTCAATCATACGATCAATTCGATCTAAGCGTTCTGGACTAAATCGGTTCTTGTACATTCTTTTTATAATGAGGAAGCGACTAAAACAACATTTAAAAATTTTGCTATAGGTAATCGAAATTACAAACTTGTAGGTATATATATATTTTTAAGTTAGGAGAACATAAATTTATAACGATTGGCGTTTTTTTTTGTAACAGCACAAATGGTAATCGGCGAATTGGTCTTTAAGATTTATTAAGTGATACAAACTAAAAATTATTTATGAAGTAGATTATATATATACATACATATAATCACGCCTCCTTCCCGTAGGGGTAGGCAAAAACCACTTCTTTCAACTCGCTACGATCCTTACATACTTGTTTCGCTTCGTCCACTTTCATATTATTCCTTTCATACATGCTCTTCGGTTTAGGAGAGAATATTATCTAAGGGTTTAGGGTACTCTTGACCTGGCCTTTTTTCAGGACGTCCCTAATTTGGTCTCGAAATGTCTGCCTAGGTCTACCCCTTCCAACACTTCCATTCACACTCGCTTTATACACTTTTTTCGTCAATCGTTCTTCATACGATGGTGTTTGAAAGAAATGAGGCAGTGACAGACTGCAATATCGTGATTGGATATGAACAAATAGAACAGGTGAATGAGTTTGTGTATCTGGGTTCAAAGTTTACAAGAGATGGAAAATGTGAGAGTGATATTGAAAGAAGAGTGAATGCAGGAAACATGGTGAATGGAGCTTTGCACTCCTTTATGAGCAGTCGGAATGTGTCTAATAAGGCTCGTTTGGCTGTGCATAGGGGGGTGTTGGTTCCGACACTCATGTATGGAAGTGAAAGTTGGGTATGGCAGAAGAAACATGAAAGCAGAATAAATGCAGTTGAGATGAGAGCGTTAAGAAGTATGATAGGAGTTAAACTGAGTGACAGGATAAAAAATAGTGAGATAAGGAAACGTTGTGGTCTGAAAGAAGATGTAGTGACAAAAATTGAGAAAGATATGCTGAGATGGTTTGGCCATGTCGAGAGAATGAATGAAGAACGATTGACGAAAAAAGTGTATAAGGCGAGTGTGAATGGAAGTGTTAGAAGGGGTAGACCTAGGCGGACTTTTCAAGACCAGATCAGAGACGTCTTGAAAAAAAGGCCAGGTCAAGAGTACCCTAAACCGAAGAGCATGTATGAAAGGAATAATGAAAGTGGATGAAGCGAAACAAGTACCTATGTAATGTAAGGATCGTAGCAAGTGGAAAGAAGTGGTCTCTGCCTATCCCTACGGGAAAGAGGCGTGATTATATGTATGTATGTATGTATGTTCTTCATACATTCTCTCAACATGACTATGGCATGAAGTAGATTATGTTACTTTAAACAAATCATTTTATCTAAACAAACACTTTAATTTAGACGGGATTTTCCTGCATTACTTTTATGATTTTATTGATATTTAGAAAGAAAGAAATTTATGCAGGCGACATTTCAGATGTTCTGGTCGTGGGATGAGTCATCTCCGTTCCTGTTTAAATGAGTAAATACTGGTCTAGAATGGTTAAACATTATTGTCTATAATTCTATACCAACCGTAAATATGGCCACGAAGCATCGTTCACTCTATCCGATATGTGACTATTTAACGCAGATTTCCGTATTCCTCTGGCCGTTAAAGCGGGCATTCCTTCCCCTGTATCAATGATATATTTTCTAGGAACACTGAGAATATTTAATCTCTTCGGTATTTTATACGGGAAGGTAGGGGTCGGCAGGTCAAACTTTGGTTTACCCATTGTGCTAGCTACTCAGAGAGTTATACGGTTCGTGGGAGATGGTTAGGAGTCACATTTTATTATTTACTTTATTAGTGCAATCGCCATTGCAGTATAGTTTTTGAATGATTTTATGTCATTGTATTTTATGTATTTATGTCAAGTTTTTATCAAAACAGTTTTTATATTATCGGAATATAACGACCCTAACTGCTGGCAAAGTTTTTACCTATGCGGATGACACAGCTGTTGTATTTCATGGAGCAACTTGGGAGGATGTACGGGGTAGGGCTCAGGAAGGGTTACTTAGGATTACTGGTTGGCTACAGGTAAATCGCTTAACATTAAATATTAAAAAGACAACGTTTTTGCAATTTACTACTTCTAAAACGAGTACCCCTAACATGGAACTTAAGGTCCATACATGCCATTCGTTTATGACTGATTCTTGTGCGTGCTTGTCTATCTTGAGATCCTCTACGGTCAAATACTTAGGTGTTCTATTAGACGATAAGCTTTGCTGGCGGCAGCATATAGAATTGTTAACAACGCGTACTCGCAAGCTTATCTGGATTTTTAAAAAACTAAGAGATGTACTTGATCTCGATATTTTGCGTAGCGTTTATTATGCTTTAGTACAATCCATTTTAAGCTATTGCGTGGTTGTTTGGGGGGGGGGGCCTCTAAATCCCATATGATATTAGTTGAGAGAGCTCAAAGGTCACTGCTTAAAACCATGACATACAGCCCTTTCAGATTTTCTACTGTGGAGTTGTATAAGAAATGTTCAGTTTTAACGGTTAGGCAACTATTCATAATGCAGTGTATTGTTCGTCAACATCAGCACACCCCGTACGACCCTACTGTAAACAGCGGTAAGCGCGTATGTAGGAATGTTATCGTGCTTCCCAAGGTTCGCACAGCTCTGGCTAGAAGACAGAGCAATTATCTGTCCATTCATTTATACAATAGGGCCAATAAAATTCTAAATTTCTACTCTCTATCCCTGAAAGAACTTAAAGCGATTGTTTTGAAATGGCTGTCCTCGCTAGACTACCAAAAAACTGAGGATTTCCTCAAGTCATACTTGGTGTAGTTATGCACATCGTATACAATTTATTGCGTAGACATGAAAACAGACTCATACTCACACCACACACACACCACACACACACACACACACACACACACACACACCACACACACATTGAAACGCACACTTATCTTGCATATTTCTTTAAATTTTTAAAGTATGTATAATTTTACTTAAAGGTTATATTTTATTTAAGTTCTAATTGTCTTATTTATAATTTGTTGTAAGAAATAATAATGGAAGAGCACACTGGTTCAATGTGGCACAGGCTTTTGCCTATCACAAGAACCAGGGCACTCATTATTCTATGTAAAATATTTTTTTATGAATAAAGAATTATTAGATATTATTAAAAAAAAAAATTAGGATTTACACCAAAATCAAAAACAACTTTATTCAAAAAGGCTTCAAAAGTATTATAAATTAAAATTTTAAATTGATTATTAGTTTTCAAAAGTAAAGCTACCAGCGATTTGGAATGTAGATTCAACAGAGAAGAATGGGCAAGAAACTCCGCAGTTACTTTTTTGAAAATAATATATAAACTGTGTTTTAGTACAAAATTAGTAATATCATGCATGAAATACAGAGTCACTAAGTCCACACATCTTTATCCACTATGTAATCCTGAACCGAATAATACGCGTTATCTATTAATTCATTTTTAATAAAAACTTTAATGTTGAGACAATTGCGAAATTGTTTGTGAATACTATAACCCAGAAAGGAGACGTTTTCTTACTTTTTTTTAAAACTTCATTAAAGTAAATAAAACTGCATATAAATGTTTCAATAATTCTATTTCTTTCATAAATACATTGACAACCCATAACACTATACTGATCTCATAACAATCTTCTTAAATAAGCAGTCTGTTCACATCTGTTTCACCTATAAAACCAGTCATGTGAAAATCCAACAAGTCCAGCTTGAGATCACTACGACTAACAAAAAAATCAAAATACACAAAAAAATATATCCATTTAAGGTGAAATAGATTTGCAAAAATATCGGTATTCAATATAAAATATAATGAATACAGTGTTAATACGTTATTGTTGTTTACTTTTATTTATAAATTGAAAATATTACTTAATCTTGTATGATCTTGTTTCAAGCACAATCTTAAAATTATTAATTGTTCTTATGTACTATATTTATAGTTAATTTCAATAGAATTTGTACGTGTAAACAACACTTATGTTTCCAGCCTTAAATAAATAAATATAAAAATTTAATATCAAAAATCTATAACAGGCAACAAAATTTGTTATCATTTTGGTTTCGTTAATTTTGTCTCCATTTAAAATGCATATTCTACTGAAATTAACTATGAATATTGAAAAAAAAAACAATTAAAAAAGAAAGTATGTCAACGGTATTATAAAACTATCACACATAATATTAAACAAAAATGCGATCAAAAATTTTATAGGTGAATTCAAATAAATTTACATAAAGCATCTCGTAAATGATTTCTAAAATTTATTATAAAAAAAAAATAACAAGTAACGAATATTTAAACAAAAATAAAGAAAAACAATTTCATTTAACTGCCAAAGACAATAAAATTTACGTGATTTCAAAAAATAAAAATATGTAGTAAAATCTTTTTATACATATATAAAAGTCACATACGAGATTTTTATGTCTCTTAAAAGGAATGTCAATTTGACTTTATTCAATTCATAGACAATACTCAGCCAAAACATATGAAGGCTCCGCTACGATATGTAAAGTAAGTATTTATATAAAATACGCAATGCGTTCACAAATTAATTTTTAAAGATGTAAATATCATCAAAATTTGTTCATTGTTTAGATACAATTTTTTTAGTCATTGTTATTTCATGATGAAATTGTGTATAAAAAAAGAAGCACCATAGACCACTTTTTTGAAAAGTCTTTTCCAAACTCGAATTAAAAATGTTTTTATACATATAAAAAAATTAAATAAAATTACAGATCCAGTTTAAACATGTAGTTTCTGTTGGGGTTTGTTAGCTTTATAACAAATCTTGTATACGGCGAGTTTACGAAGGTGATGACCAATTCTCCTCCTATAAATTAATAAATACATAATGGTAAGTAAAAAAATATTCAAAGATCTATAACAAAAATAAAACTGTAACAAGAACAATTCTGTATATTACAGATATTTTCGAAAAGTTTTTATCGAGGGCATATAATCGAAGGTTCAATCCAAAAAAATGTTCATTTCATTTCTATATTCAAATGTATATTTTCTTTTTGGTCTCTCTGACTATATGTCTCTTAGCCGCGCATCACACCAAACCTACTGAATGAATTAAGATCAAACTAGGCATCATTTTAGTTTCTACTATGAGCTTGGACATTAGTGGTTTTTATTCTAGTATTCGACACGGTTTCCTTGCACTAGGGGATGAAGATCTAAAGGTGTACTTAGTTATAATTCTTTTTTTTTTTTAAGTGAAACTTCTTTAGGCGCATGAAGGGTAAAATTTGAGCGACCGGTAGCGCGGCAGCGTCATGACGGTCAGTACTTGGATGGGTGACAGCTTTTTTTGCTTATATTTTAAAGCTTGTCCTTGAAATATTTCAAGGATTTAGGTTTTACAGTTGAAAAATTACAGCAATCATAAAAACAATCATAAAGCGTAAGCCCAATTAGAAACCCAGAATGTACAGAAACCTTTGACTGTAAGATTCACCTTAAGCTGGAATGCGTAATTTATTTTTGTTTGTATATACTTCTACTAATAGGCTCATTAAAATAGTGACTACTAAACTCTTTACTATTACTTATTATAGCAACAGTAAACGAAACAAGTTGTTAAGGACACAAGTGTTGTTAGTTGAAGTAAGCATTAAAAATCCCTCTTATTATTATTAATTCTAAGTTTATTATAAGTAATTCTAAGTGATTCGCAAATAAATAATATAATATTTAAAATAATAAGTTTTTAGTTTAATTAACACATCAAATATCTTTTCTTAGTCCGCGTAATGCATCTTAAATAGGTTCTTTAAATTATTTACAATATATAAATAAATAAAAAATATATTATTTAAACCGACCCAATTATCATAAACATTTTATATAACATATATAATTATATAATGGACATACATACATACATACAAAATATAGAGACATTTGGTGCTAGATTATCTCCTGTCTGGAGTCAAATTTTTTTAATGATACTTAAAAAATTCTTTATTCAAATTCCTTTTTTTTAATTAATTGGTTGTATGTCCGTAGCTTTCACGCTAAAAGTGTAAAGTTCTATATATAAAATCATACAGCCCAAAAAGTTCTTCATAATTTTTTTTATTTTTTTTTAATTAACTGGTTGTATGTAACCTAAGGAGCACTGTGAAGCCCTGTGGAAGCCCTCGGCCCATAGGACATCAAGTCAAGTATATCATGTAATCTTAGCCTCTATGCTATAACTGTGCTATCGCAAAACCTGTTTACTTGACATCAACGGTAGCAACGAGGCTAAGTTATATATAACCATACAGTCTAAAATGTCATTTAAATATCGTTTTTGAAATGAAACTTAGAACTTTAGACTAGTTCTAAATGAAACGAAAATGCGTAACGATAAAGAAACAAACACATAAATGTATAGAAGAGAATGAGGGAAAATAATATTACTGCTCAAAACGCGTTTCAAGCGACGAGGTTTGCATAGCACTTATGACCTTTTTCAGGAGACCGTGATCATCATCGATAGAATAAATCGCAACGGCCTTCCCACAACTTTTCAAAAGTTTCACTTCAGCCGTGCTTGAATTGCACACACATACTTTTTTTTATTAATTCTCTTCATCTATATAGACATACTAGCTGACCCCGCAAACGTTGTTTTGCCATATATGTTATTAACTCTCGCAACCCCCTCTTGTGGGTGGAATTTCGTAAAATCCGTTCTTAGCTGACCTCTACTCGGCGAAAGGAATATTCCTACCAAATTACAAGTCTCTACGCCTTATGGTTCCAGAGATATCGTGATGAGTCAATATATGGGTGGAAATCTCTTTTATATATATAGATGTAACCTTAGGCTTATGTTCAGGCTAAAAGTACGCTATCCAAGCCAGTGACCTGTTCATTTGACATCAACGGCAGCGACGAGGCCGGGCTCGGCGGCCGCGGACACGGGCTTGAGGTCGTCTTCTGACATTTTTTTGTGCTCATTTCGGTTTCTAAAGCTGTGGATATAAATTATACGATTATTATATAAGCATTACTAATATTTTCGCTATTTACAAAGCTTATATTTTAATTGAATTTTATGAGGGTGATCTACAAATTTTGGAAAATATAATAACGTATGATAATATATTAAGGGTATATAACTAGAAAAATGTTTAAAAATTATTGATATATATTATATTAAAAGCAACTTTTAACCCGCAAATCTATCACATTTATAGAAATACCCACATAAACATACAATTGTATAGAAATAGCATTGTTTAGTTTATTTAACAGGATTACATAATTATATATTTATTTAAAAAAGTACTTATAGCATTCGAATCTCAATTTGAACATGAGAAATAGCAAAGATGAAATAGTAATTAAAATTATTTGACCTTCACTTTTATTGAGTTAATTTTTTTTAAAGAAAAATATGACGTAAACTGTATTGTGATAAGGGTTAAGGTCAAGTAACTTAAAAGGTAAAGAAAGATAGAGAAAAAAAAGAAGAATAAATTTTATTTGTATAGCGTAGTGTATGTATTTAAATACACTGTATTATAGTGTATTTAAAAATACGTATTGTGTTCCTGTTGGTAAGGTGACCAGAGCTCCTGGTAGGAATTGGGGATAGGGTCGGTAGCTCGTTTGCGATGCTTCTGGTGTTGCAGGCGTCTATAAGCTACGGTAATCGCTTACCATCAGGTGAGCCGTACTCTTGTTTGCCGACCTTGTTATTAATATTAAAAAAAAAATATGTCACAGACAATCTTATTAGATTAGAATGATTTCTTTGTTTATGAAAATGAATGAGAAACATACACTGCAAGAAGAAAGACCATAAAAAAGGACAATACAGAATGAAGCAGTAATAGATGCATGACAAAACACCAAAGCCACCATTTCTCATGTTCACGGTAAACATACAGAAACCCAAGCGACCACCACCGGTATGGTAGAGAATACGTACGCTTACATCCCCGGCTAACGCGCGTATGGGAATGATGACATTGTATGGAAAACAAAAACATACCCTTTTAAAACTTGATCATGGGAAACTACGGGGTAGTGGATACAACTAACCCACGGGTAACATAAACCCACTTATGGACAAGTACATGAGACAATATTTCTGTTTTAGTGTTTATTTTTTACTATTTAAATTTGAATGAATATTTTTGTTCGTCTATTTTTTAGGAAATTCAATAAATATATCCTTATTTGCACTGTGGTCAAAAGCGTAGTAACGTTTAAGTTAACAGTCTTTTTTATTATTATGTATTACTTAGTCTCCAATTATTAAAAAAAAATAATAACTTGTGTTACAAAGTTTGCTGCTGCGGCCAAAAGAATAAATTTTAGAATTCTTGTTAGTTATTACAAGCAAAATTTATCTAACACTTAACCGACTTTGATGAAATTTAACCAAATTATAGCAGCTTACATACCCGATGATGACTATACCCCGTCCGGCCATTTATTATCTTTTTGACACTTCAAGAAATTTTGACATTAGTGACTGCCTTACACGTTATTTATTCGATTTGAAATAATAATCGATTTTATTTAAGAAGAACTTTCAATCGATTGAACACATTTAGTTTAAAAATATTATTTATTTATTCCTTAATTAGTTTTTTTAATTATAAATGAAATATATAAATAATAAATAAATGAATGAACAGAGTTATTGCTCTTTACTCTTGGTTTGAAATTAAATTTCAAGATTTCGACTTAATTCTTTGCAAATAATTAATCTTGGAGTCATAGATACTATTTTTATTTCCTTTTTTTTATTAAATATATAAAAAAAAAAAAAAAAAAAAAAAAAAAAAAAAAAAAAAAAAAAAAAAAAAAATTTATAGGCGTGAACTGTCAAAAAGATAATAAATGGGCGGACGGGGTATAGGTTAGAAACATCAAACTATGACTTATTAACATCAATATCAAAGCTGATAAATCCAAGTGATCCAATTTTAGAACAGACAAAGTAATACTATGAAGCTGTTTTTAAATAGTTCAATAAAAAAAAAAGAAAAAAAAGAAACATTTTCCTGTAAAATTTTCGTAAACACAAGACTTCAAAATTTATAACCACGGCAAAAATCACATAGAAAAAAGGTCCCGCTGTAAACTTACTCTCTCCCGGAGATGGAACATAAAATGAACCAAAACAAATAATAATTGATCATAATGACTAAACATGAATCCCTTGAAAAAGCGTCTACAACCACTTTGATTATTCAAAAAAAAAAAAAAAAACTATTTTAAAATTAATTATAAAATGACACCCTACATAATAATCAACACACTAACATCACACTTTAGTTGAAATTATTTATACATACCAGCCTATGACCTTTTGTATAATGTATACAATTGTATTTGGGATCGGTGTCATGATCGCCACTGCGACCGGTACCACTGAAATAGAAAACATTAAATAAATTAATTATATTTAATTAAATGCAGTACATTACATAAATAATGCATGGACACTTATGCTACTAACACTGTAAAATTAAATATGTATATTTAGTATCAATAAAAATGCTAAATCACCTATTGTCTTATACAACATTGTTGATAGTCTCTATCAGAATGTCACAATAATAACAAAAGCAATAACAGCAATTATTGCAGAAAAGCCAAAGGGTACGTTATAATAAATCACTTTTCACAATTGGCTTGGGAAGAGATAGAAAAGGCATCGAGAGGTCAAGAGCTAACGAGAAGTATTTAAAAGTATGAATGGTATCTAAAAGTGTCGAGTGGTATCAAGAGGTTCCACGAGATATCAAGAGCTAATGAGAGGTATCGAGAGATATCAAGAGGTTTCACGAGATATCAAGAGCTAATGAGAGGTATCGAGAGATATCAAGAGGTTTCACGAGATATCAAGAGCTAATGAGAGGTATCGAGAGATATCAAGAGGTTTCACGAGATATCAAGAGCTAATGAGAGGTATCGAGAGATATCAAGAGGTTTCCAGAGATATCAAGAGCTAATGAGAGGTATCGAGAGATATCAAGAGGTTTCAAGAGCTAAGGAGAGGTGTCGAGAGATATCAAGAGGTTTCTAGAGATTTCAAGAGCTAAGGAGAGGTATCGAGAGATATCAAGAGGTTTCACGAGATATCAAGAGCTAATGAGAGGTATCGAGAGATATCAAGAGGTTTCAAGAGATTTCAAGAGCTAAGGAGAGGTATCGAGAGATATCAAGAGGTTTCACGAGATATCAAGAGCTAATGAGAGGTATCGAGAGATATCAAGAGGTTTCAAGAGATTTCAAGAGCTAAGGAGAGGTATCGAGAGATATCAAGAGGTTACACGAGATATCAAGAGCTAATGAGAGGTATCGAGAGATATCAAGAGGTTTCACGAGATATCAAGAGCTAATGAGAGGTATCGAGAGATATCAAGAGGTTTCCAGAGATATCAAGAGCTAATGAGAGGTATCGAGAGATATCAAGAGGTTTCACGAGATATCAAGAGCTAATGAGAGGTATCGAGAGATATCAAGAGGTTTCAAGAGATATCGAGAGGTATCAAGAAGCACATACCGGTGGTGAGGTCAGCCTCGGGTTGCGGTAGCGCGTATCGCAGTAGAAAGATGGCGATGCCGGTGTTCTGGATGCCGATCTCCACCGAGATGGCGATGGCGTCCTCGTGCGACTGTCGCAGCAGGCGCGCGCCCACGTACCCAGCTATGTAGCCCAGCCAGGGGATGCACACCCCCGCCACTACGATCTGGAAACACGCCCTTATTTATTTATTTTATTTATTAAAGGATAACCAACAAAAGATAAATGAGGTAGGGCACAGCAGGAAATTTTCTGCTCAAAATATGGAGGAGGCCGACTGGGGTAGTACCTCGACCTTACAGAAGACGACAGCTAAATAATACTGTTTTCAAGCAGTATTGTGTTCCTGTTGGTGAGTAAGGTGACCAGAGCTCCTGGGGGGGATTGGGGGATAGGGTCGGCAACGCGCTTGCAACGCTTCTGGTGTTGCAGGCGGCTATAGCCTACGGTAGTCACTTACCATCAAAGGTGAGCCGTACGCTTGTGTGTCGACTTAGTAACATAAAAAAAAGATACATTAACAATAGTTTCTTCGACATGAGCTTACAATGGTATATCAATGTTCTCTTAATTACAGGTTATCTCACAACATGCATTATCACGTCAATTAATACAATTAATTAGTTAACGAGTAAGTTTATAAATAAGCAATCATCAATAAAAATTCAAAATGACAATATCGTTAATAAACTTGTTACAGTTTGATGTGCTAATCCAGTGACAATTTAGAAATACCCAATAAAAAACAGTTTCAAAAGCATACAAATTTAGGATGATTCAATAACAAAAAAAAAAAAAAATTAAAAAAATGAAAAATAAAAATAGAAAACAACACAAAACGTCGGTGTCAAATACAATGACAACAAATACAAACACAGGTATACTTCGAGACAGTTATCTTACAGTCGTATTGTGACCACGACTTGAAACTAGGGATGATACAGAAATTTGTCTCCGACTCCGATTATTATGGCACCTTCGGTTCCTAATCTTTTGAGACGGTGGTTTTAATTGAAGGTCATTCGGTGCAATAATAATCAAGTTCTAACTTATCAGAGTCAAAGTCGAAGCTCCTTAACCATCATTAATTGAAACTAATAATGCTTAAATAAATTCGTAACCCATCTCAATATTACTAAATCAAATTTCACACTGACCTGCCAAGTGAACAACTCGAAGATGTACAAATTGGTAACTATCGCGAAGATTATGATGAAAAGCAGTATAGTGGTCGAGAATCCTTTAAGAATTTTGACCATGAAGGCTGATATTCTTGGAGTCACCTTCTGCATGGCAACACCAATGCCCAAAGGTATTAGTAGACCAACAACAAATGTGGCGATACGGGTGTACGGCACCACGATATTTGCGTCAGCGAATACCACTTGACCGAGAGAGAAAAGCCAAGCTGGCATGAAACCTGAAAAAGACATACAGTTACGTAAACATTGTAGGTTTAATATGTACATTGTTAGTATTATATTAACTTTAATGATTCCCTTTTTAGGGCAAAGTCAATTTTATTTTAGAGCAAATGCAAAAAATTTTTTAAAAAGTATTATTAAAATCTTACAATCAAAAATGGTATTATTTATTGTTACTGATATGGATATAGGAATTGTTTTATTATTATTGTATATCTTGGCATAGGCCATGGTACAGGTAGTTGCGGAGCACAAATCTAATTCTACAAAGTAATAATAGGAGGGTTGGAAACTTTTCCCTTACGCCGGTCCAGTGCAGGTAGTGCTCCAATGTTATTTATAGAGTATATTAAAAAGACCTGGATTCAAACATAGGTTAATTTTTACACTGAAATTAGACAGTGTCAGAACCAAAAACACCAGTAATCTAGTATGAATCAGATATTGGCATACCGAATGCAGCCAAGGTTGAGATGGTGGTCATAGCCAGCGACAGGTTGAGGTTTCCTCCCAAGATAAAGGTCCAGATGTTGGAGGCTCCGCCCCCCGGGGCCACTCCGGTAAAGAACATTCCCAGTCTCATGGCTGGAGTGTCCGGGAAGATAAGGAAACCGAGCCCGAACGATATCTGTGGAGGAAATAACACTAAATAAATAAATATCTTTATAATATATAGTATACTAGCCGACCCGCGCCCACTTCGTTGGGCGTTAATTATCTTTGTGATGCAATTATGTTGTGTAGTTCTTAGTACTGTTTTATTAGGTTCATTGTTTAGAATTTGACGTATAAAATCGTAATAATATCGTGTATTTATTATTTTAAATTACAGAACCAAATAACATACTTTATAAATAAAATGTTGCTCCAACGCCATCTATCAAAAAGCGAAAAAACTTCGTCGTCGATAGGTTAAAATAAGAGTAAATAAAATAAATATACTTAAAAAGCCGACGGATGGCGGGCCGCGGGATAACCATCCATGCTGGCTTTGAAATACACAGGCCGAAGACGGGCAGCAGCGTCTTCGGTGCGACCACAGACCACAGAAATACTATAGACATGGTAAGGGGCGTGACGCGTGTTACCGAGCTTATGATCAGGCGATCATACTTTTAACAAACGCATCTCAGTCGTAGTACAGACGCGGGTGACGTATTTAGTGACTTAAAAAATATTAAAATGCCGTGTTGTGTAGTATTGTCGTGTCGACAAGGGAGCTAAGGTCTAAAAGTTACCCCAGGAATGATTTCCTTTCACATATAAGTAGTAATTTACTGTAATTATTAATATTTGGAAAAAAGCCAGTCCTCTACAATGATTTTGACTTACAATTCACAATTGTGATAGTAACGATATACACTGCTGGCTAACCATTACCGATAGTCTGGGAACAACGCGCGTAACGCGCAATCTATTACGCGGCTATAGTTACGCTCGCTACGCACTAATTCATGGAGTACCAGGCGTCAGTGGCCCGCCATATTATCGACTTTTACTAGTTGAGCAACGAATGCCTAATCCGTAGTTTATCGATAAATTGAATCTTTTTTTATTATAAAAGGTTTTTCGTTCGATGTTTATTATCACGTTTAAGACATAAGTATACTATAATTATGTACAATTCGAATTTCATTTTTTATATCCATTTTTATTAGATTTCAAATTTTAATGAGTGAATGATATTTAAAATTCACTTCACCGTGTCTTTCAGTTTATTTCATGCTTGGCTCCTACTGTTTCATCTCGATAGTTTTTCGTATATATTTTTTTGAACCCTCAGTTTCATATTGGTTTTAATAAATTTCTGACATTTGATTAGTATCCCAACAGTTTTATAGAACTACAGTCTACAGTAATAGGAAACTACCAGTTGACTATTAATGTGAAGTATTTAATGTGTAATCAGTGAACATAGATAATAATAATTATTGAATTTTATTGAAATAATACTCGTCCGTGTTATCATTTATCGATAAATCTGCAATGTTTATCGAAATGCCCACGGCCCTAGAGACTCATCTATGATTGTAGTAACGTGTAGCAATGCGTACACGCACACTACTTCGTAGCCAATTAGGATTAAGATTTTAATGTTGTAAATTGTGTGCGAACTTTAATATAATTGTGTGGGTGTAAAAGTTGGCTACGCTGGTTCTGAAGCAAATAACGTTCGATACCGTCTCCATATACTCCGTGGGTGCGACAAAGCCAGCCCTGCGGTCACCAACCCGCCTGCCCAGCGTGGTAACTATGGGCAACACACATGAGTTCACGCCGTTTTTGGCGCGAACTTGTGGAGGCCTATGTCCAACAGTGGACTGTGATAGGCTGTAGTGGTGGTGGTAGTGGAAAATAAATAGACTAAAAAATAGCGATAGATGGCGTTAGTTTCTTTGCGATTTTGATAATATATTTTAATATTTTTCTTATTTACTGAATTTTTTGTACAATTACAATAAAATATAGCCTATGTCACTCCTGAATAGTGTAGCTTTTTGTTAGTGAAATAATTTTCATGATCGGATCAGTATTTGCGAAGATTACCCCCGATATACAAACAAAGTTATAAACCTTTCCTCTTTAGAATATTAGTATAGACTAGCTTCTGCCCGCGACTTCGTCTGCGTGGAATAGTTATTTTGGGCTAACTTTGAAAGCTCTCAAAAGGAAAAACCCTCCGATTTTGAAACATTCTTCATTGGTGCTCCGCTCCTATTGGTTTTAGCGTGATAAGCTAAAACCAATAGGGGTGGAATATAGCCTATAGCCTGCCTCGATAAACGGGCTATTTAACACTGAAAGAATTTTTCAAATCGAACCAGTAGTTCCTGAGATTAGTGCATTCAAACAAACAAACAAACAAACATACTCTTCAGCTTTATTATATTAGTATAGATTTTTATAAATCATTTGTTTGTAGGAAATGTAGTTTTGTGACCAACTTTTTCAAAATGCAACAAAATAGAAGATGTTCTTCACATAATTATGCTATACAAATTAGTGTTGATCAAGACGTCGATATTTGTAATAAATAGATTGTTTTAGAGATTAATTGCATTGAAGCTGATATAGCTATGTTTTTTTTTTTTCGACAAATATAAGTACATATATTATAAATAATACATAATTATATTAATTAATATAAAATATAAATAATACATTCAAAAGCAGGCGGGTTTTAGACTGCGGGGTAGAAAGCACTACAAACTGCGCTAACGTGTTAGTAAAAGCACTTGAATGAGATTACTACGTGTACACTACGTGGCAAACACGTATATACGGCCTAAATGACGGTAAGTGTATTGAACTACCTTACTCACCACAGGACCACGACGTGTCGTATGATTAAGGTGACGACAGTGACCTTTTACACCTGTGTTTAGAACTTCCAGTAAAAACAAATCATTGTTTTAGAATATTAATGATAAAGGAAGAAAAATATACTTAAAGAAAAGTAAAACGGAAATATAATGTAACATGGTAACAATTTGTCAAGAATACGAGTTATTACAATACACAAGGCGAGGAGTTGCGTATTTCGTAAAGCTATTTTAAGTTCAATGTTTACTGCATCGATACGCTCCGTCGTTTGGTCCTGTCTGCTTTTTAACATCCAATCTACTATTACAATGTACTCTGTGCATCCAATAAATAATATTTATTATTATCATAGCAACACATAATCAAAGATTTTTGATTCTTTCGTTTTCCTATTTACGCAAAAATTGCACAAATTTTATTAAAAAAAACTTTTTAATGTCGACTTAAAGTATGTTTCTTCTTAGCTAACCCTTATATCACAAAAATAAATTATTACATATTTCAGTTTTGGGTTTTTCGTGACCAGTGACTGAGTAACGTCAGTAGTAAGTCACGACTTGAGAGCAGTGTTATTTGCTATATTAATGTGTGCATATGTTAAAGATATTTATTTATTTAAAAATTATCTTACCAGAGGCATGAATATGAACTGTCCGCAAACCCCGATAAGGGGCCCGATAGGTCTCTTCAGAACACCCTTCACTGACGGCCAGTGCATAGCGCATCCGAAATTAATGAAGATTAACGATATCTGGAAATAAAATTGTTAATAAAATAAATTACTAAAAATTACTAAAAATAATAAATGTTAAAATTACTAAAAATTGTTTGGAGTATTTTTGGTCGTATAAAACGACTTCGTTATGATTTCAGTACAATGATGCAAATATGCAATACAATAACAATTACTAACACAGTCATTTATAAACTATAATTCATTTATTAAAAAAAATAATTTAATTTTCATTCGTTAAATGATTATTAATTATTATTCAAAAGTGCTTTTGAAGCCTACTTGAAAAAAAAAAATTTCCTCAAAACAGCGCAAGTGGAACCGCGGGGCGCAGCTAATATAAAATAACTTACAAAAACGGCAACACTGGTAGTGAATATAGTGTCTATAACCCGCTGAGGCCTCGTCACTGTCACCGGTAGAGTGCCGTTCTCCACCAGAATAGTTTCTGCGCCACGCTTTCCCTCCACGACCACCTCTGTCCTGCCTGTAAAAATAATTCGTGTAATCCATTAAAAGACGAAATAAATATAATACAACATTATATACATGAAAAAAAAATGTTCATGGAACCCAAATTATACTCTTTCAATGATAATTATGTTTAGTAACGCTGACTTTCAAGGAGGACATAATATGACTGAATGTTAAGTTAACGTTAAGTTTCTTTTCAGCAGAATCTACAATCCGTATCATTACATTTATAACTTTAATTAATTAAATTATTAGGTGTAGGCTGGATGAGGAATGCGGAAAACCGGGACGTCTGGCGCTAACTTGGGAAGGCCAGAGGCCTATGTCCAGCAGTGGACTGCAATAGGCTGAACTGACTGAATTAATAAAATAAATAAACATACTTTGTAAGGTGATGATTCAATGGCTCTCGAATACTACTTGAATAAAGTAATGCTTAATTTGATATCTAATATACAGATAATTTTACGCTTTACCAATGCTTTGTCCCATAAAATGGTGTAGTTCACATTCATAAAATATATTAATAATTATATTTCATTTTAATATATTTAATCCCATTATCCCATTTACTATAGCTGGTATTTTATTTAACCTACGATTTTTAATACTTCACCAATTTTATTCCAACCGAATACAATGATAACATTTTGCAAATCTTAATAGATAATAATAATATATTGCTATTTCAAAGATAAAGATAATTTTAGGTTATCAAATAAATTTAAATAAAAGTAACATTGTATATATTTATCACAAATTACGCAATTGTTGTAAGTACTTTGTACATTTTGAAGGTGATTATAAGTGAGGGCGAAAGATCGATGAACTCAAAGACATTAAAATTCCTATGTACATTCCGAAGTTATCGAATTACCCAATTAAATAAATTACAACTTCTGTATAAAATTTTTTACTTAAAATTTTAACTTCGAAAGTAAGAAATCATATACAACTTACCAAGAAAATGTCCATCTACCCTAAATCTGCCTTGAAAACGACCCGTGTTTACATGTTCACTCGTGAACTGTGACGTTGAGTTCCATTCCGCTGTTGCTATGTGTTCAGTGACAGTTCTTAGTGACAACGCATCGCCTACTTGAAGATCCGAACCTGTGGACGTAAAATTGTTAAATATAAGTAATTGGTATAGTAATCTGCTGTGTGGTTACGGCACTAAAGAATGTAGCCACCCCCTCTCTTCCCGTGGGTGTCGTAAGAGGCGACTAAGGGATAACACAGATCCACTACCACCCTGGAACTTAAAAAGCCGACGGATGGCGGCATAACCATCCATGCTGGCTTTGAAATACACAGGCCAAAGATGGGCAGCAGCGTCTTCGGTGCGACAAAGCCAGCCCTGCGGTCACCAACCCGCCTGCCCAGCGTGGTGACTATGGGCAAAACACATAAGTTCGCGTCGTAATGTCGGGCGCGAACTTGTGGAGGCCTATGTCCAACAGTGGACTGTGATAGGCTGTAGTGGATGTAGTGGGATAAGTAATTGGGTAACACAGGACAGTGTTACAAAGGAATTAAAATGGCCCACAAAATGTATTTTAAATAGGTTTAAAAAAACATGATTCTCAATTAGGTTCGAAGTTGAAGACCACAGCCAAATAACACTGATCTCAAATAGATGTATTCCTGTGGTAAGGTGGCCAGACCCCTGGCGAGCATCGGGGGTAGAGCCAGCAGTTTATAATACAGGTGTTACAGGCGTCCATAAGCTACGACATTCGCTTACCTTCAAACGGATCGTACGCTTGTTTATCGAATTTGTAATAGAAAAAATAATATTTGAATAAATTTTGTATGAATTTGTGATTAACAGTTAAATTTACTGTTCATAGATGTTTGTACCCTTGAAATATGAAGAAATATTATTTAAGAGAGGTAGGGCACAGTGGGGTTTAAACCCTACTCAAATTGGAGCAGCCCGACTGGCGTGGTACCTCCGCCTTACAGAAGATCGCAGCCAAATAACACTGCTCTTTGACGGTGTTGTGTTCCTGCGGTGAGTAAGGTATCCAGAGCTCCCGAGGATTTGTTGTGTTGGTAGCGGAAGGCCGGTGATGCGAATGATACAGTCATCGGCAGGCGTAGGCGCGGGAGTGTGGGCGCAGCGGTCAGTGAGACCCAGTGAAACGGTTTGTCGCTGGCCGCCCGCGGGTCAGTAGAGTTCCCGAACCCAGGGATCACTTAATCTCCGCCCTGGGAGGCTGAACTGCCAACCCGCGAAAAATCCCTACTGTAGCAGTCGTGCCGGAGAAGGAGACCGGGGTGGACCCGGCTGTTGCAGTAGGGGGGGACTGGGGGCCCTCTCGTACGCTGCGCCGACAACCCACAGTACCTGTGCCAGCCTGTGGCTGGTCGGCATTGCAAATTTGCCTTTTTAGCTATCAACACAACAAATCTTCACAAAAATCCTATAATCCTCCCCCGCAAATGGAAAATAAAAAGAAAAGTAAGGTATACACAGCGACTCCCCTCTCCACACAAGTGGACTTCTGCAATATCAGGGGGCTCCATGCAAACCTTAACGCAGTCCATCAACACCTGGAGACTGCGCAGCCGACCCTACTATTTCTAACGGAGACGCAGATATCTTGCCCGGCCGAAACTTCATACTTACACTATCCCGGCTACAGACTCGAACATAAATTCCTGAGACGTGCCGGGGTATGTGTGTTCGTTCGGGAGGATATCTGCTGCCGCCGTCTCCTTCATTTAGAGGACAGGGACCTGTCGATATTGTGGGTGCGCGTGCACTGCGGCGGCCACACCCGTGTTTACGCGTGCCTATACAGGTCTCATAGCGGTGACAGGGAAACAAAGCGACTCTTTGAGCACCTGCAATTGACGACGGACAAAGTTCTTGAGCAATACCCCTCTACGGAGTTGGTGATTTTAGGAGACTTTAATGCCCACCACGCTGAATGGCTTAGTTCTCGGTCCACTGACTACGCGGGGAGGTGTGCTCACGAATTTGCTCTGGCCTATGGTTACTCACAACTGGTAGATTCTCCAACAAGAATACCAGATATTGAGGACCATACGAGCTCTATACTGGACCTACTGCTGACTCAACGTCCGGATGGATATTCCATCTCAGTGGATGCACCACTTGGCTCGTCCGACCACTGCCTCATCAGGACTCTTGCACCATGCACGCGCACAGACCCACCTCGGCCAACTAGTTTGCGGCGCTTATGGCAGTACAAGTCAGCAGATTGGGATGGATTGCGAGAGTACTATGCATCGTACCCGTGGAGGCAGCTTTGCTTCACATCAGAAGATCCCGACACCTGCGCAGCTGCTGTCTCTGAGACGATACTGGCGGGTATGGAATATTTCATCCCAAACTCGCTAGTTGCTGCCGGGACAAGGAAACGACCGTGGTTTAATCGGCCTTGTAAGGAAGCGAAACGCCTTAAGCAAGCCGCATTCAGGGCTTGGACCACGGCTCGGAGTAATAGCGACCCGAATATATCTGATGTGAAACGCAAACTAAATGCTGTCTCGAGGTCCTGTAAAAGAGCAATTGCCAGAGCTAAATTCGAGTTCATCGGGAGAATTGGCGAAAGACTTGTTAACTACCCTTCCGGGAGTCGTGCCTTTTGGTCGCTCGCCAAAGCTGCCGAAGGGAACTTTTGCCTGTCGTCCTTACCACCACTGAAAAATGCCGACGGCAACCTGGCCCATAGCGCCAAGGAGAAAGCCGATCTTTTAGGCACACTCTTTGCCTCAAACTCGACTTTGAATGTCGATGGGAGCGCCGTACCGCCAACCACCCCGCGGTGTGGATACTCCATGCCGGAAATAAATTTCTCACAAAGAGATGTCCGGCGCGAGCTGCTTGCTCTCAACATTCATAAGTCGAGTGGGCCCGACGGCATTCCAGCAATTGTGCTGAAAAAGTGTGCTCCAGAGCCGTGCCCTGTACTTACGCGACTTTTCGCACTTTCCTACCACATTAGGCAAGTACCGTCTTCGTGGAAGACTGCCCATGTGCACCCGGTGCCCAAAAAGGGCGATAGATCAGATCCATCGAATTACAGGCCTATCGCTATTACCTCCCTTCTCTCCAAGGTTATGGAGCGTGTTATTAACACCAAGCTCCTCAGGTACCTAGAGGAACACGATTTGATCAGCGACCGGCAATACGGCTTCCGCCACGGTCGCTCGACTGGTGACCTTCTGGTGTACCTTTTTTTTTTTTTTTTTATGTAACTAGGTCGGCAAACAAGCGTACGGCTCACCTGATGGTAAGACCGTAGCCTATAGACGCCTGCAACACCAGAAGCATCGCAAGCGCGTTGCCGACCCTATCCCCAATCCCCCCCAGGAGCTCTGGTCACCTTACTCACCAACAGGAACACAATACTGCTTGAAAACAGTATTATTTAGCTGTGGTCTTCTGTAAGGTCGAGGTACTACCCCAGTCGGGCTGCTCCAATTTTGAGCAGGAAATTTCCTGCTGTGCCCTACCTCAGTTACACCGACACCTGACACACCGATGGCCTTCAGCCATTGAGAGTCAAGGTGAGGCATTGGCAGTTAGCTTAGATATGGCGAAGGCGTTCGATCGGGTCTGGCACCGGGGTCTTCTCTCGAAGTTGCCATCGTACGGACTACCCGAGGGTTTGTGCAAATGGGTTGCCAGTTTTTTGTCTGGTCGATGCATAAGAGCCGTTGTAGATGGCTGCTGCTCCGCAAAACTGGGCTTAAACGCTGGCGTCCCGCAAGGTTCTGTGCTGTCTCCAACGCTGTTTCTTCTGCATATCAACGACTTACTATCTATTGACGGCATTCGTTGCTATGCGGACGACAGCACTGGGGACGCTTTCTATACAGGCCGTGCAAACATCCCTCGTTCCGCTGTGGTAGAAAGTCGCGAACAACTTGTGTCTCAAATCGAGAGTATTCTTTCCAGAGTCTCCGATTGGGGTCGAGACAATCTAGTACAATTTAACCCCTCCAAGACACAAGTTTGTGCGTTCACCGCTAAGAAAACCCCATTCACTGTGGCCCCTCAATTCCAGGACACATCCCTTATCATCTCTAGCAGTATTGGTATCCTTGGTGTCGACATATCCAGCGACGTCCAGTTCCGATGTCACCTGGAAGACAAGGTCAAACTGGCATCCAAAAAACTCGGTGTGCTCAATAGAGCGAAGCGGTACTTCACGCCGGGGCAAAGACTGCTTTTATATAAATCGCAAGTCCGCCCCCACATGGAGTACTGCTCTCACCTCTGGGCGGGAGCACCGGCATACCAGCTTGGTCCTCTCGACTCGGTTCAAAAGAGAGCTGTGAGAATTGTCGACGATCCAATACTGACGAGCGATATTGAGCCCTTAAGTCTAAGAAGAGATCTTGCATCCCTATGCGTGCTCTATCGTTTGTACAATGGGTTGTGTTCCGAAGAATTGTTCGAGATGATGCCCACGGCCACTTTTTACCATCGCACCGCTCGCCATCGACAGGGAATTCATGCTCACACATTGCAGCCCAAATGGTCCCGTACAGTTCGGTTTCAGAGGAACTTCCTCCCACGGACCATTCGGCTGTGGAATGAACTCCCTGCCGAGGTTTTCCCACAATGCTACAGTATGGGGTCCTTCAAGAGGGGAGTAAATAGGTTTTTGAAGGGTCGGCAACGCGCATGTGATGCCCCTGGTGTTGCAGGCGTCCATAGGCTACGGTAGCCGCTTACCATCAGGCGGGCCGTATGCTTGATTGCTACCGTCGTGGTATAAAAAAAAAAAAAAAAAAATATACAATGAAGATTTCTTTTAAAAGTCGTTAAATATTGTGCATTCGTAATTTACTAATAATCGCTCTACGAATTCGGTTTATGTATAAAAAATGTTTGCGTGTTCTATTAGGAAGGTTATAGTAAACGTTATTAAACCACGCTACCATTTATAATAACAGAACATTATATAATCTGTAGCGACTGTACAGATTTGTAACGGATTTTTGTGACATATATTTTAGGAAAAATATCTTTGAATACTTAATATTGTTATTATAAAAATAAGATAAAAATTTTACACAACAGCTAATCGATTTAATATAACAAGCAAAAGCAATTTTTTGAGTTTGTTTCAAAACGTAATGTAAGAAGCAGGTAGTACTGGTAGTATAATTATGGTAATATGGTTTCACTTTATCTCAATTATTACTTAGCAACTGCCAACAAGAGCCCAAATGTAACATATACATATTTAAGAATTGAAACTTTTTTTATCTTTATCAAACGTTTACCTTTATACAATTGTACAATATTTAATTCTTTTGTACTTATTGTATTAATAACAAGCATAATTAAAGTTGGAATTGAGAATAAAATTGCATGCTACGCAACTGATTATATTTAATGATAGGTATATGAAATGATACTAGTAAATGAGATAGCTTGTTGTCTACTCATAGAACGTGTATAACAAAATAGTTACAAAGCGATATTACTGACTTTTAAGTTTCTTTTTAACCGACTTAAAAAAAGGAGGTTCTTGTTCAACTGTATTTTTTTTAATGTATGTTAACTCAGAACTTTTGACTGGGTGAACCGATTCGATGATTTTTCTTTTATCGAAAGGTGCTGCTTGTCATGTGGTCCCATTTAAATTTAAATGAGATCTGACAAGTACTTTTAGAGTTATATCTAATAATGTGTATTTACTTGATTATTTTTTCGTCGACCTACGTTGTATTACTTGTTGATGAAATTGAAGTCTGTTTTTTTTTCGTTTACGAGCAAAAACAATTATATTTATTCCTAGCTGACCTGAACCCACCGCTATGCGCCAACTCATTATGCAAATAAAGCCTGTGACATTCAGGAATAATGTAGTTTTCTAGTAGTGGATTTTTTTTTTAATAATCGGTTTCGGAGATCAGCCCCTACAAAACTACAAAATTCATACAAACTTTATTCCTTACAATTATTAGTATAAGTAAGACTTCAGCTTACCTGTGACGTTTAAATTGACATAAAAGTATTGATCCATGTGGACCTCCACGGTATCTGTTATGAATGTGGCTAGCAGTCTCGGTGCAGCCTGGCATATGACCCACATGGGGCATATAGCCAGTATGTAGAGTATTATTAGATGCAACGGCCATATCGGACACATTCTTGTTGCGTACACTGAAACGAAAAAAAAATATCGTTAAAAACTTATATAGTACACCAGTTAACTTAGTTATTCTTCAATGTATGTAAATTAGTTATTCTGTAGTGTTGTAAGAACTACGTGACTTTGGCGAAATCATTGGTGTCATTTTCGTATAATTGAAAACCATTAATCCTAATTGTTGTACCTACTGTTATAAATAAATATTGCACAAAAAGAGACGTTACTAAAACTCACTTATTTTAAAGTTAACACTAATTTACAATTCGTACTACCAAAATAAATTGTAAATACTCATATATGAGTACTATTTATAAACGCATTTTAAATTAAAGAGTTAATAATATGTCTGGATACACCCACGGCCAGACTCGAAGAGAGCTCAATAAATTAATAAAGATCAATTAAATAAATTCACCTTTGTCATAAACGTTATTCACTTATGACGAAGGTATATGGTTGAAAATTGATAAAAAAATCTGTCTTTAAGCCGTGGCAGCCGTCACGTAGAGATAACCACTGATAAGAATGTATTTAGCAAAGTTTATCAATAAATATTAATTACTACTTTTAGCAATATAGGAGATTTTTAACCGACTTCCAAAAAAGGAGGAGGTTCTCAATTCGACACGTATGTTTTATGTATGTTAGCTCAGAACTTTTGACTGGGTGGACCGATTTCGATCAATTTTGTTTTAATTGAAAGGTGTTGCGTGTCATGTGGTCCCATTTTAATTTAATTGAGATCTGACAAGTACTTTTAGAGTTATATCTAATAATGCGTATTTACGTGACTACTTTTTCGTCGACCTACGTTATATTATACCGCATAACTTTTTACTCGGTGTACCGATTTCGATGATTCTTACTTTAATCGAAAGCTAATACTTGTCTTGTAGTCTTGTTTAAATTAGATCGAAAACTGATTACAACTTTTTGAGTAATCTTTAATAGCGCGTATTTACTTGACTATTTTTTCGTCTTATTACGGTGTATTAGTTATCGATGTAATTGAAGTCGGTTTTTTTTTCGTTTGCGAGCAAACACAATTATATATCTGCATATCTTTTGAAGTCCATATATGTGATTTTAAATAAATTATTACTTTCATACAAAAGAAGAAAAAAAAGCTTAAACTGTATACCTACTAGCTGGAAGCGCGACTTTGTTCGCGATTAGCAACCTCTTGGTTAAGCATATAAAATAATATATATGTACGCCGGCCTTCAAGTTTTATTATAAGTAGAGATATTTTTTAACAATGTTTAAAATATCACCTCTTCAAAACATTAACTTTTTTAATAAATAAATTCGGAATTTAGCAAAATAATCTCGAAAACAATAATATTATTTCGCATTATATCGAGGTTGAAAAAACCTTTATAAAAGCACTTTCAAATCAGTAAGTAGGTCGTGCGTTTATTATCCGACTTTGATATTATTGTTCTTGAATACAGATTTCGTTGAGAAAACCGAGACATTTTCGTTTCCAGGTGTAATAAGGATTTTATTTAAAACTAGCTGACCTGGCGAACTTCGTACCGCCTTTTTTTTCCTTAAATATAATAATTACATATACCAAAATAAAATATAGCCTATCTTTCAAGTTGGATCAAACTGTACACGGTGTGCAAATTTGATTAAAATCGGTTAAGTGGTTTAGGAGTCCATTGAGGACAAACATTGTGACACGAGATTTATATATATTAATTAAGATTAAGCGACCCGTGCGGTTTTAACCGCTTTGACTTTAATGCTCAGTAAGCATTGCTTACCCTTCTTTGAGTATGTGTCACACCCACAGCGCAGTCGTAGTACCTACAATTTACTAATCTGTGGCACAGTGTTAAGAGGCTACACTACCTCAGCTCGAATTCAGATTTCACCCGCACTTCGTCGTATAACACGTACAAATTAACTTGACACGGGCCGATGACGGCATCTTCAATGTACGGTGTGAAAAATAATGTAACCATATCATAATATATGTTAATATATCAATAAAATATATAGTAGAATAATGTAACATATTATCATAATATGTTACATTATTTTTCACACCGTACATTGAAGTTGCCGTCATCGGCCCAGGTGTCAAGTTAATTTGTACGTGCTATACCGACACACATGAGAATTGAGAGCGCTTGGTTGTTCATCGCGCGAATTATATGTTATTTCTCCCCACAAACATTATCAATAGTTATTTTTTAAAAAACGCAACATATAAAATGTTCTTCATACTTATTTCAATTACCATGCTTAATCTCAAGTCCATAACTTCTATATTTACTGAGATATTAGGGTTTTAATACAAAAAATAGAGGTAACTTTGCGATTTTTTTGTATCGAGAAAATTTTATGGAATCGTGTTTTCGAAACATATGAAAGATAGTTTATGTCCTGAACTTTACCAGTACCTGGTTGACCGAGCCTAGCTCGGTATATCTTTTTTTTTGTTTGTTTTTTTCTCGGTATTTTTATATTTTACTTTTATTTAAATAAAAAATTAGGAATCAAATTAGAAAAAAAAGAAAAAAATAATAGATTGGAGACGGATTTGAACCATGGTCTCATCGGTTGATTCAGCGACCGATGTTCCACCGAGCCATTAAAACTTATTTGGCATTTGCGAAATTAACTTTCCTATTCTAACGATATTTTAGCCATGTTTTTCATTGCCTAAAAACAGGGGTAAAACGACATTTTTTTAAAATGAATCCTAGCTAGATTAATTTTTCGCCCCCGAAATACCCTGCATACTAAATTTCACGAAAATCGTTGGAGCCGATTCCGAGATTCAGAAAATATATATACATATATATATACAAGAATTGCTCGTTTAATAGTATAAGATACATAAATATTAAACTTAAATATTCAGTAGTTTGGAAGATACGGAGATCCTGCCGAGTGGAAAATAAGCAATTTGAGGTAGCATACACTCTTAATAAGAGCAGAGACGTAAAAATATTTTCATTATTCGTTGATTTTGCCGTCACGACTGTACTACAGTTGTTTATACAGGCACTGTATCATCTCTACGTTTTAATTTCCCAAGGTAACTTAACTTTAACCTTGCAATCACTTGAAAAACAAAATTGAGATTGCATTTACCTAGGTTATTGTCCGAAAATTGATTTTTAATTTTTTAAATGTTTTCGTTAAACAGGACATAATTAGTGGGAAAACTAAATTTCTTCGTTGTAGAGTCACAGTTTACCAGGATAGAACCATAGAACACTACATGTAAATAGTTTTATGTATTAAAAAAAAATGATACACTTATAGTAAATTTTATTTTGACTATATTCACTGGTCAATGGCCTTTTAGATTTTTTGTTAGAAATCGTCTTGTTTTTTTTTTTCTAAATAAGTCGTTTTATAGGTAGTTAATTAATAAGTTAATTAAACAAAAATCTTCGAAAACAAAGTTTTGGAATTCGGAAAACCGAAGCTATTTTAATCTCAGATTGGAAAAATAACGTAAACATAAATGAGACTTAATTTAACGAAATATTGTGAAACTAACAAGATAAACTGATAAAGATTTCTTACTATATAGTTTATCACATCATAGCAGTTATATTATCGTTTCAGCCATTGAAACTCTAAATAGACTTCACTAAATAAAGCGGGTAAATATTTTTTGATTGTCATTTTAAAAACATAAATACGAATACATACCTACTTATAATTAAAAAAGTAAAAGATACATGTGACTACCAAGAGGAAAAGATAAAATATTTTTTATTGTTTTCTGTATTTTAATTACAAACAACCACTCTAACACCAACGGTTTGCGGGTTCGATTCCTGCTTAGGATGGATATTAGTATTTGTACAAATATTTATTTCTTTGCCTTTCAGACAATTGGAATAATATTAATGATAAATATAATAAATCTGTATTTAAGACTAATCACGTTATTTCTGATCTAAAGCTATCAGCAGATATTAATATTATCAAATATTTATTTATTGATCAAAATAAATAATTTGACGCATGCGTGTAATACTTTGAAAAACTATAACAAAGCTTAATTTACACAATAACTTAACAAAGATTAATAAATTCACTACCAATAAAATTCTCGTTATTTATTGAAAAATTATAAATACAATACTTAATATTGGTCAAATCAAATAACACATTTTCTTGGCGATCAAAACAAAGTTAATCTTGTATTCGCGATAAAGAACTACCTATATCTCTCACTTTTTTCCTATCAGTTGGAGATACAGTTTCATTATATGTATGTATAGATAATTGCTTCTTAGAAATATATTTCACACACATACATAATATGTAGATACGTAACGAAAATAGTTTATCTAATGTTACATAAATTATTATTCAATAAAGCTTTCGCTAATCTCCTTCACGTTCAGATACATAAAACGTGTATCGATAGTGTTATATTATGATTATATCTATCATTAAGATTGCAATCTCATCGTCAACTCAACAAGCCAAGCATTTTCTGCTCTATTTTTTTTTTATACAACTAGGTCGGCAAACAACCATACAGCTTACCTAATAGTAAGCGATTACCGCCATTTATTTATTTATTTATTTATTAAACTTTATTACACAACACAGAAAAAAATAAAAAAAACAACAACAACACTTCGAGATAACAGGTTGCGCAAAAGGCGGACTTAAGGCCGTACAGCCTTATCTACCAGTCAACCTTAAGGCGTAAAGAAAGTAAAAAGTAAGTGTTAAGGTAGGACTATACAACAGTAAAAAAACAAATTAAACATAATTATGCATAAAAGTACAGAGATATACCTATATATACATATATATGTACATACTACAAACAAGATATAAAAAAAAAATACGTCTATACAAAAGTAAACACACGAAGAAATGTCATGACATGAAATTATATTTAATGTAGGTAAGCCTAAGATGAAGAGAGTAAAATGATAAATAAGGAAGGGCTATTGACAAAGTTTGTTTAAGTACCACTTTTTAACCTGGGTTTTAAAGGAAAGTTGAGATGGAGAGTTCCTGATGTTTACCGGTAACTCATTCCACAGTCTGATGGCATTAACTGTAAAAGAATTAGACATAAAACCAGAATTATGAGAAGGTATGCTTAGGGTGAGGTTATGAGAAGAACGGAGATCCCTAGAATGAGTGTTAGAAAGAAAATTAAATTTAGATTTCAAATAAGAAGGAGCAAAAGGGTTGGAAATTACAGAATAGAGGGTACAAAGAATTCTCAATTTTCGCCTTTATTTAATCGGCAGCCATTGCAGTTGGGACCGGTAGGACGAAATATGGTCGTATTTGCGCAGCCCATAAATGAAGCGAATGCAAGTATTTTGTAGTCTTTGCAACTTGATCAGGAGCTCCTCGTTTAAGTAAGGGTAGCAAGCGTCGCCGTAATCAATAATAGGTAAAAGAAAACAATTAACTAAATTAATCTTGGCCTTCATGGGAAGAAAATTTTTAAAGCGCAAGATAGAATGAAAGAATGCATAAAACTTACGAGATATCTCACTAACCTGATCTGCCCAACTGAGAGAGCAATCCAAAGTCACACCCAAATCCTTAACCTTAGAGGAAAACGGGATAATCACGTTATTGAAAAAGAGAGGTGATGTAGGTTGTTGAATTTTTGACAGTTGACGAGAACTCCCAACAATCATAGCCTGACATTTAGAGGGATTGACATTAATTCCAAAATTTTTGGTCCAGACCGAGATACGCCGAAGATCATCATTAAGCTTAGCAATGGTATCATCAAGACGGTCGATGCTAGTTTGTACATAAAGCTGCAAATCATCAGCGTAAAGGTGGTACTGACAGGAAAGTATAGAAGTGATAGAATTAATGAACAGTGAGAATAGTAGTGGGGAGAGAATTCCACCCTGAGGAACGCCCGCAGCAACGTCGCACCAATCAGAACGCTTAGAGACAATGCATATCGCTTGCTTGCGTCCCCAAAGATATGAAGAAAACCACTGAAGAGCAACGTCGGAGATGTTAATCCGAGATATTAGAGCGAGTAACAAATCGTGATCCACCGCGTTAAAAGCGTTACTAAAATCTATAAGTGTCAGAATTGTCACGGCTCTGTTCTCCATCCCCTCTCTTATATCCTCGGTCACTTTAATCAGAGCAGTAGTAGTACTGTGGCCTACACGAAATCCGGATTGAAAATGATTCAGTAAGTTACAAGATAAAAGATATTCGGACAATTGGCTGTGGACGATAGATTCAAGAATTTTGGAGAGAAACGGAAGAACAGAAATAGGACGGTAATGATTCGGAAGGGATGCATTAGAAATTTTTGGTAATGGGAAAACCAGAGCCCGTCGCCACAAGTCTGGAAAGGTGGCCGAAGTTAGAGAGAAGTTAACAATGTGAGTAACAGCAGGTAGTATAAATTCCAAGATATGAACTATCATTGTCCGACCAATTTCATCACAACCTAGAGCTTTAGATTTAAGTGACAACACACGTTTCCGTACATCGGCATCACTCACTTGTGAGAAACTAAATGTGGACTTATCACATTTTGGCAAGCTTAGGATCATAGATAAAGTGTCATGTCTGGTGTTATCATCAAGAACATGAGAAGCATTAAAGTTACTCAGGTTATAGACGCTTGCAACACCAGAAGCATCGCAGGCGCGTTGCCGACCCTACTTTAACCTCCAGGAGCTCTGGTCACCTAAATCACCACAGGAACACTGCTTGAAGCAGTATCTTCAGATTTTCTGTCAGGTCAAGGTACTTTCCCGGTCGGGCTGCTCCTGATTTTAAGCAGGATATTTCCTACTGTGCCCTACCTCAAGATATATATTATATTTATACGAGGGTGAATTATTAATTATAAATAAATAAATATGTTTAACATACATTAACAAACACACACAGTCGTAACAGCCAGGTAAAATAAATACAACCGTCTACTCGCTATTCCCGTATACAAGACGCCTGAGTAACATAACATGTTTATATGTAAAGCACTATGTTCAAAACAACTGACAGACAAACACAATGTTTAATTTATTTGGTCTATTCATTGTAAAGACGACGGTAGTCGATTTTAAACAATATGTCTTCGTGTGTATTTATGTTTGCACAATACCACGTTACGATTTACTACTATTATTTAAAAAGTAGTAACTCCAGTTTTAGACAGTGTATCAAGATGAAACTTGCTCCAAACTTAAAGTAAGATCGAAAGAATGGAAGGGAACTGAAAAACGTACTCAATTTTCTTGTTAGATTTTACGTGGTGTCAACAAACATAATTATTATACATAGACAAAAATTCAAAAATAGTTGTCTTGGTTTTTGTTACTCTCAGAAAGACTCTCATAAATTATAGTCTTGTCTTAATTTCTCTCATGGACACACATTATCCGTTTACAATTTTACTGTACATTTGTACTGATGAACAATTGCAAACAAATAAAGTACTTAATAATAAAAAATACAGAAATCACGGACCAAGGATGCATATAAGCGAAGCAAAAAATATCTCTCATCGTCAAGTACAAACTTAAAAATAATTGTGTTTACTCGCAAGCGAAAAAAAAACCGAATTAAATTACATCAACACGTAATAGACGAAGGTAGCCGGTAAAACTGTCGATTAAATGCATTATTACGGATAACTCAAAATGTATCGGTATACCCAGTTAAAAGTTATGAGGTAAAACACATTGCAAAATACAGTCTAATTGAGAACGATCGCTTTTTTGAAAAACGAACGGACATGACTGTATGTATGTAAATTCGGAGCATAAGCGCGGATCCTCAATAAAGCCTCTAAGGCCTCATTTACGGAGACGCGGGGCGTCGTGCGTAGCGTGTGGCGTGGCGGAACGCACTAAATTTAAATGTAGGGCGTTGTATGAGTGCGTTTACGGAGAATCGATTTTACACGCGTTCATTTTCATACATTTTGACACACGCGCGACGTTACGCCACACGATACGCGCAACGCCCCGCGTCTCCGTAAATGAGGCCAACGTAATATTATTTATTATATAATTATTATTTTAGTCATTTGCCAAATCATTACATATCTTAGATCTTTAAAACTACGCAACGGATTTTGATGCGGTTTTCTTTAGTAAATAGAGTGATTCCAGAGAAAGGTTTATAATACATTCATAATATATTAGAGGAACACTGATAGTTTTTGCACCCGTGCGAAGACGGGGCGGCTCGCTAGTTAATTTACGCGTACAATGCTGGCCATTTTGAGGGTCTTGAGAAGTTTTTAATGACTTGAACGCTATTGATATTGTTTGCTATCGAGTACGACACAATGGGCAGTTATACACAGGACATCGTCTTTCATTGTCAAACACGCTATTTGCTTATCTTCATTGCTTCTTGTTATTGACTTGAGTTCATAACCACCATTTGTTGAATTATTAAAGTAAACAAATAGAATCTATTATACTGTTTTCATTTATTTATACAGGTTAAGTAAACTACTAATTACTACTAGTTCAGGAGAAAATGGAACAATATAAAATAGATCTTAATTACATTTTAGTATAAACTAGCCCGACCTGGCGAACTTCGTACCGCCTTGTATATCGCTATGTGCTGTGTGGTTACGGCACTAAAGAATGTTGCCATAATTTTGCTTTTATGTAAATTAGCAGAAATATGGCGATAAATGTTGAAGACGTCGCAAAAAATCTCGCCAACTGGGAGCTTTCCACGTGAACGCCGCGCCGCGTAAACTAGCAAAGATATAGTTGAGTAATGTACTAGCGAATTCAAAATCTATAAAAATGCTACAAAAAAGTCCGCGATAACATATCTCTATCTCTTACCGTTGACTTACAATAATCACGTTTATGTTAAAATTTTTAATTAAAAACATTATGTTATTCAAAGCTATTTTCTTTAGTTCAGTATCAATCCTTATCCAAATTAATATGTTAGTTAGCTTAGGCAAATAGGCATTTAATGCAGATTAAAATTGCCCTTTAAACTATAGGTATCAATCAGATGAATAGTTTTTGAGATATTGTCTTTAGAAGTAATTATTATATGTATAGATTAGTAGCGAAACATTTAAGCTCGGCGAGCCAGCGTTCTTTCCTTGAGATGTTCGCCGCGAACTGAACAATAAATATTTTGTTAAATTCGACGCGGACGAAGTCGCGGGCACAGCTAGTATTTACTAAAAATATTTAAACATTTATTGACGTATCATATCACTATCTTATGTTGTGAATGAAAAGGACAATTATGTCAATAATTATAATGGCGGTTATTTGTAAGAAAAAGTATTTGATATTTTCTATTTGAGTAACTTCTTTAGTAGAAACAATAAGTAAGCCATTTCATTAATTATTTTATAATTAACTTTTTGTAGCATTACATTTACATTATCTAGTAATAAACGTTCAAAAGAAAATATTATAAAGTACTAATATCGATTTAACAAAAATATAAGAATAAATTTATAATACAAGATCTATCTATACATATATTAAACTAGCTGCTGCCCGCGACGTCGTCTGCGTGCGTTCACTGCTCGTTCCCCGTAGGTGATAGCGTGATAATATGTAGCCTATGTTCTGACCCGACTTCTTAATAATATTCGTGCCAAATTTGAAGTAAATCCATGCAGTACTTTTTGAGTTTGATAACATTTTTACAAATGGGACTCCGTCCTTCTCAGCAATTATTAATAAATTACACTCTGATCACTGTGGCCAATTAGTCAGCTTCAATTATAATATGGAAAAGCAGGTTAGTAAGAGGAAAGTGCTCGTTCCAGTGAACATGAAACGTATGGAGAGATTTAGAAACACTGTTGAAAACCAAATTGAGATACCATTAGTAGGTAGTGTTAATGACAAATATAAAGTTTTATGCGATCATATAAACAGTGTGTTTAAGACTGTATTTATACCAAAAAAAATCTCTCCTAAGTATTGTATGTCTTTCAATGATTGGGCGACTCCGGGAATCCACAAAAGTAGACAAAAATTATATGATCTCTTACATGAGAAATCGTATAATACAAACATTGCTTTTTGTAATTATGTATATCAAAAATTATTCTAAAATTTTTAAACTTGTTTGTGCCGCGGCCAAGTCAATATTCATTAGAAATAAAATTAAATCTAGTAAAAATAAAATTAAAATGACTTGGAATATTATAAATGCCGAAACTGGAAGAGTTAAAGAACGTAATGGTGTCAGTGAACTCATCATTGACAATCAATCTATTAAAGCGGTTAATGAAGTGGCAACAGCTTTAGAAAAACACTTTGCCGACATTCCACTTTCGACAACTAAGGCGCTTATATCTTCGCCCGAAGTCGCTGAATCGTTGCTTAAACAAAATGTAAATGCGTGCAAAGGTGATTTTATTTTCAGACCTATAGATGCTAATGAAATTGTTAAAACTTTTAAAACTTTAGAAATTAAGAACACTGCTGACCTCTGGGGTATATCTGTTAAAATTATTGGTACAATTATTGATATCATAGCACCCCACTTAGCGATTATATTTAATGAATGTATTATGAGTGGTGAGTTTCCTGATCTAATGAAGCATAGTAAAGTTATACCTTTGTTTAAGTCCGGTTGTCATACTGATCCAACGAATTACAGGCCCATTTCTATTTTACCTGCCTGTAGTAAACTGTTTGAAAAAGTGATTCTTGGTCAGCTATTAAGTCATTTCTCAAGAAATAAACTAATAATAAGCAATTCGGTTTTACTAGAGGACGCTCCACAACTGATGCCGGTGTAGAGCTTTTTACTTCGATAGTCAATGCTTGGGAGGAGTCACGTGATGCTTTAGGTGTATTCTGTGATTTATCCAAGGCATTTGACTGTGTTCATCATGACACATTAATCAGGAAACTCAGTCACTATGGCATTAAAAATACCGCACTAAAACTTCTGAGTTCTTATCTTAGTGATAGAACTCAGAGGGTTGAAGTAGATGGTACCAAGTCATCTGGGTCTCGTATACAGATGGGGGTCCCACAAGGCTCAATTCTTGGTTCTTTTTTATTTTTAATATATATTAACGACCTACCATATTTAATAGAGAAGAGGCATGAGATTGTATTGTTTGCTGATGATACTTCATTAATATTTAAATTGCGTAGACAAGAAACAAACTATGACGATGTAAACAATGCTCTCTCTGAATTGGTTCATTGGTTTAGCGTAAATAACTTGCTTCTCAATAGTAAAAAAACGAATTGTATTAAATTTTCTGCTCCAAATGTAAAACAGGTTGATATGCAACCAGAACTCAATGGTGATAAACTCAACTTAATTAACTCAACTGTTTTCCTTGGAATCACCATTGATTCAAAGTTACAGTGGGGACCCCATATCTGTAAATTGGCGGATAGACTGAGTTCTGCAGCATACGCGGTGAAAAGAATACGATTATTAACGGACATCGATACAGCCCGATTAGTTTATTTTAGCTACTTCCATAGCATAATGTCCTATGGCATTTTGCTATGGGGCAATGCGGCTGATATTAGCGTCATTTTACAAGCTTTTATTTAACTTGCAATGTATGTATGTATGTATGTATGTATGTAACTTTAATGAATGTTTGTTCGGGTGAAATCTTGCAACTCAATTTTGAAGCAGATATCTTCAACCAATTGAGCTGAAATTTTGTATACAGGTTCAGTTTGGATGACAATACATGGTTTGTATGTATGCATGTATGTATGTATGTTTGTTCGGGTGAAATCTTGCAACTCAATTTTGAAGCAACCAATTGAGCTGAAATTTTGTATGCAGGTTCAATTTGGATGAAAATGCATGGTTTGTATGTATGCGTGTATGTATGTATGTTTGTTCGGGTGAAATCTTGCAACTCGATTTTGAAGCAACCAATTGAGCTGAAATTTTGTATGCAGGTTCAATTTGGATGACAATGCATGGTTAACTTTGTGAAGTCATTCTAAATCCAATATGGCAGCATATCCAAGAGTGCGGACTAGTTATTTTTAGTGCACTTCTACAATATGGGTATCAAATGAAAGGGCTTGCTAAGAATAATTCGAATAAAGTGACGTGATAACCGACTAAAAAGTCAAAAATAAATTAAATGTAAAAAATCTTTTTAAAACACAAGCTTTTATTTGAATGCACTAAAACGAAAAAAATAAATTTTTACTTTAAAACTTTTACTATCTACTTATAAAGTCATTACATATAATCTATATGATATAAAAGCTTGTCGCGTAATTTGCTTGTAAACAAGTAAATTAAATAAATTGATGTGATTGATTTTAACTATTAAAATTTTCAAACTAAGGAAATACGAGTGATACATCATACTCATATCTCGCGACAAGCTTTTCTATCATATAGATTATGTGTAATGACTTTATAAATAGATAGTAAAAGTTTTAAAGTAAAAATTTATTTTTTTCGTTTTAGTGCATTCAAATAAAAGCTTGTGTTTTAAAAAGATTTTTTACATTTAATTTATTCTGCAGAAAAGGGCTATCCGTTATATTTATAAAATGGGATGTAAGGAGTCTCTGAGAGAGAAGTTTAAAGAGATCAACATCCTGACCTTTGCATCGCAGTATATTTATGAAAATATAATGTACGGAAATACGGAAGAATAGGCATTTGTTTGTTAGTCGTAGTGATCGAAATGCCTCAAATGATGTAAAGCTCAGGAACGACCACAAATTAATTTTTACTTAATGCCGGCTCAAAAAGAAAAGTAGTTCCTTTATAGGAATGTCTATCTTAATATATAATAAGATTCCGGCTGCGCTTCAATCTCTGCCTTTACTGAAGTTTAAAAAAATTATAAAGCGAGCATTATGCAATAAGGCCTATTATACAATTAATGAATACCTTAATGATGAAAAGGCATGGGATTGAATAAAGCTCGACCAGGCTATGTCTATGACCCGCCTTGTATATTAGATAGTTACAAACATTGTGAGCAGGTGGCATGGGATGGTCTCGGCACGCACGATTGGCTGTCTCGTGTTTGTCCTGATCATTTCATGGTCCACTACTGCGTTTTTATCTTGTATCTCTCTTTGAATTTTTTAAAAGAGTACCGAGAGTTTTTTTTCCGCCGGCTTTTTTTCTTTCGGCCTACACTAATAGGGACGTTACTTATTGTAATATTTAATAAAGCCGAGGATAAAGTAGATAGGTAATGTCTACCGAGACATTAGTAATTTAATATTTTGACTAAGTTAAGGTTGCTTATAACACTGGGCACATTACGTAAGTTTGTAATGTACCTAATGTTAAGATATACATTTTATTTTTTATTTTATTGTTTGATTGTTTGCTGCCTTAACTTTCTATTGCATTGTGTAGTTTTTTTTGTAAATGATTTTTTTTTTTTTTTTTTACTTTCGTTAAGTGTGTGTACAATACCACCTTATGACGAAATAAATATTTTTGATTTTTGATTTGATTTGATCGCTATCAGGTGTACATGATAACAACCGGGACCGACGCACAGAGGAGTATTTACACTAAAATCCTGGCCAAAATTATTTTTTTAAAAATATCATGTAAATATAAAATAAATAAACACTTAGAGTAATTTTTAATATGTTTATTCGTTTAAAATATTAATATGGTCATAATCATCATCATTATCATAATTTATAAAAAAGTTTTTAATTTTGAAACAAATTAGTCATCAAAGTCTAATTCATCGTCGTTTTTATCATCTTCATCGTTGTCAATTTTTTTCTTCTTAACTTGCAATGTATGTATATATATTGTATCTATGTATGTTTGTTCGGGTGAAATCTTGCAACTCAATTTTGAAGCAGATATCTTCACCCAATTGAGCAGAAATTATTTTACTTTTAATTTATTACTAAATTCGTTCAAATGTCTGGTAAACAAAATGGCGGAAAAAAGCGGAACATTTTCTTTTGTTAATCCCTTTATGAAGGCCTCTACTTTATTTTATGTTAACAGTTAACTACTCGGAAGTACCCGGAACACCTACAAAAACACTATTGTTTACTAAAATTTATCAAAAAAGTAGAGTATTTTTTTATTATTTTTATAAATAATTAAATAAAAAAGCATCAATGGGTCTACAGATTAAATGTAACATTATTATTAAAGAACATACTTTCACCTTCCATATAAATTTTTTTTTACACAAATTGCACATTAAACAAATTAAAACACCACCTGTAATGGGCATGACGAAAGATTTTCAAAACCTCTTCCGTAATGTGGCTACACATTTACTATTTACGAAAATACCTATATTTCGGTAATAAACTTAAGTTTAAGGAAGATTAAAACTATTTTTCTAATATGTTTTCAATGAGAGCGGCAAAACGGCTGCAGGTGTCATGGCGTCGGCTCTGACGTCACAAAATAATCTGGGCCTTACTTTTTACTTTACTCTTTGGAGCGCGCCTGACGTATTATGTTATGTTGTGACGTCTGCGCTGTAATTTGTGTTTCATTCAAAATGGCCGATTGCAGTATTTTAATGTTTTATTTTATTGAAAATCACAATAATCTTATTGTTTTACATAAAACTAAACCAGTATTTTGATTTTTTTTAATATGAGTGTTCCCCTGAAATCATTAAATTGACGATTTTTTGATACTGTCGTCATGCCCATTTGTGTCAAAATGCAAGCCTTGATAAAACATAGACGACGACCGACGGCGACGACTGAGTTCCGACTTCTTGTATGCCGATTGCCGTTCGTGGTAAACAAAAAAATGCGAAAGTAACGGGATATCAAAAACAAATTATCCAGATGCTAGAAAGAGATGGTTGCATTGAATTTTATAATACTGTGCATTTTTTACTTTTGGCCAGGTTTTTAACGTAAATACTCCTCTGTGCGACGGGTTAACGTGCTCTCCGAGGCACGGTGGGGAGACCCACAAGGACTGCACAAACACCCAGACCACGGCAAACATCTGTATGGCCAATACAAATGTTGTCGTGTGCGGGGATCGAACCCGCAACCGCTCGCGCAACAG
This sequence comes from Melitaea athalia, assembly GCA_905220545.2. Classification (NCBI taxonomy): domain Eukaryota; kingdom Metazoa; phylum Arthropoda; class Insecta; order Lepidoptera; family Nymphalidae; genus Melitaea; species Melitaea athalia. The sequence goes on along the minus strand of HG992199.1, from coordinate 7,274,726 downwards.
CCAATCGCAATCCATTGCTGTGACCGCTGCGCCAACGCGGCGTCTTATTGATATTATGAAGGTACTAGCTTGTGCGCGCGACTTCGTCCCCGTGGAATAGGACCACCCGATTTTGAAACATTCTTCATTAGTGCTACGCTCCTATTGGTCTTAGCGTGATGTTATATAGCCTATAGCCTTCCTCGATAAATGGGCTATCTAACACTGAAAGAATTTTTCAAATCGGTCCAGTAGATCCTGAGATTAGCGCGTTCAAACAAACAAACAAACAATCAAACAAACTCTTCAGCTTTATTATATTAAGTATAGATTATGATACTATCGAGGATTAAAAAAGCGAATACAGCGTAATATACAAGTAGTGCCGAGTGTAATTGTATATTTATTTATTCGTATAATTAACGTAGTGATTTATTTAATTGTAAAATAATGGTAAATGTTAAACAAGCTAGTTTTTGTAAACGTTCGAAACAAAAAGTAAATAATAAATATGCTCGATATGGATGACTTGTACATTTCAATACGAGAATTTTTGCAACATATGATTACTACTCAAGGGCTTTAAAACAAAACAATTAACATTATTTTGAGTAGTATTGTAGCAGTAGTTTTACCTAGATGTAGCCTTATAGACTACGGTAATAATATATGTATATTGTATATATTTCTGATATGATCTGATATATACTATGTATTGTTGAAGATATATTTATCTACTAGCTTCTGCGCGCGACTTCGTCGGCGTGGACTCCGCTCCTATTGGTCTTAGCGTGATGATACATAGCCTATAGCCTTCCTCGATAAATGGGCTATCTAACACTGAAAGAATTTTTCAAATCGGACCAGTAGATCCTGAGATTAGCGCGTTCAAACAAACAAACAAAGAAACAAACAAACAATCAAACAAACAAACTCTTCAGCTTTATTATATTAGTAAGTATAGATAGATATACCTATAACAATACTATAACTTAATAGGGTCAATAGCACGTCTTCTATTCTGAAAATGGGTTAGTGTTCAACAGCCGGGTGAAGTTCCGATAAGCCTGTACCGCTTTTTTTCTTGAAATTGCGTATTCTTATGTATTTTGACTCGCTGATCACGAATATGATCGTTAAAATTGGCGTTTTATTTTCAAGGTCAAAAGTCGGAAAAATTTATAAAAAACTCATTGTTCATAGATTTTTCTACGCTATCTCGATAAATATATTGATCTTAGAGAAAAATGTTTCGCATAGAAGTTGTAGATTATCAAAAAAAATGGACGTTTTATGTCTTATACATTTTTTGTATAAAAATGGAAAAACGGTCGTCACCGCGGGAAGGTTTGGAATCTTCAAAGCGAGCTTCAGTGCGTTTATGCCACTTTTTTGTTTATTGATTTTTTCAATACTAGGTTAGGTTAGGTTTGGTTTTTTTTTACTTTTGTTTTTTTTTTAATTTTTCGTTTATTGTATTTTTTTTACTTTTCTTTAATTTTTCTTGTGGGTACTGTATGGGTGTAATATGTGAATGATGTGTCGTTTAGGTAGGTATGTCTGGTGTATAGCGTTTCAAAATGAATATTTAATTTTTTTTAAATAGTTTTGACCTTGAAAATGACATTTGCGCCAATTTTAACTATCATATTCGTGATCAGCGAGTCAAAATACATAAGTATACAAAATTTCAAGAAAAAAAGCGGTACGGGCTTATCGGAACTTTATCCAGCACAAACTAAGATTATAAATTTATTACACCCGGTTCTCAGTAGGTCATGACAAAACAATGTCGTTTCGGTAAAGTGTACGGTCATTAAAATAGAAGTCACAACACTTTTACCACGCCATTCGTCAAAACATTCTGTTATATAAGCTGCTTGTTGTTGCGCTGTAATATAAACCGGATTTAAGATCTATATTAATCCTATATGTTTTTTGCCTCTTATTCGTCTTTGCATTATTTAGCATGATAATGCATTGATAATGGAATATTTTAAGCTATTAAGCCATCCGTTCATAAAAGGGTTACAGGTTAGAAGAGCAACCTTAGATAGGTACCTATACATACAATTATATAGCAAGTCGGTATAGACTATAGAGTCTTGGGAAAATAATAAACTTAAACATATATCTATCTACCTATACTTTATTTTGAATATAATTAAAACCTATAGTATAAAGCTGAAGAATTGATTCGGTTAATCGCATTTATCTCAGAAATTATTGGTTCGAATTTCAAAATTGCATTAGTGTTAGCTCATTAATTAGGAAAATATGATGTCACGGGCAATATCTTTACGGTATATTGATTGAGATCAAAAGCTATATAAAACACTAAAACATCACACAAGGATCAGAGCTGGTCGATCGTATTTTTATATACAGTAGGTACATACCATGTCGAAATTCACTTTTGAACTACATACATACTTAAAAAATAAGTTTATTGTACAATGAAATACATTACTTTACTTAAACCACCACGCTTCTCCAATGCGGGTTGGCGGATGCTTAAATGTGCGTTCATCATTTTATTTCTTCTATTTTCTTTTTGGATTGGAAACAAACACAATTATTTAAATCAGATCAATCGGCCGTTACCCTGTATTGATCAATTATATATAATGTTGCATTTTCGTTTGGTTAGGAAATATTTGGATCATTAAATGGCGGCTTAGGCGGTTAAGCTAACATACAGATTTAACCTCGGTAGGTACTCGCTAAGAAGTGACGATCGCCTTGGCACATTGCCTAAAGGTGAAATATTGAAAGAAGTTCCCAAAATGCTAACTAGCTACAGCGTATAAATGTATCTATAATCTTTATAAATAATAATTGTGTTTACTCGCAAACAAAAAAAACCTACTTCAATTACATCGACAAGTAATAGAACGTAAGTAGACGAAAAAATTAACAAACGCACTAGTTGCCACTACGATTTTCGAAGATTCCCTTCGATGCCATCATCAGATCCTGGTTTCCTTATCATGGTACCGACTTTGGGATATCTCCTTTCTAACAAAAAAATAATCAACAAAATCGGTTCATAAACGACGAAGTTAACCGCGAAAACACATTTAAAAAAAATATACGGTCGAGTTGAGAAACCTCCTCCTCTTTTGAAGTGCGCTGAATCCGAAAGGTCTAACTTGGGTCTAACATAAATTGTGATATTGGTTTCATCTTGAAACAGTCTAGAAGTGCATAATTTACTCTGTATCAAAACCGTAGCGATTTTGTTTGTTCATACATTATACTTTCAAATGTTGTTTGCCGTTGTCTCTACTATGAATATAGTATATACCCAATTAAAAACAAAGTCGGTCTATATCTAGAAACATCGTTCTACGGTACATAGCATAATATGCACATAACAAGAGTACCTACCCATTAGCAATTCTTTAAAATGTTGACAAGTTTTGTTTACATCCTTATGATTCCATCCTTTACACTGAAGTAGTTTATTTAAATTGAATTACCTATATATTTAATAGCTGACCCCGCAAACGTTGTTTTACCATATATCTTATTAACCCCCTTAATCCCCTTAATACTTTATAACTTAGGGGATGAAAAATAGATGTTGGCCGATTCTACGACCTACCCGATATGCACACAAAATTTCATAAAAATCGGTCCACCCGTTTCGGAGGAGTGTTGTTACTAACAAAGTGACACGAGAATTTTATATATAATATAAAATTACCTTATCAAACATACATATATAGATAAGGAGCGACACAATTATACACGGTTCTACATATATATTATACACGTAATTTTATTTGAAACCGTCTTCCTTAAGTACTTCAGGAAACATACATTTGTTTTAACGATATCAAGTGCAATAATTACTATACAACAATCACTTAATTTGCTACAATTAGTCACGAAAGAAAAGAGAAAACAAATTTAAAATTTATTAATCCAATTTCATAATGATTTTTTATATCACTAAGTCGGCAAACAAGCCTACGGCTCATTTGATGGTAAGTGACTACCGTAGCCTAAGACCGTAGCCTATAGACGCCTGCAACACCAGAAGTATCGCAAGCGCGTTACCGACCCTACCCCCGATTCCCCCCAGGAGCTTTGGTCACCTTACTCACCAACAGGAACACAACACTGCTTGAAAGTGGTGTTATTTGGCTGTGGTCTTCTGTAAGGTCGAGGAACTACCCCAGTCGGGCTGCTCCATTTTTTGAGCAGGAAATTTTCTGCTGTGCCCTACCTCAGTTAAATGATGATTAAAATCGAAGGTGTCAGTGTCAAGTCCGAGTAGAGTTCAGCTAAGAACGGATTTTACGAAATTCCATCCACAAGAGAGGGTTGCGGCCTTGCGGGGGTTTATAACATATATTGGGCAAAACAACGTTTGCGGCTAGTAAATGTATATTGTTCATTCATTTACTCGGTTTGATGGATTTAAATAGTATCTGAAGGGAACAGATAATTTTTTTTTATTGTTAAGTTGGATAAAGTGTATATATATATATATACATTGTAGATGTTTTAAATAAATGTCTATAAAGATAGCACAATAAATATATCTAAAATCGTAACCGTTGAAGAATTTCACTGTCCTTCTTCCGGATCCAAGAACTGACGAAAATAAAGTTAAGGGTAAGCTGGTTCGTTACAGAAATTAAATGTGTAAAAATCATGAGAAGTGAGTCGATAAATAACCTGGAGTAGAAAGTAGGGCTAACTGGGCAGGCAGTATTAATGAATGTTTTTGTTAGGTCTACATACATTCTTGATTCAGTAAATAAGTATATGACAACCTCTTTATATTTCAGAAGATCTGTCTCTTGTTGTAAGGAACTATACCTAACTCAAGATCACAAAAAAAAAAAAACATAAAATAATGCTGTGTTATTTTTGTAACAGTATGTAAATTAGATTGTTTATACCTACTGCGAGATCTCTATCAGTATTGTCCATAAACCGTATTAGTAACCCGACATTGAACTTCGACCAACATCGCTGATAGCAATTAAATTAATTGCTTTCCCGACATTTGATAAGACGTAATTTCATTGTGAATATTGTGCATGGCGTATTTTATTTATTATATTTACTTTTATTACTTATCATTGTGTCCATTGTGTCGTACTAGTAGTAGGGAAGTGGACTGGGGTTGCCAATCAAAGAATCAAATCATAAATTATGCGACGTTTCGATCTTTAATTAGACCTTCATCAGGCATCTGTGTTAATACAAAATGAAAGATTTTGTATTAATTTACTGTCCGTAGGGATTTCCCAAACTATACATAGACATTTTCTTAATTTTTTTATCATCCTACTCTTAGGACGAATTTTTGAATAATTTAATACAGTAGGTACCTACTGTTTTGTATGTGTTGTCAAAAAAAGAAAAAAAATGAGAATTCCGAATGTTATTATAAATTATATTTTTTTTTCTTCAATGTGATTAGTCCTAAAAACTTTGGGATTTTCATGGAAAGTTTGAGTTTTATCTGGCGCAAACAAGTCTCAACTGGAATCGTAAAGGAAGGAAATGGTGTAATGGCAATCGGTTCTGGCGGTTTGTTTTTAAGCTATTATGCAACGGCAATTAAATATTCTGTTATGTAATTCATAATATATTTTAGATGAAAGATCTTTGGTTTAAAAAATAACTTTAATGTAGCGAATGAATGAAAATGAAATCCTTCTCCTACATGGGGAATAGGCCTATGCCCAACAGTGGTATATTACAGGCTGAATCGTGATCGTGATCGTAGCGAATGCATACATTAACGTATATGATCGTTGCTATGTGGTCGAATACAAGTTTAATACAAAGTTTAACCACACGGTAAGTGTAATCGTGAATGAATGCATGTACGCAGGTCTACATAAAGCTCTTATAAGTACAATTGAAAATAGTCTTTATTACCAGACGTGCAGATCTTAAAATACCTTCAGAATCTGAGAAAACCGGTTTGAACTGCAATAATTATTTTTTATAAAAACAGCACGCAATGTTATCAACATTCTACGTTATATCAATTGTGCAAAAGCGTTTTAAGAGTGCGCATAATGCAAAATTACCATCTTCTATTTGTTTTGGCATGAAAAGTTCCAGACCAAATCTTAAAATAAAAATATATGACAAACTACGTGATATTTGCAAGGGTTGACCCATATCAAAAACATAAAATAAGGAAATTTCCTCGATAAAATATAATCACGAAGTAACCTCTAATTTTTATATTTTTTCTATTTATACTTGATATGGTTATGACCATTAAGACAAAAATTTGATAATTAATTACATTTAAATATGAGTAAAGGCTATGCCAAGGCATTTAATGTAATTACTTTTAGTTTCGGAATTATATACAAAATAACATATTTGTCGTTTTTTACATTCGTAATGCGCTCAAAACTATATCGTCTATCGCACTCTGACACGAGGCTTTGTGTATATTTTGTTTCATCGGGCGCGCGGGTGAAATCTGATTTTTTCCTCGCCTCATGCACGCTCTTAATTTTGAACCACGCGTTTTTTTTAAACGTAAATTTAATAAGATTGCGATAGATAGCAACCTTTCAGATCGACCAAGTGCGAGTCGGACTCGCGCACTAAGGGTTACGTACCATTGACTAAACTAAAGGCTATATTTTATTGTTATTAAACAAAATACTTAGTAAATAAGAAAAAGATTAATACCATATAATGGAAAATAAACTAGTCAAATACGCCATCTATCTATCGATCCATGCCGCTATTGGAAAGCTATTATATTAGTCTATCGACGACGTTTTCTTGGTTTCTGGATAGATGGCGTTGTAATTAAATCTCGTCGCGTTAAATATTTATTTTACTTTCTTTTTAGGGTTCCGTACCCAAAGGGTAAAAACGGGACCCTATTACTAAGACTTCGCTGTCCATCCGTCCGTCCGTCCGTCCGTCCGTCCGTCTGTCACCAGGCTGTATTTCAAGAACGGCGATAGCTAGACAGTTGAAAATTTCACAAATTATGTATTTCTGTTGCCGCTATAACAACAAATACTAAAAACAAAATAAAATAAACATTTAAGGGGGGCGATAATTTTTTATTAGTCTAAAACGCCATCTATCAGAAATTAGTAAAACTTCGTCAATAGACTATAAGTTTTCTAAATAGCATCATAGATGGCGTCATAATTAAATAAATATTTTACAGAAAATTTACTTATATTTAGTTTAGTCAATGGTACGGAACCCTTCGTGCGCGAGTCCGACTCGCACTTGGCCGATTTATTATTATTTGTTGTTATAGCGGCAACAGAAATACATAATTTGTAAAAGGAAAGCTATTATATTAGTCTATCGACGACGTTTTCTTGGTTTCTGGATAGATGGCGTTGGAATTAAATCTCGTCGCGTTAAATATTTATTTTACTTTGTTTTTAGTATTTGTTGTTATAGCGGCAACAGAAATACATAATTTGTAAAAATTTCAACTGTCTAGCTATCGCCGTTCTTGAGATACAGCCTGGTGACAGACGGACGGACGGACGGACAGCGAAGTCTTAGTAATAGGTTCCCGTTTTTACCCTTTGGGTACGGAACCCTAAAAATAAATAAAAAAAACATAATATAATATAAATGGTTTTGGTTATAAATTTTAAACTGTAAACGTTTAAAACGAAAAACTTATACAATTTCTTTACCCGTTAACTCTGCAAATTTTAAAGTGAGCTCTATTAGACGAATATAATCTATGGAAAAATTCTTCTAGCCTGGTCCATCCCTGCTCCTGACACCAAATGACTACTGACTAGTTAGCTACACTTAAATATTTATAATGTTCCCATAAAGAGTTTGTGCCTTAAACCACAGATTAGTAAATAGTACTACGTATTTAAACTTAAGAGATATTCATTTATTAAGGATGGTTATAGGACACAAATTTTGTATTAGGACACATTGGAGCTGAACTGTTCCAATCAATCTCACAAGTGGTGAAACTTAACGCGGGCAAACCCATGCAGGTCTACTTGATATAAATTAGGTATTTAACATATTATAATTGATTGATTTATTGGTATTAACTAAAGTAAGCAACTTAATGCTTGTGTTATACATATATGTTATATACATATACATATTTTAATCATTGTATTATGTAGCAGAAAAGATAAACCGTGGTTTTAGAGCAAGGCGTACTTGGTCTTGCCATACTGTTTGTCAATATTTAAGTCACACACCGTTTGTTTAATTAAAATACTAATAAGTACATAATTAGATGTTTAAATAAAACATTTTAATCGCCTTTGCAGTTTTGCCAAACTTTCCTTAATCACCTTGACTGAAGCGTGAAATAAGTTATATTTTTGCTGACTATGCAACAGTTACAGATAATACCTAAATTAAACATCTATATGTCGCAGATCAGAAGTAGGTAGGAGAAGAAGAACGGACAGATGACCGAACTGGTTTATTAACAATGTAAGTTTAACACAAGATAGTTCTAACTATTTAGTATTCAATGGACTCACCGAGCGGGTACCGGATCTATCGCGTGGCGGAGAGACAACTCAGAGGCAGTGCCCGGGAGTTGCGACCCGAGTCTAGGTTTAAGACGGCCGTCTTTAAAATGCGCATTAACGCTCGCCTTCACTGTCCGAGTTGCCCACAATAGAATGTAACAATTAATTCGTGTACACAAACTAACCCTTACAAGAGTCGAGGTTAAGCTACTAGCAGGATACACAAGTGCACTGCGCCACGCCAGAGCCAAGACTGCCCTAGCTGCGGCCGCATCGGTCTTTTATGCACGAAGGAATGACTCGAATAATAGAATGAGGGTATTTGAATATCGACAATAGCGCAGGTACCGACATACACGTCGGAATAACTCAAGTAATAGAATGAGTGAGGGTAGACGAATAACGTAGGTACCGACATTAATAACTATCTGCATTGACTCTCCGACACGGCCATCCTGACAAGTCACACGTCCCCGTGTGATGCCGTAAAAAGCAAAAAGGTAATGCGATATCAAAGTCTCGTCTCGGCCTATCCTGACCCACACTTAACCAAGGATAAAGCGATAGTATAACCACTTTTTATTGACACACCATACAACCATACGCGAATCCATCATTAAATCAAAATTGACCAATCGTTTTGGTATAAACATTACTCCATTATTGCTTTCCACATATTAGTCGCCACTGTCACCTAAATCGAGTGACAGCAGCTCATGCCACCTCCATCGAGTGACGATAACAAACCAAAAGAGTCGCTACTGTCACCTAAATCGAGCGACAGTAGCTCATGCCACCTCCATCGAGTGACGATAACCACCAAAGTCGCCACTGTCACCTAAATCGAGCGACAGCAGCTCATGCCACCTCCATCGAGTGACGATAACCAACCAAAAGAGTCGCTACTGTCACCTAAATCGAGCGACAGTAGCTCATGCCACCTCCATCGAGTGACGATAACCACTAAATCGCCACTGTCACCTAAATCGAGTGACAGCAGCTCATGCCACCTCCATCGAGTGACGATAACCACATGTATTGCCTCCATCGAGCAATACAACTAAAACATGTTTCAGCAATGGATACTTAAAAACAATGGCACCAACAAAATTAATCTCAATAAAATTGGTTGTATAGTGGTCTACATTGCTACGCCAGTAGACTTTAATCACAAAAAACTACCAATCTATCCTATTCGTACACAGACGAAAGGTTCCTCTAACCGTAATTAAAAAATAAAGTTTTATTATTGACACCTTAAGATCACATACAACGCTCATGGCCCGGCTGCCTCAGCAGCTAGTGACAACTACTATTGCCACCCATATCGTCATCACCTCATGTGATACGACCAACACATATCGTCATCAACTCATATGATGCGAACAACACATATCGTCATCACCTTAACCTTTCGTGAGCAAATTTGTAGGTACGTTTACAATTTAAAGCTTTAAGGGTATACCGATTACTTTCGAGAACTTCTATTACGCGAAAAGGGCCTCGATATTTCGGATCAAATTTAATTTGATTACGCTCCTCATTTTGTAACAAATCATAACAGTCGTTGTAAACGACTACCGTAATGTGCCCATGATTATACCAAGGTGTTATCAATTAACTCTCTGTAACTTAAACTTCCTTAAAGAGAACAACTAAAGAAACTTTTAAACAGTTTGAATAAATCAATCAAAGGTAGAAAACTCAATGAAACACTTATTTCTCACTTCGAACCTACAGTTATCCATTCACAATACACACTTTTAAGTTTTTAACTACATTGGATAAGCTATCACACCTATTCACTTACAAATTACAACAATCCCGCCAAAAGATGACGCCAAAAGCGGCGACCGACCTATCAGAAAACCAGCATTAACTATTCGGAAGATGGCGTCTCTAACTTTACGCTCCCTCGGCACTTCAACAAAGAACAATAGAACGCAAAAATATCCGTTACAGAGGGTAATCGGAAATACTCAAACTAAGACGATATTAACACTTATTCACCAACAAGTGGGTAACCACAATAATTTAACTTAACGCAAATATAACTGCCCAGAGCCATGTACCAACGTCAATCAAACTTTTAATAACCAAACACTTTTTCTACAACACTAACAACTAACGACCTTCAGGCATCTTTCTTAAACGACTGTCGCTGAGACTAACGCGACGACTCACACTACGATTACGCTCACGATCTGATATTGTGACTGAATTGAAACAAAAACTGAATCTTAAAATCTTTTAGCAAAATTAATCACTACACAACTACCTACGTGTCATAATAAAACTAAATTCAACAAATAACCGGTAAATCGAATTACGTAATCGAACACTGAACAAAAACCACTTGTACACCGATAACAATACGACAGAACGACCGAAAATATCTAAATTGAATTACGTAATCGAACACTGAACAAAAACTATCTTTACACCGATAAGGACACAACAGAACGACCGAAAAGAACGAAAATATCGAGATACCCACTAATCGCCATCAAATATTGTAACTTACTTGGACACTCGCTATAATAGAACTTAAAGTTCAAAGAAACCAAAAACTCTGAAGTAAAAAAAAAAAAACAATTAACAACAGCAAACAACAAATGAAGTGGGCGTATTGAGATCTTATCCCACTTCTGATGTCGCAGATCAGAAGTAGGTAGGAGAAGAAGAACGGACAGATGACCGAACTGGTTTATTAACAATGTAAGTTTAACACAAGATAGTTCTAACTATTTAGTATTCAATGGACTCACCGAGCGGGTACCGGATCTATCGCGTGGCGGAGAGACAACTCAGAGGCAGTGCCCGGGAGTTGCGACCCGAGTCTAGGTTTAAGACGGCCGTCTTTAAAATGCGCATTAACGCTCGCCTTCACTGTCCGAGTTGCCCACAATAGAATGTAACAATTAATTCGTGTACACAAACTAACCCTTACAAGAGTCGAGGTTAAGCTACTAGCAGGATACACAAGTGCACTGCGCCACGCCAGAGCCAAGACTGCCCTAGCTGCGGCCGCATCGGTCTTTTATGCACGAAGGAATGACTCGAATAATAGAATGAGGGTATTTGAATATCGACAATAGCGCAGGTACCGACATACACGTCGGAATAACTCAAGTAATAGAATGAGTGAGGGTAGACGAATAACGTAGGTACCGACATTAATAACTATCTGCATTGACTCTCCGACATATATTTATTCTGTTCAACCTTTCTCTCCGCTAAAAATAAATCACGATGAATAGAAAATAGGTACTTTTTTAAAATTTTAATATTCCGTTTTTTTTAAATAAAAATATTTTAGTTGTTGATTATTATTATTTTAAAGTGTATGAAGCGTATGAAATCAAGAAATATAAGATTATGATAGCGATTTCTGATAAGTAACTAGAAAATCGGCCAAGTGCGAGTCGTACTCGCGCACGAAGGGTTCCGCTTCCGTACCATTGACTAGGTAAACAACAGTAGGTAGGTACATTGATTTTAATATCGGGCAAAAAGCGGCCAAAGTCACTTTTGTCGTATGAGCCCCCTAAATATTATTTTTTTTTTCATAAAAAAAATTATTTATTTTAAAAGTAAATATACAATTAAGTATTTTGTGAATATTTCAAGTGCCTACCTGTTACCATTTATTGATATCGAGCAAAAAAGGGTTAAAAAATCGCGTTTTATTGTACCGGAGCCCCCTTAAATATTTATTTTATTTTGTTTTTAGTATTTGTTGTTAACTTGTTATAGCGGCAACAGAAATACATAATTTGTGGAAATTTCAGCTGTCTAGCTAACGCCGTTCTTGAGATACAGCCTGGTGACAGACGGAAAAACGGACAGCGAAGTCTTAATAGGGTTCCGTTTTTACCCTTTGGGTACGGAACCCTAAAAAGCACTTCGAAATAATTCGATTTAAGTACTAATCAAATTGATACACATAAATCATTCATTAAAAATTTCTGGATCTTTCAATTATATAACGCGATACGATTATTTTGGAAATAAACAAGCCCGGAAACAAGTTATAAAGTAATTTTTTTGATACATTCATATAAAAAATACAATAACATATTCGTAACAAATAAATCGCAACATAGTTTAAGATCACGTGTCCTCACCTATCCAATGACGCAATAACAGGCTTCTATTTAATCTAAGAGAAAGTTACTATAAAATAAACGTTGGTACACACTCGTAAACACGATACGGCGAGCGCGGACTCGCCTGCTTTCGTCACTGGCATAGAATTCACCGTAACGTAACTTCGCACAACCAATCAGAACGAAAATGTCCCCCACTCAAGAATATCAAGGTTATTTTGTGTTATTGCCAGTGTTGCCAGATGCACTGTAATTACAGTAGATCTACCGTATTTTCAAGCCGTCTACTGTACACTGTATTGTTATAAATACAGTGTATGGAGAACACTGTATTTTTTTAGGAAACAGGTTTCATTAATTTTGTTATAATGAGTGCGCGACTTATCGCAAAAGTACGAGTAGGTATGTAATGTAGGGGAATCCCTATTCAGTTTTTCATTAGCAAAACAGTATCACCCGGCTAGAAGGAAAGAACAACTTAACAACTACAGTTTGATGTAAATCGGCGAGGAAAGTATTATTTTTATTATTTCAGTTTTTTATACGTACGTGCAAGCGTGTAAAAAAAGATTTAATTGGTTTATCTAATTAAAACTTCTAAATTAATCATTACTTCTTCGGAAGACAATAATAGTGTACCGTCAACTCCCAAAAAAGCTAAGAAACGGCACTATAAACAAAAATTCCGAAATGAGTGGCTCAGTGACATTAACCTCAAAAAATTTGCAAAATAAAAAAAAAAAAAATTTGCTTCAGCGTGATCCAAACGACCCCTATTGTGCAATTTTTGTGTTATGTGATACAAAAATATTAACTGACAGAATTGCTATAAAAAGGCATGGTGAAGGAAATAAACATTAAAAAAATCTAAACCATTGTCATCTCACCCATCAATTACCACAGTGTTTGAAAAGACGACTTTAAAATCGGAAGATAAACGAAAAATGGCTGAAATCAAATTGGCGGCATTCAAGGCGGAACATTAAATCGCGAATTTTTTTTTTTTGTTTTATTTGCACTGTAAAATACACTGCATTTTGTTTTTGTTTTTACTGTATTTATGACAAAAACACTGTAATTTTTAGTAGGTTACACCGTATTATCAGATTGTCCATCTGGCAACACTGGTTATTGCAAAAGCAAATGCAAATTCCCATTCAAGAAACAACGGTCTATTTTATATGTTTTTTGCAATGATATATTCATTAATTCAATCATTTACAATTTAAAAGTTAAGATATACATTGACCTTACATATTTCAAAGATAAATATTTGAATTTTATAAAGTTCTTCCTTCTAGAAATCTAGTGCGTGTGTTGTTGTACTATTTTGGTATTTTAGAGTAGAATATAATACTAGGAGATAGAAATATATATATATATACTTGTTTAGGGAACTAATAAGGGTTACAATTTTCTAGCACAGATATACAAAATACATTGTGCAAAAGGCTATTTATTATTGTATGCTCTGTTAACAGCCTTTATCGAAATTAATAAATATAAAAATACACATATGGAATCATCGCTTTTGTTACTTAGAGATAATCATAAGCAATGGGACATTTTTGTATTAACTATTTTTTTGGACAACAAAAAGTATTCATTCTTAGATATTTTTACCAATAATATTCAATTTTTTAGTAATACAAGTATTCAAAAATATATATATTTTTTTTTGTTTTCTTGTAATTTTTGATAATATAAGATTATAATTTATCAGAGTGGAAATACCAGCACTTCTAACAATTAATTCTATTTTTCCTTATACATTAAGTCATAAATTTAATAATAACTTATAACTCATGTACATAAATGCAAATCCTGACTAGTAACATGTTATTCAGAACTTAATTTTCAAATAGATAATCTAAAATTTAAATTTTTTGAATAAAAATATTCAGATGTTAAGGATTGGAACCAAATTAATCCCTTCAAAAATCAAAAAAATAGAGTCCAATATTATGTAGATATCTTTAAGACAATATTTATTTTGTCGCTGTTCCAAAAAATAGTCTATTACAAACAAGTTAGAAATTTTCGTATATGAAAAATTCTAAGTTTATCATGGCTTATATTCATTTTTTTATAGCCAAAATAAAAAATAAAAATTGAAGTGGCTTTAATATTATTATCTGTGTAAGAAGCAGAAAATAATAAAAAATACTGCTATATGTATGTACTTGATTTAAAGTACATTACAGATTAAATAAAGGTAGTAGAAAGTTTCAAGGTTTTCTTGTGACTTAGATAATTCTTATTAAGAAATTTCACTTGATTTTATTTTAGATTTACTTTATACTAGCTTCTGCGCGCGACTTCGTCGGCGTGGACTCCGCTCCTATTGGTCTTAGCGTGATGATACATAGCCTATAGCCTTCCTCGATAAATGGGCTATTTAACACTGAAAGAATTTTTCAAATCGGCCCAGTAGTTCCAGAGATTACCGCGTTCAAACAAACAAACAAACAAACAAACAAACAAACAAACAAACAAACAACCAAACAAACAAACTCTTCAGCTTTAAGTATATGTCGGAGAGTCAATGCGGATAGTTATTAATGACGGTACCTGTGTTGTTATTATTATTCATCTACCCTCTATTATTCGAGTCATTCTGCTGTGTATAAAAGACCGATGCAACCGCAGCTAGGGCAGTCTTGGCTCTGGCGTCGCGCGGTGCACTTGTGTATCCTGCTAGTAGCTTAACCTCGACTCTTGTAAGGGTTAGTTTGTGTACACGAATTAATTGTTACATTCTATTGTGGGCAACTCGGACAGTGAAGGCGAGCGTTAATGCGCATTATAAAGACGGCCGTCTTAAACCTAGACTCTGGTCGCAACTCCCGGGCACTGCCTCTGAGTTGTCTCTCCGCCACGCGATAGATCCGGTACCCGCTCGGTGAGTCCATTGAATACTAAATAGTTAGAACTATCTTGTGTTAAACTTACATTGTTAATAAACCAGTTCGGTCATCCGTCCGTTCTTCTCCTACCTACTTCTGATCTGCGACATATATATTAGTATAGATATTTACATGAATTGACACATATTATTATCAAATCAGTAATGAGACTTAATACTACTAAATCTCATTTCAAATATAAATGCACAAAATCTATAACTTTAATCAATTTAAAAAAAGAAATGAAAGAAACCATGTGTCGAAGGTAATTTTTAAATCTAGTCATCTCCATTTTTCGGACCTAATGATATAAACTATTTTTTATCAAGGACAAATTACTTAGTTTTATCTATCGTTAAGAAGTTTACATTCTAATTATTATCTTTCTATTTAATAGTTTAGTACTAATTAAATTGGTTCCAATACTCAGTTAAAATATCTTACAAATTGATATATTTGCAAGCCGTGAAAGCTTTTTGTAATAGGAATTAAAAATGTTGTTAATAAAAGATCATCTCCATACACTTGAAAATTAGTAAATTTTTCCATTTAAAATATAAGGACAGCATTATTAGAAAAATAGTTGTAAGTACTAAGTAGTTTTTTAGAACTCCAAAGAGTGTATCTAAATTTTAAGTCCATTTGTGATATCAATAAGACCCTATGTGCACTTGAATTTCAATTAGACATTTAACTTTGAATTTTGAATTTGAAAATTTAAAAATATAGGAAAAGAAAATTAAGATTAAATTAATAGTCAATTTAAAGTAAGTCTTTAAAAATTGTTCAAATACTATATTTATGAGATCTACGGATATTACTGATTCACACGGTTGAAATAGTTTTAGACAGTTATGTAAAAGAATGTGGTTAATTTTGGATTACAGGTTAAGGTTATATCACCAACATTGTCATATGACAAGTGACTAAAACTTTAATTTTTTTTAAATCCTTAACACTTAACACAATCTAAATACCTTTCTTCTTAGAATATAGAACAGATTTATATTAGAATTACAAATATGTACTCACCTAAAAAAAATTTGACTTCTCACTTCAAATAATAAATGTTTGTTCTTCTTCAAAGCAAGAGCAAATTCTGTTTAATACTTGTAATACAAGTGATAGTTATTACATCAAGCTGATATTAAAGAAACAAACTTTTGGACATTCTAATGCCTTTCGGCAACTATAAATATTATAGTGAACCTTTCATAAATTCATAACTTCATATGTAAAAAGTTTAGAAATGAGATTATTAAAAGAGTTTCATCATTAATGTCAATGTCAAAGAGATTAATCCAAAGGAAAATCATATCTTTACAAAACTGACATTTAAGAAATCGGTGTTTCTACCAACTAAAAATAAGTAGAAATCGGGAGATTTTTTTCTTAAAATTATAAAAGAAAGTAAAATACTTTATGTGTAATACCATTCTTTAAATTTGTATTCTGTACAGTATACCAAACTTTTTGTGCCATTTTAACATGTAATTCTTTACGGATAAAGAAATCATAGCAATTACTCTCGCTAATGTACCTCTTCTCTCTAACTTATACAGTATTTCTGTGCAAAATATGTTTCGTAAAGACGTTTTTATTAAATTAATACTTGAAAAAACTCTTCCCAGTTAGAAAATGAATTAGTGAAATGTTAAAAGCCGATGGATTCATTTCGAGGCACATCGAAAAAATATTCGCCGTAGGGACACCCCCTTTCTTTAAGAAAAAAAATTGTGTTTCACTCGGAATTGATAACTGTGGGAAAAAATCAAAATGAAAATAAAAATATTTTATTCAGCATAAAATTATTACAATTTCTTACTGAACGTCATGAGTCTACTACCAGTTCGGAAAGAAAAAGCCTCTGACCTGAGAAGAACTGGCGAAAGAAACTCAGCGGGACTAATGTCATTTTTTTTATTGAAATTTACAATAATTTTATAGGTTGAAATAGCCTGGCGGCGATCACATAATTCCCAAGGCGTACTGTCTTCTATAAAATCCCCCTAGGGGAAGCCCCCATATTCCAATAACAATAATATTCAATCCTTAGTACCTATGAAATACAGCTTAGATTGGCTTGTTTATGTTTAATAAGAGGCCAATATAAAATGCCACCGGGAATTACCATTTATATACAGATAAATTTAAGTACAAACAGTGTTATATAAACCTAAAAACTCGTATAATTTAAGTTTTATGTGCTAAAATGGATTAAATCGGGAGATTATACCCTAAAATCGGTTTATCGGTATTTATTCACCAAAATCGGAAGTTTTACTGATAAATCGGTAACTTTTCCATGACTGCTTATTTATAACAACCATTTATAATAGCAACATTCGATGTCAATTTGACATTTTTAATGTGACAATCAGTGTTGCCAAATTTAATTTTTACCAACCCACCAAACGTGGCTGTGTAAACCAGCAGAAACCACTAAAACTGAGCCGGCCTCTCAAACCACCAGAATTCCACTAGAAAACTTAAAGATAACGGCTACCTACCTAAATATTATTTGAAAATAAAACAACAACAACAACAACGTAATTATACAGTCATATTATTGTCATGAAATAAAATAATTATTTTACTTGAGTTACGTACTACAGGAAACTACAGAAAAAAAGGAAACAATTAGGTAAGTACATAACTACCTAACTAAAGAAGATCGTCTTCTAAGGAATCAGCTTCATCTGCACTTTGAATAAAATTCTTTAGTGCTAATTTTTTGAACTAAAATCTGTCCAAAAATAAAAGAATTAAAATGTAAACAAATCCCTTACCGGATGAAAAATACTCAATCCCTGTGTAATCACTAATCACACACAATGAACGCCCAAAAAGAATTAAAAGGTAAACAAATATGGCGGAATGTGTAACTATAGACTACTATAGTGCTGTGATGTATGTTGTTAAATGTCGATATCGGTAAATTTAATATGATGTATTTCTGATGGCGCTATGCAAGGCCATAGAATTAGTGTACTTCCACAGATTAAGTAATAGGTATTCTTTCTATTCTCCATGAGTATGACACTATTTAACTTTAGTGGCAGTTTTAACTTTTTTTTTTAAATTATTTATAAAAAGTGAAAATAAATTATGATTTATAAAAAGTTCAAGTTACTTTTTATGATTTATAAAAAGTTCGAGCTAAAACGCTTTTTTTAATATCATTGACCTTGACTTTTTATCGATATGAAAGAACAGAAAGCCCTTAACCATAAACACAAGACACAGTAACGACAAATGTTACTTGTTAGTTTGAGGTTACAGCAAATTCGGTTTTCTGCTTAAAAATATTAGTTTGACGATTAAATAGACGTATATTTACAAATATAATGGTAGTGCATGCTAAGTGCATGTGATTACCCAGAATCCAGATGCTACAATAATTATCTATAGTCGGACTTTTAATTCGATTCCAGATTTGACAATTTCAGTGTTGCAGCGTTATGACAAGTAATAAATAGTGACGTTGCGAAATTATTCGATACGGAAATCGAATATTTCCGGATCGATTCTTCTCGTTTATAATTTTATTCTCGTAAACTAAGTATCTCAGGAAATTAAATATTTCTAAACGGATAATTTAGTTATGACGATTAATTTTATTAAGGATCTGAGAGTTTTCTTTAATAATTGTGTGTGAAATAAATAAAAACATGTGATCATGAAGGAACATGAGAAATAAAACAAATATAGTCGGTTTAATTAGACGAAGCCAACTGACAGTAGCTAATGTCACTTTGTAAAATAATGATACCATATTTAAAGTAATAGTGATGCGTTCAGTTCTCGTTCAATCAGATGAATGAGCAATGAGTGTGAATAGTCAATCACTTCAAACTATAAATGAATATATTGTTACGTGTTAGGGCCTATGCAAACCGCGTTTTTTAAACGCGATACAGACGCGATACAAACGCGATGCAAACGCGCGTTTGTATTGATACAGACGTTTGAATCGATACAAACGCCAAAAAAAGCGTTTATCGTTTGAATCGATACAAACGCCAACAAACTGCTCTGTAGGATAAAAACGGGCCGTCGACGCGCGTGTCACGCGATACAGACGCGATGCAAACGCGCGTGTGACGCGATACAAACGCGCCGTCGACGCGCGTTTTAGAAACGCGCGTCGACGGCGCGCTTAAAAAACGTGGTTTGCATAGGTCCTTAGGGTTCGAACGATTTGGAGAGAAAGACCTGCTGACTCTTTTAGAGACTATTCACTAGCACTAGGTCCGACACAAAGCACTAGGTACAAACACTGGGTACAAACACTAAGTACAAGGTACAAACACTAAGCACTAGGTACACTCACTAAGCACTAACGATGTCCGATGTCGTAGCCAATGTCGTAGGTTTCCGCTGGTATCACTCTTGATCACTAGTCTTCACTTCGAAGTCGCTTCGTCGATCACTAAAACTGAACTGCCTCCGCTCGGCCACCCGCCTCTTTGGTCATACATTCATTTTCATCCACAACTTCAAAGGCCTCCAATTGTGCAGAAGTTTCATTTTTCACGTACTTGTAGGCGTTGCGGATCATTACTTTTTCAGTAACAGTGAAAGCTTTTCGTGGACGCTTTTTTCTTGGGGACAAGAAAACATCCACGTCTTTTTGTGATGTACTTGGCTGAGGATCCATTTTGATGGAAAACCAAAACAAATAGATTCACTCAAAGTTCACAAAAAACTATAAACGTAACAACAAACACAACGTAACAAAACTTTAACAAAACCCAACAAAATAACAAAATATCGATTCGCAATGAAACAAGATATTCGTGCAGTCAGACTGGGAGAATGAAGCCGACGGAATGACAAGATAAACAAAATGGCGATAGAATACTAAGAGAAAATAGAAAACTATCTGGGCTCTTTTATTGTAAGTTTTGTTTTTAATATAAAAAACAAAAATATTAACTTTTTATAAAATAAAGCTAATACTAATTAATAAATAATTATTATGAATAATTATGTATTTATTTAAATAAAAATCAATAATTTAGTATTTAATTGGCACACCAATATTATGATTACATTAAAATAAATCGCGATTTTTTATCGATTTTTGTGTTCATCACTACACTATTAAATCTGGTATCATTATTTTACAAAATGACAGTAGCTAATGTCAAATCTGGAATCGAATTAAAAGTCCGACTATAGTAGTCATTGTGTGTGATTAACTGATTACACAGGGATTGCGTATTTTTCATCCGGTAAGGGATTTGTTTACATTTTAATTTTTTTATTTTTGGACAGAGTTTACAGGGTGCACCCTGCTAATGTTGCTAGTGTTATATCGTTCAGTTTATCGACAAACTATTTGTATACAAAAATAACAGGAAAATATTAAAAAAAAATTCAGATAATGTTATATGGATTTCCTAGTATACCATGCACATGGTTTTGGCCAGAAATGAAAAAAATCCATTAAGAACGAATAAAAACCTGATGAACGATACCAAACCTCTAAATCTAAATTCTTGTCTTTGCGTTTGTGTTTCTACGGCTCAACAACTTGGCTTTCGTTTGTAGACTTCCGATTTCTTTGTGATTTGGACCGTGTCTAACTCCGTATTGACGACTATTTGCAAAGTTTTAAGGACCCCGATTTCACTTTTGACTGGATTCCTATTCGAACTTCATTTCTACGAGGTAATTCAAGTCACACTATCCAATATTATAATCCGGTAGATACAGATTTCAAATGCGGTAGATACAGATTTCACTTTGTCAGAGTTGCAAAAAAAATAATTGTTTGTCTGTAAAATCGGTATCATTTCCATTTCGCTTGTGCTTAAGCGTTTACGCTAAGAGGTGGCGAGATAAACGTAGTATTTTTAGAATACTAATATCGAGTAGTCGAGTACCTAGTATTTTGTCACTGATATTTTAAAATAACAGTCTCAGTCACAGTCAGTTTTATTTTTGGATAGACTATACGGCATTGGGTATTATATAATTATTGCAGCATTTCCTCTCGCGTGCTAAGCCTGCGCGAACTGTGAGAATTGCAGAAAGGAGATCAAATTTCATTCGGTTTCTCTGTTTCGTCTTGACTACGTTCATAATCTATTATCTATATAATAAAAATGAATGTTGCTAAGCGCATAGAACGGCTCGACCGATTCGACTATTTTTTTTTTTTGTATATTCTTTAAAAATCCCACGGAAGATTTTTATACTATTAAAAAAAGAAAAAAAAAACAGACAGACCGAAGTCTGTCCGGGCAGCTAGTATTAAATAATCGCTCTACATCTGCGTTAGAGTGCAGTAAAACTAATAGAGATATCGCAAATGTAGCTAAATCTTTAAATCTGTTTTCTCCATTATTGCCTGTTCTGTGTGCCTGTCTTCTTTATATATTTTTTTTTTGTCCTAGAAAAATACTAGATTATTTTTAGTGGTAAGCTACGAAGCTTACCACTACCTCGAACAAACCTAAACCACTAAAAAATCCACTAGCCACTAAAACCAAAAGGGGTGATGTTATCGTCGGTGAAATAAAGGTGAGAGATGTATTCGCCGTTGATGTTCATGCCTCATCACCCTAATATAAAGTCTTAAATACATCTTCCAGCACATTGGTAAGTAGTTTCGGCGATATTACATCCCTTTGTAAGACGGGACCCGACGAAGGAAAATAAGTCTTGTTCGTTGGTCTTGGATATGGACGGTCATCGTCACTGCATCGTTAATATACTTCAGTACCTATTTATATCGCCTGTCGATAAGCCATCTCTGCAGAGAATTCAGGAAAGCCCAAGACTCGACAGAGTCAAAGGCTTTTTCGTGGTCTACAATTAATTTCATACACAGCAGCAGATTATATTATTAAGTCTTTTGTATAATCTGCCGAACGGTGTGGATGTGGCTTACTACACCGTAGCCATTTCGAAATCCAGTCGAGTCTTGTGACGAGACGATTCATAAAGACCACAGATTACTTTAGAAACTACGTATGTCCCTCCCCCTTATCCATCGATAAGAGAAAACAGCATGTACATGTACTCTACATTGAATATACGGGGAAAACAGCTTATAGACGTGGCTCAAAAATGAGATTTGTAATTATTCTTCAAGAGAGAATTATTACCTCTTTTGAAGAACAGCACCACCATACTCCTGGACTTCGCTTCTGTCGTGGTACCCCGGTGGATGACAGGGCCCCGATAGCATGCAAACTTTGGGCAAATTTGATTTTTCTTTTTTGATAACATGAGAGCTAGTAGAGCCTTTTTGATTTTAAAGATGATGGAAATTCTTAATTTACTCGGAAAGGGTAATTTTAATTATTGTTAACTAACACCTTAGGGAATCATTACAAATAAATTTTTTTAAAATGTTATGCGAAAATGTGTATAACGAATTATTGCTTCTAACAAAGCAATGACTTCTCCTGTGAGTACTGAGGTTAGAGGAGAATATTAATTTATGTACAGAGGTATAATTTTATATTTAGGTATCCAGCAGGCAGCACCGACACAGCTATCTGGGGAGAGCTTAGATGCATCTGTCAGTATAGATGAGGAGGTAGTCTGACCAATTTTGATGGAGCACCATGTTGAAAGTTTATTTTTGTTTGAGATGCACCTTTGACTAGACCAAGATTCGTGATAACAGGAGGGATACAAGTTAGGGCTTGGAAAGAAGTACAGAAAAGAGGATTCAAAGGGGATGATGTTAAGGGGTGGAGAGTGGAGAAGACTGGTGAATTCAAGAAAGCTGTCTAAAAGGAGGGAAGGGGATCTTTTTTGATTCATGTGGAGGATAATTCGTTAAGATAGGTCCATAGAGGATGGGAAGACAACTGCAGAGCTTTTAGATTTCTAATCTGTGGGATAAAAATAATTGTCAATGTCAAACTGAATGACAGCATTCTTAAAAAGGAAATAATATCTAGGATGAAGGATAGGATACTAGGGAAATATGAAGGAAAGTTATATGTTAACAGTGCTGCCAACTTGTGGAGGATAATTCGTTAAGATAGGTCCATAGAGGATGGGAAGACAACTGCAGAGCTTTTAGATTTCTAATCTGTGGGATAAAAATAATTGTCAATGTCAAACTGAATGACAGCATTCTTAAAAAGGAAATATCTAGGATGAAGGATAGGATACTAGGGAAATATGAAGGAAAGTTATATGTTAACAGTGCTGCCAACTTTGGGAATTTTCCCCTAAATTTAGGGATATTTTGCAAATAGCTGGAAAGTTTTAGGGGATACATTTTTTAGGGTATTTTTTTGGGAATTTTAATTCGTCAGAACGTAATGTATTTTAATATAAAAAACTATTAAAAATAATACATAATTCCTAAATTATCAATTTTTAAAATAACATGTTCAATAAACATACTAAAGCTAATAATTTATTTTCTATTTTAAAACCCTTTGAAAAATAAAAAAATAATAAAAAAATCTGTCATTTTTAAACAATTTAAATTTTTAGGTTCTTTAAGGATTTTGTTTTTAATTAAGGGGCTTTTGTTAGAAGATTTAGGGAAAGTTTTTTCAAGAGTTGGCAGCACTGGGTACATAAACCGTCAGCGAAGGACTCGAATCCAGCTCTCAATAAATTAATTAAAACATGATTAAAACCGTCAGCGTCAAACGAACTGTCGACTCGACTGACGACTTGTCAGTGACGAATACGAAAAACACAATTTCAATTATTTTTTATTTCATTTCAAAAGTCATAGAGCATACTTACATTACGGAGAAATATTTTTCGAACAACTAACTTTGTTTTTACACCTAATTGCAGTGTCGTTTTATGGCAGAATTTGAACGCAGTTTATTTGTGAAGTTTTGTGATACTGTTAATAAAGTATTTTTTCGCATTTGTAAATACGCAATTAATCATGCCTAGTGAAGACAAAGCAGTTTTTAGTCGTCAAGCGTCAGATGGAGGTAGTACGAGGGCATTACAGTCTCCGGATGATGAGAATGTCAAGTCGTGCTGGGTCTGTTTCGCCACGGAGGCGGATGACAGACTCGCGGCCTGGGTTCAGCCGTGTAAATGTATTGGAACCACGAAATGGGTGAGCAAAAATAATTACAAATATATTAGCGTGTTTAGCGATAAGCGTTAATTATTAGTAGGGCTGCCATCCGTCCGTGTTTGTTCTACAAACTAGGACAAATCCGGGGAGCGTCCGGGCCGGGTTCTTAAATAGTGTAGTGTTATTGTGTTAGAGGAAATCCGTTTAATTGAATGATTTGTATTAAATTAAGCATATAGATACTTAAAAATTCAGCGTGATAAATAGACACCCGCTAGCCGAACAAATCGCTCCACGCACAGAGAATAAATTAGTTTTCTATAAATAAAAAAATTATGATAACAACGATGCTTTAATTTTATTTCACATGCTTCCGGTTAAAAAATTTTATTTCACTCAAATGTCCTGGGTTTTTGACTTTTTAGTCGGGGTCTGTAATTTATGTGATGGCAGGCCTAATTATTTATTAGCAATAATAAATTTTTATGACTTGATTTCTTAATAAAATTATAAATATTATAATAGTAAGAAAATTTTAAAAGTAAACAAATAAAAAATTAAAAGTATGTTAATAGTGTTTAATAGATCGTATTATTTGTAGAACTTATTCTAGTACTTCTTATCAAGTTCGATTTACATCGAACTTGCGAGCGAATGCTCATTCTATGCCCACTATATAAAAGTCTTTTAGTGTAAACAGGCGATGATGATGGTGATGAATCCGTGACAAATATAGTTTCTTGATTAAAACCTTATTTAATTTTTAAATTAAAATATAACTTATACACACCTTAAAAACTACAATATTATTGAGTATAATAATTTAAGTAAATGAGATACTAAAAGTTATTGTTTTAGGTCTGTTGTATATTATTTTCTTATTTATCAAATACACCAGGAACCCATAAAAAAAAAAACAATTGTTTGTTTATATTTCACAACATGATTTATGTAACAAGATAAATGTTTATAGTTATTCTTTGTTTTAAAAGAAATTTTATCTTTGTTTTAAGAAATAATATAAAGATGTTAATAAATACATTTACATTAACATTGTAGTTATTCCCTTATTATTATTTATTTATTATTTATTTATTTTTTTTCGCTTCGACGATCTTCGTAAGATTGCCGGTGTAGGCTGGATGAGGATTGCGGAAAACCGGGATGTCTGGCGCGAGCTTGGGGAGGCCTATGTCCAGCAGTGGACTGCAATAGGCTGAACTGACTGACTGACTGACTATTCGCTTTAGCCTGTAATATCCCACTGTTAGGCATAGGCCTTTTTCCTCATGTAGGAGAAGGATCAGACCGTAATCCACGACGCTGCTCCAATGCGGGTTGGCGGATATATTCCCTATTATGAGTAACGATCGCTATCAGGTGTATATGATAACGACCGGGACCGACAACGTGCTCTCCGAGGCACGGTGGGGTGATCTACAAAGACTGCACAAACATCCAGACCACGTCAAACATCTGTATGGCCAATACAAATGTTGTAGTGTGCAGGGATCGAACCCGCCCGCGCAATAGCCCCAAACCAGTGCTGTGACCACTGCGCCAACGTGGCGTAACGGCGTAACTATTTATGTAGATAGTTGTTATCATGTACATCTGATAGCGATCGTTACTCATAGTAGGGAATATATCCGCCAACTCGCATTGGAGCATCCACCACGCGGATTAAGCTCTGATCCTTCTCCTAGATGGGGAAAGAGGCCTATGCCCAACAGTGGGATATTAGAGGCTGAAGCTTAAGCGTAAGTGAGTGATCTGTATTATTAAGTAATCTTCAACATATCATATACATACATACATACATATCGCGGGCTTCAAGCCAGAGGGGCGTATAAACAAAATGCGTTTTTTTTTATTACGTCAATCATTTCTAAGTTTATCGATACATCACCTTCGTTTTTTTCTTAACTGTAGGTAAATTATTATAGAAAATATTAATAAAATACTTTCAGGCGTATAACTGAAGTCAGATATTATTTTCATGCCAGAAAGTCGTACCGCGTTATTGCTTATACGCCCCTCTGGCAGCAGTGCAAACTTAGCACCTCATCGATGGAATTTTGGGTCGAAAATGACCTTAATCGATAGGTCCATGTTAGGTCCGTATAGGTCCACTAAATTTTTCGTTAGGTCCGGTATAGTTTTTTAATAAATAATTTTTTAAATTTAGGTTAAAAAAAATGCAATTTTAGCACCCCATCCAAGGATTTTTAAAACCAAAATGACCTTAATCGATAGGTCTACGTTAGGTCCGTATAGGTCCATAATAATTTTTGTTAGGTCCCCTATAGTTTTTTAGCTGCTAAAATACGAATTTTATTTTCAAAATTTTAAAAATTATTTATAAAAAAACTAAAGAGGACTTAACAAAAATTTCGTGGACCTATATAACGGACCTAACGTAGACTTATCGATTAAGGTAATTTTGATTTCAAAAGTCCTTAGATGGGGTGCTAAAATTGCATATTTTATTTAACAAATTAAAAAAAAAATATTTATTAAATAACTATAGGGGACCTAACAAAAATTATTGTGGACCTATACGGACCTAACGTAGACCTATCGATTAAGGTCATTTTTATTTTAAAAATCCTTGGATGGGGTGCTAAAATTGCTTTTTCTTTACCTAAATTAAAAAAAATTATTTATTAAAAAACTATAGCGGATCTAACGAAAAATTTACTGGACCTATACAGACCTAACGTAGAACTATCGATTAAGGTCATTTTAATTTCAAAAATCCTTAGATGGGGTGCTAAAATTGCATATTTTTTTTACCAAAATTAAAAAAAAAAAATTATTTATTAAAAAACTACAGGGGACCTAACAAAAATTATTGTGGACCTATACGGACCTAACGTAGACCTATCGATTAAGGTCATTTTGTTTTTAAAAATCCTTGGATGGGGTGCTAAAATTGCATTTTTTTAACCTAAATTTAAAAAATTATTTATTAAAAAACTATACCGGACCTAACGAAAAATTTAGTGGACCTATGCGGACCTAACGTGGACCTATCGATTAAGGTCATTTTCGACCCAAAATTCCATCGATGAGGTGCTAAGTTTGCACTGCTCCCTCTGGCTTGTAGTCCGCGATATATACTAAAACCTCCGAAACACGCTGCATCTTATGGTATATGGTTTATTCCGATCGGTTCAGTAGTTTTCGCAGTATAACCGACAAAAAAACCGGCTCTCCATTTATAAGTATAATTTTATTTATTTAATTGAAACAATAATTGTGTTTGCTAGCAAACGAAAAAAAACCGACTTCAATTGCATGGGCAAGTAATAAATAATAAATTAATTAACGCATTAGTCGTCACTACGATTTTCGAAGGTTCCCCTCGATTTCACTGGGACCCCATCATCAGATCCTGGTTTCCTTATCATGGTACCTAAGTTAGGATATCTCCTTTCCAACAAAAAAAGAATTATCAAAATCGGTTCATAAATGACGAAGTTATCCCCGAACATATATGGTCGAATTGAGTAACCTCCTCCTTTTTTGAAGTCGGTTGAAAAAGCTTCAACATTTTCTCAGATACTAATATTTATACTTTAACGTCTTTTCCCAAAGCTCTTTCAAGTTTAGAAAACCATAAACTAGGAAATTAAACACCTATAAAAAGTATTTCTTATTCCGTGTACCACCCGTTTCTTTTTTTATGATTCTTTTTTTGATTGTTTATTAAATAGCTGGTGCTTGTCGTGTGGTCCAAATTTGGACGAAATCTGACGAGTTGTTTTTGAGCGTGTATTAGCTACAAATTAAAAATGAGTATTGTACAATGTACAGTGTAAGTACTATACTTTTCGATATAAAATATAAATTGAAGTTGTTATTTTTTGTTTGAGAACAATATTACAATTGTTCAGAAAATAGTCAGTGAAAAAGTTTTCAGTTTTTAATGCGAGGTGAGAAAAGTACAGATGAGTCCTCTGTGTTCGGGACATAGCTATAGGAGATAGATACCTACTCTGTTAATATTATTGTGTTAACAATATTAGAAGTGTGACTAATATTTTTGTATGATAATAATTGACATAAATTGATTTTATCATATCATATTAGTCATTATTTATATTAAAAATCGAATGTAGACCAGTTGCCCGTAATCTATGATTCTCGACAAATACGGTTAATAAACCTATCCACACGACACTAATTAGTACTAATTAGATTTGATTGTAATGGTTTTAGGGAAATTTGTGTGTCCACATTTGCACAACAATTCGCCAAATTTTGGTTATGTTCAATGTGCTGAACGAATTTCTGTATTGCAAGGGTCAGAAAGGTTCGCTTGTAACTTAAAATTTTAGAGTGATCGATTATAAAATACATTTATAGGTTGTCTACAAAGATATGGTCACTAAAAAGGAAAACAATGTAGTGATTAATATGTAATTTGAGACTTAACAATGGTTTTTCACATCTTATGTCACGGGTCTGTTTAATTTTTCTCTGGCCCACTCTGCATCAGCTTCTAAGCTAAGTTCATTGATTTGCCAATAAGCATCCACTCAAATTAAGTTGACTCATTAAGTTTAACATACTAGGGTGGGTGCGCCAGTCCCACACCAGGAACCAGTAGTAGACCATTTCGACCTTCAAACCTAAATATAACCACCTTTTGAATTTCCCGCCATTTTTTTTAAATTAGTAGCCTTGCCGTACTTTAACATATCATATAATCGAAACTAAAAGCGGCATACACACCATCTACATCCCTAAAGAACACACAACACGAAACGACAATCGTTTACTTTGATCCGGGCGGCCATTATTGATTATACTAAGCACGCGTACGACGGTAAGTTATTTTAATCATTTTAAAAATTAGTTTATATCAATTATTGAAACCTATTTTCAAGTTAGCTACATAATATAAAGTACATATTAAAAATATTACTTTTTATTTTATCAAAATATGTTACTTTACATTCATTATTATCAATGGTAAACTAATGGAACACGAATTCTATGATGTTCCAGTATTATTCCATTTGGTCAACAACTGGTGATAAAACTTTTTGTTCCTTTTTTATTCCTTATTTTACATCTATATTCTCTTATCATACTGCAATAATTTAATATAATAAACTCTACAATAATTCACTTTGGTCCAGTGGTTGACCAGTGGTTTACTACCGGTGTTGTCTATACTACGAGTTTGTTCCAGTAGTTGACCATCTATACTTTTTCTACAGATACAATGCCGCCGAAAAGCACTTTTTTCAAGTTCAACCAATAAGTCCTGCTTTTGCAACAGCAATAATATGGCCGTCTGAGTCTCCAATTAAAGGCAACCAGAAAAATAAATTATAATATAGATAAATTGATTTAGCTAGGATTCATTTTTAGAAAATTTCGTTTTATCCCTGTTTTTAGGCAATGAAAAAATGGCTACAATATCGTTAGAATACGAAGGTAAATTTCGCAATTGTCAATAAAGTTAGCTCAGGTGGGAAATCGGCCGCTCGGGATCGACCGAGAAGACCACGGTTCAAATCCCCACGGATCGATTATTTTTTTTTATTTTTTTTCTACTTGCACTCGTGATTTTTTATTTAAATAACCAGTTCATAATTTTTATTACTATTACGGTAAAATAAAAAATATATTATTCATATTTTATTAGTAATTCGTATTTAAATATTATTACAAAAAACACGATTTACTGAAAATACCGAGCTGACCTCGGTCACCCAGGTACTTGTGTTTTAGTACTTTAGAAAAATAAGAACATTTTTGTTGATTTACAACATTTACATGTAAGCACTAAAGTTTAAATATTTACTATGACTGTGTGTCTAATTTGGAATATGGTATTTTTAGTTGCAGGTCAAATGTCTTCTTTGTTAAGGTGTAAAATATTTCAACCAACTTCAAAAAAAAAATCTCATTTTGACTGTATTCTTTTGTTTGTTACTGCTTAACTTTTTACTGGGTGTACACTGTACAGATTATGATGATTCTATTTTTATTCGAAAGGTGGTCTCATGAGGTCCAATTTAAAGAGCGGGATCTGCTAAGAATTTTTTAAGTTATTGCGTATAACAACAATATAAGATTTAGCGTATTTAATATTAAGTTGGTATATGTCTATACAAATTAAAGTAGGTTTTTTAGTTTGAGAAAAAACGCATTTAGTCACTTAATAAATTTTTCTAGAACTGATTTGGACTTATGTTATCAAAAGCAATCAGAAAAGCAATGATATTTTATCAATAAAATGATTAATTCAAATTGGTATTACATTTGCACAAAATATAATATATATATTTTAGGTGTAAATGTATTAATTGGCAAAAAAAATTAATTAGTGTTCTATAGAATAAAGAGTTGGTTGTATTTGTGTGTGTAATCTTATATCTTTTGAGTGTCTTGAGGTATAGCATAATATTATTTTCTTTATTTCAAAAATTTCAAGTTAACACATCTTTCATTTCTGACATGTGTACTTTGTACGCACGCAATTTTTCAATTTTGGATTGGATTTCGGATTTGTTGCCTGTTTTTGAGCCACAAAACAACATCTAATCATTCTATTTATTTGATCAGGTTTGATATATAGAGCTCACTTAATAATTAAATTTATAATTTAATTTTTAAATATAAATTTATAATTTAAATTTAATTTAAATTTTATTTAACTTAAAATTTATAAATATAAATTTATAATTTAACATTAACTGTAAAAAATGACACATAAAGAATGATCAGTATCTTTGATAAGTTTTGTACAGTACCGTTTGGTATAGTTATTTTTAAATTAAAACAATCATAATCATTCCTATAGTTTAAATTTTTTTGCCATACTCCTCCGAAATGGGTGGACGGATTTTTATGAAATTTTGTGTGAATTTCGGGTAGGTCTGAGAATGGGCCAAAATCTATTTTTCATACACCTAAGTTATGGGGGGAGGGGGGGTTTAAGGGGGTTAATAACATATGGCAAAACAACGTTTGCGGGGTCAGCTAGTAGAAATATTTTACTCGTATTAAGTACTGACTATAGGAAATGTTTATGTTAGCGAGTGTTATGTTATCTTACACAAACAGGTACATATTATAATATGAATAATATGCAATTTTTTCAGGTTCATCAAAGTTGCCTTCAGCGGTGGGTAGATGAGAAACAGCGAGGAAATATAAGCAGAAAAGTGTTGTGTCCGCAGTGTAAAGCAGAATATATTGTTGTATTCCCTTCAATGGGTGGGATTGTGGCTCTTTTGGACGCCCTCGAGGAGATCACACATAAAATAAGTCCATTCATAGCCGGAGGTGTTTTACTGGGCTCAATATACTGGATAGCAATTACATATGGTGCGGTTACTGTGATGCAGGTATGTTGAATTGTTTATTAGTTTTTAGTGAAGTAGAATAAGTGTAGATTAAAGAATAAATATCAAATACATATCATTCTGTGGCAACTTGTAAGGAAAACAATAATCAGCACACAATTGATAAAAACGCATGTAAACTCTGTATTAGTGTGATATAAAACACTGTCGGAAACAGAAAGAAGGGAGGAGGGCCGAACTGGTTTATTAACAATCTAATTTCACACAAGATAGTTACACAGATTAGTTAACGGAGTGGAGACGACCTACTTAGTATTCAATGGACTCACCGAGTGGGTACCGGGTCTATCGCGTGGCAGATGGACAAACTCTGAGCAGTGCCCGGGACTTGCGACCACGGGTGTAGGTTTAAGGAGGCCTCCCTTAAGATACGTATCAGCGCTCACCTTCACTGCTTGAGTTGTCCGTAATGCCTTAGTCAAATTATAGACCGTAATACAATATTCAACAAGTAATTCGTTAGTACAAATTAATTATATTGAAAGAGTCGAGGTTAAATTCAACGAGTGCACCGTGCCAAGCTAGAGCCAAGACTGCCTTAGCTGCGGTAGCATCGTCGTTTTTATAGACGACAGAATGACTCTGAAAATAGAACGAGTGAGGGTAGATGAATATCGACAACAGCGCAGGTACCGACATACACGTCAGAATTAGAGATGGGCAACTGACTAGCCGTAAACAAATATTAACCATTCGGAAGATGGTGTCAACATCTTTGTACTATTCCGGTATTAAACGAATAAATAATAAAAGTAATATCAATACAAAATCCAATATTTTAATAATTGTCAGAATTAAAAATTTAAATGCTGACAGTATGTATTGTAAGTTGTCCTAAATAAATAAATTAAGGTCATAAATTAATAGACACACAATATATTATAATATGCTCAATATTGTTGTTGAATGTTGCAGAAAAATATTTCAAAAATTAATACAAAGATCAGCATTATGATATTAAGATATTTTTAATAATTTGGTATCATGTATATCTTTACGATTTTCGCCGCATACTACGCTAGATCAGCATCTAATAATTATGTTTGACTACAAAGTTACAAATAACAAACTAATACTTCCATAGACAATGTTAATGGACACAACACTTGCCATAAAATACAGTATATTTTTAATTTTGTTTTTCTTAAGACGCATTATACGCAATATATGCACTTTAAAAATTTAATGTTTTTATTTAATGAGTCAGCAATATTTCATTGAAAGTATAATATTTATCGTAAAAAAAAGTTCACCTGATGGTAAGACCGTAGCCTATAGACGCCTGCAACACCAGAAGCATCGCAAGCGCGTTGCCTACCCTATCCCCAATCCCCCCAGGAGCTCTGGTCACCTTACTCACCAACAGGAACACAATACTGCTTGAAAATAGTATTATTTAGCTGTGGTCTTCTGTAAGGTAGAGGTACTACCCCAGTCGGGCTGCTCCATATTTTGAGCAGGAAATTTCCTGCTGTGCCCTACCTCAGTTTGTTATTGATACAGTTGAAAAATATCAAAACATTTTATGAATACTCAGCAGTAAATCACTCAGAATATAGACAATTGACGCCGTGTTGGCGCAGCGGTCACAGCACTGGTTTGTGTATGGCTGTTGCGCGGGCGGTTGCGGGTTCGATCCCCGCACACGACAACATTTGTATTGGCCATACAGATGTTTGCCGTGGTCTGGGTATTTGTGCAGTCCTTGTGGGTTTCCCTACCGTGCCTCGGAGATCACGTTAAGCCGTCGGTCCCGGTTGTTATCATGTACACGTGATAGCGATCGTTACTCATACTAGGAATATATCCGCCAACCCGCACTGGAGCAGCGTGGTGGATTAAGCTCTGATCCTTCTTCTACATGGGGAAAGAGGCCTATGCCCAACAGTGGAATATTAAAGGCTGAAGCGTAACCGTATAGACAATTTAATAATTATATAGGTACATGTAGA
This sequence comes from Melitaea athalia, assembly GCA_905220545.2. Lineage (NCBI taxonomy): Eukaryota > Metazoa > Arthropoda > Insecta > Lepidoptera > Nymphalidae > Melitaea > Melitaea athalia. The sequence goes on along the minus strand of HG992199.1, from coordinate 7,240,878 downwards.
CACTCATTTTTATTTAATAAATATTTTTCTCAGTTACACAATTATCAGCGGATGTTACCAGTATTTTATTCGCGATCATGGATGTAATATACTAACTTGTAACTAGAGATGGGCGTAACGGCTACATTTTCATTTTACGTTATAACGTTACGCTACTTTTAAATCACTTATTATTTTTTACGTGATAATATTTTTTTTTTTTACCAACTGTGAAACCCTTGTGAGATCAAATTTTTTTTTGGGATTTTTTTGACCTGGTAATTACAACCTTTAGGTCAACTCTTATTATTTGTGAGATCAAATGCATATTACATATAGCATACTTAAAATGAAAGACTATCTGTATACAAAATTTCATCAAAACGGTTACAGCCGTTTCTGAGATATCTAAAGTATAACAAAAAAAGGTGTGTGTGCGATTCACACACGATAGAAGTGAAACTTCTATGGCAAACTAATTTTAAAAAACTAATTTCAAATTAGCGGCTTGCAGCGCGGCTCGTCCTTCCCTGTCTTTTTGCCGTTGCATCCGGTTTGAAATCATAACGATTCTAAAGAAATTTCACTTCAATAAATACCTACAAGAATTACGTAACTCGTTTACAGATACAAGATAAAATAAACTTACCGCTATTTTCATTCCTGTTATTTTCTCTACTTATTTCTTCATATATAATTAAATGCTTTTGTTTCATATGTTTTTTTAAATTCGTTATAGTAGTTTTAAATGAAAGAATATTTTTACAATATTTACATTCCGCTTTTTTTGCAATTTCATCCACCACAGTAAAATAATAATTCCACATTTGTCCTTTTCGTGGCATTTTACTCTACTCACTAAACAACTATACTTAATTATATAAAGAACTATACTTAATTATATAAACAACTTAATTATAATTATTAATTATATTTACAGTTTCTCAAAACGCAACACCGCAATCGTAAAATTCGTAAATAAACTCACGAAAATGACGAACATCATACGAGAACAAACGCGTTGTCCATACTGAAAATTTAACCGTTAAACAAAACGAAATAATATGAAAAAAATAAGTCTAACCTGTAGTATAATAAAAATAATAATACGAACTAAAATATTTTTAAAATGTATTTCAAAAGACATTGAAAGGAAAATAGTTCTTATTCAGTTACAATAGAATACAATTTGACATGAGACTAACATATTATACGATGTTCTGGACATTAAAAGGAATTTTGTGACCATAGAGTACAATTTGGCTCTGTGTACATTTGAGGTAAAGTAGTAAAAATAAAAATATTCTTTCAAACCTTACCTGGGAAGCGTGATATTATATCACGCTTCCCAGGTAAAAAAAATAACAGGTGATAAAATGATTTAAAAAAAATAATAGGTGATTTTATCTGCTACCTAATATAACGAACACCTCTACTTGTAACTTTGCGATCGATAATGAAACCTCATTAAACGTAGCTTATCGCAATATGTGGTAATATTTTAATTTAGGGTGGAAGGAGTCTAATAACCATTGGAAAATTATCTGGAATAGACCTTTATTTTGTTTTAAAAATACTTTATTGTATCTGATAATAAAGCAGTAATAGATGAATTGTTGCATTGTTGCACGTAGGTACTTAATCCTTATCCTTACTTGAATATTTTTTATCGCGCTCTAGAAAATAATTATTGCATCATCAGCAGATTATATTTCATAGATGTGATCAAATATTTCATCGCAGTCGTTTGATGGTTCGTTGACGGAAACGATCTGTTATTGAGGCCCATGGACATCTCCTTGTGGAACGCTTAATAGTTCTTTTTGAATTTTTATTTTCATGCTTCATGTGTTCGTCCATGAAAATAATTTACGATGAATTAAATAAAAATATATTATTATAAAAAATAATAAATGATAACGTAATTCTATGTATATTCCATTTTTTTATAAGTGACCCAATTGGTAAACAAATATGGCGTATTTACGACCATAGACAATTAGAGTTATGCTAGAGTAATGTGTAGTTTAGTGAAGTGACACAAAGACAGAATGAATGAACAATATTAATAAGCCATAGATAAGTAAAATTCATTTTACATAAAAATATTTAACGATACCAAATTGCTGAAATTATTTCAAAAACTGATAATCTATACTAATATTATAAAGAGGTAAAGTTTATAACTTTGTTTGTATATACGGGGTAATCTTCGCAAATACTGATCCGATCATGAAAATTCTTTCGCTAACAGAAAGCTACACTATTCAGGAGTGACAAGATAAAAGGAAAAAGATAAAAATACATAAAGATTTTAAATCAGCAGGATTTGAACCTGCGCCCTCTGACGTGCCGTGTCAACAATTCAATCTAATCAAGCATTATTATTTGCCTTAGAAATTAATTGGTGATTTTAAAACATTTATATTTATCTAATTTGCTGAAAATAGTGAGAGTGTATTGGAACATATCAAATTTCACCGTACCCTTCTTATGTGAAATGGATTATAACGCCCAACGAAGTGGGCACGGGTCGGCTAGTATATTGAATAATTTTGTTAATAATTAATACAGGTACAGAATTAAAAAAAATTGGACGACTGTAATAGATAAATAAAATATTGTCACTGGCTTATTCATGAAAATATTAAAGGAAAATATTCAAATAAAAAAACGCCAATAAGGTACTTTATTTTCTAATCACTGTCCATACTTCCTGATGAATTGCAGGACTCTTCAGAGACGTGGATATAGAAACCTGGGCCGTCTGATGCAGCATCCATGATTCCGTCAAGCTGCATCATTTTATTTTCTTCTTTTATAATATGATCAATACATTTCTTCCACGACACCGCACTTATTTGATTTAAGCCTTCTTTTAAGAGCTCCTTGACTTCTGCCATTTTAAAACTTTTATTATTTTTGCCTATATAACCTTTTACTTGTGCCCAAATGAGTTCAATAGGATTTAATTCGCAATGGTAGGGCGGAAGACGTAAAACAATTATGTTTTTGTGGGCTACCATTTCGTCAATAACTTTTTTGTTATAGTCATCTTTATTAATTTTTTTTAAAAGTTCAGCTTTTATTTCGTTTTCATCATAACTTATATTATTTTCTAACAACCACGCTTGTATGTCTGCCTTCCGCCAACTCATGTTAGGCACTTTGACAGCAAGTCTCGAGTGGTACGGTGCATTGTCTAAAACTATTACTGACCCAGGTTCCACTTTATTTAAAATATTAACAAACCACTTTTCATAATTGTGCGCATCCATTTCGCCGTGGTAATCCCCATCATGTTTTTTGGCCTCAAAAATCCACTCTGCGTCTTCTAAAAAGCCATCTACGCTGCCGATGTGTGCAATTATTAATCTTTTGCCTTTTTGTGGATTTTTAAGGCCAGTCGACAAGCCATTTAAAAACGCCTGGCGGCTGCTCGTGACATTTAAATCGTTCCATACAAAATTTGAAGTGTGCCCTTCATTTAGCCACGTCTCGTCAGTGTAATATATTTTTCGGTTTTGCCTCCTAAAGCTTTTTATTTTTAATAAATAATTTTTACGCCATATCATCAAATCCGGTCGATCTATTAGGACACTCTTTCGCGAGCGTTTCGTGTATTTGAAATTCAGTTTTTTCATTAGTTTAAATGTTGTTGACCGAGAAAACGATGGCAGGTCCTCATCTTCATTTATTGCCTGAGTAACTTTGTCAATAGTTGGTAATTCCTTATCAAAATAAAACTGGTGTACTTTTCTACGTATGGCTGATAGTATAAAATCATCTAAATTACTTATTATGTTATGTTTTGGTTTCGATTTATTTGGCGTAGTAACTACTCCTTTATTTTTATACTCATTTAGCACTCTTTTTACAGTTTTCTCCGAAGTTCCTATAATTTGTGCCGTTGCGTATAAGATATCAGTTTTTTTGGGGTATGATTCAGACGTCCTTTCAATATATTTATAAATATTTAAGGCTATCGTTTTCTCATTTGCTGTGAGATTTGTATTATTTGGCCTTTTCTTCAAAGGTGATCTTAAAAATGTTGGAGGATTTGGAATTCTTTTCTGCTTTTTAACATTAGAAGGCCCTGGCATAGGTTCAGGTCCACTCATTTTCAAAATCTGTTACAAAAATACATGTTTAGTTACAGAAATAAATAATTATATATAAAAAATAATAATAAATAATTTAAAAAAAATCGTTTGAGAATTCGGAAAATTAAATAAAATCACTGTTTTTGCTAAAGATACGGTTATTTATCATTTAATATAAAACAAACCGAAAAAAAAACGAAATTGTATGATAGTATTTAAATACTAAAGTGAATTATTTTTAAGACAAAACGTGCTTTTCAGTGCTACCATTTTTTTGAAATTGTATTCTAGTCGGTATTAAAGATAATTTTATACATTCTGTATTATATTTTGTATCAGAATTGCACCCGTGCAAACCGGGGCGGGTCGCTAGTGTTATATAAAATGTATTAAAAAAAACCTTATAAATAAAAATTTCCTTGGTTTGAAAAAAAATCAGGAGATTCCCAATTGTATGCAATATCGAAGTCCTTGATGAATAGCCAGAAGTCGTCAGTCCAAAGAATAACACAATCCAAATCACTGAGCACTCAAAAATCCAAAAGATAGCTAAGTCGTTATCGTTAAAAGATATAATCCAGAAAGCACCCGTAACGTACAACATCAAGGAAGGTAACGAGACGAATGAGGTAATTCTCATTATTAGTGGTCGCCCAGAGATCGAAATTCGAACATAATTAAAAATTTAAATTGAAGAAAACCAATAAATAAAGAAAATAAAGAAACTTTTTCAATTTGACTACAGACCTTCTTTCTTCAATCTATGCTACCACAGATTTAAGAAAGAAGGAGAAATGCCCTAACCGCGAAATAAGTCCGGTACCGCTGTAGCCACTTTTGAAGATGTGTGCGTTTTCATTAATTGCACAACTAGCGTTCTAATCCTTTAATTGTTTCACAATGTGGTTCGCACACTATGAAAACAATTGTACGAATACACTCATACAAGTAAACAACTATTCAAGTTTTCACTTCTGCCGGCACTCCCGGAGTGCAACCCGTTTTTTTTTAAAATGATTTAATATATTTTTATGCATAATTGTAAACAAATACTAACATTCTGCACTCCTTCTCTATATATACTATAAGTGTACGAAATTTTATACTCCTCCGTCCGTGCCATTTTCGTAAAAAGAGGTACAAAGTTTTTGCTTCACGTATTAATAATATACAGATTTTGATGCTCTTTACCATTAAAATTCAACAAATAAAATAACAAAGAAAACAAAGTACGCGTAATATTTTTTTAGCCCTAGAAAGGTAACCTTAAGCGCGTTTTTATCTTTTCCATGCTATTTTAAACACGCGACTGAAAAGATACCGATTTACTTATAAATTAAATTAAATAATATATATTTTTAACTTCAGTTCAATTTTACATTATTAATAAATAAATAAAATGCAACTACGTAATATTATTTGTTTATTATTAGAAATTATGTTAGACTTTACAAAAACTAACAAAAGTTAGAGGTATTTATAGTAGGAACTAGAGATGCGCCAAGTACTCGGTTTGTGCTCGGTACTCGGTGTAATTGGCCTTTTTTTTCAGTACTCGGTACTTGGCCGAATAACTCGGTTCCAGTGACCTAGTATTTGGTAGATAATTAGGTTTGGTAGGTAATCTGTTCCTTTTCTCCTCGTAGACATTACCCGCTTCTGAAAATAAGCGCTCGCTATACACAGTGCTTGCAGGTGCACATAAGAACACACGTGCTAAATGTGCCAAGAGTTTACATCTTGTTTTATGTCCTACCCTCCTCTCGAATGGACTCTGGTCTCGCGGCAACAAACTCTTGCTTACATAAGCGATCTAACTCTTGAGCGATGGGACTTTTAGGAACTAGAAACAACCAATCCACGTATAAACTGAGTCAAACCGAGTTACTCGGCAGAGTAACTTAGTTTGCCAAAAGCAAAACCGAGTAATAATCGGTCCTCGGTTACTCGGTAATCTTGTACTCGGCGCATCTCTGGTAGGAACCAATGTGATACAAAATATAAAAAACAATATGTCACACAATATCATTATGCGCACTCGCTCTAACAACTAAACAAAAGGACTGATAACATTGTTTTTGCCAGTGCTATGTGCTATACTTTTATATTATATGGGATAGAGTAAAAAATGTTCAGGGTGAAAACGATATTCAGAAATATTCACAATATAAAATAAAACCTTTACAATAAACACTTTAATATTAAAGCTTGATATTTCTAATATTTTGTAAGCATATTTTGCGCTCAACAAAAAAAAAAAAAAAAAACAATATATATAACAACTTAATAACAAATCGCTTTACGGTAACATTGTTTTGTAGTTTAATAATAAATTATAGTTCGTGAAAATTTAAAATATAGGTAAAGAATACGGCCTATTTTATCACTCATTTTAATAATTCCTTATACTCATTCACCTCTAAAAATATAATGGCCACATCCCTATTTGCCTTATAAAAAAACATATTGATATGTCATATTCAAAAATATTGATTATCTGTACTGTCAATATTCGTATTTTAGTAAATTTTGTGTGTTTAAAATGATAAATGGATATTTGTTTTTGGTGAAATAAATAGTAAATGGAGTTTTACAAATGTCCGTTAGCTAATATGTTGTGAAAGTGAGTGATAAATGCGGAAAAAACGTGAATTACGTGTTGACAGGAGTTTGTTTACCAATTGGGTCACTTATAAAAAAATGGAATATAGGTATGTAAAAATACATTTTAAATAAGCAAAATTAAAATAAAAGTGTGCTATTCACACACGACAAAAGTCAAACTTCTGAAAAGAAGCCTACGAGAAGAAGACTACGGGGGCTTTTTTCACCGAGAATATAAAATACTGTCTAATTTTAAATTTATTCTATCTCATTTTCTCCATGCGTTTGTTTCTTTATGGTAACGCATTTTTGTTTCATCGACTTTCAAATCACGATTCTAAGAAGTTTCACTTCAAAAATTAGAGCTGAATTATCAGTAGTACCCAATAACCTTTCCTTCGTATCGATTTAATATAAATATTATATTTCATTGTTCAACTAAAAGCCTTTTGAATATAAAGGCCCGCGTCCATTAGGCTCGCCGAGCAGAGTCGAATCGAATCGCAAAAAGTCGCCTACTATACATTTTCTATGAAACTGCGTCCATTACCGACGCGCCGCGGCGCGCCGAATCGAATCGACCGAGGGAGTCGCACGACTCTTAAGCCCGCGTCTACTACCTGCCGAGCAGAGTCGAATCGAATCGCAAAAGGTCGCCCACTATACATTTTCTATGAAACTGCGTCCATTAGCGACGCGCCGCGGCGCGCCGAATCGAATCGACCGAGGTAGTCGCTCGACAAGCGACTTTCTTCGTTCGATTCGGCGCGCCCCACTCTCCAGTCGCAGTGTTGCCAACTTTAGGGATTTTCCCCTAAATGCAGGGATATTTTGCAAATAGCGGGAAAGTTTTAGGGGAGACATTTTTTAGGGTATTTCTTTGGGAATTTTAATCGTCAGAAAGTAATATACTTTAATATAAAAAAAATATTAAAAATAACATACAAACAAAATTATAAATAATAAACATACAAAAGCAAAGTATACAAAATAATTGGTTTTCTATTTTAAAATCCTTTGAAAAATAAAAAATTAATAAAAATAAATATGTCTTTTTTTTAAATAACTTCAATTAGGTTAGGTTAGGTTTAGGGGATTTTGTTTTTAATTTAGGGGCTTTTATTAAAGGATTTAGGAAAAAGTTTTTTCAAGAGTTGGCAACACTGCCCAGTCGACGCGGAGAAGCGGATGCTCGCCAACGTATTTTTAATTATTAGTATCAAGTTTTAATACGTTTAAAAACTTATAAAAATCCTAGCTTCAACAAAAATGAATGAAGAATTATTAATATCACTGGTCCAACAATATACCACTACCACTACCACTACATCCTATCACAACATATCAACAATATACAGAATTGTTTAATCACGAAGATCGACATTATCACGAATTCACGATGATCTGCGTCGGATGAATATATGGGAAGAAAACGGGAGAACTATGAATGAAACTCGGGAGTTTTGTTTTATTATTAGTGAAAATATTTACCTATTTATATTTATTTATTTAATTATTAAGGTTTGCTAGCAGTTGTTACATTTATGGTACATTACAATATTAATTTTATTATTGACTACACTTCCATGTATAACCATATTAAAGCAAACACGACATGCAAATAGGTATCCTGTTATAGAAGAAAACTTGATCAAACATTAGCAATAACTCAGAAAAGAAAATAAAGCATAAAATATAAAGATGATAATATACCTACCTATTTCTTTTTAAAATTTTTAGTGCCAAACAGTAACATAATTATTATGAGAGATAGGTATATTATTGTAAGAGAAATAATACACTGTCATACAATACAATAACACACATTCAACAAGATAATATTCCTTCCTTATATATCCTTATATATATATATATAATAATAATTATTCTTTTTATAATTAGTTTCTTGAAATAAAGACGATTGCGTTTCTCTATAACAACAAAAGTTTATTTACATTACATTCTTATAATACAATATAAAATACAATAAACAATCTTTAGCATTAAAACTACATTAAAAATAAAATATTCATTTACCTATAACAACAAAAGAAACAACATTTAAAGCCTTTACTTCATATGGAGTATAATTATATAGAAAATAAAATAGAATATTTTTACAATGAGAATAATATATGAAAATATTTTTAATGTCATCACGACAGACTAATTTTTATACGTTGACAATATATTTACAAAAAAGGTTTTAACTTAAGAAAACTACGAAAGAGTTTTCTTTACATATATATCTATGTATCTTATATATCTATATATATCTACTAATAAATAAAATTATAGTGTCTGTTTTTAATATTAAAATAAACGCTTTTTATTAAATGCATATGGATCTATACACGGTATTTATATAGATACCAAAATAACATTTTTTACGATTTTTGTTTGTCTGTCTGTCTGTCTGTTTGTTCCGGCTAATCTCTGAAACGGCTGGACCGATTTTGACGGAACTTTCACTGGCAGATAGCTGATGTAATAAGGTGTAACTTAGGATACTTTTATTTTACATTTTTTTTATAACTGCGAACTGAACAATAACAGTCGCGAGCAGAGCTAGTATATATATATAACCTTCATATTTTTTACAAACTATGATGCTGGAATCCTCTCCTGGGAATATTTGTTTTCCATGGAACGGAGCCTGCATTAGACAAAAAAAATCTCTTGAATTTCTCTCGAATTTCGAATACGGCTACTCGTTACGTATTCTCCTCTTCTTCATCAAAAAGTATTTGAAATAAAAACATCTCTTCATCTGAGCTGTCCATGATGCAAACACGACTTAATTTCATGAAGAGTTGGAGACGAATGAACAATTCGATTCGACGCGTCACAGATAGACGCACAGGAATAAATGCGATTCGCTTCGATTCGACGCGCTTCTGATGTAGTCGACGCTAGGCTTAAGATGACGTTTTAGAAATATCTATCTTATGTAGATTCGGTAAGACTAAGTAAAAAAACAAAAGCTATTTTTCTGGTTATTTCTTTCATTACTGAAGTTTATTTTTACAGTTGGCGTCTAATTTGTAACGGTGTACGGTTCGATCTACTAAATAATTCATATCGTTAAAGTGTATATACTCGTTTGCATTTATTTTAATTTTCGTTGTAATTGTCGTGAAATACATTATTCAAGAAGAATATAAATTTCAAGCTTTAAATTTTTGTTACAAATATAGAATACAGGAGAATTATTTAATTTTATAAAAATAAAAACATTAATATTAGTTAAAAAAAATATCTTTCTTTAAATTAATATTTTTTTTTGCCAAATAACATTAAGAACGCAGTAAAGTTCACTTTGAAGAAAAAATATTTTATCATTGCTCAATACAATGAAATAGCTGACACGTGCCCACTTCGTTCGGCGTCAAACTTTATTACATGTAATGAAATTACACGAATAAATAAATTCCTCCATGAAAAATTCGTTCATTCTAGATAGTCTAATATTTTGTCTAAAAATTCATCTAAATTTAACATCATACTTTTCTTACTTTTCATTTTCGTTTTAAGATAACGTTGCGAATTAGGTACCTACTAAAATCAATGTAATGCGAGTTTCTGCCTTTCTGCACAGCGACGGATTAACCCACGTTAATGTTCATTTTCCGGAATCTTTTAAAGTACCTATTCGTCGAAACAACATAGGTACTGTTCAAGGCAAAGTTTATCTTCGTACAATGATCTCGATGAGGAAGTAAGATATATTCATAAGGCTCTTATTAAACCAGGTTTAATAATAATACCTCATAAATCACTATCCAAATTTTAGTGCATTTGCACACAAAATATATGGCGTACTTTCTAGAGATGGATATGCTGTTTGAGATTATTTCAGTTCTATTAAAAACTAACATTTCTATAGTAGGTAGGTACATTGTATCAATAACGTGTCACCATTGACACCATTACATCCTCGTCGACGTTAGGGGTTAAAGCGGTGTACTACCTACTTCCTTTTTATTACTTGTTTGATAAATGTAATTTGCTTTGGCAAAAAACTTATTATTACAAAAATAAATTGTAGCTAACTGTAGTAGTGTGTAACTCTAGTAAGTAAAAATAAATAGTAGCTAAGTGTAGTAGTTAACTGAGGTAGGGCACAGCAGGAAATTTCCTGCTCAAAATATGGAGCAGCCCGACTGGGGTAGTAGTACCTCGACCTTATAGAAGACCACAGCTAAATAATACTGTTTTCAAGCAGTATTGTGTTCCTGTTGGTGAGTAAGGTGACCAGAGCTCCTGGGTGGGATTGGAGATAGGGTCGGCAACGCGCTTGCGACGTTACTGGTGTTGCAGGCGTCTATAGGCTACGGTAGTTACTTACCATCAGGTGAGCCGTACGCTTGTTTGTCGACTTAGTAACATAAAAAAAAGTAGCATATGGCACTCGGGAATAACGTGGCTGTACTAGTAAAAGAATTTTTAAAATCGATTCAATATTTCTAGAAATTAGTTCCTACAAACTTAAAAGCAAATTCATTACGTCTTTGTATACAAATATGTAAGTTTAAAAGTGGTGAAAATTTTATGTAAAGAATTTACCGTTACATTTTTAGCGTGTCATAGTCGTGATTAAATATTTAACATATAAGAAAAACCTCTATATAGCGTGTATCTACACAGTTGTAAACAACAAAACTAATAAAAAAAATGTTTTCGCTCTAATGCCATGTCTGTCATGTGTGCCATGTCTCTTATGCTGATACTTTATAAAATAATAATAAAAAAATAGATTATTGATTCAAATGTTTTGCACATAAAGTAAGTATTAAAGCAGATGCGAAGGTTGTTTAACACACTAATCAGATGATTAGTGTGTTAAAACAACCTTCGTTTTATTAATATATTGTAATACGAATATAATTATGGAAATATTTAAGATAGTTGCTCTTTTTTTTTTCAAAACTGACCGACCGCGACCTGGCGTATTACGTGCCTCCATGTTTCTTTTTTTTTTTTGTAAATGTGTATATTTTTTAAATCTATTACATAAATCTTGTCCAGGCAATAATGAACGCAAGAAAAAGAATGATCCAATTTGGTGCAGTTGTCCATAAGTTCCATTTATGTTTATACTTTATATAGATCTTATGAAAATAATACATGTTAATAATTATAGACTCTAGCACACTCAGTACGAGTGACGTAGCTAGCGAGGTCCCTGACCTATCAGTGTCAATGTTTTTATTAGAAACTAGCTGCGCCACGCGGATTCGCCCGCTTAAGGCCAATGCATACGTAACGTGTTTTTTCCCGTACGGGACGGGACGTGAAGTTCGTTTCATACAAAATAACTTGCCCCGTCCCGTACGTGATTCCGTTGCGTATACATTGTCCTATACATCTCTTGCTCTTTGCTATACATTTTGTATGAAACGATATTACAAAACTTCACGTCCGCGTCCCGTCCCCGTCCCGTCCACGTTACGTATGCATTGGCCTTTAATTTCCAATCCCCTGGGAGTGTTGGTATACAAAGTAGCCTATGCTAACAGGCTATCTACCTACCAAGTTTAATTAAAATCGGTCCAGTAGTTTTTGTTTATAAGAGTAATAAACATACATACATATTTACATCCTTACAAACTTTCGCATTTATAATATTAGTAGGAAGTAGAACTTGATACAAAATACGACAGTTAAGTTTTTATTTAATGTCGATACTAAAATTACATATGACGTGGCTGTATTTTTTATTACTGATGGCGACTTATTTTTTATAATATACTAGCTGACCCGGCGAACTTCGTACCGCCTAACAATCGATTCTTTATTTTAATAGGTACTTATCCTTCCCGGAACCCCTCCACTAAAACTTAAACTTTATGGTATGGTATTAAAGTTCAAATTGATTTTTAAGTATTATTACGTATCTTTTGTATGGGAATATAGAAAAGTGTTGTTTTTAGACTTTTCCGGCAATTTTTTAAAATTTTTCTCTCCGTAACAACCATCCTCGTACTTCAAGGAATATTATAAAAAAATAATTAGTGAAATCGGTTCAGGTGATCTCGGTTCAGCTGATCTCGAGATTTGCGCTTAGCAACAAATTCAGCGATTCATTTTTATATATATAGAGATTATATTTTTTAGATTCTTTTATTTTGTTACAGTTAAGTAATCGAGAGCCACTTCAAATAAAATTCGCCTTATCGATTAGTTTACTTTTGTAACTAAAAATGTGCTATGGAATTTATTTCGAAATAGAATGACACAAATATGTATATTATATTTAAAAGCAAATATTTTTATAATATTAGATATTATAAAAATATTAACTTTATAAGTCGAATTTGCTTCTCAAGCAAGCATGTATCACTTACTTCATGTAAAAAAAGATTACTTTAATTTATTGTTTAAAAAAAATTTGGACAAAAATACTGAGAAATGATGAGAATTTAGTTTTAAAAAAAATTACCGATGCTAGGCTATATGTATAATAATTATGAATATTAAATTCATCTCTACCGGCGACGAATTCGTATGAATATATTTAATTTTGTGATTTTAGTTATTGTTTTTAAGAAATATAATTTATGTATATCTTTATTTCTATATATCTTTGATTTTGGCTCTTGTTTCTAAGAAATATAATTTGTCTATATCTTTATTTTTTATACTTGATATGCTCTTAACATTCTTAACCCTGCAGTCGCACTACATGTTTTTGCTAAAAGTGCTTTGTACACCGTGTTTTTAAATTTTGTACATCAAAAACGTTATCATTTTGTTCAAAATTTTTTGAACGACATATCAATATACGATAGGCATAGATGTGTAGATAAGGCGGCTATATAAATAGGTAGGTCTATTAGAAAATTTCAAGGATAAGTATGTCGGTTTGAGCAAATTCGCATTGACCTGGATGTAGATGAATCAAAAATTGGTCAACTAGATTTAAGATGACTAAATTATGAGGAAAAAATCTTTAATTAGATAGTGTTTCGTTGCCATGTTTTAAGCTAGGATAAATTTCAAAGTTATAAACAATACATAACCTTTATTTTATTATAATAATAAAAAATCGCTAATTGTGTTGCAAAGCGTAAAACTCGAGAACTGTTGGAACATTTCGGTTTTAAAAAAATTTGGAGTTCTTATAGTTTGAACAAGGTTTTAACGGAATGAAACATTAAGAAAATTGAGCAGTTTGTAAAATTTCAGATAATTTTACTATTATTTAAACATCACACATTATAGTTGGGAATTATAACACATCGAATTTTAAAAAGATATTACCGGTTAGACGACCTCTGGTCTAGTGGTGCGCGTGACGCCTACACCCGGCGGTCGCGGGTTCGATTCCCGCTCGGCGTATTCGTATTTGTACAAATGTTTATGCCCGTTCTGAGAGTCTGTCCTTGTGCAACACGCAAAAGCAGCGTGATTGATTAAGCGCTGATCCTTCGACACGAAGAAAAGAGGCCGATGCCCAGCAATGGGATGTTGCAAGCTTAATCGCATCGCATTACCGGCTAGCTTAAGTTTCGTAGAGCGTTGTAGTTATAACTTTACAAATTAAAAAAAATTTGTCAATATGTCAGTCTTTGTTATAATTTTTAAATAAATTGCTATAAAAGTTCATAAAATGTATCGTCAGTGTTATCTTGTTAAATTCTAACGATTTCAATTCACTACGTTTCCGTTTTTCTACGGAAAATTTTACATATTTTTTATTTAATTTTTCGATAAATAAACATATAAATAATACAAGTACAAAAAAAATACAATATTACACCCCATCTCAGGACGGGAATCGATCCCACAAGGGCCTACAGGGGCTTCATAAGTCAAATGATGTATGAACAAAATTCTCTCTAAAATTTTTTGTTTTAGTTGTTAATTCGATTTGCTTGCACTTTTTGTTTAGTTAAGCAATAATTATACAAAAAAAAAAAAACAGTACATTTTGTAATGTATTAAGCGCTAATTCCGTCGATAAACTGTTAGGCAGTTTGGCGGGTTAAGAAATTGTAAAAGTATTTGGTTCAAAATAAAGAATTTATTTATTTATTTAAATATTAAAATCTCTACATTCTAGGTGGTAGGCCACAGAGAAGGTCTAGAAATGATGGAGTCAGCTGACCCGCTGGTGCTGCTGGTGCTGCTACCAACTATACCAGTCACGCTGATAAGCGCTAAGATGTACAACTGGGAGGATTCAGTGCTTCTCTTCTTGAGGAAGTATTGTGCGAAGATTCCCGCCCTCGCGTATATCCTGCCGTTTGGCAAGTGAGTATTTTTTACCGAGTTCAAAAAAGGAAGCGCTGCTCAATTCGACTGCATTTCTTTATATATTTTTTTATATAATGTTATTTTTTTATACAAACCTTGTTCTGTCAATACTGAACAAAAAATGCAATGCAGTCGTTCGGAAATTATATATATGTATACATAGGATGTTTTTTTATAGAGGTATAGAACTGAAATGGAATAAAATAAAGATATTTTTTTATAAATTGAGATGAAATTTACTTTATTTGAAAGATAATCTTCTGGCATTATAATTTAAATATGACTGCTGGCATAAGACCGCCATGGCCGACTCGGAGGTAGTCTAATCTGGAGGTCCAATTTTCGATAACTTTTTCTAACATTTGTGGCCATATAACGGCAATAATGCGGCGAATGTTGTCCTCCAAGTGGTCAATCGTTTCGGACTTATCGGCTTAGATTAGCGACTTAACATTTCTCACAAAAAATAGTCTAGCGCCGTTAAATCGCAAATATTGGAGGCCAATTCACGGGTCTGAAACGTGAAACTATGCGGTTAAAAAACCTAGTTTCCTTCAATAAATCAATTACTATTTATATATTACAAATTACAAGTAGCCTATGTCCTCTCTCAGACTCTAGACTCTGTATACCAAATTTTATTTAAATCTGTTCAATAGTTTTGGCGTGATTGCGAGACAGACAGACAGACAGACAGACTTTCGCGTTTATAATATTAGTATGGAATATGGATTACTATACAAGCTATATACCAAAAAAAATCAGTTCGAACTTAGTTGTTAAAGTCAATTTTAAATATATTTTATATATGCATTTAAGGAGTATTTAATTGTCTATTAAACACAATTTATTTCATTAAGCTAGCATTCTTAGTTTGCGAGATTTTTAGAATTCTTTAAGTGACCCGGATTCATTGCTCTCGTGTGTATTATTTCATTTCAAATTATTAAATCATTTAATATACTTAGTAGTCTATGATATGTTATGAAAAATATTGTTTTCTTTTTCAGCGTGGAAGGCGACAGAGGAGCCATCGTATCAGGTCAGCAAAATAACACAAATCAAAATGGAAACTCACATTTGTCTCCAACAAGAATATTTTGTTCCGCTTTACTGCTGCCAACCATTTCCACAATAATTGGTAAAATGTTTTTCCGTTCCGTACAGAATAACTTACACAGAACCATTCTAGGTGGTCTTACATATATAACTATTAAAGGAGCATTAAAAATATACCACAAACAGATGCTATACATTAGACATTCTAGTAGAAAAATTCTAGATTATACAGAATCAAATTTGAAATTGTATAGAAGCGCTATGGCGTCTAGTGCTAATGACGCCGTATCCAGTACGAATGATTCCGAACAAGTTATTTAAAACTATAATTTTTTTTTAATTAATTCTTATACCGTTATTGTGATATGACGGTCGTACTTTTAGTACATCGGATGTGATAAAATACTAATTGACTGCTTTTTAACTTTTTTTTTATTTAATTTTGTTTATAAGATCACTCACCAATTGTCGAGTTTTTACTTACGCTAGATAAAAAAATGTTTTTTGTTTTGTATAGTTCTTTTTTACGATGGCAACTTTTATAAATAAATGTCTGATTTTTTTGTTGTTTAAATTTTTTTCTATAATAGATGTAATAGTAAAGTTAAAATATTGCAAAATTAAAGAGAATTAAAAATATTAAAAAAATTAATTTTAAAACATATCCCAATCTCTATATTAGGAAATAAATAAAGTATAAATAGAATATTATTTTTTATAATAAAAAAGCTTTTACTGTTATAGTATACTTGCCTTGACCTAATAACTATGTTATTTAGCCATATGCATGTTTTTAAATTATAATTTTATAAATACTAGTAGACTTATTAATATGGCAGACATACTAAAAGAAAAAAAAAAAGTAGGTTATTTTTTAATTCCAAAATTATATACCATGCTTATTTTGTCATAATAAGTTGGATGATATTAATTTGACACAAAATTATTTTGTGAATCATGTAAATAAAAGTATTTTGTAAAAAATAATCTTCGAAAATTCGGTGCCAACGTATTTTAAGAGATTGTAATGAAAATTGTTTTTAAATTGAAAACTTTTCTTGATTACTCAACATGTGTTTAGTTCTATCATATATTTATTCAAAAAACGATGCGTTTTGCTAACTAACCGTTAAATTTGAAAGACGTGTTTGAAATTTAAAAGAGAAATAAGAACTTATTTGAAATTCACAATATGTATTTGAAATGAGGGTTTTTTTCTGAAAACTAACCGAGCTATCAAAAGAATTGAATTGCTACGATTTAAAATTTCAAGTTAAAATGTAAATTTTAAATTTATACGTTTTGATGATGTAGGTGTGTATTTTCGATAATTCCGCGCGGAATATACTAGTTAATTACTATTGCAGGTCGTCTAATTGTGAAATAGCACAGAATTAACATCACGTCTGTTAAATTATTGGCATCTTAAAACCTCTACAATAACCTCAGCTTAATACATTTTTGTTTTCATTAATTAGCTATAGTTGACAAAATCACGGTTTACAATGGATGGATTATAAACTGACGATGTTCAAAATATGTCATTTAATAAACTTTTGGCGTGTATACATAATTTATTTATTATTTTTACTATAATTATATTTATATTAATAACATGCATTTGCTGTTTACATTTACATTGCTCTGGATTTATTGTTTAAAATATCATACAATTTGTAAAGAAAAAAAATTATTAAAGTTGCATTCGTTTATTAGTATAACTTATGTTAAATTACTTAAACAATAGTAATGATATTAAATATTAGTAAACTAAAACTTAAACAACAAAAACAAAATAAGTAAATGATATAGTAAGTGATATATGTATAGAGATGATCCGTCCGTTTGGTCATCGTTTTATCGTCTTGTTAATATTTGTAATAATATAGAATTTAAAAACAATAGTAATTGTTCCGTGTGCCTTCATAGCTGTATATGAATGCTGAAACATTGAAAACTATTATATAAAAAAAACTATTATAAACTATTATCTGTTAAAATTTTAGTCTTAAAATTTTGAAAAAAAAAAACCAATTGAAAATAATATAAAAAAATCTCAGTTATTCATTCATTATTGTGTCTAAAACGCCTTAAAACAATTCAGATATCTATTTAATAGTCTAATATACTAGCTAATATTGCCCTTGAATCAAATTTAATAATGTTCATTTGAAGTCAACTGATGATAAGTGCTGCATCCACAAAGTATACAAGGAGTCCGAACGGTATAGGCTTTTCCACAGTATTCATTGTACACAATAATACAATCATATCTTAGTTCTCTTTTTTGCCACTGCACACTGGCTACGCTTGAATTTAGAACGTACCATTAAATATTTAAACGTGTACTCTCTTGAAAATGGCGCGCTCTAAATTAGAACTAAAATTCAGTCGTTTAAATTGAGACCATTCGTTTAACATTACGTTTGGACTCCTTGTATTTATATTTCGTGGTGAGAGATTATTACGATAGTGTCATAACTTTTGTCACTGCTATCGATAGGTGCGGTCACGTGGTGCGGAGCGCGCACGCCTGTTGAGTGACGTTTCATTGTAATTGGTTATTTTTTAAAACATAATCTATCGTCATGCCTCTGGCGGCCGTAAATTGAAAAGAAAAGCGCAACCATTAAGCCGATGTACCCCCACTACTAACTGTTATTGCACGATCTGTGTAGAAGACAGTGTATAGCAGTGTGACACAAACACAACTGCAATAGTAGACTTTGACATACGTCGGTCAGTTGTCAATTTTTGACAATCTTTCATACTATGTTGGCCATCTTTAGTAGACATAATTATTGTCACTATGGGTATGGTGTTATTGACTATATTTTTTTATGTTATTGTTGATATTAAACTCGGTCAATTGTGTTGTCAATGATTGAACATTGATTGACGAATTTTATCGTAATTGTAATAACAGTATGATTTGGCGTCTCAGTATTTTTAGGAAATATGAAAAAAAAATTAGCCTGTGTTTACATGTAGTTAAAAATTGTTTTCTATGTCGTCACATCAACAAAATATGGCGTCGGCATACAAATATTTTGAATTCATTTTCTTCTCATTTAGAAGTATGTTCCTCCATGACATTTATTTGTATTAAGCTTATTAAAATTTTAATATACTTACATAACGTTTATGTACCTATGTACATCTTGTAATAATATTTATACAAAAATGTTTCATTTTTCAAGGTTAATCTAAAACTCAGTAAATTGATAGCAATATAAAAAGTAAGTGTAGGAATAGACGTACATAGACACCACGCATATTATATAAACTTTATCACCACGCTTAAACGATTATAAACTAAACAAAATTTTTAATAATCAAAGAGTTTTAACATGTTTTGTTATTTTATTTTAAAGTTTCTCTACGATATTTATTTGTAAAGGGTCAAGTATTTAATATTATTAGCTACTGTAACACTGAGCGCGGTATTTGTGTAGACTTATTTTAATTTTTTCTTTACTTGTACAGTAAATATAAATAATATTTGTAAATTTGCAGTGTTTTATTTTTCCTTATGAACATAATTCTTATAAGTTCGCGTCTTCTATCCTATTTGACTTAGTAGAGTGCTAGCCCAGTCGAATAAGCATTTTAGAGTTTACCCAACGAACGGAACGAAGTAGGGGGACCAGGCTTGTTGATTGTCAGGTATAAATCGAAAAATATCGATCCTACAAAATACAATCTTTTCTAATAACTTCAAAAATTGATAAGAACCGAAATTGTAGAAAATTAAATTTTAAACAACTTTTGTAATAACTATTTTTCGTGTAAAATTGAAAATAAACGAGTTATTCAAGATATAAAAAATAACCCTTTAAATCAAGATGGTGGATGAAGCAACAAGTCTGGTACCCCTACTTTTTGAATTTAGACTACCAGTGAACCCCCTCCCCCAACGAGTTCCGAAGGAAAATTGCTGCTTCCGATTTTTGTAAATCTCAGCCCGTTTTTGAGCTAATTCGACTGGGCTATGCGGTAAATTTAAAAAAGGGCGTTGTTTGTGTGACATTTAAGTGTATGTATATATGTATGTGTGCGTGTGTGTGTTTGAGTGAGAGTGCGTGCGTGCAAGTGTTTGTCTCTATCAGTGTGTGTTCTTATTAACTGTTGTACCTATGAGCCTATGAGGTATTGATAATTATATACCGCTTCAAAATTAAAATTAGACTGCAATTATCGAGTTCGACAAAAAAAAATCCATTTCGAGTAAAGTATCAAAAAAACTCACGTTTTTAAAAAAAAGGCGAGATCTAAGAGAGATATTGCAAAATAAATAAATTACCAATCGAGCGGAGTAACAATTTTTAATTAAATTAAGTTACATGAAAGAACAATTTGCTACGTATAGTACCCGGCCATAAATATTGCACATCGACCTTTGGAAAGAGATAATCGGCTAATTTCGACTTCGTAGAGCGTTATAGTCCAAGATCCCAGACCCCAGACTTCCTTGTTTCTGATTGACAAAACATTACAGTATACATCGTAGTATAAAGAGTTGCTAAAATATTTTCTACATGTTTTAAAATATAGTAATATAATTAGTGTCTGACGATAAATACTAAAATAGCTGGTTAATAACATTTTTACGTATATAAAGCAGCCAAATTTAAAAAAATTGTGAAAGAACGTTTGTGTACTAAAGGATATTATTCGATTAACGATTTTATAGCAGACAGTACGCCTTGGGAATGATGTGATCGCCGCCAGGCTATTTCAACCTATAAAATTATTGTAAATTTCAATCTGCTTTGGAAAAAAACATGATTAAAAAAAATTATATTAGTCCCGCTGAGTTTCTTTCGCCAGTTCTTCTCAGGTCAGAGGCTTTTTCTTTCCGAACTGGTAGTAGACTCATGACGTTCAGTAAGAAATTGTAATAATTTTATGCTGAATAAAATATTTTGAATTTGAATTTAATATATTTTGTCCTTCAAAAAAATATGACAGGTGATCTGGGAACTGGGTTCTTACACTATTAGATCTGTCATATGAAATACTGACAGTCCGATACGTCTCATAGGTAATGTGCGTCAGAGATAACGCTCTACAAAGTTCAAATTAGCTGATTGTCTCTTTCTAAAAGTCGATGTGCATTATTTACGGCCGTGTACTATACTTAAACGATTACGTAATTCGTTTGTTGAGGACTAAGTACCGCCTGATTATGTTTTTCGAAGAATTTTATCAAATTGTATAATGCATTTTTATTAGTTAAGCTGATATTTTTTTTATCAGTTTTTTAAAATGCATTCAAGATTTTATTAAAATATTGTTTTTTTATTAATTTATAGATAACAATGCTACAAAATGGGTTTTTTATCGTATATTTGCAAACCATCTCCGTTATAACCTTGAACAACATTGCTTATGCAAGACATAACTAAATTTGTAATGATTGACAGTTTCTATTAAAAGAGTCTGGGGAGTTTCTTGGCGATTCCCTTTTGAGTCTCTACATTCCGAAGCATCACTATAAACATTGTTGATTTACCAAACACTAATAATTATAATATATACCAACATATTATAAATATTGTTTTCTTATATACCTTAGTCGGTAAACAATAGTGATGCAACGGAAGTGTCTTAACGGAACCAGAAACGGAAACAGATGTCAAAAGTAAATTTTAGCAGAAACGGAAACGGAAACGGATGCAGAAACGAAAGTGTAAATAATATGAAAAAAAATTAATAAATTTACAAATATATTTCTTTATTAAGTATTAAATACACACTAAGCCTAGATAAGAAATATTGCAACTTAAAATTATTTTAATATTCAAAATTTAGTAGTGGTAAGTGAAACTTTCGACTCTCAACCGTCGTAAACTTCCGTTTACATCTCCGTTATAAAAGTTACGGAAACAGAAGCAGAAACGGATGTAGAAAAGAGCGCGGAACTTCCGCACTTGCGGAAACAGAAACAGAGATCTGTTGCATCACTAGTAAACAAGCGTACGGCTCACCTGATGGTAAGCGATTACAGTCTTCTGCAATACTAGAAGCATCGCAAGCGTGTTGCCGACCCTACCCCCAATTCCCCCTAGGAACTCTGGTCACCTTACTCACCACAGAAACACAACACTACTTGAAAACAATATTATATTTAGCTGTGTATATTATTTGTCTTCTGTAAGGTCGAGGTACTACTGGTCTAAGATCCGAGATAGCTAAATATTCCCTTATCTGTTAATTAGATGAAACAATTTTTTATAGGCTGATTTCAATATTGTGAATTTATAAAAACAACCTCTGCCCCCATAAGCCTACTGCAATTTTTTTTTATCTTTTCTCTCTCATGTTAATTACATGTAGTAAGCTGAAACCGTTAATATTTTACATTATATACCTGACTGTAGTAGGCACCCATCTCTATGATTGCTACACTTGCACCCATCTCTATGATTGCTACACTTACAGTCAGCAGTAACAGTTAGCAGTAACCTGGCCGTATGTCGGACTCAGCACTTGGCGGTGCTACTGTACTAAACCCCTGCGGGAGCCTTCAGCCGCATTAATTGGAGGGTCCCGGATCTGCAGGCAACAGGATCCCTCCAGCGACAGGCTGGCCTCGGCGAAAAGGCCAGACGTCCGCTCCATGGGGACTGTCCGGCTCACCTCTGAACAGTCCCGATGACGCCGTGTCTAGCAGGACCGGGTTCCCGTCCCGGCCCGACACGGGCACAGGGACGTTACTGGAAGCGCATTAAGTAGCGCCTCCTACGCACCCCCATTCGTCGCCCGCGGGTGGAAGCCACGTCGGCGGCCTCCTCTCTCACCCGCTCGTCGGCCTCCTTCTGGGACATAACTGTCTCGTAGAAGGAGACCATCGCCTTCCAGGACTCGTCGTCGCCGAGCATCGCGGTGATGACGCTCGGGAGTGACAAGTCCCCTCCGAGGACCGACGTCAGACCCTGACGCAGTGCCGCCTATCTCGGTACACCTCGAGGGTGTGCTGAGCAGAGTCCACCGCCGCGCCACAATCGTAGTTTATTTGTCTAATTTTTTTGTTGCCACGCCATTTATCATAAACCTTGGAAGTAAATGTAAATTTAAGTTTCTATAGATTAGAACAGAATTTAATATCAAACATGAATAGATTAAGTTGTATGTATGTAACCTACCTACTTATCTTAAAATTAAATTTACTATTAAAATATATTAGATATTCTTTGTAACTAAAATCTATATTATGATACGACATTTGAAATCTTGTAAAAAAAAATAATATTAAGCTAGATATAGTATTTTACCAGTACCTAATTAGGGTAACGTACTAAAACGTTATCTCATATAGCCAATCCTTATTTCCGTTAACATCAATCGTTAGCAATATCAATAATATAATAAAGAGAAACAACAAATAAAATCATTATCCTTATAATGATAATCTAATTCATTATCATAAAAACGTTATCGATAAGTATATCAAAAGTATCTAATCAAACACGGTAAATAATATAGAGTGCAGAGTGTAATCGTTTGCACTTGTGTTCACGCGTGTTATCAGTAGCGAAAATATTGCATTTTCAAACAAGCTTATCTAGCGGTGAAACAATTGTGGGTAATTAGTGTTTCAGGTTTTAATACGTGTTTATCGTTTATGTGATGTAAGGGTTCTGATATTGCGGAATAATTATTATTCGGAATCGCCGTTTCGTTTATTTCGTCGCTTGAATTTTTGCGTAAGTTTTACTGCTTAAATACGTAGGTATAAATTATTATTAAAGACCCTTTGTATATGAATTTTGTGAGTGATTTTTAATGATTTGTTTTATGCTGAACACAGAAAATGTTATTCTATAGATGTGTTCTATATAAAAAACAGAGGATATAAAAGATGTTGATTTTGATTTTTCATTACCACCATGCAGTGTAAGTAAGTCTTTGCATAACAGTCATTGTCTTTTAGGGTTAGCCAAAAATGGTATGATATTCAGCCATCAATCGATTAAGTAGATGAGTGAAAATGGCAAAATTCATCAAGTCGATCTTTTACACAAATGACAGAAGAAAGAATTCCAAGCATGAAGAAGGTGACGAAGAAAAGGTTACAAACGCGCTACCGTTAGATGGCCGAAGAAAACTATCTATATCTAGATCTGGCAGAATGAAACACTCTAACAGGAAGCGTCATTCATTATCTTTAGAATTGTATAATCAGGTAAGTTTTATTTAGGTACTTATTTTATGAATTCAGACAAATAATTTGCATAATTTTAAGATATTTATAAAAGTTATTACCTACTTTTAGCACGCACGTAGCAGTAACGTAGTACGAACACTTACTACGGTGCATTTTACTATTTTAAAATAATCAATATTATTTAATGCCAATCGTTATTTTACTACGAGTACCTGGGTGACCGAGCCTAGCTCGGTATTTTCATTTTATTTTTTGTTTTTTTTTCTCCGTAATTTTATATTTTAATTTTATTTAAATAATAAATCACGAGTGAAATTAAAAAAAAAAAGAAAAAAAATTAATCTGAAGACTGAGATTCGAACCCGGGTCAACATGATTTGACACCCGCCGATTAACTAATTACGCTAATACAGCTATGATAATAATTGTTAAATTAAGCTTCGTATTATAATGATATTTTTTCATTGCCTAAAAACAGGGATAAAACGACATTTTTTTAAAATGAATCCTAGCTAGATCAATTTTTCGCCCCCGAAATCCCCTGTATACTGAATTTCACGAAAATCGTTGGAGCCGATTCCGAGATTCAGATTATATATATATATATATATATATATATATATATATATACAAGAATTGCTCGTTTAATAGTATAAGATTAAAGGTGATTGAACGTGTTTAATAGTAAATGACACAATGTACAATTACTATGTTTATTGATACTGTAACAGAAGTGCCCAAGAGTACCTATGTCTTATTTTCAGGAAATTCAAATGACTGAAAAGAGGAAAAGTATCGAAATTCAAACGAATCAGAAGCCCATTATTATGGATACGCAAACGACAAACGTGCAACGCAGTTGTACACCTCCTTTGAAAACTCCTGAAGAGGAAATTGATAGAGCGTTTGAAATTATCGAGAAGATATAGGAAGGATTAACTGTAAGAATAATAGTTAATTATGTAATGGTAGTATTAGTTTTGGTATGATTTGTGTATTAATGTGCGTTGTAGACAACGTATCTTATGTCGTAGGAATTGTTGTTTACAATAATGATGTATAGGTTTGATTTATCAAAAGAAATGTAATAAAGAATCGTCTTGGTTATGTTTTGTAATCAGTAAAATGTTTGACTTTTTTCTACAATTTTGTATGGGATTAGATTGTTCGAGTAGTACCTAGCTACTTATCCTACTTGCACAAAAAGCTAAAGGTAAGGTTTAAGCTGTTTCGTAGGCTGAGTCAGGGCACCGGATATCAACAGCCTCTTTCCTGTCCATACCTTTTACTGCTTTCTTAATATTAGCTATTACTAGCATCGTATCGAAGAAAGTGTAGTGACATTTACCTACGTAAAATTTTAAATTTTGACTTTATTGAGATTTTCAAATAAGTATCAAGGAAAGATGTAGGTATATCTTATGTATTGTAAATACTCTTAAAATGAAAATATTATATCATTTACGTCACGTATCTTTTATCATCAGTTTTCTAAGCGTAGGTAAAGTGTCAGTCACTATTATCGCTTATAGATTATTACAACAACTGTCAAGACTTTTGTACAAGTTCGAATTATATATGCAAAACTGTAAACTAAAGTTTATATTTAAATTATATTATTATATACCTAAGTAGTCTAACTAAAGCATAAAAATGAGTTCTATATGTACCTACAATATCTAAGTACAAAAATTTCGTTTTTTTGAAAAAATCTAACGTAATCACATTTTCGATTTTCGAAATAGTAAAAGAAAATCCTGAATTTTCATATTTTCTTTTTATTTTATTTTTTTGTAGATGTCGATGTTTTTATATTTTAAATTAATCTTTTGAGTCTAACAATAATACTGACTTGGAGATAACAAACACGTAACATACATGTGATTGTTTCATAGTCACACAGTCAATATATTTACATTTGTAGAATATTATATTTGAAAATTTGTATTAAAATTCGTCATGTTTAAGTTAAACTTAGATCTACAAGCGTAGGAAAGTAGATTTTTTAAATACAAAAAGAAGAAATAAGGCCGCCCAATCATCTCCTAAAAACCACATTAGGTAGGTACTTATTGATAAATATCAAAAACTCAACACAAGTTGGATTTGCTAGACACCAACTAATTTGTCCGAACAACCAAAAATATGTCACAATTTTTTCGCCACTTATAGATATTAGGCAGTAGACGCCCAAGACAAGAATATTATTTATTGTTTGATATATAGATATTATGAATGAACCAGTTTTTTGCAATAAAACATAAGTCCTATTGTTAGTAGTCATAACATTATAGGTATAATATACTGTATAGTCTGTATATCAACAATAGATTAAAGAGTTGTGATTCTTATCATGTCTGCAACATTAGTAGGTAATATAAGTCTAATTGAGTTTTATGTAGGTACCTACAAAAGGAAATTATATACTTACGTATAAGTATGTCTGTTATAAGTGATTAACTTTATATATAGATATTAGAAAGTTCTGGAATGATTTTTTATTTTTAGATGTTGTCGTTTGAATTATTATTTTTAGTATTTTTTTTTAATTATGCCGTGTCTAAAGACTTCTAGGTAGTTTACACAAATGCAATAAAGATTCTTTTTTATTATTTTCGAGTTAAATAAGTTGCAATTAGTTTGAATATGAAGAAAACAAATCAACATTTTTAATCTTTTGTTATTAATTTTTGTAATACGTTCATTATTTCAAGTGCAGTTTATGTGTGTTAAGCTTGTATAGCTACATTTAAGTATGACATTAAAGACTGATTTCACAAAAATTCGATATGCATTTTTAATCTTGCCTCCCGATAACAGTTTTATTAATAATTTACTTGCATTAAACGAAGCCATAATTTACATCGTAATGACATAATTCTAGTGCCGTGTCGGCGGCACTTGAAACACGCACCGGCGCGGCGGTCGCGGGTTCTATCCCGCTCGGAGAGGAGATTTATTTAAATACAAATATTCACTTCCTATCAGGTCTGGTTGTCTGTCATTGTGGCTCTCACCACTGTGCCACGGAGAGCACGTTAAGCTGTCGCACACTTTATTGGTAAACCTAATAGCGATCGTTACTAGTAGAAGAGAATATATCCATTATCCACCAACCCACATTGGAGCAGCGTGGTGGATTAAGCTCCAATCCTTCTCCTACATGGGGAAAGATGTCTATACCCAACAGTGGGATGTTACAGATTGAAATATTTATGCCCAACGTATCTAATTCCGATATTATAAGAGAAAAACTTTCTTCAGCTCCTAATTTCACTCTCGCGTCTGTTTCTCTCTCTCTTGCTCTAAACGCGTCAAAGGTACCGAGTATAATTTCAAAAATGAGTCAAAATTATTGCATTCAAATTATATCTAATATTGAAACCCTATTGGATTGTTTTTACAATTCATCGTCTTAAAAGTAGATGTATTTTACAGAGGTACTGAAATATTGACATATTTGTTAGATTTTCGACTCATTTTCAGGATGTAGAACTATTACTAATTATAATTATTAACTATAATTTCTACCTATATAAAAAAAATTAAAACTATAAAAAAGGCCTTTGCCGCCCTTTGCTCCAACTTAGGTACTCAACCTTTTATTTTTTTAATGTAACTAAAAACAAACAAGCGTACGGCTCACCTTATGTTAAGACCGTAGCCTATAGACGCCTGCAACACCAGAAGCATCGCAAGCGCGTTGCCGACCCTATCCCCAATCCCCCCCAGGAGCTCTGGTCACCTTACTGACCAACAGAAACACAATACTGCTTGAAAACAGTATTACTTAGCTGTGGTCTTACCTACTGGTAAATCCGCCACTGCTACGACTACTTCTTGTATTTCGACAGATGATAGCCTTGTTATTATCATTCAAGTCACAAGAACTTTAAGTAATTTAATTTTGAGTACCTGGGTGACCGAGCCTGGCTCGGTATTTTCATTTTATTTTTTGTTTTTCATTTTTTTCCTCGGTATTTTTATACTTTAATTTTATTTAAATAATAAATCACGAGTGAAATTAAAAAAAAAAAAAAAAATTAATCTGGAGACTGAGATTCGAACTCGGGTCAACACGATTTGACACTCGCTGATTTCCTAATTACGCTATTAAAGCTATGATGCCAGAAGTGAAATTAAGCTTGGTATTCTAATGATATTTTTTCATTGCCTAAAAACAGGGATAAAACGACATTTTTTTTAAATAAATCCTAGCTAGATCAATTTTTCGCCCCCGAAATCCCCTGCATACTAAATTTCACGAAAATCGT
Source organism: Melitaea athalia (assembly GCA_905220545.2). NCBI lineage: Eukaryota > Metazoa > Arthropoda > Insecta > Lepidoptera > Nymphalidae > Melitaea > Melitaea athalia. Next base: position 7,212,430 of record HG992199.1, on the reverse strand, counting down.
TGGAGCCGATTCCGAGATTCAGAAAATATATATATATACATACAAGAATTGCTCGTTTAATAGTATAAGATAAGATAATAACAGAAACGGGTAAAAAGTAGGAATTTTATTAATGTTTAACCATTTTAATTAGTGGACCACCTAGATCCTGGACCCAGCTCAGGGGGGGGGGTCATGATGGTGGTGGTGGATCCGCCCTTGATAAAAATGCATTGTATGCATAACTTACATATTGCCAATATACTTAGTGATAACGATTACGATCTAAACACGCACGCTGTGCGTGTTGGTGGTAACGATAATATTAAAGTAATAAGAAAAATATGAAAGAGAGTACTCTTTCATATTTTTACGCTGTCGATAGGCAGGATTTAATTATTAATTGAAAAAAATGTGGTGATTTTGCTGAACTCCCCCCCCCACGTTACGCCACTGTCTGTTTCTAGACAAACCCACGCATAGTACATCAGGCTTTACCGTCACTTATTACGTGCTTTCTATACATTAGTTTGAGGAAAGGATTTGAAGAAACTCCGTAGGTATGTATATAGATATTTATAATTTAACTTTACATGACCGCTCTTTAATTTATTAGGTCGGTTTCTTTATACTAAGTGCCTTAAAATAGCTGTATCAATATTTTATTGATAACTAATCGTCTTTATTGGCGATAAATGTGTAGATGGCAAGAACGATAATACCATCTATTGCTTTTTAATATGAAATACGACGGCGGCGGAAATATACGGCGAGTGACGCCGCGCTGGCGCAGCGGTCACAGCACTGGATTGCGACTGGCTGTTGCGCGGGCGGTTGCGGGTTCGATCCCCGCACACGACAACATTTGTATTGGCATACAGATGTTTGCCGTGGTCTGGGTGTTTGTGCAGTCCTTGTGGGTCTCCCCACCGTGCCTCGGAGAGCACGTTAAGCCGTCGGTCCCGGTTGTTATCTTGTACACCTGATAGCGATCGTTACTCATAGTAGGGAATATATCCGTCAACCCGCATTGGAGCAGCGTGGTGGATTAAGCTCCGATCATTCTTCTACATGGGGAAGAGGCCTATGCCCAACAGTGGGATATTACAGGCTGAATCGTGATCGTGATAAAATACTTTTTCAATATAATTATATATTTTGTATGTATATATTTAATGTTGCTGGCAACTCATATGGGCCTATTATTTTCCCACCAAACTGCTGCAAAATTTATCACTGGAGACAAGAGAAGGAATGTGGCTGCAAAATGACGGGTGTCCCGCGCATTTTGCTGTTTGGGTGCGGGAATATTTAAACGACACATACCCAGATAGGTGGATTGGGCGCTTAGGTCTAATTTTATAGCCACCACGATGCCTGACTTAGGTCAGTTTCAGGTTCAGACCCCTGGATTTTTTTTTATTGGGGATGCATTAAAGAAAAAGTTTATAGGTACTAAAGCAGTGTCGACAATCGAAGAATTGCGCACACGTTTTAGCCACTCGTGAAATTGATTGTATCTGGCTATGCACGCCGTATCAAACGAACATTTATAAGGCGATGCCGAGCCTAGTTTGATGTAATAAATGCATTTCTACTATAAAAACCTTTGTTTTTTTCTTTATCCTAACATTTAAGTGACACAAATGCTAGTGATACCAAACGAACTTACCTACCGACCGTAAAAGTTCTTTCGCTCCTACAAAGTAATTCTGCTTGTCAAGCACTAATTGTTATACCTTTTTAGAAACTACACAAACTAAGCATTTTTTTTAATACTGGGCAATTATAGTGGAATACATAGGATTCTCGAGTAAAAAAAAAAATGACACTAAAATACCTTTTGTATAAATTTATGACCAAATTACTAGACGCGGTAGGAATTTTTTGAAAAAACACCAATTTACAATTTTCAGTGTTGGCAACCCTGGCATAAAAAGTACATTTTCTTGGAGCTCGACATCAGGGCTACCTCCAGTCAACGGATTATCCACGATTTACGACACATCCTGTATATTTGCATCACAAAAATAATTAACATCCAACGAAGTGGGCACGGGTCGGCTTATAATATATACATTTATAATAAATAAGTGTTGAGGATAAAGCTATATGTCACATCCAGTATATAAAATTATAGAACAATTTTTTAGAATCTTATTTCTAACTAACTGTGCCCGCGACTTCGTCCACGTGGAATCGTTATCAAAATAGTTCTTGTTCAATTCGCAGTTAAAACATTAAATAAATCTAAAGTAAAAGTAGCCTAATTTATTCCTTATTACATCAACTATCTGCCAGTAAAAGTCCCGTCAAAATCGGTCCAGCCGTTTCAGATATTAGCCGGAACAAACAGACAGACAGAAAAAAATTGTAAAAAATGTTATTTTTTTGGTATATGTTATATATGTACCGTGTAAACATACGTGTATATGAATTTAGTAAAAAGCGGTTATTTTAATATTACAAACAGACACTCCAATTTTATTTATTTGTATAGATTAAAACAAAATATGTTTTTTAAACAGTTTATTTCAATACAACTAATTGAATATATATATAACGTTATGTAATGTTGTAACTAAATTTTCATTTTCTTCTTCTTGGGTTTGATTGGCAGGGGACCGGCAATTTTAAAAACAGTACTGAAAAAAAAAATTCTTTACAACTGAAGAAAAAAAGTCAAACAAGATAGGTAGGTATTTAAAATCAAAGATAATATATGTCGGATCAGAAGAGGAGGGCCGAACTGGTTTAATAACAATGTAAGTTAACACAAGATAGTTACACAGATTAGTTAACGGGATGGAAGCCGAACTACTCAGCATACGATGGATTCACCGAGTGGGTACCGAGTCTATCGCGTGGCAGAGGGACAAACTCTGAGCAGTGCCCGGGACTTGCGACCACGGGTGTAGGTTTAAGGGGGCGCCCCCAAAGATACGTCTATCTAACGCTCACCTTCACTGCTCGAGTTGCCCGCCTTGTCTTAGTAAAATTATAGATCGTAATACAATATGTGACAATTCGTTGGTAAAAATTAATTATTATCGAAAGAGTCGTAAGTTAAGCTACTAGCAGGACACAACGAGTGCAACGTGCCAAGCCAGAGCCAAGACTGCTTTAGCTGCGGTTGCAACGGTCTTTTATGCACGACAGAATGACTCGAATAATAGAATGACTGAGGGTAGATGAATATCGACAATAGCGCAGGTACCGACATATATATTTAATTTTATTATGAAATAGAATATTTATAAAAGATTATTATAATATGATGTCACTATGAACAATTAAAAAAAAATATTTTAATAAAATTAAAATCTTATACTTACTGACAAGTTGTGCAAATCGGGCTGAATTTACAAAACACTGAAACAAAGAATAACTTTTTGTATAATTTAGTCAAGTTTTAAGTCGTTTTGTAAAGTTATAAAATAAAGTTATTGTTGAGTTTAGGGCCCGTTTCACAGGTTGCTGAAGTTTCAGATTGTTATCTGACGTATAATGGTAACCAACAAATAACAGTTATGTGTTTTATGTTTCATCATTATCTCACTCGCTCTGTCACTTTAAATATAGATATAGGTATTAAAATTTAAAACACACCAAAAGTTATACCTAATATAGTACCGTTAAGACACAAAATTAGGCTCTTTTAGAACATATATCGCCATACAGATATAGCTCTTACTGCAACTATTTTAGAGTGACTTAAACAAATTATGCGAGTACTGTCATTTGTTTCCAAAATAAAATAAAAATATATGCTAAACATATCATTTCAATAGCAGAGGAGCCCAGAATGCTAAATGTGTAGTCACTCGAGCGTTTTGAAGACCTATTGGATCGTGAAGATTAGATTCTAAAAAGAAAAAAAACTTTATCTCTCTCTCATCTCTTTTAGTGTTGAGGGAAGCGTGTACATATTTTCAAAAATGTAAAAAAAAAGATTTAAAAAAAAATTCTCAAGCGCGTCAGATTGTGATAGCGCATATAGACTACAAACTTCTGTTTACAGAGAGATATTAATCTGACAGAGTGCTCGGTGTGGAAAGCTAGTATAAAGAGATACATGTAAAAAAAAAATTCTCGGGCGTGTCAGATTTTGTAGAGAAGTGTTAATTGAGCCCTAAAAAGTATCCTATTATAAAAACTGACGATTTGGACGTGACCAAAAGTACCTAGTTGATTTTTGAAAATGCAAAAAAAATCGTTACAATAAAATACTCAAGCGCATCAGATTTTTATACAGACGTTTCAACTCGATATACAAAACGGTACCCAACCTTTAATTTGTAAAAGGAATTTTCTTAATCTGACAAACAATTATTGAAGTGATACTTCTTTAGGCGAATGGGGGGTAAAATTTGAGCTACCGGTGACGCGGCAGCGTCAGGGACGGTTGGATTGGTGACCGTCTGGGAACACCGCGTGACACTGGCTTTTTTTCAGTTTATTTTTTTTTGTATTTTAAATGCGTTTTTTTTTAGTAAAACGCTAAACTAGAAAAGATATAGTTAAGTAATGCACTAGCGAATTCAAAATCTATAAAAAAAGTCCGCCATAGCATATCTCTATCTCCTACGGTTGACTTACAATAAGTAGAAGAAGAAGAAGGAGGAGAAGAAGGCGAAGGAGAAGAAGAAAGAGAAGGAGAAGAAATAGAAGATGAAACAGAAGGAGAAGAAGTAGGAAAAGAAGGAGAAGAATGATATGGAGAAGAAGATGGTGGAAAAGGAGGAGGAGGAGAAGAAGGGTGAAAAGAAGTAAAAGGAGAAGAAAGAGGAGAAGAAGAAAGATAAGGAGAAGAAGGAGGAGAAGGAAAGAAGGAAAAGAAGAATAAAGAGAAGGAGAAGGGGAAGGAGAAGTAGGAGAAAGAGGAGGAAAAGAAGAAGGTGCAGAAAGAGAAGAAGGAAAAAAAGAAGGAGAAGAAAGAGAAGAAAAGGGCGGAGAAGGTGCAAAAGAAGAAGGAGAAGAAAGAGAAGGAGGAGATGAAGAAGGAAAAGAAGAAGGAGAAGGAAAAGGAGGAGAAAGAGAAGTAGAAGGAGAAGAAGGGGAAAAGAAGGAGGAGAAGAAAGAGAAGGAGTAGCAGTAGAAGAAGAAGGACTAAGAGGAAATGAAGAAGGAAAAGCAAGAAGGAGAAGAAGGAGAAGAAGGAGGAGAAGGAGAAGAATGAGAGTGTAGTTGTAGTAATGATTAGTGATGAAACGGATAGCAGTTTGGCCGGATACCGGATATCCGGCCAACCACGTGGACGGATGTCCGGCGGGTCTTAGCTGTTTGGTGTATCGCACACACAGACACTTGCGTAGGCGGCGCGCGAACGATCGAGTGGACTTGGTTCGATTCGGGTCTTTTCGTTGATAAGCGAAGTTAACAATTGTTTCATTCATTGTCTTATTGTCTTGATTGCAGTGCAGACTAGAGATGCCACGAATAGTAATTTGGCCGAATACCGAATACCAAATATTCGTCGAGGTTCTTGGCCGAAGCCCCGAACAATAAATGCGATTCGGCCACACTTAGTACTTTCCTAGGACGACAAGTGACAACTCGTTACCGTACGAGTTTAAACTTGCATCGCTGAAGTAATACGTTAATACGAACACGATCATGGTAAATACGAAAACAAATCTGTTTGTCACGATTTTACGCCAAAACTGCTGAACCGATTTAAATGAAATTTAGTACACAGATTCTCTAGAGCCTTATAAAAGGACATGGGCTATAATTTACGCGGGCAAAGTCGCGGGAAAACAGTTACTAATAATAAACAAATTGCTATTCAGTATTCGATCAAATGGTTAACCATATTCGGTCGAATACCCGGATACCGAATATTTGCCGAATATTCGTGGCATCTCTATAGTGCAGACATGTGCGTGTTAACCGTGCGAAGTTTATATCACTGAAAAGATAAGAGAGATATATATCATTTTGATCTTAGGATATATATCACTCAATTGTCTCTTCATCTCATTTGGCTCAGTGAATGACAACTGACAAGTGTTTCATCGTATGATACAATATGAATCGAAAAGATACAGAGCTATAGCTATCTCTCTCTTTCGTATGATAAGCGCCATCGTCCGATCTCGTTTACTCTGGCTCAGTAACAGAGTTACAGCTGTCTCTCTCATTCGCATGATAAGCGCCATCGTCCGGTCTCGTTTACTCTGGCTCAGTAACAGAGTTACAGCTGTCTCTCTCATTCGCATGATAAGCGCCATCGTCCGGTCTCGTTTACTCTGGCTCAGTAACAGAGTTACAGCTGTCTCTCTCATTCGCATGATAAGCGCCATCGTCCGGTCTCGTTTACTCTCTCTCAGTCCGTCAGTATCTCGAAAATGAATCATAACCCTAGTGAGCTGGAGATACATTTGAAATGCAAGTGAGCGGGTGAAAGATTAGCTCAATTGAAAAGAAATGTTTCATTTATATCTTTCTCTCATGAGTTACCCATGTCTAGTGCGTGTTCGTTTTAGGTTATTATTTTATTTGTGCTCTTGTTATTTGAAGTATATATGTTACTGTAAATGCACGAATTACGGTAAATCCTAAGATTTAAGAGTAAAACCTAAGATTTACCAACTCTTAATGGTAAAAGCCCGAATGATTTTGCGATTCGCACTTTTACCACCATTCACTTGGTAAGTCTTAGGATTTTCATTAAAGGCACGGTAAATGTTGAAAAAGACATGTTATAACGTGGCTAGTCTTTAGATTAAGACCCACGTCTGTCTAATTTTGAAGTTAGATAGGTTAGGGTTTTTTTTTTTGTAACGAAATTATGCCGATAAACGGTCTAATTTTGAAGTTAGATAGGTTAGGGTTCTTTTTTTTGTAACGAAATTATGCCGATAAACGGTCTACGGGTCTTAATCTCAAGACTTACCAATTTAAGTTTTTAACTGAAATAAATGAATAAGAATTAATCTTTGTTTTGTTCCCTAAACCAACTTTTACAAGCTGTCAGTGGTAAAACCTAGAATGTACTAAATTATAATAGTAAAAGCCCGAAAAAAATGTCCCAGTTCCATAAATCCTTACATTTACCAACTCATGTCGGTAAATCCTAAGACTTAGCCTTAAACCTTAGGATTTACCGTAGATCGAGCTTTTACAGTAACATATACATAATTCTAAAAGATTTAGCAATGAGCAATGGCATCGGCGAAGAGAAAATCGCATTTATGCGAATATGTACTATTGATATAAAAAGTGAAAATAATAAGTTAGATGTTTGTTTATTATGCAATGTTAACATTACTCGTGGCGGCGAAGGGAAAAAAGCACTATCCGGTATCCGGCCGGATAGTGACAACAAGGCCGAATAGGCCGGATCCCGGATAGTCACCGGATATCCGTTTCATCTCTAGTAATGATTCAGACTAGTAATATTCCTGTCAGTAATAAAAATTGAAATTAGGGTTAAAAAACCTTTGAGGAACCTTTGAGGAGTTCTCAATTTGATTGTATTTTTTTTCTAGGTCGGCAAACAAGCGTACGGCTCACCTGATGGTAAGTGAATGCCGTAGCTTATAGACGCCTGCAACACCAGAAGCGTCGCAAGCGCGTTGCCGACCCTATCCCCAATTCCTCCTAGGAGCTCTGGTCATTTTACTCACCAACAGGAACACAATACTGCTTGAAAACAGTATTTTTTTTTAATAGTAGTACATACCCGGTAATAAATAATGCTTATCGTAATATAAGATTTACCGGTAGGTATAATCTATTTTTTAAGTTTTGGAAAATTAAGTATACAAATAACCAGAAAGCATCAAGGTTGTTAGGCTTTTTGCTTTAAAATCGCGAATTCAACAAAAAGTGATCAACAGCACTAAATTTGTAACTTTTTGGAATGAAGATATAAAAAAATTTATTATAAAAGTAATAATCTCACCGCTAAGACAAACGGAGCACACATATCCGATAGTGAGCAGTTCTCGGTGACAGAAGCAGGCGGCGCGGTAATCGACCCTGCCCCGCCCCGGTAACACCAGCATCTTACGTTCCCACGCTTCCGGTAGGAATACCCACTGTTAAACCAAACAAAAAAAAAACACATATATTTATATACGCTAGAAATCTTTTTGCACAACAGCTGTAAAGTTGTGTAATTTTTTTTTTTTGTATAATACGTATAACAGACTAAATATTGGTTGGAATTTATAAAGAAATGTATTTAAATAAATACAAATTAAATAAATACAAATAAAATAAATAAACTATATAGTGCTGCTAAGAAATATAGGTAAATGTCTATTCGTACATGTATTGGTACGAATCTTGAGCGATCGACGACAGAGTCGGATTTCAGTAAGAAAGTTGAAAAGCCTGGTCTAAAATACTAGATATTTTTAAAAAGGCGCGGGCAATTACGAGCTCGTTGATGCTGTACACTAAATAAAAAAAAAAAAAAAAACGCTATTTAACGGATAACTCTGGTTGACGCATAACGCTATTTGATGGATAGCGCTACGTCAATATAATAAAAACCAGCCATGTAAAAGAGCAGCCACATTAAATGTTGGTAGATAACTAGTACTGGTAACTCACCAACAAGTACTGCAGTAATCCTTCTAAAGACGGCACTTTCAAATAAAGCCCACCGGTGATGTCACAGCCTTGCTGGAGTAAGCTCAAGTGTTTGTCCAGAGAACAGACATCAATTAACACTTGTTGTTTCTGAAAACAAAAATAATCTAAAGTTAAAACAATAAAGTGTAATATTTTGTTGCCTATTGAGGCCTCAGTTATAGCAATGGCTGTTACGCTGGTGGTCAATTTTCGATCCCTGCTTGTGACAAACGTATCGATCCCTGCTTGTGACAAACGTATTTATAGTCTAGAGAGACGGTTGTTGTGTTCTAGGCATTTGTGCCTGTGTATTGCCTCTTTCCAGACCTTCGACATAAATATCTCTAATTCTAATCTCGGAGTAAATTTAGTTCTAGTGGAGATTGTTGAGTGACGTGTCTGTAATAATTTTTCTTCCAGTGATTAGTGACAAAATATTTCAATCCAAGACTAATCTATTTGGGCTAAAGTATTTTTAACCTATCAGGCTGCTGCTACACAGACTAACGTATCTATGTGTTTTACAAATCATCTAAATTAAAACTAAAATGAAAGCAATATTGTAATCAGTTAGTAAAGTCATCACAGCGACTGACTACCACGGTAGTTGCAGGTATAGTCCCTGCTGATAACAATTATTTTCCATACGGATGTGTGTCTAGACACATGTTGTGTTTGATGTGGTCTGGGTGTTTGTTTTGTGTGCTTTCAGTCTATTCAGGCATAGTAGTTCGGGATTTCATTCTATTGGACATTATCAGCTGTGTGGGGCTGGCTATATGCAGTAAAGAATATAGTCAGCCCTCTCTTCCCTGGGTGTCGTATTTATTTATATTTTATTATTTATTTTACACTTTATTGTACACCAAACAAGAAACAAAATAAATAAGCAACATTAACAGCGATTATTAAAAAAAATGTACAAAAGGCGGCCTTATTGCTTGAAAGCAATCTCTTCCAGGCAACCTTAAAAGTCGTTAGAGGCGACTAAGGGATAACACAGTTCCACAACCACCTTGGAACTTAAAAAGCCGACCGATGGCGGGATGACCATCCAACTGCTGGCTTTGAAATACACAGGCCGAAGACGGGCAACAATGCCTTCGGTGCGACGGCGCCAGCCCTGCGGTCACCAACCCGCCTGCCCAGCGTGGAGACTATGGGCACACACATGAGTTCACGCCATATTTGGCGCGAACTTGTGGAGGCTAAGTCCAGCAGTGGACTGCGTTAGGTTGAAGTGAGTGAGGACATTATTAAGTGGGAAGCCTTTATTATATGTATTGTTTTTAAGAACTTATTTTTGAGTGAAAGATTACAAGTTGAATCAGATACCAGCTTAGGATTTTTATGAAACATTTTTATGTTCTGTTATTGATGTGACTAACTGACTACATATAATTTTTTTAAATATATTTTCAAGTAATTAATAATAATTCAATATTTACCTGTGCAGTAAAAAATACATTCATATAATTAATATACTGTGCAGCTGTGTCAGAACTACCAGTCACAACGAGAATACGACTACTAAGTCGTAAGCTTGCTGATGCTTCCCGACGCATCTGCAAAGGTAAAAAAATATTATATTGTTATACATATAAAGAAAAAATAGTTGCTTTTTCCCTGTTAACTTTAAGGCTATTTACTAATTTGTATTTCAAAGTGCAATAAAGAATATACATACTATTTTGTAATTCTTTACATTAAATATGACAGTTTTTTTTGTGTGTTCTCAATATCACCTAAAAATATAAATAAATAAATATATACAACATATGGAAAGCAATTTAAACTTTATTTGTTATTTATTTTTATAAAAGAGTGATTACTTCCAACGGGTGAATCTTATGGGTAAACTGGTAGAGTTTTATGGTTAAACTGGTAGAGATCTCTTTTGGAGATAAGTTCGCCCTTGCAACCTGCCATTGTACTAATATTTTGTATGTGTTTTTTTAGTGCAACAAAGAATATAATTATATCTTAAAAATATAAGAACAGAAATTGGGAAAATTGTATTTAAGACTATGTTTTTCAGACTGGTTACAGGTGGATAGATTGAATGCAAAGTCTTTACTCAGTAAACTCAGCATATTTGATTGTATGGGAAAAAGAGTGAATTAATAAAACTAGCGACCCGCCCCGGCTTCGCACGGTTGCAAAAACTATCAGTTTTCCTCTACTATATTATGCATGTATTATACATATAAACTTTCTTCTGAAATCAATCAATTTACTGAAAAAAAAACCGCATCAAAATCCATTGCGTAGTTTTAAAGATCTAAACATACCGACAGCGGAAAACAACTTTGTTTTATACTCTGTAATGATTAGACAAGCACTAACATACTCTCTCCTACAGTTTTAAATATTTCGATCTAAGTTTAAAAACATGGGTACTGTTGATAATATTTTTTATAACATTACCCTTGTACCTGCAGGCAGACAAGAGAAGTTCTCCCGAGGATCAACCCCAGATTATCCCGCAAACTCCGCGGCTATGGGAGAACTCAGCTCCGACTACTGATAGGGGCTATCACTGGACATGCCTTGTTTAACAAACATCTGTATAAAATGGGTATTACAGACAGCCCCCTGTGTAGAGCGTGCATGGAGGCGGAAGAAACGGCCGCACACATCTTGCTGGACTGCGTTGGTGTGGCGAACTACAGGGCACGACACCTCGGGAATACGAGGTCGCTCCAGGAAGTCGTCGGCAACGTGAAGGGTCTGCTAGGCTTCCTGAAGGAGCTGGGCTGGCAAGAGTAGTGTCCTCAGCCAGCCACTCAGGCAGAATAGGTGCGTTAGACGTCGAGCTGCCGAAATAGCCCGTGCAAGAAGTAAGAAGTAACATTACCCTTGAGATGCAACAGAGAGCCATTGCCATAGCGCCAGCAAGAAGAGATTCTCCTGGTCTCTCTTCTTGGGGCTGACTCTTAATTAGATTCACAAGCCTGGAAGATACAATTTGTTTCTGTTAATTAAAATATTAACTTTATTAGAATATATAACACATGAAATTTTAAGAATCGAAGCGTGTGTGAATTTTTACAATTTTCTGAGCTACTTCCCTAATTTTTCATTCCGTAAGAACCTTCTGCAAAGTATTAGTAAACTTTAAAACATTTATATATGTATAGGTCAGACTCACCTATGTAAGTATATATTTTTATATTAAAATATAATATATAATTTACATAAACAGTAAAATTGTGACTAGTCGATTTCTATGCCTAAGATATATTTGGTTAAATGAATTATTAGGATCTTTATAAACACTATAGTGACGAAAAATTTTGTTTTTAGAATTTAGGTTGTATTGTATCTTTGTTCTGGCATCATGCAAAATATAATGAACAAAATTGGATGCAGTTTCCACAAACTACAAAGCACAGGTTAACAGCCTAGACCTAGAGCTACTACATTATCATTTCATATCATCATATCATTCATAAGATATTACCTCATTTTAATAGTTTTCTCAACCAAAGTGAACAGCTCATATTGTCCATCAATTTGCCTCACATCCAATGGCTTTCCAGGCGATGGGTATAAGTATTCACTAAAAATATACAATGTTTAATAATTTAATTAAATTTCGTATTATTTATTTCTGTGTTACCCATACATAGGTGAATCATAGCCAATTAAGGCAAGAGCACCGTCACGGTGAGTAGGAGATGCAGGTTTGATCCCCGCTGGAACGGTCAATTTGTGATATATTAAAAAAAAAATTAATTTTTTTTATAGTAATTATAAAATAACTCCAATTTTTTTTTGCAAAAATATTTAAATTGTTAATATTAATATTAAACACATATACATAATATACACAGAAATATAGAAAGATGTATGTCAGTACAGTACAAATACTACGGCCATCATCAATTTCTGACAAAGCTGACTTATATTGGAATTAAACAGATAGAAGTTAGACTGTTGGCAACTGGTGAAACAAGCCTTTAAAGTATAATTTAGTGGTAAAATAGGGCTTAAACAATGTTTGTTGCTGGTTATTCTGAGTTCCTGATGGTGGCATTTTTGTTAGCACAGTAGTAATGGGTGCCCATTTTACATTTAGAGAGTGAGTTAGTGAGCGTGAAAGTCAAAAGTTAAAATATAAAGTACCTTTTATGAAAATGACAACCGATTACAGCTAATTGGTTCCTGGTTTTCTGCATCAAATGCGAGTTGGCGAAGGCTATCACTGCATCGAGGCAATTTGTGAGTACTTTCGGATCTTCTGTTATATATCGCTGGTTTGGGTTCGTATCTACTATTACTACGAGGAGACTGCTATCTGACGGCGCTAAATATAAGAAAATATAAATAAAAATGTAACCGATACCAGTATCACACTAAGAATGAAGTATTATTTAAAATTATTAAATTTACCTTCGTCGTCCGCCATTTTTTATTGTTTTGATAATAAAATTATAATATTATTTGTTTCTAAAATTTATTAATATTTTATTTATAAATCATTTGTTTATAACAATAAGGTAAAACAGCAAGGTAGAATGATACAACCCGTACAACCGCTGTTTTTATTTTGTTGTTTCGTCAATTGTCAATGTCATTGTCATTATGAATGTTAATTTTAATGTCATTTTATCTAGGCTGCGTTCCGAAATGCGATGAAATCGATTACAGCGATTTCGTCGAAATCACCCGTTCCGAATTGAAATTAGTGTTATGAGACTAATAATCACTGTTCAAATCGGAATGCACTTTGAGCGCTTTGAGCATTTTTTTGTTTGTCAGTGTCAAATATCCCGATATCAGTTAATTTTTACCTCTTTGCGCTTGTTCAACATCTTGTTCAATTAAACATTATTGAATTATTCTCCCTGTACTCTCGTCGTGAACTGAAATAATATGTGTTGTTTCCATTTTTTTGTTGTTATTCAATTAGACAGTTCAGACAACCGACAAAAATGTCAAAAGTGACAGAAGACTCACAACGCTTCTTCATCTTTTACTTTGGCTCCTCACAACGCTTACGCCCGAGGCATAATCGTTGTAAGCGCAATATGGCGGATGTAATGACGTCATCTGTGACGTCACGTGAGCGTTCGATGGCACGCTCACGACAAATCGGAACGGTGCTGTCATCGCTGTAATCGATTTCATCGCATTTCGGAACGCAGGGATAATTATGTGAATTTTTTTTCAAAATTCTTTGTCATAGAGTAAAGGCAAGACATGCCATAAATTAAAGAAGAAGAAATACAAACGAAGTTGCTCGACGAGTTGAGTTGAGAGACGAGTACTTTGGTGAAAAATATTGCTTAGATGGTCAATAAATAAACACAAATAAACAAAATAAATTAAAAAATAGGGTAGCCGTCGATGTGGATTATAGAGTATCCTTATTTTTTTTAATTCTTTACAAAATCGGACATATTAAAGTTAAAACATAAAACTTAGACCTCTTTTACGTAAATATACAACGGGCAAGGTAGTTCGGGGCAGTTAGCCACATGACGTGATTGGGTGCTTAATAACAAATTTTATTTGTCCGTATTAGAACGAGGATTAAAATGTTAAATATATATTTTTTGCATTTTCTACACTAACATAATTGCTAAATTAATCTTACAGGCGCTTCACATTACAAGGTAATTTTTTATTGATATTTCTAAAATGTATTTTGATATTTAATATTAATTTTGCCTCAGCCTGTAATATCCCACTGCTGGGCAGAGGCCTCTTTTCCCAAGTAGGAGAAGGATCAAAGCTTAATCAACCTCGCTGTTCCAATGCGGGTTGGCAGATACGTTCTCTACTATGAGTAACGATCGCAAATCGCAATCAGGTGTACGTGATAACAACCAGGACCGACAGCTTAACGTGCTCTCAGAGGCACGGTGGGGAGACCCACAAGGACTAACAACCAGACCGGAAATAATTTGTATGAACACAAATATCCACTCCGAGCGGGAATCTAACCCGCGACCGTCGGTGTTTAGGCGCCGCCGACACGGCACACGCACCATTACACCAGATTGGCTATAATTTGAAATAATATCGAGATTTTGTATTTTAACTCATTTTTCATAAATCCTACTGTGAATAGTAACTTAGTGTTGTAGGTATTTATCCTAAAACTTTTGTGTATTTTATTCATATGTATCTACCTATCTACGCAACTATAGTATACGAGCCATGTAGTCACAATAACACAAAATTAATGTATGTATTAAATTTAAAAAAAATGGTATCTGGACATAAGATTATTCTACTAATACAAATAATAATTATTATTGTCGAACTGTCATATGAATCAATTTATCAAGATGTTATTTAATTCAGAATTATTAAATTATTAAAGATCAAAACAAAAACTTATGCCAATAGTGCACAATACTCATATTTTGACGCTAAATCTTACAAGTGACAAAAATCGTGCCAGCTTTCTAGCTTTATCAAATAAAGAGTCAGGTTCCTGGTTACACGCAATGCCGTCAAAAAATCTTGGGACACTTTTAGACAATGAAAGTTTTAGAGTTGCTGTCGGTCTCCGGTTGGGAACTCCACTGTGCTTTGAACACAGATGTCCGTGCGGAAAGGAGGTAGATTCTTTCGGACTACACGGCCTTTCCTGCAACAAGAGTTCGGGTAGGTTTTCCCGCCACGGTTCTCTAAATGATACCATAAAAAGAGCTCTTGCCACCATCGACGTTCCTGCTCTTATCGAGCCTACTGGAATTAGTCGCGATGGTGGCAAGAGACCTGATGGACTGACGTTGGTTCCCTGGGAAAGGGGACGGGCGCTTTTGTGGGACGCAAGCTGCGTTGACACACTTGCTCCGTCTCATGTCAGGGACACAGCCTTAAAAGCGGGAGCCGCGGCGGAAAAAGCTGAAACGACGAAAAAGCACAAATATTCGTCACTAATTCCAAATTTTATCTTTGTGCCGTTTGCAGTCAAAACACTTGGACCTTGCATGGAGTAGCAGTGCAAAAAAATTCTTAAATGAGATAACTCCTCGCCTTATTGCCTCTACTGGTGACATGGTGGTAGTGGCTGGTGCATTTTTTTGGCCAGAGAATCGGCATAGCGATTCAACGGGGAAATGCTGCCAGCATTCTTGGCACAATTCCACGCGGACATGATTTGTATCAAAACTATCTGTAAATATTTAGTTCTTAAGTTGTGACTTGTAAATATGTACCTATAATGTTTATGAAAAAAAAATCACAGTAATCGAACAAAATAAAAAATTAAAGAGTAGATAATAATTTAAAGAAATCTAGTTATTACACGGAGCAGACTAATTTATATTCCGAGTGTAAACTTATGTAAATCATATCTACAACGTTTACAGGAATTTATATGATTAATTAATAGTGTGATGGCCACTTGTGGACAGATGTCATGATGTCATAGATTCATATTTGTCAAATGAGCATACCGTGCATGCTTGCCCACTCAACTGAGATTTCAATATAGGGCTGCAACTCACGAGAAAATTGATTGTGTAACAATAGGGTTTATGAATGGTTTTTTTTAATCATGGTAAAAGAAAATTAGTTGGAAGTAAATACAATTATTAATCGGACAAAAAAAAATGGCGATTAAGTTTAAAGATATCGTAATAATTAGTGTGAATGTGAAACTATATGAACAACAAATGCGATAAGTTTTTTAACATTGTAGTGAGATGTAGAGAGTGAATTTGTAGAATGGTTGTGAGTGAGATATAATTTGTGTTAAAGGGGAAAGATTTGTTTATTTACTTACTTGCAATATGACGTAACAATTACTACAATTATTTTATTATTTGTTTTCAAAACTATTTCAACATTTTCAGCAGCGTTATTCTTGAACATAATTATAAAATAATTGAAGCGTAATAATAGATGACTCAAAACAAGTGGTACTGTTATATTATAATTAAGAGTATTTTGTTGTTTATAATCAATAAATTACGAAATTATGAACTTGTCTTTAAAACATATTTAAATTTATAGAAAGACATGAAAATCTACTTCCATTATTTAAATGTAGAGCGTAGAACTACGATTAACTAACTAAAAACATAATAAATATGCTTGACAAAACTCAATGCGCGTGAAACTAATATTATTGTAAAGAAACTTATTATTATAGGTACACATTAAATACCAAATTTTAAATGTTTTAAAAGTCGTTAATAGCATTTTGAGTTATAATTTTAATATAGGTTTTTGAACTTTCACGGTCACTAAAATTTTTCTTTTTACGGAACTTATCGCGATTGTTATTTGCAAACTCCCGATATTTCAGTGACATCGCATAATTATGACATGGTCTTAGGTGACTCAGACACCCAGTATGGTCTAAGATCCGAGATAGCTAAATATTCCCTCATCTGTTAATTAGATGAAATAATTTTTTATAGGCTGATTTAAATATTGTGAATTTATAAAAACAACCTCTGCCACCATAAGCCTGCTACAATTTATATATTTTTTAATCTTTTCCTTCTCATGTTAATTACATGTAGTAAGCTAAAACAGTTAATATTTTACATTATATACCTGACTGAAGTAGGCACCCATCTCTATGATTGCTACACTTACCTGCAGCCAGGTCAGTAACGTCAGTCAGCAGTAACCTATTTTGTTATATCCTGGATCTTAGACCAGTAGTCTCGGAGAGTCAAAAGGTTCAATATTTTTAATATCTGTAAGTATTATGAATTTTAAAGTGGCATCCTTGGACGTATAAGTTATTCAAACCCCCGTGTAGACGCACAAATCCATCATGCGCCGATGTTCGGTTTTGACTCGTGCTCGTCGATAACATCGGTCAGGCTACGAATCAGTAATTGAATGACATTTTTGTTCTAAATTTTTTTATTAGTCTTATTTCAATACTAGAAAGTCGCGTGTTTTCATCTACACTACGGTAGTTACAGATCTGTTTCTAATTCGGTGTGTGATATTATACGAACATCAAAATATCTTTGACCTTAGGAAATGACTATAAGATTCTATCTGTCTTTTATTTTGTCATTATTAAGTTAACTTAAAAATAGTATACACTATAACAGGAAAACATCTTCTTGAAGTTTTAATGTGTGTATGAGTTTTTTTTAAACTGTTCAACGTACGTAGCGCGAATATTGTATTCACGCTACTCTTAGGAATATAAATTGAGTTCATATAATTATTAGTTCGTTTTAAGTTTAATTATAAATATATAATTTTTTTTTAATTTAAGGATCCCTATATCGATATCTAAAAGTACCTGAGGTAGAGCATAGCAAGAAATTTTCTGCTCAAAATATAGAGCAGCCCGACTAGGGTACTATCTCGACCTTACAGAAGAACGCAGCTAAATAATACTGTTTTCAAGCAATATTGTGTTCCTGTTGGTGAATAAGGTGACCAGAGCTCCTGAGGGGAATTGGGGATAGGGTCGGTAACGCGCTTGCGATGCTTCTGGTGTTGCAGACGTCTATAAGCTACGGTAATCGCTTAAGATCAGGTGAGTCGTACGTTTGTTTGCCGACCTAGTTATATATGTATAAAAAATGTAATTGTTACGTTTAATAAGAAAAATGATAATCTAAAAACACTACTGAAATAAAATTAAAACATAAGTCCAGTCGCCCTTACCTAGCAAGTCGACACTTAAGAACGAAGACTATTTTGTAAAAAATCGTTATTGTACAGTTTTTAATTGAATAAATAATATTAAGTCATAACTCATTAAATAAAAGTGTATAAATTACACATTAAATGTACCAAAAAAGTACTTCAAAAGGTACCATTACGATGATTTACACAAACCGCTTTATCAGTCGTAAGACGGGAGCTTATTATTGCTTTCAAATTGTATTTCATCGGAGATAGGACATAAACTTATGTCATCTGTCAAAATATATGTTAACAGTAACCAAGAGAGATCACGTCGACCGATAACTCGAATAATACCCAACTTGACAAGCTCTCTTACCTGTCATTTAACGACGTTGTTTGTACAAGCTAATGATATGGTTCATTTGAATGCGTTGGTGGTCGGACTAGAAAAAACTTCAGCGTTTTTAATATCCTTGTAGTATTTTATAGTATCAAGAAGGGTTGGTCGCTGTATTATTTGTTATGACAGAAATTTGTATTGTTAGTTCTAATTGGTGT
Source organism: Melitaea athalia (assembly GCA_905220545.2). Taxonomy (NCBI): domain Eukaryota; kingdom Metazoa; phylum Arthropoda; class Insecta; order Lepidoptera; family Nymphalidae; genus Melitaea; species Melitaea athalia. The sequence continues at coordinate 7,193,734 of HG992199.1, read as the reverse complement.
GCTTTTTTGCTTCTTTTTTGTACATTGCATTAAAAAATATGTTCTTAAAATAAAATAGCTATAGCATATTGAGGACTATTTAAACTATTTGATAATATTGTATTTTAATAAATTATTTTGGGACTAGGTACGATTTATGTAGGTACCTAAACATCGAGCTACAACGAAATTGTTTAAATTATTATTAAATGGAAAGGTTATATTGTAAATACGTCAATAAATTCATCTATTAACATACACGGCTTATCGACACATTAAAGTAACACTGATCTTTAGTGTTGCCCTTAACAAAAGTTCAATCGGAGTTTAAAGGCGCAGCCGTATTAACAGGTAATTTCTTGAGTAAAAATAATTAACAGTTCGCAGTCTATCAGTTTATTAACGCAGTCGGTAATTGAATGAGATTTTACGAGAACATTGTTTACAAGACTTCGTGCCGGGGAGCAGCGACGGTACATTAGCGAGGGCTTTCGAAAATCGAAATGGTAATAAGAAAAAAAGGCGGGAACGAAATAATTATCCACGTTCCGTTTCGTAATGGGCGTCTCGCTACCGTTTCGCTTTAATAGCTCGCTTGTTCTCGGAATTTAATTATGCTCACAGTCCAGATTAGCCGACAGTGCACCCCTTTTTGTTCATAGTTGTAATGAGCGAGGGTCGCCCCGCCCTATTATGCATTTAATTTTAAAACACGAGAGGTCAAATTTTTTTGGAGACAGTTCAAATGCATTATTAAGATTATATTTTTTGGACACAAGATTAAAATGCATTAAATATTAATAATTCAATAACGAGTTCCCGAAAAACAAATTGTCTAAACGATAAGACGTCTCACGAAAACAAAAACAGAAACGATTCAACCTTAATAAGAACCGGGGACCAAGATGAACACAAAAGAAAAAGATAACAGCCTATTGTTTTTTATCATGTTGTCAATATCACGCGGCCAAATTTTCTATATTGGAATGCCACGATTCGCCAATAAGAAGCGGAGAAGAATTGATTTATTGTCCAATTAGCGTCGGTCAGGTGTGCCAACTGCCAAGATAGCATCAGGCTGGCCAACCTAACTCGGCCGTAACTACTATTTCTTTTGGTGCTTTCCGTTTAAATGGCATATTCGAATCAAAAAAGAACCTTTACACGGTGCTGCCAGCTTGCTCGGAAGGTCAATTTGAAATTCTGATCATTCGTGGCCAAGGCCTGCTTAAGTGGAAATCGATTTGAATTAATTGTGACTCGGCTGTTTTATTGTTTAGGAACTTTAATTTGATAGGTATTGTTTTAGTTCGTTGCATTAATATACATCGTGGATAATGCGGCCTTCATTAATAATAATTATATTATAATTAATTTATTATGTTACGAATAAGATTTTTTTAATGTTTATCTTTCTTAAGGTTTATGAGGTTTTTTATGATCACCGGATTGTCTTTAAGTCGTTTTATTAATTGTGACAGATAACAAAAACATATTAATCATCGGAAACAGGTGTTACTTACAGGTCATTTAAATTTTTGACACTTTTATTTGTTTTTAGGGTTTAGGTCGTACGAATTTTAACTAGCTTTGATTTAATATATTGACTCGCCTTCAAGAACTATCACAGATACTTGTAACTTGTTTTATATTATTTAATTAAGTAATTAAAAGAAGATTTACCTACTGCTTAACACATGATTAACATTCTTTTAAATTCAAAATAAAAATTATAGCATAGGTGCCGATTGAACTAACATTTGCACATGTTTAATAATTTTCTAGTTAAACAAAAAATTCTTTCTTTCTTTCTTAGTTTTACTTATAATAAAAATCTCGACAAACGCAGCTTGGGAAGTAATCCAGCCTGCTGGACGGACGAATTACGTAAGATTGCTGGTGGAGGCTGGATAAGAACTGCGGAGAGCCAGGATCTGCGGTGAAAACTAACGGAAAAAAAGGGACGGCCTGTGTTCAATAGTAGACTGCATTAGGTTGAAGCTAGCGAGCGATTAATAATCTTATTATAAAAGCAAAACTTTAGATGAATCAATATTGTATATAATCACTTGTAACTCAATCATACCAGAACAGCTGAATGGATGGAATTAGGTACACATAGCCATGTGTACCTAATTCCATCCACCCATTCCAATATTAGCTAATAGCCTGGAGTAGGTAGTACAAGGTTATAATTTTTTTTAACTTACACTGTCACTATGAACACTACGGAACTTATCTACGAAACTTATCGCGGTCTTTATTTTGAAACTCCCGATATAACCTGCCACGACCTGCCTGAAACGATGCTGAAATATCGGGAGTTTCAAAATAAAAGTCGCGGTAAGTCCCGTAGAATAAAAATTAGTATATAGAAGGTTACTTCACATCCCGAAAAATTCCCTGTTCCTTTGTAATGTGAATAACATTGTATAGTTTCTATGCGATGAAAGACGCAGGCAAGAGCTAGTGATCAATAATGTGGATATGTATTGCCAAGTTAGCGGCGTGATTTCGTTTAGCTTCGTGTTAATAGCCCCTCAATGCGGTTTCGTGTTACGCGCCGATCGACGTAAATGGCTGAGCAAATTAATCTGCACTCAATACGGAGATTGTGTGCTCTCTGATAATAGTTTTTCTTTGTTTTAATACATTATATGTATACCAACTTTTCTGGTTCAGTGGTACGCGGAGAGTCGCCCTGTCGTGGGTTGCATTTCTGCTCAGGATAGATACTTGGATTTATATATTTTTTTATTTATATATGTATTTACTTGTTCCATTGCGTTTTGTAGATCATATAAAGACGTTGATGCCGATAGTTATTAAATACACTAGACTGTGATTGTTGTTCATATTAGGGAAATTATACCTACATAATTATACAAAACCACAGTTGAGCAGTGTGGATATTTAGGGCCCGTTAGTCGTTACACCAGTTGTCGTTTAAGCTATCTGAGATATGATGGTATCAGAGAGATAAAAGTTTATGATATTATATTATTCTAATGCCTTTCGAATATCCCATGCTGGGCATAGGCCTCTTTCTCCAGGTAGGAGAAGGATCAGAGCTTAATCCACCACGCTGCTCGAATGCGGGTTGGCGGATATATTCTCCATTATGAGTAACGATCGCTATCAGGTGAACATGATAACAACTGGGATCGACGGCTTAACGTGCTCTCCGAGGCACGATGGAGAGACCCACAAGGACTGCACAGACACACAGACTACGGTAAACATCTATATGGTCAATACAAATGTTTGTCATGTGCGGGGATCGAACTCGCAACCGCGAGCGTAACAGCCACAAACCAATGCTGTGACCGTTGCGCCAACGCGTCATCGTTGATTGAGGTGAAGCAAGCCATATTGGCCTATGTTGTGTTTCCTGTTGTTAAAATGTAATCGTAACATATGTATACATTATTAGCTATCCACAACCATAATGGTGGTGTGATACGGGTTCTTCCCATAAGGATGTAAGTCGACGGCCAGCCTAAATTTTCAAGTTCTTTATATGTTAATGATACATCTGGTGTTCAGTAGTTAAGGAAATCATCATGAGGTAGCTGCGTGTTTCGGGAGACATTCTAAGTCATGAATATTCACAAATTCAAAATAACTATCTTTACGGCAGTTTTCAAACTTTACCTAATAGTAAAGGTCTTTATCCGCCAATGAGCCAACTCAGTGAACCAATTAAGCTGGGTTTAATTAAACAATTTTATTTTATTTTATGTGGCTATTAGATAATTGACTGAATATACTTGCGCCAAGAATAAATATTATTAAAGTGAAACTTTTATTACATCGTCTCAAACTTTTTCGTCTGTGTGTTGCATGTCGCGTGACGGTCAGCCGCGCGGTAAGATTGATAAAGCTATTTTTATACCCTTAATGGAATATTATTCCAAAATTTTTTAGCTATATGTCTATATATGTATGTGGTTTCATAAAACCACACAGGTTTTATTAAATTACTAGCTTCTGCGCGCGACTTCGTCGGCGTCAACTCCGCTCCTATTGGTCTTAGCGTGATGATATATAGCCTATAGCCTTCCTCGATAAATGGGCTATCTAACACTGAAAGAATTTTTCAAATCGGACCAGTAGATCCTGAGATTAGCGCGTTCAAACAAACAAACAAACAATCAAACAAACTCTTCAGCTTTATTATATTATAGTATAGATAAATACGAAAGTTTGATTGATTAATTATTTGTTACACAAGAATTGTGTAAACGGAACTAATCTGAAAAGAATATGTACCTACCTATATAGCTGAAGAAACACATACCTAGGCTAAATTTTGATCTAAAATTCTCATATAATATGATGTTACGTAAGTAAAACAGTAAGAAAAGTTCGCATTTTTTTAAAATTAAAAACTGTTTTCTGTGTAGTAAGACACTTTGATATCTAGCGTTTTTAACGGCTGGCGGTCGTAATTTGCGGTCATTTTTTCAAAGGCAGCGGATTATGATCATACTACAAAAATAAGCTATGATTTAATATAAAGCACTTTAATATACTTAGGTCATGAACGTATACATAATTATAAAAAAGTATTACCTGTTTACACTCGGCTGCAGAATAGTTGCGACGAAGTGGTTAACGGCACCCACGACTTTTCAAATTTTCTACAAACATTGCTGTGATGTGGATGATAATTATTATATTCGCTTTTTACTATATGCATATGGATGTATACACGATATATATACTAAAATAACATTTTTTCAATTTGTTATCTGTCTGTCTGTTTGTTTGTTCCGGCTAATCTCTGAAACGGCTGGACCGATTTTGATGGGACTTTCACTGGCAGATAACTGATGTAATAAGGAGTAGCTTAGGCTACTTTTGTTTTAGAAATTTATATATTTTATGTCTGCGAACTGAACAATAACTTTTTTGATAAATTCTACGCGAATGAAGTCGCGGGCACAGCTAGTTTTAATTAAAAGCATTTGTGGACACTTTTTGACTGGCCCAGAGTGCCAGTGCCAGAGTATCAATGTATTCTCCTAATCTTAAATGTACCTATGTTAAAAGTTGGGTTTGATTACCTACATGACGAATGTATTGATTTCCAGCCGGAACCCGTATATACTTATCTATGTATATACTATCTTATGTGATACTTATATAAAGACTTCGTCCTCAAAAAATTAAATACTTCAAAAAAGATATTAAAAAAATAGTGTTCAGACCAGTAGGTACGAGCAAACAACGTTTTGTTGATCATTATGTATGTATATTGAATAGCTACTATATAGTTACAAACTTCAAGAGGAGACAGATAGTGAAACTTTATCAACATTGCGGAATAGTTAAGACTTTGTAACTAAATCGGAATTAATGTTATTGGTTCATCACGGATGGGAGAAATATACTTGCAACTTTACTATCTGTAATAGAATATTATGATATAATTAAAATAGTGAGGGTTATTATGTTTTTGATATAATTATGATATAGTGATGATTATTATTTATATATATAAAAGAGATTTCCACCCATTGACTCATCACGATATCTCTGGAACCATAAGGCCTACAGACTTGAAATTTTGTAGGAATATTCCTTTCGCCAAGTAGAGGTTAGCTAAGAACGGATTTTACAAAATTCTACCCACAAGAGGGGGTTGCGGTGGTTAATAACATATATGGCAAAACAACGTTTGCGGGGTCAGCTAGTACCTACATATATATACAGTAATTTTTTTGTTAATCCATTTATGAAGCTAGAAATAAATAAAAAAAGTTTGTGTGTACTTATGTGTGTGTATGAATGTTACATGTGTGTACACGTAAGAAGTTATACTACATTGGGTAGCTAACTTCCGTTGCTAACTTCTTCGTTGACTACCTACCTTCAGGGTGTCGGTTTTTTGTGATGGTGTGCGCGCGCATCGTAAACATTTTCTCTCATAATTTTTCCCCAACGCGCCAAAAGAAGTATAATTTTAAAGTAAAGACAAGAAGTACGTTTCACGATTCAGCCTGTAATATCCCACTGTTGGACATAGCCTCTTCCTCATGTAGGAGAAGGATCGGAGCTGAATCCACCACGCAGTTCCAATGCGGGTTGGCGGATATAATATTCCCTACTATGAGTAACGATCGCTATCAGAAGTACGTTTGTGTTTAGTCAACTAGACCCAGTTAAATATATAAAAATATAAGTAAACAAATCAATGAATTAAATAGGTACAAAAAGAAAATCAAATGACAATTAAATCGAATTACAATTTGGCGTAACCAAGGCATCTCTCGTACGTACCCAACACCCTGTTTCACCGCATCCATAACAAGCACACGACAGAAAAAGATAGCACACACCACCCGCCTCCACCCAATAAATGTGCGGGAAAGAAAGAGACATAGTAATAGCCGGAAATTAGCACTCGTCTATCTTTCATTTTACACCCCAAATTTTCTTATTCCAATTTCCTCACGCTACGAGCGTCCTCCAAATTACTGGCCGTAACTACTTTATTTTCTAACAAGGAATATAAAACTCTAGATAGAGGTTATTACGGTTACAATTTCAATGGAATTTACTGGAACATTTGCAGCGTTTTACGTTTCGAAGCACTTTAGAACACTCTGTCATTTGAAATGACTCATTTTCTGATAAGAATGCTCTATTGGCTGAGACGTGTGCGATTCGGGCCGCTCGGCCGATAATGCCATTTCCGAATATAGATAGCGAATAAGTCGGGTGTCGGTTTTTGCCGGAGTTTTAATAAAGCATAGAGGGTGGTCGAGATATGGAAATGAGCGTGTGGAGAAGAGGAAATTTGAATTTATACACCAGCTAGTTTTATTCATGAGGGTATGGAGAGATTACTTTCTGGATAGGGATGATTTTTGAACTTTTATGACTGTTTATATCTCGATTTATTGCTGAATGGTTTCCATTTAAACGCTTCTCTTTAAGTTCAATCTGAAATAAATTGATTTGTTTATTTTGGACTGAATATTTTTTTATTCGATTTGTGTATGTACTGAGTTATAGCTTCGTGAGTTGTAAGGATTCAAAAATGTATACCTACCTACTTAATATTTAGTGTCGGTTCTTTTTTTAAATAGCTTATGTCAGTTGAGAAAGATTAATGTTAATTAAAAGAACTATCAAAGAACGTTTATTATTTTTAAAATTGAAATAATTGAACTAAGACGAGTTAAATAAAGTAACTTTAAATTAATTCTATAACAGGCCCTGTGCTTACCTTATGACACCTTCTCAAGACTTTGAATAACAATTATCGCTGATAATGATAAAAATAAATGAGTGGATAAAAAGTATCATTCTTTAGAGGCAGTGACTAACTCACTAAGGTGAGTCAGTAATTTTAAGACAGCTAATGCCTCTACTCCTACACAATAGTAGTCTTAACGGAAGACTTGCAGGAGTTATCATTGGATTTAAAACTCTATCCTTTCCCACACTTTTCTTGTATTTACGAATACCTATCCTTCAATGATTTTCGTTTCTTCTATAATTTGAATAAATAGAAAATGTACAACATAGGTACAATAATTTGCGAGGAGGTAATAAGCACCTTCATATCATTACCTTTTTTTCTTTTTATAGATAGGGAGGCTATTTTGGTCTAAGAGACGTGGAACATCGACCTTCACCGATCTGATAACTCGATGAGACATATTTTTTATCAAATATAATTTATAAACAAATATGCCTATGAAAATAAATAAAATAATGCCTATGATAACTTACCTATCGGAAAGTGGTCAAGGCTATTTTTTAATTTTTTTTTTAGTTTTTGCAGGCAAGCCTATATGATTGGTTTTATAATTACCTACACCGATCTCTGTTCTACGGTGGAGGCATCAAAGAATTTCCATTAAAACTGTTAAAATATCACTTCAGCCTATCACAGTCCACTGCTGGACATAGGCCTTCCCAAGCTCACGCCAAAAATGGCGCGAACTCATGTGTTTTGCCCATAGTCACCACCCTGGGCAGGCGGTTGGTGAGGGCTGGCCTTGTCGCACCGAAGACGCTGCTGCTTGTCTTAGAGCTGTGTATTTGAAAGCCAGCAGTTGGATGGTTATCTCGCCATCGGTCGGCTTTTTAAGTTCCAAGGTGGTAATGGAACTGTGTTATCCCTTAGTCATCTCTTACGACACCCACAGGAAGAGAGGGGTTATATTCTTTACTGCCGTAACCACACATCATATACAACATACACAGCATATATGTTAAAATACATTGGCAACGATTTAATATAAAATAACAAACTACAAAATTCCGATGACTTTGAATTACTTATATCTACTTGCTTACAGTACACTCAATGATACATTTTTTACATTTGATGTGTTACTAGTATAAGTTATATTATAACAGTTGTCCTGTCGAATATATTTAGTCGGCATAAACTATTTTGGGAGTCTGCACCAACAAGAAAGACACCCTCTACTCTGCACCAACAAGAAAGACACCCTCTACTCTGCACCAACAAGAAAGACACCCTCTACTCTGCACCAACAAGAAAGACACCCTCTACTCTGCACCAACAAGAAAGACACCCTCTACTCTGCACAGCCGTTATCGAGTGTTATTTTATAAGTTTAATAATGCGGAATGTTTCGGTCGATTGTATGATACACAGGTGAGTATATGATTTCGTTATGGTCGTGGGAATACGCTGTCAATAGACGGTGACTTTTGGAGTGTTTCCAAACCATTGAACACAACTTAGAATAGATTGAAACGAATTAAGTTGACATTCGTCAATTTTATTTAACTGGCTGTGCCTCGCGGTTTCACCCGCGTTCATTGGAGGAAAAAATGTAAGAAAATATTATAGAGCCTTCGGCGGTAAATTGGCTATCCGATACAAAATATTTTTTTTTCGAACCAGTAGTTACTGAGGTTAACGCGTTGAAACGAACAAACAAACTCGGCAGCTTTATAATATTGGTGTAGTGTAGACGGAATTATCTTAGTCACCTCTTACGATACACAAGGGAAGAGAGTTATAAAGAAATGTAGAAGCCAACCGATGATGGCGGGCGTAACCATACAACAGCTGACTTTCAAATGCAAAGACCGAAGATATGCAGCAGCGTCTTCGGACTTCGGACTTCGGTGACTATGCAAAGAGTATGTGTGTGTTTGTGTGTTTTTGTGTGTTTTTGTGTGTGTTTGTGTGTGTGTGTGTGTGTGTGTGTTTGTGTGTTTGTGTGTGTGCGTGTGCGCACGTGTGTGTTTGTGGTATATTGTAGTAGAAGCAAGTTTTTTAACGAGTTTTAGAGACGTTCTTTCTTTAAACATCATTTTGCAATTATTTGACCGACATACGTTATACTTCACACGTTACCTTTAACTTTAAGGCAGTAGGTATATTATTGAACATAAAAATAAACTCTTTCCAAAATTTTATTGTTCATAAATAAATCACAATTTTAAATTTTGCTAATTTATTTTAACAAAATCCTTTTTATACCGCTTTTGATTTACACAAACCTTGACATTTAATGCAGTTCCTTCACGCACTTCAAGCTACCATTCAAAAAAAAGTTAAGACCATAAATAATAACACACTCAACAAAACAAATTTTTATCGTCCGAAGTCGCTGATACAAGTGGCAATCCATTCAATATTTCCATTCATTTATTCATTCATATGCAAAAAATGGCCAGTAAGATGCCTGTTCATTGTTGGGAGTTAATCTATTACGTCTTCATTTTAGTGTCCCGTGGGATTTGATAATGTGATGATGAATTTTCGTTCATTCAATACTATGAGCGATTATATTCGGAATTTAACCTTTTCAAATTTTTATTGCCTTCGAAAAAAAAAAAACTATAAAAACTTTTTACGTTGCATAGCACAAAATTTGCTATTTCAGCTATAATAAACTATAAAGTATTTGACTTAATTATACCCCGTCCGGCGACTAATGATCTTTTTGACAGCCCACGCCTATAAATTACGTTGTTTTTTTTTTTCGGAATAACGTACTAAAATTCTACTGTAATGTCATACTTTATTGACGATTTGATTGATTGAGTGAAGTACCCTGTGCATAACAAACAACCACAGACTATGAAACAGTTCTTGAAATAATAAATCGATAATAAATCGATCATTATGATAAAAATAATTTTACGTCATGTGATTATTGTTTCTACAAATTTAATACAAAAAAGGAAATAAAAATAGTATCTATGACCCCAAGATTGATTACTTGCAAGGAATTAAGTCGAAATCTTGAAATTTAATTGCAAACCAAGAATATAGAGCAATAACTCTGTTAATTCATTTATTTATTATTTATATATTTCATTTATAATTAAAAAACTAATAAACGCATAAATAAATAATATTTTTAAACTAAATGTATTTAATTAAATCGATTGAAAGTTCTTCTTAAATAAAATCGATTATTATTTCGAATCGAATAAATAACGTGTGAGGCTGTCACTAATGTCAAAATTTCTTGAAGTGTCAAAAAGATCATTAGTCGCCGGACGGGGTATAATCACAATTCTTACATATTCAATGGTATTTTACTGGGTTAAGTACTTAATTTTTTTTTTAGTTTATTAGCTTCGTATACATATTGAGGGCTTCTAAATAGCATTACTATAGGTAGATATATTTAATATTATATATCATAGCTCGAATTGTACTGCATATCAATTCCAGGTATTTTTGTAAGTACATCTAAAAAAACTAGACACATTAATTAATAACGATGGAATTTCTCGTAATTTAATTACAGCCTCCCAACTGAATGTTAAGTTATAATTGCAGAAAATATAATTACGAACTTAATTGTTAAGATTGTCACAAAAAGGTCTGTCATATTTTTGTTAATTGGTCCATTGGTATCCAGACGACGTTTTGTCGAAAAAATTGCTTGATAAAATTTATAAGAAATGAACGTAACATTAAAAATGAATAATATGACGTAAACGAGTCATTATAAATTGAAACTAACTTTAAACTATAAAATATAAAAGTACCGTATTTCTGGAAATAATGGAAAATAATACCTACTTACAAAAAGACGAGTGCTTTAGACCATACGACTGAAGTAAAACTTACGAAACATAACTCTCTCTCTTTTTATCTTCACTAACTTATATCTCCCTCTCAACCTCCGTTCACCTCGTCCGATCACACTTTTTCGTAACGCTCTCGTCACGCATTCACCAACTTACTCCCCAAGTCAAGCGTGCGTAAAGTAGTTTTACTTCAAAAATTTAGATTAAGAATAATATGTGACAAGACGCCGCGTTGGCGCAGCGGTCACAGCACTGGATTGCGATTGGCTGTTGCGCGGGCGGTTGTGGGTTCGATTCCTGCCCAAGACAACATTTGTATTGGTCATACAGATGTTTGCCGTGGTCTGGGTGTTTGTGCAGTCCTTGTGGATCTCCCCACCGTGCCTCGGAAAGCACGTTAAGCCGTCGGTCCCGGTTGTTATCATGTACACCTGATAGCGATCGTTACTCATAGTAGGGAATATATCCGCCAACCCGCATTGGAGCAGCGTGGTGGATTAAGCTCCGATCCTTGTCATAAATGGGGAAGAGGCATATGCAGAACAGTGGGGTATTACAGGCTGAATCGTGATCGTGATGTAACAAGTAAAAATAATTATAATCCTACCAGAAGTTTCTATTAAATCTATACTAATATAATAAAGCTGAAGAGTTTGTTTGTTTGTTTGTTTCTTTTCGCTAATCTTAGGATCTACTGGTCCGATTGGTAAAATTCTTTCAGTGTTAGATAGGCCATTTATCGAGGAAGGCTATAGGCTATGTATCATCACGCTTAGACCAATAGAAGCGGAGTCCACGCCGACGAAGTCGCGCGCAGAAGCTAGTTATCTATAAGACTGGCAACATCGAGCTATTATTAATCTGTTGATGTATCAGATATCATACCTGATAGATTTTAGTCTTGTTGAATATCGATCTTATAAGATTTTCGTAACTTTTTGAAAAATCATTGATATAAAGCTAATCGTCTGAGCATAGGGCATAGACACTCTAAGACCATTTGCATCTAAATTTCAAACGGTCAAACTAAAAATTTGGTAAAACAGAAAACTTCTCTCTTCTCTTCTTCTTCGTCTTTCTATTTCGTTCCGTTATTTGAATTGTTGAGCACAGTTCTTTGCTAATTTACTATCAATACTTTAAGGTATGAGATGGAAGCATGTCATAGCAAGTTGCAAACCATACTATTGCCCAGTTTCATAAACACCAAATTTATGACGTTGGGCTTTTGTTATTCCCATCATTTCATACTAGGAGAGTCGCTTCTAAATTAGCTAAAAAGAGAAAGCGAAAAATGTTGTGATAAAGCGAACTGATCTCGAGAGAAACGACTTGTAATTTTCTTAACACAAGGAAGATCTCGAGAATGTACAAAAATGGTATGAAAAGAAAACACATTTCACACATTATTGTTAACCAACAACTGAATGTTTTACCTCATCCCGCGTCTTCCGTTCCAGGAACGATACGACGCTATAAATGGCGTGGAACTGTAAACATCATGGCTATCGATAGTTCTCAATTCACTGTTAAATAAACGAGACTGGATTACAAATGTTGAAAATCTTTTGAGATTGTTTTTTTTTTGCAATGATGGTTAGTCATGGGACTCATGGGAATTAATGTTTAATTGATTTTAGTCGTTGGTTTGTATCCAGCATAGGTTTGATACTTGTGACAGACTTTCTGACTTAATCTGAGTGAGTATATTAAAATACGGTTATTGGTGGTGTTCAAATTTATATTTTTTAACTTACTTTTGTTAAATTTTAGACACTTAATAAAACGTACATTACGTAACGTACATAACGTACATCTGTAGCTTAGTACCGATCAGATGTTTATTGTTGATTATTCGTTGTCTTGTAAAAGCGTGAAATTAAAATTAATTCAAGGTAAAAACCGTAAAGACTTCCAGCTTTTATGAAGATAATAACAGATAACTAAATCCCTAGAAGCAAATCAAAATATTGAGAAGCTGGGAAGACACATTCCGTACGAAAAAAAAAAACAACAAAATATAGGAAAATAGAGAGTTCAAGTAAAGGTTACTAAACAATGTGCATATACTAACAAATCTAAAGTGTGAGTACTTTTCGTTTTTTTTTTTTCAGTTTGTAGGTACAGAATAAACAAAACGTAAATATTTAAAGAGATGCAAAAAGTCACGGTAAATACTTCTTAAATTAACGTATCGATAATTCAAAAGTACGCAGAACCACTTACGATTAATAAATTGAACATTTCCACAGTATTAGTGTTTGCTAATGATTGCGCATACTTCGCTCGCTTTAAATATGCCTGACTTTTTCTCCAGACACACTCATTTATACTAAATTAATTAGTCCGTTGTTATAAATAGGGTTAGGGTTGTTAGTTTGTTCGATACTTGTACCATAGAATCTGATAACACAGTCATTTATATAGATTATTATTTATTTATATATTTTAATATACCTACGTAAAAAACGTTGAATTTTTATACCAACAATAGGCGGCCTTATCGCTGAAAAGCGATCTCTACCAGGCAACAATTTAAAGTGTAAAAATGTATAGTATTTTGAATAGGGCACCAATACGAGTATTTTTATGAAATTTAATTATAACAACATAATACTAATGATTATACTTTAACGTTATAAATTTTTTAATTTTGTAACGTTATTTATAGACAAAATCACTACGAAATATGTCAGACGTGCAATATGAAATATACAATTAAGAGTAACATATTCAGAGTGTCAAGAATAAATAACATAAATATTTAAAATAATATAAATGAATAATAATAATCTGAACATCACTCACAAAACTTTGACAGCCCTATCGCATCAAAGATGGCAGAAAAACATTTTTTCCCATAAAGAATGTTAATATTACTCAGCGCCAATCTGCTAACGATTCTCGTTACATCGGAGTTTAGTTTTTGTGGCATTTCTAAGCCAATGCGATGTTTTAAATCACAATTAAATCGATATATAACGGTGACGCGTATGACACTGTCAATATGTATCAGATGAGAACTTGTACTTGGTAAACCTTTTTGTAGGCTTTTTAAATGTAAAGCTCCTCAACACCTTTGTAATTTGTTTAACAAAAATACATTTCAAGGAGGTTTAATAGATTACTATTAAAATTCTTTGATGTAGATATTCTTTTTTCATAATTAGTGATCTACCTATATAAAATTAAACTTCAATTGAGCAGTCTACAAACAAGTAAAGTTGTTGCATTGCTTGATGGAGTAACGAAGATAAACAGTTGCTGACCAGTTTTTACCTCGCGGCTTCGCCCGCGTGAATACGATTTTGGATGTTTCGTTAAAATATAGCCTATGTCAGTGATATGATAACGTAGCTTCATATTGGTGAAAGAATCATTAAAATCAGTCAAGTGGTTTTAAATTTATCCATTACAAACAAACAAGAAAACAAGTCGTTGCTCTTTTTAATATTAGTGTAAATGTTTGAATAAATTCATTCTTAGTTTGAGTATTAAATTAGTTAAAGTTGTAAAGTAAAACCAGGGCGGAAATGTAGTTTCACGTGAGAAAGTACGCAGAGAACGAGTAACAGTTTTGTTCTATTGTTTGTAGTGGTGTTACTCCGCATTTAATTAATAAATTAGTTATTGAATGTTGCGTTAACGCACTTTTTGCAAAATATGTATAAAACAGTTGAACATTTTTATGTTATTGTTTAACTTTGTGATTGTACGGTTATGACTATTTGACAATGGAAATTGTCTCATTTTTAGGGTTCCGTACCCAAAGGGTAAAAACGGGACCCTATTACTAAGACTTCGCTGTCCGTCCGTCCGTCCGTTCGTCCGTCCGTCCGTCTTTCACCAGGCTGTATCTCAAGAACGGCGATAGCTAGACAGTTGAAATTTTCACAAAGTATGTATTTCTGTTGCCGCTATAACAACAAATACTAAAAACAAAATAAAATAAATATTTAACGCGAAGCGATTTAATTCCAACGCCATCTATCCAGAAACCAAGAAAACGTCGTCGATAGACTAATATAATAGCTTTCCAATAGCGGCATGGATCGATAGATAGATGGCGTATTTGACTAGTTTATTTTACATTTTTATACGGTATAATCTTTTTCTTAATTACTTAGTATTTTGTTTATTAACAATAAAATATAGCCTTTAGTTTAGTCAATTGTACGGAACCCTTAGTGCGCGAGTCCGACTCGCACTTGGCCGATTTATTTAATAATTTCATATGAAAGGTGAGGTAATTGATGTATTCCTGCAAAACACGTTTCTATGAATTCAGTTTTGAAATAGTAAACAGTGAAATTTTTATCTAATAAATTTAATTGATATTGTTGAGGGTATATTCTAGTTCAGGCTTTTGTCGGAAACATGATTTGATAAATTTGGCTCGATAGAATAAATTCACAAAGTTACCTCTTTTCGGGTCATTTTATTTACTATGATTGGGTTTTATTCTTAAAATAACTGATTTGATATTATAAATAAATTACCAAAATAAAGTTCATATATAACTGGAATAATTTGATCAAGTGTTTTTTTTTTTAATTCCATAATTTTTTTTTAATCGATTATTCAAGTGATTTTCGACCGCTTTTTTGCTCTAGCGGCACTGTGCAGTGTCCTGTCGGACGTCATAGACGCTGGACGTGTGAAAAATTTTTCGATTTTTCCCGCGCAACATTTCGTATTCCGTATTTTTTAAATATTAGTATGCATTCAATATTCGTACCTACTGAAATTTGAATTCGCTATTTATAAATTTAAATTAATATATTTTGTTGCTGTTTTTGTAAAAAATACCTATTTATCTACATAAAATAAAATTGGAGTGTCTGTTTGTAATATTACGGTTTTTAACTAAATTCATATTATGTAGGTATGTATAATATACATACATTGTATATATACCAAAATAACATTTTTGAAGTGAAACTTCTTTAGGCGCATGAGGGGTAAAATTTGGTAGGTGGCGCTGCTATCGGTATGTAACTCCGAAACTACTGAACCAATTTGTATCAAAATTTGTAAGCATCTGTAATTTGGTCCAACTTGGGAGATAGGGTACTTTTTTCTCAATTAGACCCGGTAGGTGGCGCTGCTATAGGTATGTAACTCCGAAACTACTGAACCAATTTGTATCAAATTTTGTAAGCTTCTGTAATTTGGTCTAACTTGAGAGATAGGGTAGTTTTTATCTCAATTGGACCCGGTAGGTGGCGCTGCTATCGCTATGTAACTCCGAAAGTACTGAACCAATTTTTATCACATTTCGTAAGCATCTGTAATTTGGTCCAACTCGAGAGATAGGGAATTTTTTATCTCAATTTGACCCGATAGGTGGCGCTGCTATCGGTATGTAAGCAATCAAATTTGGTAGCTGTTTTCCGGGCAGGACAACGTCTGCCGGGTCCGCTAGTTTAATATAATTATTTTGTTGCTGTTTAAGTTTTTGTAAACACTATTTATCTATATAAAAATTAATAAAAATGGAGTGTCTGTTTGTAATATTACGTCTTTTAACTAAATTCATATGTATGTATAAATACACGGTACATATTACACCAAATTAACATTTTTGAAGTGAAACTTCTTTAGGCGCATGAGGGGTAAAATCTGAGCGACCGGTAACGCGTCAGTGTCACGACGAGTACTTGGATGGGTGACCTCTTTTTTTTTCAATTAGATTTTTGAAGTGAAACTTCTTTAGAATCGTTGTGATTTCAAACCAGATGCAACGGAAAAACGACAGGGAAGGGCGCGCGGCGCAGCGACTTGCATGAAAAAGGATGACACATTGTAGCGCTACGCTCATTGTAGCGTTACGCTATTTATATCGTTACGCTCATTGTAGCGTTACGATATTTGTAGTTACGCTATTTGTAGCGTTACGCTCATTGTAGCGTCAGTACTTGGATGGGTGACCGCTTTCTTTTTCAACTAGTTTTTTTTAAAGTGAAACTTCTTTAGGCGCACTTAACTTGGAGAGTAAGCAGGCGTGACGAGAGCGTTACGAAAAGTGTGATTGGTCGAGGCGAACGGAAGTTGAGAGGGAGATATTTTGGTTAAGATAAAATTTGATCGACCGGAAACGCGGCAGCGTCACGACGGTCAGTTCTTGGATGGGTCACCGCTTTTTTTTCAAAAAGTTTTTTTGAAGTTTAACTTCTATAGGCGCGCTTAACTTGGGGAGTAAGCAGGTGCGTTACGAGAGTGTTAAGAAAAGTGTGATCGGTTGAGCCGAACGGAAGTTGAGAGTGAGATATGTTAGTAAAGATAAAATTTAACTGACCAGAAACGCGGCAGCGTCACGACGGTCAGTACTTGGATGGGTGACCGCTTTTTTTTCAACTAGTTTTTTTGAAGTGAAACTTCTTAAGGCGCATTTCATCACATGAGGTACATTTGAGCGACCGGTAACGCGGCAGCATCAGGTACTTGGATGGGTGACCACTTGGGAACACCACGTGACGTTGCCATTTTTTTTCTTTGTTATAATATATTATATTTAATTAATATTAAAATAAGAATTATTAAATATAAAAACCTACTGTGGAATTTTTAAGGAACATACAAAAATAAACTAGCCGAATCGGTCGAGCCATTCTCGAGTTATGCGCTTAGCAACATTCTTTTTTATTATATAGATTATAATAATAATACATAACAACAAAATAGAGTTTTCAAAATAGAGGTAACCCATTTTTAATATAATATTATCTAATATATATACTAAATTTATTACAAAGTATGTTTCATTATATTATCAGCTCGGTGAAGATCGATTTAGATTCGGATCTTAGACCACTAGTACTAAGCAGCGCTTCATGACAAACTTTACATTCGTATGTTACACAGCTCAAAATGAATAATTTAAATTATATTTTTATTTCGAGTTAATACAATTAGGTACAAAATTCAAAAGTATAAGTGTGTCTGTTACATTTTTACGCCTATGGCGATGTAGCAAATTAGCAATTTTAAAATTCATCAACATCGGAGAGCTAATACTGCCTACTGTACCTATACAGATAAATTTTATTTAATAATTATTAAGCTATTGCATAGCTTCTTTCGCGGGCCTTGAGCGCGGGGACAATTTTGAGAATATCAGTAACGAAAAAACCTCACGCTCCCCCAGTAACGAAAAAACCTCACGCTCCCCACTCCGACGGGCACGGAGGTGTGGCTTGAAGGCCGTGCATCGTCTAACGTCGTTTCAGTTCGGCAGTCTTCGACACGGCGTTGTGTGCGTGCGATTAGACGTAGCTTCGACGCGAGTTTGCCGGCATTTATCAATGAATGCGTGATGAAATAAAAAATATGACCTACATGAATGGGATAGCACCGGCGTTAGTACTATTATCTAGTTGAGCGTATTACTCATTGATGCAAATATGATATTGCCTATAATGTTACTATTTCCGGATAAAATTTGGCATTTAATTTTTTTAATAAAAGAAAAAAATTTGTTTTCTGATCGGTCACCACGCTCAAAAAGTGTAACTTGAATTAATATCAAAGAAAAAGAAATACTGCATAAATAAAATAAATAAATATTATAATTATTGCATAAGTTGATACAAAATGCTATGCAATAGCTTTACCGCGGCAGTCCCCGAGTGCCACACGTCTTTTTTATTTTAAATTTAATATGTAATTTGTTTCATTTAATAGCTCTTATTCCATTTATGTCCAACAGTATTTATACTAAATAACCCTGAAATCCTTTACTTATTTTATTTATTTACGAAAGTATTATTATTTTATCACTACTATAAAAAATGATCATTATAAATGCATTTCTATTTTAAAGCCAAATAAAATTTCATGACGGTCAGTACTGAGATGGGTGACCGCTTTTTTTTTCACCTAGTTTTTTTGAAGTGAAACTTTTTTAGGCGCATGAGGGGTAAAATTTGAGCGACCGGTAACGCGGGACCGTCACGACGGTCAGTACTTGGATGCGTGACGCTTTTTTTTTCAACTAGTTTTTTTGAAGTGAAACTTCTTTAGGCGCGCTTAAATTGGGTAGTAAGCAGGTTAATGCGTGACGAGAGCGTTACGAAAAGTGTGATCGGTCGAGGAGAACGGAAGTTGAGGGAGATATAAGTTACTTAAGATAAAATTTGAGCGACCGGTAACGCGGCAGCGTCACGACGGTCAGTACTTGGATGGGTGACCGCTTTTTTTTCCAACTAGTTTTTTTAAATATTGTAATTGTATTGTGGAATTTATTGAGATACGTTTTATTGAATAATAATTATTTTAAACTACCTATGCCCGCGACTTCGTCCGCGTGGAATTTAACAAAATAATTACTGTTCAGTTCGCAGTTATAAAATAATAATAAAAAATCTAAAATAAAAGTAGCCTACGTTACTCCTTATTACATCAGCAACTATCTGCCAATGAAAGTCCTGTCAAAAACGATCCAGCCGTTTCAGAGATTAGCCGGAACAGACAGACAGACAAATTATAAAAAATGTTATTTTGGTATTTGCACCATGTATATTATATAATATGTAATTTAGTTAAAAGCGGGTATTACAATATTACAAACAGACACTTCAATTTTATTTATTTGTATAGATTTAATATGTAATTTGTTTTATTTTATATAGCTTATTCTATTTATGTCCAACAGTCTTTATAATAAATAACCCTGAAATCATTTACTTATTTCATTTATTTACGAAAGTATTACATCGCTGTCCCCGGGCAATAAAGCGGTAATATCAAAAATCAAATTTTACAGGAGAAATAAAACAAGCTAATTTGTTTATAGTGCAGCGTACAGTTATCCAAAACATATGTTCAATATGTCAAATAAAAGCTAATTTTTTTACCAATTTAACCTTTTAAAAATAATTTTAATGGTGTAAATATTAATTGAAATAATTGAAAAAATGTATATTACAATTTATAGATGATACTATTTTAATTGTAACATCATAAATAACTTTTATAAAAACACCAACCACTGAGATTCAGGAATGTAAGAAACTAATACGACGCAGTGTTGCCAACCGTACGATTTAAATCGTATTTATACGATCTTTTTGGCTCTTGTACGATGTACGATCGAGTAATCGAAATCGTACGCGAAATATACGATCTTTTCACATCTTACACCCATCATCATTACGAAGGAAAAATATATGAGAATTCAAATTAATTTGACCTATTAATCGATTGAAATTATCACTTTTGCAATTATTTATGTACGATTTGACAATTTTAATTACTAGCCACGAATTATAGATACATTACTATAGAAATTGATTATTGTTAGTGCTGGAAGCAACTAAAAGTACTGAAACTGTCAAATTGTACATACATAATCGGAAAAGATACGATTTCAATATAAATTAAACTCGAGAATTGTACAAATTGTTAGCATTAGAGCAGAGGACAACTTTAATCCGTATACAAATTCAAGATTTTAAATAGTCCTGTCAAATTACGAAATAAAAAAAACATAAAATACCGCAGTTTGGAGATTAAAATGAAGGATCAATAGGGGGGTCTATTCTGAGCATGAATTCCAATTCGAGGGGTTCTCTGAAGGTCAGCTCAAGGTAATTTCGATTAAAACGCGTTTAATTCGATATCTCGAGGACGGTTAGTGTTAAGCAAAAAATTGTAGACCTTTTCTCTTATAAGTAAATGAAATTTACTAACTTTTTTATCTGAACCTTTTTTTTAATCATCAATACTTTTCAATGTATTACTTCCGAAAGGCAAAAATTTTACTTTATTTTCTCCCCATTTTTCATTTTACGCCATTTTCTCCCCAACCGTTCAGGTGGTCAAGGTTGTCTGGTAGAAATCGCTTACCTAGCGATAAGACCGCCTTTGTGCATATTATTTTGTATGTTTTATTTTTTGTATACCTGTATGTAAGCTTGTATGCACAATAAAGTATATTTATCTTATATTTATCTTAATATCAAAGTTGTAGATCCCTTAATTATAAACAACTTTTTCCCAAAACTTTTTTTCTAACACCAATATTTTTGGAGATATAACTTGCTTTAACGAGCGAGATCCACTCCAGTGTTGCAATATCATCGACATCAGTAAATATTCAGTACTTGAAAGAAATATTAAAATATTCCATGATTATTTCTTAGCCAACTACAGGTGTATAAAAAGGTGAATCGATTAAACTAACTAAAAATTGTACTTTATTTAAATATTAGGTAAATATTGTAATCATTCAAATATCATTTAAATATTGTACTTCTTTAATTTGGGTATTTTTATTGTATTCAAAGGGATAATAATGTGAATAAGAATTAGAAAAAGAAGTAAACAAATAATGAAAACTGTTTCACACATTTATTCATAGAAAATAATTATATCAAACATTTCGTAAAATTAAACACCCGAGGTGGATGGAAATGACCTTGAGCTGACCTTCGGAGAACCCCTCAAATTGGGATGCTCAGAATACACCTCCTATCGATCCATAATCCCCAAACTGCGGTATTTTATGTTTTTTTAACCTACTTTCAGCCGTAATTTGACTGGACTAATCTACCTATATCTACGGAAATGACACCTAATCACGGTTTTATCTGAATTTTAGAATATTATACTTACTTAATATGTAACTTTTCTTATATCTAAAAAAATTAAAAATCCTTAATGTTAAATGTTGATTTATATTCCTTAAATGCATGCTTAATGCATAGCATTCCGTTTTAAAATTATTTACGTTGTTTTATTGAAATTTCATTACGTACGATTTTTTTCCTTGAAATATAGGCAAAATACGATCTTTTCTAGGATATGGTACGATCTTCTGAAAAATAAAGTTGGCAACACTGATACGACGTAATTTCTACTTTAGATTTCGAGCGTATCAGCCGATTACCACCTTCTTCAGAAAAATTTTAAAGGCGTAATAGCATTGTACAGAATAAAATCTCTTGTGATTACTCAGTATTAAGTGTTTACAGTTTATTGATATAATACGTTTATTTCCAAAAGCGCGGTTATATTTATTACTGTTACTCTTTGTTTAAAAATTTAGTGTAAAGATGTTCACCGGTTTTTTGTGTTATGTTTTCTCCGTGCAATAAAACTGTGTCATTTATTCTAAAGAAATATTAATACGAAAAATCCGAAAAAAATAAGAGTGATAGATTGATACTCAGAGAAGCCAAAAATCAAATAACATTAAAAAAGGCGTAACTGGCGTTTACCGCTTTATTGCCCGGGGCCAGCGACATATTTATCACTACTTTAAAAAATGATCATAATAAATGCATTTCTATTTTAATGTCAAATCAAATTAGTTCGCTTTACAGCCACTGACGCTTTCAGGTCACGGACTGAGTTCAACAGCGACGAGTTCGCGCGACGTGTGTCCAAGGGGGACGGGGTAGACGTTAAATGCCTACTTTTGTCATGCGACGGAGCCTTAAATAACAAGGAAATGAATGTGAATATCGTCACTGGATAAGAAGGATCTAATTCTAAAGGAAGTTAGAAGTCTGGCTTACAATATTCTTTCATTCGAACTCCAGTAGTTAAAATCCCCAACTGCCTACTGTATTTATTTATTTTTAAACATGAATGAATAAATCTTCGAAGTTTTGTAGGTACACCAGAGAGAGCTATTAATCAAGAACCACTTATTTAAATAATTGAATCTTTGTAGTAGAACGGGATCGTTGAGAAATTTGCGATTCACTTTTTCATTGAAATTACTTCATTTTTGCGAAGCCTGCTGTGATATTGTATCTGTAGTCATTCATATTTGCGTTAAGGAATTTGTATGTGGCTTAATACTACTTGAACGTTGTGTTACTGGTTGTAGAAACATTGCTTAGTATTTTTAATTTATAAAAATCTCGTATCACAGTGTTTGTTATCGAACTTCTCCGAAACGGTTCGACCGATTTTTATAAATTTTTTTTCTCTATTTGGTAGGTCTGTCAATAGGTCGTAGGCTATTTTTATAATTCCAAGTGATAATGGTGTCTATCCATATGGCAAACGGGAAACATTGTTCTGCCATATGGCAGAACAATGTTTGCCAGGGTAGCTAGTTTTCTAATACATTTTTCATACTAATTTATAGTAATTACTTAGCTACTTAGATTTCATTTTAGTCTAACACTTTAAATATTTAATAAGGAATTAACTGTGATGTATAAAAAATAGGAAATCTAATAACTTTCAAGACTATCTCGTTTTACTATAAAGTAAATCACAGAGTTATTTGAATAGATAAAGTAAGTAGTGGTCGATAATTTTCTGAGAAATTTCCAGCATTGTATAAACCAATGTTATGACGTCGGCCACACGCAGCCATTTTGAATTATTGTGTCACTTGACAGCCCATTAATGTTGTTATTTGGGTCAAATAGAGACATTTTTATGTAACGTGTATTATAAGCTTGTGACCATTGCAAAAAATTGCGTGCGTACAAAGTACACATGTCAGAAGTGAAACTTCTTCGACAAACTAATTGAAAAAAACAAACAAAAAGCCAACGTCACGCGGTATTCCCAGGCGGTCACCCATGCAAGTACTGGACTGCGCCCGACATTGCCGCGACACACTTTCTCTCAAATTTTACCCCTTATGCGCCTAAAGAAGTTTCATTTCAAAATTAGTAAACAGTCACATTTTTCTTTATATTTGGATGTTTCAATACTTTGTTATAAAGTAAAAACTGATCTCCAATGTGTGCCCTATACCTAATATAGAAGAAATGAAACGTATTTGACATTCCATTTTTACTCAAACACTTATTTACTTTTCTTTCACTAATAGCTACTGTATGTCATTCCAAGCATTGTATTTTTATGTATTGCAACTTAAAATAGTCGATTTTCTGTCCTTTATATATAAAAAGACGTTTCGATGAGTTTTCCATACGGAAAGAATTTTCCCGTTTCCGTTGGTGCCAAGTTTAGCGCCTTTATGTACTTGTACAGATAATTCTTCTTTTAATACTTGAGTCATCCTTCTTTATAGGTTTTTAATCAGATCGTGGATCCAATCTTCCCTTTGTTTGCAAATCTTCTCAACAATAAGAGAAAATTAGATAGCGATGGCGATTCTTTCGAATGTCTGATTTTTCCTCCGATAGCGCTAAGTATTATCTGTGGCCTGATAAAAACCTCCTTTTAAGAAACCTTTACGCTTGTTAAAAAATTTGCCTTAATGTTTGTAAAAAATACATCCGTTTTCCATAAAGAAGTTCAGCTGTCCCAATAATTCTAAAATAACGATTGGGAATATTCGATTTTTCCCATGATCATTTGCATCGCGGTAACGATGTTTTCATTTGCGTCAGCCATCTTGTTTTTGTGATCATGCAAAGCAGGCCATTTGCATCCTGAGCCCAAACACGACCTAATTTGGATGCACCCGCTATCTCCGAAATCGTTAAGCACGCACGGTAGCGAGAACGAACAATAAATATAACAAGAACAATAAATACTTATATTTGAGGAAAAAAAAGATAAGACGTCCGTCTTCACGACTAGGGAATCGCAGCCTACAGACGTAGCTATAGGCTACAATTACGCGAATATAAAGATATATAAAAGTCTAATAAAGTAAATTAAAATATCAATTTAATATCCAATGACAGATGGTGTGATTTGTTAAAGCTCGTTATGGGCGCGATTACGTGAAAAAATAAAAAAATAGGTATCCATTAAGGCGACTAGAAGAGCTAAAACGATATTTTATAGCGCCTAAAAGTATATGATCCACTGCAGTGAAAAATAACAGAAAAATATATGATATTCTGCAGGATATATGCTAGATAGATAGTGTGTTGAAAACACGATTCTTTAAATTTGATACGATAGAAAAAAATCACAAAGATACCTCTAAAAATATCTTTTAACGGGTAAAAACCATGTTAATATACAGGCTATAATTCTGATATTTTGTCAAATTATTCTTTAAGCAACATACTATCGTGATAGTGTTTTAATTATTTTGTTTGATCAATAGATTTTTATAAATACACGTTTCCTTATTTTTGAGCATAAATAATCATAATACGTGCGCATGGGTGCGTAATGCCCGTGTACAGACAGTCTCGGCCAAGGCCTGATGCTAAACGGACGTGTTGCTCGTTTTTTCCGCATTATTCGCATAAGATTATTTACTGTTTTTAATTATTTTCAATATGGGAAATAAAGCGAAACCCGTCACGAAAAGTAAAAAACGTTCATATAAAACAAATGCCCAAAATATGAACGATATTAAAAGGTAATAATATTTTATTATTACTAAATATTGATTGTCATAACAATGATAACCATATGATAACAATGAATTTTGGCGTTATAGATGTTTGACAGACGGATGTCAGTTCGAATACGTTCAGTTTTTTTGATCGGAAAAAGTAATAGGTAGGGATCCCTAGTACATTTTTTTCACCTGATTAGTATCAAGCTTATTTTCCGGGAGTAGCTTCATTTTGATGAGACGAACAAAAAAATCCTCTTCGAAAACTCTCAATTGTGGTAGCTAACAGAGATAGCAGGAGATAGAGCAGCAGTGAGCCTATGCTCACTGCTGCTATATCTCCGGGATAACGGGATACGTACGTGGTACGTACCACGCAATTTGTAGGAAAATAGTACTATTAAATTATATAAATATTAACTAACTAAAAGAAATAAAAATCAGAACAAAAAATCAATTTTTGATGACCTGACGAGGTCATCAAATGGTTTGGGAAAAATAATGAAACAGAAATTTGAAGATAATGCTTTAAAATAATTGTGTTTTGGAAAAATCGGCAATGTCATTGAATACCACAAGCTCATGCGCGCCATCAGCTGACCGGCGCGAGGTCAATGTACTCCCACACGACTAGTCGCGCGTCTCGCGGTCAACGAGAGTTCGCAAAATACACAAGTCCTAAAATGTTCCTAAAAAACGTTTCTGAGATAAATGGTTATATGCATTATATAGTATATCAATAGTATATTATTAGGTTTAAATCTTTTCAAGCGTTCCAAATACGCCAAGTATAATAAAAATGAATGTTGCTAAGCGCATAACTGGAGAATGGCTCGACCAATTCGGCTAAATTTTTTTGTATGTTCCTTAAATCACACGGAAGGTTTTTTATACTAAAAAAAAAAAAACATAAAAGACAGTTAACGAAGTTTGTCCGGGCAGCTAGTAAGGAATAAAATTTGAGTATCGTGTTTGTAATATTAAAATAACCGATTTTTACTATGGATGTATACCCGGTACATATATCAAAATATTTTTTTATAATATTTGTCTGTCTGTTTGTCTGTTTGGTCAGGCTAATCTTTGAAACGGCTGGACTGATTTTGTTGGGACTTTCACCGGCAGATAGCTGATATAATAAGGAGTAACTTAGGTTACTTTTATTTTAGAAATGTATTTAATTATTTATTTTATAACTGCGAACTCACCGTTGTCACCGTTGGATTCCTCGTTAAAAGTTACCTAGGTTTGACCTTTGTTTCACGACTAACCTGTGCGGTTTTCCGAATTTTTCGGGGTTTCCATATTTTTTACTCACCGGGTATATTAATACACTAAGGTTAAGATGTTTGCCTCCCTTTTTAGAAAAAACCTCACGATTCCGCTTCAGTCTGTAATATCCTACTGCTGGACATAGGCCTCTTGTAGTAGAGGAGACGTTGAACATCGACCTTCAGCGATCTGATCTCTCGATGAGACATATTTTTTATCAAATATAATTTATAACAATATGCCTGTGATAACTTGCCTATCGAAAAGTGGTAAAAAAGGTGTCTAACGTTGAGCGAGTAGGAATTTTTCTGCTATCACCAGCATTCACTCATGGATATAGTTATACGTTGCCATTTCCAGAGTTCGAGATTCCAAAAATTTAACTATATCAATTACAGAAAGTGACAAACAGATTGTTACAGAATAGTTTATATAGGTACACTTCGATTATTGTTTATAAAGAAGTTTTGCAATAAAGAATTTAAACAAAATTATATTAATTTGTAATTTAGTAAAGTGATAATTATTATACTTATTTAGTGGGTGCGAATTATTCGCACGGGTATAAGTGCTAGAAAGAGTTTTAATTTGACTTTTTTTTAAATC
Organism: Melitaea athalia; assembly: GCA_905220545.2. Taxonomy (NCBI): domain Eukaryota; kingdom Metazoa; phylum Arthropoda; class Insecta; order Lepidoptera; family Nymphalidae; genus Melitaea; species Melitaea athalia. Next base: position 7,166,592 of record HG992199.1, on the reverse strand, counting down.
TAACATAGCTTAAGAAAAATTTTATGTAACAAAAATATGGACTAACGTCTGCAATAAATGATAATAATTATTATTATTGTTATTTTATATAAATATACCCCTAGTATTTTAAATAAAAAATCAAAAATGAAAAACATTCCCTTCCAAAATTCGAAACCGCAGACACTCCATTATAAAAACATACCTCTACTAAAAACGCTACTGTAACAATAATAGTCCGGGATCCCTAATAGTACATTTTTTTTATTTGATAACTATCGAGCTAATTTTCCGGGAGTAGCTTCATTTTGATGACCTCGTACGGACATCAAAAATTAATTACTAACCAGCTGTTTTTTTTTTTCGTTTTTTTTTTATATTTATAAAATTTGATTGTAATATTGTTCTACAAATTGCGTGGTACGTTATCCCGGTCCTACGCTTACTGCTGCTCTATCCCCTGCTAACTCTATTACCTACCACAATCGAGAGTTTTCGTAGAGGAAATTTTTGTTCGTCTCATCAAAATAAAGCTACTCTCGGAAAATTAGCTTGATAGTAATCAAGTGAAAAAAATGTTTTAGGAATCCCGGACTATAATAATTGCGATCGAAAAAACTAAATGTATGCGAACTGACAGCCGTCCGTTAAACTTCAAAATTCTTTCGCGCCATCTATTAGCATGGTCGGGCATAATCTCGCTAAACGGCTGTCGAGTTAATTTTTATAAGCGCCATAGTTAAATGGCGTTCACGTCGATATTGTAAATGTGTGCGTGCGTTCTTGAAGGTTACTTAGCTCTTCTAATCGCCTTAAATCTTTGCGCTTTGCCTTTAAAACATTTTAATCACTATTAAAACGATTAATGTTATTAAGTTTGATGTACGATTAGCATTATGAGTTATTATAATAATCGATTGATATTTTAATTAATAAGGCGATAAAATAGTATAAATTACGATTAAAAATTTTTTGGAAATCATTACTTTTTTTCTAAAGCTTTTTTTATCGTTAGTATTATTTTTTCAATTTGAAAAAGGTATTTAAATGAGATGACAATTCTTTATTACGTCCGACGTCGCGTCGGGGCAAATCTGCTCGAGCTTCTTTAATTGGGGTCGATAGAGATGAGAATCGTTTGTTCTGGGAACTTGAATTTGACAGATACTCGCAGTCTAGCCTATGATATTGAAAAATATAACGTTCCAAGTTTAAAATAGAGTCTGAGATTTGTAATGCATTCAGAGTTGTCACTTTCGTACCAAATTTATTGCACCAATTAGTAGAGTCCACATGAAGGGGTTATCTTGAATTTCGATCACACTCTATTTGGGAGGTAACGGTCAATAATGGTCGGATTTCGGGGAACGAGCCTTTGATATAAGTTTTTTTACTAGTAGCTATTTTCGGAAGCGAGAATGTAACAAGTTAATTGGATGGAAATATTCCAATGGTAACACTAACTGGACGCATTACGAAGATCATTATAACAGATTAATAAGGATTTTTCTGATGGCAATTTAAAGGGAATTCTTAGATTACCATAATGAGGAAAAATCGTTATACTGTGCAGTGATGAACGACCGCTAGTTTTTATGATACAATTATGTTTTAAATAGTTATGTACTTCAAAGTTGCGATCTTCATACAAATTAAGTTTAATTATGAGGAAATTTATATCAAGAACAATTCTTCGTCCCGACGGGACGCAGACACGACAAAATTCACGAATTTTAATTTGGGTACAAAATTTTAAGTGATACTTTTTCTCGATACGACCGGACCGATGTTGTTGTGTATATTGTTTTCTGGTAATATTTAAAATGTCCAGATTTATCTCTCCTTCTCTTTATAATAAATTGCATATCCACCAGATGCATTATCTTAAATTATGAAATTGAATTAGTCTGAAAAATGAAATTAGTCTTATATCATAATAATTATTAAGTACATTAGAAATCTTGTGTTGTATCGTAATAGTAAAACATGTCATATATACTTAAGTAGCAAAACAACTTAAAATTTGTTATTTTTTGTTTGTTTTACTTGTTTTATCAATTATTATTCATATTTTGTATCCATAGTAACGAAAAAATAATATTTTTGTTAATATTCATAAAAATTTGTGAAAAAATTAAATAAAAGGTAAATTATACAAAAAGTCAGATACAGAATTGACCGACAACATTGAGTTGGGGACACGAAACACAGTTGTTTTTTGTGTCCACCGGTACTCGTGCAACTTTGTCACAGCGACCCGTTCGTTTCGTTCCACGGATTACCATATGAGCACTTACTACGACAAGGTTCTAACTATTGTACGGTGTCGATCTTAAAATCCGGTAGCTAAAAGTAATTTGTGAAATTACCTTCTAAGAATTGAAGTCAATTAAGGCCTGTGTACCGGGCGGACCAGTTTTATCTCAACAGAGGTAGCGTGGCGTTCGGCTCTGCATTCAAATAATAATTAAAAGAATAACGAAACTATGTATTGTTGACTAATCATTTTTTATTTATTATTTGAGAGATAAAAGAGTATAATCTATACATATAATAAAATGGTAGGAAAGTCAAAACTGTACATTGAATATTTTTTTAAAAGAATACTTGGAGTGTGATCTACAATCGATACCAAAGCCAAAAATATAGTTTTTAGAATTTTTGTCTGTTTGTCTGTTTGTCTGTATGTATGTCCGGGATAAACTCAAAAAGTACTGCATGGATTTACTTCAAATTTGGCACGAATATTATTAAGAAGTCGGGTCAGAATATAGGCTACATATTATCACGCTATCACCTACGGGGAACGAGCAGTGAACGCACGCAGACGACGTCGCGAGCAGCAGCTAGTGACTTATATAATAGAATATAAATATATAATCTTTTCTTATAAAAGGAGCGTGATGGTCTATTTCTGTAGATTATGAATATTTTTTAATAATATTTTGGAAGGTACTATGTATAGGAGGGTATATAGAAGGGTTTATTAAGCATTTTATTAAGCATTTTTTGTTTTTGTCAGTTTCCATGTAAATTGGCATCTGCGAATCACAATTTTAAATTCATAATATGAGCGAAGAACCTGGATAGTTTTCGAACTGAAAATTTGCACGTTTTCAAAGGAAAGAGGATGAAACATGAGAAAAGTGATTCACAGCTATTAGACACAAATAGACCAAAAAAAAACATTATAAAGATTACACTGAAAGAAATTTTTAAAGTTTCTAATACACCTTTCCTGAGTTCATCCTGAAACATCCAACTGTTGGGCAAAGACCTTTTTCTAGATGTAAGAGAAGGGTTGTTGATTATAATAATTTTGTATTTTTATATTACGAGTATTTTAATTTACTTTTTACTCTATAATAAAAAGATAAAGTACCAATTATTATATTATTTGGGATAATCAATTAAAGCTTTTGTGTAATATTTAAAAAATAGTCTTTCGGAAAATTATTCTGAACCTGGAACATCAAAATGTTCGTGCAATACGGGATTGTGATTCATAGATCCCGGGATTACTGGATTAAAAGAATATTATCGGGGACTCGGTAATCCCTGATTATATGTATTTTTAATGTTAAATATTTCTTTATAAAATGCTATTCAGGTTACATAATTTATAGGCAATAATCTAAGTTGTTCAATAATAAAATCGTGCATAATTTTACCGATATTACCTTGAATAGCATTTAATTATATTCCTAACTGATTATATCTATATTTTATACTTAATTGATTTGTTTATTCGCTATAACTAGCAATTTAGGTTTATAATGTTGCTATAAAATGAAATTGAAATGTTTACATTTTTATTAAAATCTTATTGAATAAAGTAGGTAGGCTACTAGAAAAAGATATGGTTTTCTTAGCTTTTGTTTGTAAGGGGTTTTTAAGGGATACTCATTGGTACTTTAGAACCAAGGAAAGCTACGTTTTTTTCTGAAAAATATATTAACATACTAGCTGACCCCCAAACATTGTTTTGCCATATATGTTATTAACCCCCGCAGCCCTCTCTTGTGGGTGGAATTTCTTAAAATCCGTTCTTAGCTAACCTCTACTCGGCGAAAGGAATATTATGTCTACCAAATTTCAAGTCTCTACGCCTCATCGTTCCTGAGATATCGTGATGAGTCAATATATGGGTTGAAATCTCTTTTATATATATGGATACATCCTTTATATAAGATACAGGAATATATTAAGTGATCACTGACCAGTCTCTGGTAGACACCCGTATATATGTAGATATAAAATAACACGCGCTGACTTTTTGAGTATTTAATCTTCGGTAAGAGCAAAGCAGCTAACTTTACATATCTCGGATATAGCAGAAAACATTCATCTCAAAAGTTGGAGCAGCCCGAGTAGGGAAGTATCTCAACCCTACAGAAGACCACAGCCAAATCATACCACTTTCAATTAGTGTTGTGTTCCTGTGATGATTAAGTTAAGGTGTGGCCAGAGTTCCTTGGGGGGGGGGAAGGGTAGGGTCAGCAGCGCGCTTGCGATGCCGACCTTACCCTCGATCGCCGCTTACCGGTCACCCTCAGGTGGGCCGTATGCTTGTTTTCCACTACTGAAATATAAAAAAGGTAATAAATTTCGGTCAGTAAGGTATTTTCATGACCTATACATTTACATCAAATACGAAAAATAAATGTAGATTCTACTATAACGGGAATAAGACATACAGAATGAAAGTTTGCCACGCGCAAAGTCGCGAGAGAAACCTACTATTTTTACACAATTAAGCTCATAAGGAGTATTATTTATTTTCACGTCAGCGGTAACAGAAACTAAAGTATATAATAAAGTAATAATAGGTCTCATTGAATACCAACATCGTTCAGAGCACGTTCACACTTGATGCAACAGCTCTGTACTAACAATTTAACAGAAAACTTGACTTTCCTAAGAGCGAAGAAGGCGCCTATACATTATTCAGGCCCATCAAACGTCTGTAGGACATAATAGGCGTGATGCCCAACAGGGTGTCGACTCTTGTATAGTAATATAAACAGTATTATAAAAGGGAATTGTTTGTTTGTTTGCAGCTGATAAACTATGAGAATACAATTATTTATCTGCTACCGCCGTTGATTATCCCAATTCTGGGCAAAACTTTCTGCTTTTATGAAGGACAAAGAGTTGTGCTTAATCGATGACGCTTCTTAGTTATAGGTCTGCAAAGAAAAGACCGAATTTGATTCTTTTACGAATAGAATATTACACTAATTAGGAGTGACGAGACTTAAGATTATAAAATGTCAAATACCTAATCTAACATGTATCAAAATTTGGGTGAAAAAGGAAGGTTTATCAATACTTTTATAATAAATCTAAAGAGTTTATTTCTTTAAACGCGCTCAGTATTTTGTAGGTCCCATTGTATAGGTACCTAATATTTGAGATTGAGAGATTGAGAGCCTCTTCATCGTTATAGGCTAAAAAACATCACTCCGTGATATAAAGAAAAGGTGTGAATGTCGACATTTAAAGCGGGTGGAACCGAGTTGTACACCTAGTTAGGTAGTAAAACTTAAAGAAGATTTTTTGCTATCACTCCTTAAAAGAATAGTCATTTCGAAAGTTTAATTGGCGCTCAAAATGGTATATACGCGATGGGAAATTGAATTCCACTCATTAGTACTTTTGTAGGGACATTGACACAGAAAACTCTTTGGTCACCTTTATATCATAGAACATAAAGTTAAAAATGGAACGGCAATTGGAGATTTCCGTGAATAACAATAAATTAATGTTCTCGTATTTGCAAGAGTATAATAATTTAGAAAACGTTTCCGTAAATGAAATGCATTAATATTTATCGGGTAATTTTCAAGTAAACGACAGACAGCTAATTAGAGGTTGCCTTATGTAAAAACAGTTGCGTATAATCACAATAAAATACTATTTAAAATAACGTATTGTTTAAGAAAACCGAGATAGCTCCTATATTTAAGTTAATCGTCCTTATTCGTTTTTAGCCGACCTTAAAAAAAGGAGGAGGTTCTCAATTCGACTCTATTTTTTATGCGTGTTAGTTAGCTCATAACTTTTTACTAGGAGTACCGATTCTGATGTTGTAATTTTTTTTAATTTAAGATGGTTATGTGGGAGAGTTAAATTAGATCGAGATCTGACCAGTACTTTTTTAGTAATACCTAATAATGCATATTTACTGAACTATTTTACCGACTACGTACTTATTGCTTTTCGATGTAACTGAAGTCGGTTTTTTTTTCGTTTGCAAACAAACACAATTATGCGAACTACGTTTCTTACTTAACTTTCGTTCGATATTTAATTTCATTTTTTTTGATTGTGATAATTTAACAAAAAAGTATTTAATGCTCGAAGTCGATTAAATTCATATCGTAAAACAAATAAACATAATTCACTCGAGATGGTTATCGATGGAGGCGGCGTCGTGTTAATTGCTTTGCACAAATAAAACGTTCTCTCATACTTGATAACTCACTCGTGTACCTGGCTCTGCATATCATATTTATTTGTCTGACAAACACTTTTATAAGATACGACTACGATGCGATTTCGTTACGATGTTCTTACGAATGTTTTCACAAAGTTACAAAATATACAAATATTAGGTATATCCTTTAGTACGGAAAGCATTTTTTTATCATGGCAAGCGCGTTGCCTCTTGACCCTCATTTGAAGCTCTGGTCGCTTTATTCATCACAGGAACACAAAACTGGTTACGCAGTATTATTTAGCTGTGTTTTTCTGAAACATATTTTTAATCAGTTCTTATTAAGTTTCATTAATTCATGTATACTGAATTGTACGAATACGCATTAAAAAATTTCAACATTGTGCATCAATAAAAAGAAATCACATTAACCTGACTGTTATTGCAGATACTATTAAAATTTTATAACATTATTATGTACTTTTTTAACGATCAATAATTGCACGTTACACAGTTGTTATTATTTTAAAATAAAATTAATTCGTATCGCAGTACTAGTTACATCTCGCGCCCTCAGGTTTCAATTTAGCTGCTAAATGAAGAGGTCCGTCGACACTGGAAAGGCGTAAAACAATTTTCATGGCCTCTTAGCAGTAACTAACCGATCACGGAGAAGGGCTGTCAACCAAAAAAATATAAATATATATTTTTATAGCCTGGAGAAAAATATAAATATACATTTTTATAGTCTGGCGCGGGTTTGGGGAGGCCTATGTCCAGCAGTGGACTGCGATAGGTTGATGTGATAGCCTGGAGAAATGATTTCCGAATATCTGTATATATCTGCACTTTTTTTACACATGACTTACCGCAAGGTTTAGTTTTAAGACGCCATGAGTGATCATTGTTGGGGGCAATGTGACCATGTTATATATCATGTATGATATAAATAATAAATAATAATACAAATAATAATACATACTCCGATTTTACAATATGAGATTTAATATCACGGTTAATTTAGTCTGAGGCGATTTCTATAGACTAAAGTATATAAATAATTTGTTGGAGTACCTAATTTTATATATTTAACTATGTTACAGTTGCTTATTGACAGTATTTTATCATTAATGTTAAAGTTTTTTTTTAATACAAAATAACTTAAATACAGAACGTGTTATCTCGATCTAGCAACATTTCATGCTTGTCAAATTAAATATTTATGTAATAGTGTCAAATTAAATAATTATATTTTCTACTGACTAGTTTTATTATCTGTAGTACTTTACAATTTTATTAATCAACCACAGACAACCCTGAAAATACGGCTCCAATTGGCTGTCTGGCTAAGTGTTGTTGCCTGTAGGCTAATTAAAACATCCAGCCGCTATTTTGCCCCCGAAAGATAATCTTTCATATTTTGTCTTAGCTGACAACCGTAGCCTTTGGGAGCTGTGATAAAACGAATATTGTAATGTTATTTTTTTCTTTTAATGAAGAATCCTTTAGAAATATCTCTGATATTATATTTATAGAATAGATATAAAGTACCTACACTTGATTTTGTTAATATCTATATTTATATATTTTTTGTTACACACACACACACTTCAGACTATTGCAGTCCACTGCTGGACATAGGCCTCCCCAAGTTCGCGCTAGACATCCCGGTTTTCCGCAATCCTTATCCAGCCTACACCGGCAATCTTACGTAGATCGTCGGTCCAACGGGCCGAAGGACGTCCCACACTGCGTTTACCAAGACGCGGTCTCCAGCACACGTCTGCTCTAACGGCCATCGGTCCTGCGAAACAAGTGACCAGCCCATTGCCACTTCAACTTGCAAATTCTGTGGGTTATGTTGGTTACTTTCGTTCTCTCACGGATAGCCTCATTTCTAATATCTTTGAGAGAAACCCCAAGCATAGCCCGTTCCATCGCACCTTGAGCGACTTTAATTTTTTGTTACGTTTAAGAATACATAATGAAATAAACGAATGATGATAGTGTGAATAACTAGGTACTTATTAATAATGTATCAGATAAAAAATGACAATAGTAGGTACAAAAGAGTTTTTACGCATTACTGTCATCAATTTAACTGCACCGAAAAAATCCCAATGTTAATGACAAATGCAATTATATATAAATGAAAAAAAAAAACCATTGACAAATGACCACCAGCCAAGGGCGTGGTAGCGAGTATTACTTATAAGTGACACGTGAAATTACTTATATAAATGCCCTGCTTCGACTTTGCCTCGTCTCTGCCTCGACTCTGCCTCTAAATTACAGGCTCTTGATAACACGCCACGCCTCTTATCGATTGCTATGCCAATTATAAGGAAACACTCAGGGCCAGTTTTACCAGTAGCCGTTAACGCTATTTGACAAATGACTGTAGCCAACAGATAAAAGTTTATCAAGTGTTTTTCTTTTTTATCGTCAAATTCCTGTTTATTTATAGAATATTTCTATTGGGAATCGTATAGTTATAGTATAGAGTATAAAAGTTCCAGTTCACTAATTGAGGTGAGACAGGTCCTAATATTCTAATGCTGATTTGTCTCTGCGAAAACTGAATTCCGATTCGACGGTAGTTTCACTTTTAACGATTATTAAATTTTAATGTGTAAAATGACGATTCGAAGGTGCTTTGGAAGCCTATTTAAAAAAAAGTTACTTTTGATTTTGATTTAATTTAATTCCTGGGGTTAAAGTCTGTTCATAAGTTATGTGCAGGATTACAAGTAATTTTATTCACGACCGGTGTAACAGGCCCTGAGATGAAGATGTCGATGGTGTGATAAGTGACGGATTAATATTATGCCTATATCATTAAATAGGTTTCATATGTTTTTTTTTTAATAACTATGATTGCTTATTGCTGATAGTAAGCGGATATGTTTTTTATGACTTTTTAATGTTTTTTTTATTGGTTTTATGATTGCTAATTATATAGGACTAAAATAGTAATGTGTACGTAAAATATGAGTCAACTTTAGACGGTGTGGATTCAAATCTGATTGGATGTCACTGAGTTTTTTTTTAATACAAAATGTAGGGAAATATTGTAAGGTAATATAGAATAGTGATTTTTGAAGTACATACCTATATATGTATCTGGTTTGAGAAGATATATTTTAGATTTTTTGAGCGTAAGTAGTGCTATATATGTGCGTAGCTATATACTTGTATGTCTGCAGCAAAAAATAAAAAATAAAAAATAAATTGCGTGCTTACAAAGTACATATTATGTCAGAAGTGAAACTTCCTTGGCAAACTAATTAAAAAAAACGAATTTAAAATAGTAAAAAAAAAAAATTGAAAAAAAAACAAAAAGCTAACGTCACGCGGTGTTCCCAGGTGGTCACCCATCCAAGTACTGACCGTCATGCGCCTAAAAAAGTTTCACTTCAAAAATTTTTTTCTTTTTTTTAATTTTAGAACTGATATCAACATCAGTTTATAATAATGTCATAATAAATCATACAATACTCGTATAATAAATCATAATATCTAAAATCATAATTATATGAATTGCTTGCTTTTGCAAACATAATTATGTATAACAGCATCAAAATATCAAATTTAATTTTTATTGACAGTTCTTTTTGCGTTATTTGGACACCTGTCATGTTCACACATACTAAAGCAGTTGCTGGTTTTATAAGTACCAATGTATATCATACATCATAATTTGTATGCTTTAATATATAAATATATAATTTATGTCTTGATTATGTTATTGTAAATTAAAAAATAGTAATGAAATACAACATACTTAAAATTAGTCCAAAATGAAATGAGTTTGGACTCTCGACCGCTATTCTATACAAATATATGTCATGAACAGAGATAGAACCCGCGAAAGTCTCGTATTAGCTAGTTGCTGTGAGCACTGAACCTTCACATCGTCAGTAAGGAAATATCCATACAAATATTGTGTGTGGCGCATATAAAATGATTTTAAAACTGTTTTCACCTGTCACGGTCAAGATTTCACCGTGAGATAACATCGCGTCTGCGATCACAATCATTTAAAATTTGTACTAATATAATAGACATTTAACTTGTTTGTTTATGTAAACACTATTTGTGTCCCGCGGTTTCATCCACGTTAATTTGAGGCAAAAGCGAACTTAAATATTTATGACCTTTATTTAGCCTTTCTCGGTAAATGGACTATTGAGCACAAAATATTTTTATAATTCGAGCCAGTAGTTCCTGAGATTAGCGGGCTTAAACAAACAAACAAATAAACTCTTCAGCTTTATATAATACTAGCTTCTGCGCGCGACTTCGTCGGCGTGGACTCCGCTCCTATTGAACTTAGCGTGATGATATATAGCCTATAGCCTTCCTCGATAAATGGGCTATCTAACACTGAAATAATTTTTCAAATCGGACCAGTAGATCCTGAGATTAGCGCGTTCAAACAAACAAACAAACAAACAAACAAACAAACAAACAAACAAACAAACTCTTCAGCTTTATTATATTAGTATAGATTATAATAATATAGTATAGATTAGAGGTATAGATGTTAAGAACGATTTTGAATTTTTTTTGTGTTACATAACATGTTAATTAAGGATTATAAATAAATAAATAATATAAAAACCCTTCACGACCCCTAATAGGATTTTTTCCTGTGTCCGGCGGTCCGGAAACACTATATGGCTAATGCAATAAAATTGGTTTCTATGTGTGGGGATCGAATCTGCAAGCGCAACAGCCAGTGCTATAACCGCTGCGCACACTCGTCATCAAATAATAAATATATTCTATAAAACTTTACGATCAAAGTAAAGTAGTAACGGTAAATGGTTACTATTTACCAATAAGAAGCTAATAACTAAACTGAGTTAGGGCACAGCAGGAAATTTCCTAATCAAAATACGGAGCAGCCCGACTGGGGTAGTACCTCGACCTTACAGAAGACCACAGCTAAATAATACTGTTATCGAGCAATATTGTGTTTCTGTTGGTGAGTAAGGTGACCTGTGCTCCTGGGGGAGATTGGAGATAGGGTCGACAACGCGCTTGCAATGCTTCTGGTGTTGCAGACATTTATAAACTACGGTAATCGCTTACCATCAAGTGAGCCGTAGATACACTTGTTTCGCGACCTAGTTATATGTATAAAAAATAATAATAATAATAACGAAACTCTGAGCAGGTGAAACGCTAGGACGTTTGCAATGTCGGTTTATGATTTGTCACATTCATTACACTTGATTAATTTTATCGTAATTGACGGGATTCGGTTATTGGTTATTATATATTATAGTTTTATTTAAATTTAAATATTTTTTTGTGTAATCAAAGCAACGTCGAAGACGTATTCGCCTAGTGGTAATAGCAACATTAAAGGTCCCACGCGATTTCTCCTATACTGATATTTATGATTTCTAATCAAATACGAATAGAAAGATAATATGATGACAAGGATTAAATCATGTAACAAAGGACGGAAAGAAAGGTTTAAGAAATCAATACGCAAAAAACCTAAAGCAAGGTTCAAAGTAATAAATAAACAAATAAAACCAAAATAACTCAAATATTTTATTTGTGTCTGTATTTAACGTCACATTCAAATTACGATGACAGCTAACAAACTGAACTAGTAAATTGTAATAAAATTTATACAACCAATCGAATAAAAGATAAAAATAATTGTTTGCTCGCAAACGAAAAAAACCGACTTCAATTACATCGACAAGTACCTAATACGTAAGCTGACGAAAAAAATTAACAAACGCACTAGTTGTCACTACGATTTTTGAGTGTTCCCCTCGATTTCTCTGGGATTCCATCATCAGATCCTGGTTTCCTTATCATGGTACCTAAGTTGGGATATCTCCTTTCCAACAAAAAAAGAATTATCAAAATCGGTTCATAAACGACGAAGTGATGCCCGAACATTATATAAAAAAAAAACAAAAAACATATTATATGTATACGGTCGAATTGAGTAACCTCCTTCTTTTTTGAAGTCGGTTAAATTAAACTTTCTTATTAACTGACTTCAAAAAAAGGAGTATGTATCTCAATTCGACTGTATTTTTTATGTTTTTATTTGACTGCGCATTCGAAATCAAAATAGCTTTATTCAAATAGGCTTAAAAACTTCGAATCATCGTCTCACAAATTAAAATTTTAATGTAAAAGTGAAGCTACCACCAATTCATTCATTCATACCTCATATATAGGTACATATATACATAAAAGTCAATCTGCAATTTTATTATCACGATTACGATCGCGATGCAGCCTGTAATATCCCACTGCTGGGCATAGGCCTCTTCCCCATGTAGGAGAAGGATCAAACTGCAATTTTATTATACTCGTACAATATTCAACCACCTCACCTTCACCAAAAAACTCCGGCGTTCGCCACCAGTACAGTTTTAACTCTGAAGGCTGCAGTAGATCACTACCACCTTGGAACTTATAAAACCGACCGATGGCGGGATAACCATCCAACTGCTGGCTTTAAAATACACAGGCCGAAGACGGGCACTGCCTGCGGTCACCAACCCTGTCCAGCGTGGTGACCATGGGCAACACACATGAGTTTACTCCATTTTTGGCAAGAACTTGTGGAGGCCTATGTCCAGCCGTGGACTGCGATAGGCTGAAGTGAAGCGTTTGTAAATGAGAGAAAACGTACGGATACGTTTAACAGCTTTAAGACAGGCAAACCAAGGGCATTTGCCTGTCTTAAAGCTATACCTTCTTGTTTTTTTGGTTGTGATTGCTGTTTGTCTTCTCTGACTGGTACTTAACAGTTGTTAAACGTCCTCAGTACACTTGCTAGTTTAAATAAAATTATTTGAAGCGATGTATCGTAGAAGTTCTTTCGATTGAGTGAATTGCAATAAAGTGAGTACCTACACAACATAACGAGTATAGACCGAGGCGAATCGGATCAAGGGGCGAAACGGATCTTAATAAGAAATCCGTTAATATTTTAAAGAACGCGTTGTCAAGGAACATAACCGACTAACGTCTTATGAACCTACCTCCACCCCTCACCTCCCACCATCGGTCGTTTTTTGATTCGACAAGTACATTGGTGTCAACGTTGCTCACCAGCTAATCGGATTTTTGTGTGCATTACAATTTTGACGCACATCTAAGGTACGTAATTACCATTTTTCTTGTAATTTTAAAGATTTGCGTTAAAAGTTTGAATTATATGTTTTATATTGATTGAAAAGGGTCCTATTGTAAAAAACATTTTACTTTTAAAGCATAATGTAATAGGTTAATTTTTAAAATATTTATTTCGAAAGTCTTTAATATGGGGTTATTCGGATCATGTCAAAGGGGGCGAATTGGATATTGTTTTTTAAATGTATTATTTTATATTTAGGGTACTTAATGCATTTTCATTTCATTGTAGATGGTTCGTACGTATCAAAGAAAGACTAATTCCTTCCATTGGTTCACAACAATCTGATACAGCCCAAGCACTCAGCACACTACTAGATTTATCAAAGAAATTCTTCCATCCCCTTTAAAGCCAACACCGGCTGCTATTAAGAAATCTCGTAAAACTACAAAACTAGTTACAAATTAAAACTACAAACTAATTTTGCATTTGATATCGCTCAGCGTAAGATTAGCCTTCTCGAAAATGATGCTAAGAAAATTTTCAAGACTGATAAAAAAGCCCCGGAGAAAAAGAAAAAGACTGATGACACAGAAAATTTTAAGAAAAATAAAAGAACGCCTGGAATAATAATCAAAGGTACGCAAAACAGAGAGATTGGTTTTGTATTTACTGCTCAGAAAATTCATTCATCCACCACCAGAGGATTGGATTCAGTGCCATGCTTGCGAAGAATAGTGTCACGAAAAATGTGCTGATTTAGGAGGGAAAAAAGGCCCGTATAAATGTAATTTATGTGTTAGTAATTAATATTGATCTCATTACTCACTATATCAATTGTATTAATGATTCCAAAACCTAAACCGATTAGAAAATTTTAATTTAGTGAAGTGTTATGTACGATCCGATTCGCCCCAAGAATTGGGGCGAATAGGATATTTCTGTCCTTAAAGTTTTTAGTTAATATTTCGGATAAATAATGAACAATTTAAGTTTTGAAATGTTTATTGTGTAGCTGATTTGTTACTTATTATAATTTTTTCAATAAAAGTTACGTAAATTGCATTTTAGTATGATTTTCATACTATCAAAAAAAAAAGTGATCCGATTCGCCTCGGTCTACCCTATTGGATAAAAGTCGGAATACTAGTTGAGGAATATTTGGTTAAATAATAAAAATGTCTGATTTTATTATTTGGCCATTGTATGTTACGCCATTATATACAGAAATCAACTTAAAATTAATAACCCAATTAAACTTTAAACAAATAATTTAAAATAATTAATTTGAATAATATCTTTAGCGCGACGTCGCGTACGATAAACAATTTATTGACATAACACTTATGCAATATAGTCGTACATAAAGGATATAATAAATAGATATGTATCGAACGAATAAAGTGATTTCTATGTAACATACTTAATTAACTTTAATTAGACTCGATTGCAAGACTCAATTAATTAATTTTTATTTTAACGAAACGACCGTATAACCAACAATTTAATTGCAAGTATTTGCGGTAACGACTCAACGCTATTCATCGAAAGCAATGTGATATATAAATGGCATATAAAGATCAAGTTGTTTTCATAACACGCGCAATGAAAAGTTTACTTTATAAGGGCCTGTTTCACCAGTTGATAACGCTATTTATTTTGACGGATCACAGTATCCAACAGCAACAAGTTTTGACGTGACAACGTCTAGTAACTCTATGAACACCGGCGCCATGCCATGCACGAAAAACGATGACTCATTGTAGCGTTATGCTCATTGTCCCGTTACGCTCATTGTACGCTTACGCCGCGTCTATCTCCCTTGCACTCGATTGGCCTATACGTCCGAGGAGATGTGTTGTTATGACGTTGTCACGTTAAACTATCTTCCGTAAACCAACTTTACAGACAACCAATTTTTGATCCATTATTCTTTTTTACCATCGAATTCTCCTGTATTTATGAAATATTTGTATTCATATGTATTAATCTTAAAGTTGCAGTTTATTAATTGAAGGAGGTCCT
This sequence comes from Melitaea athalia, assembly GCA_905220545.2. Classification (NCBI taxonomy): domain Eukaryota; kingdom Metazoa; phylum Arthropoda; class Insecta; order Lepidoptera; family Nymphalidae; genus Melitaea; species Melitaea athalia. The sequence continues at coordinate 7,151,029 of HG992199.1, read as the reverse complement.
AATGGCCTATTCTACCTCCCGCTGTCAAAGTCTATTTGTATCGTCTTCCGTCAAATAGAAACAGGCCCTTAGTCTTATTTCTAGAGATTAGCATAGGAAACCTTCAAGTCAGTTTTTAAACAAAAAGTTCTTAAAAAGCAGTTGTCCAGGAGGTCGTATGAAACTGGATGTAAGAATTATTCAAGTTACGAATGAACTGACCAATTACAATAAATTGTTGGCTACGCACAGCAATAAAACCGCCATTTTGGTAAATAAATAAATGAGTAATTAATGGTCGTACACGGTCGCGTTTCGTCCGACGCAGCATACGAATCTGAGCATTATGCGAATTAACATCGCTCGAAATGTTCGTAGTCTTTTTTTGTTGACGACAGCAATTAGTGGCTAGTGGGGAAGCGGGTATGTAAAATTCGAAAGCCACTGACTGGGTCGAGTTGACTCGCCAACTGTGAATGCGCCTTTTACGTTTGGAAATACACGTGGCTGTCATACTATCATTATTTTGAATTTAAGGAAAATTAATATAAAAAGTATTGTTTATAACATTGTTTTAAATATATTTAAAACTTAACTTGCATAATCTTTTATTTCGTATTGATGTTTGAAGGATCGTTATTATTAAAGTCCATATTTCAATAAATACTCAACCTAGAACCAGAATTCTCTCTGCGTCAACCCCAGACATACCTCCAATTACTACTATAATAGTTCTCGTTAGTCCGTCTATATATGTTAAGTGGGGAGTGTCAATTGCTTTTACGTGTAAAAATAATAGCCCATTGCTTCTCTGCGACAGTAATGCGGTCATTATATTAAGGTTAATATCTTCAGCCTTACGAGTGACATTATAAAATTGTTTTAATGTTGAATATAGTATTTTGGAGAGGTATTCGTACATTAATTGCGCAATTTAAAGCGACTGCTCCCTCAAGAGTATTTTAATTGTATTTGCAATTGTTTATACGTAATTGTTACGTAAAAAAGCTTTTTAATTATATGCATATATGGACATAATACATGTAAGTTTATAATTCAGAATGTATTTATTGCAATGTAGTTCTTCGAATGCCTCGCCATTGAAAAATGTAACATTCCACGATTGTCGGTTACAATATTAATTGTTTGATATTTATGATATTTTTATGACCGTGATTTCTCAATGAAGTTATTTAAATTTACAGAACATATTTATGTTCTGTAAAAAGTTTACCATGCAGGCAGAATTAAATAGAGTTTTTATATTTAATTTTAGCGGAGTACTTTTTTAACTACTAACTAGTTTCACGTAATGTTTTTTATAATCGTTTATTTAAAGAAAAAGACATTTTATTTTTTTTTTGCTGAATAATAATCATATAAACAAACATTTTTATGTAATACTTTTATTACTGATCTTTTTTCTTGAATACTCCTGCTCAATGTTACTAATAAAAATGTAAGCGATAGTAGGTAGGTATATACAGGGTGTCCCGCGATAAAGTGCAACCCCGAAAGGGGGTGAAACTAGACCATAAATTATCAACAAAAAAACATAGAAAAAACTTTTTAAAAAAAATATTTTATTTCTTATTGACGAATTAAGATTTTTATATCTTACGTAGACTCTATGTACAAAAAATGATGATTTCTTCCAAAGTAGTGGGTCGATTACTTTAAAATAAAATAAATATTACGCCACGTACTTGGCGGTAAGGATAAAATAAAAATTAGCTCGCAAAAAAGTGGCATTATGTCTTTAACTATGCTTCTTGTGAAAAAAAAATCCATTTTTATGATTGTTTTTTCCAATGATCTCTAATTTTCTCAGAATTATGCCCCCAATACCAGGAAAATTTATGATTTATTACTAGCTTGTGCGCGCGACTTCGACCCCGTGGAATAGGACCAATTCTGTCGTACATGATTTGTGCGAAACTTTAACCGTTTACGCAGCGGAAGCTCTCAAAAGGAAAAAAACCCCGATTTTGAAACATTCTTCATTGGTGCTATGCTCCTATTGGTCTTAGCGTGATGATGAATAGCCTATAGCCTTCCTCGATAAATGGGCTATCTAACACTGAAAGAATTTTTCAAATCGGTCCAGTAAATCCTGAGATTAGCGCGTTCAAACAAACAAACAAACGAACAAACAAACAAACAATCAATCAAACAAACAAACTCTTCAGCTTTATTATATTAGTATAGATTATTTCTTACCATATTGCCATTCAAATAAAAAAAATTTACGCCTGTATCCCAAAAAACACGTACAAAAATCATCATTTTTTGTACAAAGAGGCTACGTAAGCTATATAAAAATCTCAATTCGTCAATAAAAAAAATAATTTTTTTTTTTAATTTTTTTAATTTTTTTCTGTTTTTGGGCGATAATTTATAGTCTAGTTTCACCCCCTTTCGGGGTTGCACTTTATCGCGGGACACCTGTATAGGCGCAGTGATTTCGGCAAATATGTAGCGGTTATGCTAGCGGTCCAGGATCAATCCCAAGTCATGCCAAACGTTTGTGTGGTCTTGGCGTTTACATGTGTGTGTTTCCGGATATTTGACATATTATAGTTCTTATTCGACTGGGTTGCAGTGAGTATAACGCATTTGTAAGTTTTAAAACGACTTCCAAAAAAGAAGGAGGTTCTGAATTAGATTGTATTTTTTTAAATGTATATGTTAGATCAGAACTTTTGACTGGGTAGACCGATTTCAATGAATTTTGTTTTTATTGAAAGGTGTACTTTGAGAGCTATATCTTATAATGCGTATTTACTTGACGACTTTTTCGTCGACTTACGTTGTATTAAACAGCATAACTTTTCACTGGGTTTATCGATTTTAATGATGATTACTTTAATCAAAAGCTAATACTTGTCATGTAGTTTCTTTTAAAATTTGATTGAGATCTGATTACTACTTTTTGAGGAATGTTTGATAGCGCGTATTTGCTTGACTATTTTTTCGTCTTATTACGTTCTATTACTTGTTGATGTAATATTGAAGTCGGTATTTTTTTGTTTGCGAGCAAACACAATTATTCAAATTCTTATCATCTTTATCAACACTTTAATTTGTACAGGAGTTATATCAATTGTCATTTCGGATTCCCTCATATTTCGACAGAAGGGTGAGTAGCCAGTGATCATGGCGTCTGCGACGTCCGAAATGTCGGGACTTTAAAATGATAATTATGGTAAGACCTACAGATCAGGTGATGTCTGGGTAAGAGTAGAATTCTTGAGCATAATGCTTAATCTATACTGGCAATATGTTAAAAATATATAGATACAATTGATAAAATATTAGTTTAGTTATAATTATTAAAAGTCGACTTTAACTTGTATAAGAAAAAAAATATTTTAAGGTCTATCATGACAATATTTTTTTTACACAAATAGGTCGGCAAACAAGCGTACGGCCCACCTGATGATAAGTGACTACCATAGCTTATAGACGTCTGCAACACTGGACGACTGGAGCATTGGAAGCGCGTTACCGACCCTATCCCTGAATCTCACCAGCAGCTCTGAACCTTACGAACCATAGGAACACAACACTGCTTGAGAGCAGTATTATTTAGCTGTGATCTTCTGTAAGGCCAAGGTTCTTCCCCAGACGGGCTGCTCCAGATTTTTATGATATTTCCTGCTGTGCCCTACCATAATAAAAGTACTGATCCGATTTTAACATCTTTTTTATTATTTTAAAGTTATTGTATTCAGAAATGTCATAGAATATAAAACAAAATATACGCTATAAGGCTATAACTATTACAGAGGAATAATAACTAAAAAAAAAAAAAAAAAACGAGGGTGAAACCACGACATATTTTTCCATCTACTAAAAAAAAAGTCTAATTGTGTGATTTGTTTGTATGTATTTTTTTTGTGAAAAAATAAGCTGATAATCAACAGTAACAACGTCGATCGGCTCTATCGTTTGTATGTCATAGATACTAGATAATAATGGTTATAAGAAAATATATAGTGATACGTTAGTACATATTTATGAATTAGTCAATATTTTCATGTTAAATAGGAACTATATATACGTATATTTTTAAATACAATTTTTGATTAAAATCAAATCGTTGTACTATTAGATTTTTATAAGGTTTCGTAATGTTTAATAAAAATTCAAGTTCAATAAAAATCAAAAATCGGAGACAACTTCATTTTATTAAAGTGCTTAAACATTATGTTTAATGACTTATTCTTCCCAATTTACAATAGGTATAACTTAATTGTAAGATATGAACGATCGTGACCATTAAACGATATTCATACATCAATTCTGTTTAAAAAAGTCTAATAGTAAACATTACACTAATCCGTACGTAACCAATAAATTAATTTATAAATATTTACATTGTAATAAATTTTACCTAATAATAATATGAACAAAGCTAGTAAAAATCCAATAAAATATGAAATATAAAGAAATTACAAAATTAAGAAAATAAAATGTCAATAAGTTAAGCTAATCGTACTAGCAGCGATTTTAATGTCTTGTTTTGTTAAAATTAAAAAGTTACACACGCGTATTACAGATAATTTAAGAATCATAAAAAAGTAAAGTTTATATGTGTTTAAAGTAAATAGCTCTGAAATTAAGTAATTAGCGATCATCTGCTATTAATAAATGTCTGTTATATTACATTTAATATCGTACTTAAAAAAATAAATAATCATGTTAAACTTTATTACCGATATTAGTGAAACTATACGCCTTTATAACAACTATAACTATGTCATTGCTATATTTACAAAAAATATTAAAGTTAATTATGGCTATATAAAAAGAAGGAATTGCACTTATTCATTGAGATTTTTTTTTATAATATGTTATATTAATAATTCAGCTTTGAAGATTTTAATCTTTATCATTATGCATTTAGACAAATAAAACCTTTTTCACCAATTTACATTAAATTAAGTACTGGCACTATAATACACCACAGTTTTTAATTAATTTGTCAATAGTCACTTGTTTCAGTTCGTGTATTCAATCGTAATTAAACTGTCAGTCCTGGCCGCCATGTTAGGAAGATGGTGGCTCTCCGTCACGCGTCACCGCGTGCTCATGCCGTCAATGTGGTTGTAACGAATTTAGTATGTTCATATTTATGGCGTGCTGGTGTGTAGGTGGGCCTCCTAAAAAGCTGAGTTGTGGCCTCGTCGCTGCAGCCATCGCAGCGAACAAAGGCGGAGCCCCACCTCCGCCAAATAGGGCGAACGACGGAGGAAGCAACGGCCTTGCAGACAGTCGAAGTTTCTCTATCTCCGCCTCTTGTAATCGCTTTGCTTTCGCACGACGATTTTGAAACCAAATTTTTACCTGAAATAAGCGTGAAATTTACATTATAAAACAATATTAATACAAGCAGACAAATACAATTTTTAGTAGGAACGAAATCATGAAAATTTAATAACTAAACTTGTATATTAAGTTTCGTATTGAGCTATAGATAGACCTCTACATAATTTAGAAACCGTATCTTATTTTGGATAGTCAACAAATTGGATTAAAATTAATTTAAGTCGAAAATGGCACGAACATTATACGCAAAGGGCTTGGCGATATAGTAAGGCAAATAGCTGAATTTACGATTTACCCACTAGAATCAGAAACTCGACTTTGCTTATTTGGTTGATTGGTTTCAATTGCAATTATTAGCTTATCCATAAGATATTCATACTGATGAAGTGAACTTTGCCTTTTATTTCAAAATCGTTTATTAACGTTTGTATTTTTAGTAAATTGTTTCAGGTGTGTCTGTGTGTGTATAAGCGTGTGTGTGCGTGTATGTGTTTTTAGCATAATTATGTTTGTGTATGTGTGATTTATTTAAATTGTATTTTTATAAAATTGTGGAAGAGTATCTTAATGACAAATCTTCCAGATTTATATAGTCAAGTTTAAATAATCGTCAAGAATATCGAGGATATAATACGAGTAGTAGCAGCAAATTTTTAGACGAAAAAATATGCGACCTTTATTGTCCAAGTCCTATCAAATAATATATAATCGTGTTTGAATCAGGAGAAACTGACCTGCGTTTCCGTTAGTCGTAATGACGATGAGAATTCAGCTCTTTCCGCAATGCTCAAGTACTGTTTGTCCCTAAACTTCTTCTCTAGGGCCAAGAGCTGCTGTGTGGTGAAGGGCGTTCGAGGTTTCCTGTTGGGTTTGTGCTTGCGAAGTTGACATCGTACCACGGGAGGACCACTTGCAGGACCAGCTATGGACAAATAAATATCGTTATAAACGAATTCTCGTTTTTAAATTTGACTATGTATATTAAAATACATTGTAGTGTTTTTTAAACATTTTTTCCCTCGAACATTTGTATCGGAGCCTATTACCTATATGCTGACGATTTACTATTTTCTTTAGGACCCATTTAGAACCCTATGTAGTAAACATATAATAGTACGCCTTGGGAATGATGTGATCGCCTCCAGGCTATTTCAACCTATAAAATTATTGTTAATTTCAATCTGATTTGAAAAAAATACCTCCCGATAAAAAAAAAGAAAAAAAAAAAAACGATAGTCCCGCTGAGTTACTTTCGCCAGTTCTTCTCAGGTCAGAGGCTTCTTTTTTCCGAACTGGTAGTAGACTCAGTAAGAAATTGTTATAATTTTATGTTGAATAAAATATTTTGATTTTGATTTCGATATTTGCTTCTTATGGTGTATTAACGTGTTATGTATGCTCATTTATATTAGTTTTGAATTATGCTTAGTTGAAAGTTTACTTTATTACGCATATTTTAGTCTAAAATATATATATTTATTATCCGCCAAACCGCATTGGAGCAGCGTGGTGGATTAAGCTCTGATCCTTCTTTGGCCTTGGGGGCTTGGCACAGTGGCCGTCCCAGCAGTGGGATATTACAGGTTGAAGCGCAATATTTATTAAATATATTCTATACAAATAACTTGTCTCTACTTATATAGTTAGGACTCCAACATTACACAAGTTCTGTCAAGTAGGTTTATAGAGGAATTTTGGTCATTTTTAAAAACAAATTATAATTAGTAAAAGTATAGGTACAACTGCTAAAAGGTTATTTGATCAGTAAATATGATAAAAATAAAACAGACGTTATACTTATACCAGTATAATTATGTATAATTTTATAATACACTTAAATATTTTTGTTTTCATTAACTTTCTTACATCTTTATACGAGCACTCACGAAGTCTCTAAGGTAGAGCAGAACATGAAATGTCCTGCTCAAAATATGGAGCAACCCGTCTGCGGTAGTACCTCGACCTTACAGAAGATCACAGCTAATAATACTGTTATCAAGCAGAGTTGTGTTCCTGTTGACCAGAGCTCCTTGGGAGAATCGGAGATAGGGTTGGCAATGCTTCTGATGTTGCAGACGTCTGTAAGCTACGGTAATCTTATTACTTTAATACCTTAGAAAACTGAAGTTTGAACTATCTAATGGTGATATCACCACGGAGGTTACAAAGCAAAAACTTTATGATACCTACTTCCATTCGTTCAGAATACTCGTGAAAATTTGGCGCAAAAATTTGACATATGTATTTATTTGTCAAATTTAAGGTAACAAAAATCGAGCCAGCTTTCTGATCTGATCAAGTTAACAGTCTGGTCACACGTGATAATGTATAAACGCAACCAATATTTGTCATTTATGCCAAATTATAGGTAGATTTTTGCCATTTGCAACACTTGGATCTTGGAGAAGCAGTGGAAAAAATGTTATAAAAGCTTCAATAGTCTACTCTGGTGACAGATCGGTTCATGTATTTTTGGTCCAGATTGTAGGTATCAACAGGAAAAAGGCTGTCACCATTTTTGGCAGCATTCCACTTGGACATAATTTCTAATCCAATTTTGTGAGTACCTAAATATTTTCCATTGTATAAATAATTTACTATTAATTAATAAATATTATTTAATTAAACAAATGCATAATTAAAAATCGTAATTATAAATAAAAGAAGTGAAATATTTATAAAAAGCAGTTTTTATTTGCCATTAAATAAATACCTAAATAACAAGCTACAAGTTTTTTATTAATTATAATTTTTGTTTTTGCTATCATAATTTAACTATTTTATTCACATGGCAATATTTTAACATTAAAATATATTAAATTAATTAGTTTAACGATCTAAAACGTGTTTAGAGATAACGTATTTAATAAAGAAGGAAGGGCGTGTCGAAATATTGAGTATAGATAAATATTCGTAGAACATACTCGTAAATTTAGTCGTTTACATAAATTTAGGTTCGTTCACAAACTTTTTAGGAAGTGCTTCCAATCGGTGATTTAAAAAAAACGTAGGTAAGAAAAAGATAAATAGTTTTAATAGTTACTTATAATGCGTCAGATTCATTTCAATCTATGTAATAATTTCCAGTATGGGGTGTTGGTAACTTGGATATTTGTTGGGAAATTAGAGAGCTATGTCCAGTAGTAGCCTGCATAAGGCTAAAGCGTTGCAGACGTGCAGTGTTAAGCTATGCTATTTTTATATTGATATGCTTACTGCTTGCGGACTTAAAATTGTACAGTTTTTTTTCAACAATCAATGTTAAAACGTATATAAGAAGTAAAACATTTTAAGATAGATAATGATAATAATTTTTGTTTATACAACTACGTCACCAAATAAGCTGACGGTCCACCTCACGGAGCCTATAGACGCTTGGAACACCAGAAGCATCGCAAGCGCTTTGCTGACCCTAACCTCCGACCCAACCTTACTCACCACAGGAATACAAAACTACTAGCCTCCGGACGGACTGCTCTAGATCTTGAGCAGGGTATATCCTGCTGCGCCCTACCTCTATGAATTACCTAAGTGTTGTAGAATACATGAAATAATTTTATTTGAGTATTTAACGGGTCGGTCAACTACATACGGAGTTGAAATTGAATCTCATTAGAATATCAAACATAATCGTTGTAGCGTGTAATATGCACTCGGGTCGTCCATTGTCCTTCTTCCGGTGAACAGACCTATTAACTGTTTAATCGATACATTTTAATTCAATTATATTTGATTTTTATTAGAATATAGGTAAAGGTCGGAGATCGGGTCGGGTAAGGGACTTTTTAATTTTGTTTTAAATGTTACTTGATAGTCTATACATATGTACATATGTGCTTAGTTAAGGGCTTAACTTTCTTAAATAAAATTGTATGTGAGCTTTCTTAAATATATTGTATATTTTTGGTGAACTTCGAAAAGCATTTTTGTAGACTTAGAAGCCATTTAAATTATTTTTAAAATTGAAAACCAACTGCTCCAATCTATTACATGCATTAAACTTACATAGAACTTAGATAAAAGGAATACAAATAAAAAAATAATTCGTCACATTAGATTAGTACCTAACTACTAAGATGAACACATTAAACAAATAAACAAACGTAAGCATTATATTATGATTTTACATGAGATGAGAAAAAAGGTCAAATGGACATAAAATAATTAAATATTATTTTTGAGACAATAACGTATACCTAACATACGTAATAATCATTACTTAAAAAATGTACTGTTTGTTGGCCTTAATTCTTAGGTAAGGATCCCTAGTACATTTTTTTTCACCTGATTAGTATCAAGCTAATTTTTTGGGAGTAGCTTTATTTTGGTGAGGCAAACAAAAAGTTCCTCTTCGAAAACTCTCGATTGTGGTAGCTAACAGAGATAGCAGGGGGTAGAGCAGCAGTGAGCGTAGGACTGGGATAACGTACCACGCAATTTGTAGGACAATATTACTACTAAATTATATAGATATAAACTAACTGAAAGAAAAAAAAAAAATCAGAAAAAATTTTTTTTGAGGTCCTTACGAGGTCATCAACTAGGGATCCCTACCTATCTATTATGTATTTAATTGAAGAAACCGCGTTTCAGTACTGATAAATATATTTACTCATTTTGAAATTAAATCAAATCATCGTATACCTATAGGACATATTGTAGAATAACACGGTTACTTTTCAATAAACATATATACCATTTTCGATAACGGTAAGGATTATGCAGTATATGCGTATTAATTATCCTCGTTTATGCATTTCAGCGTCCGTTTACAAAACATTAATTTTATGTCTTATTGTTTGACGCCGCTTAATTAAATCAATCGTATTATTAATATTTCGATTTCCTTTTGGGCCTTTGTTTGTTATTCATTAATATCGGTCATTGATTCTCGTTTCGTATTGAACTTCATTAGCAAATTAATGATATAGGTAGGTATATTTTGTTTTCAAATGCATTCACATTTGTAAAACCGGATATAACTAGTTTCGTTTTGTAATTATTTTTAATCGAAGGCGTATTGTTAATAATGCGATATGAAGATTAACGAATTCCTTTCTAGATAAGAAAAAAATATAAAATTATTTAATTCGATATGTCACGTGATCATCAGCTCTCGTTTTCAGCTTTACTTATATTACTATAAATGAATTCTTCGTATAATAGATACTTCTAGATCTATCCTTAGTTTTGTATTACCGAACTATTAAATTTATTTTAATTTTTTTTCATTTATTTTGTTCACTGTCGTGAAATAAATAAAATTTCTAAGTTTATCCCCACGAAGTTAACGATGAAATAATTTTTATATTATTAACGATCCATTTCTATAAATAAACTAATCCGTGAAGTAAAATATTCCGCTTTGGACGCATCTCGATACAAGCATTTTATAATCAATATTCTGTAGAGAGATCTGACCTTGCGTTGAATCCATACAATGCTCGACAGAAAATTCCAATAAAGCAAAGAATAGACACCTATCGTCCAAGTGATAAAATACAAACGATTTCAATAGCCCCCCACATCTGGATTCTAGACATATCAATGCGCTACCGTACGCTAATGAAGATATAATATCCATTTCTAAACGTATTTATTTTCCCGCGCTCTCCGCCATTTTGTAGCGATGACAGACGCGTAATGACCGCCAATTATGCTTGTTTGGGGAAGGTACTTAATTTATAGGATTTAGTTGTCAATGTCGCGTTTAAATTGGACTATTTTAACTCCTTTAGTGTACACAAATTTTATGTTAATAGTAATGGAACGAATAGCATATTCTTGTCCTTAGTGGTATCTATTATTTTGGAAATATGTTACATCTTTTAATAAAATTTGTAGCAATTTTTTGGAGATAGTCAGTGTATTTTGTAACAATATAAAGAATTTTAGTTGTGGATACTTAGATCACGATCACGTTCCAACCTGTTATAACCCACTGCTGGGCATAGGCCTCTTCTTAATGTAGGAGAAGGGTCGGAGCTTAATCTACCAAGCTGCTCCAATGCGGGTTGGCGGATATAATATTAGTAACGACTATGAGTAACGATCGCTATCAGAAGTATGTTTGTGTTTTGTCAACTAGACCCAGTTAAATTTATAAAAATAAAAGTAAACAAATCAATGAACGATTGTTATCAGGTGTCTATGATAACAACCAGGAACGACTGCTTAAAGTGCTGTCCGAGGCACGGTGGGGAGCCCTACAAGGACTCACAAACAGACTGAAAAGAAATATTGTAAATACAAATATCTATCCCGAGCGGGAATCGAACTCGCAACCGTCGATTTGTGAGCGACAGAGCGACGCGGATACATCGCTAAAACTCAAACTATGAAAAATGTTCTGGAGGTAGAAATTGCGGCTATAATCATACTGTACCTACCACAGATACTAGTAAGTAATACCAGAACACAGATAATAAGGTACAAAGATAGGGTTTTTAAATGAGTTCTTATCGCACATTAAAAAAATAAATTATTATTTAAATCAATATTTTCAATACACGCTTTTAACGCAATAACAGTATAAAAACTTATCTTTTGAAGTATGTTCTCTTACAGTGATGCGTGACCGTCACGCAATTTTTCGATTTTATTATAAATAATATAATGAAGGAAGTAAATAATTATTAATAGAACATTTTATTTATTGACTATGCATTAATATGGCGTGTGTTATAACAGCGAAGGATCAACAAGGCATGTTCAATAAGATATAACATTTTTAACCCATTTCAAAAAAGACGGAAATTCGATTGTATTTTTTTAATATGTGTTACCTCATAATTTTTTACTACGTATACAGATTTTTATTATTCTTTTTTTAAATCGAAAACTATGGCTTGTCGTATTGTTCTAATTAAATTTGATCCAGATCTGACCAGTACTATTAGGGCGCGTTCCCACTCTGTCGTGACGACAGACAATCGTGTAGTTTTAAGTGTCGTGGCTCATATGTTTAAATGGAGGTGTTCACATATAAAACGACACGACTAACTGTCGTCTACGACACTTTGCAGTGACGACAGATTGTCGTGACAGTGGGAACGGCTAGATACGATAGTTGCGAAACGAAAAAATTTTTTGACGACAAACAATCGTTATAATGGGAACAGCTAGAGACGACAGTCGTAAAACGATAAAATTAATCGTCACGACGTCACGTTGTATCACTTGTCGATATTAATTGAAGTCGGTTTTTTTTTTGCGACCAAACACAATTATTTACGTACTATTCGAAATAGAGTTACCTACAAAGTTAAGCAATTGCTATTAACCTGTCAACCTAAGCTATTGAATTTAGTATAAATAAAAAGTAACCTGTCGTATGACACAAAATTAATTATTAATTATTATTAACAGTAAGGAAGTGCAGTAAATATGAAAACGTGATTGACCTTTATATTCCGGTTTGTAAATTTGCAATAGTTGGTACTTTGTTGCCGATCTATAAGTATCTATTACTAAGCAAAATTTATTTGTACTGACTGTACCTCACCAATTTTATATAATAAATGAAATTAATAATTGACAAATAATAGTGTTGGTGCGAGAAGGTGCATTGTTTTTTGTATAGCCACATGTGCCAAAAATTTCATTTTTTTATTCTGAAAGCGATTTTGTACCGTTCGATTTAAAAAGCGTATTTAAAATAAAATACTGTTTAGAGAGTAAAAACGAGTGTACATTCGACCACACGACCGAAGGGAAACTTAACTGTCGTAATTCTCTCTCTTTCTATGTCTCTATCTTGTGTTTTTGTAACGCTCTCGTTAAGTGTGCGTAAGGAGTTTTACTTCAATAAAAAATTGCATAGAAAAAACAGGTATTTTATTTCATAAAACTGTTATTTCATTCCTACTTCTAACATTTATAGGAAGTCTCATATTTAAACAAAAAAACGAGTGCGTGTGTTAAGACCACAAGACTGAAGTAAAACTTACGAAACGTAACTCTCTTTCTTTCTATCTTCACTAACTTATATCTCTTTCTCAACTTCCGTTTGCCTCGCCCGATCACACTTTTCGTAACGCTCTCGTCACGCAATCACCAGCTTACTCCCCAAGTCAAGCGTGCGTAAGGAGTTTTACTTCAACAAAAACACAAAATATTAAATTTATTGAAATGTACATACATAATTACATACTATACAGTTTCGAACTCAGTGATGGTACGATAAACCTCACCATCAAGATTCGATTGGATAACACACATGTGTGACCTTTGCGGAAGCAAATAATGCGACGCTGTGACATCTTCGCACGACATTAAGCACTTCTCCAGTTTAGCTATACTTAGTAGATTAGTAGCCAAGGGCTGTAAGGTATCAATTGCAGCCTGAGGTTTTTTTTGGCGCACGAGCGCAGCGACGGCGCCTATAGTTCGAGGGTGCAATTGATGCTTACACCCGAGCTAACTATTCTGCTTTACATCTCGATTGTGAGGTAAGTAGAAAAAACCGGTCAAGTGCGAGTCGGACTCGCGCACCGAGGGTTCCGTACAAACCTGCAGGTATATAAGTAAAAGTTATGGTATTTTGCTGCTAAATGAAATCCGTAACATTACAATATGGAAAGTTGGAGGAGCATAAATTTAAGACAAAGGTATCTTTATCTTTTCATTAATCCTTTAATTTATATAAAATAAAATAAATAAATAAAATAAAAATCGCCTTTATTTCTATTACTATTAAAATTTCAATTAATACTAGCGTAAGTATTCTTAGTTTAAACATATGTATGTATATTAACCTATGTATATATTTATTCTATACTCGTCTACATGTTTATAACATCACTTAATTAATATTGGTAATAGTAATAGTCGCCTCTGCGGCGTAGGCCTCTCCTAAACATTTCCATGTATCCCTTTCCCGTGCTTTCTGTATACACAGCGGTCCACATAATTATCTGGTTGAAGATATCTCTCCACCTTTTAATTGGTCTCCCTTTTTTCCTTGACCTGTCTCTTGGTAGGAAAGTTCTTTTATCGAAGTTATTTATTTACAAATTTTTTAGTCACTATTTAGAAATCTGGTTCAAAAATACTTTATTACTATTAAGTATTAAATTTGAACCATATTATATATAGTAGATATTTATTTATTATTTATTTATTTATTTAAATAGTCCCACAGATGATGTAACATTTATTTTGTAATTTAATTCGAGCCTTTTTGACCTTTGTACCTGTTTTCAAGTTTGTATAAAACATGTTTTCCTAAATTTATTTTTATTATTGTCTGCTATTGTTTAAAGATATATATTTTTAATGTCTAGAATTCTCATTACAGTGTTAATATTACTTGATTTCATTAATCATTTCAATACTGTTGATTTTGACTTACTACTAGCTATACTTGGTTCTCTTAACATATCTCCTAAGGTGTCTGACTGGTTTCATAGTTATTTGCATGGTCGCCGGCTACGAATACATATTGAAGAGCTTTCTTCATTCTGCTCTAGAATCAACGCTGGCGTAAAAGATAAATATATAATATGTACCTCTTCGCTTAAATGATAGCCTAACTTTGAAGATACCTTCACATTCGTCTTCCTTTTATTCTAAATCTTTCACTATTGAAGCTTATCGTCTTTGGAACTTATTGCCACTGTCTAACGCGCTCAATCTTTAATGACATTTGAAAAACTTGTTAAGGAAATGTACTTATCATATTAAATTATGTTAAGCAACTTTATTTTATTATTTATTATTTTTCATGAAGTTACGTTATGTTGTTATGTCATTCGTCTTAATCTATCAATTTGCTTATAGTGTATATACGTATGTATGTATGTATTTATATATTTGTGTATACATATGAGTAAACTTATATGTACATAATTATGTGTCATTAAATATAGAATCTATTGTTATATAGTTATTTATTTATATCTGATTTTTATTTTATATTGTTCCTTTTTTTACAAAATTTTGCGCCCTTCCCCTAGTTTATATGCAAGTCCTCTGCCCAAAGGTTGCCTGGAAGAGATCGCTGTGTTAGCGATAAGGCCGCCTGTTGCAATTGATGCAAGTTTATTGTTATAAATTCTATGTATTGTTCTTTTGTGTATTGGTGTGCAAAAAGAGTTAGTAAATAAATATTACTTTGCAAAGTTTTATAATTGAAAAACAAAGCAGAAATAAACAACATTACACATACTATTTCTGTGGTTGCGATGTAACTATACATTTAAGGTTTTCGTAATTTTTCCTGTATCTGTGCTATAAGCCGTTGCTTCATACCTGAAGATTTTAGGTCGACGGGAAGTATTCTTTAGATTTTTATTCCCTTGTCAGTTGTTTGCTAGTCTATACTAATATATAAAGCTGAAGAGTTTGTTTGTTTGGTTGTTTGTTTGTTTGTTTGTTTGTTTGTTTGTTTGTTTGTTTGTTTGAACGCGGTAATCTCTGGAACTACTGGGCCGATTTGAAAAATTCTTTCAGTGTTAGATAGCCCATTTATCGAGGAAGGCTATAGGCTATGTGTCATCACGCTAAGACCAATAGGAGCGGATTCCACGCCGACGAAGTCGCGCGTAGAAGCTAGTTTCAATATATGCGGTTTAAATTGCTGTTTCTTTTGATATCGTGGACATAGAAGTTTGATTTTGTTACAGCTTAAAGTTATTATAGACGTGAGTATTTGATATAAATTTCAATTTAATACTTTTACGCGTTCAAGAGAAAAGTGGTATTAAGTGTAAAATTATTAAAATATTTTTTTTATATGTAGTAACTAAAAATTTACACTTTTCGCAATTTTTCCTGTATCTGTGCTATAAAACGTTGCTTTGTACCAAATTTCAATATTCTGACTTCACGGGAAGTACCCTGTAGGTTTTGATTCCTTTGCGACTATTTTCGATGAAAATATGCGGCTTAAATTGGTTTTTCTTTTGATATCGTTGACATAGAAGTTTGATTTTGTTACAGATTAAAGGTATTATAGACCTGAGTATTTGATATGAATTTTAATTTAATACTTTTACGCGTTCATGAGAAAAGTGGTATTAAGTGTAAAATTATTAAAAAAAATTTGTTATATGTAGTAACTAAAAATTTACACTTTTCGCAATTTTTCCTGTATTTGTGCTATAAGACGTTGCTTCGTACCAAATTTCAAGATTCTGACTTCACGGGAAGTACCCTGTAGGTTTTGATTCCTTTGGGACTATTTTCGATGAAAATATGCGGCTTAACTTGGTTTTTCTTTTGATACCGTTGACATAGAAGTTTGATTTTGTTACAGCTTAAAGGTATTATAGACTTGAGTATTTGATATAAATTTCAATTTAATACTTTTACGCGTTTATGAGAAAAGTGGTATTAAGTGTAAAATTATTAAAATATTTTTTTTATATGTAGTAACTAAAAATTTACACTTTTCGCAATTTTTCCTGTATCTGTGCTATAAGACGTTGCCTCGTACCAAATTTTAAGATTCTTAGTTCACGGGAAGTACCCTGTAGGTTTTGATTCCCTTGAGAGTGTCGAAAATTTGCAGCATAAACGGCTGTATCTTTTGATTGCCTTGGCTTAGAAGTTTCATTTTTTCACAGCTTTAAGAGGCAGCAGATCTGAGTATTCAATATAAATTTCAGCTTGATGCCTCCACGCGTTTCTGAGAAAAAGGGTCTTGACAGACAGACGGACAACAAAGTGATCCTATAAGGGTTCCGTTTTTACCTTTTGAGGTACGGAACCCTAAAAAACCGGCATTACAAGATTAAAACATTTTATTTGTTGATATTTATAGTGAAATGAGAATAATTTTCAAATTTTAAGGACAGGTGTTTTTTGGCAAACAATATTTAAAGTAAAAGTTTTCTATTCCCGCCTTTTTTCATTAAAAAGAATCAAGTAAAGAACTTTTTAATTTTTTTTTCAAGATCAAAATTGAGCTTCACCGTTCGATATTTAAAATTGATGACTATTATACTCACACGAAGACAAGGCTGAATAGCAAAGCGACCTCTTTGGTCATTGGGCTGAATGTATGATGTCTATTGCCAGTATGATGGTTAGATGTACGCGAACTTTTTGATAGAAAGAAGTGCTTTTTTTAAATAACTTACCGCCCTAGGGCTTTTCTAGCTACATTATTACCCTAGAGCGCTAATTAGTCACCTACAAGCCCCATTTGGAGGTAATAAGAACCTATATAGTTACCGAACATGAGAGATGTAAAATATATTATTACTTTATTTCTATGACGCAAAACGTTAGCCTTAGAACCAGTAAAATAATCAACTCTTCCAATGATTAAGGAATGATTCTCAAATGATTTTATAATTATTTGAAGTGGTTTATTTCTGTAAAACAATATTGTACATAGCAAGTATAAAACTTCAATATTTCGAAAATCAACGCCAAGTTACGCTTCAAGAGTTCTTTCTTAAAGAATAAGTGGCCTTAACCTAGCAATCGCAGACCAGTCTTAATCCATTGTATGTTGTCTTGGTCAGTTCAGTATGTACATATTTTATTAACTATATTTCATTAAGGGTTCGTGCTATTAGCATATGTTTAACATTTACCAGCTCCGTCGTGTTAACGACAGATAATATAGAGTCCATTGTCTGTCAATAATACAAGTAGTAGTATTAATTTAAGTTATTAAGTTAGTAGATGATAGAAGTATGATAAGGATACTCTTTTTTAATAAGTTTTATTATAAATTACAGAAGATTCTGTTGGAATGATAAATTGCTCAGAAAATAAGAAAAAAAAAGTAGCAAAAGTATCGGTTAGTCATAAATGTAATAGAACAAACTCAATATAATGCATGCATGCATGCATGTATTATTAGAGTAGACAATATTTTGATAAGTCTTACTCAGTAGGTATCATGAATAGCATTTTAACCTTTATTCCTCATGAGGTTAAAATGATAACAAAATTATACGAATGAATTATTAGACTTGATAATAGTGAATTTAAAACAAAAAAGTTATATGTCAATGCACGATCGGCGGGAAATGCATTAAAAATTTATTTTTAATTAAAAGATTATCACTATAGCAAATAGGTTTTATATGCATCTATACACCAAACGCACGCTTAACAATGCAATATTTTTACACGCTTTTTATTAGCTTCGCCTGTATGTTTGTTAATATGTTTGTAAGTTTGTAACTGACTCCTTTGGACTTCATTTTGACCCACTTCTAACGTTCAGATATCATTTAAACTTGGTAGACTTATCGCGGACCGATGACGATACACTAATTTGATAAAATTATTCAATTATCCTAACGGCTTGGCACAATAATCAAGGCTTTTCTCGCTATCCTTTGGACTTTTCTAACGTTCAGATTCTCTACTTTAGTTTGGTTTATTTATAAAACAGTGTTTTTTAGTTTTTTTTTTAACTAAGTATTATTTATCTTTTTAAAAAGGACAATGTAAAGCGTGTTAAACGTTTATAGTTTAAGAGTTTTTGTCACTTTAATAAACACATATAATTTACAATAATTCGTTAGATTATATATATTTTGATACGAAAATAAGCGTAACCAGAAACTTATATAGCAAAAGAACGTTATAGAGATCCTGAAGATACGCATAATTAGCTGTGTTTGTTTAAACATGTTTATGTTTAATGTTTAAAATGTAGCTGTGGTGTACAATAAAGTATAAATAAATAATTTTGTAATGAATTGTATGCAGATTTGCTGACAGAAAATTTCTGTTAGAAATACCTAATTGAAACGACTGAACAATTCCGACGCTCATCGGAAGCTTTGTTGACAATATACGGCCAGCCTAAACGTCAAATAATCTAACTGGCATTAAAATTTTGTACGAATACTGCGGAATGGTTGGACGAGCCAAGCCAGTTTTTTTTAATAAATCAATTTGGATAGCGTGCTACTTGCATATAGAGTCATCTGGGGTAACCGTGCGCAGTGGGTAAGTGAGCGCACTGGGTATATCTCCGGAACGAGATGCGCGGGAGGGGTGGTTTGTTTGGGTGAAACAAGGACGCCGGAGCGGCAAACTAGTTGTGACATAGCATTGGGCCGCATGACGTTTTATTCATTTCTTATCCTTAATTAACTAAATTTATTAGTTTCAATGGTAATTTTTGGCATTTTTCAAACTCGTGTCACGTCTAAGTTTTAAATCCTGTTAAGGTAAGTCATATTTTGCTTAATAATAAGCATATTTTTGTAGATTTGTGAAAAATAATATTGATGTTATGTTCGCTGCCTGAATCAGTATCAACATTTATTTATATTTTGGCTTCCTGGGGAAAGTGTGCGCGGGTAAGTGTGCGCATGCGTACACTTACCCGCGCATGAGTATATTTTTAGATGGCATAATGTCTTAGTTGATTTGCAGATAAAATTCTAATTACACCTGTTGAAGGTGCTTATGTATTTTAATTTTTTATGTTTATGAGTTTATCATCATGCCGAGAACATAGATTCTACAAAAACCTAAAAAAGTTGTATGAGAAATACAAATTTCAGCCAAGTTGCATATGAGACTGGTATGAGCACAGTGCCAAAGGAAACTCCAAAGGTGGTTACTACAAAAGGAAAAAAAGGTAGTGGCTAAAGTTGTATCCGCAGAGAGAGGCGCCACCATCACAGCAGTCTGCTGCATGAGTGTTAAAGTGGTTAGTGGTGACATATCTCACCAACGTTTATTTACCCTCGCAAAAGACCAGGTGATGATTTATTAGACGGAGGCCCACCACAAAGTATTTGCATGGTGTCTGACAGCGGCTTCGTAAATACAGATCTTTTCGTTAACTGGTTGCACTACTTCAAATATTTTGTCCATCCCACACAAGATGATACTCATACTTGACAACCATTCATCTCATATCAGCTTAGAGGCTGTTAAATATGCTCGTGAAAACAACATTGTGATGATGACACTTCCTCCACATGGAAGTCATAAACTTCAGCCCTGGTGATAATTGTATTAAAATTAATAATGTTCGAATATTGTAGTTCTTAAGAAAAATTATGTTGATTCTCTTCACCAAATAAGTACTGGCTGTAGCAACAATCGTAGATGATTTCCAAAAATTTAATAATAAGAAATAATAGAAGTTTGTTTTATTTATAAAGATTATTTTTATTGGTCGTAGAAACTAAATTATATTATTCTTAATGACCTCTATTTAGTGAAAAATAAATGTTACTTTGTAAGGTTTAATTTCACTGAACTCTGTGATTGAGATAAATATGATTGATCTCAAAAAATATACTAAGTTAATTACCTTTGTGACTGAAAATGAAGACTGAATTAATAATAGGATCTTCCAGAAAATATTGTCACCAAATTAATATTTTTTCTAATTGTTTGTGTGTTTTACTGAACAATGCGTTTACTTACCCCATACGCGTTCACTTACCCCATAGCGATGCGCACGGTTACCCGCAATATGGGTCAAGTGAACGCATTCCGATTTTTTCTCTTTAATTGTTTATTGCAAAAAGAATTACTTCAAATTTGTTTAATTTTTAATTTCCATTTATAGACTAATAAATGCTCTTTTCAAAGATAAACTTTTTATTTCTTTAGCTTTAATATTTAAGACACAGTATCGTATGAAAGGCAAAAGTGCGCACAGTTGCTCCAAATGACTCTACTTGTATTTTGATAGGATAGCATACTACATGTAGGTAGTTACATCACATTTAGAATGTAGTCTTTATCATCCAATTGAATAATTTCATTGCTTTGTTATAAAACATTAAATTATTTTCAGTACACAATAACACACAGAAACTTATCATAATTACAGCTTTACAAGACAATACAAATTCTAAGTTTAGCTTTTCGAGATAAATAGTTTACTTTTTACTTTTTTTTACTATTTCCAATAGCATGCAATTTTTAGTCGATACAACTCTATTATATATGAACGAATTGCAAATTTCTCGTATTAAATAATAGGAAGAACCTGCAGGACGCAAGTAAATCTACAATCACTACAAAAGATGAAAAATTCGATTGATTTTCTCATCAGTAAAGCTTGAAATTACTATAACGGTTAGTTATAATGTTTTTAAAGGAGAGATACATACACAAATATAGCATAGGCTATATATAAAAGGTAACGATATTGTAGCAAAATATTCCTAGATGTTACCACTGATAAAATAGTAACAAACATTATGCATGACGCTTTTCATACTTGTTTTCTTTATTTATTAACTAGCTTCTGCGCGCGACTTCGTCGGCGTGGACTCCACTCCTGTTGGTCTTAGCGTGATGATATATAGCCTATAGCCTTCCTCGATAAATGGGCTATCTAACACTGAAAGAATTTTTCAAATCGGACCAGTAGATCCTGAGATTAGCGCGTTCAAACAAACAAACAAACAAACTCTTCAGCTTTATTATATTAGTATAGATTTAATTGAAAATAAACTTTATTATTAATTACTTAGAGAAATACTATCAGCAAAGATAGCCTTTTATGAAGTCTTTCAAACTTCAATATGCGTTGGATATCGAAATAATTATCTATTGACAAGTGACATTTAACTCGAGTATTATGTTAATATCTTTAATTGCTTAATGGCTTTTAGCGTATCCATGTTTGTTTATTAATGTAATGAAAATACTAATTTGTTTACGTTTCACCATCTTTGACATTTAAATTTTGTTTACAGTGAAATAAATTTAGGTTCACAATGATATTTAGATGCAATAATTAAGTATCTACTACTAAGTAGAGAATGCGACGAAGGTACACTTCGTTTTTATTTATAGAATACTAGCTGACTCGGCGAACTTCGTACCGCCTAACAGTCGATTCTTTAATTTTAATTTTTTTTTTTAATATTTATCCTTCCCGCAACCCCTCTACTAACACATAAACCTTATGGTGTGGTATTAAAGTTCAAATTGACTTTTAATTATTATTTCGAATATTTTGTATGGGAATATAGAAAAGTATTGTTTTTAGACTTTTTCAGGGAATTTTTTTATAATTTTCTCTCCGTAACAACCATCATCGTACTTCAAGGAATATTATAAAAGAAGAATTAGCAAAATCGGTTCCGCCTCTCTCGAGATTTGCGCTTAGCAACACATTCAGCGATTCATTTTTAAATATATAGAGATATATATAGAGATAGAGATAATTATGTAGGTACATGTCACGTGGTGTCATTCAATTTGTATGATGGTAGTGATGGTATTGTAAAAAATTATCTGTATTCGTTGGTATTATCTGTATTGGTATATTACTCTCTAAATTGACTCAGAATTGACCACAATTGTTGTATTTTCGACATATTAATAGGTACTAAATTTTATTTTTAAGTCGGTATAATGATGTGTGTTTGTCTATCATACTATTGATAGCACGTTAAATTCTTAAACTAACTATTTTGCATATAAATTATATTTTTTTTTAGGGAAACCACTTTAGTCTTAAAGCATCTCAGTAGACCCATATCTATAATTATGAGATTCCGGTGGCAAACATTCAGATGCGAATGAGAGTAATAACATAAATAGTAATAATAAGTAAATAATACTTTATTTATTTAGAAAAGAAAAAAATCATTTTAAGATTAAAGATAAATAGAAAAAGCAATAAAAAAAACAACCGTTAAGTTTCCTGTGGTTAGTTATATCTACGTACCTAGTAGAGTTAGAGAATTTTGCCAATGTCTGAATTTTCGTTTAAATTTCAGAATGATAAACGCATATTTTTACTCGTATTTCATCATTATTTTATATTTACATAATATTGATATTTTAAGGAAGGAAGTAATTTGATGGATTGGCTAAGTGTCTAGTTTTCATTACTTATTGACTATGATTTATTTGTAATTATTATAATTTTTAATTACCGATGTGCATTACCGAGTTCTAATAATGCAGTCGGTTGTGATTGTCGGTTTCCTTTGTTTTATTCTGTAAGAATAATAAAGTGGATCATAAATATTAAATAAGTAATTGTTCGTGCAGACAACTAAGACAGTTTAGTATGTAAAAAGGATTACTTAACGATGTTTTATTCGTCTTAAAATTATTTTGATAAGTTTTATGATTACTTCTATTACTGTAATTATTATAGATTAAATATCTATAAGTATAATCACTATAAATCGAAATAAATACGTATGTTATGAAAAAAAATACCGTTTTATCATCTTCATCTTCACTTTTGAACGACTAGACTGATTTGGCTGTTTTTATTCTAGCTATGAATTATGTTGATAAAATAACATGAAATACGATAAAGTTTTTTGGCTTCAGAAAAAGTTTTTCGGAAAAGATAGATATTATAGCATTATTGTATAATGCTAAGTATATTAATAATATATTAATTGAAATTATAAGTTTGAACATTATTAAGGTTCTGTTGTCAAATACTTCTGTCACTTCTATAATAATAAACAAAAGAGTAGGTATATATGCGCGCGCGTATGTGTTTGTGTGTGTCAAATACAAACATGGCTATAGTGTGTGTAATGTTTTTTTCCATTAATTTAATGTGTTTTTATGCATAATTAAAAAAAAAACTAGCACCCTACACTCTTTCTCTACATAAACTATAAGTGTGCAAAATTTCATACTCCTCTGTCGGCGCAATTTTCGTAAAAAGGGGTACAAAGTTTTTGCTTCACGTATTAATATATAGATAAAAGGTGCAAACAAGCTAGAGGCATTAAATTTCACAACATAAATAATTACTTATACTACATATAATTTCTAAGTTATACCTACAAAAATCAGCTAAGCTTTAATTTCAGTTTTAAATCTTTCTTGTTTCTAAGCTAATTTAGTGCTCTCGCTTACCTATATATAAATTCTGTGAAAAGTGTCGCGACAAACACATTAAAAACATTAATAAGTAAATATAATTCTCAAACAATGAATTTCGATTCATTTCATTTCAATGAATTCATTACCATAATTATTGAAGTTTGCTTTATTCTCGAACATCATCACAAGGAAAAGGAAATTCAAGGAAAGTTTTGTATGGACGAACCTGACACGAAGAATGACACGTATCGTTTAAACAGTAGATATTTATTTTACAATAATTATTTATGAAATACTAGCTGCTGTGCCCGCGACTTCGTTGTTCAGTTCGCAGTTATAAAAAAAAAAAGTAGCCTAAGTTACACCTTATTACATCAGCTATCTGCCAGTGAAAGTCCCGTCAAAATCGGTCCAGCCGTTTCAGAGATTAGCCGGAACAAACAAACAGGCAGACAGACAGACAAAAATTGCAAAAAAAGTATTTTGTTATATGTACCGTGTATAAATCCATATGGATTTAGTAAAAAGCAGTTATTTTAATATTAAAAACAGACACTCCAATTTTATTTATTTGCATAGATTTAACGCGACCTTTTAAAATGTTTTCATTGTTTTTAAATAAATCTATTTGTTATTGATGTTAATTTATTTATTGTTGGGTAAATAATCTGCTGATTTGTAAAACAAAATTGAGATGAAAGAACTAATTTTCTGAAGGAATAACTTTTTGACAGTAGGTAACAGCTGTAATGTACTATAGTACATAGGTACATTGGATTAGTAGTAATATTGTAAATTTTTAATAATTTTAATTTTCGTTCATTATTTTTGCTCAAGAGATATTTTTTGGTTGTTACGATAACGTACTTAATATTTTTAAATTAAAAAAAAAATTTAAACAGTACAACATACCTACTTGAAAAATTATTGCGTGTCTTTATATAGAGATAGGTCGGTTAGAAGCAGAAAAAAATAGTTTAATTTTCGCCCTTATGTCTCTTGTGTTAAGGGTCAAGAATTAATGTTGTCTGCAATAATGGCAGACTTCAGCAAAAACTTGACGGTCGTTGATTGTATAATTTTGTATTCCATTTATCGCTATGGCTGCCTTATCAACATGTCGCTTCCTTTTCTAACATATAATAAATTGGTACCGCGTGAAAGAGACGCGACGTGTCGTCTGGAAAACAGTTTTTATCGGTTTTCACGGCGTTTAATTTTATAAATTATTTATTAATACTTGTACCTAATAAACTATTGTATATTAATAAATAGTTTATATTATGTTTATTTCTAATATAAATTTTCTTAAATTAACTAATACGCAGGAATCGAAGAATTCAAATAAGCTATATTTGTAGGTACTTATTTAATGTTTAATCAATATGCAGATTAAGTTGAACATTAAGACGCTTTAATTATCTGAGTCTATGGCAAAATACAATACACATTTTGAATATTTACATTTATGAGTACAAGTAACAAGCAGTTTAAAGGCTGACGTAGTTTAAGCCGTCTCGAAAAACAAAAAAGAGGTTATTAATTCAACATGTTTGTTTTTATTAGGTATTGAGATAGGGCATAGCAGAAAATATCTTGCTTAAAATCTGGAGCACAAGATTAGTGCTGACCCGACTGCTGCTTCTGATGTTGCAGGCGTCTATAGGCTACAGGCATAGGCGTTAGGCAGACCGTGCACTAGTTGGCCATCTTAGTAGGTTGAAAAAAAAGTTGAGTTCGAAATCTCTACGTGTTAAATTTCTTACTTCCAGAAAGGTTCTCAATAATTTTTTCTGTTTTATATGTGTACTAGCTTCTGCGTGCGACTTCGTTCGCGTGGACTTCGCTCCTGTTGCTTTTAGCGTGATGATTTATAGCCTATAGCCTTCCTCGATTAATGGGCTGTCTAACACTAAAATAATTTTTCAAATCGTGCCAGTAGTTCCAGAGTTTACCGCGTTCAAACAAACAAACAAACAACCAAACAAACAAACTCTTCAGCTTTATTATATTAGAATACATATTCACCAAAATATTCAACAATTTCAAATCTATTTCGTGGTGGATTAAGCTTTAACCCTTATCCTTCATAAGATAATTTTGTCCAGCCATAGGACATTAGGAAACTATTTTTATGTGGATATTACTCGTTAGTCCAGTTCAATAGTTAGTGAATATTAATTCATGTAATTTTATAGACATTTATCATTTTACCTACCTACTAACTAGTTGCGCAGCTTTAGTTTGAAAACTTGATATTTCATCGTGATAGAGCTTTAACGAACTTATTAGAGAGCTAACACATTGCTAGGCTTTTATCATTTACAAACTTTGGACTGTAGTATTAGTTAGTTACTTCTTTAATGTAGTTATATATAGTAAGAAAGGCGCAATTTGTTTTCAGTTTTATTTTTAACATTTATGATACATATAAATACCTATTTGGGTTTGTAATAATAGTTCATTATGGATACTGAATTTCAGAGAGAATAGAAAATTTACTGTTAAAGTAAAATAATAACAAAAAGAAGGACTTTAAAATCCATTACATCATAGTCAGTTCCCAGTGTTTTATACATTAATTGTATTACACATTCCTTTTACCGAATACATCTTAAGGCCTGAGCAAACCACGTTTTTTAAACGTCGACGCGCGTTTCTAAAACGCGCGTCGACGGCGCATTTTTATCCAGCAGAGCAGTTTGTTGGCGTTAGCCCATGTTCAGATGACGAACGCTTAACGCGCGTTTTGATAACGCGCGTTTACAACTACATACATTTTATTCAGGCCGTACACACGTGTCCTGGAGTGGAGACCGCGTCTTGGCAAACGCAGTGTGGGACGTCCTCCGGCCCGTTGGACCGACGATCTATGTAAGATTGCCGGCGTCGGCTGGATGAGGATTGCGGAAAACCGGGATGTCTGGCGCGAACTTGGGGAGGTCTATGTCCAGCAGTGGACTGCAATAGGCTGATGTGTGTGTGTGTGTGTGTGTGGTGTGTGTGTACACATGCACAAAGGCGCGTTAGCATGTGTACGGCGCGTTAGCATGTGTATGTAGTTGTAAACGCGCGTTATCAAAACGCGCGTTAAGCGCTCGTCATCTGAACATGGGCTTTGTATCGATTCAAACGCGCGGCACCGGCGCGTCTGTATCGATACACACGCGCGTTCGCATCATCATCATTTAGAGCCGCGCTACAAGCCGCTAATTTTAAACTAGTTTTTTTATTATTAGTTTGACAAAGATGTTTCACTTCTATCGTGTGTGAATCGCACACACACCTTTTTTATTTAATTGTCCTTTTTAATGCACATATTAGCTATGGAAATAAGAACTGGAGTAAGTCAGACCTGATTTAGCGTTGTAGGCAGACTGGCCACCCCTTGAAGTAAGGGATAAAGAATGAAAAATTTTCGCCAATCTTTATTTTTTAGGCCAGCCGTTACATAATTCAAATAATGAGTCAAGGAAAAATAATAGGTACATGTTTCGGCTAAAGGTTGTGGGCATGCCCAATATGTCTACAAGGGTCGGTTGGCACTAGCCATGCGTCCCCTGGTATAGGCACCATATTTTGTAAAGCGGATAAATATGTCACGTATGGCAATATTAAGCGCTCTCATACACATTAACTATAATTATAGACCACTAATTTGGTAAACACCGGCGAAGCAATAACTTTATTTAACAAAATTGCAAAAGTTCAATAAAACTAAGCATTAGTATGTACGCAATGGCCGAGCAGACATGGTCTGGAGTGGACAATTTCACAATTTGTCCGCGCGAACTTTTTTGCGGGCGCCGGTAATTGGCGCTCACCTGCGCCGCTACCCGCCGGCAAAGCGCGCCAAATATGGCGCGGACATTTCGCCCGGACGTTTTCGTTCGGACATTTTTTCCTGACCATCTGACAAATGTGTAATTATTTATTTAATATCATCCGTCGAGACCAATTTGGACACAATTCGAATACCGATAGTTTGAGTTCTCCGTGGCGTCCGAATTGCTTTTAGATTATTGTCGTTGATTTAAATACGTTTTTAAACGTTCGTACTTATGTAATTTAAGTTTTTGATTTTTTAATTTTTCGTTGGTGAATAAAAAAGTAATTTTATCCTTATAAAATGACGATTATTCCAGAATCTATTATGCTTTGAAATGACTTTTGAATTAGAATGTCGTATTGACATAAATAAGTTTAAATAAATATGGAATAATAATATAAAATGAACAAGCGGTGTCGTTATTTACAATAAGTTAATACTCATAATGATATATAAACTCATAGTTCATACATTAAGCTTCTGTTTGTAATCTATTAAAACATATAATGCAAACGGAACTCGAATTAACGTCAATTTCGGCAACAGATTAAAAAAATAGATTTAGCGTTATTGACAAACATCACCTGCCATTATTTGCAGCTGTATTTTTTCGATATTTGAACAATTAATACTTTCAATTCCATCTTGAATACCTATTTTGTATCATGTTAACCGTTTATCGACAGGTGTTGTGATAAGTAATTGAATAAATAACGCTTTGATAATGGGTTATTTATTACAAAATATAGACGGTAATTATTTAATAATCGTTATTTATATAGATATATTATTAAAAATAGTACCTACTAGGTATGGTGATGTATGACTTGTAATTACGTCGCTGTTTATTTTTGTAACTTTTCTTATAAAACATAACTATGGAAACACGTTTACGGTTTTGTATTAAAATATTTTGATACCTTGAATGTTCAACTTTAATGAACATTAATTATATTTATTATTGTCAATCAAAGCGTATTTTTAAGTTTTAATTTTATTTATGGTAATGACAGCTATGTGTACAGAGTATAGATTAGTAGAAATGACTACATAATGTAAATCAATTAGGTAGGGATCCCTAGTACATTTTTTTCATCTGATCAGTATCAAGCTAATTTTTTGGGAGTGGCTACATTTTGATGAGGCGAACAAAAAATTCCTCTTCGAAAACTCTCGATTGTGGTAGCTAACAGAGATATAGATGCTTTTAGTTAGTTAATATCAATATAATTTAATAGTAATAATGTCCTACAAATTGCATGGTACGTTATCCCGGTCCTACGCTCACTGCTGCTCTATCTCCTGCTAACTCTATTATCTACCACAATTGAGAGTTTTCGAAGAGGAACTTTTTGTTCGCCTCATCAAAATGTAGCCATTCCCAAAAAATTAGCTTGATACTGATCAGGTGAAAAAAATGTACTAGGGATCCCTACCTAAATATTTTTATTTACAAAAAGAAATTAAAACATATTGAACTATATTAAGTAGTTTGTCGAAATATGGATCTAACTCTTAATTTTTACAACCACTTAACTATGATGCTCATGTGTCAATTAAAAAATATAGTAGGTATTATTTACAAAAAAAAAAGTAATAAACAAGGCGAAATGAAGACAATACCGGAACTAGTTATTCACAATAATAATAGAAAAATAATACATACAATCGTCTTATTGTTTTTTTTTTCATTATGACGCTATTTTTTATTTTTTGTTTCCCGGCTTACTTGCCTGACGTATAGTACTTAAGACCACTTTGATAGTTTTATTGACATTCAATACGTTCAAATCCATTAAATAATAAAATGAAAATGTTTTGCTCATAGAAGCGAAAAATTTATACAAATTCTAATTATTTTCTTGGGAACGTAAGTAATTAAAAATATTTATGATTCTGTACTTTTTTTGTTATAGTGTACAATTATATCAGGTTGTCTGACTTTTTATTGTGTACTATAATATAATAAAGTATCAACATTTATTTGTTTGTTAATTTTTTCGGTTTCATAACTTATAGATAAGAACATTACATAAGAAATAAACTCATATTTTATCGTTTTACACAAAAATTATCATGGGATGATTAAATATAATAAAAATAATACATGTTAAATATAATATAATATAAAAGGTTATTAAATAAAATCTAAGAAAAAGATGAAATGACTTTTAGCCTGAACTCTAAAGATAAAAAAAAGTTATGGTTTAATCAGGGTTGGTACCGAACACATTTCCTGAGAACCAATATTAAAATCAATTATTGGTTGATAAGAATTTTCTCTTAATGATTCGAGCATTATCATCCTCCCCAGTGCGAATAAAGACATATTAATAATTATATGTCTGATATACCTACTCGTAAACGTAAAACATATACTTTTCAACAAACAAGTCTAATTTTTTGTAATTAATTAATTAGGCAAATATGAAGTATCTAGTTGCAACACAAAACATAGTTCTCTCCATAAAAAAAATAAATAAAAATATATGTTACATTTAATTATTTTATTAAAATAATGAAAAATAATGATTTATTATTAGAAAAAGAAATAATAAAAATAAATTAATTATCTATTGACAAAAAAAAAAATAGTTTTCAGTACGTTTTTGTGACTTCATAAAAAAAGTAGTAGTAAGGTTTGTGACGTCAGGCATATAAATCTTTCATCCTTATACAATTTACTTTAATATATTACTCATATTTACACAAACGTTTCACGTATTTCTCATGTACATATAAATCTAGTACACGCATGCCCATTCTCACGGATCATGAAGCTATCTTTAAATCATATGGTAGTAAGATTGTGGAAAGTTGCTAAGTTACCATAATTGATGAAAGGCGGATCGGGAATGTTAACTCGTAACTCGGTATGGTAGAACTGGTCCAACGGATCAGTTACTAATATCGGTATTACATTGCACGTTCTTTTATAATTTGTGTCGAACGTAATTCAACACAAATACAACCAACCAGTAAGTATACGAAAAAAAAAAAAAAAACTGAACACGCCTATTATATTATATTTTTTAAATGAATTTCTTACATTGAAGTTACATTGTAACTTATTAGTAAGTAGACATTACGCTTGTTTTCATCTGCTTCGAGTATGATTGATTGACATTTATTGACCGTAATTGTCAAATATTTACCATACGATATCGTAAAATATTTTGTTCATATTTGTTGGTCATGATATAGTTTAACCTTGTTAGTCCTCTGATATTCCAGTCTTTCTGAGTCTAAATATATTAGATAGCCCTAATACCGATGAAAAGTCCGTTAAAACTAAACAGTCTCTACCCTAGCAGGGTGAGGAAGAGTTAATCCGGTCCTGCTAGACACGGCGTCGTCGGGACTGTTCAGAGGTGAGCCGGACAGTCCCCATGGTGGAGAAGTCTGGCCTTTTCGCCGAGGCCAGCCTGTCGCTGGAGGGATCCTGTTGCTTGCAGATACGGGACCCTCCAATCAAAGCGGCTGAAGGCTCCCGCAGGGGTTTAGTGCGGTATTGGCACCCCCAACTGCTGAGTCCGACATACGGTCTAGGAATGCCTACCCGCGCGTCCTGGATATCACCCGTAAATGGTTTACACTGCGATATCGAAAAAAAGGGTGAGGAAGAGTTACAGGTTTTGGCATCCGCCAACACATACGTACGTATACGCACCTACGTGTTTGTACACGGCTATTCTGTGTTTAACATCTAGCTACTCAACGTGTTCTTAAGAATACTTATTTTAGGCACTTTAAGCCGTGTTCTGGATGAGACGGCCCTAAATAGGTTTAAGTCCATTATATTTGATATGATTTTAATCAATAAAAATAATCTTGTTTTGACAACCTAAACTTAATCCTTACTAATTAATTATTCATAATATTTTTTGGATTAAAAATATATGTTAACATTAATTAAATAATGTAACAAAGCATAAAATGAAGTATGTTAGTGTTAGGTAATGTACTCTTTACTAGATAGCACTAACTTAGTTACATCACTCTATTATAGTTATACGGGAGAATGAAAATAGTACATAGTAGGTTCGAGAGAGGTACGAGATAGGTGCGAGAAGGGTACTAGTACGGTACTACTTTATAATGCACTTATGGTGGTACACTAGTCTCTAGCGCTTAGTTTGGTACGCTCTTCATTGAGTGTCCTTGCTGTGCCCATTGACCAGTTACTAATTTACTATTAGAAAGTCTCGGGTTCACATCACATTATCTATTCTATGCAAAGTCTCTCTTTTATTGCCTTCCTCCATGTTCTTTCACCGTGTCTTCGCATCTTCATCGTACCCGTGTCTCCGTGTCTTGCCATACCTGCATCCCTGACATCTATCCCCCACTTACACTTCGTAAAAAAATTGATATAATTTTAATGTATAAACTTGACTTTTTTTGTCTACCTCTTACTAATCCTTACTTATTTACCCGACTTCAAAAAGGAGGAGGTTACTCAATTCGACCGTACACTCTATGTATGTTCGGAGATAACTTCGTCGTTTACTAACCGATTTTGATAATTCTTTTTTTGTTGTTTCCAAAGGAGATATCCCTAGTTTGGTACCATGATAAGGGAACCAGGATCTGATGATGGAATCTCAGAGAAATTGAGGAGAATCGTAGTGACGACTAGTGCGTTTGTTAATTTTTTTCGTCTACTTACGTTGTATTACTTGTCGATGTAATTGAAGTCGGTTTTTTTCGTTTGCTAGCAAACACAATTATTTAGAATATTTTATTTCATAACAAAATATATTATTATATACATTATAATTAATACATTTTATTTTATATCAAGGTTTACAAGATAAAGTTTCTGATAAGTTTATAAGACTGCGAATCGGTAAATTGATACATGCCAAAACATAAATTAACAAGTGAAGGACATTTCCGCAAAAATGTCAAGTTTGAAATGTGTGATATAATCAGGAATCAGTAATTAACCATGCCCTGTCATTGACATGACAGTCTTACTTAATACTTTCTTGCCGATTACTTTTTAATATTTTTTTGTTCAGTAATTAAAATCAATGACCTATAGGTCCATGGTATCCATTGACTTAGCTATACAAATATTTAATGTCAATATTTTTTGAAGACGTAAAAATACTTATGCCTATTGAATTTAACTTTATCATTTTTTAATAAAAACCTATTACTTTATTGAGTTTGTCAATTTTTCTGATGTTAATATTGAAATCTAGTATCTGTTTGTCGAAGTATTTTTCAGGGTATAAAGGGTACTGTGCGCAAAAGAGTCATCATAAAATGTGACTTGATTGTAAGAAGTGTTCATATAAATCGTTCATACCAAGATATAGGTACCTGTGAAAGGTAGTCTCAGTAGTAATTCTTACAATACCTACCTTTAATCAGGTTCAGCACGGAAATGGAGAAATTGTTTAGGGAATTATTTTATTTACTCGTATATTTTAGTTATAAGGGAAAAAATAAGAATCATATAGGTTTTTAAATGTTGAATAGATATTCCTATTATAAAATTAAATCGAACTAATAATTTAGAATTCTTATGGAAGTATTTAAAAAGACTGGGATAGCTTTCGGATTTTTTACTTATTTTGTGGATAAAACTGTAGTTTAATTAGTTAACCTTCAGGTAGTGATTTCATGTTACTTTTCTGTAACAGTGTAAGAGTACATGGTTGAGTCATCTACAAATTAATTGACTGAACAACGACAAACAAATTAGGACTTTGAAAATATGATTGAATTTTTTCAATAAAATTATTAAAATAATAAAAATTCTAAAAAGAAAAAAATGAAGGAAAACAAAATAATACAAAAAAAAAGATGAAAAACGCATTTATAGATATAATAAAGAAATGTAAATAGGCATATTAGAAATGTATGTGATTGGTCAAAATACTTTACTATTTACTGTCATTATAGCATTAAAAATATTTAACTCAGTGGTATAATCATTGTTTGTCCGTAATGAAGTACAATAAAGTTTTATCACCGCAAGTACATCTTATTTAAAACGTTGAAATTACCCTTACATTAAAAAGAAAAGTATTTTAGACCACCCCTTACCATTTACGACTAGATCCAGGTTAGGTCTCTAGTTACAAGTCCTAGGAAACAATTTAATCTTATTAGCATGCGAGCGCTAATGTATGCAATTAAAAAAATAAATCCGCTTGAAGTTAGCTGTGAGACAGGTAAGGAGGTTGTATACCTACAGTTTTTACTATAAAATCGTTAGCTAATTCTTGAACGTAGTATTTAATTATGTTAATGCTGGTTATTTTAGGTTCTAAAGAAGAATGTACAATAGATAAGTGACTAGCCCGTTGTCGCAGTTTGTAGTAGCCCTGCTTTCTGTTACGCGGGTTGCGACCGTCTGTGTATGTTAAAATATATTTATTTATATTTACAAAATAATAATAATAAAAAAATTAAGCAATTTATTTTAGATTATATTTTATGAAACAGTGTTTTAATTAAAACGATAATATAATAAGTATAATATTCAGAAAAGATGGTATAAACATTTTTTTCTCTCTACCTAATTAAGAACAATTAGGACTATTTTGAGTTTCGTTTTGTAGAGGCAATGGGAAGTATTTTTGGGTCTTCTTTACTTCAACAATTTTGTTTTTCAACCAACAAAAATTTTCTACTGAACTAAATTTTACAAATGGGCTTTGCTTACAGATCTATCTATACTGAAATTGACGTGGTTGTTACAATGATATTTCATCATATCTCACAAAAAATATGTGAAAAAAAATAAGAAATATTTATAACATATGTCACAAAAAGTATGTAAAACAAATAAAAAATATTTATAAGTAATTGATATCAATACTTATTGAAAGCGAGGCAAAAATAATAGTTTTGTAATGATACCTACGTATTGAAATTGGTTGAATAGAGGAATTATTGAGTTTCTTGTCGCATCTTCTCAGTACAATCCACATTCTGGAGCGGTGGTAGTGTCATATAGGAATTAAATAAGTGCCTTGGGGATTTCTTAAAGGTAATTATGGTAATTATAGTAAATATATAGATATATTTTTTATTACTTCATCTGTACTTACGAAGGAATATGTTCTAACTTACTGATTGCTCCTGAATAAAAACTATTATCTATTTGAAATTAGAGAAATTTAAACATTATATTAGGAAATTTAGTTTGTATGTTTGTCAAGTCATTTTGTAGATAAATAAGAATGGTATGTTGACACGTATTTTGGCGTTTTAAAAAAATCTGTCATTGATTGATTAATTGATAAAGTCTGTAATATCCCACTGCTGGGCAAAGGCCTCTTTCTCTATATAGGAGAGTTAAAACGAAAGCTTATAAAATGCACAATTATATATTTTTTAAGAATTAAATTATTTATGAGAAAAAATGTTCATAGTATGCTTATAGAGCAAGAGTCTAATTTTATTTTATATAATGATATTTTTTAAATAGTAATTGCTTAAAGTTCGTAAAGACTTAAGACGGGCAGCAGCGTCTTCGGTGCGACAAAGCCAGCCCTGCGGTCACCAACTCGCCTGCCCAGCGTGGTGACTATGGGTAAAACACATGAGTTGAGTTCACGCCATTATTGGCGCGAACTTGTGGAGGCCTATGTCCAGCTGTGGACTGCGATAGGCTGAAATGATGATGATGATGAATTGCTTAAATGTTATATTAGGTTAGCGTTCAGTTGGTAGTAGCGAGATGAAAAATAAACAATTTTTAAGCTAAGAATATATATACAACAATACGTGCAAAACATCAAACTAAGTTCCAAAGACTTATTTCAAACATTTAATTTTTAATTAAAGTCATCCTGTAACTAAGCACAAACAAAAAATAAAATTCTCAATGTATGAAATAATTGCATCAATATCATTTCTCTCATACAAACGTCAAATATTTGAAATTCGAATATGGACTTTATTCCACAAACGCTTAAGATTTCCGCTAATAATTGAGCGAGTTACGGTCTAATCAATCAAAAATTCCTTTTAAAACGTTGCCCCTTTACGCTAATTGTCAGCTAGAGTTACCTAGAATTTCTAGTTAAAAAAAAACTGCAATTCCTAGTTTAAATCATTGCTACAAGTATAATGGCAATCTTCATTACGGATGTTTTTGTTCCTCAGTCGTTCATTCAAGTATCATTCATTCATAAGAATGACGTGCCGATGATTGGCAGGTGAATGTGTTGGCGCGTTTTGTTTGAGATGTTTTCAATTAGTAGTAATTAATGGAACATAGTAGGTGCTGTTACGAGGCGTATGAGGTTTACAATGGACTTACATTTTGTTTATTATGTAACTAGGAGACCTTCGTGGCTTTACTCGGTTTGTAATTTTACCTTTAGTTTGCGAAGTCTTTTTTGGAGGCTGACAAAAGTTCTTTAGAGCTATTTGACGGGCGCCAACAAAGTAAGAGCACAAATTTATTCCATCAAAGCAAGGCTTAGCAAATACACAAATAGTGATAAATTAACCTTAACTATGTCAAACGATTTATATAATAATAGGCATTGAGATTTTTAAATTATGAAAGAGGTGACGTCCAAAGATACGGTAATTGTAGAGTCTATTCTATTGCTATTAATATAAAGTTCAAATCCTTACCGACTATTGCATTAAAGTTTTAATAACGTGGCGTGACTGGATTCAATACAAAAACAATCAATATAATTCTTTTGATTGTAGCCTCCGATCAAATAATAATTGGTATGACGCTTATGCTCTGTCCACACTGTATTAATCGAGTTGATGATTTATAAATTTAATACACGAGGCTAATTGTAGTGTTTTAATGATTTTTTTATTTTATCTTAATTCCGAATTCACTGAAATACGCAACCGTGATGCAATCATATTTTTCTTGACTACTTCGACTATATTAAAAAAATCTTTTTATTTTTATTCATAAAAGTCAATTAATAATTATTGAAGAAAATCATTTTTAAGTGGATATTTTATTTAAACAAATTTTAACGGTTATACGACTAACGGCGATAATTTTTTAAATTTATATTATTTTAATTATAAATATTAACCAGAACATAATCATTAAATTACATGTTAATATAGTAGTAAACGTAGCCACTATGCTAGTCAAAAAGGCTAATAAATTTGGCTGAATATAAATTCGTCGTTACATTTTTTATGTTAATAATAAAAAAATAAACACATTTTTCATTTTTACGGTTCGAGTAATTAAAAAATTTTTAAATGGCAAGATATATTAGGTGATACAAAAAGGAAATAGATTATAAATTATCTATGTTTATAACCAAAACAAATGACACGAACAAATACATTTTATTACTTCTATATAAATTTAAGCGTTGTCACGTATGACATGTGTTTTAAATATGTCAAATTAAGTTAAATTAATGTTTCAATTACAAAAATTACGATATAAATTCGACAGGTTCGAATTAATTTGAATATTAAATGCGATTTTGTGTCGTTTGTCCCAGAATATATATTACTAGCTTCTGCGCGCGACTTCGTCCCCGTGGAATAAAAGGAAAAAAAACCCCGATTTTGAAACATTCTTCATTGGTGCTAAGCTCCTATTGGTCTTAGCGTGATGATATATAGCCTATAGCCTTCCTCGATAAATGGGCTATCTAATACTGAAAGAATTTTTCAAATCGGACCAGTAGATCCTGAGATTAGCGCGTTCAAACAAACAAACAAACAAACAATCAAACAAACAAACTCTTCAGCTTTATATATTAGTATAGATTTATTTCTAATAAAGACGTCAACAATGGCCATGTATTGATTTGGTTATTACAGTATCCGGCCACAAATAATACACATCGACCTTTAGAAAGAGACGATCGGCTAATTCAAACTTTGTAGAGCGTTGTCTCACAATACCTAATTGTGACGTATCGGAATGTATGACAGATCTAATAGTGTAAGATCACAGGCACTGCAGACCTTTCTTATTTTTTGAAGGACAAAATATAAACAAAAAGTAGTATTACTGTATGCAATAAACGTATTAAGTATATGCTAGTTATGCTAGTTAAAAACGGTATTAACTAGCTACTTTACATTACTTATTGTATTAATAGAATACTGTAATAAATGTGAAATTCACATTTAAGGTCAATACAGTTTTTTAAGTATTAATTCATAAATTTATTACGTTTTTTTTGTAGTCATAAATAGGTATTAATTTAAAAAACAAGTTATGTAATTCTTTCCCAAATATTTGACAACCATAAAACAATCTCTACTACAATAGGGTGGGTGCGCCAGTCCCACACCAGGAACCAGTAGTAGACCATTTTGACCTTCAAACCTAAATATTAACCACCTTTTGTATTTCCCGCCATTTTTTTTTAAATTAGTAGCCTTGCCGTACTTTAACCAATCATATAATCGTAACTAAAAGCGGTATACATACCATCTACATCTCTAAAGAACACACAATACGAAACGATAATCGTTGACTTTGATCCGGGCGGCCATTTTACTAAGCACGCGTACGACGGTAAGTTATTTTAATCCTTTTAAAAATTAGTTTATATCAATTATTGAAACCTATTTTCAAGTTAGCTACATAATATAAAGTACATAATAAAAATATTACTTTTTATTTTATCAAAAAATGTTAGTTTACATTCAATTTTGTCAATGTTATACTAATGGAACACGAATTATATGATGTTCCAGTATTATTCCATTTGGTCAACAACTGGTGATAAAACTTTTTGTTCCTTTTTTATTCCTTATTTTACATTTATATTCTCTTATCATACTGCAATAATTTAATATAATAAACTCTACAATAATTCACTTTGGTCCAGTGGTTGACCAGTGGTTTACTACTGGTGTTGTATATACTATGAGTTTGTTCCAGTAGTTGACCATCTACACTTTTTCTGCAGATATAATGCCGCCGAAAAGAAATTTTTTCAAGTTCAACCAATAAGTCCTGCTTTTGCAATAGCAATAGTATGGCCGTCTGAGTCTCTAACCAGAAAAACCGTAACAGGTTCGCATGCCTGATGCAGTAAACAGCAGTGAATGGATGAAATATTGGAAATAGAAAGAAAAATCAAGAAATAAAAAGAAGAAAACAAAGCTTTTTTGGCAGCTAATAGAGAAAAAATATATAAAAAAATAAGAAACAGGATACGAGAAAAGTTAAGCGGCTTAGAATTTATTAGGCTCTGATGATGACAATGTGTCTTTGATTGTCCATCTATAGAAGTCACGCAAAAACCAAAGACAGGTGATTACGTAATTGTTAGATATGATGGGGGATATTTTCCAGGGACTCTAGAAAATACTGACGGAAAATTTTTATTTAAGTACTATGACATTTTCTGCTGGAAATACTTTCCGTTGGCCAGAGCAATGTGATAAAATATGGTGGTAGAGGAGAAGATCGCAATTCCATCCAGGGCAAATTTGTGTCAAAAATTTGATTAGTATTATTAATGTCAAAAGTTAATTTTGTTTTTATTTAAGAACCTTTAAGTTTCATAGGCACATGGCGACTTGCCGCATTCATTTTTAAATTAAAAAAAAATCAATAGCTATTGGGAAATTCGGAATAGGCTACATGATTATGTGGTATATCACGAGTACGATGATTTTTTTTTTGCAATAATTGTTGCAATTATCGAGTAACATCATCAGAATTTGTTTCAAAATGTTGCTTAATCGGTTTGCTACTGGTGCATCCATCCTAATTTTATTAAATACTAGTTGTGCCCTCAGTTTCACACGCATTAATTTGAAAAAAAAGAGCCTATAGCCTCGATAAATGCTTTTCTAAATTCTAACAATGAAATACTTTTCCAAATCGGACCAGTAGTTCCTGAGATTAGCGCGTTCAAACAAACAAACAAACTCTTCAGCTTTATAATATTAGTATAGATACCCACTAATAAATACTTTAAAATATCATGTTATAGTAATTCAATAACGAATCAATGGTTCGTAATTAATTTAAAAGCTGATGACATAACTAACGAGTTGCGGCCGCAATACATACACAGGTGTAGACAAACAGACCGGACCTACCTATGAGGACAGTAATTTATTAATTCAAAATATTAACTAAACATAATTTTTGATTTTATTTAATGTGGTATTTTGCTACAGTATAATTAAGAGTACTTAAACCGATATGATTAACATAACTTTTTCTAAACTTTTATGACCTGGCAGATGTTATCCTGTCTAGCGAACTGTCAACTGCCTAAAATTTAATACAAAAAAAAAATCTGGATTAGGACATACTAATTACCTGAAGTAAATATATTGCGATTTATTTTCATATCAAATTATTAAATATTATCAAATACCCAATTATATACATATATGTATATTAGGTAGAAATAGGCTGAGGTATTGCACAGCAGGAAATATGCTCAAAATGTGGAGCAGGACTGGGGAAGTACCTCAATCTTACAGAAGATATCAGCTAAATAATACTGCTTTCAAGTTGTGTAGTGTTCCTGTGGCGATTAAGGTGACCAGAGCTGTTGGGTGGTTTGGGGGTAGGGTCGACAACGCGCTTGCGATGTAATGTGTAGATATTTATTTATTTATAAAAAAAATATATATACACATACCTTTTCTATTTAAGTATATATAAGATAGAGTTAATAAAATTCATTGAGTAGCTTCAGAATCAACATACATAAACAAATAATAATCTTTTTCATAAGATGTACATTTTCGATCTCTTCCTGAAATGAAAATATTATCATTAATTACTAATAGGTATTACTCAAAATTCAAATCGTCTCTAGAAGAAATTGTTGTAAATATTCGGAGTCATTACGTTTCTAAGTATATCTAACTCTACTAAATAATCGTGGACTTTTCAATTTTCTAAATATTTATGTTAAAGGTTAAAACGTTTTGAACACCGTTTTATTCTAGAATTCTTGAAATCGTAAGGGTCAATATCCCTGTAACCTTTACCTAGGTCTGCGGTTAAACACATTTTTAAAAATGAATTATTTTTACAAGTACCTCGATTAAGTACTTACAAATCTTATCAGCTATCATTATAGCTCTATATTGTCGAATCACGTTTAAGACTCAAAACTAAAATGAAAATTAAAAATTTCTTTAATTATGTAGGCTTCAAAAATACAGTTGAATTGGTTTTTTTTTTAAATAATAAAACTAGTTTTTACCCACGGCTTCGCTCGCATAAAATTTGATTTTTTTTTAAATAATAAAAAGTATCTTATGTTACTTCTAATACCTCCAAAAATATGTTTACAAAGTTTCATGATGATCGGTTAAATAGTTTTTGCGTGAAAGCGCAACAAACAAACATACATTTATATTCACATTAAAAATATTATTAGGGATTAATAAGTCTTTAATCAATTAAGTATGTGTGGTTAATGTGAAACTACAACCGATTCAAAATGTATCAAGAAATAAAAGAAATAGACATACAATATTA
Organism: Melitaea athalia; assembly: GCA_905220545.2. Lineage (NCBI taxonomy): Eukaryota > Metazoa > Arthropoda > Insecta > Lepidoptera > Nymphalidae > Melitaea > Melitaea athalia. Next base: position 7,109,690 of record HG992199.1, on the reverse strand, counting down.
AAATTTGACTAATCTAATTGAAACTTAGCATTTTCATTTTTAATAATAATAAAAACTCTTTATTGTACAACAAAGAAAATGAGCACAATCACAAAAATAAAAACAGGAGATAAGTACAAAAGGCGGCCTTATCGCTAATGAGCGATCTCTTCCAGGCAACCTTACGTAGTGTATTTCTTGTCGCTAATCTATACTAATATATAAAGCTGAAGAGTTTGTTTGTTTGTTTGTTTGTTTGTTTGTTTGTTTGTTTGTTTGAACGCGGTAATCTCTGGAACTACTGGGCCGATTTGAAAAATTCTTTCAGTGTTAGATAGCCCATTTATCGAGGAAGGCTATAGGCTATGTATCATCACGCTAAGACCAATAGGAGCGGAGTCCACGCCGACGAAGTCGCGCGCAGAAGCTAGTATTTAGTATGTATCGGCATAAAAAAATAGTAACAAGAGTAAGTTGTAGGTTAGTACTAAATCTACTCTACCAATCTTTCGCTAATAATAGAGAAGGGAAGTGAATAGCCAACCAATTTTCTAAAACGTTAACCCTCCAAGGTAGCTGTAACCACGCTCAATTACTTACACTAAGTCTCTACCACTATAATTAGTAGACGTTAATTGTAAATACAGTAATATGCAGCATTAATTAATGTCGATAATTAAAACAAGTTATTCGATAAATAATCAACGCAAACTAATTTGAATACAATGACTGTATCAAAGGGTGGTTGACGACTGAACAGACGTTTGTCTACAACATTGATATGGACTCACCTTGAGAAGCGTTTGTTATTTTATTTTTGAGATCGAGGTCTGTTTTTTTTGTATAAAGGTAAAAGGTTATAAAGAGTTAAATTTGAACGTGAAAGAGTACAGGAGTAGTAACTGTCTTAAATTCGAGTAGATTAATCACCAAAAGATATATTTTGAAAAGTTGATATCAATCTGTCTACAACATTGATATGGACTCACCTTGAAAAGCGTTTGTTGTTTTATTTTTTAGACCGATACCTTTTTTTTGTATAAGGGTAAAAGGTTATAGAGAGTTCAATTTGAAAGAGTACCTAAGGAGTATTTAACAGTTTTATATTCGAGTAGATTTAACACCAAAAGATATAGAAAAGTTGATATGACAATTTAATGGATGTATGAGATACTTGCTAGCTTTTATAGAAATTTACTTAAAGGCTAAATACTTGCATTGAATTAACGATAAAGGTATCACTTCACTTCAGCCTATCGCAGTCCACTGCTGGACATAAGCCTCCACAAGTTCGCTTCCAAAAATGGCGTGAAGTCATGTGTATTGCCCATAGTCACCACTCTGGGCAGGCTGGTTGGTGACCGCAGGGCTGGCTTTGTTGCACCGAAGACGCTGCTACAACGGTCGGCTTTTTAAGTTCCAAGGTGGTAGTGGTAGTTTCTCCCGTTAGAATAAGGTCTACGTCACACATGTAGACTGATAGCGTAGCATTCTACAGTTGAAACTATTTTCAAAATTGTTCTAGTAGTCCATAATAGTAGTAATTAAATTTTTCCTCAATGTAAAATAACAATAAATTATTATTTTAAGACAATACATGTTATTATAATAGCTGTTATAATTAGTTGAACTGTGGTTTAACTCCAGGTATTTTAAAATCGTTTTTAGATGCTTAAGTAGGTATGTATAATAAATAATACCGGTGAATTATTCCTACCGTCGTCACATTATTATTGTTTTATGAAAATACTTTAGAGTGATAAACATAATTATGCGTATGTCTACAATCTTACAACACTACAGGTATTAATATTTTGTCTATTATAAACAAATGCGATGAATTTTAAGCTGTTGAGTTCTTTAAAGTCCACGAAAAAAAAAATACAATAAAACAAAAAATAATACACTATCAAACTTCATTCGCATTATTTCAAACTTAAAAAAAAATACAATATCAAACTTCAACAGAGAGAAAAGTCGGTCTTACCACTGATTGTGATAATTTACTGTCAATCCTTTTATATAAAGGTTTTCCTTTAGTCATACTGTCATTTGTAATCTATGTATAAGTCCTTGAATTAAGGGCGCGTTCCCACTATGTCGTGACGACAGATAATCGTGTAGTTTTAAATGTCGTGGCTCATATGTTTCAATGGAGGTGTTCACATATAGAACGACACGACTATAGCTGTCGTCTACGACACTTTTGCAGTGACGACAGATTGTCGTGACAGTGGGAACATTGCTAATGATGTGTAAACGACAAAGCGACTGCCGTGAAACTATAAAATGTCGTCGCGATCCAATGGAAACAGCTAGATACGATAGTCGCTAAACAACAAAAAAATTTGACGACAAACAATCGTTATAACGGGAACAGCTAGAGACGACAGTCGTAAAACGATAATTAATCGTTGCGACATGGTGGGAACACGCCCTGACACGTTGTACATTATAAGTAAAGGTAACATTATTAAGGTTCTGCCTGATTCTCTTCTGCCTTTTCTGAGCTTAGTAAACTTGCAGTCTGGGGAAGTATCAAACGCAAAGAACGTGCAATGGATTGCGTGTTATAATACTCCTACTAAGAGCGGTGTTGGGAAAATTACATTGCAGTATATGACCTATAATTGCATTTCTATTAATTTTTGACCAAACATGGTATCAAGCATGAGCAATTTCCAGAGAAAATTTTAGTACTTGAATACTAAATTATTGAACAAGCTGAACATGTTTCTCCCATCTCTGGAGGCTTGAAAAGCAATCGATATAAGAGTTTGAATAATTTATTTAAGTACATATTATATGTATTATTTTTACCTAACATAATTAAACATGTCTCATTAACGTAGTTATAATTACTTTAATTACGTCTTTTATATACGTAGCTGAGAGTTCGCGAAACTTAATGTAATAAAATGCAAATGATATTATAATTAACATTTTTTATTTAGATTACACATACATCGAGAGATAAATATTAGTTATTCTGTGGTTAACATAATATCTTACAAAGTAGGTACATAGATATCTTTATGTAAAACTTTTCATGATATATTTAACGGAACGTCACAATATTTGACGTGAAAAGTCTATTTTTAGTTAAAAAACAAAATTATTTTGTTATAGGTATATTGTATTAGAATTTTAATTGAGGTACCTAGGTTATACCAGTAAATTTCCTGCTCAAAATATGGAGCAGGCCAACTGGGATAGTACCTCGACCTTACAGATGATCACAGCTAAATAGCACTGATTTCAAGCAGTGTTGTGTTCCTGTTGGTGAGTAAGGTGACCAGAGCTCCTGGGGGAATTGGGGATAGGGTCGGCAAGGCATTTGCGATGTTTATGGTGTTGCAGACGTCTATAGGCTACGAAGTCTAGAATCTTGAACGAAACCAAGAAAGAGAGAGATCGTGCTTTAAATGACTTTTGTGATGAAGTAATAATATTTCAGGATTGCTGAGATGTTTGAGATAATAATTGTGTTTGCTCGCAAACGAAACAAAAACCCACGTCAATTACATTGACAAGTAAGACAACGTAGGTACACGAGAAGATAGTCGAGTAAATACGCGTTATTAAAGATTACTCATCGAAATTAGCCTACTCAGTCAAAAGTTCTAAGGTAACATACATTAGGGAAATTTCAACGAATTAAGAACCTGCTCCTTTATGAAAGTTGGTTTAAAGCACTATGACTAGTATACTATGCATATAAAAAGCAAACCTTATATTATGAACTTAAATCATGCCCAGTTCGCAAAGTTTTGATACTTTTTTATTAACTTGGAAATGATTCACGGCCAAGATACAGACAGAAACAAAGAAAAATAAATATTGAAAAATAAAAATCACACCTACTTTTCTAGTCCTTCAAATATATATGTACTTGTAAAAAATGTATAATCAATTACATTTTTATTATAAACGTAAAAATAACTACTGAAATCTTAAATTACTTCTAAATCTTTTACCATTGAGTACCTATTTGTGTGTAAAAAGTTTAACTTTGTTTTATTAGCATGAAGTATTTAAATAAATTCAGTACATTAGTATGTATTGATAGTCCATTTTTGTTTTTATATTAGTAAAAATTATCTAATACACTCATGCTGCTATCTAATAAATCATCTCTACAAAATTCTGGAGAAATAACATTGCTTCCTTGGAGTACTCTTGTGAAGTTTCAATGTTAGACGTTACTGCTCCTATTCTGTATCTTTGCTTAATATTTAAGGAGTTATGTCATTAATGACGACTGATTACAACTTATTTTCTTACCTACAATTTTTTTCTGCTTTTTTTACATAATTAAACGAATTATTATGTCAAATAAAGTAACTATTTTCGTTTAATTTGTCATTTGCAAGTACATTACCTACACAAAAAGAATTACTAAAAATCAAATAATTATAAGATATTCTGATTTCTATTTAAATACTAGTAAATATATTACTCCTAGCTAATTAATATTTAAAAAAAAAACTGAACTCGATTTAAATATGAACGTCTGGGAATTTTATAAGACCTTCTTCGACCTTACTAAATAAAATTAAAAGAAATATTTTAACTATTTAATACTAGATATAGAATAACCTATTTGACATACTGACCTTTGAAATATGGACAAAAACAAATTATCATAAACGAAAATAATAAAAAATAGTACGTACAAAACAAATTATAATGTTTAAAAATCTCTTCACGTCACTGTTTTTGATCCCCCGAAACGGGTCGTTCGATTTTTTTTACTTTTAGGTTGGTAATATTGAGTGTATGAGGATAGTTCGTAAAGTTTAATCTTATACCGCTAGATTGATATCCCGATATAGGGTATCCCGATATAGTTTTTTTTTAAACTCAATTAGGTACTAATCAAAAAACAATCAATCGAAAAAACGAAACTGAAGAATGTTTTAAATATATATATATATAAAAAAACGCGCAATTGTTGAATCTATTTACCTAAAGCCATTAGGTGAACAAAATATTTTAAATTGTATTATTGTACATAATTTAAATGTACATAGACATAAAACAAGTACTTTTGCTAAAAATTATTATTAGTCAATGAATACGCTTTACCAAGTCATTCTAATTTCCTTAACAAGTACTTTTTCTGAGTAAGTAAGTACTGACTAATTGACTAAATTAGTAATGCATCTTAACTAAATTAAAATAAGAAAAGTTTCGAAAACATTTAGTTCACTATTTTATTTAATCAAATATATTTTTTGTTTTATAATTGCCAAATATATATTATTATATATAGTTGCTCATTGCATTCAGTCTATTACTCTATTCAGAAAATAACATGACAATTTAAAATACCAGATATTTACCTATATCGATAGTTATTTTAGCGCGCTAAGAGCATTCGTTCATTGATATCTCAAAGAATCACATTTAAAAAATTAATTCATGAAAATTTCATACATTTCACGTCGTATTTTCTGTAGTAGGTGCGTGTTGTTTTTAACAATTACAAATGTTAATTACTTATATAAACAAAATAGTATACCTACACTATAAATATGTATGTAGCATACAATTTATTTTGTTGTTAACCAATTAATCATCTTTTTTAAATTGTTGACCTACAAACCTCCTTGTAATAATTAATATCTATTACTAATATATAAAGCTGAAGAGTTTGTTTGATTGTTTGTTTGTTTGTTTGTTTGTTTGTTTGAACGCGATAATCTCAGGATCTACTGGACCGATTTGAAAAATTCTTTCAGTGTTAGATAGCCCATTTATCGAGGAAGGCTATAGGCTATGTATCATCACGCTAAGACCAATAGGAGCGGAGTCCACGCCGACGAAGTCGCGCGCAGAAGCTAGTATTAAATAATGCGTTCTAGAGTTTTATTCTATGTTAAAAAAAATTGTACTTATGTTCAGACACCTCGAAGCGCCTTGGCGGAATTTTGCATTAATTTAACATGCTTTTTGTTTCATACAAAGAACACATAACGTCATTGTCCTTATTCAAATAAATTAATTAATTCTGAATTTGTCTTTGTTGGATCAAAGTTGTTTTATTAAATACGAATAGCCAAAGTGCAGTACTGTTTGTCTGTCTATGGTTTAATATGATTTGATGCGTTTTTAAATGAAAAAGATAATTAAATTTGTAGTAACTAAACTATAAACTATAGGTAAATTTATTTATTAATTCTACTATTTTTATATAATAGTATTATAAAAAATGTACTTTTTAAAGGATTTCCGACAGACAAAGCAAATTTTATGAATTCTTGAGTAAGTAGAGTTAATTACGGATTTCTTGAAAACACGAGAAATGTCTAGTAACTAATTAAGATTTAGGATTTGTCAGTTGTTACCATCATCCTTGAAGGATTTAATACATAATTATTATGAATTCTTCTAGTTATGAAGTACTATAAATATGTTTTATTACTAGTGACAGTGTCCTTGTGGGTCTCCCCACCGTGCCTCGGAGAGCACGTTAAGCCGTCGGTCCCGGTTGTTATCATATACACCTGATAGCGATCGTTACTCATAGTAGGGAATATATCCGCCAACCCGCATTGGAGCAGCGTGGTGGATTAAGCTCCGATCCTTCTCCTTCATGGGGAAGAGGCCTATGCCCAACAGTGGGATATTACAGGCTGAATCGTGATCGTGATCTTTATACAGGGTGTTAGGGGAATGGTTAGCCATAGAGGTATGTTGGGTAGGGGGGGTCATTTGGAACCTATTTAGGCTAACTTACCTATATGCAAAGTGTTACGGATTTTTTTTTATGATTATTTTTTCATTTTTCGAAAAAAGTGCCGAAAATTAGTGATTTGACCATCATATCTTTTTTGTTTATTGATATATCAACGCCATTTCTTTTTTGTTTTGATCATCAATACATTGCGCATGTAAAATAAATGTGATTTAATTTAGAAAACATCTACAAAAAAAATTATGGGCCAAAGAAATCTTGACAGAGACAAAAAGTAAATCAAACCTTCAAGTTTAGGTATAAATTAAAAAAAAAATTAAAGCCTCCAGACAATTTAAAATAATTTAAAAAACTACTCTAGTTAACACTGTTTTAAATAATATTATTTTCATTCACCTACCTTACTTACTTTTTTTTTAAATGATGAAATAACGAAATGGTTTCTACCTGAACCCGCACTCTACGCTGACAATTATAACAATAATTGTTATTACGCAGGGCGGTATATCCCTGTATAGCACATGGTAAACTACCATCTTGACTTTGGCGACATGTTGGCGCAGCGGTCAGAGCACTGGCTGATGCGCTGGCGGTCGCGCGTTCGATTCCCGCTCACGGCAGATATTTGTATTGGTCATATAGATGTTTGTCGTGGTCTGGGCGTTTGTGCTTGTGTCAAGATTTTTTTTTAAAATAATAATCGCTTCACACTCGACGGCCCCCAGTAGGATTTTCTCCTGTGTCGGGGGTCCGGAAACACACACAATACACAAGCACAAACGTCCAGACCACGACAAACATCTATATGACCAATACAAATATCTGCCGTGAGCGGGAATCGAGCGCGCGACCGCCAGCGCATCAGCCAGTGCTCTGACCGCTGCGCCAACATGTCGCCAAAGTCAAGATGGTAGTTTACTATGTGCTATACAGGGATAAACCGCCCTGCGTAATAACAATTATTGTAGAAATAAGGATGATCTTCAAATAAGGATGTAAATCCTCGCCTGATGAGAGCAGTCAAGATTTTTTTTTTAAATAATAATCGCTTCACACTCGACGGCCCCCAGTAGGATTTTCTCCTGTGTCGGGGGTCCGGAAACACACACAATACACAAGCACAAACGCCCAGACCACGACAAACATCTATATGACCAATACAAATATCTGCCGTGAGCGGGAATCGAACGCGCGACCGCCAGCGCATCAGCCAGTGCTCTGACCGCTGCGCCAACATGTCGCCAAAGTCAAGATGGTAGTTTACCATGTGCTATACAGGAATATACCGCCCTGCGTAATAACAATTATTGTTATAATTGTCAGCGTAGAGTGCGGGTTCAGGTAGAAACCATTTCGTTATTTCATCATTAAAAAAAAAAGTAAGTAAGGTAGGTGAATGAAAATAATATTATTTAAAACAGTGTTAACTAGAGTAGTTTTTTAAATTATTTTAAATTGTCTGGAGGCTTTAATTTTTTTTTTAATTTATACCTAAACTTGAAGGTTTGATTTACTTTTTGTCTCTGTCAAGATTTCTTTGGCCCATAATTTTTTTTGTAGATGTTTTCTAAATTAAATCACATTTATTTTACATGCGCAATGTATTGATGATCAAAACAAAAAAGAAATGGCGTTGATATATCAATAAACAAAAAAGATATGATGGTCAAATCACTAATTTTCGGCACTTTTTTCGAAAAATGAAAAAATAATCATAAAAAAAAATCCGTAACACTTTGCATATAGATAAGTTAGCCTAAATAGGTTCCAAATGACCCCCCCTACCCAACATACCACTATGGCTAACCATTCCCCTAACACCCTGTATATCGATACCTTTAAGTATCCATACATTTAAAAACTTGGTAAATGTGTCTCTATAATAAGAAAATATTCAATAAAAATAAAAGATTCCAATCATAGGTAGGTACATATTATTTTGTAATGCTTATTTATTTATTTATTTATTTACACTATATTGTACACCACAACTAAATTTTAAACATTAAACGCATTTAAAGACATTTACAGACTGTGAAGTACAGTGGGCGGACTTATGGCTATTTAGCCATTTCTTCCAGACAACCCAAATATATATTTGACATAATGCTCTATATATTTGACATCAATTAAAATCATTCCGTTATTCTACATACATAGGTACGTATTAGTCAATATTTTAAATAAACTTTTTTAGATCCTTGAGTTAACAAGTCATCATAGATGTTAAACATATTTTAATTTAGAGTTCAAAACGAACACAACCCGGAGTAACGCTATATTGCATCGTCTTTGTCCCTAAACAAAGGTCACATTGACCCCTGTTACGCAAATGGTAGTCAAATTTTCGTCAAATTATGATTCTTAATCATTAACATACCTAATTACCGTGTTACACACATATATCTTTTGTTCTTGTAAAGTATTAAAACAAAAAAGACTGTTGCATTCTGAATGTCTTTAAATTTTAATATTTGGTATCAACAGTGCTTTGTGAAAATTCCAGTATGTTCCAATATCTTATTTTCTTTTTTACGAGTATATCAAATGTGGTAAATGCTTAGACTGGACTAAACGATAAAAACATAAGAAAATTTCTGACTTATAAGAATAAAATTTTAACGAAACGATATCATTAAAATATTTCAAGTCCATATTTTGCTGTAAAATTGCATTATTCAAAAAACTTAAAGCACCATTAAGTCCCATTACTTTTCAGTCAGAAATTATTAAAAAAAAAATATCGCACAAGTTATTATAATGCATCAAGTTCTTTTCCAAAAATGTCCATCGGCTTTTGAGGCATGGGAGTTGACGCAAAATACTTTGGATTTCATTTACGTTTTTACAACTTGTAAATGAAATTTAATTTCATAAATTTTTACTCAGAATTTTTCTTATACTCGTTTTTCACATTAAATTTTACTTTGCCGCTGCTCGCTTGAATAGATTTACGAATAGTAATTGAGCACGAAACAATTTCAAACATCTTAGCTTTTAGCCTCAATCCTTATATTTCATCTACTGAGCAACCTCGTGTCTCTATCCTTACACACCACATGGTGTGTAAGGATATGTAAGGAACCAGAACACTAGGTACCAGGTTAAAAGAAATTTAATACTATAAATCAAATCTATCTCATGTAACCACGAATCAATCTCTTGTTGCATCTTCATATAGGTAGTAATTAAACGCTTAAAAAACTATACATTACGCTATGTATGAATAACACAAAAACGTAATTGTATGAAATTACGAATTCTTAAAAAATTGTACCTACTGGTGGTTTGAGGTTTCTTTTTTACATAGGTATACAATAACTGGTAGATAGGTATATAATTAAATATTTTACTTAACAATGACTGTAGTTTTACGTTTAACAATTTTATGCCAAAATTAAGTGTGCAAAGCTCATCCTTGTTTCTTTAAGTTATTGTTTGAACTATCTATGTAAAAAAAAAATTAATGGTTTCCTAACACTTGTAAATATTACTAAGAAAATAACCACACTGTAAATACGAAAGTAACTCTGTCTATACCTATATTACGCTTTCAAACCTAAAACACTAAACGGATTTTGATAAAGTTTGGTATAGAGGTCTAATATACCTATACAGTATACAGTCTACTGTATTTGGGAAAGAAAAAAGTTTGTATAAAAGTTCGTCTTTAAGGAGAAAAAAGAAGTAAGTGATATTATTTGCAAAATATATATGTATCCTAAAAATAAATCCTATTCCATAAACATTAACAATTTCTTTGCAAGATGGCAATATTCTTGCAGTGAATCAAGCGAGAGGAAATGTAATGGTTTGTACAAGTTCTACAGTTCTAATCCACCATTTAAATTACCATTAACATTCACAGACGAATCGTTAACAATACAATTTTTCAAGTGTGTGAAGAAGAGAGAAATACTACATTAGGAGATACGTATAACAAAACACAATCTCTACTTATAACAAAACTATAACGAGTCCAGTTTATACATTAAATATATTTTCAAATTATGTTGGATGGCACACTTTAATTGATTTCAAAATTGATTATTGCGTAATATGAGTTTATACTATGAGGTAGAACACTAGATACTCGCGAGGGAAGTTGCAGGTACAGCTTATACAGAGAGATTTGATGGCCCACTTTAATTGTGTACATTTAAGATAATGATGCAAATTAGCACCTACAATACCCCTACTATGCTACGCTACGAGCTTCAGCCTGTGATATCGGACTGCTGGGCCTCTTTCCCCAGGTAAGAGAAGGATCAAAGCTTAATCCACCACGCTGGATCCCTACTATGAGATAACGATAGATAACGATCGCTATCAGGTTTACTATGATAACAACCGTGACCGACGGTTTAACGTGCTCTTCGAGGCACGGTGGGGACGGGGAGACCCACAAGGACTGCACAAACACCCATACCACGGCAAACATCTGTATGGCCAATACAAATGCTTGTCATGTGCGGAAATCAAACTCGCAACCGCCAGCGCAACAGCCACAAATCAGTGCAGTGACCGTTGCGCCAACGCGGCGTCCTACTATAACTACACCCCCTGCAACATCTCTAGATATTAACGACATAAATTTATTAAGAACAATTGTGCAATTATTGCAGAAGAACTGCAATACTATTGCAACAGCTAAGCAAACGATTGTGTAGCATCTTGTGAGCAATTGGTGTATAAAGGGTTAGTAGGTATCTACCAGCTATTACTAATAAATTGTTTTCATCGTTAGAGTCAACATCGTGTAGGTATCTTTGATCTATACTAATATAATAAAGCTGAAGAGTTTGTTTGATTGTTTGTTTGTTTGTTTGTTTGAACGCGCTAATCTCAGGATCTACTGGTCCGATTTGAAAAATTCTTTCAGTGTTAGATAGCCCATTTATCGAGGAAGGCTATAGGCTATAAATCATCATGCTAAGACCAATAGGAGCGGAGTCCACGCCGACGAAGTCGCGCGCAGAAGCTAGTAATATATAAAGCTGAAGAGTTTGTTTGTTTGTTTGTTTGTTTGTTTGTTTGTTTGTTTGTTTGTTTGAACGCGGTAATCTCTGGATCTACTGGGCCGATTTGAAAAATTCTTTCAGTGTTAGATAGCCCATTTATCGAGGAAGGCTATAGGCTATGTGTCATCACGCTAAGACCAATAGGAGAGGAGTCCACGCCGACGAAGTCGCGCGCAGAAGCTAGTCTTTGATAATTAGCAAGCGATTAGAATTAGATCAAAGCAGATGCGATAGCAATGTTTGCGCGATAATTGCAACTGAAATTTAAGTAGAAGATTCGTTAAAATGTATATATTTGTAACTACAGTAAACATTGGAAGTGAAGTCTTAGTAACATGTGTTTAGATAATTTATAATTAATTACACGATCAAGAGACTAGGTATTTATATACCAACGCTATATGTTTACTGGAAATATATGACGACCCTATGACACTATGCACGAGTATTTGTACTCGTAACTAACTAATTAAATGTAAATTTTTTAGTGATTCTGTATAATTTTATTATTGTACAAAATTTGGGAACCACACGACTAAATACTGAATTAAATTATAATATAAAGTACAGCGTATCATGAAATACAGCGGAACTATTTCAGATGTAATATTTTTTTGTCTAATTTGGTAAATGTCATTTAACGTTTGTATTTAAGTAAACGATATAACAGAATAAAAAAGCGTCAGCCTGTAATATCCCACTGCTGGGCATAGGCCTCTTTCCCCATGTAGGAGAAGGATCAGATCTTAATCCACCACGCAGCTCCAATGCGGGCTGGCGGATATATTCCCTACTATGAGTAACGATCGCTATCAGATGTACATTATAACAACCAGGACCGACGGCTTAAATAAAAATGCAATTATTAAGTAAGGTCAAAGTTTATAGAAGGTGACAATAATATGTTCAAGACTAATCCAATATAAACATTAATGTCAATCGATTTCACGAAAAAATCTACGCGAGTGAGACTGCGGGAGATTGTTAGTTATTTACTTATTATTATTTAGAATCATTAGGTATGGAAATATGTATTTGTGTTCAAATTTCAGCAGTCGATTTTGCAAATTTTCTCTAACATTTTTTGTTTTATTCATTGAATATAATTTGTCACATATTAAAAGTGCTTAATAGATGTACATATTTACCTAAAACAATAAGCTGGACCGTGTACCTCGACCTTAACCTATAACCTGATAAAAATTCACAAAACCGTACTAATAGATTTATTCTTTAAATTCTAATTAATTTATCAACCTCGATGGCACATAACTAATATGTATTAATAGTGCTGCTTATTATAATTTATAATTCAATTGTTTAAAGTAATTTAGATTTGAATAGTCATTGTGATTGACTAAATACTACTAAGAAGGTAATGTTCGTATTAAAAGTAGATGCGCTATGCGGTTTTACTCAATCAAATTTCCAATTAGGGGAAAATATAATAAAAGCCTCGCCACAATTTTTTTATATTTTTTATATAATATAACTAGGTCGGCAAACAAGCGTACGGCTCACCTGATGGTAAGCGATTACCGTAGTTTATAGACGCCTGAAATACCAGAAGCATGTCAAGCGCGTTGCCGACCCTATTCCGAAGGAGTTCTGGTCACCTTACTCACCAAGAGGAACACAATTCTGTTTGAAAACAGTTTTATTTAGCTGTGGTCTTCTGTAAGGTCGAGGTGCTACCCCAGTCGGGACCTTAGTTATACTAAATTATTTTAATACAAGCACAAACGCCCAGAGCTGGGAAAAATCTTGTATGGCCTATAGAAATGTTTTGCCATGTGCGGGATCGAACACGCGGTCGCAAACGCAACTAACAAGTGCTGTGATCGTTGCGCCAACATGTCCTCAAACATTGGGATGAAAGTACCCTATGCGTTATTTCGGATCTTTGATTTCTATATCCATCGATTTAATTAATAATAGTACCTACATTATAATCTTTTACTTGAAGATAAGATAAATTTAACGTAATTGTTGATATTAGTTTTGAATAATTTGTAATAAATTTTCGCATGTCATATTGTTGACTAAACATGTATAGGTAGGTATGTATACCTATGTATCAACTACATATATTGTATAATGTATGCCATGTTTAATGAAAATTAAAATTAATATATGTTATTATTATTATTTAGTAGTTTATTACGAAATACCAATTAACATCAATTATTGGTTTTTCATTTATCGTTAGTAAGATTTCATTTGTTTTTGTTTACTTCAGCCGGCTTGGTTTTACCTAATCATACCTATATATGTAGAGACATTGTTAAACTATGAAGATTAAAAGTTTCAATGTGATATTTTTACGTCAAAAACTATTTCTTTTCTTAATGTATTAACTATGAAAAAATTACAACGCACACATAAGAGTTATACCTATAGTAATTTACTGTTTAAAAATAATTGTTATTTTACAAAACGCATAAACATTTTAGCCTTATATTAATATTAATTATAATTAGGTATATAAAATAATTTAATTGTTTAATATGATTCTTTTGTACTAGCTACAGCCCGTGACCTCTTTCGGTTGCCATCCATGCCTTTTATTAAAGTCAGGTTACGAACTGTAAAAATTTAGAACACCTATTTTTCATTATCTCATCGTATGAACTCACATCATGAAAATTTTCATTTACCTAAATTAATTCAGTTGTTTTAGCGTTATACATGGTCAAGATACCTACAGATGGACAGATAAAGAAGAAAATGGGTTCAGTTTGCCCTTCAAAAGAAAAAAGAATTAAAACTATTACCTATCATACAATTTTATTAAAAACTAGCTTCTTCTTCGGCGGCGTGGACTCCGCTTCTATTGGTCTAAGCGTGATGATACATAGCCTATAGCCTTCCTCGATAAATGGGCTATCTAACACTGAAAGAATTTTTCAAATCGGACCAGTAGATCCTGAGATTAGCGCGTTCAAACAAACAAACAAACAAACAATCAAACAAACTCTTCAGCTTTATTATATTAGTATAGATATAGATTTACGTTGTAGTTGTGTTAGTAGATATTTCTTGTTTTAAAATGCAAAACATTTAGCAAATTTTTACGCATAACTAGCATAGATCGCGTCTTTGATACTCGTTGCAAAAAAGTAACACACTTTTTTAAAATGTGCATTATTAGCCAGAATAACGTAACAACGTGTTCAATGTTAATTTATATACTCGATATTTGATATGCTACATTTTAATTATAACATTAAATGAAAGAAATAATAAATTAAATTAAAATTAGGTGGTGCCATTATTAAAAAAATATATTATATATTTTTTACCAGTTGCGCTTGAATTATTGATACGATAGCTTTATTTCACACCTTATGCAAATAAAAGGAACATTCCTATTAAAATTATAGTCTATTTGAAAAAAAAAAGTTGTTTGTGAATAATTTTCCAGTTTAAAATGTAGGGTTTTAAATGATATGCTTCTTATCATTAGTTAGACAAAATGAGCAATAGTACATTGATATTACCAGTAGATAATCGTACACTTATATTACGTAGGGTTTAAGTATACATAGAGTGTTTTTAATGCAATTTATGAAATCAAATGGTGAATAAGTGCAATGGAATTTGATATCAATTACAATTTACAACCCATTTCTTGCAAAGATGCTAATCATATCCTGTGCATCTTTTTCCATAGATGCGGATATAATAAAATATTTTATCAATTGAATGTAACTTACCGTTCGGCGATCCCGTTCTAAACATAGGGTTTGGTGCCATCCAGGGAAACGCACCGAAGGGCCAGGTGGCCGGCGCCGGGCCCTGGTAGAGGCGCGGCAGCAGAGGCTGGGGGACCACCACGCCGCTCCTGGTCTCGCTTTCGTCATCATTGGTGCTGTTCCTCTCGTCCCGGTCGTTGTCGTCACCCGTCGTCGACTCGACGTCCTCGATGTCGACGTCACTGTCGTCCGAGTCGCCGCCGCTCTCCGCGTCGTTGCAGGCGTCGGCCGTGTCCCGCGGCGCGTCACTCTTGCTGCCCAGCAGCGAGTCCACGCTGAACGATATCCGGCCCTTCGCGCTCTCCGCGCCCTCCGACCGCTCGCATTCCAGCGATGTCTTCATTTCATCTACGCGATCTCATTTCCATCAAAGATCCGACGGTCTTCCAATGTCATACTCTCGATGAAACCGTTTATTATTTTCCCAATCGATTAAATGCAACATTCGACAGGTTTCGATATCCGAAGTTAATTATTGACAGGAACGATTTATTGATTACTCAATTAACATAAAGTAAAAATTCTACACGTTTGTGTAATGTAACCGGTTATCGTACAATATTTGCATAATAGTCGCTCGTACGAGATGTGTTTGTAACGAAACGTTGAGGAACGAGGTCGTAAATCACGCATCCGTACGATGTAGAGCTATTCGGTGTTCAATATCACTTACAGTCACATCACATAGTGTAACACTTAGTTTCGGGTGCGAGTGCTCTAAACGTGAAATCGGTGATTGTGGCGAAACGCAAATTCGCGAATACGTCGTGAAACGCGATGCGTCCGCGTAATGATTCGCGTGGAGGCGCGCTGGAAATCGCGTTAGCATTGGGGCGCAGACCGCGACCCGCGGACCGCCTCTCCCTCTTCGCTACATCTGAGAGAGACGCAGCTACAGAGCGAGGAATTTTAATAAGCGGCGCGGAGCGAACGGGACGACGATACAAACCGACATGTGTGTAAACGCGATATTGGGTAGGCGGGGACCGTCGCGCTCAAATTAATAGCCTCCACGGAATACGCCCTATGGTGTTTACTAGCGCTGAGCAATTTTAAGCTCTATTATCCAACATTAAAGTTCATTTTGATTGGATACTGCTCGTGTAGAAGCGACGTCATAGCAATAAACATCTCGGATTGCAGTGGCTATTGTGTTGAATGAAAAAGGAGTAAATAGACGGGTGCCGTAGGCGGTGTAGAGGGGACTTTACGATTTAATTATTCGCGAATACGGAGGCATTTTGTAGCGAGCTAATGTCTCATTGTCTCATTAATATCTCGGCCGGCCATGTTTGATTTGTTTATGACACGGTCGAGGTGCAAAGCGGGTGACGTTTCCAGCTGAGTTCTGAAACGTTTTGTACGTCTGTCTGCGATAGTTTCAGTTCGGAAGCAGGGATTCAGAGCTCTGCAACTAGGCTCTGAATTAATTTCGCTACGCTCGTCTACTTACTATCTTTATTAGACTTGTCTGTATTGTTGGGAACGCGGATTAAATGTTTCTCTCTACTTTACTGAAGCGGACCTGGTTTAAAATGTATTCGATGTTTGTTTTGCTGTTTCAATGTACAAGATATTCTATTGATTATGTCTACACAGCTCTAGCTTGTTTTCTAAGAAATGTCTATTTATAATATTGGTACCATTATAAATTAGACAACAGATATTACATTTGTATATAATCTACATTAATACTTTTGCAAAATGAAATACTAAAAAATGAATATAAAATTAATTGTTTTGAAATGAGTTTTATCATCTTAAAAGAGTGTTTATCACCTTATTATTATCGTACATAAACGATACACTTCTCCGTTAAAAATATTTTACACCTAACATCGTGATTACGTATAGAAAGTAGCGAGGTCTTATCATGCAAATATTTAAAACGTTGTATGTCGGAAGTATTTCATTAAAAAGACATAAATACATCAAAGCCGATTACAAAAGAAAACCTATTTGAAATCAAATCGTTAGCGCTGTGTCACTTAGCGTTAATCGCATTATATTGATATCATCTCTTTGTGATTTCTACGGAAAAACACTAATTATAGAACTCTATCGTAAGGCGATAAAGTTGAAAATTGCAATTTAAAAACGGATCGATTCGCAGATATTAACAAAAGACTTTCGATCTAAAATTGCTAGAGGAAATTCAACCTTATGTCCTTGTAATAGTGTGTGTGTATGAACTTTTGTTAGGATTCCCCTCTAGCCAATTAACAAGATTTAATTGTACAGGGAGATTATCGTTTGCCGTAATGGAGGAGGGTAATGACGGCGTTCTGTACGGATTTACGTCAAAAAATATTTGTGATATCGCAAATATGGGAATTGGTATCATGTTTTCTGTATTGAAAATGAAGTAAAATGAGTTATATGTTTTGTATGTGATATTCGCGTAAAAAGCTTTAACGTTGGTAGGTAATTGAAAATAATTGTATAGAAATTTTGTGAAAATGTAGAGTTTTTCAATAAATTTTAACAATTTTACGCGTAAAACAATAAATAAAAAAATGTTCATTAAATATGGTCATTTCATTTTTTGTGATCGAGCATTATGTAAAATATTTTGAATTGTGTAATCATTAAAAATGCGATAGAAGCTCCTTTTAAACAAAGTCTAACTGAAACGGTAGACCACTAAGTTTTTAATTTAGGATCAAATAAAAAAAAGTTGATTTCGACTTATTTAACATTCACTTTTATTTTCGTTTTAATTAAGAATAAAAAAAATGACATCTTAATAAAAATTATATTTAAAAGAGAGAGAGCAATGAAAATCTAATACCGTCTTCCCTCGAGAGGCCCTTAGCGAAAATGGCTTAACTGAAAATTTATACCGAAATAATACGAAAGGGCAATCTTTTTTTAAATAACGACTTTCATATTCCCGAGTGGCGCGGACAATTTAGCGGAGATGAGATATTTTTTTTATTAAAAACCAGGGGGTAGTTGAGAGAGTGGGGGAACGTTCGGCCATTACAGCGCGCGAAATGAGTTTTTAGTTAGTGCCTTTTTTCAGATTATAGAGTGTGTTTTTATGTGTTAACGCTGAAATTGATATTTTTTAAATTTGTATTTCATTTTAGATTACTAAGGAAACTAAAAGAAAACTTTCTCTGAAGACAATACTAGGAATAACTAGCTTTCTAGTCGCTACTTTGTAGTTGGCAACAATTTTGAACTTAGGGTGGCATATCTTTGAAGAGGGAAAAGGAAGGAAAGAGATATGTCGTTAGATAAAATGATTCAATTCAATGGTAGGGCTTAATGGATTTTAGTTGCGCCAGTTGGGGCACAACTGAAATTGGGGCACAACTAAATAAGATATGGCAACAAAATACACTAAACAACATTTTATTATACCTATGTTTTTAGAGGACAAAAGTAATTTGCGGCATTGACTGTGTTTGTATTGAAACCTGCAATTTGAATGCGTATATTGTTTCATATTTGTAAATTGGGAACTCGCTCTTAGAAAGCCTTGCATGCTTAGTCAGCCATTTGTAAAGTCATATGTTTTTGTGTCAGTTCCAAAATGCGACTAGAGTTAATTCATTATAAATTATTATCGTGATATTTCAATAAGTATTTAAATGTTATTTTAAATGAATCAAATTATAATTTATTAAAAAAATACAATTCCAAAATCAAAACTTTAAGACACTCACGATTTTTCTATTAGGTATACAGTTTGTATCCTGTTACAACTAAAAGCGCCGTAAAGCGTCACTGCTGTTTCGTTCTTTCACACAATTCCAATCCTCATATTTTTGAAGTAAAACTTCTTTACGCACGCCTGACTTGGGGAGTAAGCTGGTGAGTGCATAACGAGAGCGTTACGAAAAGTGTGTTCGGGCGAGGCGAACGAAAGTTGAGAGGGAGATATAAGTTAGATGGAGCTATAGAAGTTTTACTTCAGTCGTGTGGTCTAAAGCACACTCGTTTTTTTCATACCGCGTGCCTTATAAACATAGTCTGAAAGAAGATGTAGTGACAAAAATTGATAAAGGTATGCTGAGATGGTTTGGCCATGTCGAGAGAATGAATGAAGAACGATTGACGAAAAAAGTGTATAAGGCGAGTGTGAATGGAAGTGTTGGAAGGGGTAGACCTAGGCGGACTTTTCAAGACCAGATCAGAGACGTCTTGAAAAAAGGCCAGGTCAAGAGTACCCTAAACCGAAGAGCATGTATGAAAGAAATAATGAAAGTAGACGAAGCGAAACAAGTACCTATGTAAGGATCGTAGCAAGTGGAAAGAAGTGGTATCTGCCTACCCCTACGGGAGAGGCGTGATTATACATATGTATGTATGTATAAACATAGTTTCTTAAGTATATAGTAAATTCCAATATTTTTTGTTACTAGAATTCTAAATCGAAATTAGAGCTTTAGACATTTTAGTCCTTAGAATATTTAGGTTACCTTGACTTACAATGCATTAGTTGATAGGTTAAATGTTACGACAAATTTATCGATTAAAAAATTATGAGTTACAGTGTTAGACCCATTCCACCATCCGTACCGGTTTTCTCGCTCTGATTTGAATGGATTGAAGAATAAAACTATTTATCTAATAGTCGAGCTGCAATTTGAGGAAATGTGAGACCATTATAGCATCTTGAAATTTGATTTAAGTCTGTAACATCCCACTTCAAGGCACAGCTCTTTCTCGATGTAGGAGAAACTCCAGACTCCCGAAATTCATAAGTATCAATTAATATTATCTACTTGAAAAAAATTAACAACTATTCATTAATTCTCATAACTTCCTCGTTAAAGACATTTTATGAATAAACTACAGTAAAAGTTTTAATCGCAACTATGTCATTTTGAAGATTACAGAAGCATACTAATAAACTCTACATCTTTATTATTATAGGGCCTCCCTTTCTCTTCGCTTATTTATCTAATCTTTAAGATGTAGTTACTTATTGATGACACAAGAAAGCTGTTCTTGATTAGATATCAACGTTTTATTGACATTTTAATCTTTTTTAATTAAAATACGTCAGTCTATCACTTCCTATAGTTTATCTGAAATTTGTTTGAACTTATCTTGTTACGCTTACGTTAATACACGTAATTATATAGTATTAGGTACGTCATGCCTATGCAATGCTTACTAAATACTTAGCAATACTAATAGTCTAATATTGTAAGGTAAAGCATTTTTTTTAATGTAACTAGGTTGGCAAACAAGCGTACGGCTCACCTAGTGGTGAGACCGTAGCCTATAGACGCCTGCAACACCAGAAGCATCGCAAGCGCGTTGCCGACCCTATCCCCAATCCCCCCAGGAGCTCTGGTCACCTTACTCACCAACAGGAACACAATACTGATTGAAAACAGTACTATTTAGCTGTGGTCTTCTGTAAGGTCGAGGTATTACCCCAGTCGGGCTGCTCCATATTTGAGCAGGAAATTTCCTGCTGTGCCCTACCTTCTGGTATTTCTTTGGTTTAATTTTAAAGTACCTGCAATTAGGATGTAAGTATCTATCATAGAATAAACTGTCAAATATTTTGCTTTAGCTTGCAGTGGCAAGCCTATTGAGATATAAGTCGAAATGAGTGGAACTAAAAAAATGAATTAAATATAGATGTGAATAAAAATCAATAATAATTAAGCTATTAGAATATGAAGAATTTTAATTTCGTGGCAAAGAAAAAATTGTACTATAAACTACTACTAATAGTACTATTTTATCTTTACGTACCTATACATAAACCTCAAGCGCATTGACAAATTTTTTTATCAATTTACTAGCCGCTCTTCCTGGTTTCATCCGCGTCTTTGACGATTATGTGGGAATGTCGAGATAAAAAGGAGCCTGTGTTTATTCTACATCTCCAGATATCTTCGTACCAATTTTCATTACAATCGGTCAAGTAATTTTCACGTGAAAGAGAAAAAATCATCTATCCATTTATCTTGACAAAGTTTGGCATTTATAATCTATATAAATAAATAAAATTGGAGTGTCTGACATGACGTGTCTGTTTGACGCCGTGTTGGCGCAGCGGTCACAGCGCTGGAATTAGAATTCGATGAACTTGTTCTCACTGTGCGAATTATGTTAGTTAAAACATTAAAATAAATTAAGTTATTATGTTCAAGTATATATACCTACTAGCTTCTGCGCGCGACTTCGTCGGCGTGGACTCCGCTCCTATTGGTCTTAACGTGATGATACATAGCATATAGCCTTCCTCGATAAATGGGCTATCTAACACTGAAATAATTTTTCAAATCGGCCCAGTTGTTTTCGAGATTACCACGTTCAAACAAACAAACAAACAAACAAACAAACAAACTCACCAGCTTTATATATTAGTATAGATTAATTTATATTTAAGTAGGATATATATTTTCTTTACTAATGTTTTATATACATATTAATGGTAGTAATAATCCATTAAACACTTACATAAAATTTATAAAGATTTATACCTCCGGGCTCCGATATAGGTACGCCGATGACGCCGCGTAGGCGCAGCGGTCACAGCACTGGATTGTGGCTGTTGCGGGTTCGATCCCCGCACACCACAACATTTGTATTGGTCATACAGATGTTTGCCGTGGTCTGGGTGTTTGTGCAGTCCTTGTGGGTCTCCCCACCGTGCCTCGGAGAGCACGTTAGCGATCGTTACTCCATAGTAGAGAATATATTCCCCAACCCGCATTGGAGTAGCGTGGTGGATTAGGCTCTGATCCTTGTCCTGCATGGGGAAAGAGTCCTATGCCCAACAGTGGGATATACAGGCTAAAGCGATTATACCTCCGATAAAGACAATTAATCATAGCAATTTCTATTTGTTTAATTGTCATTTATAATTTAATTACTCGTACCTACATTAGGTTTAAAGAATTTATTTCTCATAAAAACATAACGTTCACTTATAATGAGATACAATCAATATAAATAGTAGGATGTAACAATTTTTACCTCTGGAGCGCTTAATCAAAATATTTATAATTACATTGTATAAACGTGTTCTTTTAATTTTGATTTAAAAATATTTATGTTGTCCGAACCTTTAATATGATTTGGTAAATTATTATATAGCTGCACTCCCTCAAACAATATTGTTTTCTGACCATACTTTGTACGTACACTAGGCAGCATTAATTTATCCTTGTTTCTTAAGTTGTGTTTAGTTATTTTTTTATCAATTTTGATGTTAGAGTGTATTGAATTGTTGATAATATTCTTAATTAGTATGCAGGTGTAATAGGTGTATAATTGGTTGATATTTAACAATTTTGTTTCTTGATACAATTTGTTGGTTGATGTTAAATAGGGATAGCGAAATAGTACTTTGATAACTTTATTTTGAATTCTTTGTAATGGCATTAAATTTGTCTTAGCGGCACTTCCCCACACTTCTATTAAATATTCAATGTTAGATTTAACTAAGGTATTATAAATTATCATTCGTACTTTATTAGGAATGCAGTTTGATACATTTCTCAATGCGCCCAGTATAGGTAGCAGTTTGGCTCTAACGTGTTCTATGTGTCCTTTCCAAGTCAACTTATCATCTATCCATAATCCCAGATATTTTTCTTTTGATGAGGATTGTATGATCTTATTGTTAATTGTGAGGGGTGTGAAATTAGGTATATGTTTATTTTTTGCACAGAAAATCATATAGGACGTTTTATTTATATTTATTGTAAGCAAATTGTACTGTAACCACTCACTTAGCCTGTCAAGATCATTTTGAGCTTTACTTATTAAGTCCTGAATAGAGCTACCGTAATAAAAAAGGCATGTATCATCCGCGTAAAGTGTAAGTTTTCCAATTAGATTAATGTTAATAATATTGTTAACGTAAATTAAAAACATTAATGGACCAACTATGGAGCCTTGTGGAATTCCGCACGTAACATTTTTAACAGAACTGGTAAAGCTATCTATTTTTACAACTTGCGTCCTGTTTTGTAAGTATGATTCAAAGATTTTGAAAGCCCTGCCCCTGATACCGATATTCCCTAATTTCAACAATAGTTTACTATGGCTTACCGTATCGAAAGCCTTCTTCAAGTCAATGAAGATTCCCAAAGCAAAATTTTTTTTTTTTATCGATTTGGGACCTTATTTCTGTAACTAAGTCTATGGCGGCGGTAAGAGTGCTCGATTTTGAACGAAAACCATATTGTTGTCTAATGAGAAATTGTTTTTCAGACAAGTAAGTATTTAAGCGTTTGTACAGTATTCGCTCGAATATTTTGTAACAACAACAAACACAATTATATTTTTACATTAAAGATGGTAATGGACCATTGCCGTCTCTTCAACACCTACTATCTTAACATTAGTTATATTTTCCGAAAATTAAAATCTTTATTTTGTAAATTTTCACTAAAATAATTTTTTTTCTCGAACACGCCGTATTCCTGTGGGCAATAGAAAAGCGGTGAAGTAATAAAACGTGTCGCTCCCGCTGTCATCGTAAAAACATTTCCCGCCTTAATATTCTACAATTGCCATCTCATACTCCGGCTCCCGACGGTTATAACATTCGAAATTTGAAATCTTAATTTTCTTTTAATTATTCCTCAGAGGTTTTAAATATTTTGGCTATATTTTGTAACAAAAAGGTTACAAAAATTATATTTCAAATTAATTTTATTTTGTTTTGATTTTGACTATTTTCTCTCCTTACCTAAAAGCACAAAGTTTTTTTTTAAGTTATTACGTTGTGTTGTATCTGTTTGTTATTAAATTTGATAGCAACAGTCTTCATGTATTTTCTTATTCTTCTCCCTTCTACGATAATTCGTGAGTATATGTGTGTACATTCACACAGGTATTTATGTATAGGTACGTGCTCTCCTGTCCCACAGATGGCTAGAAGAGATTGCTTTTTAGCCATAACGATAGTTATAGTGCAATACTTGCATTGTATTTATTGAGATATAAGATTTACTCAAATTTCTTATACGTTTTAATGTTGTAAACAAATCTTTTAACATTATTTTTGTATACACTTTATCATTTAATTAATGATTAGAAAATAATGTATTTAATTTCTAAATGCGAAAAGACAGTTACTTTCAATTAGAACCATTGTCCCGATGTTAAAAACCCTTGTTATACCGTCAAGACAAAAATAAACCTTGTTAAAGACGACTCGTGTAAATCTCAAGAACAAACAACGTCCTAAAACAACCAAACATCGGGCTCCCACTTAACCATCACTTAACTTAACCACATTAAATAGACCCACCCTCTCTTCACATTTCAGCTCAAACAGAGATCTTTCTAATCCAAACGCATTATAACTTAAGCAAATATTAATACAAAGAACGTGTAACAATCGTGTAAAAAATATGAAAGTATAACACGTTCGAATTTCAAATTTCAAACAGAGGCGCCACTGAGCTAGCAGATTATTATTAATAGTTTTAAGGATTGTTTGCATTTTAAAAATGGAACGCGTGTTTTCGCATTAACACCTTTTACTGTTGTGCTTTTAAGGAGGTGGAGCATCGTGTGTGGCCATCGCCGCATCGGATCATTTTTAATCTGGAACGCGTTTTCTTAGTAAATTAACACCATTACTTGCGAAGCAAAACTGGCCACTATTTCGTTCTTAAATTTTTTAGCGTATTTTTTTCTTATTTTATAAGTTCGAAATTCAAACGCGTGCTATGATACACGTGCAAGACCTCTTTGTGTCGTTTCAAAGAACTCGAAAACCTTTTGATATCGTACAAACGATAAAAGCGCGAAAAAACTCCAATAAACAACAATAATATTATCAAATTCCATTTTTTTTCTTAGTATTCTTATTATGAAACGAATAAGGTTTAAATTTAGGTGATTTTTTTTGTCTTTGTCAAAACTGACATCTTCATTCCCTTAAGATATTAAGATAACATTAGTGGCTTTTAAATGGTTGTCCGGTAAATTGAATGGATTCCGCTATAAAATATACTCGACTGAATGAATGAATGGGTGACGTTTTTCCATTCGATGGTTTTATGTTGATAAATACGAGACTAATCAAATTATTTATGGGATTAAATAGTTATAAAATCTCTGAACATCTGCTGAGCGGTCGAATAAAAGAATACGTTAAAAATAATAAAGGGTTCACAGTTCAGGTTATTTTTTGAGAAAATTTTTATTAACGGTGTAAATTTTATTTTTCATTGTATTCTACTTGAGATATAAAAAAAAAAACGAGAATTGTGTAGTTCAATATTACGTTTGACGGAGGAGCTAACATTTGGTGTGACAAATATGACCCTTTGATGATGAGTTTTTCTTTATGTAGGTATGTTATCTCAGAAATTTTTACTGGGTGGACCGATTTCGACGATTTTTTTTTCTTCTTCTTCCTCTTGTTAATGGCTTTCTACAGTGCCAAATGGGCACAGATGATTTTGCCAATGTCACGTAGAAGATGATGTTTTTTTTATTGAAAGGTAGTGCTTGTATATTAAATTTAATTGAGATCTGTCAAGTACTTTTCGAGCTTATATCTAATAATGCATATTTACTATTTTTTCGTCTGCTGCTTCACTCTGTTATATCCCACTTCTGGCCATAGGCCTTTTTCCCCATGTAGGGGAAGGATCAGAGCGTAATCCACCACGCTGCTCCAATGCGGGTTGGCGGATTTTCTCGTCTACCTACGTTGTATTCTTGTATTACTTGTCGATATGTTTGAATCGGTTTTGTCGTTTGCGAGCAAAGACAATTATTTGTGTACTAGTTAAGTTATACTGTATAGGTATAAGTAGGCTATATAAAGGAATCGAAAAATCAGTGACGTAAAACATACATATAGTATATCTTTAGTTTCATTCCTTAAATAAAAAAAATAATTTAATGACTCTGAATGTAATGCGCCTAACACTAAATAATAAATTATGTATGTATTATAACGTATCCACACACAAATTATTCCAGATCAATATAACTTGTTTTCGAAGGTGTGATCGAGATGAGACAGTTTTCCTCACATCCGTTCCGTGTAAAAGTCTTAATTGGTTGATTAGATGATATCTTTTTAAAATAATAAAAACTTTTTAGATCGAAACTTATCATTAAAAATTATCGAGTAACGGTATTGGGATTTAAGCATCGTGTGTTAGAAAAAAGAAAAAAAAGCTTGAAATAAAAATAAAACAGAAATTTAAAAATCGAACCAATTATTATAAATGCATTTCGATACGAGTATTTATGTGTAAAACCGTTTTAGATGGAAACTCATTAAATAAAAAATAAAAAAATTGAATTAAAATAATATTACCTAATATCTGCTTATCAATCGCATTGTACCTACTAAGCTATTAAAGAACCTTTGCTTTAGAAAGGTTGTTTATTGAGACAATTTAATCACACACCTCTGTTTATAAGGCTGGTTGGCGCTCTAGAAGTCCCAGGATCGATCCTTGCAGATGAGCAATATATTTGTCGTAATTTTGGCGTTTATTGGAGTTATATTCTATGTTTTTCCGGAATAATTGCTATGCGGAATGAAGCTAATGGAAATCATAGAATATGGTCTTACTTATTTATTTCTTCCAGTAAGTAGCCATAGTCCCATATTGTGCCGTGTTAATGAATATTTTATTTTTTTATTTCATACGTTTATTTTATTGAGGTGCGATTATATGTTTGCTAGTTTAATAATTAAAGTTGTGGTGTTAGTGAGTGAAATTATTGAAGTTTTCAAATTTTTATATTAATAAATATTTCGATCATAAAACCGCATTAGGTTTATTTGAGTTTCTATCACATCTTTTAAAAAATGAAAAATTAAGACAAAAAAATGATGGTCGGACTCCTAAATGCTGGATCGCCGTGTGTGTACTGTCGCATGTGATTTCTATGATATTCAAAGCTTAACTTATTTCTATCTATATTTCATTTATTTGTTCCTTATCATCTAGTATTTTATTTTGTCTAATATATTTATATAGGTAATGTTACGTTAAATGGTTAAATAAAATTATTTCAGAGCCGTCATAGGTTTAAATTTAAATGAATGGCTTCACGGAAGATCAGCGCTGTATTCAATCAGATTCAGCACAAGATGAGTGAAAGGCCTATTTGAGAAAAGTATTTTGTATCTAAGTCACTAATTGTTCTGTTGTTTTCTTTTTGTAATACTTTTACCTAAATAAACGTTTTTTTTCTTTCTTTCTTCTTTTACCTAAAACTACGGGTAAAACCACGCGGACAATCTACTAGCTTAATATAATTATTCAGTATATTAAAGGATATATCTCAGCCATTAACAGGGTAAGGCGTCCCAGTTTTCACCTCATTTACCCCGAGTTAAGGGTCCTATTATGTACTTTATGTATTTCTAAATTACCCATCACTTGATAGGGTAGCCAGGGAGAATTACCCTCGACCAATATAAATTGACCTTCCTGTTTTGAATGTATTTTTAGTTCCTGGTTAATGTTAGATAGGTCAAGTTATAACGGTCTATGCAAGGTGGGGTGTTTTAAAGTGTTCGTATGATTACCGACTTGTTCAAATTTAATGCCTGTTGTTGATTGCTTGTTGCTTCGTGTTGTTGAATGTGATTTAAAGTTTCATATTAATTATGTAATGGATATATACTTAAATAAATTTATTCAATTTAATTATTTTAATCTCTAGCAGCTATTGTTATACCTTTAAATGTATTTAAGATTGCAGGTTTAGTTAATTAAGGTTTATTGAATTGTTGTTCTTACTGTAGTGTTATTTTGAATACAATTTCTTTTTGATAAAAAAAAATATTAGGTGAAATAAATTATATTTTGTAATCAACTATAATACCTTATATGTATCTCGAATTATATAACTATGTATTAAGAT
Organism: Melitaea athalia; assembly: GCA_905220545.2. Taxonomy (NCBI): domain Eukaryota; kingdom Metazoa; phylum Arthropoda; class Insecta; order Lepidoptera; family Nymphalidae; genus Melitaea; species Melitaea athalia. The sequence continues at coordinate 7,081,395 of HG992199.1, read as the reverse complement.
TTCCTATATTTTTTATCTTTGTAACATAAAAGGCTATTATCAACTAAGGAGTTCCAATATGTTACCTTGCACAAAATATTTAAATAAAAAAAAGAAAAAAAACATCTATGACCAAAACCGCATTTTTAATTCAAAATGCGACACGGTAAGATTTGAAAAAAAAAAGTAATAAATAGGGTATCCTCGATTATAGAGTCGATATTAGAGACCCCAGATGTGGAAACAACAATTGTATGTCGTATCTATTGTGTACAACAGCGACCATTGTTGTGCTGTCCCATTATCGAGAGTAGCTACTTTGTGCACGCAAACTAGTAGGGTGACTGTATTTGTTTGGTGATATTCAAGTGGGAATATGGATCACAGTAAATTATCGTCAGATTAATAGGTAGGTCACTACCTATTTTTTTTTGTTGCAAGAAATTTTGCATCTTCAGGATATATCCAATTTTTCGTGGTTTCCGGTTTCCGGTTTCTCGGAAAGAGAAATTGTGTGTTTTAGGAGTAGTGTTATAGCCACCAATACTTTTACAATGTTACGGTATTCAAAGGATTCTTAGAGAGTGCGGAATCATAGAGATAAAATTATTTATTACTCTTTTCTTGACCATGTCTTATTTGGTTTTAACGAATGCTTGTATGTAAATAAAAAAAAAACAACGAGTTGCACTCCGGGAGTGCCGGCAGAAGTGAAAACTTGGATATTAACGTTGTGTATTTTTGATATTTTGGAATGGTTAGGGAATCATTTGCGTAAGCGCCCTGCGCCGCCTAAACGAAACAGCAGGTGCAGGCATTCATTTTCGTCGAACGGTATTTCATTAATGTAATTAAAACATAAAACATACTGTTACGAGTACACAAAAAAAAAAAGGAGCTTGCGCCATCTAGCGGGGAGCGAAGGAACCACGTTGTGTGCTGTACAAACCACTTTGTTACAAAGACAACGTGAAACATCCACTCAATACTAGATGGCGCTAGAGGACATATAGGTGAATGAACTCAGGATCGAGTACACGCACGAAGGTTCTAGAACTGTCTGGGTGTAGGCTCGGCCCGGTATAAAAAGGCCGATTGAGGCCGAGCGGAGTCAGTTCAGTTTGAGCTAACGACGAAGCGACTTCGAAGTGAAGACTAGTGATCAAGAAGTGATACCAGCGGAAACCTACGACATTGGCTACGACCTCGGACATTGTTAGTGCTTAGTGAAGTGTACCTAGTGATAAGTGAGTGTACCTAGTGACTAGTGAGTGTACCTAGTGCTTAGTATTTGTACCTAGTGCTTGTGTCGGACCTAGTGCTAGTGAATAAAGTCTCTAAAAGAGTCAGCAGGTCTTTCTCTCCAAATCGTTCGAACCCTAACACGTAACAACTGGTGTCGGAAGTGAGATTTGGAGATGCCATTGACTCCGAGAGAGAACCCCAAGGAGGGGGTCAGGACGAGGGCACAACGAACTGCGGATGCCACTGGGGGCCAAGCCCCGCCCACTGGGGGCCAAGCCCCGCCCACTGTGGGCCAAGCCCCGCCCACTGGCCCCGCCTACCAGGCCACGCCCACTGGCCACGCCCCTCAGGCCCCGCCCACTGGCCCCACCCACCAGGCCCCGCCCACTGACCACGCCCCCCAGGCCCCGCCCACTTTGGCTCAGGCCCCGCCCACTGGCTCCACCCACCTTGCCACGCCCACCGGACAGGCCACGCCCACCAGCAGCACCGTACCTTCTGCAGACCCTCAAGTGGCACTTCAATTAGGAAGTTTGATTGAATTAATGGAACGCAAGTTCAGCGCTTTGCAAGAATCACAGAAGGCAATGCAAGAATCACAAGAACGCAAGCTCAGCGCTTTGCAGGAATCACAAGAGGCAATGAAAGAATCACAAGAGCACCAAAAAGACCTCCAAGAAAAAGCGCTTTTGGCTATAAAAGACGTTAGTGACACGGTGGGTAAGCTCCGAAAAGATGTCGACGAAGTGGAAGAACGAGTTACCGGGTTAGGATTGGATGTCGAAAATGTGAAAACCGGCCTCGTGGAACTACAGAAGAAAGTAGTGCGCCTTGAAACCACGGGAGTTGCGATGTCTAGTGGAACTACCGGAGTGGCGCAAGGACCAAGAGTGAAAGTGCCGCCGTACGACGGCACTACTTCGTGGAACGCTTATCGTCAGCAATTCCAGACTGTTGCCACTGCCAACGGATGGACGGAAGAACAATGCCTGACCGCTCTCACTGTTGCGCTCAGAGGACAAGCTTTGTCTGTCTTGGAAGCACTGCCACATACAGGAAATGGGTTCCAAGACCTGATGGAGGCGCTTGAATCCAGATACGGGGAGCGACACCTGGAGCACGTGTTCCGTGCCCAGCTGCGTGACAGAGTCCAACGCTCAGGAGAAGGACTACAACAATGGGCGTTGGAAATTGAAAAACTCGTTAGGAAGGCACACCCAGGAGCTGACACCAAGATGGTGGACACAAATATTGTGCAAGCATTTGTCGACGGAATCGGGGAACAAGTATTTTATGGTCGTCATTGACTACTTCACCAAATGGCCCGAAGTGTTCGCCATACCGAACCAAGAAGCTACAACAGTCGCTTCTAAGCTAGTCGAAGAAGTGATATGCCGTTTTGGTGTGCCTCTAGAAATCCATTCTGATCAGGGCAGGAACTTCGAATCGCAAGTGTTCCAGGAAGTGTGCAGAATTTTGGGCATGCATAAGACGAGGACCACCGCGTACCATCCACAGTCCGATGGAATGGTTGAGAGATTTAACCAGACCCTTGAGAGACATTTGGCGAAATTGGTAGACGACAAACAAAAGGATTGGGACAAGTATATACCACTCTTCCTTCTGTCGTACCGAACCGCCGAGCATGAGAGCATAAAAGCTACCCCGGCGTATGTCAATTACGGTAGAGAACTACGAATACCAGTAGACCTATTGACAGGAGGGTCGCCGGAGGGACCAGAGACCGTACAAGACTATGTCAGCAATTTAAGGGAAAAAATGCGCTACATACACGCCTTGGTCCGGGAAAATGGGTTACAGTCAAGCGAGAACATGAAAACCAGATATGACCGGAAATCGAACACAAGAGGCTTCGAGGAAGGGTCACTAGTGTGGCTGCATAACCCAACCCGCCGGAAAGGGAAATCTCCAAAGTTGCAGACCAAGTGGGACGGTCCATACAAAGTGGTTACCCGAATGAATGATGTGACTTATAGAATTCAAAAGCAACCAAGAGGGACATTCAAAGTGGTACACATAGACCGTCTGGCGCGTTACCATGGCAGTAACAACGATGCTCGGGACGAGCATCTCTAAGAGGGGAGTAGTGTTACGAGTACACAAAAAAAAAAAAGGAGCTTGCGCCATCTAGCGGGGAGCGAAGGAACCACGTTGTGTGCTGTACAAACCACTTTGTTACAAAGACAACGTGAAACATCCACTCAATACTAGATGGCGCTAGAGGACATATAGGTGAATGAACTCAGGATCGAGTACACGCACGAAGGTTCTAGAACTGTCTGGGTGTAGGCTCGGCCCGGTATAAAAAGGCCGATTGAGGCCGAGCGGAGTCAGTTCAGTTTGAGCTAACGACGAAGCGACTTCGAAGTGAAGACTAGTGATCAAGAAGTGATACCAGCGGAAACCTACGACATTGGCTACGACCTCGGACATTGTTAGTGCTTAGTGAAGTGTACCTAGTGATAAGTGAGTGTACCTAGTGACTAGTGAGTGTACCTAGTGCTTAGTATTTGTACCTAGTGCTTGTGTCGGACCTAGTGCTAGTGAATAAAGTCTCTAAAAGAGTCAGCAGGTCTTTCTCTCCAAATCGTTCGAACCCTAACACGTAACAATACTAAAGATGTCCTATTATACGTATATCTCATAGTCACCCTATGTCCTAAAATGGCGCATAGTATTGCATTCACAGTCGTTTTAATGACCGGCTGATAGCCGTTTAAAAACGAATTTGCTCACTTCTGCTACATTAAACAATCATTCATTCGTTCATTCATCGTTTATCGTTCAACGATATCGGTGTTACTTTGAATTAGACGATATTCCCATATTTATAAAAGGCTCTATGCGTGTATTATACTTAATAATACACACACAAATATACATAAAACATTTAGATAATATGTCTTTACATATTTATTGTTTTTTATTTATTTGCAACGTTATATAATATACGCATTTCATATTAATTATATTTTTTAAATATATGATTTGTTATAAACAATATAAATATCCATTTCCAAGTTTTCAAGTTTGTCTGGAAGAGATCAGTATGTTGCAATACAAACGCCATATTGCACATTTGTCGTGAAGTTTTTTTCTCATGTATTTGCGTTTCTATGAAAGTTAAATCCATACTAATATTATAAATGCGAAAGTAACTCTGTCTGTCTGTCTGTCTGTCTGTCTCACAATCACGCCAAAACTACTGAACAGATTTAAATGAAATTTGGTATATAGATATTTTAGAGTCTGGGAAAGGACATAGGCTACTTTTTAATGCGGAAAAAAGGGTGTAAGGGGTTGAAAGGTGGGAATGAAAATTTGTATGGAAGTGTGTTCGTGTTTCGTAACTGTCAAACATTTAATGTTCATCCCGTGGATATGGTAAATTCTCCTCTAAAATTAAAGAACGTATTAAAATAAACGTTTCGAATCGACAACATATATCCACAATATACGGATAGTGGCGTATTTTACATTTTAAAAATGTATAATAATGTCAGTAATGAAAACGGATTGACATGATATATATTGGTTGTCAAATATAAAACGTAGTGGTTTATACTCTTTGGTCAAATATTTATGCGTGCGTTCAGAAATTTATTTAGTGTAAACTAAGGAAAATATATCAAGCTAATTAAATCTTATACTATTTAAAAAAGGAAAGCATTTTTTCCCCTCAAATCAACGCAGGTGAAACCGCGGGGCACAGCTAGTAAGAATATATAATATTAGTAGATTTTTTGTGATTCCATAGCTAGTAAAGGTCAGTGCTTTAAATGATGTGGTTTACTATCGATGGTATTTGGTTTAAAATAGGTCTAGCATTGTTTTTATATTTGAAATTTTCTTTCGAATTCGTTATGTAAAATTCCTATTCTATTTCTAAAGATATGTATTTCACACAAGTAGTGTGTGAGTAGTGTGACAAACAACATCAAACTCCCTTGATTTTTCTGTAATAAAAGTAAAAACTTCTAATAGGATAATGTTGCCGTTCAGAAGTAGAGTTTGTAATCAGTTATTATTTTATCCAAAAGAGGAACTAATAAAAAAAATAAGTAAATGGAGAAGAAATTAAATCTTTATGATTTGAAAACTTTCATTCTCGCTAAGAAATTTCTACACTAACTAACTTACAAATAATAAAAATAGTAAAAATTTCATTTATGTAACGTTTTATTATAAACTATATAAGTAGGTACTCGGTAACTATTTGTACTATTATCCGGTAAAGTAAACCTCGTAATGACAGATTTTGTTTGTGAATTTATCGCCATTTTTTTAAATTTTCTATACACGAACTTTGTCTAAGCAATAACGAACACACAAAAAGTATTACACAATTTGGTGCAGTCGTTCAGTTACATTACCTACACGCGTACATATATTTTTACGATTTTTTTTTTTATTTAGGTATACATTTAAAGATATAACTAGCGACCCGCCTCGGCTTCGCACGGTTGCAATGCTGAAACTAAATACTATCTACAATAAAAGATACGTTAGAAACCTCTAAAATTACCAGTATTCCTCTACTATAATATGCATGTATTATACATAAAAACCTTCCTCTTGAATCACTCTATCTACTGAAGAAACCCGCATCAAAATCCGTTGCGTAGTTTTAAAAATTTAAGCATACATACAGACGGACAGATAGACAGCGGGAAGCGACTTTGTTTTTAACCGACATCTAAAAAAGGAGGAGGTTCTCAATTCGACAGGTATGCTTTTTTTTTAATGTATGTTAGCTCAGAACTTTTGACTGGGTGGTGGTGGATTTCGATCAATTTTGTTTTAATTGAAAGGTGTTGCGTGTCATGTGGTCCCATTTTAATTTAATTGATATCTAACAAGTACTTTTAGAGTTATATCTAATAATGCGTATTTACGTGACTACTTTGTCGTCGACCTACGTTATATTCACAGACCACAAAAATACTATCCGTGGTTATATTATACCGCATAACTTTTTACTCAGTGTACCGATTTCGATGATTCTTACTTTAATCGAAAGCTAATACTTGTCTTGTAGTCTTGTTTAAATTAGATCGAAAACTGATTACAACTTTTTGAGTAATCTTAAATAGCGCGTATTTACTTGACTATTTTTTCGTCTTATTACGTTGTATTACTTGTCGATGTAATTGAAGTCGGTTTTTTTTCGTTTGCGAGCAAACACAATTATAATTATAATATGTAGTGAGTAGTGATAATTGGAATGCATGTATTTTTTAATATATTATATGACTAGATCGGCAAACAAACGCACGGCTCACCTGATGGTAAGCGATTACCGTAGCTTATAGACGTCTGCAATACCAAAAACACCGCAAGAGCGTTGCCGACTCCATCCCTAATTCCTCCCAGGAGCTCTGGTCACCTTACTCACCAACAGGAAGACAACACTGCTTGAAAACAGTGTTGTTTAGCTGTGATCTTCTGTAAGGTCGAGGTACTACCCCAGTCGGGCTGCTCCATATTTTGAGCAGGAAATTTCCTAAATATTATTTTATGATTAACAATAATTTATTGCGTTACATAAGGAAACTATGACAATAAAACTATTTTAAAACAATTACTTATAAATACAATACATTGAGATTCTTAGAACTGTTATGCTATTCTTTAATTTATCCTTTTTAATACTACAAAGTTGAATGAGTACTCATACATTTTTCTTAAAATAGTTTATGTTTTCAATTACCGATTATTAATAATCATGTTACAAAATTAACGTGACAGAACGAGGAAAAATCATTGTTTTCAATATAGTTTTGTCAACATAATAAAATACTATAATTGAGCGGTTTTCCTGTTTACCGGAAACAATATTAATACGAGTATATTATATTTTAAAAATAATCGACCAATTACGATGTTTTGTATATTAATTAGTGTTAGTGTCGATTTATTAGTTTAATTAGTTCTGTTTTCCTTTTAGACGTGTTATCAAGTTTGCTGTTGTTATAGTGACCGTTTATTATCAAATTAAAATATAAGTACTATTAATTATTTTATTTTATTTTTAACTAGCAACGGTTACAGCCTGATATGCCTGTTAATTAATACTTGTTAAAAGGTTTTAAGTTTGTATTATTCATACAGTAAAAATTATGATTTCAAAAACTACAAATCTAAATGGATGTCAAACAGGACTAAAAGGTTAGGTTACTGGTTGTGTGTTGATTTAAATATCGATAAAATGGGTAGGTGTATAATTTTTGCGTTTGTCCTTAAGAAGTCGTATGAAAAAAACGTGGAAAGTGTAATTGTATGAATAATTCTACGCTGACGATTTACAGCACTTTTTTGTTGTTTGGGGAAGTTCCTCGACCTTACAGAAGATCACAACTAAATAATACTGCTTTCAAGTAGTGTTGTGTTCCTGTGATGAGTAAGGTAGCCAGAGCTCCTGGGGAGGGTCGGTGGTAGGGTCGGAAAAGTAGGGTCGGCAACGCGCTTTCGATGCTTCTGGTGTTTCAAGTAAGGCTACTGTAACCGCTTCACGTGAGCTGTACGCTTACTTATTTCATTATTTGCCGACTTAGTCGTATAAAAAATTAATATTTTATTTTTTTAAACTTTACGGCACTCGCTCTTAAGGAGTAAACTCCAGAAGTGACACACACTTTTATTTCACAAATAAAAGCATTAACAACGGAAAATTGTTAATTTTTTATCATATGCGGAATTTTTAGGGCAGGATTTGTACGAAGTGATGAGAGTTTTATTTTAGTAAACGAGTGGCTAGGTACCTATACCTACTCTTTGGTAAAGAATCTTTACGTTAGTACTTCAGTGCACCATCTAAATTTAATAAAATAAATATAAAAAAGCTGTTTACTACTTAGCAGTTAGATTAATTGGCAATATATTTTAAATTAACAACAACAATATATAATAATCACATCAGCCTATCGCAGTCCACTGCTGGACATAGGCCTCCCCAAGTTCGCGCCAGACATCCCGGTTTATATAATAATAAAACATTCAAATTCACGAACGTACAAAACGTGCACCACTAAGTGCACACACATTCTCATTGACTGTTCAAAGGCGTACAAAAAAACCGTCACGTGAATAAACCTTAAAGTCCTCGGAAGTCAATAAATGTCTATAAAAACTCCGCAACAAGGTACGTCGAATGTTTGAAACATAAACGTATTATAGCACTATGGTGTCGGTCCCCCATAGCTCAGCCATGGCTCCCCTCGCCCGTACAATGTTTATTGTAACACAAATAAACTTAAGTCAATGATTCAACAATTATAGTGCGTCGTGAATTTATTGAATTAGATCGTTTAAACGATTTATAAAGGGACGATTTGATTTAAATGACTTTCGTTCTGATTGAATAGTTTTGATAGTTGTTATGTTATTTCTAACTTTTTGTATGTGAGTGTGTTTGTTTATCGGTGTTTTAGTTTACTACGCGTATAAAATAGTGACAAATAATATCGTCCGTATTAATAAGAGGCAGCTAATAGATACGATTGTGAGTTTACTGAGTTTATTATTGTGCACCGCACACACAGTTTTTCGTAATTAGGTAGTAAGTTAAGCTGATTCGTTACGCTCTGATATAAAAAGCTCGATCGGGTGAACTCGGGACCGCCGAGTGTACCCGACAGAGAAAAGAGTTTTTCAAATAAATAGCTTTAATTATACGTACTAGTAACCTATGAATTATAAAGTTTACGCATGTTAATTTCCTTTTAATTTTGACATATGATTATCATCTATATTGTTTTTAATTACTATGTTAAGCAAAGCGTCATTGAAACAAAAAATCTTTTTCAGATCTATATTATATAAACTCTTTAACGTATTTATCTTACAGCAATAATAACTACCAACAACTCCAGTCCCTTTCTAATATAAATGAGCGTAAAACCAATCGCTCACTGCAGCATTAGAACCGCTACCAGAGTTAGTGAGAATATGTAAATGTAACAGTTGACATATTTTAATATTAACTTAAGGAGGGTTGCGTCCCCGGGCGACGGTAAATGCGTTTAGTCGGTATTAAATTCGATATTTTTCCATATCATTGTGCGGGGATGCTGTTGAAGGGGAATGGGATGGCTTCATGCGAGATATAACCATCAAACGACAAGATTGCTCAGCAAATAGAACATTTTTATGTAAGTCATAAGTTAACAATTGTTGCTTTTAAATCCTCGAGAATAGGATAACAGAATTTTGAGGATTAAAAATGTATCAGTTGCTTGGTGGCTAAAGATAACATCTAAAGAACACCGGCATATTTTGAGAAAAAAATTTTAAACATGTAGTCGATTAACCTTACCAATCATCAATCAAGTAAAAGAATAGAGTGGAAAATATCTCTTAAAACATGTACTAAGTTAGTACACTAGGCTTTTACATTCATTTATAATTTTATACAAAACTAGCACCTGCGCGCGACTTCGTCGGCGTGGACTCCACTCCTATTGGTCTTAGCATGATGACACATAGCCTATAGCCTTCCTCGATAAATGGGCTATCTAACACTGAAAGAATTTTTCAAATCGGCCCAGTAGTTCCAGAGATTACCGCGTTCAAACAAACAAACAAACAAACAAACAATCAAACAAACAAACTCTTCAGCTTTATATATTAGTATAGATAAATACAATAATATTAAATGAAGATTAATTAAATTTAAATTAATTATAAATGTGTAATTGGAACTGTTGCATAAAACTGACTCTTACAGCCAGATAAGCCCCCGCTTAACTCGGTTTAACGCAGTCGACTGATCCAATAAAGGGAAAGCTTGCGTTTGATTTGAAAAATATATTTGTTACAATTGTTATTAATATATTTAGTAGCTTTGTTAGTGAAATGTTAAAATAATATTTTTAGTACATATGAAATAAAAATTGGTGTGTGTGTACTATAATATTTGTTTCATCACACGCTTACCTACGCATCAGCTTGTAATATCCAACTATTGGGCATAGGCCTCTATTCCCATGTAGGAGAACGTCCACCACACTGCTTCAATGCGGGTTGGCGGATATATTCCCTAATATGAGTAACGTCGCTATAAGGTGTACATGATAACAACCCTTAGGTACCGACGGCTTAACGTGTTCTCTGAGGCACGGTGGGGAGACCCACAAGGACTGCACAAACACCCAGACCACGACTAATATTTGTATGGCCAATACAAATGTTTGTAATGTGCGTTTCGTCATAGATTACTAAAGTTGTTTTTGCAATAGTCGAGAAAACGAATTTTATATACTTAGGCTAACCATGTGATTGAGGGATAGTTAAATTTTGAAAAGACATAACCGTACTTCACTCAGGGCATATTCTTATACATGCCAAGGAAAATATTTAATTTATATTTACATGGAATATTAGGGTAAAAGCTGACTATACCGCAAATTCAAGTTTGCTCAGTCAGTGCCCATTTTATATCGTATAGTAAACACTCTTCATTGTTGAGTCAGTAAACTTTTTGTCCTTGATTAAGACAGTTATATAATAGTGAGTGACTTTTTGTTTGCACATACATAAATTAGTCAGTTATTAACTGGTGATATAAAAACATAAAAAAATATTATACTTTTAACATTTTTATAGAAATTTAAAAATAAATTTAAATTTTTATGATATTGTAGAGCAAAAATAACGAATTTTGCTAATAGAAATATGATTTTTAATTAAATTAATAAAATATTATAATTGTTATAAAATTTTTGTACATACGTGTTTATTTCAATTTTAAAAGAAGTTATGTAATATAATTATTATTATTATTATAATTATAATATAATTATTATTATGTAGTATAATAATAATTATTCTTTTTATAATTAGTTTCTTGAAATAAAGACGATTGCGTTTCTCTATAACAACAAAAGTTTATTTATATTACATTCTTATAATACAATATAAAATACAATAAACAATCTTTAGCATTAAAACTACATTAAAAATAAAATATTCATTTACCTATAACAACAAAAGAAACAACATTTAAAGCCTTTACTTCATATGGAGTATATATAGAAAATAAAATAGAATATTTTTACAATGAGAATAATATATGAAAATATTTTTAATGTCATCACGACAGACTAATTTTTATACGTTGACAATATATTTACAAAAAAGGTTTTAACTTAAGAAAACTACGAAAGAGTTTTCTTTACATCTCCCCCCCAGAGAGAAACAATTACAAATGGTAATCCATGGAATTGTTCATTCACCAACCAAAAACTGGAGACAATTTGGTAATGTGGTAGAAATTTGATTCCGTCTTTCTGTGACCGGCATTTACTTCATAGATTGATTTGGAAATCTTTTTCAAAATTTCGTACGGGCCAATTCTCAACTCATCTGTTTTCTTCCTATTTAATCGATTTCCACTTTCCACATAGACTCTGTCTCCAACTTTGAATTCATGTTCTTTTCTATGTAGGTCAAAAATTTTCTTATTGTGATTATGAGATTTAATTGTGTTGTTTAAGGCTAATTTTCTGTCTCTCTTTAGATCTTCTTCTGTATATCTTGTTTTCAGCTCTGTTGGCAGAATATTCACATTTTCTCCTTCCAAAAGATATTTTGGAGCAAACTTTGTTACTGTATGTTCCGTTTCGTTATATTTTTCTACACATTTGTGTGCAATTGTTGTCCATGCTGTTTTTTTATCACTTTCATTTATTTTACATCTTATTTTATTGACTAAAGTTTGATTTAGCCTTTCATTGATTCCGTTTGAAAATGGTGTATCCACAGCAGTAAAAATAATTTTTATGTTGTTTTTCTTCAGAAATTCCTTAAATTCTTTAGAATTTATTCCAGGGTATTGATCCGTTAATATCATATCAATACTGTAATTTTCTGTCACACTTTTTACAAGTCTTATAAAATCACTTGGGCTTTGAGTTTTTGACGTGAAAATATGAGCATATCTAGTGAAATGATCAACCAGTAAATTAAGGTACTTTTTTGTTGACCGTGATCCTCCGAAACCTCCTATAGTATCAATTGATACAATTTCAAATGGACGTCTTGCTGGACCTAAATGTGACAATAAGCCATATTTTGGCCTTTTCCTTGATTTGTTTTTTATACAAATTTCACAGTCATCACAAATTCGCTTAATGTTTGTAATGATATTCTTTGCTGTGTAGAATGGTGTTATTTTATTTATCATCTGTGTTCTTCCAATGTGACAGTAAGTATTATGGACATCTTTGATTAGAGTTTTACTAAGTTCTTCAGAAATTATTATTTTTTTTCCTTTCTTTTTCTTTTTGTAATAAATTTCATTCTCCAATAAAAATTTGCTTTTTTCATTTTGTAAATTCATATTTGTGTTTTGGTCATTTTTTATGTCTTCTAGGTTTATTAAATTTACTACTTTCAAACAATCGTCAACATTGTCATAAGAATCTAGAACTGGGTTTCTGCTCAAACTGTCTGCTTCTTGATTTGATTTTCCTGGATTGTACTTAATTTTAAAATTATATTGGGATAAGTAGTAAGTCAAATCACCAAGTTCCTCATCAGTTCTAGACTTGATGTTTAAATTCTCTAAAGGTTTATGATCTGAGTATACTGTAAATTCTCTTCCCATAAGCCAGTGTTGCCAATATTTCACAGCTTCCTTTATTGCCAAACATTCTAGATATATAGCCTTTTTCTTTTTTCTTGATCTTCATAATTGGTTCTGAGCAAAGCAGTTTCTTTATTTTATCAAATGATTCCTGACATTCTGTAGACCATATGAATTTCACATCTTTCCGTAGTAAATTATGTAAAGGTTCCAGGATGATTGCGCTGTTGGGTATAAACTTATGATGAAAATTTACTTTTCCTAGGAATTGACGTATATTCTTCCTTGTTTCTGGAACCGGAAAGTTTTTCACAGCAGTTAAGTAATCTTTCAAAGGCTTAACTGAATTGTTTTCTATTATGTGGCCTAAATACTTGGCATAATGATTTGCAAAGATACATTTTGAAAATTTTAGTCTAAAGCCTTCAGTAAGAATCGCTTCTAATAATCTTGATAAGTGTATTATATGTTCCTCAAAAGTTTTTGAAAAAATTAAAATATCATCTATAAAATTTACTGCAAAACTAGATAGTTTGTATTTTCTAATGATATTACTCAATATTCTCTGGAATATAGCCGGGGCTGTCTTTAATCCAAAAGGAAGGCACGTCCATTGGAAATGACCTTCTTGTGTAACAAATGCAGTTTTGTATCTATCTTGAATTTTTAACGGAATTGACCAGAATGCTGAATTTATGTCTAAAGTAGAAAAATATTTACAGTTTACAGTTTTCACTATTAAATCATCAATTAATGGAAATGGTTGCGATTGAGGAACTACTATTTTGTTTAATTCTCTAAAATCTATACACAATCTTGTTCTTTTTTCATCTTCCTTTTTATATGCCAGTGTTACTGGAGCAGCAAACGGGCTATAAGACTCCTCAATCAATTTTTTTTCTAATAGTTTAGATATTTGATTTTCTATTTCTTTTCTATCTTCTGCTGTGCATCTGTATGGACGTTTGTAACAGTATTTATCTACCATTAAGTCAATATGAGCCTCATAATCCTTTACAGTGCCGACATCATATTTATTCTTAGCAAACACTGGATTGTATTTTTCTATTAACTTATTTATTTCTGATTGTTGAAATGAATCTAGATGGTTTACTAACATTTCAAATTTATCTAAGTCTATATGTTCATTGAAATTAATTTCATATTTATTTACCAATTTTATTTCTTCTCTATTTTTGTCACCTAGTACATCAGGAATTTCGACATTTTTATTCTGAGCATCACTTTTTAAGTATTTATTGCTCTTGATATCCTCTTCATTCGAAGTTATCTCTCCTTCATTTTGACTGTCACATTGTATGATTTTTAATTCTTCGGTTTGCATTAATTTGAAATCTTTAATGCAATCCAGACCAATTAGAAAATCATAGTGAAAATTTTCACTATCTATTACAAAAATATCCATAGTTCTCTCAATATTATAAATTTTTATTCTTAATGTTACCATTCCTTTAATTTTTTTCTCACCATTAATAGTTTTCAAGTTTAAAATATGTAAGTTATTTGTATTTTCTTTTTTTTGTATCTTCAATAACTTAGCATTTATTAATGACACATTTGAACCTGAATCATAAATTCCAGAAACTTCTACAGTGTCATTTAAAAGTAACTTTACTCTTATTAATGGTGGTGTTATTAGTTTTTTGGATTTTCATCGTTTAGTTCAATTTCTAATTCTGAGTTATTTACAGTTTTTACCACTCCTTTCTGATTTTTCTCTCGGAACCAGCAATTTTCCTCAGCATGGTAACGTTTCCCCTTTTTTTCATTAACACAAATTTCGCATGGTTTTTTTGCTTCAATTTTTTTTTGTTTAGTGTCGAAATTTGTATAATCTTTTTTATCATATTTATTTCCTCTAACTAGATATTCCAATTTTCCTATTTCATTGTAGAGATCTTCCGTTGTTTGTAAAATTTCTCTGTCAATTTTATCAGTGACATAATTAGGTAAGCCCAATGCTATAAGGTCTATAATCGTTCCATTATCAATTGATTTTCTTACTTCAAGCAATAATTTTTCTTTTTTTAAGGCATATTCAAGAAGCGAGCCTGTTTGGTATTTGAAAGTAAGAGCATATCTAATGGGCGACCATCCTTTGGTTGCAAAAGTCTCACAAAATTTTTGTTCCCAATTGGCCCATTCGGATTCTACTGTATGTTTAATTAGCATACAGCTGTACCAATCAACACTAGAGTATTCTAAAAAATTCCTTAATATTTCAATTTTTTTTCTATCTTCATTAACTTGGAAACGTTCGCATTCTTTATTAAAATTTTTAATCCACTGTGAGGCATTTAAATTTTTGCCAGTGAATTTTTCAATCATGAAATCTTAATTGCAATGTTTCCTAAGTTTTGAGTTTCAGATTTTTTTTCTGTAATTATTTTTTCTAATAAATTTTCCAATGATTGATTTGAACTACTTGGTATTGACTCAACCTTATCTATTTTTTTCTCAATTTCTTCAAGGTAAAAATCATTAAACTGCAAATTTTGTTCTTCATCCAAATATATTTTTGATATTTGATCTGTCAATGTTATCCATATTTTCCTTATTTGATGTCTTCGATTTAATGATTTTTTTACCTTGACAAAATTGGGTGTATTAGTTATTACTTGATGTAGATTTGTAGGTTGGTATTCAGTTGGTATTCCAAAAACTCGACCATCAGGTGTAGCTATTGATGTTATACCTATGATGTTTGATTTTCCATCTGCTAAAACAGCGAAATCAAATCTTAATTTCTCCATATTTTATATGAATTGCGGAAAATGTTGTTTTATAATAATAATTATTCTTTTTATAATTAGTTTCTTGAAATAAAGACGATTGCGTTTCTCTATAACAACAAAAGTTTATTTATATTACATTCTTATAATACAATATAAAATACAATAAACAATCTTTAGCATTAAAACTACATTAAAAATAAAATATTCATTTACCTATAACAACAAAAGAAACAACATTTAAAGCCTTTACTTCATATGGAGTATATATAGAAAATAAAATAGAATATTTTTACAATGAGAATAATATATGAAAATATTTTTAATGTCATCACGACAGACTAATTTTTATACGTTGACAATATATTTACAAAAAAGGTTTTAACTTAAGAAAACTACGAAAGAGTTTTCTTTACATACTTTTTTAATGTGTCAATATTCAAGCTTGCACAAGATTAATTAAAATTAGAAATTGGAGACTAACTAGTACAAATAATATAAATACAGTAATATCAATTAAAAAAAAAATTCATTACGATGTAGAAGGAAATCTTGTCGTTCTATTAATTGAAATGAAAATATATCTTCACAAATATCAATACCTTATATGTAATTATGTAGATCAATATTAACAACGAATACACGAAATTCTATTAACAGAATTTCAAAAAAAAAAAAAAAACTTTTAAAGTATATGTTGTCGTTCGTCGTCATAATGATGCCAAGATATTTAAGTTCATTTAACACTTCTAAATAATTTCCTAATCATTAATAACGACTTATGAATGACTACTTGAATTGTAAAGAATCCAAACATCTGACGTTTCGGTAACCATTCGAATATCTCGACACACATGCCCGACCATCTTTTCATCGCTTCGAAAAATATCATTAATCATTAATTTCTTCTATCATTAATCATTAAAATGAGACTTAAAGGGAGAGAAAATGAAGTGATGCGATATTGCACGAGTTAAACATAACTATATTCGGCTAATGATACAATTGAAAGATTAATAATTCTTATTTTAAATTTTACAGTTGCTGAATGAACGGGTTGGATTCGTTCACTCAAAAGAGTTATAGCGAACTTTATCATTAAGTAGTAAGGTTGATGATTGCATGGCAAACAATATGGCGTCGGCGTGTCTCTGTCATTATTTAGTGTCTGGTCGGTATCGGTTACTTTCATTAGTTCATCGAATAATGATTCAGTGCTTTTCATTGAACGCTTAAAGTGGATTGTGTAAATGATCCCTAGTGATTTGCTGCCTTTTGAGTTTCATTCATAATTTAACACTATTTTATTACAATTTGAAACTATTTCACAGCGTATACAAAAGTTACGATCTTTTCAAATTTCCGCCCTTTAATCTTGTTTGTATGTACTTCCATGACTATTAAAAGTATAAAGATAATTTTAATAGTTATTGAAGTACTTTATAATAATTCTAAGCCGTGCTCAACAATTTAAGCCTTTTGTTATTTTTTTGAGAATATTGACCATTTAATCGGATAGTTGTAAGGTCTGACTACTTCTTAAATAAGTTTTTTTATAGCGATTAGGTACATATAAACTTAGGTTAACATTTGCTTTGGATTTTATTGTGAATCCAAGTAGCTTTGATAATAATTAGCGTGCGACTACTCGATGTAAGGACGTATCTACTTAGATAAATGTTTCTCCATGTAGGAGAATGATTGGCGCTTAAACCACCACGCTGCTCCACTGCACGTTGGCGAATTGCGAGGTACATTTAGCTACTTATAAATAAAACTACCTAACACAATTAGACCAAAAATAACAATAAAAAATACTTAGTATAACCAAACAAAAAGTGATCAATAATTCATTTTTAATAGTATAAAAGTAATAATTTCGATAATAAAAGGTTACGAGCCAACAGAGGTATCACAGTCGACTATACGGTAGCATAATAGAAGCATATAAACTATAAATATTGTCACTCTCGACAGTATATCGAAAAAAATTAATGAATTCGGATTTATGAACGTGTGGTACTGAAAAAAAATCAATATTTAGTTTCTATTTTAAAAAGTAAGCTATATAGGTAAGTATATTTTTAAAAATATAACCTATACCCAAGGGCGGATCCAGGGAGGGGGGGGAGGGTCATGGGTCTATGACCTCCCCCTGGCCTGGAACCAGTAGATACTTAGGTGGACTACTAATTAAAATTGTTAAACATAATATTTTTATATATTTTTTGTCACAATATACATAGATGTTTTAAGTACAGTACATACATACATTAATAAAATACATACTTTTTAACTATTTCTTTTATTATCAAAATTAAATTATAACTTCTTCTATACCTAAGGTTCTTCTTCTATACCTAAGGTTTTTTGTAATAACTTTATGTTCATCAAAACAGCTATCTTTTTTAAGGCCGTTTTAAGGCAGACACCGACAGTTATTACTGACATTATTTCAAGTATTTATTAAAATTTCTAATGTACATAGAAATTAAAGTCAAAAGTGCGATTGTACTGATGCAGGGTTTCATCTTATAACTTACCCTATACTCATATTACAACAGATGTTCGTATAAAAAAACTTAACAATGCCACTAAGTGGAGTCAGTTACTAAATAATAAAGTTTAACGACACCTTATTAAGGATTTATTTGTTGTTACACTCGAATTATTCTATAATTTATTACAAATAACTCTCGGCATTAGATATTATATTTGTATTTATGAAATTTTTATATACATTTGTTATGAGATTTCGTTTTAATGATAGTACTATTCGGGCTTCGCGTCTATTCACATGCCTCGTTTCAAATAATTCATTATTGATATATATATTTTTTATTATTATTATTTTTTAACATAGGTGGTCTTGAGATGTGAGAGAAGAGTTTTTAGTTGTTTAATTTTTTTTTGTAAATAAAAAAAATCTTTTGTGATGTTTCTCTTGTAAAAAACGTTTCGTATTATACTAGTTATATTAATTTATTTCTGTTTTTGGTGTTTATAAAGTAGATATTTTAGCTACAATATGAAATATTAGTGTTACGATACTTTAAATGATATAAATAATTATATTGTTTATTTATTCAAGATACTTTAAAATATAAATTTTGTTAGGAAATCATATTACGGTATAAACCAATTTATATGTAAGAAAACGACTATAGAATGTGTTAATGTTGTTGTCATTAGAATTTAGCACGGAATAGTTCAGATTAAAAACATAATTTATTAGGGCCTGTTCCACCGGTTGTGTGTATAACGCAGTTTGACGGATGATCCATCCATCTGATAAAACTTTTTGATATACCTACTATTCTTTTTTACCATGGTACACACACACACACAAACACACTTCAGCCTATCGCAGTCCACACCTGGACATAGGCTTCCACAAGTTCGCGTCAAAATGGCGTGAACTCATGTGTTTTGCCCATAGAAACCACGCTGGGCAGGCGGGTTGGTGACCGCAGGGCTGGCTTTGTCGCACCGAAGACGCTGCCATCTTAATGAAGCTTTACCATCCTATTACACTATAATTATGAGATATTTCTATTCACAAATATGAACCCAAAAGTTGTAGTTTTTTAAATTAAGACGAAAAAAGTCGTAATAGGCTATTCTTCCTACTGCTGTTAGAGACTATTCGTAACTTATGTGGAAGATAAACTCCGATGAAACCGGCCCTGAAACAGTTATTAATTATTATATTGAATGTATTTAAAATCAAAATTATAATACAGAAAATGGTTAATTAAAATTTTTGTGGTTAGCAAAAACTAATTCAAAACAAAAAAAGTTAAAAACAATAAATTTTAAATATGACATCGGCTCCTCTGAAACATAATCAGAAAAATATGTCCCTTGCTAATTATCCGTCATAGTATCTTGACACTTCCAAACAAATTCCGTTTGAGAAAAAAAAAAACGTCTGCAAAAACTATAAAATAGGGCCCACTAATGTATTCGAGGGAATGTTTTATTCATTCCAGTTAATTATTTCGTTTGACGAGTGTCAACTGAAATTTTGAACATCGTTAATTTTTGGTTCTCAAATGTAATTTCCTTAAAAAAAAGGGAAAATACGTAAAAAACGTAAGTTTATTAGTGTTAACAAATTACTAACCTAAAAATAGTTTATCGTGACAGCAATTACTAATTGAGATTAATAAAAACAAATAATTAATAATTTTGGCCTAAAGAAACAAAATTGACGATTCAGCGGTAATGTTTGCAGTCATTCTAATTAAATTCTAATACAACGAAAAAATATTACATGCCATCTCCTTTCTAAACCTACTTCATTCGTGGCTTCCAATAGTTCCAATTGTGCAAAAATAGTTCAAATGATTTCGCTAATCTCATGTGGAATGGAGAGAGAGATGGAATCAGATCTACAATATTTATTATCAAAAAATTTGAAGGATTATTGACGAACTTTGCAAATATTTAGTCTATGGCCATGTCAAAACCCAGACGACATTGTAAAAAAGTGGCGCCAAGTGTCACAGGTCACTTGGATCGGAAACGCCCTGTGCTGTGCAAAACTTCAGACAGAATTTTATAGTGCCGACTCCTAATGAAGCATAGACAACGGGGATATCCTGCTTGTGGGGCGGGGTCTTGGGTTATTTAAGGATTTTATGCCTCTTTGAAATTATACTGAATGTTTAGTTGGCGCTAAATAATTTTGTTAACTTTGTGTATTAGTATTTTGACCTTAGTTATTAGCAACTTTTGTCTTGTTTCGTCTGTGTATTATCTATATTACATATGTAATATTGCGATATCTAAATACCCATATAACTAATAAATGGCTAATAATGAAATAGTCGTTTTTATTTTCTTCTAATTGAAGTTTAAATAACAGCCGTGTGGTGTTAACTTATCAACAAAAGAAATAGACTTTTAAAGGGACAAAGATATAAAATATGAAGATTACAATCAAAATGATCCGCTAATGCTGAAGGGAATAAAAATGATAAAACCCAATCGTTCCGAACACAAGACAGCATAAATCATACGAACAAATACCTAAATATCAGAACACTAAAACATATCGCGATGAAATTCTTTGAATTCGCTCGAAATATTTACGATTTTTATAAAGAATATAAAAATTTACAAAGGTGTCGGCACGTTTGCAGATATAGGGCTTCGTGGAGTGCATTAATTCTTAAATTATATCTTTTTAAGTTAATTTTTTTTAAAGTTTTGTGATTTACATTTGTTTCATTATCGTTTGGTAGTTTTAATTTTAACCTGACACTGTCATGAGTTTGACGCTGTTATTATCAATAAAAATAAAAGTTCGTATATATTCGTATATTATTTAGTACCTACAGTTTTTATTTCACTACTAGTTTTAGAAGAAAGTTATAGCCCTGTGTTATAGACCTACAAAAGTAGATAAGACAAGATATACTCGCGGACTTAGTATATAAAAGCCTGTTTTAGATTTTATGATAAAGAAAAAACTCGATTAAAGAGAAACAGTAAAATCATAATTAATTATTACAAAAAAAAGTAAATTAAAAATGGAAATCATTTTCAAAATTATAATTATTATTTATGATCATAATAAACATCAATAAAATTATCTGAACATAAAATTGTTTCCAAATAAAATTAACAAAAAGGCTACCTTTTTGCCACCGTCGATAACCGACCTTTTATAAAAGGTCGTGTCGTCAAACAGCTCTTTAGTGCTCAGGTAATATTTATAGCGTTCGATATTTAATTTCTTTAACAAAAGTATTACCGAAGGGCCGAACTTTCGCTAACGACTGTGTTTTTTTATTACCGATTGAAGTTTTTTAAAGGTAATCTTGACTTGTTATGTGATTTTGAGATATTAATGGGGGCTAATGAGATATGATTACATTAGGGACGGTAACTGATTGTCGTTAAGTGGTTGTTATATTTTGTTTATCGCTAATTGTTTGTAATTAATAAAGGATTATGTCGTAAAATCGTATTCTGTAAAATACTGTTAATATCATCTTGAGAGTCATGCATAGGTAGATACTTATCTTATTTCATTCATTTGATTTTAATGGCCATAAAAATCAGAAAATAGATCATGAAAGTAGTTAATTATCAATTAAATATTGCATAAAATTTGGCATACGGTGAAGGATCGCTCGTCTTGACCATCCATGAAGCACAAAGAGAACCCTACGGCACAGATTAGTAAATAGTACTACGTATGTGAGGTCGTTATCATCCAGACAGTGTGTCTCATGCTCTTTTTCTCCCGAATTGGTCAAATTTCAAAAATGCTGAAATTCATAATAGGTATTTATACGCTTGTGACCAAAAGCCTATGGATAAAAAATCGTGTTTCTATTCGATGAATAATGAAAACTAATGATGAAATGACGGACCTCCATTAGTTAGTTAGTTAGTTCAGCCTATTGCAGTCCACTGCTGGACATAGGCCTCCCCAAGTTCGCGCTTTTTTCTTTCGGACCTCCATACTAACCTATATAATAAATTTTGTTCAATATTTGGTACACAGAAAATACAGCTAGGTTAAAAATTTCCTATACGTTATTGTTGAATAATAAAGCCTAAACTTTTTAAAAAGATTTAAAAGTAACGAATAATTAATTTATTCTTAATTTTATTTACCTTTTAACCGTTTTCAATTCGGTGTTCCTTTAAACAAGTGACAGGCATCTCCTCATCCTCAATTAAAGTCTTATTGCGCACCACGTGCGACATTGAAGGCGACGCCTAACTACATTAATCAACGCCTACGAGACCTCCGGCGCAATAAAAATTATTGAAAGTTTCCGCTTACCGTGTACATAATTTACTAAAACGAAGCAAATACTGATATTTATAGTTTGCGTATAAAGGCGAAGAGTTTTTTGTTGTTTGCTAAAGGTGAAAAGTTTTTCGGTTTAAAATATTATTAGTTTACGGACCTGCTAATCAATAAGAAAATCAAATAAAAGGTAAGAACAATTTCTCGAAAAAATTCATTAGGTGATATTCAAAATTGTATTAAAAAAAGAAGTAATGAAAGTACATAATCTACAATTTCTTAAAGGGAAACGACATTTGCCAATATTCGCAAATTAATTTAAAATTATTTACATAGATTTACAAAGTAGCGCGGAGTGCAGCGCGGCGCGCCCTACCCTGTCGTTTTCCGTTGCATCCGGTTTGAAATCACAACGATTCTATAGAAGTTTCACTTCAAAAAAGTTTCTTAAAAAAATTAATTTCGTTTGAAAAAAGTATTAGCGTTTGAACTGTGTTCGAAATTTAAAATAATATAATGATGAACGCTAGACCACACCCGTATCGACTTGTATTGAATGCGGTGAATTCAATTCAATGATTTATGATAAATAAACTTCATAATAAATAGTAATGATGATTATTAAATATACGTCTTATTAATAATGTAATTGAATTGTATAGTTGTTGTTTTCGGTAACATTTTTAACCGACATCAAAAAAGAAAGAGGTTCTGAATTCGACTGCATTTTTACTGGGTGTACCGATTATTATGACTATCTTTTCAATCAAAGGCTGGTGCTTTATATGTGATTAAATTTGGTCGAGATATGACAAGTACTTTTTGAGTTATTGCTAATAATGTGTATTTATTTGACTATTTTTTCGACTACTTACGTTAGATTACTTGTCGATGTAAATTGAAATCGTATTTTTTCTATGCGAGTTAACACAATTATTGTCACTACGTAACATGTAATGAGCTAGTGATTTGAGTCTATTTAAAATCTAAGTTCGCGCGTTGAATCGCGTTGGAAGAAGAAAAAAGTCCTGGTTGCGCAACATCCGCGAATGGATGAAGATCGCCAGCGTGGAAGAACTGTTTCCGCGAAAATTTCGCTGAGCTGACGGCCAACCTCCAGTAGTGGAGAGGCACAAGAAGAAGAAGAAGAAAATCTAAGTGCTATCTAGAAAAGTCTAAATGGGTAATAAAGATAAATGTTAAAATCTTCACTTATAGTAAATAACTATATATTAATAATTGAATTTAATAACCATTAACGGGTGACCATTTAACGGTCTCACAAAAATCTAGACACCAACGATTATATAACTATCTTGAGAGTCGATTGCCGAGTCGGGGATCGAACCTACGGGCGCGAGGGATCAACCAGTTACTGTGACCACTTCACGAACGTAGCATTATAATATTTTTTTTTTAAGATTTACAATACTTTATACATTTTTTATAGCATTATAAATGATGTACAAAATTCTATATTAATACAGTAGTGTGGTACCTATTTTAAAACATTATTAACAGTCTTACCAGTGTCGTTCTGAAATCGCTGGATCTATTTGATGAAACTATTTCCATCAAATTGGTAACAATAACGTCACATTATTATTTCACTCGTCCATAATCATGGGTAGTGGTTAGTTACAAAAAAAAAAAAACATGCCTTCACCGTTAAAAAATAATCACACTCAATTGCAACCTTTTTTTTAATTATTTACGTAAGCACATTTAATTTTACGCTCAAGCTCCGGCCGCTGAGGCGAACTAATTAAAAAATTAAAATATCTCACCGACAGATGATTCAGACGGTCTTAATTAAACTATCTAGCGTGCAATCTCGTGCGATTCCAACTTGGCCCTTAACGATGTTACTCACTATTAAGTTGAATAGAAAGCGACCTTCGTCTCACTTGGAATTGAAATTCTTGGTAAAAAAAAAGTGTGTGTGTACCATTGTGTTACTATGACTATACGCTAGTAATAATAGTTCAATGGTGTGTACCTACTTATAAAGTAGAAGTTATACTTCATTGGCTAACTAACTACACGTTGCTAACTTCTTCATTGATTAGCTAACTTTAGGGTGTTAGTTTTTTTGTGACGGTGTGCGCGTGCATCTTATGGTCGATTTACATCAGACGAGCGAATGCTCATTCTCACTATATCAAATTTTTATCAAATTCTTTTAGTGTAAACAGGCGTAGAGCATTCTTTCGTTATCATATATATGAATACGAGTGTTCGTTTACACATAAAAATCAAGAAAGAATGCTCTTGTTCTAGCTCTAGCTCTTTGTTCGTTTGGTCTAAATCCACCCTTAAAAATTTACTCTCATCATTTTTCCCTAACGTGCCAAAATAAGTATATATAACTTCAAAAATAACTGTCGGTTTCACAAATAATGTCCTCATAAAACTAGAAAATAAAATTATACTTTCTTAAATTATGCATATAGATAGATATCAAAGCTAAAAATATAGGTGATTCTTGCAAAGAACATTAATCTAGTTTTTTAAAATGAAAAATATCTGCTATCGTATTAATCTATTTGACTGTAGGTACGTATAAATAGGGTTCCGCGGGCAGATGTTAGCTCCTCGTTAGCGAACATACGCAGCGTTCTGCCTACATCTTAATTAAGACCTGCGCGAGGTTGTGCAACGAGAAAGTTTTACCAATAAAATACTTTTGTTCTCTGGAATAGAAAATTCTTGTTAAATAAATATTCATTCTCAATGAATACACAATGGAATTCATGTGTTTTATGTTAATTCAATGTGTTATGTTTATTTCAGTGGAACAATCTAATACATACATCTATATAAATGAAAACGAGTTACCGAAATGTCTGGACGTGCGTAACTTCCTGACGACAGCACTAGATTGGATATTACCATTTTTTTTTGTTCGTTATTGTTCGGACAACTTTGCACTAAAGAAAATTTGTTAGTACTGTAGTATGAACTTCACCGGGTCAATCTGCTAGAAAGCAGTTTCTATTATTACCAGTTGTAAAATAATATTAACTAGTGCTATCGGGACTATCAAGATGCTTTACCTTTCATTTATCAGTTCCTAGCGACTTCGTATAAAGGTATTTGTTGCAAAAACACTTTTTTCAATTGCAGTAAAGTTAAAAAAAGTAATGATTTTTCTAAGAGTATTTTCCAAACCCTTGCTACATTTTAATGCCATTTTAACTCACATATTCACTTAATTAGTTAAATAAGAAGCGTTGAAATAACAATGTCGCCACCTTTTAATTGCCTTTCTCACTTATGTATCAAAATCAAAAAAATCAAAATCAAAACATTTATTTCGCCATAAGGTGTATGTTACACACTTAACGAAAGTAAAAAAAAAAATGATTTACAAAAAAAAAAAACTAAACAATAATAACAGAAAGTTAAGACAGCAAAAAATCAAACAATAAAATAAAAAAAAAACCGGTCAAGTGCGAGTCGGTCTCGCGCACCGAGGGTTCCGTATAAACCTGCAGGTATATAAGTAAAAGTTATGGTATTTTGCTGCTAAATGAAATTCGTAACATTACAATATGGAAAGTTGGAGGAGCATAAATTTAAGACAAAGGTATCTTTATCTTTTCATTAATCCTTTAATTTCTATAAAATGTGTCGCGGTGTCATTACAGTTAATATTACTTGATTTCATTAATCATTTCAATACTGTTGATTTTGACTTACTACTTACTAGCTATACTTGGTTCTCTTAACATATCTCCTAAGGTGTCTGACTGGTTTCATAGTTACTTGCATGGTCGCCGGCTACGAATACATATTGAAGAACTTTCTTCATTCTGGTCTAGAATCAACGCTGGCGTTAAAGATAAATATATAATATGTACCTCTTCGCTTAAATGATAGCCTAACTTTGAAGATACCTTCACATTCGTCTTCCTTTTATTGTAAATCTTTCACTATTGAAGCTTATCGTCTTTGGAACTTATTGCCACTGTCTAACGCGCTCAATCTTTAATGACATTTGAAAAACTTGTTAAGAAAATGTACTTATCATATTAAATTATGTTAAGCAACTTTATTTTATTATTTATTATTTTTCATGAAGTTACGTTATGTTGTTATGTCATTCGTTTTAATCTATGAATTTGCTTATAGTGTATATACGTATGTATGTATTTATATATTTGTGTATACATATGAGTAAACTTATATGTACATATGTGAGCGAATAAGATCTAAGTGTGATGAACAACTTGCAGACAGCCAGTTTGGCTTTCGAACAGGAGTGGGCACGAGAGAGGCTCTTTTTGCAATGCAGGTTCTCGTACAGAAATGCAGAGACATGCAACAAGACGTTTTCCTTTGTTTCATCGATTACGAAAAAGCCTTTGACAGAGTACTGCACGACCGTCTAATTGCAATATTACACGATATCGGCTTAGATGACAAAGATGTACGTATTATCCAGAATCTGTATTGGAACCAGAAGGCTACTGTACGAGTTGACAATGAGGAGACCGATGAGGTTGAAATAAAGAGAGGAGTTCGACAGGGATGCATATTATCACCCACGCTATTTAATTTGTACTCGGAAAGTGTAATAGCAGAAGCAATGGAAGACCTAGACTGTGGAGTCAAAATAAATGGCCGATATATTAATAACATCAGATACGCTGACGATACGGTCCTAATAGCTTCATCTCCTGAAGATCTCCAATTGATTGTGACCCGTGTTAATGAGTGCAGTGCAAACGCTGGTCTGCGGATGAACATATCAAAAACGAAGATCATGGTTTTATCCAAACATAGCTTTGATGACATTTCTATCATGGTAGCGGGCCAAAAAATTGAGAGGGTACGCAAATACAAATATCTAGGGACATGGCTTAATGACGCCTGGAGCTGTGAACAGGAGGTAAAGACTCGCATTGAAATAGCTCGAAGTGCCTTCTGCACATTAAAAAAAGTACTCTGCAATCGCAGACTTAAGATCCCTTTGCGCACACGACTCCTACATTGTTACATCTGGCCTATACTTCTTTACGGATGCGAGGCGTGGACAATTAAAGAAGACCTCAGGAAACGTATAGAAGCTTTCGAGATGTGGGCATATAGACGTATGTTGGCCATTAGTTGGACTCAAAAGGTATCGAACGTAGAAGTTCTGCGACGCGTCAACCAGAAACGGCAACTTTTGGAGACTGTCAAGAAAAGAAAAGTTGCATATCTCGGACACGTGCTTAGGCACAAAAGATATCAACTTTTGCAGCTTATTATGATGGGAAAGGTTGCCGGCAAAAGAAACGTTGGTCGCAGAAAAAAGTCTTGGCTGCGCAATATCCGAGAATGGACGGGAATCGCGAGTGCTGCCGAGCTCTTTCGCCTCGCGAAAAACAAGACGGAGTATTCGAAGCTGACTGCCAACCTTCGCTAGTCGGAGAGGCACTTGAAGAAGAAGAAGTTCTTTTGTGTATTGGTGTGCAAAAAGAGTTAGTAAATAAATATTACTTTGCAAAGTTTTATAATTGAAAAACAAAGCAGAAATAAACAACAATACACATACTATTTCTGTCGTTGCGATGTAACTATACATTTAAGGTTTTCGTAATTTTTCCTGTATCTGTGCTCTAAGACGTTGCTTCATACCTGAAGATTTTAGGTCGACGGGAAGTATTCTTTAGATTTTTATTCCCTTGTCAGTTGTTTGCTAGTTTCAATATATGCGGTTTAAATTGCTGTTTCTTTTGATATCGTGGACATAGAAGTTTGATTTTGTTACAGCTTAAAGTTATTATAGACGTGAGTATTTGATATGAATTTCAATTTAATACTTTTACGCGTTCAAGAGAAAAGTGGTATTAAGTGTAAAATTATTAAAATATTTTTTTTTATATGTAGTAACTAAAAATTTACACTTTTCGTAATTTTTCCTGTATCTGTGCTATAAAACGTTGCTTTGTACCAAATTTAAAGATTCTGACTTCACAAGAAGTACCCTGTAGGTTTTGATTCCTTTGCGACTATTTTCGATGAAAATATGCGGCTTAAATTGGTTTTTCTTTTGATATCGTTGACATAGAAGTTTGATTTTGTTACAGCTTAAAGTTATTATAGACCTGAGTAATTGATATGAATTTTAATTTAATACTTTTACGCGTTCATGAGAAAAGTGGTATTAAGTGTAAAATTATTAAAATATTTTTTTTATATGTAGTAACTAAAAATTTACACTTTTCGCAATTTTTCCTCTATCTCTGCTATAAGACGTTGCTTCGTACCAAATTTCATGATTCTGACTTCACGGGAAGTACCCTGTAGGTTTTGATTCCTTTGGGACTATTTTCGATGAAAATATGCGGCTTAACTTGGTTTTTCTTTTGATACCGTTGACATAGAAGTTTGATTTTGTTAAAGCTTAAAGGTATTATAGGCTTAAGTATTTGATATAAATTTCAATTTAATACTCTTACGCGTTTATGAGAAAAGTGGTATTAAGTGTAAAATTATTAAAATATTTTTTTTATATGTAGTAACTAAAAATTTACACTTTTCGCAATTTTTCCTGTATCTGTGCTATAAGACATTGCTTCGTACCAAATTTCAAGATTCTTAGTTCACGGGAAGTACCCTGTAGGTTTTGATTCCCTTGAGAGTGTCGAAAATTTGCAGCATAAACGGCTGTATCTTTTGATTGCCTTGGCTTAGAAGTTTTATTTTTTGTCAGCTTTAAGAGGCAGCAGATCTGAGTATTTAGTATAAATTTCAGCTTGATGCCTCCACGCGTTTCTGAGAAAAAGGGTCTTGACAGACAGACGGACAACAAAGTGATCCTATAAGGGTTCCGTTTTTACCTTTTGAGGTACGGAACCCTAAAAATAAAAATTTATTTCATAACATTAGGTAGATACATTACAAACTTACGTAATGTACCCAGTGTTATAAGCAGCCTTAACTTAGCAGCCTTAACTTAGTATCCAGTTATTACAATATTATATTTTTGCTTTAATATCTTGAGTCAAAAGTACAAAACTTTCGTCCACCAGCACCGTCTTATTAGGTCGAATATTGATGACCAATTAAGCGCTGTGTTCAAGCAATCTCGTCTGCTCGAGATAAGCGCATTTGTTGGTGTCTGAGCGCAGCACACTTTATGCTAATTCACCATTTGACCGTCGGTAGTCGGTGGTCTTGGGGACTCGACTAAAGAATTGCTTAATTAGTGACCATTCGGAATTACTGTCATTAATATGAGAAAAAGTAATGGGATTGATTTAGTTCATATAATTAAAATCGCTAGAAAATGTCACTGAGCGATGTGGTATTTTGTAGTTCTTATTAAAAATGAATAGACATTAGTAGGCTTAATAGTTATGGAGAATAAAAATTTCGATTGAATTATAAGTCATTAAAACGTCCATTTGATCTGAAATTAAAAATAAATAAATAAAATATTAGTTATGCCCATGTATGCCGATTGCAAGCTATTATTAGTGTTACTTTTTTGGTTAGGCCAGTTATATAGCCTATTAAGTTATTTATGCTATAATTATTTGAATATTTCTTGTACATATATATCTATTAAATAGTAGGTAAAATATTTTTCATATAAGTAGATGTTTTATTTCCAGAAATGAGGTTTATTAGTATTAATTAATAATGAGTTTCAATGATTACTAAACTTTTGATAACACTAATTTAATCACAATTAACCCTTTTTGGTATTTTTGTGATATTTATCAAGCATTAATATATTTATAATTGAAGTACTTTTTTAAAAATAATATGATAAAGATAACGCTTAAATTATATAAGTACATTTATTCGCCAAAAGACTGAAAAATCGTTTAAAACCTTTAAAAATTGCATCGATTTATGTATGCCAAGATTCAGTGGTTCTTAATTGTTACTGTTTCACTTTTTTATGTTTTGATGTAAGCCTCTAGCGAAATACGTAATCCAAATTATGGTATTGTTATATATATAATACTAGCTGTGCCCGCGGTTTCACCCGCGTTGATTTGAGGGAAAAAATAGCCTTCCTTCTTCTTAAAGCATAACCTTTCTCTTTAAATAGGCTATCCACCTCAGAGGAATTTTTCAATTCGAATCAGCAGTTCTTGAGTTTAGTGCGTTTAAACAAACCAATTTTCAGGTTTATAATCCATACTATCCATACTAATATTATAAATGCGAAAGTAACTTTGTCTGTCTGTCTGTCTGTCTCGGAATCACGCCAAAACTACTGAACAGATTTAAATGAAATTTGGTATACATATATTCTAGAGACTGAGAAAGGACCTAGGCTACTTTTTAATGTGAAAAAAGGTGTAAGGGGTTGTATGGTTGTAATGAAAATTTTTATTTATTTATTTAACAATTTATGTACATTGGAAAACAATAGGAAATAACACTTATAAACAATGCTGATACAAAGGCACTACTTATCCCATGATGGAATCTCTTCCAGTAGTCCTGCCATAGGAAAATTATAAAATTATGGAATTATGATTGTATAACGTTCGTGTTTCGTAACTGTCAAACATTTCATGTTCATCCCATCGATATGGTAATATCTCCCCTAAAATTAAAGAACGTATCTAAATAAAGGTTTTGAATCGACAACATATATCCACAATATACAGATAGTGGCGTATTTTAGAGTTTTAAAAATGTAGAATAATATCAGTAATAAAAACGGATTGACATAATAAATATTGGTTGTCAAATATTTATGCGTGCGGGGCGTTCAGAAATTTATTTAGAGTAAACTAAGAAAAATATATCAAGCTACTTAAATATACAATAAACGATAAATGTACAAATGAATTAAATACAAAAAAAAACTGTTCAATTGATTGGTCTCATTGAAACATTCCAGATCATTCTGTCAACCCAGTTAAAGTCAATACATTAGGTATATAAAAAATATTTTATAGCTTTTAGTAGCTTGATATATTTTCCTAGTTTACACTTAATAAATTTCTGAACGCACGCATATATTTGACAACCAATATAAATTATGTCAATCCGTTTTCATTACTGACATTATTATACATTTTTAAAATATATAATTCGCCACTATCCGTGTATTGTGGATATATGTTGTCGATTCGAAACGTGTATTTTAATACGTTCTTTAATTTTAGGGTAGAGTTTACGATATCCACGGGATGAAGATGAAATGTTTGACAGTTACAAAACGCGAACACACTTCCATACAAATTTTCATTCCCACCTTTCAACCCCTTACACCCTTTTTTCCGCATTAAAAAGTAGCCTATGTCCTTTCTCAGACTCTAAAATATCTATATACCAAATTTCATTAAAATCTGTTCAGTAGTTTTGGCGTGATTGCCGGACAGACAGACAGACAGACAGACAGACAGAGTTACTTTCGCATTTATAATATTAGTATGGATTTAAACTTATAATAAAACTGTAATTCTATGTTTTGAAGATATTTTGATAATTTCAGAAGGATACTTCTCCGTCACATAGACATCTGTATAGTATTTCTGTGGTCTTTGCATCTGTATGAATACCTACATATAAAATTTGAAATTAACCAAACATTAATCAAAAAGCGCATCGTGGTAGGCTCAGCTCAGAATATATCTCAGTAAATGCCATCATTTCTAAAAGACATTTACGATTACTTATTTTAAATAAAATATCAAACAAAATCTTTATTCATAAAAGGCTGTTCAAAGTTCAAGTTATACAATAAAAATAATTAAACAACTCAATGGCGATCATATTTCAGAAATGACATTACCAATAGCTGTTTGTCAGCGAAATGATGCATCTCAAATATTGTCTTTGCTTTTCATTCTTAAGATGCGCTCGTAAAATTTATGGAGATTACAAGAGACCATCACGCCTACTATTACGTAACAGTCAATGGACACTCGACTTCGGCTACACTCAAGATTTATTAGACCCTATTCGTATGTAATCTCCACTAATTCACCGTAGAAAAACGTCAAGTTTATAGCCATCTGCACAATCGTCTCTTTGTCGCTCGACTCAATATATTTTAAATGACTCTCGTGACGGCCACTCGTGAAGCCGATCCCATTGTGACTGACGGTGCCTTTACTGAAATCGAATGCCGAGATATTTATTTTGAATTAAGAATAATTTCTTTTTTAGCTGCCGTCTGTGGAGTGTGCCGCGCATTAGTGGCCTTTGTGGAAGTTATATTAATGAAGGATGGGCGGGAATTTTGTTTTCCTTTTTTTGAACTACCGCATGGCTGGTGGTATTTGGTTTATTAAATCACTGATTTCGGTAATTCAAAATCATTTTGAGAAGGTTCTCATAAGTGTAAAGGTAAACGTATTAACGTTATTAAGATTCTCTTTGTATTCCTTTAAAGGCGTCTTTTGACGCAAACAATTAACATCTATAGACCTTGGGCTCTCCATTGTTGTCAAAGATTAAGAGACAAAGGCTGAACATTCATTATTGCCAACGTATTGCTAATTGCTGTATGCTAATATCCTTAGCACGTCTTCAACGAGATTTGAAATACCGTGGAGCTACTGTGTTTACTTATGTTGGGTATTAAGTAAGCTGTATTGTTACTTGAGTTGTTTAATGTTATTATAACATACCAATATGGCCTTGAAAGATGTTTAATTCGTAAGTTACAAATATATTTAACGAAAAATATGAACATATGCTCTACTAAAATAATAGATAAAGTTTGGAAATGGCACAATGATAAACTTCAGGGACATTTTAGGTCACTATTATAATAATTTTCACCTTTATTTTAATATCAGCTGTGTGTTATTATAGGTATGGTCCATCTGAGGGTAAGCGATTGTCGTAGACTATAGGTACCTATTCGGCAGCAACACCAGGAGCATCGAAAGCACGTTGGTGACTTTAATTCTGTTGTTAAAACAGCGAATGTTCAGAAACCTTGATTGACCTTACTCACCACGAGAAAACTTTTTTTTTTTTGTTCACAGGGGAACCCATTTACGGGTGATATCCAGGATGCCCGTACAGGCAGTCCTAGATCGTATGTCGGCCTCAGCACTTGGGGGTGTAATACCGACCAAACCCCTGCGGGAGCCTTTAGCCGCTTTAATTAGAGGGTCCCGGATCTGCAGGCAACAGGATCCCTCCAGCGACAGGCTGGCCTCGGCGAAAAGGCCAGACTTCTCCTCCATGGGGACTGTCCGGCTCACCTCTGAACAATCCTGACGCCGCCTTGTCACACTGTTTGAGAGCAATATTATTTGGTTGTTATCTCTTGTAAGGTGAAGCACTTCCTTGTTAGACTGCTCAAGACTCTTAGCAAGATATTCCCTGCTGAGATCTTCTTCATTAAACCTTACCAAATTATGTTTTATAAACGCAAAAGGTGAAAAAAGCACAGTGGATACCTGTTGTGTTACCATGAAACGTGATTTAATTATTATTTATAACGATGATATCATTTCACAGGTCTTAAATATTTGTGGTAATTGTTTTATTCATTTGTGACAGATATCAATTAAACTCATTCATTATATTCAACTGATATTTTTTGTAATTGCAAACATTTTTGGTATTTCTTATTTTCCTTTAACTGTATTAAGTTTAACTTTTACTGTAGGTAAAAATAATCAATAATAAGCGTTAAAAAAATTCATGTGATATTGTATAATTTCTGCTGTGTGGTTACGGCAGTAAAGAATATAGCCACCTCCTCTCTTCCCGTGGGTGTCGTAAGAGGCGACTAAGGGATAACACAGTTCCACTACCACCTTGGAACTTAAAAAGCCGACCGATGGCGTGATAACCATCCAATTGCTAGCTTTGAAATACACATGCAGAAGACAAAGCCAGCCCTGCGATCACCGACTCGCCTGCCCAGCGACTATGGGCAACACACATGAGTTCACGCCATTTTTGGCCTATGTCCAGCAGTGGACTGCGATAGGCTGAAATGAGTAACGTAAATGTACATTTTAACCACACATAGCATCTTTTAGTGATTATTATTATTGAATTAATAAATTATTGCATGAGTGTGAGTTCAACAAATGTTCATAATCTCACGTAGGTGTGACGGATGTACACGATGATATAATATAGGAAAAAATGTTTGAATCTACCCACACTTAACACTATTGTTAATGAGTAGATATTGTTTTTTTACATAAACTAGACGTTAAGTGCTAAGTGTTAAACATACATATAAAATATTTATATGTACATATAAAAGATTTATATGTATTACGTATAAGTCTAAGAGTCGCTATGATTTTAGTACAATGTGTCCGAAATGTAACAAGAAAAAAAAGTAATAAAAATATTCAACAGTTATACTTACCAATGTAATTTCAACGCTCGTCAAAGTTACGGCGCGAAAGATTTTTGCTCACAATGCAAGATACGTGCGAAAAACATAACCCTTCTTGACAGTGGGGAAAAAATTTACTTTATAACTTCTTAACCAATTAACCAGAAATAATACAATAAATACAAACAAACAATCAACGTAAGTTAAATTTCCTCCGAAAAAAATTAAAATTGAAGACCCGAAAAGCTCATAAAGTATAGAGCATATCGCTCTAATTTCCCTAAGTGACGTTAATAGCGCCCGGCACGATGTATCATGGACGAGCTTACTTATCACTGTTAACTCGCTGTGGGAAATATTGTCTTTATATTATCTTATACAGGACTGTTTGAGCGTTTCAAACAAGAATTATATATCTACACTAGCTTCTGCGCGCGACTTCGTCGGCGTGGACTCCGCTCCTATTGGTCTTAGCGTGATGATATATAGCCTATAGCCTTCCTCGATAAATGGGCTATCTAACACTGAAAGAATTTTTCAAATCGGACCAGTAGATCCTGAGATTAGCGCGTTCAAACAAACAAACAAACAAACAATCAAACAAACAAACTCTTCAGCTTTATTATATTAGTATAGATAAGTAATAATAAATTAAATTAAGATATAAGTGGGTAGGTAGGTACCTATAGTTTTTATTTTGTTACATACTTCGTGTTTTATCTATTTGTTATTGTACTAAGTATACATTTTTTTTAAATATATGTATATTTTTCTTAATCTTAAGATTTTAAAATTTAATTTATGATATTATTTTATTATTTGAAGACAGTTTTTTTCATTTAGTTGACGTTGTAAAACACGACAGTGTGTCAAGTATGACTTTCAGCTGAGAAATTATTTGTTACATTGTAATAAGCATTCAAAGAAGAATAAATAAGTGTTAATAAGTGTTTAGTGTTGCCATATAAAGAAGTGTTAAATGAAAAATGGGAATTATATATTTCTTTTTTCAACCATCTTCCAAAAAGAAGGAGGTTATCAAATCGACCGTATTTTTTATTTATGTTACCTCTGAACTTTTTACGGGGTCAACCAATTTCTTATAAAAAATAGTTCTTTTTTAATCGTTATTTTGTGCTTGTCACGTGGTTCCATTTAAATTTAATCGAGATCACACGAGTACTTTTTGAGTTATCTGTGATAATGCATATTTGCTTGACTATTTCTTCATCGACCTTCGTTGTATTACTGGTCGATGTAAATGAAATCAATTTTTTTTTAATTCACTAGGATGTCGAACACGCGTACCACCTGATGATAAACTGCTACCATAGCTTAGGGATGCCTGCACCACCAAAAGCCCTTGTCGACCCTTCCACAGGAGCTCTAGGCACCTTACAACAGAAACACAATGCTAATTACTACAATAATAGGGTAAAACCGGGATAGATGCCCCAGCGGGATAGATGCCTCACATTCTAAAAACCTAACTTCCCGAACTCTTGACTAAAAATTAATCACATGAGTAGGAGCCGCAGTCACCCTGTACCTAATATACCCACGGACAGTTGTGCGACGAGGACGCGTTTTGCTAGTGTGTGTAATTATTTCCGCGGCGAAATTAACAAACACGTCAAAGTTTTAATGGTTAGTATTTAAGGTTGTATAACTTTATAATTAGTAATAAATTGTGTTATATTTTTTATTACTTCAATAAACTGGTTCATTGAGTCTGTATCTAGGTGTAAATAGATGCTATTTTATTTACAATTTATTTAAAAAATACGTGGGCACCTATCCCTATCAAAAAGGATAGTTGCCCTGATTTTTCGAGGTATAGGTGCCCTTAGGGGCATCTATCCCTTCCTACACAATATATGGAGTAACTGTATAATTTTTAAATATTTTTAGTGTCATTTATATTTTTTATGTATATACGTATATTTATATTTAGATTTTTTACTGATTCTAGCAGAAGTATGCCACGAAGCTAATATAGAACAAAAAATACCGTTGAAAATTCTAATGGAATCATTATCTATTCTGAAAAACCCTTTGACCATGGCCAAAAGGACGGCGAAACAATCAGCAGATATTTTGAATTCAAAGGAACATATAAAACACAAGAAGGATGTAGCTGAAAGAAAGGAAAACAAGACTGGGACTACCAAAGAACTTAGGAAAACAAAGAAAGGAGCCACCAATAAAGAAGAAGACAAAAAATAAATAAAACAAATGCTTTTAGTGAAAATGACGATGACAACCTAGCTGAATTGTCTGATAAAGAAAATGATATTAATTGAAAATTACACCAAGACCGAACATCATTAAAAATACAAATTATTTACAGTGCAAGCAGCGAAGATGAAGACAATCCACGTAATTTTAAAATTTAAGGAAAGAAATATAAAGGTTTGCCCGTAAAAAAAAAAACTAAGAGAAATGGACAGGATAACCCTAAAGATACAAGTAAAGATAACTGCATTGAATGTTTTGAGAACTATAAAAATACGAAGTTGCAATCCGACTGGATTCAATGTGTAATGTGTCAGAACTGGCTACATGAAAGCTGTACACTTTTCAGAAATTATTGCTCAAGATGTGGAAAATTAAAAGCACTATTAGGCAAAACTTCAATTAAGTTGGTTAAAGTAATGAAAATATATTTACTGTGTTATTTTATTATAAAAAAGTATGATTGTCCAATGTGTATGTTGAAACTTGATATTAATTTATATTTTTGTTGAAAAAAGGTTGTAAAATTTAATTTCACAAAAAAAAATATGATTACCTATGCATATTGAAACTTAAAATTTGATATTTTATTAAAACAAACGCTGTACAATTTTTATTGTAGTGATTTGTGTGATACTAGAATTTTCTTCTAATGATAACAATTAAACGATTTAAAAAACCACAAAATGTTTTTCATTACTATGACGCATGTTTCTTGGAGACAACTTAAGGAGTAGAACCAGCTAGCATTTGGATTAGGTTTTTCGTTTACACGGTATAAAGGGCATCTATCCTACACTGCAGGCATCTATCCTTCTCAGTATTTTCATGGTGGGGCAACTATCCATACAGGTAGGCATCTATCCTCGAAAAAAAGGTTTCACGAAAAGCTAATTTCTGCTAAATGTGCAATTGATAGGTTAAAAAAACATAATAATAATTCAAGATAAAGGATTGAGCTAGCTACATTGATAAAAATTATTCGTATAAAATTCATATTTTTTAAATTAGGTGGCTTTTTCAAAAAGTGGGGCATCTATCCCGGTTTTACCCTACAGGTTATTTAGTTAAGATCTTCTGTAAGGTTGATGACTTTCCCAGATACTGCAAATTTTGAGCAAAATAGACCCTGCTGTATTAAAAATCTCCTTAAAAATTATCTGTAGTTTTTGAACATTATGTTAAAATATAGTTGCTACTTATGCAATAGTACAATACAAACACGCTGTACAGGGAAGCGAAACGCGTTTCCTATTGACCGGTAAGTAGCAAACACGTACCGTGGGTAACGTGTACGGGAAATTACATTAGCAAATTGTACGAAAGTGTGTGCTGTGAGAACTCAGTCCGGGGAGCGTTCTCTGTGAGCCGTTTTTAGTAATAACTAATAAACTTTTGATTAACTAGCTGTTAGTGCTTTGTATTTGGTGTTTGTAAATGTTGTGTAATTATACTTGCTTTTATAATGTTTTGAAATGGAAAGAATTGTGTTTGGGTGTATACTGGGTAAACAAAACAATCGGGATTTATACTAAATACTACTCTATCATATTCAAAATACATACTTCATATTTTATTTAAGCGTCCGCTCATGTTCAATTAGTACAATAAATATTGAACTAATTGTAAGACTTACATGAGACTTACTTAAGAATAGAAGTCAATATCGAAATTGCCTCAGGAAGTTGACAGTGTACCTACATAATTATACATAATTATATGTCACCTACTGCCCAGCGCATCTCACTGCCATATACTCGTAGAATTTGCACGACGACGAGTCTCTCTCTTCTTTCAAGGCTGGGTGACACCCAGTGACGCTATCAAGACTGATAGGGCCAACAGTAATACTCAAAGCGAAAAAAAGACGAGTCTCTCACTTTATTGGTCTTTCCATTTATTTTCAAAACCACAATTATTATTTCTGAACTGCCTGAACAGAACGTGTTGCCAAAATACAAAAAAATATACTATTTAGAAATGACAGTATATACTGAGTGTTGTTGTTTTGTAAGACATTATAAACTAAAAAATCACCGCGACCCATTTATCAATTCCAAAAGGATGGCTATTAAAAGGCTCCTATTAAAACTTCCGCGACACGTAGATGTAGAGTCTGTTCAGTCGGTACAGTCGTGAACATGAGTCTAGTCGGATAATTACATCTGTTTGCGACTGTCTGCGCTCTAACAACTTGAAATAAGTGTCTAAGTACCTACCGCCCATAATGCATGTGTCACGGCGACGTTCACTCGGAGACCGTTTTGATTTAAATTTAGAATCTAAATAACTTTTAAAATGTAGTACGTTAAAAGGATTCTAAATTAAAATTAAGAATCATTTAAACATTTTATTTTTAAGTCTACCCAATATACCTGTTTGAATATAGCTATTTTGATTTTAATTTTAGAAAATTGATTTTGAAATGTTTATTTTAGTTAGAATCGAACGTGTTGGTTCATTCTATTTGACTAAATATCAATGATATTAAGAGCGTGCATAAGGCGAGCAAAAAATCAGATTTCACCCGCGCGCCCGATGAAACAAAATATACACAAAGCCTCGTGTCAGAGTGCGATAGACGATATAGTTTTGAGCGCATTACGAATGTAAAAAAACGACAAATATGTTATTTTGTATATAATTCCGAAACTAAAAGTAATTACATTAAATGCCTAAGCATAGCCTTTACTCATATTTAAATGTAATTAATTATCAAATTTTTGTCTTAATGGTCATAACCATATCGAGTATAAATAGAAAAAATATAAAAATTAGAGGTTACTTCGTGATTATATTTTATCGAGGAAATTTCCTTATTTTATGTTTTTGATAAAGGTCAACCCTTGCAAATATCACGTAGTTTGTCATATATTTTTATTTTAAGATTTGGTCTGGAACTTTTCATGTCAAAACAAATAGAAGATGGTAATTTTGCATTATGCACACTCTTAATAATGACTGCGACTGTCATTTATTTATTTATTTATTTAATAAAGGCATACCAACTAAGTACATTAAAAATATCTACATTACAACATTACCACAAAATTATACAATTATGCACTTAAATTAAAGGTTTGCACAACATCAATATTTATAGAGAGCCATTGTAATCAGACATTAATTATATTTGTATATAATCTAGCGAAAAATAACATTTTGTTACAAAAAAAAAAAACTATTATAAATCAAAGTCCATCAACACTTTAATTATTATTTTCTTAAATTGGCTTAATGAATCTGCGAAGATGTCTATGTCTATATTAAGAAAAACTGCATTTAAATTTTTTTGCATAAGATTAAGCGGTGAGTTATCTATATACTTCGATTTATTATGTATAACATGAAATGGTTTGTATATTCTATAGAAGCTATCCCTGGACGGATATCCCTGGATATTCTAAAATTCATAAAATGACAAACTGTACCAACGCGCAACGCCTGGATAATTATTTTTTGCATCAAATCGATGATTGACCTCTGTTGGTGGTGGGTTCCAATCGTGTAGATGGCCATTTACTTTGAAATATTCTTAATTTAAACTTAGTTTTCGTCTTTAATGCTGTTTTATCCGATGCATTAAGTACAGTCGTGTTCGATGGCGACAAGTAAAGGGGATAATTACACATGCTTGCGTCTGTCGCGTTATAATCACTTGTAATAAGTGCCACCCAGTAAGAATCGACTTGTTGTGTTAGTACGGAGATGGATTTTGTAAAATGTTTTGCTAATTATAAGCATTTTACTGAAAATTATTTGCACAACTATATTAAATATCACTGTGATAAGCCTGTTCAAAATCTGGAGCCGCCAAATACCGAAATTACCGAATATTATAGCTAAATATTACTGAATAATAATGAAATAATAATAAAGCATTGCTATGTTCTTACGCTAAGTAAAGTGACCAGAGCTTCTGGGGTTTAGAGGGTATTGGGGGTAGGGTCGGCAGCCCACTTGCGATGTTTCTGTTGTTGCAGGCTTCTATAAGTTACGGTAATTGCTTACCATCAAGTGAGTCGTACGCTTGTTTAATGACCTAGTTGTATAAATATATATAGTGAGCAAAGAGCTATACAGTCTTATATACACCACCCTAACTTTTTCACGTCTTAAAAAGGGAAAAAAGATAGGTGGAACAAATAAAGGATATCATAAATGATGTTACAATATCTATTATTAAAACATACAAAATATGTTTCTTAAGACGTAATCTTCACATTTTAGCGAGAACTAGCACGGAGCGTGTAATTTTTATGAGTAATGTATGCTAATTCGCTAAACGGAGTGCCGATATTGAGTTAGTATGATTAACGTGTAGTTATTTACATGATATTTACTGTACAATACTCACTTTACTTATTAATGAGAACATTAATGATAAGTCTTAAACAAAGAAAGTTTAGCAATTTCAAAAACATGTTTAATGAGTTAATTAAATCAGATGTATCATCTGCCGAACAATTCCTAGAATTTTCTGTTTTTGAGTAAAACTCCTTTTTAAAGTACTATTAGCATCTACTAAAAAGGGCGGTTTAGCATTGATGTGTTTAATTTTTAGCTACACATTTAAAATTTTCATTAAAAGATTTGTTGAGTAGGTACCTATAGGCTCAAAAAATCCATGGTTTACTTTATAAGTACGTTTGAAGTCATGAAGTCATGAAAAGTAATTTGATTAATGAAATAAATGATAGGAAAATATAAAATGTCTTATTTCATTAATAATTTTTTTTTATTTAAAAAAGATAATAATATATTCGTAGATTAACGAATCACTGTAATTTCAAATTAACGAATTTGAATTACGAGCCATTATCTCATTCTATACAAATACATTTCATTCAAAAAGTGTAATTTGAATTTCGAATTATTCCGTTCTACAAAAATTCGTTTAATTTTTAAGAATCGAACCTTTTGTTTATTCATACATTAAGTTTATTTAAGAAGTGATTTCCATACTTTTAGTCTCCGGGGTCGGAGAGCG
Organism: Melitaea athalia; assembly: GCA_905220545.2. Classification (NCBI taxonomy): domain Eukaryota; kingdom Metazoa; phylum Arthropoda; class Insecta; order Lepidoptera; family Nymphalidae; genus Melitaea; species Melitaea athalia. The sequence continues at coordinate 7,039,536 of HG992199.1, read as the reverse complement.
AGTGCACCTTACGACTTCATTAGAGCGTGTCAAGCGGACAGTCACGACGCGCCCTTGCGACGGAACTGGTCAGGATTGCAGCGGACGATTACACGTAGGTAATCGTTCCAATGCTGGCTCCAATGTACGTATATGTATTTTTATGTTGGCGATAGTTTGATCAAATATTGAACTTGGAACATTGGAGAAAGACTAAATGAAAGTTGGGATAACCTTCGTTGAACGGTTTTTTTAAAAAGAGTTCATTTTAAAGCTTAAATGCAGATTTGGTTTTAAAGGATATAATAATGTTAGTCTTATGTATTTTAAATGTCGTTAATTATACCCTATAATTAATAAGAATTTTTACAAAATTATTTTTGTAATGAATTTTGAAAATAAATACGTAAATATTGTCCAATTAACTGATTAGTTATTGAATAAAAATTTAAATTGAATGAGCAAATTGAAAAACATAATTACGTACCGATTAATGCTTATGTCCTAAGTAAATAAAAATCGTTTTAAAAGTTTCCTGGAAGAGATCGGTATAAGTGATAATATCTTTGCTTACTTATATCAATTTCATCAATTTGTATTTACATTTTAAAACATTTTGATGCTCGCAAATATTGAACAAAAAAAAAAAGCCTTTTATGGTCTCACCTAATCAAGCAAACAAAAAACAAACACACAGTAAGCTATCAAACTCGCCCGTTCGAACGAGGCTCGGTGTATAGTGGTGAGATCCTAATGGCACACCCCGATGATATCTCACGGATTAAAGGAAATAATTACAAAAGATTCGCATAACGATAGCCGTTTCGCCTTTACTATAAAAGGTTAGAAATACACTAGATACCTACTTTGATTTCGTGTTTATTTGAATAATTCTTGTATTCCTGTATTTCAATTAACTTGTGTAAGATACTGGATAATCGCTTAATTTGCATTTTATGTTAATATTAAATGTATTGCTTTTAAATGTTGTGAGTGTTAAAAAATAAAATATTGAATGGATTTTGTTTTTTTATTTTTTTATTCTGAAATCGATACTAAAATTGAAAGTTTGATTTTGTAGGTTCGTTTATTTAAATGTAATATTATTTGTAGGATCGATTATATAATTGTTATGAGTTTCAAGTTATTTTCGAGTTCCAAAATTGATTTATATTTTGAAACAGGTTATTTCTAGACGGATTTTATAAGAATCTATCGGTTTCTGTTCATTGTCATCGGTAATTATTCGTCAAACAGACAAATAATTTTACGAACATTTTAATTTCTACATAGTAATTTACTCGGTTACTTATTGAAGCAAAATGTTAATAACAATTTAACATTAAAAATGTTGTGAAATACTTAACTTAAGAGTGTGCATAATGCAAAATTACCATCTTCTATTTGTTTTGACATGAAAAGTTCCAGACCAAATCTTAAAATAAAAATATATGACAAACTACGTGATATTTGCAAGGGTTGACCTTTATCAAAAACATAAAATAAGGAAATTTCCTCGATAAAATATAATCACGAAGTAACCTCTAATTTTTATATTTTTTCTATTTATACTCGATATGGTTATGACCATTAAGACAAAAATTTGATAATTAATTACATTTAAATATGAGTAAAGGCTATGCTTAGGCATTTAATGTAATTACTTTTAGTTTCGGAATTATATACAAAATAACATATTTGTCGTTTTTTTACATTCGTAATGCGCTCAAAACTATATCGTCTATCGCACTCTGACACGAGGCTTTGTGTATATTTTGTTTCATCGGGCGCGCGGGTGAAATCTGATTTTTTGCTCGCCTTATGCACGCTCTTAAAAGGTTATCTTTTATAAAAGTATAGTTCTAAAGGTATTTTTAAATAAAGCTACAATAGACTGTGTGAAGTTGTCGATTGATAAAACGACTAACCCCACAACGAAGTACAAAACCTTACCTTAACAAGCTGTAGAGATCGCGATATTCTAGAACTTACTGAAAATATATTATTATTTATGATTGTGTATTGTATCATTTAATTCTTGAAATAACTTTATATCTGTAGGTATTCTCATATTTATTTGGTAGTCAACCAGATACTTATAAATTATCTATACAAATATTATAAAGTTGAAGAGTTTGTTAGTTTGAACGCGCTAATCTCAGGAACTACTGGTTCGAATTGAAAAACCTTTTTTGTATTAGATAGTCCCTTTATCAAAAAAGGCTAAGGGCTATATATAATATTTTAATATATTTTCCCTCAAATTAACGCGGGTAAAACCTCGGGGAACAGCTAGTTTTAATTAAAAAGTTAGTTTTGGTTGGGTATAGGCACAGGGTATGGGGGTGTAAATGTAATGAAATAAATATAATGTTCTAATAAAAACATTATATTTATTTCATTACATTCACATAGAAAAATTATACTATAAAACTAGTTACTTTTGTTTGTTATTATTTTTAATATTAATTATTACATTTGAAGTAAAAAACTAAAAGGTTAGCAATAGAGGGAAAAATAATAAAGAAAAACATTTCACAATTTAATGTCTTTAATACACAAAAAAATTAATATTTTTATATTAAATGTATATTGATTACATTATGTCAGGTCGTACTCATAATCCTTTATAAAAGACTTATAACTTATAATGTTTATTCATATCGGCTTAATGTATAAAGGTAACAGGTTTCGCAATAATCGTGCAACTATCTCACGAGCATCGTCGTGGCACGCGACAATGTCTAATTTGTAATTACGAGCATCGCACTTATTATTGCAAGATTATATAAAATTATTTTTATAAAAAACAAATTTAATGTTGCAGTGGCTGTCAACTCTTTTTGTTATAGGGAACTTACTGCAATTGATATTTTGAAACTATCTGTATTTCGGAGACGCGCGGACGTTCCGTTTATGATATCTTCACATTCTTTTTGTGTGTTATGTTAATCTAAGTGTCACTATAGAATTAATACTCTTATAGCGTATATTATATGTTATACTCATTTCTAGGTGCTTTTTAAGCCTATTTAAATAAAGTAATTCTTGATTTCAATATTTTCCTATCTTTATTATATGTACATAGATGTGGTGAGATGATATGAGTTTTCTTTTATTTTAATAATTCTCACTTCTATCGCGTCCACTAAGAGTGTTTAAGTAACCACCAATTTATTTCATCATGCCATGCAAACCGCGTTCGTCACACCAGAGTATCCTGGTCGAGTAATCATTTAATTCACAAGGATCAGGTGCAGCCGAGCGAACCAGTAGTGAGCCGGTCGCGGGACTCGGGCGCTGCTGGACCGGGTGACGAAGCTGCTGACTGTCTTCTGTCTGCGGGCCACATGGCCTACCAGTGGGGCCAACTAGTGGGTGCCGCGGTGGTTGACCATTTTTGATCTGCAAACGCACTGGCCTGTATCTTCCTGTGCTGGTTACCCTGCTGGTAAGTTACGAGCCTCATGGTATGCAAACGACGCGCCTATGCCATGGTGGTGAGTTGATGTTTCGGAGATAGCGAACGTAGTGCTTCCTCTCTGATGTTTGTTTGGACTAAGCCAACGTAGCGTCTATGGTTTATTGTGTATTCTTTTATGGTGTAAAACGATGACTATTTGTCTTTAGTGTTTTACAACTAGAGTATTATTTATGTTCTCAGACGCAGATAGCAACAATGACGATTCGGAGTCTACGCCTGAACAAGCAGCCTCCTATGACGATGTGCAGGCTACAGACGAGATGACGACTGACCCAACGCCTAGCACCTCCAGAGCTGCGGATCCTCTCCAAATCCAGGCAGAGGAGGACGAGAACGTCCTCCAGTCAGGAGAGGCCGTGTTAGCATATATGGACTTTTTATAATAAAACCTCTTTTTATAATTCTTATAAAAAAAGTGATGTGACGGTTCTCTTTCGAATTTTGTTTGAGCACAATGGTGTGATATCTAGGATGAAGTATGCTCTGGATTTGCTACGCAATTATTATTACCGCGTGTGAACGAAACCACAACATACGAAAACTGTAAGGAGTGAAAAGGACACAAACAACATTTTTTGTCTTTGTCAGAGTTTCTGTTGGTCACAACTGAAGTTGCGACCAACAAATCAGTTGAGACCGATATTTACTTCGTGAATTTATGTGATTTAAGTGATTTACAGTAATTTAAGTGATAAAACTACGACGTAGTTGAGTGTTCTATAAGACTTATCACGGTTATATGTTATATAATCGGCTATGAAAGCCGTACTGAGCAGAAAATACGAGACATAACCTTTCATACGTAAGTACAATTTTTTTGATAAAAATATCTCTTGTTGGGCAAAAATATTAACAGAATGAGAGTTGTAGCATAGTTACAAGTTATTATAAATAGAAATAATGTATGAAAATGGCATAATTATCATCATAATAACAAATATATTAACCAACCAAATTAAGTGGTAAGCTTAATTTGTCATCCTCGAAACAAACTTCAGGCTGGTCCGCCATTTTTAACTACTTTATAATTTGATCAGGTTATAGATTTTTTAGGGATACTAGCTGAGGTTACTGATAAATTACCCTAAAAGTGGGGTATTTGTTATTCAATCTTAAATTTCCTATTACTTAATGAAACTGTTGTTACTTGTTACAGATTTCCAAAGGACTCTGCAATTCGCCAATTACGGATTCCTGCCACTGGGCGACAAAATTAAATATATTCAAAGGACAATAAAAACTAAAATTTGGAGTAACTTGTTTCATTTTTTATTCATTATATGCTAAAGAAGTTCCTTTCAACTCCCCGGTTCGACTAAGAGATAAACAGAACATTTTTTCATGCCACATCTTACAAAATCAAAACTCAAGTAAAAAGCACAATAAAATAAAAAATCGAAAAACCCGACTGTGTAAAATAAAAACTTAAAACAAAAACAAGTGCGATTTTAACAGTCACGACCCAGTATAACTATTAGAAAGAATATAGATTGATTTTAAATAATAATATGGGTCCTGACCAGTCCCGACTGTTAAAATCGTTTTTTTTTTTTCAGTTTTAACGTTTTTATATTTTTTAATTAATTTACTTTATTGTAAACTTTTAAGTTCTTGTTTGCAGTTTCTTTGTTTTACCTCAAGACCATTTACAGTTAACAGACCCGTAGAAATATCAGGTGTTACTGGTTTATCGAAAATTCCTGAAGAATACGGGGAAATTTTGGTAGGGCTGGCAACCCTGACATCTTATATACTTTTATGTTTGTCCCTTTCGGGTGTGGCACGCTTGTCACATCCAGAGTATACTTCATCCTAGTGTGATATCGAATTAGATATAAATTGGTGGTTATTTTGCTTGGTTAATGAATTATTTTGTGAATGTAAAATTAGATGTAAAATAATGTTGAATAAGTAAATTGTGATAGTTTGAGATATTATAAACTTAATAATTGTAATTTTCGTGATTTGTGTTTTATTTTAATAAATCTCACTCCTGGTTTCTAACAATATGTAAATAAATATTGAACATTACTTTAGTTTTTTTGGACGAGTACGACTTAGATTAAGATATGTTTTAGTATTATTTCTTTCTACCGTATATGTAAGTTGCACGGACCGGCCTCATCAAAGTAAGTTTACTGAAATTTAAATGTAAGATAACATAACTTTTAAATTATCACAGAATTTGTAATCTAATTATGTACGTAGCGCGTTATTTACATGTTTTTTTATTAAATTAACATACATGCCTCAGGAATGGGTTAATAAAAGTTAGATAAATCGTAATGAGTTACTTTTCCATTTGTAATGAGTGGAAATGACTCTATTGCAGATAAATATATGGATACGTACCTGGAGAAGTACCTTTACCGTACAGAAGGTCATAACCAAATACAAGTAGTGCACAGCAGGAAATTTCCACCTCAAAATATGGAGCAGCCCGACTGGGGTAGTATCTCGACCTTACAGAAGACCACAGCTAAATAATACTGTTTTCAAGCAGTATTGTGTTCCTGTTGGTGAGTAAGGTGACCAGAGCTCCTGGGGGGATTGGGGATAGGGTCGGCAACGCTTCTGGTGTTGCAGGCGTCTATAGGCTACGGTAGTCACTTACCATCAGGTGAGCCGTAGGCTTGTTTGTCGACTTAGTAACATAAAAAAAGGTCATAACCAAATACTTACAAGTAGTGTTGTTTCCTTTGAACGTAGCCAGAGCTCCAGGGGACGGTCGTGGGCTGGGTCGGCGAGGCATGGTCGATGTTCTTGATGTTACATGTGTCCATTGGCTACAGTATCCACTTACCATCAGGTGGAGTGTAATATTAAAAATATAATCAATTTATAGCGATCGCTACTCTTGAAGAGATTGTTATCTATCAATTTGCAAAGAAGCCTATCTCTTCTCCTATTTCTTGTAAAAGAAAAAATATTCCACCGTGTCCGTGTTGTCCCCGTAATGAAACATTCTCACGCTGCTCAATATATTTATTCAAAAGTAATAAGATAAATTAAAATACATAGTAAATTTCCAAATAGAGGAGTGCAATAAATTTCGTAATCGGCCATTCTAGTATTACGTAGATGCATTCATTACCGGATACAATAATATCTAATTCACCATATCACTAAAGACACATAATCTGCATAATTTAAATAACGTAAACTAAGACTTAACACGAATCTGAGAAATGGAACGGATGGGATGATAATGGAACGTTTTGTTAATTACACGCGCTCCGGAGGCGCATAAAATGTCTTAATTGTTTTGATTAAAACACCATCCTCCGGGCGCTATCAAATACACAATTAGTGCTTCTGTTGCTTTTGTGTTCTAGTTTATAAGCTTAAGCGGGCTTTAATATTAAAAGCAATATATTATTAATGCCAAGGGGATGCGACAAGATGACCAAATGAAGGAGGCATAGACGGAAACAAAAGGTCGTGGGTTAAAACGGGAAAAAAGAAAAATTGCTAATTCTATTATATTATATGAGACTAATGAGTAGGTATGCAAAATCTAGCGTTTTACGCATTTTTTTAAGAATAATTTGAAACAAGAAACAAACGAATTTACTTAAACTTTTCAATTTAGAATACTGCCTAAATTTTTTGAATGGCGTTGTAATAATTACCTTATGCGTATTGAAATAGTTTTCAATTTTTTAAAGACTTGTTAGTTCTCGAGAGCTTCACGACAAATAACTAAAGATACCAAAGTTGTAGGAGAACTAATTTGCCTTCTCTTCACAAGCATGCTACGCTTCGACAACCTTTCTGGTGTACCTAGTTGGAGAAACATGGAAAAAGAGGTTTATGCCTAGCAATGGTAAGTTAAAGGCTGAATCGTAGTAAATGTCACTAACACGCTAAATTCTACTACCTTACACCATTTACTACGAAACAGTCAAATGTCAATCAGAAAGTTTAACCATCGCAATTAGAGAGTATAAAATTTGACACGTAACATATACTTATATGAACATTCCTTTGAGATTAAGTCATTAGCTTTAGCAGGCTTCATTTTATGATGTCAACGTTTATTTAAGTGATATTCAAGATTTTGCAACTTAATCTGAGTTTGTTTAGGTTCAAATTTGATTACAAATAACCTCTTTTACGACGAACGAAATTAATGTAGTAAGTATTTTCAAATAATACTAATTGTGACAGCGATTTTGTACGCGATTGTCTTCCATTTCTGTAAGGTTTTAAATTAAAATGAGTCGTACGTCCAAAGATCCGTCCTAAATACTGGGTTCTAAATTATTTTTATGAGTTGTTGATTATGAAGTATTGACGAGATTTGAGACTTCTTCTTATATTTTATTACTTATATTTTATAAAACTATTTGATTTTTTGTTTACATCTTCTTTGTAATTCAAATAAAAAAGAAAGTAGTGGCGTAACATACTAATCATAAGGTTAAAAACAGATTACGCAATGAAAACTGATCATAATAAATTACCAAGTTGGTCATCTTCAACTAAGTATTATTATGTATATTATGTCTTCAACTAAGTATATTACTATATAATATTTATGTTACACTCATTACTATAGTAGGTATGTAAATATTCGTGAATTCATTAAAGGCGCGCTACATGTAATTATTATCATGCCGTAAAGAGCTTGCACTTTGCAATTAGCTTCACTACATCTTGTGTCGACACTGAAACATGAGGCATTTCGAACAAGAAAAAGAAATATAATTGTGTTTGCACTTACATCGAGAAGTATTACAACGAAGGTAGATAAAAAAATAGTCAAGTAGATACGCGCTATCAAAGATTACTCAAAAAGTCCTCATCAGGTCTCAATCAAATTGAAATGGAACCACAAAACAACCTTTCGATTTGAAAAGATAATTCTTTTTATCGAAATTGGTACACCCAGTAAAAAGTACATCGAGGAAACAATAGTCAAGCATATACTCATTATTAGCGATAACTCAAAAAGGAGTTGTCAGATTGCAGTCGAATTTAAATGGCACCACATGACATGCAACATCATGCATAAAAAAATATTGAAATCGATCCACAAAGTTAAAACTTCTGAGGAAACATACATTAAAAAAATACAGTCGAATTGAGAACCTTCTTCTTTTTTGTATCTAAGCTATGGTGATTGCTTACCATCAAGTGAGTCGTCTTTGCCGACCCAGTTGTAAAAAAAAAAGTCTTCACTCGGCCCTCAGTAAGATCAACAAATAGAATCGCCAAGATCACGAAAAATATCTATAATATGACCTATACAAACATTTGCTATGAGCGGAACTCGCAACAGTAAGCGTAAAATTTTCTGTAACCATTGCACCCTAGCTATCTGTTTAAAAGAGCTCCTTATCTGTCGAACAAACAAACTAAAGCTTTTCGCTATAAAATATTTGTAAACTTAAGATTAAATTGTGTGTCGAAAATTTATGCATTATTAATAGCGGTTGTGTAGTTTAGTAATTTTAATCAAAAATATTATACATTTTCTTCGAATTAGCATCAATAAAATTGTCATAAAATTTTATTTGATATTTAGTTTAAAAATTATATATTCATGAAATGACAACTAATTAAAAATATTTGTAATACTACATTTTTACATACAACGCGGATATAACCTAGTTATTGCAGACATAACTAGTGATTTCCTCCGGCTTCACAAAATCGAAAAATAATGGGAAAAATATGAGTGCATTAAGCACAACCTAATTGACTGTCTCTTTTACTGAATTGCTCTAAGACTATTAAAATTTTCCTGTATTTTTTTTTGATACAAACTTATCCTGACTTTCAAGTAGGTATGTGGTATAAAAAATCGTGCAATCAATCTAGCAATGATCTCACAATCACTCAAAATTTGATTTTCTCTAGTAGGTACCTACACATAAACGTAGATGTATTATAAAGGTAACTTTATACTATTACATAGTATTACTACGACGAATTTGAAGACATGTGACGTCATAATTTTCTCCAAAACAAAAATAAACACAAGTTCTTTAAGCAAAAAAATTGCATAAACATTTTTTAAGTATCTGTTATAGGTAAAATAATAAAAAACTAAATACGTGCATGTTTTAAAGCACTATTTTTACGTACGTTTCATCTCGGCTAAGTGCGGGTCACGCTGCCTCCAGTCAGCTAATTGCCGTGACTGAACCAATATTTGACATCAATTAAATATATTCTTTAATTATTAGGATGGAATGTCGGGCGCCAGTGTTGTCTGTTTACATTGCTAGAAAGAATTTACCACAGAGCTTCTTATAAAAAAATGTTTTATAATTATTTTAGATCGTATGTCATACTGTTGAGTTTGTTCATATTGTGTCTAATTATTTGATATTATAATTACACATGTAACTTAAATGTACATCACTAACTTATATTACAAATTTAATCTTATATTTACTAAAACAATAAAACTGTAGTAATTCCAATTCTATAGACAAATATAAAATATTTAGAGGAGTCTCTATGATCGATACAAAGATCAAAACTGGAATATTTGTCTGTCTGACTCTGTCTTGGTCGCAAACACACCGAAAATCCGAATGAATTTAAATGAAGCTTGACACGACTGTTAGTCTATACTTTGAGCTTTGAGTTAGTTTATATAACATTGGATACACTTTATCTCGAAATTAATTATGAATTCCCTCCGAAGGGTTCGAAATTCACTAAATATAATTGCGAAAATAAAGTAACTATTCGCTTCATCCTGTAATATCCCACTGTTGGGCATAGGCCTCTTTCCACATGTAGGAGAAGGATCGGAGCTTAATCCACCACGCTGCTTCAATGCGGGTTGGCTGATATATTCCCTACTATGAGTAACGATCGCTATCAGGTGTACACGAACCGGGACCGACGGCTTAACGTGCTCCCCGAGGCACGGTGGGGAGACCCACAAGGACTGCACAAACACCCAGACTACGGCAAACATCTGTATGGCCAATACAAATGTTTGTCATGTGCGGGTATCGAACCCGCAACCGCCAGCGCAACAGCCACAAACCAGTGCTGTGACCGTTGTGCCAACGCGTCGTCGCAAAGTAATTATAAAGAGGAACAATTCGTTTGTAGTCAGTAAGCACCTCACACGTAGGTACAACCGTCTAGAATTTACATAGGCTATATATCATGTCAGCATTTTGTTCACATAAGAAATGAAGCGTAAACAAATTAAATTAAAATTATCGAAAATTAACCTGTTTCATAGAGGTGAGATGTCGCGCCGACGGGAGCTATCAACTCCTATATAATGCCACAATCAGAATAGTGTAAATCTCTTTGATTTATTATGTAGATTAAAATACCAATATACAATTTATTTAAACACTTAAGCATTATTTATCAACTTCACATTTAAATAGTAAATGATGTGTGAAAAATTAATATTGACTTTATTTTGTGTAGTCAAAAGTAATGCTGTTTACAACTAATGTTGACATTGAGGCCCAATATGGATTTCCAACGTCTTACGGCACTGTAGAGCAGTGATTTAATATACCTCTTCTAAGGTCTCCTAAAAGCTGAGATTATAGTATCCTTCTAATAGATACTAATATTATTTCTTTTTTAGTAAAACAATCAACATATCGTAAAAAACACAGTGTTTGTATATATACATGTACTTCACTTCAGCCTATCACAGTCCACAGCTGGACATAGGCCTCCCCAAGTTCGCGCCAGACATCCCGGTTTTCCGCAACCTCATCCAGCCTACACCGGCAATCTTACGTAGATCGTCGGTCCAGTATATACATGTACATATTATACGAACACATATAATTCGGTATTATTCGTCTTTATAGATGTATATGTACTATTAAATTACGGCGTTTCTTAAATACAAGCGAATATTTATTATTTTTTAATAAACTTTTTGGTGCTATATTTTAAAAAATCTCGACAGTCTGTAGTAAACTAATAATATCCTACTTAATACGTTTTGTAAAAATTTACAAAGCATAGTGCTCAAGATCATTATAATTTTTTCCTATCAAAGAGATATTAAAGGGATTCGTTAAAGTGAAGCATAAATCTTAACAAATAGCACTATTACACAATAGCATTCTATTCATCAATTGACCACAAAAGTGGATATTTTGGTAAATCTTCAAGGTGGTCTATTATGAGGTAGAGAAACACATTGCCCTACGGTCAGTGAAGGTACTGAAATTAGCTACTTTTGTCCAGATGTGTCCATTGTGTGGCACGGGTCAAGTCGGACTGTTTTTATTGCTACCTCTTGTATTCTTCAGTTTTTTTTAAAGGTACATATATTAAATTAGCGATATTATGGATTTTTAGTTTATACTTATTAAATTGTATTTTGATAGTTTTGACGATTTTAAGATGGATAAAATTAAATTATAAGTCAAAACTGTCATAAAAGCTTTTATTATGTAGTTGATAGCATATCTAGCTCAAGGAACGGATGAACCTTCTAAATTATTAAGACGTTTGGTATGAGTTTATTTTTCAGGGTTTGTGTTCGTGTCAACAGCGCGTTAGTCTGTTTTGCCACTAATATTTTGATAAATAATTTTAGAATCTAATAGAGTACTAGTAGGTACTATCCTTAGTACATATTTTTCACCTGATTAGTATCAAGCTAATTTTCCGGGAGTAGCTTCATTTTGATGAGACGAACAAAAAGTTCCTAAGTAACAAAAAAATCAGAAAAAGAAATCAATTTTTGTCATCAAAAATTATTACTAACCAGCTGATTTTTTTTCTTTTAGTTAATTAATATTTATATAATTTGATGGTAATATTGTCCTCCAAATTGCGTGGTACCTACGTTATCCCGGTCCTACGCTCACTGCTGATCTACCTCCTGCTAACTCCATTATCTACCACAATCGAGAGTTTTCGAAGAGGAACTTTTTGTTCGTCTCATCAAAATGAAGCTACTCCCGGAAAATTAGCTTGATAGTAATCAGGTGAAAAATATGTACTAGGGATCCCGTGCTATACATTTTATATTTTCAAGAATATCTAGCAAAATTTTTAAATAAAACGAGACTAGGCTACCATAATATATAGGTGATTAATACTAAGAGCGTGGGCGCCGATAAGCAAACATCTCAGTAGAGCCGCTTCGGAATTAGTCAAAGGCTTGTCTTATTTGTCTTCACCAAACATCGGCTACCGGTAGCATTCTGTAGAGGCTTTAATCTCCAACTTAGACGTAATGAGAATAAATTAGTTTTCTTTTTATGGAAGTACCATATATCTGTAGATAAAATAATCTGAATAAAAATATATATAGTTGTCTTAATTTAGTTAATAATGTCAGTATTGGTTTATTATATCCTGTTGTGGTTTACCGTTTGATAATAAGTTTTTATGGTTTTTAATTCCTATTCTTTGCATACATTTATAACATACTAGCTTCTGCGCGCGACTTCGTCGGCGTGGACTCCGCTCCTATTGGTCTTAGCGTAATGACACATAGCCTATAGCCTTCCTCAATAAATGGGCTATCTAACACTGAAAGAATTTTTCAAATCGGCCCAGTAGTTCCAGAGATTACCGCGTTCAAACATACAAACAAACAAACAAACAACCAAACAAACAAACTCTTCCGCTTTATATATTAGTATAGATAAGGAAGTAATTTTGTGCAAATTTTCCGTTCGTAACTTACGTGTTGTACTTATTACGTCATTAAATTAATATTGTTGTACTGTGGTGGTTTAGTTGTTATTTTATGAATAGAATTTTTTAAAATTAAAGTTTTTTCTTATAACACAAAAACCTCCACCAGCTATTTGTCATTTTAAAATGATTTTTAAATAAATAACAAATAGCGTGTCAGAGGCGTGAAATAGTTTTATTTTCTATCATAATTCACTTTACACCGTGAAGGGCGCCATGTGGCGGTCATTTCGCTTGGATCTTTGGGGTATGTCCGAAGTAGTAGTATAGACAAAATATTAAGATAAATATACAACCAAGACTTTCAAGTAAATATTGCGTTAAATGTATTTATTTGTTGAAAACAAGAATTTTAACTTGTTTAACTCATAGGAAACTATTTAGAAAACGTATATATTTATTTCTTTTGAGTTATGACTGAAACTATTTGCATTGAAATATTACAAAAATCATTTTTCTTTGAACTGTTAGCTGTAAAATGTAAAAAAATTTATATGCCTTATTAGTAAAACCAAGAAATACCACTGGCCATCAAAATCGATCTATATCGATTTATATTATCTATGCCTATTATTCCATATACTACAATTATCGGTTCAAGAAACGACCAACTGTCCATCGAAACGGCGACATCAAATAAAATTCTATTACAAAGGGAACACAATGGTAAATTTGTTTTTAATGAATAGCCCACGCCTACTTCGCCTTTATTCTTCGATTGCCTTTGAATTGGAGAGTTCGAGACGACAAATGTCTTTAAATATCATCTTCTTCGATGCTAAGCTTGTGAAATATTGTATTTTCTCTAATTGAAATGAATTAGGAATATGTTTAACATTTAGTTCTTAATTTATTCTAACTTGTACTTCAATTGTTTTTGAATTTTTTGTGATACACACACACGCACACACACACACACGCACACACACACGCACACACACACACACACACACACACAAGTGCATTCGCGTACACACGCACGTGTGCTTGGACGCATGCATTTATATGCATAGATGTAAGGAAAAAGTTCATTTTGTCTCTTCTAATTATTTAGGTCCTTAAATAAGAGTCAAAAAAGTAGGTAAGTTAAAAATAAAATATTATGTTAAAAATACCTACCTATTAAATATATTTAGGTATATATTTTATTATTAATAAATATGATGACAAACAGCAAGACGCAAAGTGTATGCTAATGGTGGTTTAAAATTTAAATCGTTTTAGAGAGACTCAGCAGTCAGTACCGAAGAGCAAATAGAGAAGTTTCCTTAACTTTGTCAATGTAAATTCTAAGATAACAAGCACGATCCTTCAGAAGCCTTTGTTTGTTCAAGAAAAATTTAATGATCCTTTTGAAAGGAAAATGATTAGTATTTTAACAAGCGTTAGCTTTGGTTTTGTCTGTATCTAAGTTTAATTTTTTTTATAAAAAGTATAATAAGTAAACCCTATAAACTTTAATTTGTTTTAAATTATAATTTTAGTAATTGTAATCGTAAATATGACTTATTGATTGATTAAAAAAAACTTTTTTTATTTTAGGTAAGTATTACCATTTTTCTTGTCCATTTTTGTAGTTTGTTTATCTAACACTTCACGACTAATAGGTTCCTATATCTAATAAAATAATCCATTAATACGACATTTTGATCATTATTTTAAGTTGTAATTTCGCTACGTTTTAATTAAAATACAGTCCTTTATAAACGGCAATAAATATTATTTTGAAGATAAGTCACTTTTTTAATTCAAATTAATAATTAGTCAAATTAATAATAAGTCACTTTTTGAATTCAAAGTTAAAATACTTTCGAAAGCATGAAAATTTTAAAATACAAGACATCAAAATGGCGGATCAGGAGCCATTTTGCGTTCGCAATTTTAATTGGAATGATAAAAGGATGTTTTTCGTGGAATATTTTAAGGGAATGCGGTCGTGAGCGGCAAAAAGTTTTATCTGTTCGACGATTAAAATTCCATTTTGAAATGGAACAAATAGGAACTTTTTATCGGCCACGCCTGCGCTGTCACCTCGCCGGTGATACCAACATGGCGGACGAGACGTAAATGTGTGGTAATTAGTTTCTTCTTTTTGAATGTTAAGTTTTTTGTTACTTTGTAAGCTTAGTTGTTTATATATGAACTAAACGCCTTACACGGTTTTTACAACATCATTCATGGCGACAAGCCGACAATACATACCTACTGTATGTATAACATTCATAGCTGGTACATCTTGGACAGTGTACTTCTTAACTTTTAGACTAAATAGTTTTAGTTGCTTTAGTTGCTAGAAATTATTAAACTATTTTTGGAAAAATGTTTTGACGAGTACCATGCAAAACTATCTACAAAGAGTTCCTATATTATAATACAAAAATTGCAACTGATCGTAGTATAAATTATTAATATTTACCATATATTTTTTTAAAAGGGTGCCAAACTAAGAACCCCGTTCGTATCATAATTGAAAGATATATCGCAACGCCATTAATTAAACGTAACTTCACACTAAAGAAACATTAGATGTTTAAGAAAAATAAATGTTACCACTAAATCATAAGCGTATTTTACAAATAGGTCCATTAAAATCGAACTAAATGACGTTGCACATAAAAATATCAACCGATTCATTTAGAGAACAGATGTAGATCATTGTAATGTATAAATCAACGTGGAAGTCGAGTAGGATTTATTTTTAGACCTATTAGTAAATAAAAATATAAGTGTTTTTATTTATCACTAGCTTTACGTTCGATGTCTTGTCTTGTCTGTCGATTACACTATTTTGGCAGTTGCTTTTTTCCCGTTAAAACATAACCTATGTTAATCAATGTCTGATATTCCCATTCTCATATTCCCATAATCTTGATCGATTGCGATTCTAAATTAATTGATTTAAAATTTCCAAATATCTAGGCACAGTGTCTTATGTCTTATAATCCTCATAGTATCTTAGTTAAAATGACTTTTTTGGCATTTTATTGATTTCCATTTGTTATTTTGATTTATATTTCGATTTGTTTACAATGATTTAGCAACGCTTTAATATCAGCTGCTAGTCTTTAAGATACTGTAAAAGATTAATAAAAAAATAGACAACCAACAAACAATCGACTTAATAAGTAAATAGTAATTATAAACAGATTTCCAGATATTTTAAGTAAGCTGTAAGTGAATTTAATTTAAAAAAAGAAGAGTTAAAAAAGTTTTAACTGACGACCTATTTTCTCAACATATACATACCCAATTAATTAAATTTTATTATTTTATTATCGAATCGAGATAGAGAAGATATATTCGTAATTTGAAAAATATTAACTGTGAACGAAGTAGCCGTCAATCTATACCGGATGTACGTACCGGGTCTATTAATGCTTAATTTATTTAACTTTGGAGAACTAGAGTAACTTATACTATCTAAAACTTATCTGGCGTTCACATGCCACCAAACCTTGAGTTTCGACCACGCATTATTGGGTCGATATTGACACTAACATTTAAAAAAAAATTGCGTGCGTACAAAGTACACATGTCAGAAGTAAAAGTTCTTTGGCAAAATAATTAAAAAAAAACAATTCAAAAAAACTAATTAAAAAACTTAATTTAAAATACAAAAAGAAAACTGATTAAAAAAAAAACAAAAGCCAACGTCACGCGGTGTTCCCAGGCGGTCACCCATCCAAGTGATGACCGTCTGACGCTGCTGCGTTACCGGTCGCTCAAATTTTACCCCCCATGCGCCTAAAGATGTTTTATTTCAAAAATTGTTCTAACGTTCTGTTTGTCCTTAACAGGTAGGTACCTACCTAATAAAATGAGAATGGAATTCGCATTATTAGGTAGGTACAACTCAAATACTACTCATCAGCTCTCGCTTTTAAATGAGATATTATACGATTACAATACGATACGATTCAGCCTGTAATATCCCACTGTTGGGCATAGGCCTCTTCCCCATGTAGGAGAAGGTTAAGAGCTTAATCCACCACGCTGCTCCAATGCGGATTGGCGGATATATTTCCTACTATGAGAAACGATTGCTATCAGGTGTACATCATAACAACTGGGACCGACGGCTTAACGTGCTCTCCGAGGCACGGTGGGGAGACCCACAAGGACTGCACAAACACCCAGACCACGGCAAACATCTGTATGGCCAATACAAATGTTGTCATGTGCGGGGATCGAACCCGCAACCACCCGCGCATCGGCCAATCGCAATCCAGTGCTCTGGTGGCTCTGACCGCTGCGCCAACGCGGCGTCGCGGGATATTATAACAAGCTTTCAAATAAAAGAACCATTTAAATCGGTATACAAAGTAAGAAGTTATAAAAGTTGAAAGCCATTAACCCTAAAGAAGAAGAAGAAGTTATGACGTTACACAACACAGATAAAACTGCTGATTTAGAAATTTCCTCCTTTGTTTGAAGTTGGTTAAAATATCGTAATAAAATTAAGACTGATTGCAAAAGCTGAAAAGATAACGATATCGTCTCTCGTGCTTTTGATTCCCGCAAGCAGATAGGTACTTTTTTACACAAATATAATTTTGGTATGGGTTTCTTTCTTTATGTGTCCTCTATCGACTCATTTTTGTTTTGTTTTTGGTTTTTATATATCTAACTAACATAAACAAGCGTATGGCTCACCTGATGGTAAGCAAATACCGTTGCCTATAGATGTATGCAACACCAGAAGCATCGCAAACGCGTTGCCGACCCTATCCCCAATTCCCCCTCAGGAGCATGTTAAATCATGGAGTATGTTAAAACATTGGACCCGGTTGTCATCATAAGCATGATACTTTTGGTTGTTATTGGTTACTGGTATGATCCACCAATCCACAGTGTAGCAGCGTGGCGAATTAGGTTTTAACCCTCCTCTTATATTATGGAGAGTTAGTCTTTGTCACGCTGTGGGAAGTTTATATGTTATTTCAATTTAGTTTAGCTCAATATCGTAATCCTTTTTTCGAATCTTTATTTTAATTCAATTTGTGAGAACCTTATTTGACTTTATTATTAAATAAATACAGTTAATGTATACATTAAAATGGTCAGCGGTGTATACAAATAAACTCATTAGAGTTTTTATCGTAAATAAATACACAAAAAACATTCTTAAAAACTTTGTACGAAATAATTAATAAAGAAGTAATTAGTTGCTCGCGCTTAAAGCTTATATTAATTATGTTTAATTTAATAACTTAAAGTTACATTAATAATAATGAAATCATTACTCCTTTTTAGAACATTCGTAATGAATCATCTTTCGTATCGTTATAATTAAACCGATGTAGGAAAATGTCAATTAGCGGTCGTTTTGGCGGGTCAAATTTTTTCCTATATTAAAAAAAAATATGATTTATGACATATGGTGTAACACGACTCGTTATGAGGTTACAAATTGTCTATGCCTCGGCTTCGTTAATAGACAGATCACTCGCTAGTGATGGGAGCTGGTCGATAAGACTATTGTAACGTTTTCTATGAAATATCTATTGTTTATCGATATTTAATTTAATGTTTCTTTAGAGTTTAAAGTTGTACTTTAAGCTTTCGTTTTAAATAAATATGTATATTCTATAACTTATCTTAAATAAGTACCTACAACATTTTGTTTTCGTTTAAGCATTTTTTTTCTTATTCTAGTTAGCATATAGTGTATTTGTTTTCTTTTAAAGCTAAATGGAAGCTATGCAAGGCTCACATCAAAAAAATATTAAATATGCTAAATAAAATGTCAAAATATCGATGGTTATGAACTCACAAACCCTAACATTTACGGTAAAAGATACTTCCTTAGCAATTAAGCATTTAGAAAAACTGAAATATCATATTTAATATCGATCTTACGACGTTGCAATAACGAAAACATTTTTAAACATACCCTCATATTCCGCGGTTGGTTGATCTGTAAGGAAATATTTTTGTAAGGAATTCTATTTTGACATTCGTGTTAATCGTGCGCAGGTGTGCGCCGGTATTTCGAGAATGTTATTAATATTTACAAAGACAAACATATTTGGATCATTATCCTTTAATACGGTATGTACCTACAGGAAGAGCTGCTGAATGATTTACAGTTGGATAGAAATTTTCCTAACAGGATAACAATAGTTTTGAGTAAGTATTGAATTATAGTTGTAGGAATGACCATCCTGTTTAAACTACTTTTATCTAGTAAAAACCAGATACATCCAACAATAACCAGTTAAGTCTAGTAAAATCCCGTTCAAACTAGAAACGGTAGGTATTCATCAATCGTCTTAATTGTATACATTGACGATAATATAAAATTTGATAGTAGAGATAATTTCTTGGGCTATAGGTACCTACCTATTCAATGAAATCAATACAGTATGTTATTTGAATTAAACGGATCTAAAAAGTTACAAAATGATAAACAGCGTTAATTATAACATAGCAACGTATAACAGTACTACAAAGGAAGGAAAATATTTTATAAATGAAAAAAAAAAAGTGATAAAATTTAATTACGTACGTTGCGGAAACTATAATTAACAGAAATTTTTATGGTTTTTAGTCGTAAATTTTATCATAATATCCGTGATAAGTACGAGATTTTCACTATTTATGTTATTATTCTGGTTAATTTTTTAATGACCACTATCGCAATATATTGTTTCCCGCCGTATAGGTACTACTTACAGGCAGCAATAGTCACAATTGCACTAAATATTAATAAGTATAATTAATAAATATTTAATTAATTAATAAATAAATATTTTTTACTTTGACTTATGAGTTTATGACATATATTTACATACGATGACAAAATATTTGAAGTGCTTTATTTTGTGCACCAAACAATATAATTTAATGATGGACAGTTTATTTAAAAAGTAGATACTGAACTACGGAGTTCTTACTGATTCGTATCTGCAGAATCTACATTGCAAATCGGTAGTAGCTTCACATTAGCAATTGATAAATAATTTGTGAAATTATCTACTATTCAAATTTTTTTTAAGCTTACCTGAAAAAAAATTTATTTTGTTTTCTGTTACTAACATAAAACTGTAGGTATTCGATATTAAATTAATTGCATACCTAAAAAAGCAATTTTACACCTAAACGTATATTGCTTCGTTATGCATTATAATTTGTAATCCGTCGTTATTTGAATTACTTAGTAACTAAATTTCATGTTATCTAATAATTACGCGCCTATCTACCCGCTGTAATTGTTATCACTTACAAATGAGATTTTGTAGTTTACATATTAAATTGTTATCTATTTGGTAAACAACATGCGAGTGTACAAGAATTTGTGTAATTTAACAAGTGTTAGGTATTTGTAACGTGGTGATTACAACATTGGGTTTCATTTGAGTGTTTTAATTGATAAAACAGAGTTTAGTTCACAAATTAGTAAGGATATGACAATTTAAGACAATTTTTCAACGTTAGTGATCTACATAATCAGTCTTTTACAGTGCACTGCTGGATGTAAGCCTCTCCTAGGGTACGCCACAAGACCCATCCCTAAAGCCATCCAGCCACTGCCAGTTACCCTCCTCAAATCATCAGTCCATCTGGCTGGAAGGCGTCCAACACTACGTTTTCCAAGCCATGAGATCCATTCGAGAACCTTCTTGCTCTAACCACCATCGGTTCCAAAGACATTACAAGAGACATAAAAAACGTTATCAACCCACTGCTACTTCAGTCACGTCAAAAATTTGTCTACGAATATTGTTCTAGAATCGCTACACAAATGATTATACATAAAGCTCTGTTTTTTCTATTCGATAAATAAAAGAAGTTATTCAGAAATAGTATTCTGCGAGGTTTTTTATATCTATTTGCATTTATAGCGCTACAGCTTTTTATTAAATTTGTAATTCAGGTAGAGATATTTTAAGTAGGTATATTTTAATCATTAAATCACATTGTCAATACACAATTTTTAAAACAAGAATGGTCAACTACGTCAAGAGACTTCTATTTTTTATTGAGTTTAACAAATATAAAAAAATGTACACAAATGTCTTTTGAATTTGAAATAAAATTGATGAATATCGAAACCAGCACTTCCTGCGTAAATTTCGAAAATAAAATGAAGATTTTTTTTCTGCGAAGATATGCGACCCCATCTAAATCATATGGAGAAATTCTCGAAATATTTCTACAGTTTTATTTATACTAAAAGCCCAGGATACCATGTCATTTGTAGAGTTAAGGAATTTTAACGCACGTGGTGTATTTTCTGCCATTTAACTACAAGTCTGTTAATTATCGTTTTTGTATTCTCGTGTAGAGGAAATCTTTTT
Source organism: Melitaea athalia (assembly GCA_905220545.2). Lineage (NCBI taxonomy): Eukaryota > Metazoa > Arthropoda > Insecta > Lepidoptera > Nymphalidae > Melitaea > Melitaea athalia. The sequence goes on along the minus strand of HG992199.1, from coordinate 7,018,110 downwards.
GTTTCGAATTGTGACTAAAAAAATAAATAAATTGTGACTGTTTGAATGTTAAATCTATACTAATATAATAAAGCTGAAGAGTTTGTTTGTTTGTTTGTTTGTTTGTTTGTTTGAACGCGCTAATCTCAGGATCTACTGGTCCGATTTGAAAAAATTTTTCAGTGTTGGATAGCCCATTTATCGAGGAAGGCTATAGGCTATGTATCATCACGCTAAGGCCAATAGGAGCGGAGTCCACGCCGACGAAGTCGCGCGCAGAAGCTAGTATGAAATAAAATATAATATTTTATTATAGAATAACATTTTTAGTCCGTTTAAGTTATGGTACATATCAGTTATGAATCTAAATGTACCGCATACACACAATCGCAGACATGTACACATAGTCACACACATACTCGTAGCTATGTGTTACAGTACAGTTCAGCCTATCACAGTCCACTGCTGGACATAGGCCTCCCCAAGTTCGCGCCAGACATCCCGGTTTTCCGCAATCCTCATCCAGCCTACACCGGCAATCTTACGTATATCGTCGGTCCAACGGTCCGGAGGACGTCCCACACTCCGCTTGCCAAGACGCTATGTGTACTTAATTTACTTTAATAGTAAATATTATAGATAATACAAAAAATTTAAGCCGATCTTGTTGTATTTTGCAGTAGTTTTTTGATTATCCATCCTAAACGCTAGCGGCGTTGTGCTCTTAGAAATAGACGATTAGGTACCCCACCCCATCCCTGATTATATCTATATAATTGTTAAAGTTGGCGCCATTCTACGCTGACATGATTTATATCATAATAATCCGTACATAATTAGTTATTCAGTTGTGCATTTTAATATTGTACAGTTTGAAAGATTAACACAAATTGTCTTTTTTGGAAAAAAAATTTAGTTATCGCTTACTTTTATTCTACTTTTAGGTACTTTCCAATACTTACTTGGTATTAAAGTTGGACATGAATCGTCATTCTAAACATAGAAATAAATACAAAATTAAACTTATTTATATTCGCTATGATTTCATAAGGAATTAATACATTTTATTATTTGTTAATTTATTTTATATTAGCATTATTAATAATATTTACTTTCCTGCTTACGATAATTTAATTTATTAATAACGCAATATTTTATTTGATTACTAGCTTCTGCGCGCGACTTCGTCGGCGTGGACTCCGCTCCTATTGGTCTTAGCGTGATGACACATAGCCTATAGACTTCCTCGATAAATGGGCTATCTAACACTGAAAGAATTTTTCAAATCGGCCCAGTAGTTCCAGAGATTACCGCGTTCAAACAAACAAACTCTTCAGCTTTATATATTAGTATAGATTGCAAAAAATTCATATAGGTAGAGAAAAATTATGCTGATTCAAATATGAATTAAAATATAATAGTTACATATTTATACTTATGAGGTTTATAATTTTGATTGGTTTATATTATACATTACATAAAATTACTTTGTTTATCATAATATTTTGTAAACAATCATTTTTAGGGTTCCGTGCCCAAAGGGTAAAAACGGAACCCTATTACTAAGACTTCGCTGTCTGTCTGTCCGTCCGTCCGTCCGTCCGTCCGTCTGTCACCAGGCTGTATCTCAAGAACGGCTATAGCTAGACAGTTGAAATTTTCACAGGTTATGTATTTCTGTTGCCGCTATAACAACAAATACTAAAAATAAAATAAAATAAATATTTAAGAGGGGCTCCCATACAAAAAACGCAATTTTTTACCTATTTTTGCTCGATATTTATATAATACATATATTTAAAGATATATTACCTAGTCAATGGTACGGAACCCTTCGTGCGCGAGTCCGACTCGCACTTGGCCGGTTTTCCTAATTATTATTTGTTTCTATGCTCTATAAATGTAGAGAAATAGATATATTTTCCATTACCAAACTATTACACAACAGACCAAACGACCTGTATTTATAAAACTATTAATAAAATAAGACAACCCAGATTCCCCACAATAAACAATATTGTATTAATATCGCGTCATTTATTCTATGCGGAAAACCAAACCAATCTATCCGCAAACTTAGAATAACAACTAAATAGACAATTTTCAACTGTAACACTATCAAAATAAGAACTTTTCATATTAAATATATCGTTGCTCTCTCACACAATTTTTCTTCGCACCCCATATAATTAACTATCTTCCCTTCCGAATACTAAATGCCTATTTAGTACCAACTATTATAGTTAAAAAGAGATAGAGCTATTTATTTGAATAGGCGTAAAAGGGATGGATGTTACAGGGGTAATAGACATCGCCCTAAGTTTGCACGGTTTAATATTAGGGCGGTTATTATGGATGTGATATAATGATGTAGGACCCTCTGGCGTATTTTAAGGTGAAACCGAGTGTGAAGTGATAGGAAATTTTTATTTTGTTTGAAATATAGAACAGTTCATTTTTGATTTACACTGTACCGGTTCGTTTAAGTAGACTGCTAATTGAATTTTTTCATTTAATACAATTCTTATACTCTATATATAAATCTTCATTGGTGTGCAAAAGTGTAGTTATGTAATGTGTACTATGTGCGTTAACGAATGACTGAATCGCATTCAGCCTCGAACATCCTACTACTGGGCATAGGCTTCTTTCTCCATTTAGGAGAAGGATTGGAGTTTAATAAAATAATAATGACTGAATCTAAATATTTATGTATTGAAGGTGTTGTTCTTGCGTTTAAATATTAGTTTACATGTGATTAGAGTCAATAGCGTGGAAATATTGACGTATTCAGTATAGATGTCGGTCTACTAATTCAACGTAGAGAAGCGCAGTGAAGTTATTTCTTATTCTCATACTTATCTATAGACACCAGTATGTGTTTTATAGTGCTTAAATTTCTTCTAAATCAAAGATGATTTACGTAAACAAATTATATTACATAGGTACATTATAATTATATGTAGGTATCTACATTTTTTAATTCAATACAAACTTGAACCTATGAACTTAACCTTAACCTGATAAAAATTCACGAAACTGATATAAGGTAGGTATATATGTATATAATATGTACATATACTTATATAGATATTGGTATAGTTACATAATCACAAAAATTATATAAATATATAATTTTGTATAAATGTACATCAGTGTTATTAATGGAAATACCATCAAACACATTCTTTTAATTAGGGTTATCCTCTTGATATGTGTGGCATAAACAATGATATCTCTAATTTTCTTGTTTTATTGAACAATTTATTCTTCCTCTGTGGTCATATAATTAAATTATTCAAATTATTTGATGAGTTCAGGCGCAGAAATTGCTACGTTATATCCTTTTATTTAATTATTAGGTAGGTAGGTACCTATAAATAAATGTAGGTATACCTACTAAATTTTAATTAACATCCATAGTGTTAATTTAATTTGACTTAACTTAATTTGACAGTGCTGTGTAAGTAAATTCTTTTGAAGGTACTGTGTCGGTTAGTACCTGTCAAAAATACACTTAAATAACTCTATCTAACTCTAGGAACTAATATTGCTGTCCTGACCAGACTGTCAAAATGTGTCTTTATAACTATAGTTGGCAAACATAATATAAAAACAATATAAATTAAAGTGTCATTGTTTTTAGTAAGTACCTACTTATTTAATCTTATGTGTAAAAAAATTATTTTTATTTCATTTCATCAAATTGTATTTTGTTAGTTAATTGAATGTATTTAGTTTTTATTATTGTATGTACTTAAACAACATAGGTACCTACAATGTAAATATAGGTATCAATAATAGGTACCTATAATATTATTATACCTATTATATCTACCTCTACCTAAATAAGTTGATATCGACATAGAAATAACTAATCGTGAATAACATTCGGGTGCTGCAGTGCGGATTTATAAATATACGGTAAAGTACAATAAAGTAAGTCTAAAAGTATATATTTAAGTTTTAATTTCCACTAATTGCCTAAAAACAAATAAATCAAACACGGCGAATGTCACAACGGCGGCGAGGCGGCAGTAAATCACGAGCGCTAATTTGAAACGGACCCAAAACAGCGCGCCGAAATTCAGCAAACGCTGCCCCTGGCACTAATCTCATAAAGGGAACCAGCCGGAGAATCTCTCAAAAGGATTTAACAAGCGGCATTCACGGCTGCTCATTATATTTTTATACTTTATACCTCTGGTGGCGGACATAAAGTGCGCGATCAAAACACGCGAACCCCTACAAAAGGTAATTATGTTTTGATTCCTACAAAAAATCGAGTATCACAAAGGAGACTAACGAGATAAGAGCGTGCTAAATCGCTCTCCCCTCGGCCCCCGCTCGGATCAATTCGGCTCCGAACGGTCGATTGGAGGAGCGGGACGGCTCTACCGGAGGCGGAGTCCGGCGGGGCCCGCCTCCATTAAAGCCGAGCAGGGCTCCGCCGCCGCCTCGCCTCGCCTCGCCAGCCAGTCGACCTCCGACCGCGCCCGCATGCGTACACGATCCCACGATCGCGAGCCTAGTGAGAAACTGTGCTAAATGGAACTGACCGGCGTTCAATGTTAAAGAAACAAAGATACGAGGACAAGGAAGTGAACATGGCGATACAGAGTGTTTCGAGATACCCGAGCAGCCCCGCTGAGGCGACCGAGTCCCCGAAGGCGTCCAGGATCAGCTTCAGCGTCGCGTCGATACTGGCCGACACGAAAGCGAATCAGGTCGATGAGACCGCCGAAATAATAAGGCACCATCTAACGATACCGGAGTCTCCTTTAAGACAGTCCCCGGCAGCGCAACGCGAGTTACCCGGCGGGAAGTCGTTGTCACCAAGGCCGTCGTCCCAAACTCCTCCCCTGAACCTGAACGCTTCCGCGACAGTGACATCATCGGAGGATGAATACGAAGACTCAGTAAATCAAGAAGATTCAATAGTTGATGTGGAAGATCTGCAAAATGGAATTCCGAGCGATGATGACGATAGGACGTCGACGCCTAATGAGAAGGAAAGACTAGGACCCATAAGGCCGACACCGTTCAGCGCTCTAGCGGCGGCGGCGGCAGCTTACCACAGTCTGGGCTGGCCCGGACCTCAAACCGTCGTCCCATCGTTTGGACCACTTTTTCAGTCACATTTTCCTGTTGGACATATCACAGGTTAGTCTTTGAATAACATTTTTATGTTATTTATATTTTAAGAAAAAATGTCCTGTAATATTTCAAGCCTTCGATAGCAGGAGGTTTAAATATCCGAATATTTCTTACAAAATTGAAGGTATTTGGTAATAAATTTCAATCGTCGGCTGCGTAGCGCCGGCTGTTTCTGAGACGACTCTATTTTATAATTTAGTTACAGCTAGCTACGCCTCTTGGGGTTCGTCGAAGTCATCAATCTTTTTTTTTTGTAGCCTTTAAACCTACGTGTTTATTGAGTTTTGTGTAACAGTTACTTTCTCTGTCGGAATGTGTATTGATTCTCTTGAACAATGTTTAAAAATTCTTGAAATATTTCTGTATATACCTATAGTTCATTATGGACATTACACACTTAAAACTATATTTTATTTTGGTATGTCGATAAAAATATTTTGAGATAGATGCTAGATCCTTTTTACCCTTTCGGAAAGGATTTACCTTACATAATTTTGATAAAATTCTTAGTGAAGATACTTTATAGCGAAATTGATTGCCCTTCGAAAATTGATTTTAATTGAGCGTGAATCATATTTTAATTTCTAATAATAACAAAAACGATTATCTACTCTGTATTTACAAATATAAATTGTAGAGGACTATTTTTCAAATTACCATTCCAATAAGAATCAATTACTACATTTTCGAAGACGACAATCCCACAAGGCAATACCCATAGGTACAATAAGTCAACATAATATTTTGACATGTACAAAATCACGTTTGACAAAAGTTTACCAAGGATAAAACCCTTGACAACTGGAACAAGCCGCCAAAATCCGGTAACCCTTTAAGAACCGGTCGTACAAAACAAACACGCAAATAAAGGGCCCAAATAAGCCTTACATAAATAACGGATCAGTCGAAATGCGAAAACAATATCAACGATAAGATGGCGGCTCGAACATGGCCGACGATTTTGCATATTATTCCCAAATGATCCAAGATTTCGTGGATCTGATAAAAGAGAATTTTATGTGCTTTTTATTTTATTTTATTACTGATTTGGATAGTTAAAATTAAGTTAATATTTTACAAACTACTGAATTGGGTCTAGAAAACTAAAATAGTCTTAATTTTATGAAAAATATGTACAATCTGTTACCTTTACTACCTCCTTGTTATTTATGTCAAATTTTTTTTCATTTGCTTATCCTGAATACCACGATCACGATCACGATTCAGCCTGTAATATCCCACTATTGGGCATAGGCCTCTTCCCCATGTAGGAGAAGGATTGGAGCGTAATCCAACACGCTGCTCCAATGCGGATTGGCGGATATATTCTCTACTATGAGTAACGATCGCTATCAGGTGTACATGATAACAACCGGGACCGACGGCTTAACGTGCTCTCCGAGGCACGGTGGGGAGCCCCACAAGATTGCACAAACACCCAGACCACGGCAAACATCTGTATTCGCAAACATCTGTATTCATCATCATTACATGTGAATACCGTTATCTGTAAATTAAAAAGTCATGACAAATTGCATTTTTTGCCTCATATTTATTGACAGAAAGAAAATAACTGCTTTTAAGTGTGTAAAGATGTACCTACTCAATTTAATTTTTTGCAGGTCTCTCAATGTTTACTTTGCATGTTCAATTAGGATATTTTCAAGGAAATCGTTGTTAACGCGATTTCGGAGATCGGATGACGCTTATAATTATGAAACATTTAAAATCGTTAATAAATTTCGTTAGTTATACCTACCTGTTAAATTTATACCTATAATACTTAAGAATTAATTAAATTAATGCTTTACTTATCTATTCTACTATAACTTGTGTCAGGGATATAGAAACGCATATTAAAATGCAACCAGGATTAAGCCCGCAACTATTATAATTTTGTATAAAATATTTATTTATTTATTACAAATAAAAAGTAGTATAAGTAAGTACCTACCTAGACTAGGTACTAGTACCTACCTAGACTAGGTACTAGTACCTACCTAGGTAGGTACTTAGTAAGAATGTAAGATAAAAAAGAGCTTTAGCATGACAATGTCACATTATGTCCATTATGCAATAACCTCCGTATTTAATAGTTAATATTAGATTTTTTATAAAAAATACATTTTACAATTTAAATCTATAAAACACTCTTCGTGTCTACAGAATCCGATGCTAACATTAAACGTTTGATTGGCGTGCAACGAAATCATTATAAAAATATATTTTTTACCACAATTGCGCGGTAATTGGTTGATTTTCCTATCAGTTCATTATAATTCAAAAACAATTTGCTTATTTTTTCTGAAGTGGAAGATTTGTATATCGTGTTATGGGTAGCTATAGACAATAATTATTAGAAACCTTTAATGGTAAATTTATTGACAATTATATGTTAAACTAGCGGCTGTGCCCGCGACTTCGTTCGCGTGGAATCAAACAAAAAAGTTATTGTTCAGTTTGCAGAGTTATGAAAAAAAAATCCAAAATAAAAGTAGCCTTAGTTACTCCTTATTACGTCAGCTATATCTACCAGTGAAAGTCACATCAAAATCAGTCCAGCCGTTTCAGAGACTAGCCGGAACAAACAGACAGACAGACAGACAGACAAAAATGGTAAAAAATGTCATTTTGGTATATGTACGTACCGTGTATAGTAAAACCATATGCATTTAGTAAAAGCGGTTATTTTAATATTACAAACAGACACTCCAATTTTATTTATTTGTAGAGATAACTGTGCCTCGGAGAGCACGTTAAGCTGTCAGTCCCAGTTGTTATCATAGACATCTGATAACGATCATTACTCATAGTAGAGAATTTATCCGCCAACCCGCAGTGGAGCAGCGTGTTGGATTACGCTCCAATCCTTCTCCTACATGGAGGAAGATGCCTATGCCCAGCAGTGGGATGTTAAAGGCTAAATCGTGATATGTTAAGTAAACAACGTGGTATAAAAGCTTTAAAAAAGCGATATAAAATACCTAACAAGATGTTTCCTAATAACTATCCTAATCGATGAGTGTTGATTTTTCTATTACAACCGAGAAGGATTGGTGCTACAACACCTCACCGCTGCACTGCGGATTGGCGGATACGTACCCATTACCTACCTATGTATTTAGAATTTGTTTACTACACGCAGATCCCTGCCGCAATGGATTTTTTTTTTATTTAACTTGGTTGGCAAGCAAGCGTACGGCTCACCTGATGGTAAGACCGTAGCCTATAGACGCCTGCAACACCAGAAGCATCGCAAGCGTGTTGCCGACCCTATCCCCAATCTCCCCAAGGAGCTCTGGTCACCTTACTCACCAACAGGAACACAGTACTGCTTGAAAACAGTATTATTTAGCTGTGGTCTTCTGTAAGGTCGAGGTACTACCCCAGTCTGGCTGCTCCATATTTTGAGCAGGAAATTTCCTGCTGTGCCCTACCTCAGTTAAATGTTCTCATCCTTCGTCATAATTTTTAGATTCAATTCCGAAAATGAGATGAATTTACTTAGTTCAGATTTGAATACCCTATCATTTTACAATTGTCAATTTCAAGCGTTTTGTCTATTGAACGTTTAGAAAAAAACAATATAGAAAGAAAGTATTTGTAGGTATATTTGTTTTATCTTTTTAATAGCTATGTACGAGTATATATGTATATAGCTCTCTTCCTACTAAGATAATAAAAACTGATGTAATGAGTAGGTATGTGTACCATTAACTTGTAAGTACATATTATTATCTTTTTATAAATTCGTATTATTTTATTTTTGCGTTTCCCACACATGAGGAAATTCTAAAATGTTTTTTATATATATAATATTATTATTTGATAAAAAAATCTAAAACTCGCTTTAATAAAGCTGCAAACACAGAAAGTTCTCTGAACCTTATTACATAGGTAAATTTTTAATTTATTATTAAGTTTATTTTTAATTTATTAATTATTAGGTAGACTAACTGTTGATTGCTTAGGACTTAGCAAGATTAGGCACTTTATATGGTTAAACGTTTTACGCCGCATAATCTAATAAGGATAACAAGGAAACTACAAAATATAATAAACAAATAAAATAATTAAAAAAACGTTTCACTTAGCTCTAAATATATTATAGAAATTTTGTTTCAGCATTTTTCAATTATTATTAATGTAAAAAAGAAATAAGTAATTAAAAATAGGTACTTTACAAGTTTACAGAAAAAGAGAGCGGTAAATTTGATTTGTATCAAAATTAGATTGATAGATTGTCATGTAAAGTAGAATCTTTGGTCTTATAATAGTTAACGTGGTATTCTATGATCCATCATTATTAAATAGGCTATATTAAGTACATAATTTTTTAACCAACCAATAACTTTCCAAAATGAGAGCATTTACAAACTCTTCAAGTTAATCATATAAATATAGATTTAATGCTAAGATTTCTTTGTTCACATTTGCGTGTTTCATATTTAGCGTGACATTGCCAGCAAATATGCTCAAAACACGGCTATTTGTATCAGCTATAAATTATAGCTCTTGTACCAATTGTTTTTTGGGGATTTAGAATTAAATAAATAATAAATAATTCGTGCTATTTTTACAGTTGTAATATATTTATTACTTTGAAAAATAAAGCATTATTCTGTAAATGCTGACATAAATAACGAAGCTAATATTTGGGGCATATTAACTTGGTTGAAAATGTTCGTATACTTATTACCTATATTAACGCTCTACTTTCAATACTGTAAAACTGTTTTTTTAGAGAAGCTAGTTTTTTGAGGATAATATATGAATGAGGTAGGTATATTGAGGTATGAGGTAGGAACTCGAGGTTGAATCTTTTATATTGTCGTTTTTTCAAAACCGTTTTTGAGTATTTTTTTAACTGACTCTACATGTCGAGTCGTGGTAGCTTTACAGTAACAACAATTGGTAAATTAAAAAATATTGTAAGCTTTCTAAAACGACTATTCAAATAAGCTTTCAAAGCTTCTTGAATAAAGATTTTACTAAGATATAAAGTTAAATTAAGAATCTCGTGGTTTAAGTAGCAAGTAAAACATACCTATGGGCATTAGGTATATGTGTATAGATTGAATGGCTTACTAATAAACTCGTGTAGAATTTTGGTTAAAAAAGAACGTTAGCTGCGTCAACAAGAAATAATATTTTACCTCCTGCTCCTATCATTAGATCTTCTTCTTCTACTTCTTGTTGTACTTCTTCTGTTTACTTCTTTTCTTAACGTTTAACGTTTATTTTTGTTCCGGTAACGTTTCTTTGCAAGTGTTTCTTGACAAGTTCACATATTCAAAAGGGCGTTTTTATTTCCCTAATAGATATCAAGCACATGTAACGATAACAATGTGGTTATTGCATCGCATTTCGTACATTAAAAGCAGCAGAGTGAAGTTAGCCATTCGCATGCGCTCTGCTTGTAATAGCTCTCTGTCACGTGAACTTAATTTATTTTCAGTTTTACACTAATTAAGTGTAATTTTTTGCCTTTTATTGTACACTCGTAAATATGTCAAACATTTCTACACTATCACCGTTCATTAATTTACTTTATAAAATTTTTATACTGTTATGCACCAGTTTTGTTAATTTTATTCGCTGTTTTTTTTTCATTTTTAATTCAATTTAATAGTCTTTGTTGCGAAAGGGTACTACTCGTATAATTGTGAGCGTCGTCCTATACGTTTAAACTTTTTTATGCATTAACACAGAATGCCTAAAGTAAATAGCAGTTTATATATATGTATTTATTTTTTATACATTTTTATTCAAGCTTTGTCTGACTGGAATTTTCAGTCGATTTATCAGTTATTAAATACCTATTAATTCCTACTATCTATTCTATAGTATCTATATAAGGGTAAACAGAGGGAAGAGAATGTGTAATTTTTGGATAACATGAAATCTACAAAAAATAAATAAATCAATAATGAATAATAAATCTAGCACCGAAGTTTTCAAGTAGTTTTTTATTAATATTTTTTCCAATTCAAGAAAATCTATGTTTGAAAGATATTATTATGCACCAATTCGTGTTAAAGTAGCATAGCGGAGAAAATTCCAATATAATTCCTTAACGTGTATTTAAGTGCCGAGGGCTTTGTTCCGTGGTATGTTTACCTACAAGCTCTACAATTTTTTATATCAAAATTCACAAAATAATGTATTCACAATTTGTCCGACAAAAAAACCTTTAACTAAGTAATATAGGTACCTACATTGATAAAATATAACACAATTTGTACAATTAAAAAAAAAGTCCACACTTCTTCAATATATCTGGAATTAAATCGATCCAGTTCTAACGCATGTCATCCACTAAAAGTAAAGCGTGCTGCATGATTTTTATTCAAGTATCAATAAAGCATTGAATTATTAATAAGGCAATATACCTACATTATTATAGTAGAATTTTAATAAGATTAATTTTTATTTTAATCAAAAAGTTTGGTCATATAGGTATGATTTAATTTTTTTCGTTTTCTATTAATTAGTAAAATAATAATAGGGAAAAATATAATATATATAAAACAGCTATTTAGGCCATGCGCAAAATAATGATACATTGATATTCTTAACACACAGTTACGTATTGGCCCGTGCCAATAACAAAATTGCATCTCCTGAATTCTTTATTTAAAAAATAAAGCAAAAATATAACGTTTTAATTATCAGCGCTGCACAGCGCATTTTGTTCGCTGGACGCTCATCCCGTTTCGTTGAAAAATAAAGTATAAAGGACCTGCTTTCTTATCGGCACAATGGCCCCTTGCCTTTGCGGAGTTAAATACGCGTTAATACGACTATAACTTCGTATTTTCCTATTTGTTTACGAGTCCGCATAATAGACTATTAAGAATGTTAAATTACTAACACAAAATCGCACCGCTTCAGTGGAATTGATTAAGAAATAATTTTTTTTCACGCTTATCTGGATAATGGCGTAATTATTGCATATCAACTTTTATTATTTTTAATCTATGCCTGTTTGCAAACGTTATTGTGTGCTGTATTAAAAATTTATTTATGTTCTATAACGTATAAAGCATGGTTAATTAATTTTTAATATTTTCTATTACTTATTTGGAAAACGTGTTTTATTTTATAATAGGTTATTTAGCGAATTGGTTTAAAGCTAATATAGCAATTCTTAGTAGGTATCGACGGAAATAAATCAAATCTTTCAATAAAAAGTAAAAAAAAGGTTTTAATGTAATTTTTTTTTGTTTATTCATTTATGAGAGTTAGAAAAACATTAAATTTAACGGAAACGCGATAGTAATTTTACAACGTGTTATATTAAATATCAATAAAATTTTATTGAATCGTATTTATATATAATCTAGGCAAGATTAAAACGTTTAATGATTTATATTATTCATTTCACACTTCTTGCACCTTAACGCGTCTATAAAAGTGTGTTAGCTGCGAAATTTATGTAAATGGTCCTATTTACGATACTATTGTTATTATAAGTATTATTTAAATATATAAAATTGTTTTTGTTATTGTATTTGTATGTAAAAGTATAGAAAAATATTTATTTAATTTAAATTTGCCACGATGTCATGAAGAGAAGAAGAAAAGAAGAAATGTGCTGTTACCTACTAAAAGTTACTGAAATTTTTATAATTGTATAAAAGTTTTTTGCATGCATTAGGGCTTAAATCATACTGTTTATAACGTTTTATTGTTGAATAGTTTTTATTTATTTCGCAAATAGAAAGGAAAAATATCTGTATCAAAAAGGATAGTTTCCCCTAGAACAACTCTTGGGGCAACTATACCTACACAACTATAAATTCTTTGACGAGCAATACAGATTTTTTTTCAGAGTTTTAAATAAGAACTTAATAGAAATATGCTTCGAAAGTATAAGCCATATAAACTGGACAGGCGATACTATAGCAATTGCATTCAAAGAACTGGATAAAACCAAAAACAATTAACGAAATATTCCGAATTTATAGCATCTCTCTCGAACTTTTAAGAAGACGGCACGAAAGGAAAAATTAGCAACTGGTAACCCTAGCTATGTCATCAATTCAAAGTTGTATATAAGTACTTAGCTGCATACATAAAATAATCTATTAATTACTTATTCAATTGTACTTTTGATACTTTTAGGAAAATATTCTGCTCTTAGTTTCAAAAATTAAATAAGTTACGTGAGAAAAAAGTATGGGGAGGCATCTATAGTCACATTCGGCAAGTATCTTCTGATATGTACATTTTTAATGTAAATCTACTATGCGCCACAGTAGGCAAATATTCATTTTTTCGAGATAAAATAAAACAGGATTTACTCAAAACTAGTATTATTTATATTTAGGAAAACAGGCTATTACAGAAGGCCAATAACCTATGTTTTGATATACTCTTTGAATACAAAATTAAGAAGTACATATCTTAAATAACAGAGCATTTTTGAAAAGTAGCGCAACTAGCCGGCTTTTCCATTATAGGTAGTTCAACTAAATAAGTTGATCAATGGATTCATCAGTTCAGCCCATTGAGTCCACTGCTGAACATAGCTTCCCCAGGTTCGTGCCAGACATCAACAGATCAATGGATTCCAAAAACTAAAAAAAATAACGTATGACTTCGCCAGTATGACGAAGAATGTATAAAAATGTAACCTTATTAAATTTCACCAAACGTAAAATGTATTCGGACAGAAGTGCTTCGGTATCAAAAACCCGACGCAGCCAAAAGTCGGTGGCTTGTTTGTGCAAATTGACGATTTTAATCGCCTACCTTGTTTCGTGAGGGAATGCGTTTTGCGTAAAAAAGGAAACAAAGAAACGCACGTTTTAATGGGCATTTCTAATTGGTCAACACATAGGTCGAGGGCAGAATTTGAAATGCACAAAAACATTCGCTGAAGGAGTTTTAATTTGCGATTAATTAAAAAACGCGAAATTAACATTTTATGTACTTAAACGAAATTTTCTTGAAGTTGTAACATTCGTTCTACGAATTGCGTGTGGCTCTCCGGCTCATTTGCAAAATAGTCAAAGGGCGAACTAACGTTTTGGTCGTAATTTTACATGCTCTTAACCGGCGCGCTTCGGACTTTAAACTACACTTCTGCTCATTGTCTGAAGTCGTTACCGGCGTCAACATTGCTTTACTTCTGCGAATAACTAAAAATATATTCGCTTAAAAGTACTAGCTTCCTTTCGAAGATACCGAACGAATTTGAATCTTAAGCTGAACGTATTAAAGCAAAGGGTTTTCCAATTAGCATGATTGTTTGCGAGCTCTAATTTGTTCGTGCAGGAAGCACGGATGGCGTGATGGGGATCCCAGCACCGTATAATCTTCACTTCTGATGTTATCTAAAGATTTATTATGCTCTGTCATCGCCCGCGAGATGGCAGCACGCGTCACTGAACGCTACTGGATTTATCTTTTTGAGATTAATTTCATTTTATGTTATAAGACTTAATATTAAAGTACATTTTAGTTCAAATTAAACGGACTCATTTTATACGACCTCCCGTATTGCTGTTTTTGCTATTAAGCCTTTTTAAACGGTTAATAAACTATTACGTAATATGTTGTGGTGATAGATTACTCCTAAAGTAAGAGTTTAGTAATCAGAATACTAAATTAAATATGACTTGAAAACGAATTAACGTTTAATAGAGTCGCTCGCGCTCCAGACATTCAATCGAGCGACTCGCACGCAAACGAATCGAATCGATTAATCGGTCCGTTACCGTCCGCCAGGCGGAGCCACGCGTCAATAAAATACTTGTAAAACTATCGCAAAATGAATTAAAACAGATGGCGAGCCAATTAGGAAAGGCAATCGTGCGAGTACTGGTAGAAAAAAAGACCTTATATGATACTACGCAATTCAATTTGCAACTTAATATCTAAAACTTAAGGTGTCTATTCGAAAGTCGACATTCGAAGTAATAGGGGTTTCGGGTTACCACTAACGAGTCGCCCCGATAAGAATTTACAGTTACCTGATAGACAAATATGGACGTATTTATCGTTGAGTTTGCACTTGGTCGCCGGGCAGTTGCGTCTGCGTGTTATGTTATTGTACGGTTGTAATGAGACCGATACTGGAACTAATTCGGAATATGCCTAATTGGTTGCTTCATTTGGTCTCAGTTGGTTGTTCCATACATTTTTTACGGTTCTGTTACGATATTATTAAGAGATAGTGTTTTAGTTGTAAGATACTTATACTTGATATGTAATACCGGCATGTTGCCTATTATGGCAAAGGATTATTTTAAAATCATTTGTCTCTTTTGCAGTTTCAAATGCGAAAGAAACATATTACTTATTAAAGAGTTGAATGGATATATTTGTAATACAACAATTAATTAACAAAAATATTTGCAATCTAAGCGCAAAAAATGTGTTTATTTACGACATCACATTAGAAAACGTTAAAACTATCAGTGTTCCTCTACTATATTATGCATGTATTCCTCTGGAATCACTCTACATACCTACTAAAGAAAACCGCATCAGAATCCGTTGCGTAGTTTTAAAGATCTAAGCATATATACAGACAGACAGACAGCGGGAAGAGACTTTGTTTTATAATAATATGTAGTGAAGAACGGTTCTTACTAATTGTCTATCCTCAATAAATTCCAGATGCTATTAAGATATCGTTTTTAAGCGAATTATTAAATAATGATTTATTACTTGTCGTTATATATATTATAATTTATAATGTTTATGCAAATTGACATAAATGTCCGTTAATAGTTTTAAGATTTTTAATGACGTTTTTTATTAGTAGCTACTGTTTTAATGGGCGACGATGTCGAGATTAAGAGGAACTGAGAGTGATTTTATTGATAATACCCACTGATATAGGTACGTAACAGAATAGCGGTACATAAATTAGTAAAAGTTATATTAACTGAATACATTAAATTGTTAATATTGTTTCTTTGAACACATTTTTTTACATTGTTATCTTTCTGATCATGATAATAATAATAATGTTTCTTATATTTACTACATTTCTATTTTTTCTTATAAATTAATATCTTTTATATATTCCTGGATTTAGTCTTTAATAACATTGTGCCTGTTTTTTTATCTCAATAGCAATTATTTATTTAATGTGACGATTTTGTTGTAAATACTGTTTCAAGTAGAAATAGTTCTTAGACGATAAATTTGCCAAATAAGTCATGAGGCCTATAAATAGTTTGTAGTAGGTATGTCTGATTACTGACATATACCTAATTAGAATAAAAGTCACTAACAGATTTCAAAGATGAAAAAAAAAACATAAAAATATCCACAGAATAAAAAAGGCTATTGTGACATACTTTAAAAATATTCAAGTTTATAATCCGGGTTATAAATACAGATTCACATCGTCGCTTATTTATTATTTTTAATTAAGAATAAAATAGCGTGGCGAATTAGATAATTTGTCATCGAGCTTTGGTAGCATTGTGTTCGAGCTATAAATAACCGTCTTCTTGGAATTCATTTGAATACTCATTTAGAAATTATTAAGGCAGCTAATATTTTTAAAATACAATCCTCTTTCAATCACGAACGCCGCGGTTTCGCGTTTAATGTTTTTCCTTCGCCATTTTTATCGTGATTTGACGTAAAAATCAGTTAGTGTTTTATAATTACTCGCTAATGGTTTTTGATAAAAAATGTATTAGTATATTATTATATTTTTAAATAGTAATTTGTATTTAAGTAGCTAACACGGGTAACTTCGTACCACTATATTTTTTGTGTTTTTTTTTATTCATTTTCTTGTGTCATGTGTGCAAACTTTGTACAAAAAAAAAAAAGAATTTGATACAGCCGCTAATTTCAATGATTTATTTTTATACAGCTGTTTCATTTTAACGTTGGCATAACATCCTATAACAAAAAAAAAAAAATTATGGATTATTTCGAATGGACCATGTCTATGGGCTTTATTTTTTTTCGTTATAGTTTATTATTCTCTATAACTAGGTGGGCAGCGTGCGGCGTGGGAGTCGGGACGCCCCGCGGCGCACCGGCGCAGGCGCATTAACATGTTCATTTATTAATACCATGTAGACTCTGTTACATTGACGATATCATCTTATTACATTATTATACAGAGATTTGTCAGTTATGAGTAATGGTCACGAATACCATCTAATTTCGGCGATTATAAAACAAATTTTATTCAATTAAATCTTATAAACATGGTAGGATATATTTTAAACTAAAGTTTTTTTTGTGTAGTGTTTCGTAAGTGTTAAGAAGTTAGTTCAAACGAGTTTTACTATTCTATTTTATATACTAGTTTATAATTATCATTATTTTTTATGTTTAACTTATAATATTTGGCTCGTTTTATTGATTTAATATGTTATAATTATATTCAAAACCTAAACTTTTTTGTGTGGTACCTACTGTGTTACACTCACACACTCTTCAATCTATTTGTAACAAGTTCAACACATTGTTTATGTTTATAATTTTCTTTTATAGGTATATATTATAGAATATTATAGTTTTTATGGGGGTAGAGCACATCGTGATAATATAGGTATCTTGCTTAAAATTGGGACCAGCTCGACTCGGGAAGTACCCCAATCTTATGCTCTCAAATAGTGCTGTGTTGTGTTCCTATGGTGAGTAACGTGATGACTCCTGGGAAGGGTCGAGAATAGGGTCGGTATGGTTATCCGCATTGGAGCGGCGTGGTGGATTAAGCTCTGATCCTTCTCCTACATTGGGAAAGAGGCCTAAGCCTAGCACTGGGATATTACAGGCTTAAGCGTATTATTAAAGTGTATATAAATCGTATTAAATTTACTTCCAATACACGTGTGTTAAATGTTTAGCACACATACCAATGCAGGTATCCACTAACATTAAAATTTCCATACCGAGATACAATCAGAATACTTGGTAATTATTAACTTAAAATAACCATTGAATAAGTGTCTTTGTTAAGTATTGCATGAAATTTATGGCATTCAAATTGAATCACGTAAGTTTATCTATCGAGGTCGTCGAGTCAAACGTTGAATAATTTTTTTTTTCTATATAACAGACCTGGCAAAGCTCTTACCGTCATATTTTTTCATGAATATTACGTTTTTTTTTTAATTTTCTTTTATTCTATCCTTGTCCTGACAGTAACGAATATAAAAAAAGAATTATCTAATTTCGTGTAACTAGTCTTTTGGTTTTGGTTCTTTTGGTATGCGCGTAGGTGATTAATTCGGTGATTAATTTTTATTTTTATTTGTACTTTAATTGTTATTATACAACATTCTATTATTGTAATATGTAAAACACAATAAAAATAATTTTATAATTCTTAAAACGAACATTCAAATAGTAATTAAAATTTTAATAAATTAGCATTACTTAGTGTTTTATATAAAATAATTATACACTATATATATTTGTGTTTTAATTATATAAAATATCTATAACAAATGTATATAATTATACCTACATAAGAGGCTCGTTAATCATATCGGCAGTTATATACAATTATAATTAATACTAATGAACTTTACTTCGATTATGCTATGACGCGATTATATTTTTATTAATTTGACCGAATTCACAGTGTAAACATATTTATTTTATTGAGGGCAATTAAATTTATGTTTAGCATGGGTTTATTGGTGAAATAATATCGTATGTTTATTACGAAGTTAATCTTGACTTTGAGGTTTTAATATAAAAATCTTATGGATTTCTTTAATAGAAAGATGTACCTACCTACCCTGATGTTTCTTGCTATAACTAACTATATTTCTTGTAATAGGTACCTACAATTATAACTTTTTAAGTTTTAATTTTAATAATAAAAATGTTTGTATATTTTTTTAATACACCCATTTCAAAAATAAAATCAAATAAATAGTTAAAGAAGAATAGACGTAACAAAATAATTTTTGGCGTGTTACTATTTATTAGAAGAAGCAAATATTTCGAAATAATAAACAGAGAAATCAATATAATTTATACGTGTGGTTTCTTTACTAATAATAAAATTAATTAGTGAATAAATTTAACGCCGCGTAGAAACTCGATTCAAAGACGTCAGTAGCATCTTTAATATATCATTACAGATAAGAATCATCACTAAATATTAACTATAAAACAGTAGGATTTTATATATATTTAATTATAGCGTTGTAAATAATTTTTAACTTATTTTGTAGATACTAAAGTTATCTATAGCAACATAAAATCGATTTTAAAGTAGTAGTTTTTATTACTAAATTAAAAATATTTGATAAGGTTGGTCATGTTATATCTACTAAATAAAATTTTAAAAGCAATTAAAATCAAAACTATTTAACTCAAATAAGTCTTACCTATAGGTAACTACCTAAAGGATCTTTGTACCATCGTTTAAAGTTAGTTAAGTTTTTTATAAGTATCATAAAAGCTGCTTAAAAATATATAAGATAGGAGAAAGAAAAAAACAATAATACACTACTTAAAACAAGATTTAAAATTAAACGAAAAATGTAAAAACGTATAGAATCAAGTTACATCGACAAAACAGGTAGCACCAGTTAATATTTTTTTTCATACGCGTATCACATTTTTACGGAACGCAGCCAAATCGCATTAATTTATTTATCAAACACGTGTTTATAAATATTAATTATTATGAACTCTTTTAGAAACTCACAACGGAACTTAATTTTATTAGAGCATTAGCAACGCCAGGTGGCGTTATACCTACTTCGTTATTTAAAAAGTGTTAAAAGGTTTGAATACTCATATCCTGTACCTATATCAGTAAATTAAGTACCTACTGTTAGATACATAACACCAAAAACCTCATTTTAATTCAAAATTAAAGTCATATTCAAAAATCTTCTACTTCATAATATATCGAGACACGCGGCAGCGTGTCAAGCCAAGTTCAAGCAAAAGAACTGGCGACTCAGCGCCGTGTGTATATTTACACGAACCATTTCGAGCGACTTTTGACCCCTCCATAACTCAAAATCTATTCAACAGAAACAGATCAAATTGCATATATTTATTTATATCCGTAAGGACAACTAGAACCCTAAATTTCATTAACCTAGTTGCAACGGTTACAAAAATATGAAGGTTCAAAAGTCGCAAATTTTCCACTGACTGACTGACTCATCAAAAACCTAACCCACTTCCAGATGACCTAGGAAGTCGAAATTTGGCATCTAGCTAGGTAATTACGTGTAAGCGCAGGAAAAAATCTGAAAACAAAAGAAAGTTAAAAAATAGAGGGGGTCCCCATACAAAAAAAAAAACGTTTTTTAATTGTAGCGTCTGAACTGTTATAAGTGGATATTTGAAACTTGCACAAAATATGAATTGATACATTTGCTATATAAAACAAGTATAAAAACAAAAAGAACTCAAAAAATAAAGAGTGTCCCCATACAAAAAACTTGTATTTATTCATCCGATTGCTTTCAAAATCGATATCTGGGGACATGGTTGGTCTTATAAAACGAATCTGACAACAGAATGAGAAAAAGTAGCCGCCATCTTGAACTTTTTAGTTATTTGACCGATTACTTTCAAAATCGATATCTGAGGATCCGGTTGGTCTCCGACATCGAATCCGTTAACAGAATGAGCAAGAAAAAAGAATAAATTTCAAATAAATATCTCTACAAAAAGTAATGATATCCCACCAAAAACATAAATGTGAAAAATGACAGCCAAGTTCAATAATAAGAATATGTTGTTTGTGGACTTCGCCGAAAAAAGTATTGAGATCTAAATGAGCGCCAAGTTCTACAGAAAATATTAAATTAAGCTAAATATTTGACTTGGCTAGTTTTTACCTAAAAACAACATTAAAAAGCTATTAGCCAAATAAAAGATGAATTATTAGTGAAAACTGGCAAAGTGAAATCTTTAGCTTAATTTAATATTTTCTGTAGAACTTGGCGCTCATTTAGATCTCAATACTTTTTTCGGCGAAGTCCACAAACAACATATTCTTATTATTGAACTTGGCTGTCATTTTTCACATTTATGTTTTTGGTGGGATAGACAATTCTCCTTAATTCTATCATTACTTTGTATTAGAGCCAAAATAGCTATTTTGTTAATGTCACGTAGAACGGTGAAGACATGAAGGATGTTTGTTAGTGCGGTCGAAACCACAACAATAATAAAATTTTGACGACCGTAACGTAGCACAAAAATTTAAAATTTTAAGGAAATTCGTCAGTAGGTACTATCGAGATTACAATTTTCATATTTTTTTTAAAGACTGTAGACAATCGACATTGTAGGTATTTCATAATCAACCCTATCTACACGGTAACAACATAAATATATCAATTACATTTTATTTTTAATCTAAAGTTTAAGAGACAAAGCTTTTAAATGGCAACCCTAGACTTAGTCCACAAGTCACGCTCCTAATTATAGAAGCATTCCCAATCAATTATACGCAATAAGACAACGAACACATTTGTACGAGCTCTGAAAACAATGTTGCCTTATTTTAATCATTCTTTAAAGTAAGTGTTGTCGTTTTAAAATAGCTTGAGAATATAAAATGTGGTTTAATGGTAATGGTGTAATGTGGTAAAAAAATATCAACTCATTAATAGATTGTGAGTTAAAAGTTTCTAGGGTTCCTTACCTTAATGGTGGAATTCTAGTACTAATTAGTAGTTCCTAACTAAGAATATTCTTCTGTCAAAATTTCATAGTGCTATATCTTTGGATCCCTAAAAAGTAAATAATTGAAGTTTTCACAGTATGTGTCATTGGTCATAATAACGAAAACTGATAAAATTCAATAAATTTATATTCAAACCACAAGATTATCGGGTAATATTATTGATTCTGAAATATATTGTATTCAATATTGCACTTTTGTGCAGATTTTGACATGAGTAGGTCGCACCTTTTTCTTGTAGCAAATAAAAATCTTAATCGTCAAAATATTCTACTTTTTTTTTTAAAATATATTTAAGTCTGTACCGAAAACGAGATTTCTTTATTTGACTAAACAATTAAACATTATGTAGATACTATAACAACTTCGTGTCATTAAAACCCTACTTTTATAAAGTTACAAATACAAATTAATAGTCCACAGATAAAGTAATAGGTATACATCAGCGGTTTGAACAAGCAGTCAAGTGTTGTCAAGTGTTGGCTCTACGCCAAAATACTAATGTCCATTGAATAGTGCTATTTGTATTGCGTCGAGGCTAAATGCGCTTTAGTTAATCTGTATAGAATAGAGCCATGGAATACGCTGGAAATGACAGCTAAGTTTGTGAGTGGATGTGTGTGTTTGTTTCTTTTGTTTGTATGTATGTTAGTTTTGTTTCGTTCCGAATTACTTATAAAATAAAGTCTGTACGGGTGCTTTTTGAAACGGTAAATGGTGTTAAGATTACCTAAATAATTTTTATTTGTATTTTTAAAAGATACATCCGTAAAAGTTTGAAAAAGGTATACCTAACAATTTTACCAAATAAATTAGTCGGGGGATGTCTTTATTTTTCATCCATAAGCCATTGGTAGGAAATAAATACATACGTTTTCATAGTTTTAACACAAATATGGCAAACAAGCGTACGGCTCACCTGATGGTAAGCGATTACCGTAGGCTATAGACGCCTGCATAACCTGCCCCTAGCCCCCTTCCTGCCCCAGGAGCTCTGGTCACTTTACTCACCACAGAAAGACAACACTGCTTGAAAGCAGTATTATTTAGTTGTGATTTGTTTTCTGTAAGGTTGAGGTACTTCCCCAGTCGGTCTGCTCAGTTGTGTTTTTGAACATAAAAATGGACGAAATGGGGTATAAAATAGTTTGCACTATTTTTAACTTTAAAATTAATATAATACGATTATTTATTTGACGATTATTTTCAAAATACTCGCATTCATATATTTACCGCACTCATTAGTTTACAAATAAAGCAATATAAGCCTCTCCTTCACACTATCAGCCATCCAAATCAAACCTTAACTATTTAAGCACTATTAATTCTATACAATTCTATGCTTTTAAAACTACACATCCGGGTTTTTTCATAGTATAAAGTACTTCCGCGTTTTCTATGGCCCGGTTGAACAGCGGTGATGAATGATTCCATAGAAGACATTTCGTTTGATCGTCTGATAAATATTGTCACCTACAATACGCGGAGCATTCGAAAGACTTGTTAATGGGCTGGACCGATCTTTGTTTAAACCGATTATGGAGATTTATCGATATTGAGTTTTTCTTCCTTTTCGTTTAACGTTTATTTAGTACTAGCTTCTGCGCGCAACTTCGTCGGCGTGGACTCCGCTCCTATTGGTCTTAGCGTGATGATATATAGCCTATAGCCTTCCTCGATAAATGGGCTATCTAACACTGAAAGAATTTTTCAAATCGGACCAGTAGACCCTGAGATTAGCGCGTTCAAACAAACAAACAAACAAACAAACAATCAAACAAACAAACTCTTCAGCTTTATTATATTAGTATAGATTTTTCTATTTGTGTAAATTTATCGATTGCTACTATTTTTTGTTATTTTTTTTACTGTTTTAGGAATGATAACGTAACGCGTTTGTACTTCCGCGAATTGTCGTTTTATGTCAGTGTTGCAAGGCTGCTTACATTAATTTTTTTATACTTTCCTTGTACTAAGCTGGTTCACTTTTTTAATCTTTAAAAAAATTTCAAGTATAAAATATCTGAAAGAAAAATACGAAATAATTTTTTAATCCAAACAATAAAATAAATCAAATTTTATGAAGCGTCCTAAGTGAGAGGCTAAGGCTTTGGTTCCTATTTTTGGCTAAGTATTCAAACATCTTATGTATTATATATTAAATTCGTTCAAATTATTATTTTTAATACATTAAATAATAAATGTTAACATACATTATTTAGCGAATATATAACCCTTAAGTACAGTCTATTAATTATATGCACGATTGATGATCATTAGTGTAGTACAACAATAAAATAGTGTTTTCTGTAAACGCGACTCCGCGCAAGAATTCCCGCCTCTCAGACAACAAAAACGTCAAGTTTAAAACATTGGAATGAATGACATACCACGCCTCGCACGATTAATGGTTGTGCTTTCACAAAAAGCAAACACGCTCATTAATATATCAACTGTCTTTTTAGCGGTACTGGAATAGTACATATTTAAATTGATTTCATTAAGTTCACTGAGTTTTATATTGGTACGAAATTGGAGGAAAGGGTCAAGGTTGGTAGCAAATGTCAAAATGACAATTTTGACAAATGTCAATTTTTTTTTATTTATTTCCTATTTTGGCTATTTTGGCATTATTTTTGATGGTGGAAATTATAAATTATAAATTTAATTGTTAATTTTACTAACGAAACAAGTTTAACACATTAAATATCGCATCTATAATTTAATATCTTATTAGCATCAGCTGTAAACGTAACGTGCGGTAGTCTCAAGAAACTTTTTTTTATACAAAAGGAATGTGACAATAGCAAATGTACTTAAATTTTAAAACGTCTCGTATTTCTCTCACTACTCTCAAACGTATAATTCAATGAACATCTGCAGCCGATATCTCTTAGACAATTAACAGCGGACAGTTCTCGTGCAAGTATTTTTAAATATGTAATTTAGACCGACGGCTTAAGGACTCTTGCACATGTTAAGACCTATTATGGAGTTTTGGACAGTCTTAGGAAGTATTTTTTTACTTTTGTTTTCATTTAAAATTTTGTACAATAAATAATTATTTATAAGTACAAAGTTGAATAAAAGTTGAGCCTTGTATTTATAAATATATAAATAGTGTACTTAAAAAATAATGCAAGGAGTAGGTGAACATTATAGGTAGGGATTCCTAGTACATTTTTCTTCACCTGATTAGTATCAATCTAATTTTTCGGGAGTAGCTTCATTTTGTTGAGACGGACAAAAAATTCCTCTACGAAAACTCTATTGTGGTAGCTAACAGAGATAGCAGGGGGTAGAGCAGCAGTGAGCGTAGGACCGGGATAACGTACCACGCAATTTGTAGGACAATATTACTATTAAATTATATAGATATTAAGTAACTAAAAGAAAAAAAAATCAGCTGGTTAGGAATAATTTTTGATGACCTTACGAGGTCATTAAATTGATGACCTCGTAAGGTCATCAAAAATTGATTTTTTTCTGATTTTTTTTTCTAAAACTAAACTGAAATAGTTTTTCAACTCGAACCAATATTTCCTGAGATTATCGCGATCTACATACCAAAAAAAAAAAAACTGAAGATGAATGGATAACTTTTATTGCAAAACAAACCTCTCATTTTTGACAATTTTAAAGGTAAATGTAGCAAGTGTTGTAACACGAATCAAGACAGTTGCTAGTGCGAAAATGCCTAATTATTTCTTATTTCAGAATCACTCACGTCAAGACAGTCGCTAGTGTGTTCAAGCCTTATTCTTATTTCAGCACCGGCAGCTTTGACATTATACACGACATTAATACTCGTGAACTTTTTTTCGAGTGTCACATAATTTACTTTTTTCCCTGCTTCTTGCGGCCCATTAGCTATTAAGCGAGCGTCTTTGACACCGGGATTAATATGTTGAAATCGTAAACATTTTGACAGAGCTAATATTTCTAATAGCAACGTTTGAAGTGTAAAGCACTGATTTCTTATATGTGATAGTAAAAATACTTCTATATAGCGTTGTATTAATAGCTATTTTACATGTTATTTTAATTTATATTAATTTGTATTTAAAATTTAGCAAATTTTTGAATTCTTTGCTATTATATCAGTGACTAGCTCTTGACTTCGTCGGCGTGGACTCCACTCCTATTGGTCTTAGCGTGATAACACATAGCCTATAGCCTTCCTCGATAAATGGGCTATCTAACACTGAAAGAATTTTTCAAATCGGCCCAGTAGTTCTAGAGATTACCGCGTTCAAACAAACAAACAAACAAACAAACTCTTCAGCTTTATATATTAGTATAGATATAGATAGTGTTAAATTTTTAGTAGTGTATTTTTTGTAGCTTAGATAATCATTCTGGTATAGTAAGAGACGAACATCGCCGCTGGTTCACAAATATTTTATAATAAAAATTATGGTCAGTTGGTTTGTTGCTACAAACCTAGTAATAATCTTTTCGTAGGTACAGAAATTATCCAGCGCTCTGTAGTAGAGTGCTTTTGTTTTCTTCTATACTGTTCTTTTGGAAAAAAGAAGAGTTCTTTGGGTAAAAATCGTACATATACCTACAGCCGTGGCACCTACAGCCTACAGCCCAACATGACTGTATCAAGTATCGACTTTCTAACCTCTACACTATCAATCAACAAAACACTAATTAGTTATTAGTTCCTATATACGTATTAATATTAACATCGATATGAGCTATAAAACGTTATAATATATTAGTAAAATAATTCTCATTATTCATAAAGATTAACGTTTGTTTTTTATATTTTACCGTTACAAAAGCGTGTTAGACCGGTTGTTAAGCCTTTAAATTTAATTAAAATACAAAAATTAATTAACTTATCTCAGCTATTACTTATGATAGAGATAATGTTACTGTGTTAGGAAATTTGTACGTAATTTTTTTTAATGCAAATTTTTCTAACTTATTAGGAGAATTGGTTTATGTTATCTATGCTAAATTTACGCGCGAAATTGTGATAGAATAGTGTTGTAATAAGGCTAATTTTATCGATAATTAGCTACTATAATTTATCGATTATAGTAATTTTTATAAAACTGTTAACATAATAATAAACATTCATAATTCAATACATTACAAATTCCGCACGAATCGTGTTTACGTGGGCGTTAATCAAAAATCGAAAAACAGTTGGAGCAATAAAATCCACAGATTTGCGTTTTAATATTTGTTTTATCGTTAAATAATTTATAAATTACTTTGTATAGATGTAATCTCGAACGCGGTTTGCTTGATCCGTGTTTGTTTTGTACGATTTATTGAGAAACGCGCGGCATTCCACGGAAGTCTTTGGTTATAGAGTCGTTAACAAAGCTCCTAATATAGTATTATAACTTAATTTAATTTATTATTTGACAAAGGTAAAAGGTAAACTAAAATACTACTAGCTGGAAACAGAATTTAAAAAAAAAACTTGTATTTGACAACAAAACAAAAATAAAAAAGTAGTGAAATAAAAAGATTATTTCTTGTTTTTTAAGATTTCAGTTTAGAACTGTTTCGTGAATATATAAACAATTATGTAGAATTATATAAAGTTGTATATTTTGATTATATTGTACACATTCAGTTAGAATAATTTAAACGAACATTTAGTATAAATTAGAACGATCAGATAATTGTCATTTGCTCTCAACAAGTTACTAAGTCTTATTATAATATGAATGACACTGTTTTATATTCAATTACTTTTAATTATTTAGTTAATGCTAAAAAGGATAGGTATACTAAGGATATGCTGCAATATATTATGTACAATCAGTAAAATAAAAGAGATCTGCTTTTGTTCTTATCATAGGGAAATTACTAGACGCAATTAGATTAATATTTAAGCTTTACTTGACTATTTATTAAAAGTATTACATCTTTACGTAATATAAAGTTGTTAAATTGTTATAAGCACTACATATTCCGTTATATACGTTAGTGATGGGTAAAATTTAATAAACATCATAGAGTTTGCATGAAAAATATATCTAAAATCAATATTATAAATATGAAGCGTTTTTGTTAAATTGTTTAAATGCTAGTATTGTGTAGTGCTATTATGACTGCATCATGTTCTAACATTCGATACATTTCAATTATTTTGTAAATAATATACTAAATATGACTGTAATGAGCAGAGCAGACAGTTAAGGAGCAGAGCAATAAACATTAATACCGTGGTAGTTAGGCATATTAAAAAAAAACCATATTTATGTAACAAATTTATTAATAAGTTGCTTTCTTCCACAGACGCCAACGGTGAGCCCCCGAAGCTAAAATGTAACCTTCGCAAGCACAAGCCGAACCGCAAGCCCCGGACCCCGTTCACCGCTCAACAGCTGCGTGCTCTAGAGAGCAAGTTCGTTGACAAGCAGTACCTTAGTATAGCTGAGAGAGCCGAGTTCTCGTCGTCTCTCGGACTATCAGAAACACAGGTTAGTGCTACTATTTTCAATTACTTTTGTATTTTGTATTGTTAGTCTAATATAAGTACCTAAGTTATTAAATGGTGATAAAAAATTACTGGTGGTGATATTGATGAAAATAATAAAAATAAAAATTTACTTTATTCAAGGAGACTTCAAAAGCTTTTGAATCGACTTATTAAAACTGATTTGACGTATTAAAAATGTATTAGTTTTAATTACTTAATTATTATAGTACAGTTAATAATCGATTCGGGATTCTGTGACCCGATGGCGTATGATTTATTTTTGTTAACTTTTAAATTCTCATTACTTCTAAACAATACCTACATATTAATTTTTAAAGCTGTTTAACTTCCTTATCAGTAAATAAATCAAATTATAATTTTGTACACAAAAATATCTATTAAAAAACAATTCCATGAAAAATATGTGATAAAATAATATTCTATACTGTTTATCTAATAAAATAATATTATCATGACATGACTCGCGACCTTTATTATTTTAATATGTTGCAAGTTATAATAATTGATATTTATTGTCATCAGGTCAAAATCTGGTTTCAAAATCGTCGGGCTAAGGCGAAACGTGTCCAAGAGGCGGAGATAGAAAAACTCAAGATGGCGCAGTTTTCCCGCCATCCACACCACATGTACCCGCACCCCTTGCAACAATACTTTCCCCACCACTTGATGGGCAGACCCCTACCCCCCATGATGCCCCCACACTTGATGCAGACATCACTACCAGGGTCCCCATCGCCGAGCACGCAGTCTAATGGACAGCAATAATTCATGAATTTCAATCTATTTTGTGGTCAATTTAAAAATACAACATAATTATAGGCTATAGATCTTCTATCAGCTGATAGTTTAACTTAGCTTTTAAACAGATTTTTAATTTATTTGCTTGATTAAAGTTTAATATGTCCAAAAACAAAATTTGTTGTGATACCCTATTTGGCACTCCGTTAAAACCGAAAGGCCAAAATTATTTAATTTTAAATTATATTCTATAGGGCCCCTGTTAATCGAGGGCTGTGGTCTGTGATCGAGGGCCTTAGTTTCACTCTCAGTCGGTATAACATTCTCCGCATGAAACATGTATATAGAATATTTATTTTTATTATTTATTTATATATCTACTTAATTACTTTGATAAAACTATCAGCGAATAGAAAATGTATGGTCTAAAGTGGTCTTACCAATTCTAAACCCCCGTATTTATAAAATCGATTTATTTGGGACACCTTTATCGTATTCTTTGGAGGATATTGAAAATTTTTACCACCTAATAATGAATTATATTCCATAAAAGAAAAATAATTCAAAAAAGTAAATTTGTCCATGTTCGAATTTGTTATATATATGATACAAAACTAAATGTGTCGAGTCTAATTGTAAATTATTTTGTAAATATAGCTTAAGTTATTGTATTTTAATTAACAATGTATTATTTAATTATAATTAATTTTTAAATAAAAACCTTTATAGAACCAAATTATAGTATCTATATTATACTTATTTTAGTACAAAAATTATCCTTACGTCAGTTTTCTGAAATTCACACTTTTTGTAATGTAAATAAAAAAATATTTGTAAATTAATATTTGTACTTGTGTAGTAAATATATTAAATCCTGATGAAATAAATTCTAGTTTTATTTAAAGCACGTGTTTCGCAATTTCCCCTTTTTATAATAACGTTTAAATTATAGATGTTTCGATTTTAATAATAATTTACATAATATAAAATATATAAAAAAAAATGAAAAAAGAAATATATCTATCAATAGTCATACTTAGTATAATAATTCTGTTAACATAATTTGTCTGTTTTGTAATAAACAATTGCTAATTGACTCCACATGTGTCCACTGTTGATAAAGTAAAAAGTTATTCGCAGACTAAATTAATCGCAGACGCACCAAATATACTATGGTAGCGCAAGATTCACTTTACAAGTTTATCAAAATAGTTAATATAAAAACGAACTACTACGCTATTTATCGTTCACTTTGAATTTTCAAATGTAAAGCGTACTGAGATGTTAATATAACAATCATATTAATTTTACTCGCTTGGTTCAAAGACTTTTAATTGTTACAAAATAGCACATGATTACGCGAATATCAAGTAGTAATGAAAATTGGAATTTGCCATTTACACATGACATTTTTCGTTTAATTTAAAAACAATCTTTTTATCACAAAATAATTCACTCGAGTTAATTGTTACTATTTCCCTTAATAAATCATTGTTTTATGTTTCATAACCCGTATTATACATTGTAATAGCCATTTACAATCTTCTTTATGTATTATGTTTACATACAATTTAACTAGGACGAAATAACTTTGAGAAGGAAACCGATAAATGGATTCCATCGATCTGCGCGACGTTTGGACTTTGTTATTGAGTATTCACCTCGAAGATTCCGCTATGCTTGAGTACAATTCGAATACTTATTCGAAGAATGCATCCTGCCATCCATACGGTGCCGAGACGTGGACATAGACGATTTGACTAGTCCACAAGTTACAAGGGGTTTGGAACTCTTTAAAAAATCAGAAATGTTACCATCCACTCTTGAGCAAAATGAGGAGGCATATGGAGGAGAAACCTGGCCTTTTCGCCGAGGTCAACCTGTCGGTGGAGGGATCTTGTTGCCTGCAGATACAGGACCCTGCAATTAAAGCGACTGAAGGCTTCCGCAGAGGCTTAGTACGGTATTAGCACCCCCAAGTGCTGAGTCCGACATATGGTCTAGGACTGCCTACCCACCGTCCTGGATATCACCCGTAAATGAGTTCCCCTGCGATATCACAAAAAAGTACCCAACGTGGCTACCACGTGGCTACGTTAGTATATATTGTGCTAGTATGGTTAGTAGTGTGAATTGGCTGTGGGTAGATCACGTGTGTTATTCGACAGATGGCTGCTGGAGCAGACTTGTCTTAGAGTGGAAACAGTATCTCGGCAAACGCAGTGTAGGACACTTTCATCATCAAACGCAGCGTGGAGCGTCGTCATCTTCGGTCTGTTGGACCAATTATTTGCGCAAATCGCTGGCGAAGACTGCGTCCTGCATTGAACTGCGATAGGCTGAAATAAGGGAGTTATACAGTCAGCTTATCTGATAAACTAATTATACAGTCGTTTGTATAACTAAATGTCAACGAATTGTATATTTATCTGCCAGTATCTCGAAAATTAGCTACAATATTGATTATATCGATAGCAGAGAATAGATCAATAGAAAACATTAATATCGATAAGGTTTTGGCAACACGATTAGTACAGATGTATAAAGATACAATCTGTATTAATTTATAATTTTAACTTGACAGTCACGCTGATTCTAGTAACTTATTGTTGCTGAAATCACTGCGCCAAATGTTTGTCTAGGTCATATACATAAATCACTACATATTATATAAAACAAAGTCGCTTAATTCCCACTGTCTGTCTGTCCCTATATATGCTTAGATCTTCAAAACTACGCAACGGATTTTGATGCGGTTTTCTTTAGTAAATAGAGTGATTCTAGAGGAAGGTTTTTATGTATAATACATGCATAATATAGTAGAGGAACACTGATAGTTTTTGCAACCGTGCGAAGCCGGGGTGGGTCGCTAGTTATATTAATAAGTTTACTAAGTTCCTTAGTAAAATTACCGAATAAAATTACTTGATAACAAATCAAGGCCGCATTAAGAAATACCATGTAAATTTTAATTGAGTAGAGTCACTAAAATAATCACAATACTTGAAGGAGCTAATGACGGTCAGGGTTGTGTCAGGTTGGGGCGGGTCGCTAGTAGTTGTATAAGTTTGAAGTTTGTGTTTTTGTTTTACTTTGTGTTAACGGTCTTCATCCTATACTTGGTGTCACTGCTTGAGACGAAGAATTTAGTCTAGTAGACGGAGACTGCGTTAATTTGACCCTATCCTATACCTATAAATACAATTTAAACAAGATAGAAAACTCAGCTTCAATTACGTGAATTTACGTAAATTATTATGAACTTATATAAAAAAAAAACTTTTTAAAGTCATCTTTATAATTACTGATACGTGAAATAGTTATTTGCCATTATTTAATTTTGAAATCATTTTAAGTATATACATATATTTTTGAAGAATTTTTTCGAAGTTTTATCTGAGTATATATATAAATTTTTACTAAAAATGTCCTGCTAGCTCAATACTTTATAACTTTGTTATTCTAATTTGTTAATTTTGATGAATATGAAACTAGTATGACACATACCTACTGCTTGTGTTTTGGTATTCTAGATTATGTTTTAATTAATAACTTATTATTATTGCGAGAATCATTGTTATAATTAGATACAATTATAACAATATATACTAAGATAATAATATTTTGTTATGAGTATTATTTTAATTAGTATCTAAGTTATTATCTTCTTATTGGCGTGTACCGCCCAATAATTAATCTAAAAATTCATAAAATATTACTAATTATGTTAGCGAAAGAGAGCTGTTTTCGTTACTGATTATCATCAAATTTACTGTAAGTTTAGACTATCCTGGTGTTATAAGTATATAAGTATAAAAATGTAAAAATGTTGTTGTTGTTTTATTTATCCCCAACATGGAAAGGTAAAGGACTATAAAATCCATCCAGCCTAATCTAATTTGTAAAATGTAACAATTATGGATTACACAAATATTACGCCTGTCTTCCAGTTTAGTAAGTGTTTTAGGTGACGATGACGGCGAGATAGCTTTGAAAGAAATATGGATAGGCGAGCAAAATAGTAAATACAAATTCTATGTACTATTGTTATCTATTAGTATGGATGTTTCCGCAAGGCGTCAAATGTTTTTAAAAACTTTCATGGTAATCATGAGTTGTTTAAAATGTTGTGTTTATTTTAGGGCACCAGTATAATAAATACATAGACGATACAACAAAATTGTTTTAAAAAGTAAAAAGTACCTAAAGTACCTAATTGTAGTGAAAAAAATTTCACCGTGCATTTATGATCAAGTGTTATTATTTTTTTTATGTGCCTACCAAGTCACATAATTTTTGTTTTTTTGTAATGGACAAACTAATTAGGTACTAGTCCGATTTTAAAAATTCTTTCACCGGGAGAATGTTACGTTATTATGTATAGGCTATATTTTAACATGTGAAAACGGAACAGCTAATAAGGTCTAATTCACGCGGGTGAAGTCACGAACGAAAATTTAGTGCAGTGATAAAAAATAAAAGTTAATTTTGTTTGTTCAGAGTGGTTAAAATTTTTCATATAACTAATATCGGCAAACGATTTTCGATAATGGTTATGATGTTGTCACATGAGCGTGGAGCCACTAATTTAAATAAGCCCATTAAAGTTAATTGTGTGATAGCGGCCGGGGTCGGGTCACTGATACGTGATAATCTTATATGGGATGCTCGATTTACTTTCACACAGATTACATAGTACAACAGTACATTATTAAAAAAAAATACTCAATTCTTTGACTACTTATAGTTGGCGTCAAATTTTATAAACGTTGGTTAAAAAAGTCATATATAAACAGTACAGTTCCACTTTTATTCATTTGCGTTTCTAGAAAATTCCAACTAGAGTCCTAGTAAGCAATACCTAGGTAAGGAGATGTATTTTTATTACGCAAGTTAAAATAATATAATTTTTTATTTTTATTTTATTTTATTTAGGAATCAAACAGTACAATAATACAGCAATTAATAAATTTATACAGCAATAAAGTCACACAAACCAATAAAGTTTCCAATAGTAAACTATTCATTAATGAGCAAAATAACACATTGACAAGAAATAATCGATAAATTACACACAGAAATGCAAACAATTCATACTACACTAAAATCAACAATTAAACAAACAAAAAAGAATAGGAAAATTTCATACAATTATCAATTAAACAGTAAATAATTAAAAGATAACAAATTAAATTTTATACAGCATACATATTTGTATTTTTATAATATAATATATAACATTATATTTTTCTATAACAATATTTCTCTGGGAGGCTTAATAATGATTATTAAGCGAACGATCTTAGTGAAGACTGCCCGTTGTACATAACAACATAACATAACAATACACTTTATTGTAGACCAAAACAGAAATAATACAAATCAGATTTATTTTAACAGAGTATACCTATCATAAGGTACAAAGGGCGGCCTTATCGCTGAAAACTTGAAAAGCGATCATATATACCTGATATATACATAGTTCTTTAAGCGTGTCTACTCACACAAGTTTTGAAGAAATTTACATTTTGAAACTCCCAATAGTTTGTCACAACCACAAGTGACATTTGCAACATCGCCGAAATATTGGGAGTTGACTCCCAAAGTAATAGGAGTTTCAAAACGAAAACCGCGGTATGTCCCGTAAAAGTAAAAGTTTTGATATTGACCGTGAAAGTTTGAAAAACTTATAATCGTAAAAAATACTTACAGATAATAAATATATTTTTACTAATAGTTTTATAAAATTTAAACACTCTGTACAATCTGTACAAAATCAACTTATTAAAAAAATATCGTTGTAAGCGGCAAATGATTTACCTACATAGTCGATGTTTGTTCCAATTTAAAATAGTTTTTATCGAATTGTTATATTATTGCCGCAATGTGGTTGGTCTCATGTGTTGTTATACTTATAATGATATTATGATATACAGGTTGTTTGAATATTAACCAGGTTCCTTCAAATGGGGGGTTCTGTGTAATCACGTTCAGAGACAAAAAAATTCCCAGCTCATTTTCAAATTTGACTTAGTTTAAATAAACGAGTTACTTTGATAGACTCGTTCTGCGTGATACCTTTCGTGGGCACGTAAACACGCATTTAAAATGAAAATATTTTTAACTGACAAATTTAACTAAAGATCTGTGTATTGGAAAGAATTATTTTCTTCTTAGAATGATTACGCGCTCATTGGACGGTTATGCAGAAGTACCTTGCCAGAGTGGCTCGTATATTAAGACAAAGTAAAATTTAAATAGGTCTAAAAATTTTTTTTCACGTGTAACGTGGTACACCTACAGATAACCCCATTTGAAAGACGTAGCTAGTAGTCGAACGCCCTCTATATTGAAAACGTTCGTTGTGTATACAATTGATATTGTTGCACTTAATAAATCAGCTCTAGATTGTACTAATTAAGGCGATAGTGTCTTGCGTCATTTACTTAATAATAGTTTTATACCAACAGATGGCCAATTATTAATTTAATACAATAATCGAATATTACAACTTAATTTAGGCTACAGTAGAACATAGTACGTAGATGAAGACAACTTGACAGGCGGACAGATGGACTGATTCCCCTTTTAATTACATGTATCAAACGTTACAAGCAAGAAATAAATAGTTCTATTAAATAAACATTACTGTAATATTTGTAATTTTAAGTCTGTAACTTTACTACCGTACTGTAGTAAATAGTACTAGTGGTCGCCCAGAGGTCGAAATTCGACCATAATTAAAATTTTAAATGAAAGAAAACCAAATAATTATGACAATAAAGAACCTTCTTTTAAATACTTTTTAATTTGACTACAGACTTTGACAATCAACAAAAAGTATAATATGCGTGTGTGAGTGCTGTAGTGTGTGTTATGCTTTTTTATTAATTTAATGTATATTTTATGCATAATTTTGAAAAAATAATAGCATTCCGCACTTCTTCTCTATATAAACTATAAGTGTGCGAAGTGTCATACTCCTATGTACGCGCAATTTCCGTAAAAGGGGTAAAAAGTTTTTGCTTCACGTGTTAATATATAGATATTTAGACATTTGACTTAATTCTAGCAGAACTATACCACGAAAATATAAAAAAGGAAGGAATACGAGCTAATATAGAACAACGAACAGTTTCGAAAATGCAAATAGAAGCTTTACCTATTCCAAAAATCCCTTTGACCATGGCTAAGAGGGCGAAACAATCAGCAGATATTTATAATTCAAATGAAAATATAAAACACAAAAAGGATGTAGCTGACAAAAAGGAAAAACAAATAAAAATTAAGTTAGACCAGAAAAACAAGACTGAAAGTACCAAAGAACTTAGGAAAACAAAGAAAGAAGCCACAAATAAAAAACAAGACAAAAAACAACTTAGACAAACTTAGCTGATTTGTGTGATACCTAAAGAAAATGATAATTATTTAAAACTATACCAAGAACGAGCATCATTAAAAAGACAAATTATTTACAGTGCAATCAGCGAAGATGAAGACAATCCACATAATTTGAAAATTAAAGGAAAGAAAGCTAAAGATTTGCCCTTAAAGAAAACTAAGAGAGATGGACAGGATAACCCTAAAAGTACAAGTAAGGATAACTGCATTGAATGTTTTGAAAACTATAAAAATACGAAGTCGCAATCCGACTGGATTCAATGTGTAGTCAGCCAGAACTGGCTACATGAAATCTGTAACTTTTCAGAAATTATTGCTCAAGATGTGGAAAATTAAAAATACTATCCGGCTAAATTTCAATTAATTAAATGTGTTATTTACGACATCACACTAGAAAACTTTAAAACTACTAGTGTTCCTCTACTATATTATGCATGTATTATACATATAAACCTTCATCTGGAATCACTCTATTTACTAAAGAAAACCGCATCAAAATGCGTTGTGTAGTTTTAAAGATCTAAGCATATATACAGACAGACAGACAGCGGGAAGAGACTTTGTTTCATAATATGTAGTGATTAATTAATAATTAAACGATTTAAAAAACCACAAAATGTTTTTCATTGCTATAACGCGTGTTTCTTGGAGACAATTGCTGTTTTAGGAGTAGAACTATCAGCATTTTAATTGGGTTTTTCGTTTACACGGTATAAAGGGCATCTATCCTCCACTGCAGGCATCTATCCTTCTCAGGATTTTCATGGTGGGGCAACTATCCATACCGGTAGGCATCTATCCTCCAAAAAAAGGTTCCACGAAAAGTTAATTTCTGCTAAATGTGCAATTGATAGGTTAAAAAAACATAATAATAATTCAAGATAAAGGATTGAACTAGCTACATAGATAAAAATTATTCGTATAAAATTCATATTTTTAAAATTAGGTGACTATTTCAAAAAGTGGGGCATCTATCCCGGTTTTACCCTAAGTGTGCGCATACTCCTCTGTCCCCACAATTTTCGTAAAAAGGGGTACAAAGTTTTTGATTCACTTAGGTACTAATAAATAGTATGTAGCAGGTAGTGGATTTACACATCATCATCTCCCTGCCCTTATCCCACTTACGTAGGGTCGGCACAAAGTGTTTTCCCATGGATCTCATGTTGTAAAAGATTTGGTATGGAATGTTTTATGACCAGCCGCCTGCCTGACATCAACCCTGCTCGGGAATTCCTGGCTAAGAAGGATTGGTGGGAAGGATTTATGTGAGAAAGGGATCTGGGGCTAGGGGCTAGTGCCACGGATTACTGGGAGGGGTGTGTGACACTAGCAGCTAGAGCAGTCCGGGGTCGCGTATCCGTAGCGGTTCAAACCAGTTATCGGATATATATTTAGTGGTCCCACACTCTGGACCAGGTAGTGGATTTACACAGTGCAGTATTAAACTATACAGTTTTACAAAATTCTATTGTACCTACTTACACCACAACTGACATAGCTCTTGTGTAATGGTGCGTGCAGGCGCTCACACACCAGCTATTGCGGGTTCAATTCCCACTCGGGATGTATTTATATTTGTACAAATATTTCTTTACAGTCTGATTGTCTGTCCTTGTGGGCCTTCCCACGGTGCCTCGGAGAGCACGTTAAGCAGTTGATCCCGGTTTTTATCATAGACATCTGATAGTGATCGTTACTAGTAGAGAATATATCCGCCAACACGCAATGGAACAGCGTGGTGAATTAAACTCCGATCCTTCTCCTACATGGAGAAAGAGACCCATATCGTGCAGTAGGATGTTACATGCTGAACCACAACTACGTAATACACCTTAAACATAATCTTAAGATTAAAATAATTACAGATTGTGTGGTACAATGGGCGGACATTTCTTCCAGAAAAATTAATACCGAGACTGGGTAGGTAGTGTAGTTAAATAATAAACTTATATCCTTATCTAGTCTATATACTCGTACTGGTACTAATACAAAATACATCTATAAATACACATAAAATATACTATACTAGCTGTCCCCGCAAACGTTGTTTTGCCATATATGTTATTAACCCCCGCAACCCCCTCTTGTGGGTGGAATTTTGTAAACGATCCGGCTTCGTTCCGAATCCGTTCTTAGCTGACCTCTACTTGGCGAAAGGAATATTCCTCCCAAATTTCAAGTCTCTACGCCTTAGGGTTCCATAGATATCGTGATGAGTCAATGGGTGGAAATCTCTTTTATATATATACATAGATTAAACTATATAATTATTGTTTGTAACATAACTTATATATTTTTTTGTAAATAAATAAATATTTGTAACTGTATGTCTGTAACTTTACTAATTTAATGTAATGTTTGTGTGTGTGTGTGTGTGTGTGTGTGTGTGTGTGTTAATTGTATCAGCTGCACGAACGCTACTAAAATAACGAAAGCCCTGTACCGATGTACATTTAAAACTAATTTAACTTACGCACCATTAAGCACAAATGTAAAACACTCAACGGATCACTTGAACCTAATTAATCTGGCGGGGTTTGTGTTTGCAATTACTCGTAATTAAAAATAACTTATTAATTTAAGGCGAGCTCGGCTCGTAATTGATCGAATTAATCACATTAATGTTGCGTGCCTGTTAATTTTCAGGCCACAGGCGTTCGCTTTGTGCTCGAGATCGGCGGTTTGGCCTGAAACGTAGTTCGTAAGGAGTATTGTACATGATGATGAGAAATATGCAAAGAAAATATAAAAATTCTAAATATTAAGTTAACTGTAAGGTTTATTGAAAAAGAAAATAGTAAAAAGTGTGACAAAACCTGATCAGACCTGTGGCAGGCTAAAAATAGTTTTAAGAAAAGTAATCGAGATACTTTTTTTAGTTCCTAAATTCACGTTAAATAATAATTACTATATTTGTTCAAAATAACATGTCCATAATACACAATCGTCTTTAATTTAAAAAAAATACATGTCCATAATATGATGTATATTATATGTCTTTAATAATAATAAAAAAAATACATTGATATCAAACTAATGAAACCTCAACAAAATTACCTATTTTTAAAATCCATATACATAGCTTAAAATTTAATTTCTAAATCGCCTCGTGTGCTCGTACCGCGTAGCACGCTCATTAGACGCAATCCGAGCGTTCAGCACATTGCTGAAGAACGAATCTGTCATCTCGGCCGCGATTCCTGATCCAAACGACTGAGACGGATTGGCTCTTAATTGTTCTATTTGCCTTGTGTCGGATGAGTGATCTCTTGCACTATCGTTTCGTTAAATAACACCCTCTCAGTTGCCGTTTATTAACCGACTTCAAAAAAGGAGGCTCTAAATTCAACTGTATATTTTTATGTGTGTTACTTCGTAACCTTAACTGGGTGTACTAATTTTGATGATTATTTTTTAATCGAAATTTATCGAAATCTGACTAGTACTTTTGGCATTAGTCCTAGTAATACATATATTTTTTTTGCGTTAACCACAATAATCGTATTTGATTGACTATTTTTTCGATTACCTACGTCATATTAGTTGTCGATGTAATCAGAAGTCGGTTTATTTTCGTTTGTGAGCAAATACAATTATTTACTTGAGACTGGTAGTAGGAAGAACTCGTGTATGAAAAACTTTATAAGTTAGCGGTTTCATATGATATGTTTAATTATGTACAAAACACGACTATTTTTTTTTAAATAATTAATACCCGTAAAAAATTCTGTAATTATACCTTAAATATTTTCATTTTATAAATGGCTCAACTCTCCCCGTAGTATTTACATCTCTGTCCGGAAACACACATACCTAATACACAACTATTAACGCCTAGGCCATGCCAAATATCTGTACGACCTACACAAATATTAATTTTCTTGAGTGGGGATCGACCTGGAGCTCTACTGTATTAGCGATTCATTTCAATTAAATTTAAAGAGTAGTGCATATATCTATAACATCTATGTAATAGATATAATATGATTCTTTAGATACACTGTCATCGATTTGACTACCTTAGCACATCTTGTATTATAGATGATAAAGGTGCAAGAGCTTTTTGTGTTTTATATAATTACTAGCTGACCCCGCAAATGTTGTTTTGCCACATATGTTATTAACCCCTTTAATCCCCCCTCCCTATAACTTAGGGGTATAAAAATAGATGTTGGCCGATTCTCAGACCTACCCGATATGCACACAAAATTTCATAAAAATCGGTCCAGCCGTTACGGAGGAGTATTGTAACTAACATTGTGACACGAGAATTTTATATATAAGATGTGCAAACGTTAATACAATAACATTATGACTCTAGTACACATAAACATTTGAACATCCGTTCCATTAAAGCGTCGTTCTTCAATCAGAGTTCGTAATTAATGACGGGCGTAATTATTTATTGGTCCGACCATAATAATTATAGTGTAACAATTATTGTTCAGTAAAAGATACATTAAGATAGCACTATCAGTCATTTCTTACGTACAGATGTAAATACAGTGCGCGTCAACTGAACTGGTTCCCAAGATAATGTGTAAACTATTGAAACGGGTACGGAATATAAATGTTTTCATTTAATTTTGAATCTTAATTAGGTCTTGTACAAATATAAATAACTTCAACAGTTGAACCATTGCATATATAAATAGTTTGGTTTTTAAAAATCTTTTTTATTAGATGATCTTTCTATTTAGACATGTTAGGTTATAAATCGTTCTAAGGTATAGGTCTGAAGAAAGCAGCAGATATAAATGTCACCTAATCAAAATAGTCAAGAAATTTTACGACTGTTCTATAATTGCTATATTGTTTAGATTGTCTCAACCCTAGTTAATATATTGAGTTAAAGCATAATATTTGACTACATATAAGTACATTTTTAACAAATTCTTTTGAAATAAACTGTATGCTTATAATTGCATTTATTTTTTATTATTAATAAAGCGTAGCGGTGTTTTTGTAACACGCGTTGATAACATTTGATAGGAAACTGTCTCTTTTAAAATATATTGTTCTTATCACTTATCAAGAAAATGAAATATTATTATTGTTATTATAGAAATAACATGTAAAAAACAGGGCCATAATTATTTATAATGAGTATTTTTCCATTTCGCAATTAATAAGTGTGATAGTCTTCGAATAATAATTATTAATAATTAGTATCCAGATACATATTTTACTTGCAGTGATACTTGTCTCTACATTATACTATACTATAAAGGTGGCCATCTAGGGTAGCTATATGGTCCATCTGATGTTATGCGAATAACGTAGCCTATGGACGCTTGCAACACCTGGAGCTCTGGCCACCTTACTCACCACAGGAACACGACACTGCCTGGGGAGCTGTGATCATCTGTAAGGTGCGGTACTTCTCCAGACGGGCTTCTCCATATTTTGAGCAGGAAATTTCCTGCTGTGCCTCATCTTAATTTGAAGTAGGTATAATAAGTATAATCTATTAGGTATTTAATATCACTACATATTATAAAACAAAGTCGCTTTCCGCTGTCTGTCTGTCTGTATGTATGCTTAGATCTGAAAAACTACGCAACGGATTTTGATGCAGTTTTTTTAATAGATAGAGTGATTCAAGAGGAAGGTTTATATGTATAATACATGCATAATATAGTAGAGGAACACTGATCATTTTTGCAACCGTGCGAAGCCGGGGCGAGTCGCTAGTAAAAAGAATATTAGCTATAAAGATAGCTAACTAAATATATATGTGAAACTTAGTTTATAGTGTCATAGGTATCATTAGAGAAAAAAGACTCTTGAGTTTTGAATAATCGAAAAGTGACCAAAATCAATCGCTCATATTGACTTACAAAAGTTTTGATGTAGGCATCCCTAAATGTAACCACGAGTGAAGTCTAATAGTCGAAATGTCAGATGTGATTGACTGATTGCAATGAATTAATGTGAAGTTTTTGTCGCCAGGTAAGAAATTATGAATTTTTATGGTAGGTACAATTTACTTATTAGTATTTACAGATAAATAATACTATAGACCAAAGTTTTATCTTTTTAATTTGTAAAATTGTTTACAAATGTGACACTCATTTAAATTTTGTGGTAGGTACGTTATTTAAAATGAGCAGCTATATAAAATAAGATTTTTTTTGATGTACAACAATTTTTTTAGTAACGTTTATTTAATATTAATTTAAAATTTATTTTCTTCATACATCAAGCGTATATTAAATCATTGAATTTATATCCATAATAATTCTCGTACAAGACATTAAATACTAACTTCATTAAAATTTATTATACGAACAGATATACAGTAATTACTTTTACATATATATATGCATCAACAATTTCATTCGATCTGTATTAAGACATTTCCTTACTAAAGAAACAAGTTGACACAAGTCAATGAGTGATAGAGAATGGCTGAGTGTTTTATGACTTCCTCCGCAGATAAAGCTATTTTGAGAACGAATGAATGAACGCATGAATGACTACAAATGAATGATTGCTTGTGCATTGTATCGGTTATGGCTATTAGTGATCTGTTTGAAAACTTATGCAAATTTTACCTAATATTAAATTTAATAATTACATATTATAGATTAAGTAATATTGACGGTAAAATTAATTAAGAATAAAAGTCAATTAGTTTTTTTAATAATTAAGTTTTCCAATAGCTCATATCCTGCATGCCCATGCTCATGCAGATGGGTCCTAAAGTGGAGACTGCGTCTTGGCAAACGCAGTGTGGGACGTCCTCCGGCCCGTTGGGCCGACGATCTACGATTTTCGGTGTAGGCTGGATGAGGATTGCGGAAAATCGGGATATCTGGCGCGAATTTGGGGAGGCCTACGTCCAGCAGTGGACTGCAATAAGTTAAACTGTCTGACTGAATAGCTCATAATAATATCTTTATAGTTAAAAGTCTATATATAATTGAATGTGTTTCTTTTATTTTGCAGTTAGATTATAACCAAAAAATACTTCTATGAAAATTTCTTTTACATGTTATAAAAGCAGCTTCTTCGCAGTTAATATACAATTGTATAATACAAACACAACTACAAAAAATTCAATTTTTGTTCCATGCCTATCAAGAAATACACAACCGTGGAAGTAGATAAGTTGTAGATTTCCTTCCGACATACCTATATAGGTTTCCTGCTATTGTTTTCAGATTTAAGAACTGGTATTTTACTTCGTTTGAAAGTTATAAAATTGAAGTCAATTAGATCAAGTTAGTTAATTTACTTGTTTATCTACAAAGGTAAATCTCACGACAAG
Source organism: Melitaea athalia (assembly GCA_905220545.2). Classification (NCBI taxonomy): domain Eukaryota; kingdom Metazoa; phylum Arthropoda; class Insecta; order Lepidoptera; family Nymphalidae; genus Melitaea; species Melitaea athalia. Next base: position 6,974,424 of record HG992199.1, on the reverse strand, counting down.
CTTTTATATCATATCAATTGTAAAAAGGCGTTATATGTTGATAGTAAAAGTTTTAAACGAAATGTTTATTTGATTCTTTTTAGCGCATTTAAAACAAAAGCTTGGTTTTTAAAAAGTTTTTTATTCCTTATTTTTTTTACTTTTTAGTTATCGCTAAATAGGTTTCGCAGCCTGGTATTCTTATTAAATTCTTTCATTTGATACCCATAATGTAGGAAGACTTAGTCTGCCATTTTTTTTTATAAGATTTAGACTAGCATCACGTTATTTTTCAAGTTATTCTCAGCAACCCCTTTCATTTGATACTTATATTGTAGAAAAGCGTAAAAAACTTACTCCACCATCTTCATAAGACCGCCATATTGGATTTAGAATAACACCACTTTGTTTTTCAATTTACTCTCAGCAAGCTCTTTTCCGTAAAATAGCTACTCCGCCGTCTTGGGTATTCCACCATATTGGATTTAGAGTGACGTCACACAGCTAACCATGCATTATGACCCAAACTAAACCTGTATAATAAATTTCAGCTCTATCGGTTAAGAATAATACATACATACATTGCCAGTTAAATAAAAGCTTTTAAAAAGTATTAGTCACGAAAACAAACTACGAATTTTTTTAAATATATTTTTTACAAGTAAATTTAATTTTGTTTTTATGTAAATCTCTTAGTATATCTGAAGATATATAGTTTGTTTTAATACTGAATTAAAATGCTGACTGTTTTACAGTTGAACAAAAGCCTCTTAAACATTCCATTCTCAACGTTTTAAATAACTATAATTGTTTATGTAATCGATACGCCTTACCAACCAGTTTTTAATTAATTTGCAATTAAAATAAAATATTTAAAAGTTGCAGCAGCACGAAAATGGGGAAACCGAAATCGCTTTAATGGGTGTGTGTTCCGTAATTTCATTAAAAATACATATAGGTAGGTAATACAATAAAGTGTAAGTAAGTATTCCTGTGGTGAGTAAGGTGATCAGAGTTCCTGGGGGATTAAGGGTTGGTTCGGCAACGCGCTTGCGATGCTTGTAGTATTTCAAGAGTCTATAGGCTACGGTAATCGCTTACTATCAGGTGAGTATCGTACGCTTGTTTGCCGACCTAGCTGTATAAAAAAGCCTCTTTCTTCATGTAGGAGAAGGATTGGAGCTCTCCTAGGCACGGTGGGGAGACTCTCAAGGACAGAATATATCCAAACTGAAAAGAAATATTTGTACAAATATCCAACCAGCGCGGGAATTGAACCTGGAAACCGTCGGTATTTTAGGCGACTACTAGCACCAGAGCGACTGTCGTTGATGTTAACTGCTTATAAATTCTTTAAAATGATTTTTCCTTTTTTCTTATATTTTCAAAAATTTTTAACTTGTAGGCTGTTAGACAGACACAGAGTCAATTTAATAAGATTACCTTTTAAACAACAGTAAATTTAAAGCTAAAACGTTTATCGCAAGCATTAATTACGAGTATGACCGACGGAACTCCTATATTACCCGTCGCCATTAACAAGCATCATAAAAATAACTGCGCGCTAATTAATTACGTACGTTTATTTGCAAGTGCGCTACGTGATCTGGATATTTAAAATGGTCGTATAATATGACAAAAAAAAAACAGAATCAGTAATGGAAATGACATTGAGGTTGTGTCATTAATAATAAGGCCTATAGAGATATGTGTTCATATTAATTTAATTTTTAAAATGCCATTGACTGTATTTTGTAATGTGATTTATTTAAAAATAAACTATTGACTGATAACGATTTTTTCTGTTTATAAATGTTACGTGATTTTTATGTCTAACTAGCTGCCCGGACAGACAGTGTCTGTTATGTTTTTTTTAGTATAAAAACCTTCCGTGGAATTAAAGGAACATACCTATCTACAAAAAAAATTAGCCGAATTGGTCGAGCCATTCTCCAGTTATGCGCTTAGCAAAATTCATTTTTATTATATGGACATATATGTACGATAAAAATGACAAAAACTTGATTTTTGGTAAAATTAATATTAGACCCTAATTAATTGAAGTGACGTATAAACTTAGGTTATCGTACCTACCTCCAAAATTATCTGTTTATATATTTAAAAAAAAACGAGAATTCTTTATGTGCACTATATAATTGCACCGTCGGCGCAACGGTCATAGCACTAGTTTGTGGCTGACGGCATGTTGCGCTGGCGGTTGCGGGTTCGATCCCCGCACACGACAAACATTTGTATTGGCCATATAGATGTTTGTCGTGGTCTGGGTGTTTGTGCAGTCCTTGTGGGTCTCCCCATCGCCCCTCGGAGAGCACGTTAAGCCGTCGGTCCCGGTTGTTATCATGTTCACCTGATAGCGATCGTTACTCATAGTAGGGAATATATCTGCCAACCCGCATTGGAGTAGCGTGGTGGATTAAGCTCTGATCCTTCTCCTACATGGGAAAAGAGGCCTATTTACAAGAATTAATTTCAAGAATTAATTTGCATTGTAATCCGTTACTATCTGTGGTTACTATAATCATAAACACTCTTTGGACGCAAACACGCAAACGCAGTGTTGGACGTCCTCCGGCCCGCTGGATTGACGATCTACGTAAGATTTCCAGTGTAAGCTGGATGAGGATTGCGGAAAACCGGGATGTCTGGTGTGAACTTGGGGACGCCCATGTACAGCAGTGGACTGCAATAGGCTGAACTGATGACTGATGATGCTTTATACGGAACTTTGTCTTACGTTTCAGACGGCATTATCTACCTCGCCGAAATATCATACGTATAATAATTAGTTGATAGTAACCGTAAAAGAACTTAAAAATTAATATAATCATAAACCATACGAATAGATAGACAAAATATAAATTTGTTACTCCGTGTGTTTACATTGCGTTCATAAATCAATCAGCGATAACGGGGTAGAAAGAAGCCGTTACTTGCGTGTTATTCCAATATCTTTAAAAACATATATGTGTCATTAAGCAGGGCTTTAACTTTATCACATTTAAGAACCTTAGCACGTCCTAACACGTATTGATAATTATGTGTTCGGTGCCTTTGTGCTCCCGCAAACGATCACTCTGTGGTTTTATAAGGCTAAAGTCTTATTTAGTTAGCGATTTATAGCTGTCATAAAGCCATGTTAGTCTAAAATTTTATTTAAAAAAATATAAAATTGTTCGCGTTAATGATGTGACAAATACTTGGGTAGGCTTTCATATAGTTTATGTTGTCATTGGGCTTTATTACATGTATGTTAATTATGTGTTTACTAGCCGACCCGTGCCCACTTCGTTGGGCGTTATAATCCATTTCACATAAGAAGGGTACGGTGAAATTTGATATGTTCCAATACACTCTCACTATTTTCAGCAAATCAGATAAATATAAATGTTTTAAAATCACCAATTAATTTCTAAGGCAAATAATAATGCTTGATTAGATTGAATTGTTGACACGGCACGTCAGAGGGCGCAGGTTCAAATCCTGCTGATTTAAAATCTTTATATATTTTTATCTTTTTCCTTTTATCTTGTCACTCCTGAATAGTGTAGCTTTCTGTTAGCGAAAGAATTTTCATGATCGGATCAGTATTTGCGAAGATTACCCCGTATATACAGACAAAGTTATAAACTTTAGCTCTTTATAATCTATACTAATATAATAAAGCTGAAGAGTTTGTTTGATTGTTTGTTTGTTTGTTTGTTTGTTTGTTTGAACGCGCTAATCTCAGGATCTACTGGTCCGATTTGAAAAATTCTTTCAGTGTTAGATAGCCCATTTATCGAGGAAGGCTATAGGCTATATTTCATCACGCTAAGACCAATAGGAGCGGAGTCCACGCCGACGAAGTCGCGCGCAGAAGCTAGTATTAGTATAGATTTGAAGATAAATATTTTTTATAATAAAATATGTTGTTCTAAAGCTTTTAAGCTAGATTTGGAATTTGCGTCAATAAAGTTGTGACGTATATTATATGTATATGGGATAAATTTACATTTACTTTTCTTAAGCTTAAAACGTTTGAATGCGATTGTTACAGGTTATAGAATACTAAGCTAGGGTTCCTAAAGAGAAATAAAATTTAGATGATAATTAAAATAAAGGTCTGTGAAAATTTTGAAAGATATTTAATACGTTATTTGATAGTGTGGTAGCATCAGTTAGTGGCTAACGATGAAATCAAAATATATAATAATTATCACTAGTAACTTAAAATACAAAACTGTGCAGTACCTTTTTCAGGATTTTACTTTTAAAGATTTACCAAAAGCGAGAGGAAATTTATTTGACTGTAACATGTGAGGGTACAGCCTTAGATCTCCATATCGAGCAATCAGAGCCCTACGGAGGGTCAAACCGACTGGGCCTCAAACAAACATAAAAACGGATAGTAAAATTTTACGAGCAGATTTAGTGGCGGCCGTGAGCTATGGAAACGAGAGCGTTTCGATTTTTATACTTTTATGTACTCATTTTTACGTAATTCCGTAGCGTGTAAAGTTTTATTGTTATTTTTAGGGTCCCTTAAATTAAACACGCCGAGAGTCGGTTTAAATTTATTAGTTTGAATTTATGTCGGAAGCTGTCTTCTAAAGTGAGAATGTTATTTGAATAAAAAAGTTTTATTTATTTATAATCAACAGATTACAAATATGTAATAATTATTATATAGATACGTAAATATTAAGAAATTTTAGCTATATACATATTTTGAGAAGCGATGGCAATTAATTATTTTTCAATTAATAAATGTTATAATAAATAGAAGAATTGATTTGTATACGTAAGAGACTGGTTATTTTAAAATGTCATAACACATTCAGAGGAAACCGGTAGCGTGGCCACCCAGAGAATTATATTCCATAGTAGACTCTCCTCATTATACCAATTAACTGTAAGTATACCCGAAAGCGTTATCGCTGCAGGTATTTAAGGGGGAGCTTTCAACGAGTCATATGAAAATATAGAAATATATCTTGGTAAAAATACATAATATATACTTATGACTATCTATACTAATATAATAAAGCTGAAGAGTTTGTTTGATTGTTTGTTTGTTTGTTTGAACGCGCTAATCTCAGGATCTACTGGACCGATTTGGAAAATTCTTTCAGTGTTAGATAGCCCATTTATCGAGGAAGGCTATAGGCTATATATCATCACGTTAAGACCAATAGGAGCGTAGCACTAATGAAGAATGTTTCAAAATCGGGTGGTCCTATTCCACGGGGACGAAGTCGCGCGCACAAGCTAGTTTTACGATAAAGCTATTGAATTTTACATTGTATTAATATACATGTAGGTTAAGACTAGGAGTAATTTCGCATGAACCCATATTAAAGCTATCAAATACCTAGGTACTTACCTACTATAAGGCGTTTGTTTAAAAATGTTATATATTTACGCGTCATACTTAATTTTCCGGCATAACAAAAAATATGATATTGAATTTTTATATTACTGACAGTAATATTGTTTTGTGGCCAATATAACATAATATTTACACTTTGAAGTGACAAGCTTGTCAACGAAAAACAAAGATTAATGAATTATATAACTGTACAGCAAGAAATATTTTTATATTAGGTTTAATAAATAAAATTAGTGCTTCATTTATTCACTTCCCACGCACCATACGTCTTGTTTGGGAGACAAAGATATGTATGTCCGCTTAAACTTGCAACGAAATCAGTGACGTTTTATTCCATATAAACCTTTATCGACTCATCTACATATTTATTTTTATGTCTCTATTCGACGTTTTCCGGTAGCCGTTAATAGTTTGAGTTCGTTAATGTTAATTATGAATGCTGACTGTCCATCGATATGGCACATAGCTTAGGAAAAGTCACAGTAACGGGACAGTCTCTAAAATTCTAAATCTTCGTTTTTCAAAAATATTAAATAGACGCTTTACTCTCAACGGCCTTTACTAGGATTTACTTTTGTGCTATGGATCCAGATACACTTACAATATACTAGCACAAACTCACGAACACCCTGACCAAATATCTGTATCTATGGCCTATAAAAATATTTGTCAAGAGCAGATATTGATACAGGCCAGTCCAGTGCTATGGCCGCTTTGCAAAAGAATCCTTAACACAAAGACTTCATCGGTTTCAAGCCATGCTTACAATAATGGTAGTATTATAGTATAATTTTAGTAGCCAATGAATGATAATTGTAAAGCAGCATGATAATTGTAAGATACTACGTTGCTCTGTAGTAGCTTGTCAGATATGTGTCACTTTTTATCACAAGCTTTTTCATGATATACAAATCAAAATAATATTTCATAGCAAAATTAATTTTAGTAATAACGATTGAGAAGTTAATATTTGAAACTGTTACTATTAGTCCAAGATCCCAGGGCCACCAGACGTCACGTATTTTCTGACGAAGGAAATGTGGACGATTGAGTAGTGTTAGTATGTACTAAGAACGCATGCCTACCTGCTAGCTTGCTCAGACGGCCAATTTTCCTCGCCCTCTCGCTCCTCCACAGAGGCATTAAAATTGAGCTTAGGGGGTGATTGGCCCCTTGGATCGGTTGGTCTTCTTGTAAAAGATTTTAAAATAGTTGTTTGGTAGACATATATAAAAATAGAGCTACAGAATTTACGTGAAGTTAAGTAATTATTGTGGGAGCTTTAAAGCGTCTGCAAAGCAATACGGCCGACGGAAAGTGTCTGGGAGTATTGGCGACTTATTTTTAAGGATATTGCCTAAAATATACGTAAAAATCAGCTTGGAGAATTTACGTGAGGTTTTTATGTACCTTGATTACCTCATACCTGAAAATTGGCCGTCTGAGCAAGCTAGCAGGTAGGCATGCGTTCTTAGTACATACTAACACTACTCAATCGTCCACATTTCCTTCGTCAGAAAATACTTGACGTCTGGTGGCCCTGGGATATTGCTCTATATCTATGTATTGAGTCAGGCTGAAGCGAAGTGAAGCGAGAGTAGAGTGTAATGTAGAGTGGAGCGTAGAGTTGTGACTTTTGTGTCATTTTTGACATTTCAGGCTAAAAGCGCTGTATAACGTGGTGGCGCAAAATATTACATAAGCATGTATGTTCTAGTTGAAGCTTTAGGAATTAAAATTAAAGTATAATTCGGAATGTGTATATTTTACCGCTACTCTTCGCTAAGACTGTTTCGACTAGGTACCCACAAACACAATTCTATCCTCTAGGTTATCTCAGTTCAAAGTTTAGTTTAAGTCACGTCAAGCAACAGTTTATAATTGTTATCATTTTTCTATTAACTAAAACCATATCGTTTTTGTCGGCATTTCTATAAATGACGAATTTGTAGTAGCGTAGATACAAATCATAAACATAATTATAGTGTAGTAACTAAAATTTACCCATGAATAAAAACTTTTAAGCATGAATAAAATTTCAATTTCAAATAAAGCGTACAATATATAAATATAACATAGCATACGATCGCGTAATATAGTTCTAGTATGTTAGTGGTTTATCAAGTTTAAGGTTCATCTCGCATTAGTTTTATGAACTATAAACCTGCTTCGGGCTCAATTTGTAAACGAAACTTGAGTCGTTTACATAATTTACGTTTATTTATAGGTGATTATAAATATGGTCAGTTTTAAATATATTTGAGTGTCTCTACATTGCAGCTATAAAGATGCGGTGAAACTGTACCGTACTGTTGAGTAAATATTTACCTATATCATCAAAACTTTACTAATTATTTATTTAGATGTTGGTATAAAATTGTGAAAACATTTATATTACTGTAAATGTTCGACTGGGGTGTGAAAATTTATTTGCTTACAAAGAAGAATTCTACACTAGAACTATACATTAAAAATGCTATGTGTGTATGTACTTTTACATGACTTTAAACTACTCTGAATTCTGGCTTCTTTTTCATATGGTTAGTCTTTACATAACAAAGACCGTATGGTGTCGTGGGACACCAGATAGGAACGAAGTTTCTCATTATAAAGTATTAATTTCAAGTTCTATTCGAGGTATAAAGAAAATAATTATTCGGGTATAGCTACATTTTATGTTATGATTTTTTAATCGATAAAAAAACTACAAAATTATCGTAACACCTTTATTTTATTTACAATGATTTATAAAAATATATAATAATTATCGAATGATATAATAATAATAGCAAACTGCAATAATGATAACAGTAATCACGTAGACTATGTGTGTATGTACTAGTGTTTTTTGTTATTACAATTACAAATAATCAAAAAAAAAAATATATACTTTATGTTAAGTACTTTTTTGTGTAAATCAGAATTATTTTATTTAATTAATTGACATACAAAACAACCTGCAATTATTATATAAGTACATCTTAAAACCTCGTCACTTAATATCGGCGTTTAAGAGCACTAAAAATGTGAAAAGTAATTACATTTAAGTTTAATTACCTACTGAGTAAAACTGCGCGTCAGAATGTTTATTCATACGTTACCTGATTTCATTTTAATTGGTTCGTTAAGAGTTTTAAAAATGAATAAAGAAATATAATTCACATAATACAATGAATCTGTCCATACATTTATTATATTAAGCAACTCGGTGCCTTTTAAAGATTTTTTTCATTCGATTTGTGCGTAGAATACTGTTAATTACTTATTAATTAAACACATTAACAATTGAATCTCTTTTTGTGTACTAAAACGTGACATAAATAAACATTCATAAATACATACCAATAATAATAGGTACTTATTATTGTACACCATTGAGTCAAAAATAAAAATAGAACAATGAAAGACACAGCGATAATAAGGTTTTAATATTTTTTTAATTGTCATAATACGTCTATGATTATTACACGGATCTTTTTAATAGCCTATCTGTTTTTATTTTATTTTCTAGTGACTGAATTCTGACACGAGTCGTAAGTGAGGTGTGAAAATCCTATCTCTAAGTTAGATTTAGACATACAGAAATCTTTCATAAGAGTTTAGCCACTTAAATGTAGAATCTTAATTTTCAAGACAAGCCATACTAGTTGGCTTTGTCACATATGGTATACTGTTTTTAGTCTTTACTCATAAATATTGATATCAGTCAAATTAAAATTATGAATAATTGTATAACTACTACGAAAATTCTGAAAAAGTATGGACTTCAACTATTTTGTTCCTCTATTATAGAAAGATACATTTTTTCTGTTTCCACAAGAAACAAAATATTCCTTTTTTAATGTCTATATAACAACATGTATCGATAAAATAAACAGTATGTAGAGAAAGTTAACATACCGATGTAACGAAGACAATTTAAAACGAGAAAAAATCACCACCTTCAACGATTTCTTGTTAACAAATTATATTGTAAATTAATTGTTATTATTCGCAATAATCGCTTTCAGTCACGAAACCGTTAAATTTTCGCATAATCACGACAACACATAATGAACAACTATCAATTAAATTTTACAGTTTTAATTGACGTTCGAGAATTAATTGTAAGCAATCAATGATTCTGTAAAACCCATAGTTAATGAGATCTCCGTATAATCCTGCAACAGCTATGTTATTAAGCATATTAAGAAAATATTTTGGTATCCAAATAAAAAAAAGGAAATTCTTTTGATAAAAAGCAAGGCAAGGTTGATGGATATCTATACATTGGACTGAATAGTGCGAAATTAAGAGAAAGTGTCAATTAATTTTATTTATTTAATGCAATTACATAATCTTAAATATATATAATATATCTAAATATCTGTGTTTTATTGGTAAAGATGAAGCTAAGAATATAACAAGGGATTTATGATAAGTAAATATATAAATAAATAAATGATGGCGATGACGGATTCATACTTGTTAATGCTAAAGAAGATGCTTTATCCTAATTAATTTAGCAAAATATTCTATAATTATTTTTGTATATGTATATGCAACATTGTCAGCTCAATAAAATATATATATTTCATAGATTCTTACGTAGGTACCTACTTAGTTTTAGTTTTAGTAATTTAAATCAATTAATCAATAAATCTGTCCAAAAGTCCAATCTGTAAAAAAGGGAGAGTCCGACCATAACCCTCCAGAAAATTTTACCAGTAACGGATACTCTAAAAATGGTATATTTCACATAGCAACATATAACGTGAGAACTTTATCAACCAGTTACCGTCTAATGGAGTTGAAGAAATCTTTAGAAAATACAAAATATGACATAATCGGCGTTTCAGAGGTCCGACGTGTGGGTACATCAATCCAAGAATACGACGACTTCATTTTCTGTTATACAGGTGAAACACGAGGATTATATGGTGTGGGTTTCATAGTTAAAAAACATCTTAAAGAAAGTATCATGAGCTTTACAGGAGTATCAGAACGAGTGGCTCTTTTAAAACTAAATATAAAGGGATATCAACTAGATATACTACAAGTCTACGCGCCTACAGAGATCTCAAACGATGAAGATGTGGAACACTTCTATAATACTATTAACGATACTTTGAGGAGTTGTGATAGGAATGTAATAGTCATGGGCGACTTTAATTCTAAAATTGGACAACCTAGACCTGATGAAAGCTTGATAATGAAAAACTATGGATACGGCGTAAGAAATAGTAGAGGCGAGCGCCTTGTTGAATTTGCATACGAAAACAAACTATGCATAATGAACACCTTCTTTAAAAAACCCAACAATCAAAGATGGACGTGGAAATCGCCAGACGGAGTAACAAAAAATGAAATTGATTACATACTAACAAATTTAGATAAAAATGTTCAAAATGTGCAAGTTTTAAATATAAATTTCCCTACTGATCACAGACTTATAAGGGCATCTTTGTTATTACGGAACCTAAAGAAAAGTCGTAAAAAATTCACAAACCACATACTGAACTCATTAGAAAAACATTCAGAAATATTAACATATAAACGATCTCTAGAAAAACATAAAGAACAACTTCAATTTCAAGATGAAGTCACCATACAAGCGAACTATGACAAAATCATCCGAGGCATAACTAATAGTCTACATAATCCCGAACAACGTTCCACTAAACCTTGTGTATTATCAGCTTATACCAGGAAACTTATAGATCAAAGAAAAAAAGTACATGGAATTAAACCAAAAACACGAACACAGAAAAATGAACTAAAAGCTCTGTATAAACTCATAAGTAAAAGCATAAAAAGAGACTACATGCTCTATCGATCAAAAACCATTGAAAAACATATAAATAACACTGGCAGCGTTAAAAGAGCATTTAAAGAGTTAAATATTAACAAGATGTGGATAAGCGAACTAAAAGAGTCGGGTAAATTATCACATAACCGATCTGATATTATAAAAACTGCAACAAATTTCTACAAAAAATTATATGATTGTCAAGCACAAAGCGACTCAAATGAAATTGGCTTTACCAACACCCAACACCCTCTAGATGATATCCCAGAGGTAAAAATGATAGACGAGACCGAGATTAAAAGAGAAATTAAAAGACTAAAAATGAAAAAATGCCCAGGCTCCGATGGAATCACTAACGAGGCAATAAAGGAAGGTAGTGACTATCTTACACGTCCTTTGACACAGCTCTTTAACTCTATATTAATTTCAGGTATCACGCCGTCTCAATGGTCGGAGTCCGATATGATTCTGCTATACAAAAAAGGCGATCCAGCGGAGATAGGGAACTATCGCCCTATCAGTTTGCTGCCAACACTCTACAAACTTTTTTCATCTATAATAGAAAAAAGAATTAGTAAGAGTATAGAGGATCACCAATCGATAGAGCAAGCTGGTTTTAGACGCGGATATTCTACGATAGATCATATCCATGCAATTGAACTAATAATAGAGAAATACCGTGAGTACCGGAGACCACTTTACATTGCATTTATAGATTATCAAAAAGCCTTCGATACAATTCTACACTCCTCTATATGGGCAGCTTTAAAAACGCATCACGTAGAACATAAATATATAGAAGTTATAAAGTATCTGTACAACAACTGTAGTAGTAGAGTAAAACTTGAAAGGACAGGACCGCCGATATCAGTGAAGAGAGGTGTACGGCAAGGCGACCCACTATCACCGAGAATTTTTATAGCTGTACTAGAGATGGTCATCAACAAGCTAAATTGGGACAAAACAGGGCTTAACATTAACGGTAAATTTATTAGCCACCTAAGATTCGCCGACGATATTATTCTACTATCTGAAAGTGATAAGGAAATAGAATCAATGATATGTTCACTGAAGTCTGTGAGCTTTGAAGTAGGTTTAGAAATGAATTTGAGTAAAACCAAAATCATGACTAACAGTACAAAACACCCCTTATATCTCGACGAAAATCCATTGGAATACGTGGATAGTTACATATACCTAGGCAAGCAAATTTCCTTCAGTAAATAAAGTAACGAATTAGAAGTTGGGAGAAGGATTTCGGGCGCATGGATAAAATTCTGGAGCCTAAAAGAAATCCTTAAAGGTACTATGCCTTTAAATTTAAAGAAAAAAGTTATGGATTCTTGCGTGCTTCCCTCTATCACTTACGGATGTCAAACCTGGAAATACACACAACAAGTGAGAAACAAAATTAAATCCTGCCAACGAGCTATGGAGAGAAGCATTACAAATGTGAGAAAAATACAAAAAATCCGACACGATACGATACGTAAAAAGACAAAAGTTATAGATGCACTCGAATTCTCGCAGAGGTTGAAATGGCGCTGGGCGGGCCATGTAGCCAGGATGAACGACGACCGTTGGACTTCTCGACTTACAATATGGCAGGGCCCTACGGGTATTAGAAAAAGAGGGAGGCCAGTAACTCGTTGGGAAGACGATATGATAAAAATAGCAGGAAAAAACTGGAAAACGACTGCAAAAGATAGGGATAAGTGGAAAAGTCTGGAGGAGGCCTTCACCCTCAAATAAGAGGGGTTCTTGCATGAATGCATGTTAATTTATTATACTCAATAGATATAGTTCAGATAAATTTTGAATTTTAAGTTTTGAAATTTGTTTTTTGAGATTTTGAATTTTATTTTGAAATGAATCTTTAAAAATGAATAAATTTTGATAATTTAATTTATAAAATAAATAGTTGATGTGAATTTTATTTTTTAGTTTTAATGTATAAATTTAATTCTTAAGGATAAATGTGATCAAAAATAATTATTACAGATTGCCTATTTATTGTTACTAATTTTACCTTTTGAATTTTATTTAGATTAATTAAATTTTTACAATTAATTGCTTGATTTAAAATTGATTTTATTGGCTTTGTTAATTATTTTTTATTTTGAATATTATACACTGAAATTATGTAGCTAAGATTCTGTTATTGTTAATGTCAAAAAAAAAAAAAAATTATTGTCTGTAAGTGTTATTCTGATTTAGTTAAAAAATTTTCACTTGATTTAATTAGATTTAGTAAATTTTAATTTTTATTACATTTCATTTAATATCATTTTATATTGTTTTTAACCTAATAATAAAATTAATTCTTATTTTTAATTGTAAGAAAACAGTATCTAAGTTTTTTGTAGAACCAAGTGAAATAACAAAATAGTTAAGTTCTTAGAAAAGAAAGGTATTTCTACTAAATGTATATATTGTTAAACTCTGTTAAATGTATTTTGAAATACGCAAGAAATAAAAGGTTTTTTATTTTATTTATTTATTTAATCAATAAATCTAAAAAGAAATATTGTTCACACGAACGATATTTAAAAACCAATTTAAATAACTCGTATTTCGAAATAAATAAATAAAAAACTTTTTCGTCAATGACTCATTTAGATGCCTACGACTTCACTACGAACATTCTAACCTCATTCTAAAAACAAATATCGAGGTACACAGCTCTAAAACGAATTTTTAAAACCATTATTCAGATAACCTGTTCGTTTGTCGGACGGTGTAAACCGGCCGATATTGGTACCCAAGTGAGGTAGCGGCATAATTAGGCCGCTACGTCGCTGATAAATTATACAATTATCAAAATCGCCTCGGACCAGCCAGCCTCTTACGATAACAGTATCAAGTATCGTGCTTCTACGAAACAGCTGAATATGTATGGATTGTGATGCAATATGTGTAGAAGCGGCAATCTTTTTTAGCAATCTTTTTTTTTGGTTATGGCAATGAAATTTATTTTAAATTAATTAATTTGAGATATTGATATAATTTTATCTGTATCTAAATGCTTAAAATTAGCTTTAATTAATTTGTTATCTTTGAAATTAGTATGTTCAGAGTTATGTAATTATCATCAAAATCGATATATTTTTTACTAGAACAACAATATAACACTTATAACACGAGTTCTTGCATATATAAGTGTTAAAATTGTTTTTAAATATCTCGATAAGATAACAAACAAATTTAAAACTTCATAGATTAAAATTATTTAAGAGCGTGCATAAGGCGAGCAAAAAATCAGATTTCACCCGCGCGCCCGATGAAACAAAATATACACAAAGCCTCGTGTCAGAGTGCGATAGACGATATAGTTTTGAGCGCATTACGAATGTAAAAAAACGACAAATATGTTATTTTGTATATAATTCCGAAACTAAAAGTAATTACATTAAATGCCTAAGCATAGCCTTTACTCATATTTAAATGTAATTAATTATCAAATTTTTGTCTTAATGGTCATAACCATATCGAGTATAAATAGAAAAAATATAAAAATTAGAGGTTACTTCGTGATTATATTTTATCGAGGAAATTTCCTTATTTTATGTTTTTGATAAAGGTCAACCCTTGCATATATCACGTAGTTTGTCATATATTTTTATTTTAAGATTTGGTCTGGAACTTTTCATGTCAAAACAAATAGAAGATGGTAATTTTGCATAATGCGCACTCTTAATTCGAATTGATAGGGTAAAAACCGTTTATTATTTATATTTTAAAATTGCCATTTCGTTAAGGTTTATACATCTTTAGCCAGAGATTATCTCATATGCAGTCGACATAACAATTAGGCTGGAGAGAAATTCATAAGTCACACAATTTTTATATACCAACATTAAGATAAGAGGGGTCTGGCTATAAAACTATCTGTTTATTATTTCTTATGACTGTTTTAAATCGACTCCATCTTGAAATTGTTAATTAAACAACATATATTTAATAAACACGTTTATTGCATTCAATTTTATATGGCTAAAAATGATTATCAAGTTTTGTATTGATCACATTTGTATTATTATAGTTTGTTCAGACATTTGCCGAATATAGACGAACAGGAGGTCATTCGCGAACTTGTATATTTTACTATGATATTAAAAAAAAATGCTATATATTGTGAATTTTTCTGGTTGGCTATGAATGGATGCCTGCAACACCAGGAGACTTGTGCTCCAGAAATAGCACTATCCTCTACGCTCCCCAAGAACTCGGCTAACTTACGCTGGAGCTAATTTAGGTACTCACCACTGGAACCCGTCCTTACTTGAGAACAGTACCTATTAAGTATTTTTTATTTAGCTGTTGTTTTCTATAAGATTGTTCCCCATTCGGGCATCTCTAAATTTTAGGAACGAAATAATAATATTGAATTATTGAATTTAATAACATTGATTACAATATAATATGTGTTTGTAAATGGGATTATATCTTAATTATAGTTCTGTTTATTCAATAATTCGCTCAAAAGTCTAAGCGTGCCATAAAAATATTTTGTATAGGTAACATATTAAAATTGTTATTTATTCGTTCTAGTTTATAAATTAGTCGTTTCTTTCTCTTGTGTTATTAATTATATTAATTTATTGTGTTTCTCGCTATCGGAATGTCGTGGAATAAAATTGAGCTGTCCAATAAACTTCTGTTAATGTTATACCTTCCTAATTTTTCTTTAATTTAATTACTTACTGTCGAAAGTTATTCTAATTAAATGAATTTACTTTTTAAAACTTTGCTTATTCGAAATGCAATATAATAGTAAGAGTTGACATTCAACGGCTCACCAATCCATTGGTCCCAAATAGGATTTGAGTGTCGATATTGATTTTTCGGGAAACTAGACTATATATGTATGGGCCATACGAAACGTTATAAAAAACATGAACAAAACATGCGTAAAATATTTGTCTCGTATCTCATTGTCTTAAAAAGCAAAAGAAGTTTATGAACTTTGTTTGCTGAAGTTTCAATCCTATCAGGGCAGATTTTATTCCATTGAGATTGGACACAGTAGGAGATATCCCATGCAACTGTCGTAGCCAGATTAGGGCAATACCGCAACTTGTGTCTTGTTGATCATCTATACTAAAATATAAAGCTGAAGAGTTTGTTTGTTTGAACGCGGTAATCTCTGGAATTACTGGGCCGATTTGAAACATTCTTTCAGTGTTAGATAGCCCATTTATCGAGGAAGGCTATAGGCTATGTGTCATCACGCTAAGACCAATAGGAGCGGAGTCCACGCCGACGAAGTCGCGCGCAGAAGCTAGTATCCAAATAATACAACTCTCAAGTATTCTTCTATTTCTTTTTGTATTTATTCTTGTATATTTAGGAAGTTATAGCTTCTGGGGATTGTCGAGGGTAGGGTCAGCAACGCGCTTGCGGTGCTTCTGGTGTTGCTGGCGTCCGTGCGGTAGCGGCTTACGGCTAGTTAGGTAGAAGTAGTTTAATGTTTTGCCCACACTTCCAATTATTTTATTTGCTACTATTATTTTTACCGTTATACTACATACAACACCCTATTCTGAAAAGGATGATTTTAATTTTGCAATATTAATTCAGTTATCGAAGAAAAAAACGGTAGATTAAAATTCCGAAGTACTACCTACTTAAGTGTAATTTAAGCGAAGTTTTATTTTTAAATTTCCAGATACACTGCTAATTGCATTCCACGGAGTACTTATCTTATCTGAACTAAATAGATAAGATGGATATCTTATATTTGCTATTAATTGCATTTTATAGACTTTTTTGTGTATATAGTAATTATTATGGACGATGGCTGTTATGGGTTTGATTTCCGCTCGCTACATTGTATGTTGTCATACCAATGTGTGTCTGGTCAGGTTGTTCGTGTTTTTTTATGTATGTGCTTCTATAACTTCGACATACATACATCATCATCATTTCCTATGACCCCTGGATGGGGCAGAGGGCGTCCACAAAGCGCTGCCATCTCGTTCGGTCTTGGGCTATCAGTTTAACCTCGGGCCAGGAAAGCCCGACATTTTTCATCTCCGCGGTGACGGAGCGACGCCACGATTGCTTGGGGCGGCCACGTTTCCTTTTGCCTTGAGGAGTCCACTCTAAGGCCTGTCTCGGTATGTGAGAGGAATCCCTTCGGAGGGTGTGACCAATCCATACCCATTTACGCCGCTTTATCTGGTGGCCGATTGGGGTCTCTTTGCAAAGATTCATCAGGTGTTCGTTTGATATTTTTTCGGGCCACCAGATGCCAATGATTTGTCGCAGGCATCGGTTGATGAAGACCTGTATTGGCTGTGTGATGGATTTAGTAACCCTCCAAGTCTCACATCCGTACAGAAGAACGGTCTTAACATTGGAGCGAAAGATCTTCAGTTTCACTCTTAGTGTCAACTTTCCTGACTCCCATACGGGTCGCAACTGAGAGAAGGCTGCCCTCGCTTTGGCAATTCTTGAAGCGGTGTCCTCTTCCGTACCTCCAGAATCTGACACGACACTACCCAGGTATGTAAAGCGTTGAACTTGTTCTAATGGCTCTGCGCCCAACAGCAGACTTTGTGGGTTGTTACCCCAGGTACGCATCTCCTTTGTCTTTTTAATGTTAATTTTGAGGCCGTCCTTAGCTGCTTCCTTCTGCAAGTCTGAAAGCTTGGCTTGCATGTCTGCGTGTCTGTGGCTAAGTAGACATATGTCATCAGCATAGTCCAGGTCTTCAAGCTGGTCTGTCAGACCCCACTCTATGCCACGGCGCTTGCCATCGTTCGCTCTGTGCATGATGCCATCCAGTACGATGAGGAACAGCAAGGGCGAAAGGAGACAACCCTGTCTGACTCCTGCGTGGACTTCAATGTCGGCGGAGATGAGGCCGTCGTGAGCTACTCTACAAGAATAATTTTTGTAGATGGCTTTAAGTATGTCTCTGATTTTTGGAGGTACTCCCAACTCATCAAGGCGTGACCAAACGCTGGACCATTTCACTGTGTCGAAGGCTCTTGCGAAGTCGACAAAGGTTAGATATACTTCCCTTTGCCATTCTGCTGCCTCTTCCAGTATAATTCGCAGTGTATTTATTTGATCGATGCAGGAGTGGTTTGGTCGAAATCCTGCTTGTTCCTTTCGCAATAGCGGCTCGATTGCCTTGGACATCCTGGTCAGGATAATTTTGGTCAGGAGCTTAGATGGTAGTGAGAGTAGGGTGATTCCTCTCCAGTTTCCGCACTGGCTAAGATCACCTTTCTTTGGGATAGTGATTATAAGGCCCTTGCTCCAATCCTCGGGAAGCTTCTCCTCAACCCATACTCTCTCCAAGAGTGGTGTGATAGACTCAACGGCAGTGTGTACATCGGCTTTTAGCATTTCCGCCGTAATCAGGTCGAGACCGGGTGCCTTGTTGTTTTTCAGGAGGCGCAGTGCCTTCTCAACTTCTATTTTTGATGGTGGGTTTGAGTCAATATCCAACAGAGTAGCAGTTGTTGTAGAGGGCAATGTTGAGTTTGTGGAGTCTGTAACCGAAGTGCGGAAAACTTCCTCAAAATGTTCACGCCAGCGCTGAAGTTGCTCTTCTGCAGTTGTGATGAGCTTGCCCTTCTTATCCCGCAAGGGTTTCTTTTTGTGATGTGATTTGCCTGAAAGGGTTTTTGTGGCACAGTACAGCTCTCTCAGATTGCCCGTATTAGCAGCATCCTGCGCTCGATCCGCCATAGCGTCGACCCAGAGTCTCCTATCTCTTCTCGTGCTACGGTATATACGTTTTCGCAGCTGCCTATATTGCTCTCTGAGAGATGCAAGCTCATCTCTGTTAGCAGTTTTAAGGGTCTTCAAATGCAGTTCTCTCCTTGCCTCAATTAGGTCCCAGGTTGTTTGGGAAATCCAGTCATCACGCTTTCCGACCTTATGTCCTAGTACAGTGGAGCTGGTCTCTTGGTAGACCATTTTGATGCGTCTCCACTCCCCTTCAATTGTGTCACTGACTGGCTGCAATTCGGCGAAACGGTTGCGTAGCTCGAGCGCAAATTTTTTACTAATATCGAGTTCCCTCAACTTTGCGACATCAAACCTTTTTCCTGCCCTCCCTGTGCTCTTTGCGCGGTGGATTGCTGCCACCTTGAGGCGTACTTCGGCAACCATTAAGAGGTGGTCACTATCCACGTCCGCACCCCTTCTATTACGGACGTCCAGTAGTGATGATCGCCATTTGCGACTAATAGCGAGGTGGTCGATTTGGTTGCGGGTGTTGCCATCAGGCGATGTCCAGGAGTATTTGTGGACTTCCTTATGCAAAAATAGCGTTCCTCCCACTGTGAGATCATTATTTCGACAGAATTCGATGAAGCGTTCTCCATTGTCATTCCGAGCCCCCATACCATTCTTCCCCAGATGTTGTTCGCAGCCAGTGTTGCCAACCCCAACTTTTGCGTTTAGGTCTCCCATCACGATAACGATATCCTGTTTGCGAATGGTCTTTAAAGTCGAATTTAAAGCACTATAGAAATCATCCTTCTCCTCATCCGTTGCGACGTTGGTAGGGGCGTAGCATTGCACTACAGTGATTTTGCGGACCTTGGAATTAAAGCGGGCAGCGATAATCCGCTCAGAGACCGGTTTCCATTCTAGGAGGCTTTTCTTTGCAGAGGGGGAAAGGAGAAAACCCACGCCATATTCACGGATGTCCTGTACATTTTCCTTTCCAGAGTAAAGGAGAGTCAAGCCTTTAGGTGTTCTTTGTTCTCCGAATCCATTTCTGCGCACCTCGCTTAGACCAAGGATATGCAGCTTGTATCTGAGCATCTCTTTTTCCACTTGTGCCAGTCTATGGTCTTCGTGTAGTGTTCGTACATTCCAAAAAGCCATTCGTGTCCGTATTTTCATGCCAAAAGTCGTCGGTATATGATCGATCCGGTTTTGCTCTGTGTTCGTTTCTTTAATCGATTAAATTTTCAGACAAGTGAGTGATTAACCCGCTGTGTCCTAGTCTGCTGGCGGGGCTGCCATCCTTTGGGTTCACAGACTACCCCGGTTTTATTCGGGTATCCTCCCTAGTGATAAGGTTCTGTTTTAAGGCGCAGAACACTCGCCTTTCGCCCTGCATCCGTTAGCGACTACAGCTCAAGGTAGCAGTCACGCGGCGAAGCGCAGCTGTAGCCGGTCCCAGGGTGGACGACGAGGACGTGGATAGCTCGGACTTGCTGAGGCTCCGCTATTTATGGTGTCCTGCTACCGACACAGCAGACGGCTTCTTGGTATTTTGTAGAGAGACTTGACTCACTAATCAAGGCTCCCGCCAAGACCATACCTCAACTTCCCACCCCAACATACACAATACTTGTTATATACTTTGAATACTACTAGCGTATTCGAAGTACATACTCTCACAAATTCATAACACAAACACACACTCACAAGTACAAACTTGCACAATACAAACTCACACGCGCGCACAAATACTAAAATAATTATGTTTATTGACAAAGTTCAACTACTGTTTTTATTTGTGCTTAACGTTCACTCAATTAGTGAGTACATTTATGTATGTCGTGTAAAATATTCATAATTTTTGTAAACAGCGTATTCCATAAAGGAGGAATACTTTTATGGAAATATAAATTGCATCGAGCGTTTCGATTAGGAATAATTTGCAGGGGCGCTTATGAACAATAAAAAAGTAAACTGTGAATTAATAAATTATATGTTTTACGACGCAGTTGCATTCGTACATGCTTAAGTACGTAGTGATCGATAGACTTAAACTTTGGGGCCAACCATAAATTACGTCACACGTTAAGTGGACTGGGCGGGGGGGGGGGGGGCGACGAAGTGTGATGAATATACCTATATAGTATATATCTAATTGTTATTTCAATGGAAATAAAAATGTTGTCAAACTGATGTTTTAATTTTGTAAATAAGAACTTATACATACTAGATCGTTCAATAAGTCCCGAGACTAACCTGGAAATGGCGCATATATTAAAAACTCTTTTGATTTTAAGAAAGTACTGGCTATCAATACAAGAATATGTGTCAAATTTTTAAAAATGGAACAATAAAATTATTGATTTTGAAACATTTAAGTGACGCTACGGTTGTAATTTCGATACAATGGAAAAAAACGAGTTTCGCGTGTTGATAAAACATTGTTTTTTAATGGCAAAAAATACCGTTGAAGCACAGCAATGGCTTATAAAATGTTATGCAGGATCAGCTCCCTCTAAAGCGACCATTTGTCGGTGGTATGCCGACTTCAAACGCGGTCGCATGGACACCAATGATGGGGAACGCTCAGGTCGTCCAAATGAAGCAGTGACTCAACAAAATATTAACCAAGTCCTCAAAATCGTATTGGAAGATCAGAAAGTAAAAGTGCGAGAGATAGCCGAGATAGTGAAGATTTCAGCTGGTAGTGTTTTCACTATTTTACATAAAAATTTGGCCATGAAAAAGCTTTTTCCTAAGTGGGTGCCGCGTTTGCTTACAACTGATCAAAAGGAACAACGTATCAATGATTCAGAGCGATGTCTGGCGCTGATGAATCATAATAAAAAGGATTTTTACGTCGGTATGTAACAATGGATGAAACCTGGATATACCATTTCACTCCGGAATCCAATCGGCAGGCAGCGGAGTGGAGAGCGGCTGGTGAAAGCTGCCCGAAGCGTCCAAAGACTCAGAAATCGGCCGGTAAGGTTATGGCGTCTATATTTTGGGATGCGCATGGAATACTTTTCATCGACTACCTCGAAAAGGGGCAAAATATAAATAGTGACTATTACATGTGCTTATTGGAGCGATTGAAGTACGAAATTGCGGATAAACGGCCTCACATGAACAAAAAGAAAGTGGTGTTTCACCAGGACAACGCGCCTTGTCACAAGTCCGTGAGAACGATGGCCAAAATTAACGAATTGGGCTTCGAATTGCTTCTTCATCCCCCTTATTCGCCAGACTTGGCCCCCAGCGATTACTGGCTGTTTGCAGACCTCAAAAAAATGCTTCAGGGTAAGAAATTTGACTCAAATAGTGAAGTTATCGCAGCAACGGAGGCTTATTTTGAAGCCAAAGACAAATCGTTCTACACACATGGGATAGAAAAGTTAGAAAAGCGTTGGAGGGACTGTATCGCTCTTGGAGGAGACTATGTTGATGAATAAAAATTAATTTTATAAAAAAGACCTTTTTTTAGTACTTAGTCTCGGGACTTATTGAACCACGTGTTACACTAGCTGTGCTCGTAAATTCGTCCGTGTGGAATAGTGACTTTACGTGTTCAACGTGATTCTTTAAATTGTGATAACTTTTTTATTTATGAACCGTTTGACATGAAACAAACACTAAATGTTAAGTTAAGCATGTTAAAAATATTAGTAAAAACCACATCTAAATGGGATACGCTATTTCTGAGATTAGCGCAAACGCACAGACAACAACAAACAACAGACAACAGACATTAATTCTGACAATCATTGTTTTGGGTGCTATTTGCGTTGATAAAGGTCCCAATAATATTTTTTTTCATATACCTATCTTAAATGTACAGACTGCGACACGTTAAATTTTTATTATATGTATGATGATTATGATGATGATGATGATATTCAAAAATCGTGAAATCCGTGTGACGTAATTTATCTACGGCCCCTCATGTTGTAGTCATTATACTAATTTGAAAGACAGAATTCTATAAAAATAATATTATATTTCTTTGTAATAATGTACCTAAACCTAAGTAAGGTTAACGTAACATAATAAATAAATTATGCCCAGCAGTGGGATGTTACAGGCTGAATGGTACCTACATTATGTTGCTCATAGAACAGAAAATGTTTCAGAATTTTTTATCGGTGTTAAGTAGTAGGTACCTACTATGTAACTACTTTAACATTTTGTGGATGTGGATATAGATATTTATAATGTACTGGATATTTTAACATTTTAATAATTTTTATCTTTGAACATACTGAAGAAAACTGTTTTTATGTTTGCGACCCCTGCACAATACGCAAAGCGGTTCCCACTCTTTCACCAAGCGCTGAATATCCGAGCCGATATTTATAATTACCAACTTTCTGTATTGTAAGTATAAATTATTCAACAAGAATAATTACTGTAATACTATTACTTAATTCGAAGATCTTATTTAATCATTAATTAGTATCAACCATAGTTGATTGTAATTGATAATAAGAAGTAAAATCGATTACATAAAACAATCATTAAAGGGTTGGTTCCTGTACTTTGACGAGTTCTGCTACCGAGTGGTTAAACAACTTTTTTACTCCTTTACCGTGTAATCGTTTCTCTCTTTCTATCTTGAGAGTATTACATATATGCATCCTTATCACACAGTGCAATTAACACTCAATGTATAACGGTAGCGATGAGAGAAATTAGTTAGGACTCGACATCATTCAACAGTCAAGTGTTTTGTTTTTGTTTTTGAAATTATTTTTAATTTACCCTCTTCATAGTTAATTATTGATGATCTTTTGACAGTTCTATAGATACGTTTTTTGTGATGTTCATATTTTATACTTTTTAAATGGTACTGTCTAGTGTATGAAAGATGGGTTGTTAACAGATAAGTGATGTTTGAACATGTTTGTTTTATAAAAATACTAGCATCCCGCTCCGGCTTCGCACGGGTATTTAAGAAAAATGTCAAAATATTATTTTTTTTTGAAAATATAATAACCAATAGCCTATGTCACCCGCGGATAGTGTAGCTTCCCACCAGTGAAATAATTTTTCAAATGAACTTATGGATGTCTTATTAGCAACAGTAGGTAGGTACATGTAGGTACTAATATGTACCTGTACGTATATGCTTTAGGATAATTTTTTTTGTGTAGCTGTTAAGCAAGTAATATTTATTTATTTATTAAATACTTTATTGCACATTTGACACACAGTGAACTTTAAAAAAATGCAAAGGTGGTGATGTCTTTAAGAGTGATCTCTTACAGAAAACTCCTAACAATAGAGAAAACATTGATAACATAAACAATAAAGTATGAAAATTATTTATTTAAACATATACATATCATACACCTACCTAGACTAGTAAACATTATTCCGCAAAAGTAGGTAGATACATCTCATTGGGAAAATAATGTCATGTAATACATACAGTTTTTGTAAGTATTGTTAGGTATTTTAATATCTGTAATAGGTATACCATCTTCATTAACATTATTTTATTTATAAAAATACAACAATGTATTTTATACCGAACAAGATGTTTTTAGTGCATTTTGACAGTTAAATAAAAAATAAATAATAAAATCGCGTATACAAAAATAGTATTACTTGTTTTAATTTTTGCACCTATTCACCTAACCAATTTAGTATTATACGAGTAATTAACATACAAAAACAATATGTTTAAAAAAATAAATAACGAAATATCGACTCCATGTTTTGTGTAACATGAATTTCTTTCACTAGGTATAAATATTCATTTTAATATATGAACTTTAATTAGTTACAATATTGTTTTACCTAATTTGGTTAGTACACCTTTTCGCTTGATTTAACCCAACAAATTCACAAATGGAGTATCACTGTTATGATTAACTTGTTTTTGTTGTATGTAGGTATATTGTTTACATGAATTATTACCTGTAAATAGCTATAAAACTCTTTTTTGTTCTGCAGCGACTTTCATTATTCATCATTTAGTTCACAAGTTCTCCTACATGATCCTCCTACATTAATTTTGAATTATCATTCAAAATTATTTCGAATTGTTCTATCGAACAACATAAGAACAGTGAGATACTCGTAGTAAAATAGTATACATCAGGCTTTAAAAGGCGTTTGTAATTCTTAAACGCTAAGTATAAAAGATAATCATTGTAAACAATGAAAACATGACAGTCGTCTGGCAGGTTAATATTTTGATGATTTCATTGAGACTTAACATAATAATACAATAAATGCAATACTTTAACTGAGGTAGGGTACAGCAGAAAATTTCCTGTTTAAAAAATGGAGCAGCCCGTCTGGGGTAGTACCTCGACCTTACAGAAGACCACAGCTAAATAATACTGTTTTCAAGCAGTATATTGTGTTCTTGTTGGTGAGTAAGGTGACCAGATCTCCTGGGGGATTGGGGATAGGGTCGGCAATGCGCTTGCGATACTTCTAGTGTTGCAGGCGTCTATAGGCTACGGTAATCGCTTACCATCAGGTGAGACGTACGCTTGTTTGCCAACCTAGTTACATGCAGGACCGGACCCTGTACCTGACTTTCACGCAAGAGGTGAAGAAGGCGTTGTTGAGTCAGGGATACGGTGCCGGGGAGGGCTCGAGAATCATGACCATCCACGAGGCGCAGGGACAGACAAGTGAAAATGTCATTGTCGTCCAGACAAAGGCAGAGAGGCTCAGTATCCACGATAGTGTCTCGCATGCGGTGGTCGCTGTGACTAGACACACCAACACCTGTGTCTATTACAGTGACAGCAAGGACGACGCGACCGGTCACTTTGTCAGAAGGGCGGTGGAGGCAAACAGTAAGCAGATCCTCGAGCACAGCCTCAAAATGGCAATCCATAATAGGGATGCCGACGTTATTGAGGAAGCTGGCAGCTTCGCGAGCACATCATTAAAAATTTTCATTTCATTAAAATCGCAATAGAACTTGATTAAGATTTGCGTGTTAATACAGACAAAATATATAAACAAACAAACGAACAAAAATCACAAGTAAACTTCGTGCCTTGTAACGTAAATAAAGTTGTGAAAAATTGAGACACACATGTAGCCAGGTTATCATTAAAATTATTTACTCAATAAATTTTCACTTCTGTATTATAATTTTAAATATTCACTTATTACTTGAATTAACATACTTAAAATTCGCATATTTAGTATAAGTATCTATATAATTTATTATACGCGCCGATGTCTGTACTTACTCCACTCAAATATTATTAATATGTATTATTTTTTTGTCGAAGGTCCATCGAAGTTCGTCGACATCGAATACACCTAACTTCCAGAATAAAAATAAAATGCATTTAAGAAGTTCGTAAAAAATAACACTAACTCTATTGCCCACACTACGACGTACATCATACATGGTGTATACAGATATTTTTGTCATGTGCGGATTGGAATACACGACCACTGACTGAGCCTGAGACTAGACCACAAAAATGGTCCTTCGAAGATAAGTGTGTTGAATTATTAATAACATAATCAAATGAATGAACAGCGAAGATATTGTGATTTGTGGGTCTCCCCACCGTGCCTCGGATAGGCCGTCGGTCCCGGTTGCTATCATGTACACCTGATAGCGATCGTTACTCATAGTAGGGAATATATATACCCACCAACCCGCATTGGAGCAGCGTGGTGGATTAAGCTCTGATCCTTCTCCTAAAAGGGGAAAGAGGCCTATGCTCAACAGTGGGATATTACAGACTAAAGCGATAAATCTCAATCGACTATAAAATACGTAAGAATGAAGAATGTCATTTGTATCTAAGTTAGAACGAGTTCGGAACTGTTAACAAGATTAGCACCTCTCGATGAACATGAAAACAAAATTAATCTTTTCTTTGTGAACATAATTGAATAAAGATTAGCAAGTTGAAACTGTCAGTTTTTGCGCACTAAAATTTAAGTATTGTTTGTTTGTTTGAAGTTTCAATTGTAGGTTTGAGATTTTTTCTTGTTGATGACTATACGTTGCCACAGTCGGTATCAGTATAACGGGTTCAACCCTTGCTTATGACTACTGTATAGGTCACACAGATACATTATTTAATTGTACTATCACCGCTAAATATGTTGAGTTATTAATTTTTTTTCTGGCTGTTTTCTCTTTAACATGCTAATTATTTTAATTATTTAAAACCTATGATAACTTTATCATCTAGTAATATCTAATCGTAAAAATTAGTTATAATCGTAATCGTAAAAATTAGTTATTGTAGTACATATACTAAGAGATAAAAGCAACAGAATTTCGGAAAATTAGTGTTTTTAAATAAATCAATTTTTCGGTCTCGTTACATATTTTTATGAGCATCAATTTTATAATGAAATCATTACTTTTCTTTCTTTATTCAAAATGTAACTTACAACATTCATTATATTTTGGGGTCTTAAGTCTTTATCCGTTACAAATCTTGGTGGTTTACAAGTAAACAAACAAACGTAAGGCGATTTATCCTTTTGTGTTAATAATTGACTTAATGGAGTGTCCTTTGTTGAAGGTTGACGTTCTCCGAAAATTGAATAAAAGGATTATGTCGTTCATTGTGATTTCCAATTGGGCGCGAACATACCTTTTGAAGAGTCCACTTCATACTTCAAAATGCAAAAAATATGTAGCTCATCTTTACAAATTAAATGGGCTAGATTAAAATATTTTTTGTATAATATTGGTTGATACTTGATACCAATAGGTAGATTTTCGTGGATATTTGGTTAAGCATTTAGTATTTTGTATATAATAACAATTTAAGATATTAAAATTTTTAAAAGTGGTTTAGAAATATAGATTAGAATAGAAAAGTAGATTAGATTACTATAAGGGGGTAATATGGAGTGCTTATTTTATTAGGAAAAAGTAAAAAAGCCTGGCACAAAAAATATGGAACACATCGAAAAAAAAATGTAGATAGCCGTAGCATTATAGGGAACTCACCTAACCTACTACTCATGGTAGGGAATATATCCGTCAACTCGCATTGAAGCAGCGTGGTGAATTTAAGCTCTAATCCTTCTCCTTCATGGGGAAAGATGCAGGCTGCAGCGTATACGTAGAGGCGCTCAGAGAGGTTTAAAAACAATAAAATAACCTACTCTTTGTAACACTGTAGGAAATCTACAGACTTATAATTTTTATATAAATCTACAGAATTATAATATTTTCTTTAAAATAATTTCTATTTATTATATTCCGGTAAGAAAGGGGAGTTTCCAACCGAGTTAAGCTACCACGGATACAAATAGAACAAGTCACAGCAAAGATATTTGATGCACTAACGATCCTGAAACTCATCAAGATGTGTGTCGAGGACAAGCATTACAGGGACATTACATTACAAGAATAGTAAGTTAAGCAACGTTGATATAGAAATATATAATTGTAAATGTTTATTTATGAAAGGTTCAATTAGAGTTGGTCGTTAGTATACCTATATGTATATTGAATATTGAGCACACGTCAATTTCCTAAGATTCTTTTTTTTCCCAAAGATCCCTTTTATCTTTTTTCCTCATACTGATATCATGCCAAAAAGCTTTATTATAGATGTGCAAATGACAAGTAATGTTCGCGTATAGGTACCTACATGATTTACTTTCAATTTAATACAATTAATTTTATTTAATAAATTTAAGAGCATTCTATGAAACAAATACCAATCACGAAAGCGTATTAAACGGACATTCTCGTGTACAATACTAATAAACGTTTTACAGAGATTTATCGAATTAGTCGTGCATTTGGTGGATTGGAATGTTTGCACACTGACAGATGAACTGTATTGTCCTGATTGGTGTATTGTAGCCCACCCACCCGTAGCCTGTCACTCAACTATGGGTTTTCTTGTAAACAATAGATATGTTGCACTTTTGTTACTTTTGAATAGAATGTGAAAGTAGGCTTAAATAAGTTTTCAATATTTTTGATAATTAATATTTTGTTTGTTAATTTTATGCTTCAGTTGATTTGATGATTGTTTATTAATAATTTTGATAACTGAATTGTATGCCTTCAATTTATAAAAAGCAGAAAATTGTATATTTTGTTTAAGCGTTTCATAAATATTATTTCTATTCAAAAAAGATACATACTTACCTATTAATTTTAAATCTATTACTAACTATGGCGTACACTGGATTAGACATTAATAGTCATTTAGCTAGCAGTAAGACGTTTACAAGTCCATCAGGTAAATTTCGTCATT
Organism: Melitaea athalia; assembly: GCA_905220545.2. Classification (NCBI taxonomy): domain Eukaryota; kingdom Metazoa; phylum Arthropoda; class Insecta; order Lepidoptera; family Nymphalidae; genus Melitaea; species Melitaea athalia. The sequence goes on along the minus strand of HG992199.1, from coordinate 6,945,344 downwards.
TCGTCTATTACCCATATAAAATAACTGTTCTAAATTAATAATTACCTAAAACTTTACTTTTTACCCTTACCTTTTATTTTATGTGATAAAGTACCAACTAAGATTTGGAAACCTATAACACCTAATAAAATAAAAGAATTATCGTATATATTTTAACTATATTTATAAATATTGCAAAACTTCGGTGTGCCCATTTTGCCACGGGATCGGGACTTAAAATTGACTAAATCGAATTTTACTTGCAACAGTGCACTTGAAATGACAACAATGAGAAGTCAATCATTTTCACATTATACCACCTACAACAAAAGGTCCTATATCAAATACTGGCACAATAACAGACAAATTTTGAGAAGAAATTATGGATTTGTCAAAAAAATTGACAAGTTATTGTATTGTATAATAATAACAGGTGTTAGTCTGCTGGTAATTTTTGGATTATAAACACCTTATGTGAATTTTTCTCGTGCGCTTGATTTCACTTCCTTCATTAATATTTTGAAGTTCTCTTATGTATTAGTTCATTTGTTTTGAAATTTTTTTTTGTGTGTTTGACCAGATTTTACGCCATGCTAGTTTGTAAGGACTAACAATATTATATTGTTTGTAGGTTTTGATCACTTTTAGTCTGTGGAAGTATAAAGAATGTACTTTATAATATTTTCACTTGCAGACAATATTAATTTATATGACAAAATCCTAAACACAATGGCTCATGCTGCGTACGTTATAGAAACTACGTTATCTTAAGCCAAGGGGCCGTTCAAGTATTACGTAACGCAATTAGGGGGGGAGGGGGGGTCTTGTAAAACGTTACGATGCGTTACAGGGGGGAGGGGGGGGGTCTCGAACAACGCGTTACGTATCGTTGTTTTTTATTTAAATAAAAAAACTAGTGTACTAAAATCTCCCAAATTGGCAACCCTTTTCGTTTATATCCCTTTTTGTATATATATATATATATATATATATATATATATATATATATTTATACTTACCGCAAACGCGATTTTTTTAAGCGACTTTTCGGTAGTTTTTGCAACAAAGTTGTGACATTTGGGTAAAAATGGTCAGTTGGGGTGTTACGTAACGTTTATGGGCTGGGGGGGTACAGGAAAACGTTACGGCGCGTTACATGGGGGGGAGGGGGGGTCAAAAATCTTCAAAATTTGCGTTACGTAATACTTGACCCCCAAGCTGGATCATCCCAATATTACCTAAACCTAATGGGGCTGTAGGTAAAATGTAACTGGGAGTAAGCTGCCTTAACTTGGTATTTTTAGGCAAAGTTAAATGTCTTATAGCATTTGTAATTTAGACGACTCGTAAGGCAAAGCTATGTTAGCAAGTACCTATACGTCTTGGACTTTCTAAAAGGAGAAAACAGAATGATCGTCAAATAGGGCTTATATACCTACTGTTGTATGTAATACACATGTCTTTAACGTAAATGGACTTGGTCTGTAGACTTGTCTTGAAATAAAACGTGTTTTTGACGATGAAGACATGAAAAATGTTATTTTTATTAAGAATATTTTGTCCATAATTGCTACATTTTAATATAATTCATATAAAATTAAGTTTGTCAATTGTTTTTTTTTTAAATAATAAAACTAATGAGCAAGTTCTTTTGTATTCTCTATTAAACATTAATTATACGAGTAAAAGAGGTAACGATATAAAGATTACCATAAAAGGACTATTTTACTGTTTACTTAAGCATTAAAGATGTTTCAATAATTTATTCAATTGAACATAACGTAGTTGTTCCTTTATTTAAAACCGATATTTTATAAAAAAGCGCTGCTATAATTTTTACTTTTTACTATTCCATGGAAAAATAATTTAATTAAATTAGTTAAAGATGTTTGTACGTGTTTGTCGTGTTTTTATTTTATTGATTTAATGTAGTTTAAAATATATATATTTCTAAATATGTGCGTATATACATTTAATTTTTTTTATTAAAAGCTGTTAACTGTAGTTTTATATTCAAACATTACTATGATAATTTTTAGTATTGAATAAGTACAAATTTATATTAGCGCAATATTTTAACCAATGATACACTTTTGTTGCGTAAGGCGCTTCTATCTAAAGCTTTCTCTGTTGATACCTCTGTCGACTGCAATGCTTATTATATGTATAGTATATACTGTGAAATATCTAAAATGATAATTATGACAAAATCTGCGCTAAAATGTATCAGCATTGCCTCAATAACGGCAAGCTGATTTTTTTAAATACATTTATTTAGGTACTCTTTTACATAATTATGTACATGACTGGCCTACATTACTTATCTATAAAATACTAACAACTTATGATTTTTTTTAAATAAACCTTTGAATTAATTATAACTTTGTATAAATTAACACTACTGAATATTTACCTGATTTAGATGATTTTTTATTTATTAAATTTTATAGTATATTTTAAGCAAATAAATGAACTATGCTGTACATATATTTTCCAATACGTTTATACTAAGATAAGTACGTAACAACACAGATGTACCTACATACAATGCGTAAACCAGTAAATTCAAAACCGTCAATAAAACAAAATAACATAAAAGTAGCGGTGTGCGCAAAAAATTTAAACATAAACGAAAGGTTACACATACCTATACCTAAACCTACAGACCGTTTAATAAATAAATACTTTTTGCTCAGAACTCGTTTAATTATGGAACTATTTACGTATTTATATTGACTGCACTTATTCTGAGCATTCCTCTAATTGACATAAAGACATATTGCAGATGTTTAATTCATTTTTCTTCGTTTCGTAACGTCCATGATATAGCTCATTATAATAAAAAAACATTGTTATGTATTAAAGAGATAAGGGCAACCGTTGTATTGATAACTAGCTTCTGCGCGCGACTTCGTCGGCGTGGACTCCGCTCCTATTGGTCTTACCGTGATGATACATAGCCTATAGCCTTCCTTGATAAATGAGCTATCTAACACTGAAAGAATTTTTCAAATCGGCCCAGTAGAACCAGAGATTACCGCGTTCAAACAAACAAACAAACAAACAAACAAACAAACAAACAAACAAACAAACAAACAAACAAACAAACTCTTCAGCTTTATATATTAGTATAGATTTAGCTATCGAAAAATTCTGCACTCCACTGTAATTATATTTAAATGTATGTAAATTAATTATATCTATATATGTTTATTCAAATAATATGTTAGTACCTGGGTGACCGAGCCTAGCTCGGTATTTTCATTTTATTTTTTGTTTTTCTTTTTTTTTTTCTCGGTATTTTTATATTTTGATTTTATTTAAATAATAAATCACGAGTGAAATTAAAAAAAAAGAAAAAAAAATTAATCTGGAGACTGAGATTCGAACCCGGGTCAACACAATTTGACACTCGCCGATTTCCTAATTACGCCATTACAGTTATGATGAAAGCAGTGAAATTAAGCTTCGTATTCTAATGATATTTTTTCATTGCCTAAAAACAGGGATAAAACGACATTTTTTTAAATGAATCCTAGCTAGATCAATTTTTTGCCCCCGAAATCCCCTGTATACTGAATTTTACGAAAATCGTTGGAGCCGATTCCGAGATTCAAATTCTATATATATATACATATATACAAGAATTGCTCGTTTAATAGTATAAGATTTGATAAGTGCAAGCCTCATAATATGTTTATAGGTATGCCTATATAAGAAACTAGCTGCATCACTCGGTTTCGCCCGCGTAATTTCGAATTCCGTGGGGATGTCGGAATAAAAAGTAGCCTATGTGTTATTCTAGATTTTCAGTTATTTACGTACCAAGTTTCATTAAAGTCGGTCCAGTAGTTTTTGCGTGAAAAAGTAACAAACATGCATACACACATATACCTACATACATCCTCACAAACTTTCGCATTTATAATATTACTAGTTCTTAGGTTAGTTTTAAGTTGACGTTTGTGCACTCTTTGCAAGACAGAACTTTTTTCCATTGTCCTAAGGCGGTAACTGCTTCTTTGACAAGAAAAATCATATTAGTAAATAATGCTGCATTAAAACTAGACTCAATATATTGCTTACCTACCTTACATAACCGCAATGTCTTTGTAATATAAAGTTTATTTCAAATTACTTTTGGATGACCTCTAAAGAAGATGATACCAAAATGACCACGGAAGACTAGCAACATTATCTATGGCAATGGCTGATGATGATAGGAATCATCAGAGTTAGATACAACTTCTCAACGGACAGCAATACTTGTAAAAGGTATTTTTAAAAAGTTTTTTTTAAGAGTTTGCTTGAAAAGAGGTCGATTATTTTGAGAATAAAATATCGGCTTACTAACATTTTGTCTACCTAAAAAGACCAAAGCAACAAAAAGCACTATTCAGCAAAGGTCTCAATCAAAGTTAAAGGCAGGCCGACAAGCTCTGATCATTTGTATACTAAATACACTTAACGAGTGATGTGACTCATAATCGGGTTTTATTATCGATAAAAATCCGGATCAAATGAAGTATTGAGACGCGGTGTGAAGCAGTGATGTGCGAGTCCATTAGAAGTGCCAATATAGTTTGGTGAGGTTGATTGATCTTTTTTATACTTCAGATATTTATTTGATGAACGATAACGACGATATAACGATTCAGCCTGTAATATCCCACTGTTGGGCATAGGCCTCTTCCCCATTTAGGAGAAGGATTACGGTCACAGCACTGGATTTGATGAAACTATGTAGGAAATTAATTATAGCGTATACATACAGCTAACACCATTCACTACTTTAGTGAGTTGTTAAATTATAAAAGGTTCATGGTTCTATTGTTTGTCAGAGTTCATAGTTCTCTTGCAGATTTTGGTTCACTTAATCTACTTACAGGTTATTTGTAATAATGTTTAAAAAAAATCAATTATTTTATTCTTGATGATTGCGATATGATTTTGTAGTTTAAAACATAGTCTAAAACACGCAAAACATAACTGTAACTAGAATATATTAATAAAAAGATGAAACAGCTACATTTTTAATACATATTATATTAAAGTAACGCTCAGCTGTAATTGTTATACACCTTACAAGGCAAGAAATAAATTTCTAAAAATCTAAATAGCCCAGAAAAACTTGTAACAAATGTGATATCATTTCTATCGACTCTTTACTCCTTGTGATGCCTGCCGTGTTGACAGAGACGCAATCAATAAATCATTCGAGCAACAAAGAAATATTCAATGTGTGCTGATTGTGCCTCTTGAGAACGCTTTTTAGTGACCGCGAGTGATGTATGTAATTCTGTATCTGCGGTGTAATCAACCAGAAAAGTGACAAAATATATTTCCTTATACATAAAGTAGTCGTGTAGATCGTGAGCTGAATGTTATCCACTGCATTGGTGGACATATAATAAGACTTCTAGGTAATTGATTTCCACATTCCATATCTACCCATTGTCACTTCAGCTTCGTGATAGAGGTGTATTGATTATAGTTCTTTTTGTTCTAAGCCATTCAGTCTTGTTCCTACAGATATGCCACTGTTCAAAGACTTCTTCAAGCACTGGAAAAACTTGGACATGTGTGACTTTCAATGAAAGTCGTATTAGAAGATGTTGAATCAAGATATCCTATAATTCTCATTTAGAATTAGATAATTCTTCTATATTAATTGACATTTTTTAATTCTCACTCCGGCTTGACAATCTTCTGATCGGTTCTTAAAATCTATTCATTTTATTTTATGCTGCCGGGTACCAGACCTTACAAGAAGAAGTCAGCAAAAGAATTTCGCTTGACCCCATCTTTTGCCCCACTGCTCTCCAATATCTTTTTAACATTTTCAAACTTTTTCCAAGTAATGACACATAATTGTAACGCTATTACTATAAATTATAAAACAAAAATTAAATCAATTTCTTCACAAATAACCTCACCACTCGCTATCACTTATATCTGAATCCCTATCGATTAATATCGATGTTTGTATAATGTCATTAAGGCAACACTAATCAGTCTCAAGTCATTGGTGGTCCCCTTTGATAGAATACGCCGAATCATGGCACGCGTTTCAAATATGATATGCTTCTAATAACAACAACTTTATTATTACACCTACTTAACTTACTATATAACTTATGACATTATCATAAGGTTGAAATTAGAGACGAAAAAGAAGAAGAGTGTAAGTTGGTATTTTTAGGATAAATCGTTGGGTATTAAACAGTTATTATCTGTGTATTGATAGTTGGTTAATAAAATATTGTACGTCCACTCGTGTGGCAATTTCGTTAGGCAATTAAATATTATATTTCGATTTCATTTGAGCTACTTGACACGAAAAAAGTTATTGTCATCGTCTTATTGTTGTTTAATTTTTTAATCAAGTTTTAAATTTTATCTCTATTCTTAGATTTAAAATTCAGTACGTCTACCATGAGTTTCCAGAGACGATACACGTTAGAGAGTGCAGTTTTCTATACGGAAGAAAGATAAAGATATTAGTAACTAATACGCAATATAACGCAATTAAAACTAAGTATAAGTCTTATCGAGTGCTCGATAGACTCTATAGTAAAATTTAGAAATACTAATAATATGTATGGCATAGTAAAATATTCAAGTTGCGTTTCTACGTTTACTACTGTAGTTACGTCATGTGCGCTTGTAACAAAAACTCATGTTAGACCTACTGATGTGGGCTTTAACGTCACGTCAAAGATTTAACGTCACGTCTAATAATAAATGTAGAAACTTACAAAGTTTTCACTTATTTGTTCTAAGTACTATGCAGTTAAAATAGTAGAAAAAAGCAGTTAAAATAATAAAAAAATTTCTTTATAAAAATGTTATTTTGTAAATTACCTGACATGGAGTAGGTACCTACTTCTTAGAACCGTATTTTTGTGAATAATTATATTGGTTGATTCTTCTTTCTAATCTTGTATTGATAATAATCTTGTTTTGATATAATAAACACAAAAAATAATCATTATGTTGTATATTGTCATTTAATTATTATTTACCTAAGTGAAAATTTATTTAGTACCTAATCTGTTCTTAACCTAGAAAGTTCTTTAGATTTTTTTAATCAATGTACCTTTGTCAAAACTTAAAATTCTTATTGGAAGTAAATACTTATTTACTTAGGTAACACTATAATTAATATTCATTAAATTGAAATATTCTCTTATAAAATTTTTCGTACGTAAGTCGATTACATCATTAGCATTAGGTGAAAGTTAATTCCGTTGACATTTAGCGAATGTGCAAATTACGCGCAATATTGCTTTGATAACGTTAATGTGTAGCGATTACAGCGGGAGACCAATTCATGCTCAATTTCTACTCGCCCGCCGTGACACTTCAGTTAATGGGACCGCTGTTAGAACATTGATGTGTACTTTATTTTATACTAGCTGTGGCCGCGACTTCGTCCGCGTCGAATTTAACGAAATATTTATTGTTCATGTCGCGGCGAGCATCGCAAGGAAAGAACGCTGGTTCGCCGAGCTTTAAATGTTTCGCTGCTAATTACTTCTAACGATGATATCTCAAAAACTATTCATCTGATTGATATAGTGCAAAGGGCAATTTTAATCTGCTTTAAATGCTTAAGCTAACTAACATATTCATTTGGATAAGGATTAATACTTAACTAAAGAAAATAGCTTTGAAAATAACGTAATGTTTTTTATTAAAAATTTGAACATAAAAGTGGTTATTGTAAGTCAACCCTAAGAGATAGAGATATACTATCGCGGACTTTTTTGTAGCCTTTTTATAGATTTTGAATTCGCTAGTACATTACTCAACTATATCTTTGCTAGTTTACGCGGAGTTCGCGTGGAAAGCTCCCAGTGACCCAGTTGGCGAGATTTTTTGCGAACTTTTCAACATTTATCGCCGTATTTCTGCTAATTTACATAAAAGCATAATAGATTATATACCTTCCTCAAGAATCACTCTTTCTATTGTTGAAAACAGTATAAATATCCGTTTGGTAGTTATCGAGTTTATCGCGTTCAGACAGACAGGAGGACAGAAAGACGCGGCCGGGGGACTTCTTTTTAATAAGTATAGACATAGGTAAATAAGTATATAAGTTTTTGGTATCAATGATCGTATTAAAGATTTTGTCGTATTAGAAATTTCTAAAACTTCTTTTCTTGTTTAGCTGTAGTGGTCGACAGAAACCAAATTTACTAACAAAAAAATTATATTTATATTTCTACTACCTACTTACTAATTCTAATAGTACAAAGTATTTGGGTTAAAATTTTTAAAGTATTTACAAAATTAATAATTTTGTACAACTTATTACTACCCGTAAATATTATACATTCCTACTCATGTATATACAATGTACAAACAAATCAATATAAAATACCCATTTTTACTTGAATCACAAATTTTAATTTATACTTACACAAACACCAATATATTGACAAATAATTGAGAAATATCAATTTACACACAAGCCCACTCGGAAGGTCTTATGGTTTATTTCAGATGACATTTAACGAATGTGCAAATTACGCGAAGCAATATTCCCGTGATAAAGTTAATGCGTAGTGATTCCGTCCGCGGGGGGCCAATTGAAGGGCAATTTCTACTCGCTGGGGTTCCGGGGCTAATGTAGACGCTATATAGATGTGATGTATGTGAGGTTATATAGTTATATATGTACCTACTTTAGGCGTGTTGGTCTCTATTAGAAATTATACTTTTTAACTATAGCGCTGTAGTAATTTATTGTACCTATTTGAAGAAGAAAACTTTCTGATATAATTATGTATGTCCGTTTTATTTTTAACTGCTACATTTAGCATAAAAGCTCGTGACTTTTTTTAACGGCCTCCAGTTGGATTTTTTCTTGTCTCGGGGGTCCGGAAACACACACAATACACAAGGACAAACGCCCAGAGCACAGCAACCAACTATATGGCCAATACAAATGTATTTCGTGAAAGGGGATCGAACCCGCGACTTCTGTAAAATTATGTGTTATCCCAAATTCACGTCATTAGCGGCTGACTGACGTAATATATTGAGCACAAAATTTCCTGCTGTACCCTACCCCAGTTAGCATACTTATTTGTTTTGTATCTAATGGTTCTAAATTGTATATTTTTTGTACTTAAAGTTTTAATTAATAAAAATAATATAAATTATCCTGCTATTTATAACTATTAACATAAATTATTATACTGTTGCAGGGAACGAATCCAAACATGCGGTATTTAACCACGGGCGCAAGTATTCTCACCAATTGGCCATCACGACTTTCAGAGATTCTAGAAGAGAACAAAAAGATGCAGATATGCAAAACCGATTTCCATACCAAATACGATACTAAACACATACCATACTATTATTAACCTTACTTTGAAAGAATTAATGTTGAATATTGTTTAAATAAATGTAAGTTATGTTACATTTTTCCATTGTACATAAACTCCATTGTTATAACTTCATTTGCTCCTACGATTGTTTTATTTTCAGAATATTGATTTAAAGTGGCTCGTAAGTAGAAATGTGAGGAATTTTTACGATTTAAATGGGTAAAGAAAAAAATATATACCCTTAAACGCTTGCTTTGTAAGGCATTTCAAATTTATTGACCACGATTTTATAAAAAAATATGTAGTCTTCGGGGAGATAAATTAATGTAATTTACTTTAATATTTAGTATGTGTGTAATTTAGTTATAGACATAATTAATGTTTATGCCTAAATCGTAAAAAATGTACTTACGACTTACAAATTAAATGGAATTTTTAAGAAAAACATTTACGTTAATTCTTTTGTACCAAAAAATAAAGATTAAAAAAAATTAAGGATTAATAATTTATATTAAAAACTTAGCATTTTCTTAGTTAACTGCAAATAATCGATGTACCTTTTATAGTCAATTAAAATACTATATACTTGATTTAAATGTTATAAACACATTTAAATTATAACAAATACATAGGTCTAAAAATAATATTTCCAAAATGTATTAGGACTATATCTAGAGAATCCCATGGAGGCATTAGCATGTATATTTAAACGGACCCAGCGGGTTACATCCCAACGCCTCAACGTACTTAGTAGGGCGATAATTGCGGTACGATTACTCTTCCTTCCTATGTCCCCCTGGTACTTAACGCTGCAGGCGGTGGGTCCTAACTTAATTTACTTGACCTAACTTATGTACTTGTCGACTTCGTATATATTAGTATAGTAAATATCTTGTTAGGCTGTAATACTATTACGTCGCAACTAAAAGAGGTAATGAATTTAAGCAGATAATATGTACATAATGTGACTGTCTAGAATATAACTTTGATTATTTGCTAATAAGGATTTAAAATTCCAGATAATTTTGACAAAAATTGATTACAATAGCTCAATTACGAATCCGTCTTATATTTACCTGTTGTATCAAAAGTTAAAATTATAGAAGCATGTATAAAATTTTATAATTTTATTTGTAGGGTTTTGATTGCATATAACATAAATAAGTATCCCAGTGTTTACAAAAATAATGTATGGTAAAATAAGAGTTGTATTACTGAAATTATCTAAAAACTGCTTGGGAAACTTAAGGGAAGTTAAAATTTAGTTACATGAAGCTTGATTGAGAGAAAGTTTGCGAGCAGTCTGGTAGTTCTAACGCACGAAAGGTGAACCATAAAATATGTGGTACAAAGAGGTATTATTAATTGTTGTAATATAATGATTTCTACTTAAGCCCCTCTGTGTAAATACTATCAAGTCCTACGCGAGCTAAGCCGCGGGCATTTGCTAGTTTATGTAGGTATATAATATACACATAAAAATTATTATGAAGCTCATTAAATTTATATTATAAGTAAGAGTCTACCAAGAACGTAGTAGGTACAAGTAGTATTATATTTATGTATGAATAAGTTATTACTTTTTACAAAATTTTCAAGATTTTCATGTTAGATGCTCTACAATTATATAAGACACAAAACGTTGTGGATTAGGACAGAAGCATTGTTTCTATCGCAAAATACATAGTATTTTAAATATATATTTAATAATTACTGTTTAATATTTACTATCGAAATTTCTAAAATAAAATCGCCGTATAGACAAAACAAGTAGTTAAAAAGTTATTTCATGAGGCGGCTCTTGTTAAGCGAAAATTCATTACAAAGTTGGCGGGCGGAGATTGCTTAATTTTCTTTAATATTAACTTGTACGGACCCCTTTTTAATTAATATCGACAAAATAGTCAAAGAGACCGCGAACGTGCCTGATAAATATAATAGGGATGAGCGATGATCGATAAAACGAGTATTTTTTTTATTAAAATCTTGAAATGTATATTTTTAAGAAACTAATTACAAATTTGTAAATAGCTTGTCTCGTGAATTATTATATGTACATGTAATGGTTAAAATAGACATCGATACTATCAGATTGGAAAAAAACGTCAAAGAAAGGTAAGTTCTAAGACTTATTAAGTTTAATAATTTACCAATGGTACGGTAAACAGTAATTCCAAGGTTTATTATAAAGATATTCAGAAAGTAAGGTCGTTGAAGTTTAACGGTTGAACAAAAAAAAAAAAAAACACCGCGTGGTGACAGAATCATAACATTCATAACAGAACTTGAGATATTTTTAGCAACACTAAAGAAAAACCTGAGGGACTAGACTGTGAAGTATCTATTTAAAAAGAAAGCGAAAACATCTTATTGAAGAAAGAATAGAATGATTTCGATTAGCTTGCAATTTGTTTGCTTTCAAAAGACAAATGTGACGCTTAGTTTCGATTTCTAGTCACTCCTAAACTAATTTCTGTTAAAATCTTAGCACCATAGACTTTTTGCAAAAGTCCTTCACACAAAATACTAAAGAGTTTATCTACTATTAGACAGTTTAGTATCTCTGGGCTTACGAGAATACTTTTAATTTGGTGAATCATTTATATGATCTTGTAGAGCCAAAGATGGTACCTATATTAAATATTGGATCATAAGACATCAGAATGTACTTACAAGATGGCCCTTTATCACTTCGTTTACAATACTAATCTTATTGCAGAGAAGAATTCAACAGGGTTGTGATCTCTTTCGGAATGTGTTTATTTCTAAACTAGAAATAAGAAAATATCTACAAGAAAACTTCAATAAGAACGGATTTCGCTGTAATTTGCATTTTCAATGAGTTGGTTTAGCGACAACATTATCGTTTTAGAAGATAGGTACTGTGTAGACTCTCAACACAATGGTCTACCCATCTAGCTAATAATATCGTATCAATATACAATTAGGCGTAAACAAATTAAAAAGTAACAAATAAAATATCGATGTAAAGCTCTTCACTCGGAATGTTAATTTCAAAATTGGTTTAAATAGGTATTCGCTTGTTAGGCCGGGTCCAAAATGAACTCATTAAAACTATAAAAGCGGCGGTAATTAAGGCCGCCCTCGGCCGCCCTCCCCTTCAATGGGCGTCGATTTAGCCCCCACAACACCCTCTGTACGGGGGCACATGGATACTCGTTAACTGAAAGTGACAGTTCAAGCTACTATCAGTCAGACTACATAATGATGTTCAACTGTTAACAATTAATATTGACTGTATGCAGTTTGTTGTGGTCTACTTAAGTTCTGCATTACCTGTTTAAGGTTTTATTTGAAGGGTAATATTAACCGATAGTTCACTTCAGCCTATCACAGTCCACTGCTGGACATAGGCCTCCCCAAGTCCAAAAATGGCGCGAACTCATGTATTTTTCCCATAGTCACCACGCTGGGAAGGCGAGTTGGTAACCGCAGGCTGGCTTTGTAGGACCGAAAACGCTGCTGCTCATCTTCGGCCTGTGTATTTCAAAGCCAGCAGTTGAACGGTAATCCCGCCATCGGTCGGCTTTTTAAGTTCCAAGGTGGTAGTGGAACTGTGTTATCCCTTAGTAGCCTCTTACGATACGCATTGGAAGAGAGGGGGTGGCTATATCCTTTACTGCCTGCAACACCGATCGTTACTGATTTGAAATTATTTGCGGATATTAACTATAGTGTTTAAGAATTCTGACTTATTTTTGACGACAATTTTTCACCTTTTTTGGGTTACAATGTTTTCAAAATTTGGCAAATTCCCACCAGTCAAATGAAAACATTACATGAAGTTTTATAGAAATAGAAAAATAACGTGTTTTTGTTACATTTACAACATTACGTTGACAATATCATTTAGGTAAGTACAAGTGACGAAATAACGCACCAACTCTTATTAAATATCATCTTGCTAAAACTTGTCACAATAAATCGTGACTGCAAAAGGTCAGGTTACTCGTATTATGTTAATAACAAACTTTACTATGCATTAGCAAATTCTAAGGTGTTGATTTTCTTCCGATGAGGTATTACAAGGAGACACGATTAAAATTCATCTTTAATGGCAACGGGCTGGTGGTAGTGACCACATGAACTATTATCTCTATCTATACGGGTCAACGTACATTGCGCAATACATATTATTATGTTTGTCAATTGTCTTGCAAATTAATAACCTCCTTAATTTTGTTTATTTATTACGAAATTGATATTTGCCTGACGTAGATTTCTTATATAATTGTTATTTGTTTGATGCTAACGACGTCTGTACTTCTGCCTATATATACCTACTCCAAATAATCTTAATAAACTTAGTGTTAGATCGACTTTTTTTTTATGTTACTAGGTTGGCAAACAAGCGTACGGCTCACCTGATGGTAAGACCTATAGACGCCTGCAACACCAGAAGCATCGCAAGCGCGTTGCCGACCCTATCCCCAATCCCCCCAGGAGCTCTGGTCACCTTACTCACCAACAGGAACACAATACTGCTTAAAAACAGTATTATTTAGCTGTGGTCTTCTGTAAGGTCGAGGTACTACCCCAGTCGGGCTGCTCCATATTTTGAGCAGGAAATTTCCTGCTGTGCCCTACCGCAGTTAGACTTTCATTGGGTTTGGTTTCCCTCATAACCTTCCCTCACAACCTTCCCTCACATGTCATCTCTCACTCAACTATAGACTGTTCCATACACTATCCTATGTCTATTTAGTTTATAAAAATACCTATTTGTATTTAACATGCAGATATTTGTTGTAATCTGTGTGTGTTGGTGCTTTATATGTTTCTGGGCGTGATACAGGATTCTTATTCAATTTTAATCTCGTCGGAGGTCGTAGAGTCTGGACAGTGGACACAGTTATTGCAATAAATGCTGTTTTACTGACGAATCATGATTGTAACTTGACGTCAGTAAATACATGCATCTTGCGATCAATGTAGTTCGATTGTATTCAGTGATTAATGTAATAAAAAAAAAATATCCGTTCCTATTGCAGGTCTAAATCATAAATTACTAATACTATGTTTGATTTGTTTGTGCAAGCCTTTCTGAATCGATAATTTACATTATAAGCTTTTATCCAAAAAGGCATGTGTATTGATAAATAATTTAATTCAATTTTGCACTTATCACTTTGTTGCGTGAGTAAATATTGTGCTTGTCTCAGTACATAATAGTACGTTACAATTCGTTATGCTTTTGACTGCATTGCTTCGTTCGATACATATCTATACTAATATATAAAGCTGAAGAGTTTGTTTGTTTGGTTGTTTGTTTGTTTGTTTGTTTGAGCGCGGTAATCTCTGGAACTACTGGGCCGATTTAAAAAATTATGTCAGTGTTAGATAGCCCATTTATCGAGGAAGGCTATAGGCTATGTGTCATCACGCTAAGACCAATAGGAGCGGAGTCCACGCCGACTAAGTCGCGCGCAGAAGCTAGTCAGTTAGATGACGTTTGTGTTTACCGTCTGTTCCTCTGTTATTTCCTGATATCACCGTCATGTTATGCAGTGTATAATTCCTCTGTTTCTTAATAACTTGGTTGTTTAATGCAAATTACTGGTAGGTACTGAATTGAAAGATTGAAATAATATTAGGAGCGCTACATTGAAGATTTATAGGAAAAACCAATAATATGTGTTGTGTTTTTCATATTGTATGGTTACATATTCATCTAATAGTTTGACTCACTCTACGACATTTTTTTCTACATAATTGTTACACATAAATAATGTTATAGATTAAAAATATACTACACATTTTGGACAATTATACCACAAAATGATATCTTCTATATATATAAAAGAGATTTCCACCCATATATTGACTCATCACGATATCTCTGGAACCATAAGGCGTAGAGACTTGAAAATTGGTATAAATATTATTTTCGCCGGGTAGAGATCAGCTAAAAACGAATTTTACGAAATTCCACCCACAAGAGGGGGTTGCGGGAGCTTATAACATATATGGCAAAACAATGTTTGCGGGGTCAGCTAGTTTAATATAAAAGGGTGTAAGGCCGATCCAGATAAGTTAGTATATCTGCAACGTCACCGGCTTTATTGCTGGCGACATTTTATCCCGACAGCGGTAATTTTCAACTAATAACCTGTTTAATTTTCACTGCCTTTGCTTTTACGACCTCAGAGGTTTAGGTGTGCCTAAACATTTAATAATAAAATTTTAATGCAAGTTTTATCACCGTTATTGTGCCTATATAGTTCTGTTATCGTTAATGGTTTGATGTTTTAACTTAGGTTCAAGGTTCTGTGTACGTATTACAATGTTTTATAATAAATAACTAAAAGAATATACAAGACATAAAGTCGGAAACTCGATTTAATTTTTACAAAAATAAGGCAATTAAAGTTGAATTGGCCTAAATTTGAAACTGTACCCTTACTTATATAGTTGCTTCGAAGCAGGATGAACCAGGAGCCCAGAGGAAAGTCGAATTATTGTCTAACTGATTTTCTTGCTTAAATGTGAAATCCGATTAGAAAAACGCATTAAAAACACACAAAACTATCAAATTATAAATAGCGCGCTAATTGATAAATGGTAGTAGTACCAGAATTCGTTGATTGAGACGAGTTTACTGTGCTTCATTAGTTTTAAGAACAAAACCAAAAACTTAAAAAAAAACGGTTGAAATTTCAACACGAATTATGTGGATGAGTACCTATTATTATGTAATTTTAATACATTTCAAAAATATTTTTAAATAAGCACAAAGAGTTTAATGGTTTCATAGGTACATAGCCTTCATAATAATGCCGGAATTTCGTCCAAGTTTAAACTTGTCGTAGAATTAGTTTCTGGGGCATATTTGCTCCCAAATTTCATAGGCGAAATATGCCCTAACTTTTGGGACTTTTAAATTGTTATTTAACCCTAGATAACTAATCATTCGTCTCACAGTCGACAGACCCCCTCCGCATTCGGTGTTCAGGTATGTTCCCGACGCGGCACTACGCTGCCTGCCTGAGTACCTTCCTGATTCGTTAATTAGTGTCACATGCGGAAGCGACGTGGTTGCAGCCATAACAGTTCCTGAGATATTGCGAATTATTCGACCCACAGACGAATGTTTAGTAACACCGTGTGAAAAAAATCCACGGTTATTTTAAAAAACAATTATTTTTATTGTTTTGTAATGCTTATATAGATCAAACGTTATACAATATTGTTTGTTGTTTGTATAATAATAATAAATTTGCCTCTTGGAACGTACTTTGTGAAGAATTTGTGTGAACCTTTATTTGGAAGTAATAGAAACATTACTATGGATAATTGGTTTACTTCTGTTCCTCTAGCTTCGGAACTGCTGCGTGATCCCAATAAATTGATTATTGTTGGTACTGTTCGCAGTAATAAGAAGAAGATTCCATTAGAAATGAAAAACTTAAAAGATAGGCATGTTGGCACTTCTATGTTTGTTTTTAATGCTGAAAAAACTCTAGTATCATTCAAACCTAAGTCTAACAAGATGGTGCATGTTTTGTGCACTGCACACGATCAACTTAATATTAATGGCGTGACACGTAAACCAGAAATAATTCATTTCTATAACAGTGCCAAAGGTGCCGTCGATACCATCGATTAAATATGTTCGAGTATGAGTGCTAATCGTAAGACTAACAGGTGGCCTCAAGCAGTATTTTATAACATTTTAAATTTGATCATGGTCAACGTATATGTCATTTGTGTGCCTAATACGGTTAAGCTAGGTCAAAACCCTTTGAAGCGTAGAGTTCTCATCAAAAAATCTAGCTGATGGCCTTACTGAACCTTGCTGCACGAACGCTACGGTACATTAACTTTAAGAAGGGATATTAAAGCAACCATGAAAGATATTTTGAAAATTGATGAAGTTGCATCTAGTTCAACTCAAAAACAGATAAACAAGCGACTAATTTGAGGATTTTGCCCATATAAAAAACGCAGAATGACCAAAAACTCGTGCTACATGTCTAAGAAAGCCATTTGCGGGCAGCACATGGATCCGACCTGTAATGACTGTAAGGAGTACTTAAAAGACATGTTTATTTGTTTAAACCTAATATATAATAATAACTCATCCGTGCCATATTGATTTTCTTTTCAGAAATACAAGAAATAAAACAAATATTTGTAGTTTTATTTGTTAGTCTGTCAGTCGAATGTTTAGTTACAAAGTAACAACGAAATATGTTTAGTTATCTAGGGTTAAAGATTGATTATTGGCATTGCCCTTACCCTTTTGGCATTACCCTTACCCTATGACGACCCCGTAGAAGACATTACGAACCCTTAGAAGATGAAAAATAAAAAGTAGTGTCAAAAGTGTTAAGACATTCGACCTATCCCCATAATACCAACTATTTACTAATCTGTGGTATAATACTCGTACCTCAATATCACGCTACAAGCTGAAAACAAAAGAAGACAGTATTTACATCAACCAACTTCATAGCCAAGATAATACAAAAGATAATTAAAGAAAACCGTTTAGAAGAACTATTCTAGTGAAAAAGAGAAAGGAGGAGGTTATCAATTCGATTGCAGTTTTTTTACTAATATTAGTAATACATATTCATAATTAGATAGATAGATTAGATAGTTTTACATTGTTCTTGATATACCTACCTAATTTAATTAGTTCGACAAATATTTGAATATTTCGAGCAAATCAAATTCTATTCAACTGTCTGATCATTATAATACCTTTCATATAGTCGATTTTATCTTTGAATACAAATTACTAAAATTTATATTGTTTGTTAGCCTTACAAACACGCTTTGATCGAGCCGCAATGCGATCGTGACAAATTTGAAATGTAACAAATTTATAAATCGTAAATGTAAAAACGTTTTCAAAATCAATATCAATTTAACAAATAAAGTTAAAATGACCCGACGTTTAATGAATACAACTTAACTCTTATGATTGGCATTGCGCTGGCAATTTATGGCGTGTGTTATGCTGTGGTCATCTGTATAGCGAGGCGAAAGCGAATAAATTAGTCAAATCAAATACTTATACTAGAATTAGGAAAAATTTGTGTCTTTTTTTCAAATCAAAGAATAATCATAATCGGTGAGATTCGTCCAGCCATTTCTATTATAAGACTTAACAAACATAGGTATAGTTATTTAATATGTAGCCCTGAATATAATATAGACAACACACCATGCCTCGACTCGCAGAATCGAAACTGAAGACATAAATGTCAAAATAGGTGAAATCGTGAGAGACTTCCACTGTTCTTACAGTCCTACAGTTCATTAAAAGGTATTGACAATTGTTAGAAAAAAAAAAACTTTTACATACGAACCTGAACTTTCTATCAGCATAACCATAAATTGATCATTAAGCATAATCAAATAAAGCTCAAGACGTACGTTAGTTAATCTTAAATGTCATAGCTGAATCCAAAACAAATGCTTTAAGAGTGCGCATTATGCAAAATTACCATCTTCTATTTGTTTTGACATGAAAAGTTCCAGACCAAATCTTAAAATAAAAATATATGACAAACTACGTGATATATGCAAGGGTTGACCTTTATCAAAAACATAAAATAAGGAAATTTCCTCGATAAAATATAATCACGAAGTAACCTCTAATTTTTATATTTTTTCTATTTATACTCGATATGGTTATGACCATTAAGACAAAAATTTGATAATTAATTACATTTAAATATGAGTAAAGGCTATGCTTAGGCATTTAATGTAATTACTTTTAGTTTCGGAATTATATACAAAATAACATATTTGTCGTTTTTTTACATTCGTAATGCGCTCAAAACTATATCGTCTATCGCACTCTGACACGAGGCTTTGTGTATATTTTGTTTCATCGGGCGCGCGGGTGAAAT
This sequence comes from Melitaea athalia, assembly GCA_905220545.2. Taxonomy (NCBI): domain Eukaryota; kingdom Metazoa; phylum Arthropoda; class Insecta; order Lepidoptera; family Nymphalidae; genus Melitaea; species Melitaea athalia. The sequence continues at coordinate 6,926,137 of HG992199.1, read as the reverse complement.
CTGATTTTTTGCTCGCCTTATGCACGCTCTTAATAAGACGCAATCAATTACAATTCACGTCAGCAATAAATCATTAACGAGCGTTTGTCGATCCTTCAAAACTTTGCACAATGGCACAAAGAAGGGTTTAACGTTTTAGACTAATCAGAGATAAAGGACACGTGTACTGGAGCTTAAAGGTGCCTTTGTACTGCTAGCGATATGACGATATAATATTAAATAATTTTGTGAAGTTATAATATTTTTACAAAAAAAAGTCAAATAAATCTTGTTTGTAAGAAGTATATTTATAGCAATCGTCTTTGCGATTGCAATGTATTTACTTTTCTGTTCCATTTATAATAAAATGTATTTGAATTTTAAGAAATACACTAATAAAATAACATAAATAAGTAAATTCGCTTGCAAGGTACGATATTTTTTTTTTCTGTTTTACCTTAAGTGGTACGAAGGCGGTAAAAATAAAATGTTCCTTATAAAGTTCCGTAATTTATTTATTTTATAAATAAAAATATGAAAGAGAAACATTTATATTACAATTTTATCTTACATAAATAATATAAATCAAATAACTTGAAAATTTTAATTGCTACTAATCACGAAAATTTTAAATGCAGAAATGAAATGTTTTTAAAGGAATGTTAACTTGCAAATGTTAATAGCGTGCTTTGACTTTTAAACAGAGTTCATTCGCTTATCGCTTTAACAAGCTTCAAAATGCTTGTAATGAGAACAATTGAACACAAAGAATTAAAAGGAATTATTAGAAATTAAAACAACTTAGACATTCTTTAGCGATAAAATAGCTTTGATATCGCTTATGACACGATATGACAGCTAATGTTTACAGCTCCTGCCTTACGGTAAATATAAAAGTCGAAGTTTTCGTATTAAATTAAACTCTATGCGGGTACAGGAAGGTTTATATTTGAACTAGTTGTTTGTTATCTATGCGTGTATTAACATCATAAAACGTTCATTCATCAAACATCAACCCACCGTGATTTTAGATCTGATAAGAGGTACAGAGTTTGAGTGCGTAAAACATATGTAGAGCTGTTGATACCACTCTATGTATGTTCTATACTAATTGTATTCACAGTAAAATCACATGAAATATTTTTCAGTACAACTTGGGGAGTAAGCAAGTAAGCAAATTGTGAAAGGGCGAAGCGAACGTAGCAAGAGAGAGAGAGATGCGATCACACATTCTTTTTTCTTTCACATTTCTCTCTTTCTCTCATAGCCAGTTACTTTTCGTATATTTATGACACAGTGCAGGCCTATTGCTAAAGAAGTTTCACTTCAGTCGTGTGATCTGAAGCGCACTCGTTTTTTCTTATTACATTTTGAGGAGTCATATCACAGATCTATTCAAAGCTAAAAAAACCTAAATTATTTGTCAACGCACCAGAATAAACACACTCTTTTATTCATCGTACATAATGTTTCGTGTAATAGTAAATAAACAAAAAAAATTAAGTATAATTTATAATAATAAGTATCTCTGTATAGATCCAAGGTTGCAAATCGTCTAATCGAGATAACAAACAAACTAATTATATTTAACTGGCTCCCTTCATCAGTCCCTGTTGGGTGAGTCGTAACGCGCCGAAATTACAATGGGATGCTGTCATTCCATCTACTTCACTTACATATAGCGAAATATTTTACCTTTGATTATTTTAGATAAACTTAAAATAATTGATAGTTCCAATAGCCGTGTGAATCTTTACTTGGTTACGTTGTTTATATGTGTATTAGAAGTAAAGAAAATGAATATCCATACAACGTAATAACAATAAATAAAATAAAACAAATATTACTAAGACCGCCAACATAATATAGGTACCTACCTACTAGCTGATTCGGCGAACGTATAATATTGTATATATTATTGATATTGTTCTTTTCTTGGTCTACTTTTATGGATATTTCTAATTGTACTTTATTTATTTTGGAATCTATAGCTATCAGTTATAAAAAATAAATAATATAATTTTTCAGGTAATATATTTCTTTATTAATATTACGAAAATAGTTTCTGTTTGTCTGTATCTTAACCTGGCTTTCGTTTGACATATTTACATTAAAAAACACAATTAGTTACAAAAGTCTTCTACTAAAATTCCAATTTTGAATTAACACCGAACCCAAGGGATATCCCCAATGACCTTTTAATACACATTAGAAGGTCATTGGATATCCCCTTGGCAGGCAGCAGCCTAACACGTGATAAAACAAAACCTCAACTCAAAATTACTTTTACAATAATTAATTCGCCTAATTACACCATATATACGGGACGTCAATAAAGGCTATTTGTTATTAGCCCGTATGTCCCCTCATTAGGGCCTCGAGAGCCCTTTTAAGGCAAAACTGGCCAGTATAAGTCAGACTGAGGTCTGAGAAGGCACAAATCGTCCACGTCGACCAAATTGGATCTGAGATATTTAAACAGTTTTGCTGTATACAGGTGGGTAAGGTTTGTAATAAAATAGTGGAAAGAAAAAAAAACGAATAATAATTTTATATCTAGTATTGCTCCGTTACTTCTTTATATACTTAATAATGGAAGTGTATATAAAACAAATTGTTTGATGCAAGCGAATATACTCGTAAATGGAATAAAATTGATGACGTTTGATCATATTTTAAATGTAAAAACAAAAAAATGTAACCGCCACAAGAGATATCTCTCACTTAAAAAGTTTAAAATTTCGACACATAGATTTTTCAAGACTCAAACAGATAAAAAATTCCTTCTTCAAAAATTAGAAAGTTTATTTTGTTTTATTTTAATTTAACTAAGCCATTACTATAGGAAGCTAACTGTAACACATTATAAATAACTAGATTCATTTTCTAACTTTACTAGTTAAAAATATTAACCATACCCTTACTAATATAGATTTTTATATAAGTAATAAGAACATCCTGTTATACGAATGTATTTATCGTTTAAAATTCCTCGCGAAACGCATTGAGAGGTACGTTTACCGCGGTATTGCAACATTGCTCTCATTTACCACAGACATCTTAATAGAAATAGTAATATATCAATTCATTGCGTTGCGACGTACCACACATATTTTTTATTTACCTATTTATTTACTTACAAGACTAACTTTTTATAATTTCTTTAATTCCGTAAGATCCTTCTAAAAAGAATCAGAAAACATGAGAAAAAAAAAACTAACCGTAATACTCCAGCCGTAATTTATTTTTCGCTTAGCAACGTTTTTAGCGATTCACTTTTATTTATATAGATTTACTTGTATAAAATTCTTGCAACTTATTGCATCAATTAAATACAATTATCCAAGATAATAATCAAAGTCATATATCAACCATTCATACCAATTAAGAGAAACAACTTTATTTATAAGTAAACTACTTATTATGAGGTCATCTACAGCTTTTTAATGTCAAACTTTTGTACCTTTATACCTACTAAAGAGGACGATTGAAGCATAATTCCTATTATAATTATTTAAAGTTGACGGCGAAGTATATAGGGTTGTGTCAGGAAGGTGTCTTTCATTATCTAGATCGCTAATATGCATTCACAATAGTAAATTATTATACCTACTCATCATCATCACTTCAGCCTGTCACAGTCCACTGCTGGACATAGGCCTCCACAAGTTCGCGCCCGATATTATAACGCGAACTCATGTGTTTTGCCCATAGTCACCACGCTGGGCAGGCGGGTTGGTGACCGCAGGGCTGGCTTTGTCGCGCCGAAGACGCTGCTGCCCGTCTTCGGCCTGTGTATTTCAAAGCCAGCATGGATGGTTATCCCGCCATCCGTCGGCTTTTTAAGTTCCAAGGTGGTAGTGGAACTGTGTTATCCCTTAGTCGCCTCTTACGACACCCACGGGAAGAGTGGGGGTGGCTACATTCTTTAGTGCCGTAACCACACAGCACCTACTACTATACTATAACTTTCACAAACTCGCGCACCGTATGTTTTATACTTAATTTATTAATTTAAGTGTGATTATTTTTTTATTTATAAGATCTCCGACAAATGATACACAAAAAAAAAAAAAACAATATACAGAAAATACTTTTACACTGTAGGTACCAGCCTAACCTACCCATCCAGTTACAGGCAACCACAACAAGCAATTAGCATTTATTAACTTAAGTGTGAGTCAATCAATACTAAAAAAGAAATCTTTATTATAATACTACTTTGCTTTTAATGTCTGTTTTAGAGCGAGGGTAGCGACACTACGACAACACGCTGTAGCCAGAGGTCAGGTTCGCATATTAAGGTTCCGCGCCGGCACGCCTCAGACGTCTCAATCGAGACACAGAGTAATGTGTGCTATTCTAATTTTTAACACAGTGATTTATGTTCTATTGAGATTATTGCCAATTGAAATACCAAGGTTGTCTGTTGCAATTTACGTTGTTTGTAATTATTGTTTATTAAATCATTTTAAATAAGCGTCATTTAAAAATTTAACTTGAAGTATTGAAATAGATATTATAAAATACGTTACACGTTTAGGTAATTTGTTCAATTGCGTTCGTCGCTGTCCTAATCTTATTTTGATTGAGCTTATCTGTAGCTTGTCGACTACTTCTTAAAACCGGGTGCCTACATTACGATAATACCACAGTCTTACGAATAATCGGCTTAAAATTTATCTACTACATGTCATGAAAGTCAGCGTTTTCGATTGGTTTTAATATGCCTAACATCTGTCTGCTATTCTAGTACCAATAGAATATCATTAGTCTCTCCTATAGCGAGAAATCACCTAAAATCATGATTCTATTAATTTAAATCATTGCTGTTTTCATTATTTCAACTAGTTATTTTGACAGGAAAACTATTAATTCAATCGTGGTACAATGGTGTCATCCTATTTTTTCGCTAGCGTACGAAATTAACTTAAATTCATAATGATAAATATAGTTTTAATTTAGTTCAATAAAGCGAACATTATGGAATCGCTTCAACGAGATTAATTTTACTAGAATCTGATAGCTTTCGAAAATTATACGTTTTACTAGTAAAGCTCATCACGAAAGTATACCTATACGACATCCACGAATCTCTATCTAATATTATAACATGATGGCTATTCTTGTAAATCATATTCTCTGTAAGCCCCACTCTATATCGCTGGTAGTTCCAACACGATCATTCTTTTATTTATTCCAGCCTCGCTGACAATAAGATCGTATTTTATCCAGGTTTGTTCACAGAATTCAAATTTATGACGTACGCGCCTCCGACGCCACTTTTTCGAACGTTTCGCTTTTGATAGAACTTTATCATTTTTGTTACGACGCTTATTTTAGCCTTCTATTTAGTTAAATATAATTGTGAATATCTTACACGTATCTTCAATTTAGTTTAAGATTGAAATCTCATAAAATGTGTTCAAAATTAAAATCAAAAATAACTATATTCAAATAGGCCATGGGGCCTTGCTCATGGGAGCAATTTCGAATCGTCATGTTACAAAAATTAAATTTAAGATGATTAATTAGTTTTTTTAAAGTGAAGCTACCACCGATTCGGAATGTAGATTCTGCAGAGAAGAATCGGCAAGAAACTCCGCAGTTACTCTTTTGAAAATAATATAAAAACTGTGTTTTAGTACCAAATTAGTAATATCATGCATGAAATACAGCGTTAATATTTCTATATCAGTCGGCTGCTACCTATAACACAGGTAGGTATTTATTTATTTTTTATGTAACTAGATCGGCAAACAGCAAGCGTACGGCTCACCTGATGGTAAGCGATTGCCGTAGCTTATAGAGGTCTGCATCACAAGCGCGTTGCCGACCCCATCTCGAGTTCCCCCCAGGAGCTCTGGTCACCTTACTCACCAACAGGAACACAACGCTGCTTGAAAACAGTATTATTTAGCTGCTGTGATCTTCTGTAAGGTAGAGGTACTTTTTTTAATATTTAGAATTAACTTCCACGGGCTCAAAATGCCCATGCCTTTTGTTAAACATGCATTATAATTATAATATTGGCTACAAACCGACAGTCGAAGGTAGAGGTACTAAACCAGTCGGGCTGCTTTATATTTTGAGCAGGAAATTTCCTGCTGTGCCCTACCTCAGTTAGTTAGTTGTCTACTTTAGGACCAGAAAATCAAAAATCATCATTCATGTGTGGTATGAAATTAAAAAAAAGATTCAATTGCCTCACAGCCGGCATCAATAATCAGTTTTACTTTGCTCAAAAGCTAGGATTTCAAAAGGTATTTGGGTCTAGTTTATATGATAATTCTATCTCTAGGAGGTAAGCAAAATCACAGAGAAATAGGGATATATTAACGAAATTCACAGTAATGAAGACCTAAAATCGTAAAGCAATTAAAATTAAGTAGGATATTTCATTTGTACCTGTTTTATAAAGGTGAAACTTATTTCAAGATATTTTTTTCTTTTTAACTAAAAGTCTACATTAATTATATACGTACCCAGAATTATTTTTGTTAGTCGCAAACTAAAGTTTACAAAATTTCATTCATGAATACTACCTCTAAATTGATTTTCTTTGATTTATATTTTCTTAATTCATTGAGTGTTTTTATTTCTTTATTCATTTATAAACTCTATCTGTCGTGGTCATATTATTTGATTTAAGTTGGGTTACATTTTCTGATCGTCGCAAAGCTCTTAAAATACGAGTACCTATCTATACTAATATTATAAAGAAGTAAAGTTTATAACTTTGTTTGTATATACGGGGTAATCTTCGCAAATACTGATCCGATCATGAAAATTCTTTCGCTAACAGAAAGCTACACTATTCAGGAGTGACAAGATAAAAGGAAAAAGATAAAAATATATAAAGATTTTAAATCAGCAGGATTTGAACCTGCGCCCTCTGACGTGCCGTGTCAACAATTCAATCTAATCAAGCTTTATTATTTGCCTTAGAAATTAATTGGTGATTTTAAAACATTTATATTTATCTGATTTGCTGAAAATAGTGAGAGTGTATTGGAACATATCAAATTTCACCGTACCCTTCTTATGTGAAATGGATTATAACGCCCAACGAAGTGGGCACGGGTCGGCTAGTAAAATATATAATAAAACAATTATATTACAATTAATTTTTATACAAATATATCAATTACTGCAATATTTCTTAACAAATAATTCTGTTAAAAATATTCATTAACAATAACAATATTTTTGACACGTTCAGAGTACAAAATGCGAAAACAAAAAAATTACATTAAACTTGCAGCCAAACTTTAACGACCAATTTATAGAAATCCAAATCAATGTAAAATTATACCTACAGGAAAATATAATGTACCTACAGATACAAAGTTACAAATGTTTACAAGTAGTTTTCAATTAGGTAGATTATTTTTAAAATATAGGTACACGCGCGGCTATAAATAGTTAAAACCATGTAGCCTCCAATTAGGTACTTAGATTTTTAATTTTTTATACCTATAAGTAAACGTAAGAGATGTATTAGGTAGAGCTAGCATTTAAAACAGTTTGAAACTCCAACGATAGTAGTTAAAAGCCAAGTCGAGTTTCGTTATCACATTCACACTTCAGAGGCAGTTCTTGTAGGAGTAAAATTAGCTGGTAAATCCGTTTTAATCGGAGGAGGCGCGGGGCGGGACAAACGAATCAATTAAGACAATAATGCGGTCCGGCCGAGATACTATCACGAGTGCGCAATCAACTAGCTTAGGTAGCTGGTCGAATGTAATTGCGATGCGATATCTATACTATATAAGAACATAATAAAGTTTAACTCTTGTAAGATTATATTCTTGGCAAGGTAAGGTTTTTTTAAGAAACTATTTTAGTCGCTTCAGCCTGTAATGTCCAACTGCTCGACATAGGCCCCTTTCCCAGGATCAGATCCAGGATCAGAGCTTAATCCACCACGCTGCTCCAATGTTCGAACTATTTTATTAATCTAATTTATTTGTTATGTCATTAGAGCTAATAATTTTAAGAGTAATGATACTCTGGGCTTTTTAAAACATTATTATTTATTCTTTCACTAAAAATATAAAAAATAAAAACTAAATTTAAATGTGTTTAGTAATTACAGTTTTATACAAGATAAATACTAAATAGGTACCTACTTGTAACTGCTGTTTCAACCAGTCATATTTGTAATGTTTTAATAAGATAACAACTTTTAAACTTTCGCGTTGCATTATTATATTTTAATGTTTCCACGGGGATTAACGCGAACAAAAAAATTTTAAGGTAAAATATATTACCTTGGGGGTATCCTGGCCGAAACGTCAGGCCCCAAGGTAATATATTTTACCTTAATTTTTTTTTCTTTTAATAAGATGTCAATTATACTTTTTAGTCTTAATCTTGAGGCTGTTCTGCTCAAAACTAAGTTAAGTACACACTTTTTGCTTATATCTATATACATATATTTCAACACTACATTATCTATTCATTATTTCAACACCTTTAACAAAAATAGCCTCGACAAAGCATGAACAACATTTGGTAGGCCAAATAATATTGAAATTGGAAATAGACCATGCTAAACTTTAATTCAATGAAACCTTAGCCTTATCTGTATATCTGTTGTTCGCTGCAATCGCAGTCCGACTGCTAGCTATAGTGAAGTTAACGGGAATATAAAGCGAAAATAAGTATTTGTAAGCTCGTTTGCGGGTGCGAAATATCAGCTTATCTCTACTTAAACTTTTAAAGCGAATTGATATCACGAATGGTAATTTTTATCGCTCACTAGATGAATATATCTGCAGTACATCTATCTGTGTCTTCAAATTATTGTTTCTATAATTAATTTAAGTGTAATTTAAATTTATAAATAACTAGCTGACCTGGCGAACTTCGTACCGCCTTTTTTTTCTTAAATATAATAATTACATATACCAAAATAAAATATAGCCTATCTTTCAAGTTGGATCAAACTGCACACGGTGTGCAAATTTGATTAAAATCGGTTAAGTGGTTTAGGAGTCCATTGAGGACAAACATTGTGACACGAGATTTATATATATTAAGATATACGTCTACACAAAGTACGATAGCAAATAATATATTCGTTACTTTTTCAAATAGCCAAAAACCGCTCTGGTGTATTGGTACGTGTAGTCGCCTAAAACACCGACGGTTTGTGGGTTCGATTCCCGCTCGGGATGTATTAGTACAAATATTTATTTCGGGTTCGAATATCTGTCCATCGGTAACTGTTGTTATCATAAATACCTGATAACGATCGTTACTTATAGTATCGTACGGTAGTATCCGCTAACTCGCAGTGAAGCAGCGTGGTGGATTAAGCTCCACTCCTTTTTCTACATGCAGAAAGCCCAGCAGTGGGATGTTATAGGCAGAATCCTATTCAAATAGAAAATTATATATTAGTACCTAGTATCAAATTGGATAATTCTTTCTTTTGTTATACCTATTCTTCATTATCAAATCAAGGTAAAAGAAAATAAATGAAAAAATAGATACATTCGCGAAAAAACATATTAAGGTCGTCTGTTAATAAACTATGCAATAATACCAGTATCTATATATTACGCCCAGAATCGGATGGGAATCACACCCGCCACCCACCAGCAGTTACACTGTAAACTGCGCCAACAGGCTAGTCAGATAGTATTTGCAAATCAATAAAACGTAAAGGCTGTTTGCCTGTGCAAAAAAGTTAAAAAATATACCAAATTGAAAGCCGTTCTCTTGCATTCTTTCAAATACCAGCCATATAATATTTATACAGATTTATGTTCAGTGAGAAGTAGGTTGTGCAAAAGGTTATTTTCACTCAACGTGTAATAGACATGTTCTCGGGCCCGCGATAAGTTTATTAGTCTAATTAATTACTCTCTTTGATTCATTACACGAACTCGCGAGCGACCCTGTACACCGTCTTGCAAAATTAAAGGTACAGTTTAACGAATAAAATACTTTTTTATATTTTTTCGGTAAATTTGAATAATTAAAGATATAGCTTAACTACGAGGCCACTTTTATTAACTGCTATAATGTGATTTAATCTTGTTAAAAAGTTTGACATTTGGTGCCCTGATTTTTTTTCCATACAAATACCTCTTACATTGATCGGCGTCGAACTCGTAATTACTCTTTATCTCTATACTAACTTTTTTTATCTTGTATGGATACACGCTAAGACAGATATGTGTATAAGATATTAAGTTAATAACTTAACTTTAAACATTTGGGTGGTTAATTGAAAAATTATGTTTCGTTTAAAAATTCCCTGAAATAACAAATTATTTAAGTCGTCTCTTCAAATTTAAATCGTCGTTATTTAATACAAATGTCAAGAATTCCACGGGTTGTATCGTTGTTTTACGCAACGAAAAAATATTTTCGAAGTCAGGAATTTTGAGCACACGTAAAACAATAATTTAAAAACGATATCTCATCTCTCGGCGCGCCGGTTATGAGCGCGAGCCAACCAAAACAATTACTTAATGTCAACGAAAAAGATAATTTAATAATTGTTGGCGATGATATATGGCAGGTCCCCGCCCACCTGGGGTCCCGGTATTAAAATAACCGATACTTCTCCGGCCCTTATTTATGCAGACCGGCACAAAGTTACATCTTACTCTGTACGCCGTCGTGCATTTGTTAAAAGAACACGGTAATGGTCGCTCGGAGATTTCTAATGTCTCAATTTCCTTTTTCGATCAAAATGAATTCAACCTTACCGCACTATTTAATAAGGTCAATTTGGTGTAACGTTATAGTTGCACGAAGTTACTCTACCAAGTACGAAATGCAGCAACGATTGTAAACGATTTTAATCGAAATTGGAGCTTAGCTCCTTTAGTTTCAAGTTTAAATCGGATGACGTCAGACATTGCACTTAAATTATGTCTTGTTTAATGAGTCGGAATTACCCACGATCCAAACCATCGTAAGTCTTGAATGTTATTATTCAAAAATCAATTTTAAACTTATACCTGTACAGTTTATTTTAACTCGTAGTTTAGCTTTGCGTGAAGACATAATAAAGTGCAGAGGGTTTGCGAGATGTTTTCACCGAGAACACAGTCATGTAACTAATGCAGAGAATCTACATATCATTAAGAGATGTAGGCTCGTTTTGTACGTGTGTACCGCTTTGTTTCTTATATTTACGGTTCGATATGTACGTATTTATGACATGCAGGTATACAGCCTACATTACTATGCGATGTTGTACGCTCGGACTGAATAAGCATGTTTTCAGACGCCTTTTGTATCAAAATATGAGTTCGTGTATTTAGTGTTATTGTCCCTTTGTCTATATTGAAATTGAATGTATTGTATCGCTTTTTGAAAGGCCATATTGTCAGTGGATTTTCTTATTGCAATATTGATTTGTATTAAGCGAAATGTACATTTAATATTGTACACATAATCTCAATTGATATGAGTCAGCTCCGATTGCCTAGGACGATGGTTTTGATTTTACATTAGTCATTCGTTCGGTACCTGCTGGTTAAAGATATTTGTTTAATAAATATACTTAGTCAAAGTTTGCTTGGAACCACCATTTCAATTTATACATTATTTTTATTTACTAGTGGTTGCCCAGTGGTCTAAATTCGACCATAATTAAAAAATTAAATTTAAAAAAAAAAACATGAAATAATGAAAATAATCTTTTTAAAATTTTTCAGACTTACAGACTGACAATCAACAAAAGAGTATAATGTGCGTGTGTGTCGATTACATGGTGTGGGTGATGTTTTTCTTCATTGATATAATATATTTTTATGCATAATTTAAAAAAGAAAATAGCATTCTGCACTCCTTCTCTATATAAACTATAAGTTTAGTGTACGAAATTTCATACTCCTCCGTCCACGCAATTTTCGCAAAAAGTGGTACAAAGTTTTTGCTTCTCGTATTAAATTATCTTGTAATCTCGTATACATTTTCTTGCTGTGTATTAAGTACTTTTTTTAGTTAATGTAGATACTTTTTATCGAGTAAAAGAAGTCAAAATATATTGCCAGTACAGTACTAATCATAGTTTGGTCTTGATAAGCATAGATCACTTTAATCTTGATGAATTAGAATATCAACCGCACTGAACATCCTCTTTCATATCTTTTCTATTCTAGGTGACATTGGAGAGATCATTTGTACTATTTTAAAACTAATTATCGTAAATACAGTTTATTATTATAGCTTCTAATTATCAAATGATAGAGTTAAAAATACTTTTAGAATAAGTAAGAAAGAAAGGAAAATCTTATTACACTTTATTTTCTACAATCATCAACGAATCTCAGGATAATTTATACTTATCACAAATACTAATCGTGTTTTATGATTTTTTAACTGACCAGATTTGAAAGCAGTAAGAAACATCGCGGGTGGGCTGTAATGTTTGCGTTGACCATTAGAGCTTTAAATGATAGAAAATGTTTGTTCACTCTAAACGGGCTGTAACGTGTGAAATTATCGAGAGAGCTGTACTTGGCGATTACATCAGCGTCGTAATTAATACAGAATGATAATCAGTTCTTATCGATGCTAAATAGCTACTGTTTACGGTTGCATCTTTGTAAATAAATACAAGTTCTCTCGTTCAGGGGCTCCCAGTTCAATGAAACTCATATTAGTGGATTCCAGAACACACACAATACGAATGCCTAGATCTAGATAAACATTTCTATGACATACACATGCATTTTAATGATCTGAAGTAGGATAAAACTGCCATTGGGTGCAGCAACCAAATGTTTGTAACTACTGCGCCAACCAATCGTCAAATGAAATTATACGAGTACTTATTGGTCAAAATAGTAAGTGATGATGAAATCCTTTACTTGCGAAATGTATTTCGCATTATATGAGTTTGTTTTTCGATTTAATAGATAAAGACAAAATCATAAACACAATATAAGACATTTACTACGTTAGAGCTGCACTTGTACTAAGAAACCTACCCATGACTTCTGTTGTATATTTTTTATATAACTAGGTCGGCAAACAAGCGTACGGCTCACCTGATGGAAAGCGATTACCGAAGCTTATAGACGTCTGCAACACCAAAAGCATCGCAAGTCGACCCTATCCCCCCAGGAGCTCTGGTCACCTTACTCACCAACAGGAACACAACACTGCTTGAAAACAGTATTATTTAGCTGTGATCTTCTGTAAGGTCGAGGTACTAGCCCCGTCGGGCTGCTCCATATTTTGAGCAGGAAATTTCCTGCTGTGCCCTACCTCAGTTAGGGTTAAGTACTGTAGGTTACTTACTACAACTGACAAAGTCGAAAGTCAACAATCCCCCTCTTTCTACCACTCTCTATTTTCTTCTAAACTTCTACATTAACAGATACTCTGGTGATGCAAGTTTTCATTGCGATGATCGCATAACATTAGATGATTCGCGTGTCCACTGGTTACCTACTTTCTTTAATGTAAGCAAATAATTTCATTAGCGTTAAGATTATAATCATTATACTTATGTTACTTATTAGAACAAGGTTTTAGATACTTTCTCAACAATGAAAGTATTGTAGTTATCATATTAATCATATTAGTATATAAATGATTTACTATTAAGTTTCTCCACATTTTCGAATGAGAAAATTCACTTAGACTTGAAACTTCATTAAATAGGATATTGTTTTAACTTTCAATATTAGATGGTAATATCGGTACCTTATTTCCTCTTCACATAAGAAGCGATAAGGTACAAAAAATTGTGTCTAAATGTAAGCAGTCGTTATGTGTCATACATAGGCACCTATACATACATACACAACGTACTATGTGTTCGTACTTTGCTGAATTCTTGAAAAAAAATATGTATTAAATATGTAATAACGAGGAAACTAAAATAAATAAAAAGCAATCCTTAATACTACACAAATAAAGGCACGCCTAGGGTGGTTTTATCACTACGTAATAATCTCTATATTCTCCTATAGAAAAAAGTTTGTGCAATTATGGCACAAGAATAATATATAAATTGAATTGATAGAATAAGTACACAGTTATATAGTACAAAGCACTATATCTTATACTATTAAACGAGCAATTCTTGTATATATATATATATATATATATATATATATTTTCTGAATCTCGGAATCGGCTCCAACGATTTTCGTGAAATTTAGTATGCAGGGGATTTCGGGGGCGAAAAATTGATCTAGCTAGGATTCATTTTAAAAAAATGTCGTTTTATCCCTGTTTTTAGGCAATGAAAAAATATCATTAGAATACGAAGCTTAATTTCACCATTTATTAATATAGCTGTAATAGTGTAATTAGGAAAGCGACGGATTTCAAATCGTTTTGACCCGGGTTCGAATCTCAGTCTCAAGATTATTTTTTTTCTTTTTTTTTTTTAATTTCACTCGTGATTTATTATTTAAATAAAATTAAAATATAAAAATACCGAAAAAAAAAACAAAAAATAAAATTAAAATACCGAGCTAGGCTCGGTCACCCAGGTACTACATATCTAATACTTTCAAATCTAATAATTCTTATGTGTTATTAAACAATGACAATTAATCTATAAATATACCTACTAATAAATTGGAGTAATGTAGAGTCGGTTTTTTTGCTGCAAAAACTACTGAACAGATCGGATTAATATTATACTATATGTTGGACATTACTTATCTTGTAAAAAAATATGGACAGACAGGGGTCGCTAGTATAATAATATATCGTCTATAATAATATGTTACAGTACAGTAGGTACTTAGTTTAGTACAGTAGGTACCAACAATTAAATTAATAGTTTGGATACAAATTAACGAAATAATAATTTTTAGTCCTTGTTATGATAGAAGATTGAGACATTGATTGTGTTTGATAAAAGTTAATTCTAGAATCTAACTAGGTATGTAGTTTGGCTGTCAATTCCTTTTATCTTTAGATTGATTCCCAATTTGTGCAGTCATATCTAAGCCATACTTATTTCTGTTCTATTTATTGTACCAGGGCATCATAATTCATAAAGACATAAGATGACATAAATGAATGTTTTAATACGGAATCATTCATTCCGAATCAATGGGCGCTAATCTCTCACATGTCATTACCTCACTCGAAGTACTGGTACATCGGTAATAATCATTTATTACCTAAGCATATGACGTGACTCGTGTGTAATATTGTACGGTGTCTGTTCCCATTTTTACATTTAAATTGAATTATTTCAATTAGAAGCCTCTAAGTCTTAAAGTAACTTAAAATTTTCCACATTTTTGAAGTTCAATTTCTATCCCATTTAATACTTGTAAAAACTTATATATATTAATTACTCTACATGTATACTTTTTACTCTCAAATTTTGCAAATTTGAACTTGATTCGGAATCTCAAAATGACAATCTCAGTAGACGCAATAGATATTACTCAGTACCTCAACCTTACAGAAGATCACAGCCAAATCACACTGCTTCCATGTAGTATTTTGTTCCTGTGGTAAGTAAAGTAGCCAGAACTCCTGGAGAGGGTCGATAGTAGGGATGGCAACGAGCATGCAATGCTCCTGGAGTTACAAGCTTAGGCTACGGTTTCAGTTTACCATCAGGTAGAGCTTACGCTTTTTTACCATCTAGTTCTATAAAAAAGTGCGTGCGTACAAAGTACACATGTCAGAAGTGAAACTTCTTTGGCAAACTAATTTTTAAGGCTCTCTGTTGTTCGACAAAAACGTTGCCGTTGCACATTTGCCGTGGCAACGTTTATTGGCGTTTATGATTAAAAAATTTACCCTCATGCGCCTAAAGCAGTGTTCCGCAAACTTTTTGTGTTCAAGGTATACCTACGAATAAGAAAATATTTTGGAGGTACACCACGAATGAAAAATCATTTTTTAAGTAACATTAACCAACATTTATTTATTAATCATCGAAACAATATTTATTATTAATCAATAAACGTAAAGTTTATTTTTCCGAGGCACACCAATAAACGACCACGGCACACCAGTGTGCCGCGGTACACCCTTTGCGGAACACTGGCCTAAAGGATTTTCACTTCAAAAGCCCGTCACCATAGGTTCTGCAACGTCACCGAAATATCAGGTGTTTCAAAATGACAGACGCAGTAAGTCAACCAGGTAAGAACGTGTATTGGTTTCGTATCACAGTGGAAACGAATATCGTTTGATATACTTCGAGATTTTTCCGCGTCAATGTTAATAATGCTCCGATATAAGGCGTTTAGACGTTAATCTTCGCCGGTTGGATGCTGCTAGCGCTAATGTTATCGTAATGTCCCTATACATAATAATATTACATAAATATACTCGTAATCTATACTCAAAAGATATTAATATGCTCTTCATTATTACGTCAAAATATGTTTTTTTCCAGTTACTGTTTTAAGTTCCAATTTTGTTAAAAGATATATTGATTTTTTTTTTAATTTTATGATGAAAAGAAATATAAAAAAAGACAATGCATATGCATAGTTAAAATAATAACTGATCAAATAAGTATAATAAAATATGGTTCCAATATCAATCAATTAAAAACAAACAAAATAATTCAGAGGTCATCACAGCGAACTCAAATAAAAGAGAAAATAGAATCTCACACTCCCACTCCCCCTCTATGAATAATTCATAACTAAATTAATAATAACACAACAGCAAACAATAATGCACAATTCCCCACATTTATTACAGCTATCCATTACAATATTAATAAAAAATTCAAATAAGATTACCAATGTAAGCTTAGCTTTAAAATGTTTGGAGTTCTCACATTAGAAAAAGAAATAATAAATTATTTTTGTGGGTGGTTTTACTGGTATAAGTT
This sequence comes from Melitaea athalia, assembly GCA_905220545.2. Classification (NCBI taxonomy): domain Eukaryota; kingdom Metazoa; phylum Arthropoda; class Insecta; order Lepidoptera; family Nymphalidae; genus Melitaea; species Melitaea athalia. Next base: position 6,909,351 of record HG992199.1, on the reverse strand, counting down.
AATTACGTTATGTTGGTATGTAATCTCTTGTGTGAAAAGTCAATAGTTTGGTGTACCGAATTTAGGCGTATTATCTTCATAGAATTCTGTTGGTTTTATTCATTGTGTCGATTTGAGTTATGACTTTATTACATGAATATTGTATTCTCTTGTTTGATTATAATATGGTCTCTAATAACTGTAAATGCTTTTAAAGTTACGATTTTATAACAAAAGTAAATGTCATAATCTGTGAACATACACTGTAAATACTCTTACTGTAGGTATATAATTATGAGAATATACATGAGGATATCTAGTATCAATACTGTTATTGTATTTCTGGTGTTATTTGAAATTTTAAAATTAGACAATGAAGTAATATTTATGAACATTAAAAAACAAAGAATTACAAATGCCTTGTATGTTTACTAAATACTTGAAAATTTGTAATGTTTTTTTAATTAAATCATAATTTTTTTAGTGTGCGAGATAAGATAGAAATCGTGATTTTTTTTAATAACTTATACACACGTATGCGTTTACTATGTATTAATATAATAAATTTGACCATAGAATAGCAATGCTGGCATAAATTCAACACACGATTAAAAGCAAATATTCTACAAATTATAAATTCGAAAGTTAGTGAGGATGGAGAGATGGATGTTTATTAGCATTTCACGCAAATACTACTCAACTGATTGTAATAAAACTTGATACTTTAGATAGCCGGAGATCCAGATTAATACAGAATTACTCTTTATACCGACACTCCAACGGAATTGGAAGTTTAGCGGGTAAAACTGCAAAGCAAAGCTCAAAACAATACTCAAAATTTCGATATGTTAAGGGCGCGTCGCACATGACGGATCGCTTTATCCGGCAAAAGTTAATTTCCTCTCTCACACAAACAAATTCAATCCCGTCCAACAATAGAGCATATTTGCTTATCTTTAATTGATTCACTCTAACCCTCGCCGGTGATAAGGATTAGCTTTATTCACGCTGACTTTTACAAGGGTAGCGCCCTTAACGAGGGATGCGACATAGATTACGAGTTCTACTTTAACAGTTTGTTACCTACGTGCATACAATAAGTGGTATAGCTAATTTTCACATTTGTTTTCCTTTTTTTAAATTATTAAAACATATGTATAAACATACATAACTACTTGAAATTCTAATTTTTTATTTTTATTTTCTTAAGCTTGTAAAATAATTACATACACTTAAAAAAAGTAAAGTATCATTTTTATACCTAGATGGTAGCGATATTCCCACGGAATCTGAAATTACGCGGGTGAATCCATCTAGTTAAGAATAAACTTAAGTGTAAATTGCTATTAGGTACTTAAAACGTATCAAAATTACACATACAAACTTTTTATTAAGTTTATTGTCTTAGAAAATTGTCATTCTATTCAAAAATCGAACGCGCCAATAACATGTATAAAAATGCCCCATCTGCACAATCCAAACGGTTCGTCTATATTTAACGACATCAAATTTCATAAGCGGGCGCGTGGCGCGTATTATCGGCGGCGATGCGATATGGCATCGTGAATTACAACTGTTTATCGCGTACCGTCGTGTCGTGCGGCCTGTTTGCTTAGGGGACTAATGGCTTTATGGGATATGTGAAATCGTTCGAGATGACGTTAGCCTTTAATATTGTTTGACTTGCGTTCGATTTCTTTTGTGGATTTCTTTTCTTATAATCTAGTTTTTGTTATGATGTGTTTTTGTTTATTGATGTTCAGCAATTAAAGTTCGACTTAAATATATTAAGTGTCTGGCCATCCTAAATTTTGCAGTTAAAAATGGACTAGAATACATATTGCACCCAATAAATTTAATATATCATATATTATTATATATTTTATGGTAGAATACCAAACCATTTTTTTTAATAATTAAAATATCATGATTCAGCCTGTAATATCCCACTGTTGGGCATAGGCCTCTTCCCCATGTAGGAGAATGATCGGAGCTTAATCCACCACGCTGCTCCAATGCGGGTTGACGGATATATTCCCTACTATGAGTAACGATCGCTATCAGGTGTACATGATAACAACCGCTTTCGACGGCTTAACGTGCTCTCCGAGGCACGGTGGGGAGACCCACAAGGACTGCGCAAACACCCAGACCACGGCGAACATCTTTATGGCCAATACAAATGTTGTCGTGTGCGGGGATCGAACCCGCAACCGCCCGCGCAACAGCCAATCGCATCCAGTGCTGTGACCGCTGCGCCAACGCGGTGTGCGGTGTAATTAAAATATACCATACCAATAAATGAAGTAAAATCGTTATTACTTACATTTAAACCGCTTAAGACCAAATATTTGAAACTATGCAAAAATTTCAGACCAGTGAAATACAAATTAAATCCAGTTTTAAAAGCCAGACAGACGTATTTTATTAAAACGTCACTGTTTCGATATTTCAATAACGTCACAAAAAGCACCAAGTCATTCGAGTGTGTGCGATACGGTCGGATGGAAATTGAAAAACCCGTGAAAATCGCCTGTCTGCGGCGTCGACGGAAGCTTTTTTTATGGCTTGCGTCCATGTTTTTTGGTATTCGAGATCGCTTACGTGATGCTTTTGTGTTTGATGTGTTCGATGTGAGCATTTGTTAATTATTTATATAGGTACAATCTTTTAAAGAATTTGTTAATATAGGTTCTATGATGTTTATTGTTGTTGCATTATTATTAGGATCTTTAAATCTAATTACAAAAAAATGCATAAGAAATATTGCTTCTTACACAAACATTTAAGTTCATATTCGTAGACCAGTAGCGGTAATGGATTAATTATAAAGAATTAAATGTTCATTTTATAGATATACATTATATTTTTATATGTATTGTACCTATAGACAAATTTAATCTTTTCGACAACCTATTTAAAACTCATCAAAGAGGTTTTATCAATCATCAGAGGTTTATATATCATCCAAGAGGTTTTACCCAAAAAAGTTTCCATGTTACCTAATAAAAAATCAAAATCAAAATCAAATCTAATCTGAAATAATGAAATTGGAGCTATTTAATAGCAAAGAATATGAACAAAATACGTACGCCCATAGTGGGGCTGGGGGCTGGGCAGGAAATTGATTTTTTATCACAATCGTAACAAAGCCATTCAACAGCTCGACAGTCTCACTATTATACATACAATTCATGACATTGCAACAAGATACTTTGATTGTACAATTTAATCTATTTGTGTATGTATGACGGTAGTATTTCGTACAATTTCAGTATTACCTAGTGAAGAAAAGGTCAAAAGAACTTTTGAAAGTAATTAACTGAATATTTTTGCCTTATTTAGAAAAGAAAAATATGATTTTTATATTTCATTCGATAGTTATTTTACTTTTATACATAAATAATAGATTAAATACCTGAATTAAAGGGGTTAAAGATCTCTAAGCATTCTGTAGAATAACAGAAAATTTTGGAAACAAAGTACATAAAACTTGCCATATAAACCTTCCGTAATATTGTTTCAATCCTAAATAATAATATCAACATTAATTTTTACAACTTAACTTCCTAAAGTAATCGTTTAATTTATTAATATAATAAATTTAAAAATACGATCAGACAAACCTTTTGAAAATCAATAAAATAGTACAATGTTTTAATGCTATGGTCGGGACACTGTTCTGATATACACTACACACTAAGTGTCGCTCCGTACAAATTTAAATCTTCAAAAATCGCAAAAAGTGGAATTTTTTAATCAAAATTACAAGTGTGATACACCAAAACGTGCGGAAAAGTGCGAACTAAGTGATGGTGAAAAGTGTTTTATGACAAGTAGAAAATCGGATTTTTAATTAACGAAAAACAAAAAATTTTGCAAATTGAAAAACCTTGGGAGACGAACGCTGCAAAAACTAAAGCGACGACACATCGTTTTTATTATATCGCTGGAAAGGTCTTACAAAGACCTTTCATTTGACACCTCATCTGGATTTTTCTCGCGCCTACGAGCTGAGAAAATCAAAGAAAAACAAGTACCACGTGGGCACGTGTTTCGACTTCCCGGGGTGCGCGGAGGACGTGGTACACTTAAATCAACAGAGAACACCAGGAGCTTCTCTTCGACATTTGGACCAAGAAAATCGGATAAGTACTTCCGGAGATATATTATTTTATAAAATTAGTCATTTTTCAAAATCAAAATTTTCAAAATCGAAATCGACGACCCCCTCAAAATTTTATTTAATTCAATACTGCTTTATTAATTTTATACACATTTTAAATTTCAAAATTTTCGGCTTGATAGTTTTTATTTATGAATTTTTAAAAATTAAGGGTGAGCACAAGGAGGTTCTCCCAGTTCCAGCTGTATCTCCGAGAGTATTTTCAAAAATTAATATTAAGTTAGATAAATTATTGAAAATTTTTGTAGAATTTTTATTGTGTTTTTTAAAATCTTGGATTATATATAAAATATCGTGTTTTTAGTGTGTAAAGGTAAAAGTTGTGTGTATCGTGTTTTGGTGTAAAAAATTATTTAGTGTAAATAATTGAATATTCAAAAAAATTTTAGACAAAAAGTAGCGTTTTTGCTACTTTTTATAGCTTTTAGTTTAGGATTAATTTATTTTAAGACTTGGGCATATTTGCCCGCCTTTTATTGTGTATATAGAGAACTGCTGTTGCAGTAAAGCTGCTATCATTATATTTTGACTAACGACGATAATTTTACATTATTTTACAATATTCTATATTGTCTTAATATTAATTTTACAGTATACCTTTTACGTTATACTTTTTTTTTTTTTTTTTTTTAATAACTGACGCGCCTCCGAGATGTTTGGTATCAGATCTCCCCCCCCAAAAAACAAGGTCGGAGCGGTCCAGCCCCCGAAGGTGACGTGGAAGTCGACGGATAGATCAGAGTCGAAGCTTCCGCCTCGGACGAGCCCCGTCAAAGGGCCCGCCCCCAACACGAGTAAGGACAAGGCCGGAACGTTGGGTACTCCAGAGTCACCGTCTACTCCAGGGGCCGTACTCTGCAGTCCTCACCGTTTGTCTCGGCAATCAATAGAGACTACCAGAACGAACAGCAGAATTGATGCTGCGAAAGAGCTGATCAACCAAGTGGAGATGGCGACGACCAACTCTAAGTTCTTGAAAAAGGAGACTAAAACGACGATTACTAATGCTATAACAGGGTTGCAGGAGTTGCTTGAGGCGAGTGAGGCGGAACTAAGAGCTCTGAGGGTGACTCGCATGGGGGACGGGATCGCCGGGGAGGCGGGGCCGGTGACCAAGGATGCCGGCCCCGCTCCCGCGGTGGCTCTGGACCTTGCGCTGAGTCAGAAACTCGAGGAGCACACCCGCCTCCTGCTCGAAAACGGGCAGCGCCTCAAGGATCTGCAGGATCAAGTCTCTAGACAACGGGAGGAGGTGGTCGTCACCCAGAGGACGTACGCGACGGTCACTGCGGCTGGATCTCCGCCGAGGAAATCGGCCGCACTGCACTCACTCGTGGTGTCGTCCACTGACGAGACCATGACGGGAGAAGACGTCCTCTCCCGACTCAGGGAAACGGTTCAAGCGAAGGAGGGCTGGACCAAGGTGGAGAGGGTTCGAAAGGCTAAGGACAGAAAGGTCGTTATGGCATTTACCACGACCGAAGAGAGAGACAAAGTAAGAACGAAAGTGGAGACGAATGGTAAAGGTCTCCTGGTCGAGGAGGTTAAAAACCGGGACCCGCTTCTGGTTCTAAGGGGCGTATTCTCGATGAATACTGATGAGGACATAATAAAGGCCCTAAGGAACCAGAACCGGGAGCTGTTCGACGGCCTCGACCAGGAGACAAACCGAGTTAGGATCCGCTATAGGAAGAAGGCCAGAAATCCGCACGTGGCTCATGTCGTGCTGGAGACTTCACCCGCCCTATGGAACAGGATTACCCAAAAAGGGTGCGTACACATCGACCTCCAGAGGGTGAGGGCGGAGGACCAGTCGCCGTTGGTGCAGTGCACACGGTGCCTGGGGTATGGCCACGGGCGGAAGTTCTGCAAGGACCCGGCTGACCTGTGCAGCCACTGTGGCGGCCCACACTTGCGGTCGAAATGCGAGGGTTGGCTGGCGGGGTCCCCACCCTCCTGCCGGAATTGTCAAAAGGCGAAGTTGGAAAAAACGGATCATAATGCCTTCAGTGATGACTGTCCCGTCAGGAGACGGTGGGATGACCTCGCCCGCTCGTCCGTAGCATATTGCTAAGGGCGCGCCGGTGGATGTGGTGGAGCATACAATCCTCCAGGCGAACCTCCAGCGCTGTAAGTTGGCATACTCCGAGCTGCTGATTGAAGCCTCTAGCCTTGGCGCGCGGATTGCTCTGGTGCAGGAGCCATACGTCGGCGGGGAGGAGCGAGTGAAGGGTATGAATGGGATCAGGGTCTTCCAGCGTGCGGACCATGGGAGCGGGACCGTAAAGGCTGCGATTATTGTATTTAACGCGGACCTGTACATTAAACAGTACCCAGAACTCACCACTAACAACATCGCAGTGGTGGGGATCCGAATCCGCAACTGGCAGATCACCCTGGTGTCATTCTACTTTGAGCCCAATCTGCCGATGGACTCGTACCTAGCACATCTGCGCCGGGTGCAGCGCGAGACGGGAGCTCGGAGTATAATCATTGGGGGTGACTCCAATGCCAAAAGCGTCTGGTGGGGGAGTCCCGTGACGGATCGCCGTGGTGAAGACATGCATGGGACCCTGGAGGACCTCGGTCTCTGCATCCTGAACCAAGGGGAAACCCCTACGTTTGACACTATTCGGGGCGGCGTGAGGTACAGCAGTTATGTTGACATAACTGCTGTATCGCCTGAGCTTCTTGGCCTGGTGGATGGCTGGCGCGTGCGCGAAGACCTAACCCGCTCGGACCATAACGGCATATCCTTCCTCATAAAATCCAAGCACATCAACAAAAATAATATACAGCAGACCACTAGAAAATATTACACTAAAAAGGCAAATTGGACTCAATTTACTGGTAAATTGAGCCAAATTTACAGCGCAAACAATTTTACACTAGATAGAATAAAAAATATCAAATCCAAAAACGAATTAGATCAAATAGTAACTGAATCAAATAAATACATACAAGAAGCATGTGCTGGATCCATTCCACCGATTCGGAGGAAGGATGTGTTATCTATGCCGTGGTGGTCCGAGGAGTTGGCAGCGCTTAAGCGTGAGGTGGCCACCAGGAAAAGAAGGATCAGGTGTGCGGCTCCGGTTAGGCGTGAAAAAGTAGTTGGTGAGTACCTCGAAGCAAAGGAAAGGTATGAGACCGAGGCCAGGAGTGCACAGACGCGCAGCTGGGTCGCCTTCTGCGAACGACAGAACGGGGAATCCGTGTGGGGGGGTATCTATAGGGTCCTCAGCAGAACTTCCAGAAGAGACGTAGATCCACCGCTGGTGGTAAACAATATGGGATTAGATGCCAGGGGCTCGGCCCGACTCTTGGCTGAGACCTTCTACCCGGAGGACTCCGAAGAGGATGACTCCGAGGAGCACCGCCGGGTGAGGGTCTTAGCCGAGCGGGCCGACATCGAGACCTCCTCGGGCCAGGGCGACCCTCCCTTCACTCATTTCGAGTTGAAGTTGGCTAGTCGGTCCTTTGACCCGAGGAAGGCCCCAGGTGCGGACGGTTTTACCGCCGATATATGTCTGCACGCTATTGAACTGGACCCGGATCTCTTTTTATGCATCTTCAACAAGTGCCTCGAGCTCCACTATTTTCCTAGGCTCTGGAAGGAGGCCACGGTGATCTTCCTCCGCAAGCCGGGGAAGGCCACCTACACGACTCCTAAGTCGTATCGTCCTATCGGGCTCCTTCCGGTGCTTGGGAAAATCTTGGAGAAGATGCTCGTCGGCAGGCTACAATACCATCTAGTGCCCAAGCTCAGTACTCGCCAGTTTGGCTTCATGCCCCAGCGAAGCACCGAGGACGCCCTCTATACCCTAGTGAAATACATCAGACACAATCTGGAGAGGAGGAAGATTGTTGTTTTGGTTTCGCTGGATATAGAGGGCGCCTTCGACAACGCTTGGTGGCCCAAGATTAGGGTCAGGCTGGCTGAGGAAAAGTGCCCCAATAACCTCCGGTGGCTCTTGGGCAGTTACCTGAGTGATAGGCGTGCCAGGGTGAGGTACTTGGGGGAGGAGCACATAAGAGACACCGGGAAGGGCTGCGTGCAGGGGTCTATCGGTGGGCCGATATTGTGGAATCTGCTCTTGGATCCACTACTCCAGGAGTTGGAGACCAGAGGTGACTACGCGCAGGCCTTCGCTGACGATGTGGTGTTGGTGTTTGAGGGTGAGACGGCCCTCGAGATCGAACGTCGGGCCAATGCCGCCCTAGAACGTGTGAGGGCGTGGGGTGCAGCTAATAAACTTCGGTTTGCGCCTCACAAGACCAATGCTATGGTTGTGACGCGCAAACTGAAGTATGACACCCCGCGCCTTCATATGGGCGGGGTTGACATTGTCTTGGCGAACGAGATCAAGCTGCTGGGGGTCGTCATAGACCGAAAACTCACCTTCAACACCCACGTCGCGAAAGTCTGCAAGCGCGCACTCGCCTTCTATCACAAGCTGGCCCGAGTGGCTAAGACCAGCTGGGGTCTCCATCCTGAAGTCATCCGCACTATTTACAGAGCGGTGGTTGAGCCCGTGATCTTGTATGCGGCTGCCGTGTGGGCGCCGGCCGTGAACAAGCTCGGTATCCGCAAGCAGCTGAACGTGGTCCAGCGGGGCTTCGCGCTGAAGCTATGCAGGGCATACCGAACTACCTCTCTGAACTCGGCACTGTTGCTCGCTGGGATACTCCCTCTCGACCTCCGCATTCGCGAAGCCGCAACTTTATACGAGGCGAGGAGGGGGGTGCCCCAGCGGGTGATAGGGGATCGGGAGGTGGAGCGGATGACCTCGGCTCTGCGGTCGCCGCACCCCGCCTGTCATATCGACCTGGAGTTCAAATGCCTGGTCGACCAAGAGCAATTCGCCGCAAACAGCGACAACACATTTAACATCTTTACGGACGGCAGCAAGATTGAGGGCAAAGTGGGGGCGGCGCTATCCGTATGGAGCGGCGCCGCCGAAACCAACACCCTCAAGCTTGCTTTGACGCCGTACTGTACGGTCTACCAGGCGGAACTCTTGGCGATATGCCGGGCGGCGCGGATGGCCGCGGACCACTTGGCCGGATCAGTCGGGATATACTCCGATTCCTTGTCGGCACTGCTCACCCTTAAAAATCCGAAAGCCCTCCATCCCCTGGCCGTCGAGGCGCGGGGATATCTGCGAAGGGCTCTGCTCCAGGACAAACGTGTCAGCTTGTTCTGGATCAAAGCCCATGCAGGCCTAGAGGGAAATGAGCGTGCCGACCATCTGGCCAAGGAGGCTGCGCTGAAGCTAAAACGCGCATTTGACTACGACAGCTGCCCGGTTTCATTCATCAAGCGGAGCATCCGTATGCAATCGCTTGATGAATGGAACCAGCGGTATCGTGATGGTGAAACGGCTGGCGTCACCAAAGTGTTCTTCCCTGACGCGATAGCCGCATATGGGATCACGCGTAAAATAAAGGTGGACAGATTTGTCACCCAGGTGTTGACGGGGCATGGTGGATTCTCCGAATACTTGCACAGGTTCAAGTGTAAGGAGAGTCCATCGTGCATCTGTGACCCTGGTTGTCCGGAATCTGTCTTCCACGTCCTTCTGGAGTGCCCGATCTTCGCTTATGAGAGGTTGCAACTGGAAATTCAAATAGGTGTAAAATTAGAAAGAGAAACAATGCATAAAGTTATCCAAGAAAATGATAGCAGAGAACTGCTCCTGCAGTACTGTAAAAAAGTAACAATAGTAGTTAATAATAGGAATAAGACCTAGTAAATAATGTTGTCTTAATATTGTGTAATATATTTAGCATAACATTAACAAATAGAATATAAAGCAGGACTAGTAATAAGTTGGTATGTTTTTCTTTTTTTATGTAAAAATTAATGAAATTTTGCATAGAAATGTAAATAAGTTGTATAGATAAGCCATAAATGTAATAAATAACTATAATATAACTAAACGGTAGCCTCCATAGGTTGAGTTCGAGAATGTTAGATTTATGTAAGAAGGAAGATTAGTGTTAGACTAAGATCTTGAAACTTTGTATTAGAAAGTAACAAAAAAAGTATAATAGATTGTAAGACCCTGGGAATACGAAAATATGATCAAATATATACAAGAAATAGAAATAAATAAGAGTAGGAAAAAATTGTAGCTAAAGTCTCGGATCACGTCCGGGGGCACAGTGTTAAGGAAAAGAAAAAAAAAAAAAAAAAAAAAAAAAAAAAAAAAATGCTATGGTCATAAACCAATAATAATTAATTATACAAGTTATTAATAATTTAAATAAAAATAAATTATTAATAATTTTTTCCCGCTCCGTTTATCAGTTATAAATCTCTTTTAATCCAAGTAGTTATAGTAAAGTCAGTTATACGACTTATAACTGACCTTACTATAACTACTAACTATAACTTATACCAAACTTTAAATAATCTGAAATAATAGTGACTCATCATGGATGAAATTCCGGGAAAATTCTAGAATGTTGGGTGAACTACTAATAAACGTACTTTTAAGTTAGTTACTGTTGAGGTACTCCCCTCAAATTCTTTAAATATATATGTAATAACTAATAACGTAAGTGTGACAACAGTTTTAAAAGTAGGAGGCACCGTCACCCCTTGAACATACACCGGGGGTTCTTAAATTATCTATTCACGGACCATAAACTGTAATGGTACAATTTACATTGATAAACTTGTCTATGGCCATTTTGATGGCTTTATTATGTAGCGTAGATGCTTTTAATTAAGGTTTTAATGGAGTAATAAAAATGTGATGTTTTCGGTTACGTTTCTTAAGCCGAAATGTGTAAGAAATTATTAGGTACTTATTGCTGATATATATCGTAAATTTTTTTTCATTATGGCAACCTTATTTAAAGTAATTAGTAACATAAATATGTGGCTGTTATTAAAATCTTAATCACTGAATAAAGCGTAATAAATTTTCATGTCAAAATCAAATTGAAATAAAAAAAAAAAACAATAACGAACACTGTATAAGAAGGTTAAATTTAAACAAAGATTCATTAATAATAACTGGCAACTGGCAAGCCACAAAAAAAAAACCAAAAAAAAAAACTGTAAAATAAAGTTGGCGCCAATTCCAAATATAAACAAGTAAACAGTTCCACTTACGCCCCGCCCATGTGGCAGTTACGCGAAGTACCCGACAAAGTCGCTTATACAAAGAATCGCGACACTTAGTACCGCCAGGTCGTAAAGTGACTTCAATCGTCTGAAGGTTTACTATCTGGCGAGAAACTTTCACTTTAAGCCAAGTTTGTGGTAATTGTACAGTCTTGAACAAAAGTAACTATCGATATAATTTATAAAGCTTCAAAACATAAAAGCTTAAGAACACATATTATGTGTTCTTAAGAAAAACTATTTTCAGTAAACTTTTCAAAATAACAAAAGACAAAGAACTATAAAGCATCATATTACTCATATGAGAAGGTTAATATAATAATATTTTATATATAATATAGGTTAATATAATAATTAATATTTGGTCTACCGCAAGGTAAATTTTTTATAACATATTTTGAAAAGTTATCGTCTTAAGGTTTTTTTTTATTATCTCATTATTATTACCAAAAAGAAAGTTTTTAAAATATGAAATAAATATCCGCCATATAAAATATAATTATATAGTATTAATTACATAGATCGTCGGTCGGCGTCGGCTGGATGACGATTGCGGATAACCGGGATGTCTGGCGCGAACTTGGGGAGGCCTATGTCCAGCAGTGGACTACGATAGGCTGATGTGTGTGTGTGTGTGTGTGTGTATTAAGTAACATTTTCAAGAATTTAATGTCCGTAATTATTCCTTTTTTGTCAACGACTTCTACTTATTCTTGTTTAACCATTAATTATTAAGTTTTGAAGCTCTACATTGTAATGTAATGTAGTCTAGACATGATATCAATCAATTGTATTTGGGAATTAAAATTTTATTTATTTTTATGTAGACACGTAAAGGTTAACAACTTCGTATCATTGTAAGTTTTAAGTTTTGCTTAACATTGTTATTCCTGTACCTAGTTGTTTGCACGTTTATTTGTATGTGTGTGAGTGGTAAATAAAAATCAATCTTGAATTTTATTTATTTCACGATCACACACGATTCAGCCTGTAATATCCCACTGTTGGGCATAGGCCTCTTCCCCATGTAGGAGAAGGATCGGAGCTTAATTCACCACGCTGCTCCAATGCGGGTTGGCGGATATATTCCCTACTATGAGTAACGGTCGCTATCAGGTGTACATGATAACAACCGTTCTTATTAACGTTTATTTATTTACTTAATTTTAATGTCAGAAGTGAAACTTCTTTGGCAAACTAATTGAAATAAAAAAACTAATTGAAAAATTGAAAAAAAAAACTAATAAAAAAAACAAAAAGCCAAAGTCACACGGTGTTCCTAGGCGGTCACCCATCCAAGTACTGACCGCACCCGACGTTGCCGCGTCACACGTTCTCTCAAATTTTATCCTCATGCGCCTTAAGAAGTTTCACTTCAATAACAACAAAAATATGTTTGTAATATCTAATATTAAATGTGTGTATGAGTGTAGAGGGCGGGGCCGGAGACTCGAGCCGTTTTACAGCATTTCACGGTAAGACATTAATTGAGCAAAACAAAATCAAAGCCACTCAGTGAAATATGACTTCTTCGTTTTAATATTACATAGTATTAGTGTCGTTACGGCTGTAATCTTAATAATACATGGAAACGGTAGCTGTTTGTTTCATTCCTGGCGATTATTATCCAACTGCGGTGAAACCCGAAATATATAGGATTATGCTTTATTGTGGTCTTTACTTGTAATTATTTATGAATGCATTATTATATTAATTACAATAATTAAACTATTAAGTATGTACCTATATAAAATATTTAATTTTTGGGTTTAAATTTTTTTTTGTAAAATTTCGAAATAAAATGTGTCATTAACATTAATCGATTTAGTGTAGGACTTTCTACTCCTATTCATCGGACTGGGTTTTTGTCTGATTCATTTGCTGTTACTGCTGTTCGTCTCTGGGACATGTTACCTGAATCCATCCGTAAATCTCCTTCACGTGACTCATTTAAGAGACAAGTTAAAAAGTTCTTCTTAGCTAAAATTTAACATTATTTGGTTTTATTGTCGTCAGATTATTATGTATTAAGTATTTTGTGTGTATGTATATATGTATGTATGTATATATGTATGTATGTATGTATGTTTGTATGTATGTAAGTATGTTTCTATGTATGTATGGATATGTGTATCTATGTATGTTTATATCTATACTCATATTTCCATAGGTATACTAATTTTTTTTTTTGCACGCCTACAAACGTCCGCTCTTGTACGTCCTGAGGTTGGCTGGTAGAGAATGCTTTTAGCATTAAGCCCGCCTTTTGTACAATTATGTATGTATTGTGCAAAAAGTTAAAATAAAAATATTTTGTTATTGGATTCCAAGTGCACGGAATAGCTAGCAATTAAAAAGTATTTTTTCAAACAAATTGTGGAGACAATTTATGATTAAGAATAACATATTTAAAGGGCTTAAATAGCTTTTTTATATTAAAAGTACCTATATGTATGGTATTTTAATTACTCGCATACGGGTTCTATGACTGAAAATTATGCCACTCTTTGGAAGAAGAATAATTAATTATCAATTAATTAACGTATGCTTATAACGTTTCATGACACGCGTCCTTAGCCTATATATTTTTTTTGTTTTTTTTTATCAGCAGATTTAAATACAGTAGTACAAAAATCAGTATGTAAACATCCTATTACTTGGCAAAGGTCTATGTATCGTCTTCCTACTCTCAAAAGAAAAATAAAAAACTTTATCCAAAGATAACGGCTGATTCATTTATTTGTTCTGAAATTAAATAACAATTTTATGCACAAGCATCAAACTTGTATCGCGCGGATTTAATTTAGTTTCACATTTACATAATATTGTTGTATAAAAACTATTTTTTTTTAAATTTCCAACTCAAGATATACTTAAAACATAATCAAAAGTACCTTATCTATCTTGCAGTTTTTTGTTAATAGGTACTTTTTTAATATTTGCGAAAAAAATAACAAAAAATATCGTGGCAAATAAATAAATAAACCTTTTTATACGTTCAATTGAGCGACTAATTAGTATTTTTCGGGTCTTAAAGGTACAGAAAACGTTTTAAAATACCAAATGATACGAATAACAATTTAATTAATATATCTATACTAATATTATAAAGAGGTAAAGTTTATAACTTTGTTTGTATATACGGGGTAATCTTCGCAAATACTGATCCGATCATGAAAATTCTTTCGCTAACAGAAAGCTACACTATTCAGGAGTGACAAGATAAAAGGAAAAAGATAAAAATATATAAAGATTTTAAATCAGCAGGATTTGAACCTGCGCCCTCTGACGTGCCGTGTCAACAATTCAATCTAATCAAGCATTATTATTTGCCTTAGAAATTAATTGGTGATTTTAAAACATTTATATTTATTTGATTTGCTGAAAATAGTGAGAGTGTATTGGAACATATCAAATTTCACCGTACCCTTCTTATGTGAAATGGATTATAACGCCCAACGAAGTGGGCACGGGTCGGCTAGTTGAAAATAAATTAATCTATTTTTTGTCGAAACATTTGGCTTTTATTTTTTACTATTTTATTTATTGAAAGATATGTCCTACCGTATTTTATTGAATATAATATTATACTAGTTTAAAACATATTAATTTTAAAACTATGATACTGATTGACAACCGCTCTGGTTTAGTGGTCGCCTAAAACACCGACGGTTTGCGGGTTCGATTCCTGCTCGTGTTGGATGTTTGTATTTGTACAAATATGTCTTTCCAGTTTGGATGTCTGTCCTTGTCGGTCTCCCCACCGTCCCTGGGAGAGCACGTTAAGCCCTCGGTCCCGGTTGTTATCATAAATACTTCATTAAACATATTCGCCAACCTGCAGTGGAGCAACGTGGCGGATTAAGCTCCAACCCTTCTCCTCCATGGACAAAGAGGCGTGTGCACAGCAGTAGGATTTGACAGGCTGAATGCGATACTGTTTGACTGCAGTCATATCAGTATGATTCTGAACATTGGATGAATTGACAATATCGTGAAGTTATGGTCACTGAAATACACCTACCTGGTCTTTAACATAAATGGCTTTCAATGATACTGAAACTCAATTGATAAAAATAATGTAAGCATACTTTAAATGCTTGTTTATTTTATTTTGGTAGTAACATAAATGACATAATTGCTCAAGCTCAACAAGATCTAGATATTTTACATAAATGGTTCAATCATAATCTTTTAACTATTAACGCTTCCAAAACTTGTTACATTGTATTTAAAACTAAAAATAAAATTATTGCACCGCATGATCCACTAACTGTTGATAACTTTCCAATCGAGCAGAAAACATGTGAAAAATATTTAGGTTTACGAATAGATAATTATTTAACTTTTAAATATCAAGTAGACTACATAAATAAAAAACTTTCTTCTTTAATTGGGTCACTTATAAATATTTCTAAATGTATACCTGAGAAAATTAAATATAACATCTACAATTCTAATAAATAATATGGGGTAACACTGGCAAAACGAAACTACAAGAACTTCAAAGAAAACAAAATAAAATAATTAAAATACTATTTCGATACCCATACTACACACCTACAAATAAAATTTATAAAGAAACTAAAATCATGAACCTTCGACAACTTTACATATATAATTCTTGTATTTTAATGAAAAAAATTATCAGTAAATCTGTACACTCAAATTTGTCATTTATGAAACATATCACGAAGCGCAGCAATCGTCGACCCAGCTTATTGGTTCTGCCTAAAACTAGGACGAAATTTGCCCAAACGGATATTACATTCGAGGGAGCACAATTTTATAATAAATTACCACGTCTAATGAAAGATGTTAGCTCAGTTAATGAATTTAAATCTCTGCTTTCACAATATATTCTCAAAGAAACCATATAAAATATTCATTAACTGAGCACTAGATTTATAGGACGACGTTATGTATGTTTTACTTTTGTTATAATATTATTTTGTTCTCATATAAGTGACATTGTCTTTTTGAGAATAAAGTTCTTTAACCACAAATACACATCATCATCTACCTGCCCTTATCCTATTTATATAGGGTCGGCACAACATGTTTTCCTCTTCCATTCCTCTCTATTATTCGTAACTTCAGCGCATACTCCTTTCTTTCTCGTGTCCTCACTCACACAATACTTTAAATACACATATCGCTATGTATTTAAAATTCATTTTAAGTCTTACTGAAATATTTCGGGAATGCTTCATATTAAAAACCAACTTAATTGACCAAATAGCAGCCGTTTTAACAAAAAAAAAAAAACCAATAAGTCTAAAAATTAGACCAGTTTTTCCAATAAGTCTAAAAATTAGTTAGTTTCCCAAATCAATTGAGTATTCTAATCTATACTAATAAAGCTGTGACGCCGCGTTGGCGCAGCGGTCACAGCACAGGATTGCGATTGGCTGTTGCGCGGGCGGTTGCGGGTTCGATCCCCGCACACGACAACATTTGTATTGGCCATACAGATGTTTGCCGTGGTCTGGGTGTTTGTGTAGTCCTTGTGGGTCTCCCCACCGTGCCTCGGAGAGCACGTTAAGCCGTCGGTCCCGGTTGTTATCATGTACACCTGATAGCGATCGTTACTTATAGTAAGAAATATATATTTGGGTTGTCTGGAAGAAATGGCTAAATAGCCATAAGTCCGCCCATTGTACTTCACAGTCTGTAAATGATATTTGTAGTTGTGATGTACAATAAAGTATAAATAAATAAAAAATAAATAAAGCTGAAGAGTTTGTATGTTTGTTTATTTGTTTGTTTGAATGCGCTAATTTCAGAAACTACTGGTCCGATTTGAAAAATTCTTTCAGTGTTAGATAGCCCATTTATCGAGAAAGGCTATAGGCTATTTTTTTCAAATTAACGCGTGTAAAACCGCGGGACCCAGCTAGTTTCAATATAAAGTTCCAAAGCAATATAGAGTAGATTAGTAAAGAATGGTATTTTATTTACTTGGTTATTTTGTTTTTTATTTCCATAAAGTCGTATTATCAACAATATTGTCATTATTTCATTAGTTACTAAGAGATGCTTCTTTTTTAATTATTATTTAAGTTCCTAGTTCCTGAAATTACCGCGTTCAACCAAACAAACTCAGCTTTATAACATTAGTATAGATAAAAATTATAGTAGCTTATTATATTACTACATATTATATTTTATATTACAGTACGCAGTAACTATAATTAATGACTTACAATCTCAGATAATTATCAAGTACAGCCAGTAGTAAACGTAACACTCACACTCAACTTGCAACACTCATTAACTTTAATAAAATATACAACAATTTTAATTGTACTTTAAGAACGCTCGGGATATTTTAATACTAATTAATTATGCCAGATATAGTTATATTACACTTTTATGGAAAAATAAGGTAATTTGGTCAACTTGTATCGTTTATGGTTTAACGCGCGCCTCTCTTTCCATACAGGGAACTGTCTGCGCATCGAAAGTTGTAATTTTAAAGTTTAAATATTGATTAAAATATCTGAAATAATTTGCATTTTTATCATAAAATGTTTTGCAAGTATAGTCTTCAAATAAGAAATAAAACTAAAATGAATAACGTACAAACACACACACACATAATCGTATGTTTCTAAGGTAGACAAGGCAACTTTATATCTATTTGTAAGTAACAGCCAAGTGATATAGATATTTTTTTCTACTAAATTTACATATAAAATAAAACATGTAGATACCAATAAATATATTACTCCTAGACTTGAGGCAGAGAGAGTCAAATCCACAAAAAACGGAACAAGACAGGGTCACTGTAAATTGTGTTTCAAAACAAGTTATAAAAACAAAACAAAAAAAAACTAAATAATTATAATAACTTAGTATTTAATTTCAAAACGCTAATGTAACTTTTTAAATTTAGAATCACAAGTAATGAACATAATATTTTACTTGCACTTTTATTTATTAACTCTTAACACACCCACACACACGCAACACACATACACTTGACTCAAAAATATACATTAGCCGAAGATGATTTGAAACCTCCTCAACATCATAAAAAACAACGATATCGAAAATAGAAATAAAAAAGTCATTTTTCTATTATCGAAGCATGCAACCACTTAATATTATCCGAAAAAAAGTCTCATAATTTCAGTCATGGAGCCCGATATTAACATATTTGATTAGGTGCCGGCATCACAAAAGGCTCGTCATATACTGTAACAATAAACAAAACGTGTTTAATGCGGTCAGATGGCAGATAAGATCTCTGATCGCCTCCTGACACCTTCTTTAATTGGAATTTATGTAGCCTACACCTCGATGTATGACCGGCTGATACTATTGTTACTCGAAGTATCATCGCTTTGAAAATATTATTTGTATTATATGCCAAATGGCTTAATTAGAAAAAAATCTTTAATAATTTTCTCACATATTATTATGTATAATATACGTATTTGTTCACAAAATATTGATTAGCAATTCTTAACTATATAATGACTACATTTTCAAATAAAAATATAATATACTTTGAATGCAATACCTATTCCAATTATTTATTTGTAATACAATATATCAATAATACTTATATTTAATATCGTATAGCTATACGTAATGGCCGATTTACATCAGACGAGCGAATGCTCATTCTATCCCCACTACATCAAATTCTTTTAGTGTAAACAGGCGTAGAGCATTTTTTCGTTGTTATATATATGAATACGAGTGTTCGAAGATCAAGAAAGAATGCTCTTGTTCTAGCTCTAGCTCTTTGTTCGTTTGGTCTAAATCCAGCCTATTAAGTAGACGCTTCAAATAAAAATCCAAAGTAAATTTTACGAATTGAAAAAATATAGCCGTCCTTAGGGTACCTATTAAGTTTTTTTTGTTTAAAATGTTTGGTAAGTTGATTTTATTATAATTAATAACGTTCGACTTTCCATCGAGTTTCGTTAACTTTTGAACAAGAAATACTTAAAATGTAACAGGTAGTAGGGGGTGAAATAAAAAAAGGTTGTGTTTATTATTTACATATTTGGGTTTCGTTACGTATAGCTTCTGAACGGTTTCCGGCGTAGATTACAATACACTTTATTTTCTATTCTTAGTTTTATCTTAATTACTTAATTAAAGTCGGTAGGAGTTTATTAATAAGCGAAGTAATTATTGTTTTCGTTGCATTTTTTTTGTTTGTTTAGTTAATGAGATACATAAAGATCGCTATCTTATTAGTGTTTATTAATGTGCTTAGTGAAATAACAGTCACGGGTGCCTTTTAGGAGGTATTTTATCTTTTTTTATAGTTTCTCACTTAGTTACTATTCAAATTAGAAACCATCGAAATATTAACAGGTGGGTGTATTTACTCATAATTGTTTAATTAGTTTTTTTTTTTTCAATTAGGATTATTTTGTCCAGAAAGATAGTGCCTTCGATTTCGTACACTTGAGATTCTTCGCCAAGAATAATATGAACAAAGTTATAATGTATGCCATAATTGTTTTAGTTTTAAGAAAAATTAATTTTATATTTCTATAACTGGTTATTATCAGTTTTTAATAACAAATTTACAGAAATCGTATTTTCTTTTTAAATTAGAAATGCGGATATTTAAGTGTTAGATCTAGAATACAGTAAGTTTGCGTCAAATTTGCATTCAACTGATGATTTCCCCGGCGATCGGCTATCGCTCGCTCAATCTAACGACGCTGAAAATTGCCGCCCTATACATACTAGGTGTACGTATTCAAATCGAAAATCAACTCTTTTTTTACTTGAAACTCTATTGGGGTATAGTGCTCTTATTCTGGCTCGAACTGTTTGTTAAGAGTTCTGTTAAAAGACCAGATATCCCCTGTGATTTTAGACGCGTCAATTCAGTGTGTAAATGGAAAATTAATGGTTTCTGCGAATGGAGAGTGATGGAGATAGTGTATATTAAAAATAGTGAAGTAATTTTGCACAACGGATCCTACACACGGAAGCGTTACCTTCTAAAGATTACGCTTAATTTAGAGAGATCTCACAAAACCTAATTTGTTATATTGTAAATATATACCTTTTGTTAAGTTATATAGAAAGGTATTTGAGTTTCAGTAATATGTTAGTAGAGAAACGTAGCTACCTACTATTTGAGTTCGATAATCACGATTCAGCCTGTAATATCCCACTGTTGGGCATAGGCCTCTTCCCTATGTAGAAGAAGGATTGGAGCTTATTCCACCACGCTGCTCTAATGCGGGTTGGCGGATATTCCCTACTATGAGTAACGATCGCTATCAGATATACATGATAACAACCGGGACCGACGGCTTAACGTGCTCTCCGAGGCACGGTGGGGAGACCCACAAGGACTGCACAAACACCCAGACCACGGCAAATATCTGTATGGCCAATACAAATGTTGTCGTGTGCGGGGATCGAACCCGCAACCGCCCGCGCAACAGTCAATCGCAATCCAGTGCTGTAACCGCTGCGCCAACGCGGCGAGTTCGATAATGTCAAATCATAATAATATTATCCTCTTTATATTTTCGTGATTGTATTAATAAATGGTTTAATGATTTTCAATAGTGCCAAGGTAGCGCAGATGATTTCAAAAATACATGAAGAATTTTGTATTTGTGGTCAAGATTACAACCTCAAAAGAACTTATCAAGAGGTATATCTATACTAATATATAAAGCTGAAGAGTTTGTTTGTTTGATTGTTTGTTTGTTTGATTGTTTGTTTGTTTGATTGTTTGTTTGTTTGTTTGTTTTAACGCGGTAATCTCTGGTTCTACTGGGCCGATTTGAAAAATTCTTTCAGTGTTAGATAGCCCATTTATCGAGGAAGGCTATAGGCTATGTATCATCACGCTAAGACCAATAGGAGCGGAGTCCACGCCGACGAAGTCGCGCGCAGAAGCTAGTTTAGGATAAACCTTAACTTTTTGAAATTGTAACATTTTACTTTAGTTTTAGTGTATCCGTGCCATAAGTACATACATTCATTATTTCATTATGAACTACGATTTTGACATAGTTTTAAAAAACAGGTATATGTATAATATAACAATTTTTCATCAATTTTCTTTATACATTTGGATAAGCAATAGGAATATAAATAAAATTTTATGAAAATATCTCTATTAAACTAAACCTCTCATTAATGACATTAAGACTGGCTAATGCGAAAGACCTACTGTCCAATCGGTGACATGGTATGAAATAAACGTTACAACCATACTTGACTTAGATTTGACTAGCCCGTTGGCGCAGTTTGTAGTGATCATGCTTTTTGCTCCGGGGGTTGTGGGTTCGATTCCCACCCCGAGTCTGGGTGTAATATATATATTTATTTATATATTTATATATGTATTATTTATAAGTATGTTTATCGAAAAAAAAATTATGTAGCTATACCAGTCGGCTGTTACCTATAACACAAGCATTAAGTTGGTTACTTTAGGAACAGACGCCCGTGTGTGTATTGTGTAGATATTTATTTATTTATAATTTATTTATTATACATACCTACGTACCAAAAATAGACAAAAAAAAAACATAAAACTTGGTCGAGCCGTTTAGGAGAAGTGCGAACACAAACAGTGACGCAAGATTTTTATATATTGTATTATAAATTGTAAAACGAAGATTATAATTGCCTGAAAATAGGAACCATTATTTCATAAAGGAAACTTGTTATTGATAAAATTTAATTACAGTAATTATTTTATCGGTTCGATAAAACATTATTTATAAATATTTTTTTCCGATTGTGCCAAGGTCTGCTTATTTAGTTCCAATTATTTACAGAAAAATTTATTATAGAAAAGTCAGTTACGTAACGAATTAATATTACCTGGAATAAATGATTCTTATAATCTCCCAAAGTATAACTAGTGTCGCATACTATTAGACTCGTACTATTTGGTAAACATTTGTATATTCTAACGCAGATTTTCGTCGAATAGAACAAGTTAGAATAATATAGACTTTAAAATGTAACTTTTAACATTTTTGCTTAGACCTAGAAAACTTAGTCAACACAATTTACAATTTTAGTTTAATTTTTATTTTTTTTTTAATTTTTACGTGTTTATCTTATGTACTTCTATATTTTTTCTTGTTTACAAACAAGTTACTGTCTTTAAGGCTATATGGCTGTAATAAAGAATAATAATAAAAAACAAATTACTGTCATCCAACACAATTGAACTGGGATAGATTTGCATATTATATGTATATAAAGGCTGGAGCTACCGAACTTTATAATTAATTTAAAAATTAAAGAAGTAACGTAGTTAAAACTTCACACTAGTATTTTTAACAGAATAGGCAGCTAACGTTTAGCCTTAAAATAGATTATAAATAATTGTAATAATAAATCTGTTTCATTTATTTTATTGCAATAATATTTTTTCAAGGGTAATTTCACGGCATAATCGTTTTAATTACCTTTTGTAACGATCATGAATTATTCATTACTTATAATTTAAGAAAGTAAATTGCTCTAATCAATCTGAACTAATGTATAATTAATTACTTTAATAGCATCTAATTTACTTTATGATCGAATTACATTATTTTACAATCGGTCTCGGTCTGATCACGGTCTGGTAAATGGCAATATTTTGTTTAATAATATGCAAGAAATGAAGAAACACTACGTACCGAGACGGAAAAATAGCACAGGTTGAAATGTTAGTGGTTTTTTGTTGCTATTATTTTACTACTTTATGTATTGTAATTGTTAAACGAAAACAAAAACATGGATCAACTCATAGTCCAGTCAAAGTAGACATTTTAAATTAAAAAAAAAAAACTGAGAGGGCTAAATTTTGATATAGGCTTTGTGTACACCAGTAGAAATAAAATACCATAAGTCCCTATCCATCCTACGTCTGATAAAAAAAAGTTATTCAAAGTCAAAGATCAAAATATAACACCTTAGTATAACACCTTCAACTTTTAGAATCGTCATATCGTGGGAAGTGGGAATTATTTTTTACTTACTTACTACAGCCTATCACAGTCCACTGTTGGACATAGGCCTCCACAAGTTCGCGCCCGACATTATGACGCGAACTCATGTGTTTTGCCCATAGTCACCACGCTGGGCAGGCGGGTTAGTGACCGCAGGGCTGGCTTTGTCGCACCGAAGACGCTGCTGCCCGTCTTTGGCCTGTGTATTTCACAGCCAGCATGGATGGTTATCCCGCCATCCGTCGGCTTTTTAAGTTCCAAGGTGGTAGTAGAACTGTGTTATCCCTTAGTCGCCTCTTACGACACCCACGGGAAGAGAGGGGGTGGCTACATTCTTTAGTGCCGTAACCACACAGCACAATCACAGCAGCAGTGGGAATTATGATTGTACCAAATTTGTACCTGGCTCCCGGACCATAAAGAAAATTAGCTAGGTATTCTTTTTTTATAAATATAGATACTTTTTTGCCTTATATTTAAAATTAAAGTAATAAATATATTTTAATCATCGTTTCCAGAATACCCCTGTTCGTCTACGCTTGTTATCTTCGATTCTGCGTAGTAAATGTAGGCATATAAGATTTTATTGCGAAGGAAAGCTTCAATCGGAGCGAATTGAATCGTTACGTTCACAAAGGCGAGATTTTTTTCTCAATAAAAGTTTAGATTTGCATAGTAAACGAAAAATAAAAGTACGAAATAGGGTCACCTGTACTCTTAGCTTCTTTCGTGTTAACCGTATTGTTAACCGACTGTACCTATTGACTGTTCTTTTAATAACAAAAGGTATATTCGTTAGCTTTTTGTTTTAGTTGAAAATATTTATTGTTTTGATATTTAAAAGGGCTCACTTAAAAGATAGGTTTCATATTTACTATATCCGTATATCGATTTGATGGTAGATTCATCAAAATCCAGACAACTTAGAAAACGTTTTGCGTCCAACTTATTTTAGATTGTATGAATATTTTTTTATTTTAGATTTGGAGACTCAAGGTCAAGAGTGATCTGGTATTTTTTTTGGATCATAAGTCTTAAGTGATTATACAGAAATACGGTGATATTTTGTTGATTAACTCTGGAGATATTCAACAGAAAGACAAAAAATATACTCTATATACATATAGTACAAAAGAATATTTTCCTTTTAAATTATTGTATACCGTTTTTCTCTCTTTTATTTCAGCTCTTCTTTTGTCTTTTTTATTTCGTTTTACGGTTTAAGAGTCTGACCTTCTTAATCTAGGTACGATCTTAACAATCTAAACTCTATAATTATAACAGTATAATATTATACATATCTCATTTATGGACTAACTCAAAAAAGATCAAATTTAGTACTACTACAGTTTATAATTGTAATAAGTATAATATATAGTAGTTAATTATTCTAATGATAAGTCAACGAAAATGTCTGTATTCTGTTATCTATACTAATCTATACTAATATATAAAGCTGAAGAGTTTGTTTGTTTGATTGTTTGTTTGTTTGTTTGTTTGTTTGTTTGTTTGTTTGTTTGTTTGAACGCGCTAATCTCAGGATCTACTGGACCGATTTGAAAAATTCTTTCAGTGTTAGATAGCCCATTTATCGAGGAAGGCTATAGGCTATATACCATTACGCTAAGACTAATAGGAGCGGAGTCCACGCCGACGAAGTCGCGCACAGAAGCTAGTCTTATGATAAGTTGTTTACAACGAAATGCTTATAAATAAAACTATCTACTTTTTCACGCAAATGCGCCTAGAATCCATTTAGACTTTGTAGTGATACCCGACGACACTCAGTATAATTTTATTATCAGCCGCAACCATTATCTGAATATTGTGAAGCTGCAAATGGAGAAGCACATCAAAAGATTACGTTTATTTCTTTTGAAAAATATTAGGTAAATATTGAAACTAATAATTTGGTTTCTGTCAACTAAGAGAAGTTTAGCTTTCTCTTATTTATGCTATCATTTATGAAAATTTGTTTGCAGATTTTGATTTAGTGAAATTACTTTATGACAACAGATTTTCTAATTGGAATATATTACGATCACAAGATAGATCGATAGAGATTGAGACTGTAGAGGGAAATTGGTACCAGATATGTCCTGGAGTGGAGGTCGCGTGTTAGCAAACGCAGTGTGGGTCGCCATCCGGCCCGCTGGCTCAACGATCTACGTAAGATTACCGATGGGAGCTGGATGAGATTTGCAGAGGACCAAGATGTTTGCCACAAACTTGAGGAAGCCTATTTCTAAAGGGCCCCGTAGACGATCAAATATTTGATCAAACTTCATATTAAATTTCTGTTTGACAAACGTGTTTGTCAAATTATTTGATCGTGTGCGGGGCTGCGGGTTTTTTTAATATGTTTGTTATATGAAACATGAAATTTGATCAAACATGTTTGACAAACAAGTTTGATCGTTTACGGGGCCCATAAGACTGTAGCAGCAAGTCGTAGATTTGAATCAGGAACTACGTAATACCGATTAAAGTGCTAATGACACAAAAAGTCATTGCGAGGTCAATGAAAAATATATTAAGAAAATAAGTATATCTACTTGCTTACAGTGAAACAATTGAGTAGAAGGTCGGATTACTTCATTTGATTTCTTTTCTAATGCTCCACTACTATGATTTCATAGGAGAATGGGTTATCAAAAGTAAAATATTTATAGGATGTAGAAGTCACTGGAAAATTTCTTTTCTGCTTACCTTTGGACAATCTATATATTAAAAGCTTATAATTTCTGTTGAAGGTAAAACTTAGTTACCTTAATTATAGTTTTTATTTATTAAATTAATATTTATTGTAAAAATAAATGCACCCAAATTGGAGCATCCGATACAAACTCCAATTAACAGATATATAAGTAATAAATATTTTAAACGAATTCAGCAAAAAAATAGATACTCGTAGATAAAGATATAAAATTGAAGTCCTTAGATTGAAAATAAATACAACCAGCGTCAGTTAGAAAACATTCAGAATAATATAATCGTATATATGCCTGGCTAACATTACGTACGGGCATTTATAGGGTAGGTAAATCTATGGGTTATTGTTGCTTACCAATGATACCCTGTGGAATTACTGTTTTATTATGGTAACTAGAGCACTTTGATCGGATTTGTGATTTTATCTTATTGTGTTTATATTTACTCATTCACGAAGGAAAATTTAAATTACAAATATTTTGTATATTAAGCGCTTGGTTAAATCTAATTTATTCAGATTTAGTGTTACGAAAGGTATTTACAAAAGTAAATTGGCGGGCGTAGTTCCGAAAGGCCGGACTTTCGAGGATCAAATCCGAGAAGTCTTGGAAACCGGCCAAGTAAGAAGTACGCACAATCGCCGACAGTGTATGAGAAGATGTATGACTGTAGATGAGGCACGAGAGGTTTGTCAGGATCGTGGCAGGTGGAGGGACGGAATCTCTGCCTACCCCTCTGGGATACAGGCGTGAATATATGTATGTATGTATGTAGAAATGGTGTAGGGTTTCTGAATTGTAGTGCTATCCTATGTTACAGGTCTCTTGTCATAAGAAATTTTAGTCAGAAATATACGCACATACATGTATATTGTATATGTTAACATTAAGTTGATATAGTGGTCACAGAAATTGACTGATGTATACACTAGCGCTCTCGGCTTCAAGATGTTTGCCTTGTTTTAGGTGTTTATGTACTGTTCGTCCTCGACCAAGGATTCGCCCCCTAGTGGAAACCTTTGAGAGTGAAGTGCTTATTTTTTATAGGCAGATTTTTCGCTATGTAATTATTAAAATCATTTAAGTCATTCTATAATTATGTTCCAATATCAAAGTTATACGACATCACACCTTTGTAACATATAATAAATAAAACATTGATAGCAACAAACGCATAAGTTAAACGCTCCAAATTCCATATGCTAAACTAATACCGTAGTATTTGAAAAGGGCCGACAATTTAGTATTCTTACACTCTGTTTGATATAGTGTTCTCGCCGCCCCTTCGCCCTAACTTAACCCTCAGACAGCCGACAACGTTTATATAACACATTACATATAACACATACTTCTATAATAAATAATTATTATCAGATGTGCGTACACTTCGCTGTTACAAATATTTTTATATTGCGCTTGTGTGCGTGTACTCGTATATAAATGTACCTATGTACTTTGTGTGTTTTCCACCAACCCGCAGTGGAGCAGCGTGGTGGACAACGGTAAACTACAACCCTTTCCCAGCAATGGGATGTTAAAGGCTGAATTGTTGCTTATGACGTATTGTTTTGTGTTTTGTGTGTAGCGATATTAGTAATATGTACCTAATCACTTGTCAAAATACAATGTAAAGTACTAAAATCTAAACTTTAATCTAATTTCCAAATAGGTACTAATTACTTAATATATTTTATATGTACTTAATAAAGCATGAAGATTAGATAGTTTTCAAAATTATTGTAGCTTGATGCAAACTCAATTGAAATAAACAACATACCTACTACTACATACAACTTTACTTTTAATTGTACGAATTTATGTTAAAACTTTTGTTACTTCTGTTCTCAGATTTTTATTTCATTATTTTAAATAATATTTAAAAATGTAATTAGTTATCTGCACTAATATCATAAAGATGAAAATTTTGCTTGGTTATTTTTTTTCAAACGGGCTAATCTGACGATTAACAAGGCGAATTGAAAATTATTTTTGTATTATAGTCTACCAAGGAAGGCTATATAAAATTTGAGTACATTTTTAAAACCGCAGGGCACAGCTAGTTAGATGTACAATAAGATAGAACTAGATCAGTATATTATTCTAGAAACAATTTATAGAAACAAACTTAATGTGAAAATTGTTTCTTGTATTTTTCGTGGTACCATAATTTTTTAATCATTAGTATATCACGAAAAAGATTTCCCATAACAATTTAAAAAAATTCAATAATAAACTACAATATAATTACCATATTCTCCTATGTTAATTTTTTTATAAAATATATAAATTGTATTCTAAAACTGTACTTTTAAATTATCCTACCAATTTCCAGTAATATTTAACACTCCCACAATACGATATGTAAAAATAAAAGCTACATAAAAACGTGTAGCAAAAAGCAGGGAGGGCGCTAAACGAATTTAGAACTGTGTTCAAATATTTGAGATGCGATTAAGCGGTCCTTTGATTGATGGGAACTCGATATTCGTACAGAGTAATGACTACTAAGTAGAAAAACAACAACGGTCTTATTACCCGACTGCAGAAGAAGGGTCATGTATTTAGAGCAAAGTGTACCTATATGTAAGTTTTTAAGCTTTCATAGTCACAAATACGGCGATTTATATGCTAAATGGGTTATATATCACATGTTTATTTTCTTTCCAAAATTCTTTCGTTAATTAAAAAAAGTGTATGTATAAGTTTAATTATAACGATTTCAACATTTTAGGAGCCAAGTTCATAATCTTACTATCAATTTACTAGCTATCTGCATGTCGCTGTCCTTTTGAGAGATATACAAGTTGTAAGTTATGTATCATTTGTTTGATCGCTACTTGGATAAATAATTTAATATTTACCTACTAAGTTATGTTTATTACTTTAATAACTAAATAACTATTAATTTAATAACTGCTGGAAAAACAATAAAAAAAAAGTTTGCAATTTTGCATTAGTATTTAGTACCGAAATATCAAGAACTTAAAATGGCCAACAACTACATTGTAAGTATCCAATTTTACATTAATGTCAAACAGTCTGTATGTTATATTCATGTGTATGTAAGTAGCCTTATAATGTTGACATGTTATTTAGTTTGGATTTTACTTTTTTTTAATCAGTATTTTGTATTTTTATTACTAAAACGTAATTAACTTGTGATACATACGAATTAAACAGTATGAAAATACGTAAAATTGGCAATAGGTATGGTCAAAATATATTATACAATAGTAATATTAAATTGTACGTTTACTCTATAATTATGGATTTTATACCATTTAATTTAATGAATCAAAACGATAACTTCTAATTTAATAAAAATCCGCTCAGTAGTAGCTTTAATTCTTATTTTCATTTAATATGGTAACGTTTATGATTCATAATCGTAAAACTTATTTCCTGAATTTAAAACAATAGGATAGTCTCTGAATCGTAGCTACTCTATAAATCCCTATGACAGCTGAGTCCATAATCGTCCCTACTTTGTCGAATTTTAAAACAATTAAACACATTATACTTTTTCAAATATAGCGGCTGTTCACTGTGGGAAAATTTATGCATTTTAGGTAAAATCATATTTCTTTAACTAGGCTTTCATTTTTTATATCTTTATTACCTTTCACGTCTTTATTATTCTGTAAATATGTAAAAAATACACATATAAATAATATAAAAGAATTAACAGAACCAATCTTTTCCAAGTTATTGATTTAATGTACCTATGGGTGATACAGTTTTATGGTCTCTAGAAGTGATTACACAGTAGCATTATTCAATTCCTAATTTCGTTTTAATATGATACGATTACCTACTACGGTAAGAAAACACGAAAAACTAGTATTGGCCTCAATTTTATATAATAAAGGAAATGAATACAAAGGAAGCCGCTGTTCGAATTACATACAAATAACATTAAAAATCACCCAAATCCGCAAACAAACTCGAATGAGCAGAAAAGGTGTTCAAATATTACTAAGTGAATAGTGGCGGTGAAATTATGTTTCCAGTATAGAGATGGACAAAAAAAAACCTTTTTTTCTGCATACTATATTTAAGTAGGTATACCTTCTGAATATAAATAAAAAAGCGTTGCAATAATACCATTAACAAAAATACGCCAATCTTTATTCCTTCTACTATTTTCAAAAATCGCCCATTTGCGACGATAGTGTGATATATCAAAAATCGTAATTTTACAAAAAACGACTTTTTAACTTTTGAATGACCATAACTCTTAAATTATGGTCAGGATAGCCTAATTGTATATGAAGTAATTAAAGATAAACTATTAATGAATTAAAATATTAATAATAGGAAATAAATTTGCGTCTAAATTAATGAAATTATAGCGATCGAAAAAAAAAGAGAAAACATATCACGTTGTTCTAGTAAAAAAATATATTTTGAAGATGGTAAGTTTAGTTGTCACGTTGAAGATGATGTAAAAAATATATTTTACCCAAGTAATTTTTTTAAATAACGTAGGAATATCAAATTAAAAAAATGTTATAGTAGTTACGCTGCAGCAAAAGCAACACTGTAATATCCCACTGCTGGGCATAGGCTCTTTCCCCATGTAAGAGAAGAATCAGAGCATAATCCACAACGCTGCTCCAATGCGGGTTGGCGAATATATTCCCTACTATGAGTAACGATCGCTATCAGGTGTACATGATAACAACCGGGACCAACGGTTTAAAGTGCTCTCCGAGGCACGATGGAGAGACCCAACACAAGGACTGCACAAACACCCAGACCACGGCAAACATCTGTATGATGGCCATGTGTGGGGATTGAACCCGCAACCGCCAGCCAACCACAAACCAGTGCTGTGACCGTTGCGCCTACGCGTCATCAATAGAATAGAATTTATTTATAAGTAATAAGTGTATGCAGTAACGCCAACGCGTCATAATAGTAGTTATGTTATAATAGTACAAAAATTACAAATTTTTGAAAAATGATCTGTTATAGCCAGGAATGTGGTTACTGTTCAGTAGTGAAAGAAGATCATGTTTCTTTTTTCGGCTAATGCCGGTTTTTTGTTAAGGAATTCTTAAGTTGGATCTCATTAACAGCTTCCCTTTTTATTAGTACAGCTCTTTTCATCTGATACGAGTAATAACGTTAGAAAAAGTACGGTAGTAAATCGCATTGGGATCATCTTTTTGAACTCGAACTACTTTGATTTCAGATGTTTTAATTGGTTTCATCCTTCTGGTCATCCTTTTGGTCTTCATCCTCGTGAATTGCAAAATTCATTTGATTAAGAACAGCCTTCTAATCATAAATGTCACTGTAACACAATTCGTATACATGACATTTTTCCGCAGCTTTGATTGCCCTAATAAATCCTTCAGAAGTAAAAATAGCTCAACTTCTTGGTTGCCTTTTCACTTCTTTCACCTGGTGTTCAATTTGGGAATGGGCTGAGTCTTCCTCATTTTGTGTGTGCCCCTTGATAAGAAATTTGTGTGTGATGGAGTTAATGTTTGGTAGGTTCTGCACAGCATAGAGGTAGGTACATAGCAATCATGAACATATTCTTCTGCTGGCCAGCGCAGTTATCTGAGTAAAAAACAACATCCATTGATCTTTGCCTTTCAGAAATATACTTTAAGTACTCGTAAACACAGGTGGTAATCTCGTTCACACCCCTATGAGCCTTTACGTAAATCTCGACAAAGTTATTTGAGATCATAAATTTTCGGGTTTAATGCGTTAAGTTTTGATTTAAATTAGAAAACGGACATGTCTCCTTTTGGGCACTACATAACTCATAACTAAATCAAATACGGCTACAAAAATATACTTGTCTTTCTTATCTTTCGCCTTCTCAGTTCGCGACATCTTCTTTACTTCTAAGTGTTAGATATTGCTCCTTTTTATTTTCCCTGTCTTCGTGTGTACGTACTTAGTTTATAAGCTCGAAAAAATCGAATTCATCTTTTTTTTAAACAAAAAAAGATAGTATCGGTGTTGGGTCGGAAATAGTTTTACTTCCATCATTGTAATGTCTCGTGGAATTTGCTCTGATGTGATGGGACTCTTTTTTTAGTATAGCTTCTATGAAAGCATTGACACCATTTTAAATGTGAAAAAGAAGAAAAGAAGAGTAAAATTCTTATAACTAGTAATAGTAATGTGAAAAAGAAAGCATTTTTGTTATCTCGCTTTGGTGCTATTGTTCTATCAGAATTAATTTTGACATGTCGCTGTTGTGAATTCACTTCTTCCATAGGCTGAATTATAAAAGACCATTATCTTTCAATTTCACTCAAACTCCAGTACTCTTCTTTCTTAGTAAAATGTTCATCCATGTTGCTTTTTTCTGTTTTATCATCATTCACAGTTTGTAACGGATTGTTAGAAGCGACTAGGTAACTGCTGCCGAGCGAATCCTCGGCTATATTGCGTTGTGCTAATTGTAATATTCGTTTAGACCTAGTCCCCATCTGTAAATATAACTGGAGTTTAGTATTACTGTTTAGTGTATACAACGTGACAAACAGACATACCATTCAATTTCATTAACATCTATTCTGCAATAACAGAACATCAACAAATGACCTACAACATCTTTTCAATATAAGAAAAATTTTCATCATCTACAACGTTATCATTTAATATACCCCGTGGTACTCTGATTTTTTTACAAGAAGAACGTGACATTAAAAAAATGTCTCGTTAACTACGCTTTTTGTTTTACAAGAACATTGTGATAAGTATGACGTACCACATTATCGAATAAAATAAAAACATTATAAAATACTTAACTTTTCGCCAATACCGCGATATTCTCGAGATGTCACGTTTTTAAAGAACACCTCACATCAAAGCGCAGGTGGCAACTGAACTGTCACAATGTCGAAGTCAACTAGATCGCCAAACGAGACAGCGCTATAAAGTAACATTTCGTCTTTTTCTCTCACAGTATTGTTGTTTTTAGAGTAACAAATACCATCTTTTTGGAGATAATAGAACACGATATCGCGATTCAGAATTTCGGTAAAACAAAAAATCGTATAACTCGAGATGTCACAGTATCGTCGCAAATGGGCGAAATGTGTAATTGTATTTGTAATACAGTAAAAAAGATTATACTTTAAATATAATTAGCTCTTACTAAGTAGCTCGTACATACTATTAGTTCATACAGACGTTTGCCGTGGTCTGGGTGTTTAAGCAGTCCTTGTAGGTCTCTCCACCGTGTCTCGGAGAGCACGTTAAGCTGTCGGTCCCGGTTGTTATCATGTACACCTGATAGCGATCGTTACTCAAAGTAGGGAATATATCCACCAACCCGCATTGGAACAGTGTTGTGGATTAAGCTCTGACCCTTCTCCTACATGGGGAAAGAGGCCTTTGCCCAGCAGTGGGATATTAAAGGCTGAAGCGTAGCGTAGGCGCAAGTAACTCTTACTCTACTTTATGTATCTTAATAATCCAAATATAATAACCTTTCAGGAAATTAGAATAATATTAATAATACATGTGATTCCGCTAATTAAGATTCTTTGTAATTTTCCTTTGTAATAGTGTATACCTATGGTAAAAAGTTGTAATAAATTTGTAACTCGTTATTTGTATTTAGCATACCACTGATATAAAAGCAAATCATTACCATATAATTATATTTTTAACTACTCCTGTCCCAGTAGCAAAAAGAATTGAAATAATAGTGACCTGACATCATGATCATATATCATTAATATCTATAGTAAGTGTTGATAAATAGACACTCATTTTTTTATTTATCTATAGTCTATACTAATATTATAAAGCTGAAGAGTTTGTTTGTTTGATTGTTTGTTTGTTTGATTGTTTGATTGTTTGTTTGTTTGTTTGAACGCGCTAATCTCAGGATCTACTGGTCCGATTTGAAAAATTCTTTCAGTGTTAGATAGCCCATTTATCGAGGAAGGCTATAGGCTATATATCATCACGCTAAGACCAACAGGAGTGGAGTCCACGCCGACGAAGTCGCGCGCAGAAGCTAGTTTAAACTATATCAACATTTATTACGCTTAGAAAGTTAATATAAGCGATTAAAATTTACAAAACAATGCAACCTTTTAGTTATATTTTTTCGGGTACTTAACTCCCCGAGCAAATTCGCAAATATCGTACGAATTCCGCACAGATGGACAATGATGAACACAAATATTAGTATAGGTGTCGGCGAATAGAAAGCTAATCGATCCTGAGTGAAATATACGCGTCAAGTTTCAATATTCAGCTGTTAGTAGGAGATAACTTACTATGGAAGGGATCTTACTATATTTTACGTGTTTTATTAAAATAAAATTAAATACTAGTAATTTAATATACAAATTATAACAATATAAACAAACATGTACTGCACTGTTAAATTATGTAATAGAAAATTTAAAAAGATTATAGACAAGCTTAACGCGGTTTATTAAAATCTACCGATCTCTGGCCGTCCATATTTTTTGACATGATAAGTAATCTATACATATAATAAAATGATAGGAAAGTCAATGTATGTCCGGGATAGATTCAAAAAGTACTGCATGGATTTACTTCAAATTTAGCACGAATATTATTAAGAAGTCGGGTCAGAACATAGGCTACATATTATCACGCTATCACCTACGGGGAACGAGCAGTGAACGCACGCAGACGACGTCGCGGGCAACAGCTAGTCACCAATAGGTATATCATAATATGATTATACTAAAATCTTCTCCGAAACACGCTGCATCTTATGGTATAAGTATTATTCTGATCGGTTCAGTAGTTTTTGCAGTATAACCGAACAAAAACTAGCTCTCATTTATTAGTGTAGATTATAAAACGTCAAAAATTATGTGATTATTTCGTTGTTTCGAATGATGTGTAGAAGATCTCGTTATTAAGCTCTCCGCCGCGACGGGTTAATATTATTTGTAGGAATATTTTAATATTGAAGTCATACAAAACAAAAACAAAGCTAAGCTCTCATTATACATAAGAACTCGACTTACTTTTAGTGCCATAAATAATAAGTTTCCTCTAAATAGTACCTACCTGGTTTTAAGCCTATTAATAATTCCATTACATATAGAGTGAAATATATTAATTATTTGTCAATTGGGAAATGTTTATTTCTCCATAGATTTTAGCTGTCGGCGTGATGAAAGACTTCAAGTGGCGCTAACGGCGCTTAGGTAGAGATAAAATGGGCACCCTCGGTGTACGACTGCATCGTGAGCGTGGTTAAAAAAATCTCTTTAGAGCCCGTTTTTATACTAAGAACAAGATAAACTTAATCCGCCGTGCAAACAGTAATATGGTTTAGCGGCTGAAAGTATCTCACATTTATTGACACTTCTTTACAATGAGTTCGAATTTTTTTGATGTTTTTTTTATCTTTATTTTATTAAAAACGTAAATTAAACACTCACGTAAAACGTAACGTAAATTTCTTGCTCATAATATGGAGCAGCCCGACTGGGGTAGTACCTCGACCATACAAAAGATCACAGCTAAATATTATCGCCTTCAAGCAGTGTTGTGTTCCTTTGGTGGGTAAGGTGATCCTGGGGGGATTGGGGGTAGAGTTGGCAATGCGTTTGCGATACTTCTGGTATTGTAGACGTCTATAAGCTATACGGTAATCGCTTACCATCATGTGAGCCGTACGCTTGTTTGCCGATCTAGTTATATTTAAAAAATAGTTGTTATAGGTACAAATAATTTGGAAAATCCAAAAGTGCACGCCTCACACGCTCATTGTGTTACGAATTGAAATTAATAATAATTGCCTAAAAGAGAAATCAATTGAAAAAAAATTATATTTTTTGTGTCGATTTTGCAAGATAAAATCGTTCTTATATGTTAAGGTAGGCACTAAATTATCGCTGAGCCTGCTTAGCTAACCTATCTTTTTCTCGTTCACTTTGTCTAAAATCATCGTTTTGACGAACTTGAGACATTCGACATTTTTTTTTGAGCAAGGTTTACATCATCCTTATTAGGAATTTGAGCAGAATAGATTCCACTATGTTTATTTCCAAGACAGCAGCTTTCAGGTTTACTCAGCTCAATCATATCATCATCTTTATAATTTTTCGAAAGACTCATAATTTTTACGACGTTCTCTTTTATAATCACGTTGTAATTGATCACGTTTTCTTGCAGTTTTTATTTTCTTTTGGCATTTTATACTATCGAAAATCTGTCGACACGTCACGAAACATAGATACAATTTTAACTTCACTGCCAAAAATATCAATAATGTTGCTAGATGCAGCAGAAGTTATTTAAAAAATTAATAGTTCATGAAAAAGGAGAGAGGAAAAAAAAAGGGGGGTAATAATTTTTATGAAAGAAACCCAGAAAATCTTTCGAATTTCGTTAATATCTTTAAAACAGTTAAGAGTTCAGTCATAATAAGAAAAAGAGTTCATCCTTAGAGTAACTGGAGTATTATTCAAAAGGAATAATTACAATTAATTGGCGTCTCTACATATATAGACTTTTTATATAAATAATAATTAAAACCTCTTTTTATCATTTTAATAAAAATATTTTTTGATAGTTGTCAAAGAATTTGATTTTAAGCTTTTCTTGTTAATATTTTACATTTTGCTACTTGATTCATTTTTATATTATAACAAAATAACAATTCATTAATAAAAACTCTGCGGAGTTAGCGAATATTTTATCATCCGCTCATCCATTCGCTAAACCGAGCTCATTTGCTGAACTGGTGGTCATTCGCTAAGCTGGTAACCTCGAGCTTGAACGGCAACGCAGGCTTCGCAAGCATCACCGCAGACAGTTCCAACTCACCGAGAGCTATGCAGCATCTGGTTCCACTGGCCCGCCAACCGGCTATTGACCTTCGGTCTCGGAGGAGAGTAATGTGGCGTGTTTTTGATAGTCGTCAAAGAATTTGATTTTAAATTCTTCTTGATAATTTGTTTTTCAATTTAGTAAGTAAAATTATGTACGTACACGTAGCACGTTATCTTATAATTATATTTTATATTTTGCTACTTGAATATATTGTTTTTCTATTATCTTATAATTATATTTTGTATTTTGCTACTTTTTTATATTTTGCTACTTGAATATTGTTTTTCTATCATTATTATTCTTCAATAAAGAGTCAGCGAAGATAGATAACATCTTATTATTTATCCGCTCGTTCAATAGCTTATACATTTCGCTAAAATTGTTTATATTTTTCTAAAACGAGAAGACAACTAAAAGTGCACATACCAACGGACAGCTGTAGATATATTATTTGATTACATTTTTTTGTTATATATATTAAAGGGCTTAATCCACCACGCTGCTCCAATGCGGGTTGGCGGATGCCTTACCACACATAATACGATAATACGATACCTTACCATACACTTTCAATATCATTGAAGTAATACGGTATCAAATTTCGAATTGATAGGACATATGGAAGGTAATTAGATTCCCTCATCAACTATTAAAGAGCTGATGATCTTCGAACGGCTGATCAGGTCATGGTTACCTTACCATATACTTTCAATATCATTAAAGTAACACGGTACCAAATTTCGAATCGATAGGACATAAGAAAGGTAGTCAGATCCCCTCATCAACTAGAAAAAAGTACCACAGACAGTTACACAGATACACAGACACGTTAAACTTATACCACCCCTCGTTTTGCGCCGGGGTTTAAAAAAGAAAAAATATTTATGCAAGAAACCCAGAAAATCTTTCGAATTTCGTTAATATCTTTAAAACGGTTAAGAGTTCAATCATAAAAAGATATACAGTTCATCCTTAGAGTGACTGAAGTATTATTCAAAAGAAATTATTACAATTAATTGTTTATATTTTTCTAAAACGTGAAGACAACAAAAGGGCACAGACCAACGGACAGCTGACATATCACTTTTTAATTACGTTTTTTTTGTTATAAATATTAAACAAAATGAAAAGAAAATACGCTGACTTTATAGATTAACATGTCTAGTTTCCGAAACAACCTTTTTTTTTAAAATTCAGTGCCTAACTTAACGTATAAGAACGATTTTATCTTGGAAAATGGACACAGAGCCGTCTTTCGATAGTAAAGCACACCCACACGCTTAAGCGTGTGACGCGTGCAAGACATGTAGAACTTTTAATGCAATTTTCTTATAAAGAGGGGAAACCTTTTTACACTATTACGGGTTAAGCGTGTTTAGATTAAATAAAATAACGTACAAAACCTTATTTTATTTAAGAATAACATAATTTTGTTGACAACATTTTATACAACGCATTAGTTAACACGTAAATAATATAATAATATCTACCATTATGTTATATCTTATTATTTTAGTAAGCTTGCATAAAATATCTATTTCATTTTTAATAAAATAAAACTAGCACTAATAATATAACACTCTTATTGTTATGAAATATTATAAGGTCATTAATGCAATGGCATTAATTTAAAATAATAAAAAAGATTAATTAAAAAACCAAATTAAAAAATGATATTATGTTCGTATATTTGTAAAACAAACATTTTATTTTAATCGTATTACAGTTGTAAATTGAACCAGAAGCAATGGATAAGCCATTAAGAAACTGTTTCTTAATTATTAGTAATTTCAAAAGTTAAGTGTGAACATTTTTGTATCCGTACCTTAAAAGTGCCGACGGACTTATCAAAATGACTGCACTCAAATAAACGGATGTCACTTAATGATTTTTTAAGCAAAAGATAACATTGCTGCACACTTTCTATCTTTTTAGAAGTTCGTTGACACTTATGTATAATGTGTTTTCTTAAACGGTGGTAAAAATAAGCTTATCTGTTCATAGCTGTTACGAGTACCGCAACAAAAAGGTGTTTGAGAGTCAAGGTTTCCATTTTAAAGTAGGTAATAGAAAACCAATTTATTTAAAATACTTAGATAATTTCTACATTTATTATTAATTAAATAAAATAATAATCATAACTAGCATAATAGGTAATAATAACATTAGATAATAATAGCATTAATTTAAAGAAATAAAAGTCTATAGTTCAATATCAAGTAATTTAGGAATGCATCAATTTTAATATAGTTTCCATAACATTTTTTTTTATTAAACATTAATATACCTATCAATAACTACACAGGCACACAAAAAGTGTTCTGTACCTTTGAACAGGCTCAACTATACACTTTAAATCCCCACACCCCCTTTTAAATAAAAAAAATGGCTAAAAATCGCAAAACAAATGAATTTATTCAAATTAATATTTTTAACTTACACAAGTATGTTTTATATGTATTTCAATGCGCTGAACTCAAATCGGTAGTTTAAGAAAAAAAATTCGTTAGCATAATTTATATACTTATTTCCCGATTTTTTAGCGATTAAAAGCGGTTTTTTTTACAATTTACTGCGAATTTGGAAGGTCTTCCGGCTAAATCAATTTGAGATTCAGATTCAGCGTATCGAAATACTCCTATTTCTTTGGTCTTCAAAATTGTATTGAGATTGTCATCTCGACCGCAGCGATCAATCTCTTTCCTATCTTTTCTATTCTATGTAACATTGGCGAAACCATCCGTGCTATATCTTGGCACCATTGAAAAACATTCAAATAAACAAAAAAATATGAAATCAGTCGCTTATACATTTTATTTGTTATTATGTTTATTTGTTATTGACCCATTCAATTAAACGTTTTAATACATGCCTGGTTTCAAGTCGTTTGGTTATAATAAATAGTTTTGATATTTGTAATTTTTAAACAATCAATTAAAATATCTTAAAATACCTACGGGATAATCTTTTAAACATGTCCTTTCAAATAAAAAATGTATAAAAATTAAACCATGGTTTAATAAAAGTTACATCCAAGTTTAAGTTATACAACGTTTGATTTTTATTTTTTTCTCCTAGGTAAATCATGATGAATCTAATGATAGAAAGTATCCAGTGCCCTAGCGTGTGAATTTTAATCTTGCCTAGTTTCATTTGAATCCTTCAGCAATTTTCAAAATGTCTTCAGTATGCTGAATTAGGAATGTTTCAATTTT
Organism: Melitaea athalia; assembly: GCA_905220545.2. NCBI lineage: Eukaryota > Metazoa > Arthropoda > Insecta > Lepidoptera > Nymphalidae > Melitaea > Melitaea athalia. The sequence continues at coordinate 6,869,359 of HG992199.1, read as the reverse complement.
ATTATGAGCATAAAGTAGCACTTCAGCCTGTCGCAGTCCAGAACACCACTGCATTGCACTGCAATTCAAAACATTAAAAATATTAACTTTATCTTATACAATGGTTCATCAAAGTTTAAATAGTTTTAACACCAGTTTAAAATTAAATCAAATCAAATCTCATTAATATTCTTAATTTTTTTATAGTTAAAATAATTAAGCTATTCATAATTTTGCAAAATTGGTTTTTAACATTTGAAAGAAGGTAGAATTTTATTAGCAATACAAAAATAGAGGAGAGTGTGAGAAACCCAACGTAGGCGGGATGAGGAAATCCATTACCAAGTGAAATATACACAAATATCTCACCTTTGAACGACTGGAATAGTGATGTTCGTATTAACTAATAAAATGTTTTATCGATATATCGATACATACCAACGATATACCTACATGTACAAATATTTCTTAGAAGTGCTTATTAGTACTAAGACTTATTTTATTAAATTGTCCAATTACTATTCCTGTTTAATTACTTTCCAGCTATTCAATTATCCTAATAATAAATTTTCTTTTCAACTTATGGAATTGAAATTTAGAATTTTGTTTCGTCTCATGATATACTTGATACTTTTAACGTAATATTTTAATTCGAATGAATATTGGTATAACCCGCCTGCCCAGCGTGGTGACTATGGGCAAATCACATGAGTTCGCGTCATAATGTCGGGCGCGAACTTGTGGAGGCCTATGTCCAACAGTGGACTGTGATAGGCTGTAGTGTGTATGTACCGCGGTTTCACACGTTAATTTGAGGAAAATATAGCCTATAGCCTTCGTCGGCAAATGGGCTATCTAACATTAAAATATATTTTTTTAAATCTGGTGGTGGTGGTGGTGGAATATTGGTATTATTTCTTTATAAAAGTAGATATTGTACAACATTATAGTATATTGACATCACTACAAAAACATATTAGAGAGCTCACCGTCACATTTTCTAATCTATATTCAAATTGGCGCAACCCGCCGACGCCATTGTGAAAATACGAATATTTTTCCAATTTCGTCCGGAAAACTGAATGCTTTTCTTTTGGAAATACACCAGCTATTTTCGACCTTATGTCTTTAAAGTATAGATATCATTCGAGCATTAGCTTTACAGCTGGTTGCGATTACCTAAATCACAATGAATAGGTATATAGTTAAAATTATTTGGGTGAAATCGTTGTAAGATTATTTACTTGTTATAATGAAAAAACTGCCCTGAGACAAGCAGAGGACAGAGTGGTGTGGAGAAGGCTAGTCGACACATCAGTGAAAGCATTTCAGGACAAGCACGACCTTCAGTAATGAAGCAGACGAAGAAGAAGAAGAATAAACAACTTTTTCTATATAGTTTACAGAAACCATGGTCACGGGAGGACCCTCCGTGATCATGGTTGCTGGAAAGTATCACACACGTTGAGCATTTAAAAAACTTAAACCGCGATGAAATCCGAAGAAGTTGTTTCATTATAATGAGTGAAATTTACGTAAACAATAGAAAACAATATAATTTACTTGTACTCTTTAAATTTCTTACGGTGTAATTTGTTTTATTTTTATATGTACCTACATGTTTTTTTGTTATATATACGTTACGTTTTTAGTCAAGTAACACTTTCTTATCAGCCAACCCGCATTGGAGCAGCGTGTTAGATTAAGCTCTGATCCTTCTCCTACATGGGGAAAAAGGCCTATGTCCAGCAGTGGGATATTACAGGCTGAAGCGTAAGCGAAAATTTTTTTAACACTTCTTACCTATATATAGCTTTCATGTATCTAAACTTATCAGCAGTTAGTAGTTTGCAGATAATATTTTGAAATGAAAAATTGTATTTTGTTAAACTGAAAAAAATAAATTAGTTTATTCGATTTCGTTATAGGCATTTAAGTAAATAGTCTGACTCAAATCGTATGTGTTTATTTTCAAAATGGCGACATTTGTTACAAATCCAAGATGGCGCCGGGCGGACAGAGGGCCCTTGTTTGGACGGCATGGAACTCGTTACCTACGTTGATGTTTAAATACTAGAAAGCATAATAATATTTTTATACATCAATGGCTAAAAATAAAATTATGATTAAAAATCTTAGATTAAACCAAACGAGGATAATATGTCAATGTTAAAAATCATAATAATTGTTTTATTCGCTATCATTATACAAATGTTACAGGAATTTTTATTTTGGATCTGGGTCTTTAGTATCATTTAGTAAACTTGCTTCAACTTTTTGACTGTCTTGTCAAATCTTCTAATAAGGCCATATTAATCATATTTTCTAGTTTACTAATTGTAACGTATATCTGAAATAAATACACCAATTATTATTAATCCTAAAATCCTATGCGTATAACTACGGTCAAACATATTCAAAAATATAATTTTAATCTTTACTATTATGGCCACATTCAGTTATTACATATCGTCGATAGCAAATCCACGAACCAAAATAAGACATCCAGCCCGTCTCATATTTATTTTTTATTTATTTATGATTATTTGCATGGGGCGCGCTGGATGTGACAACGCTCGCGCTATTGTTTTCCGAAATAATAACGAGATATGGCGCTTCCTTACATTTTTTTTTCTTGTTCGCCGTCACGAAAAACCAGCCAGTGCCCTTAAAAGCCACGAAGGTATAACATATTTTATAAAATGTCGTTTGAATAGCTTTAAAATAATAATGTTTTTCGATATGACTGACGCCGGATTCAGATTTATGATGTCTTAAAATATAGATTATTCTCACGCTATTCGTATAAAGGTTTTAGAGTTGTTTAATAGGGAATTTTTCTTAAAAATATCTGTAAAATAATAGATTTTGATAAATTATGACTGATAAATAAAGAATGTTGTAGATCGTGGGGCTGTGTATAGCTTTCGACATTTAGGTATGTATTTCAACTATGATTAAAAATTTTAAAGTGAGAGGTGCAAAAAATAATCGAATTTGAATAAAATGTTTACCACCTCTTTGAGAGCAAAAAGTAAAGCATTAACCTAGAAAATAAAATACCTACTCCGTGCAATATTTAAGCTATAACCGCCGACGTAATTCATTTTCTGATATGGCAACCTCTTTTTATTTATTTATGTGATATTTCTATTCACAACTGTGAATTTAACAATAATAATTGTAGTTTAATCACTGAAATGAAGCAGGCCTTTTGGACTATTTTACTGTCTGCTGTTAAAGTATATTCGTAACTTATCCATCGATCAATCGCTTCAGCCTGTAACATCCCACTGTTGGTCATAGTCCTCTTCCCCACGTGGGAGAAGGATCGGAGCTTAATCCACCACGCTGCTCCAATGCGGGTTGGCAGATATATTCCCTACTATGAGTAACGATCACTATCAGGTGTACACGAACCGGGACCGACGGCTTAACGTGCTCTCCGAGGCACGGTGGGGAGACCCACAAAGACTTCACAAACACCCAGACCACAGCAAACATCTGTATGGCTAAGTGCACCCGCAGATATACAATTTCAAGTTGGCCAACTAAATCGAAGAGTATACTAATAGGTATGGTGACATATGCTAGCCCGCACATCTCTCCAACTAAATTGTACAACTAAATAATTGGATACCGATCGCATCAGAATCGAAATTCCCTTCCGATTACGCACAATTTCAAAGTTGTACAACTAAATTGTAAAAGTACCCAATTTAGTTGTTCGATAGTTGGCCAATTCACAATTGTATGTCTGCGGGGTCTCTAATACAAATGTTGTGGTGTGCGGTGATCGAACCCGCAACCGCCTGCACAACAGCCACAAACCAGTGCTGTGACCGCTACGCCAACGCGGCTTTAAAGTCTATTCGTAACTTATACGAAGGATAAACTTTCACAACCGGTGAAACAAGCCCTTTTGTGTCTTATTAACATGGTTCAGTTACCGTTTGCATTGTTCTGTACGGAATTTAAAAAAAAAACATCGAATTAATTTGGTGGTAAATAAATACTGCTATAATAAGGTTAAAATACAGTCGCATAATTAGCCACACAGGCTGTTCGGTAGTGCGAAGCCATAAATCCAATTACTCGTGAATTAATTCGAACAATACTGGAATGGAATGTTTTCGCCGAAAATTAAACGCCGAGAGAGGACATTTAATTTATTTTTTTAAACGAACACACGAAGAAGGTTATACATATACCTACGTTATATTCTAGCGAAACAAAATAGATCGAAATTTTATAATTTTTAAGAATAAAAAAGTAGTATCATCTATTAATTAGTAGATGTATATATGTACTATGTAGTATAGCTGAAATAATACGTGATATACTTTTAATGGTATATCTAATAACATTAGGCATACCTAATTAAGTCACAAAGGAATGAAACAGACGGGGACCAATTACCGAAATCCCAAGAAACGTCACGCGTCGGGCGTAAGTTTAACGGGCGGCGAGCCTTTACCTTTTTAGCGTTCTGTTTGCGACACTTAAAACCATATATTATATCTATACTAATATATAAAGCTGAAGAGTTTGTTTGTTTAGTTGTTTGTTTGTTTGTTTGAACGCGATAATCTCTGGAACTACTGGGCCGATTTGAAAAATTCTTTCAGTGTTAGATAGCCCATTTATCGAGGAAGGCTATAGGCTATGTATCATCACGATAAGACCAATAGGAGCGGAGTCCACGCCGACGAAGTCGCGCGCAGAAGCTAGTTAATTATATTTCTAAAAAGTAAATTTCCTTTAATTGGAGTTTAACTGATAATCTGAAAACAAACTTGTGTAAATTTGGATGGATGTTTTTTAGACAATCACCCTAAGCCGCCTGAGAAGAAATGATTATTTGGTTGAGCTAAAGATTTAAAACATTATATTCTACTATTCTCGAAATTTCTGATTTATAGGAAATTACGTGCGTAAAACAGGAAGACGAATTATATGTGAAAAATTATGCATACTCCAAAAAACTCTTACTGTTTATCATATTATACTTTATCATATACTGAAAATAAAGATAACTAAAGTTTATGACGTCTTAAAATTCAGATTAAAAAAAAACCATTGCAGTTGTAATGTCACGGGCGACTCCGTTTGAGTCGAACTATCAAGAAACACAAAATAAAAATCTCGTGTAAATAAAAGTATAAATAGTGACCTTGTAAGCTTAAACACTTTAGTCTAATAATTTTGTTTGCTAGCAATCGAAAAAAACGACTTCAATTACATCCATAAGTAATACAACGTAAGTAGACGAAAAAAATTAACAAACGCACTAGTCGCCACTACGAGTTTCGAAGGTTAGGAGAAACCGAGGTTAGGTTTCTCTAAGATGCCATCACCAGGCCCTGGTCTCCTTATCATGGTACCACACTTAGGATATCTCCTTTCCAACAAAAAAATAATTATCAAAATCGTTTCACAAACGACAAAGTTATCCGGCGAACACACATAACCTATAATTATATACAGGGTGGGGATGATAATACAACGATAACTTGGACAGCGTATATGTAATGACGTTCCAAGCCCACATACAAAAAATCAATAAAATACATCCAGTAGTTTAGTCACAAATTATGATTTTTCATTTTTTAAAATTTCTACGTATGTATCATACTAAAGACCTGACCTACCCTAAAACCGGCGGTTAACGACTCAAGGACAGCTATTATTATTTTTAAAAAGATAGAGCATAAAAATAATGGATATGGGATCGACTGCCACAAAAAAAAAGGCAAAATTTTTAATCATTTCCATTTAGTGACAGTTCGCAGACCAAATAATATTATAATAACTAATGTTTAAAAAAAAAATAACTTATTCAGTATCGGCTACTGATCAGTTCTGCATATTTAAAAAAAAATTGATGGTTTGAGAAAATTTAAATCAAATAGTTTTTTATTCAATTTAATTTTAAATGCGTAACAATTTATTTTAATTTACTTTTCTAACTTACTATTTTTTATTCAATCAAAATAATGAAGTTTTGTAGGTACAACAAGCACATAGCATTTCCACGCGATTATGCCGCGTAGAAAGAAGGCCACGCACGAAGGCGACGCGATGACGCGTGTAACAGGTCAGTGATCCTGTAGTTACAAAAATGATGTTATAAAATTTTATTAAATTATATTGAATTAGTTTGTATGAAAAAATCTTTTTTTTTGATTTTGATGTTAGGACTTATCTGATGGTTTTGAAATACTTCTTTATACTAGTACTAACGGTGTTTTCAATTATCGTTCTATTGTCATCCACACCTTGTATACGGTCGAATTGAGAAACCTCCTCCTTTTTTGAAGTTGGTTAAAAGAAATTATTCTAGCTTAAAACTATGTTGAGTGATTCTGTAAAACTTATAAAAGTAATTGTACAGAACCACCCATGTTACTTTGTTTATTTTCCCGCGCTGCAGGTAAATGTATACCTCCGTGTCACCTATAAATACCGGCTACTGGTTAATTGAAACATTATATAGAGATCTTATCAAGGACGCTGCCCGTCCTTTCGGTCTCCGAGAATTTTTACCGCCTTTTTTTGTATTTAGACGCAGACCAATATGTCGCCGTGTACACACAAATTATTGATTTAATTAAAATACTCTACATTTTTCGTGTTTAGATTTTAATTATTTTTGTTGTTTTATTTTTATCATTTTTATATATATGTAGAGATATTAAGAGTTTTTATATATATACATAATTATGGAGGCATACAAACATACTTATAATCATATAATCTTTAAAAAATGACGATTTTAATGCAAAAAGTTCTTTACAAAAAATGATCACACATAAGGTACAATATTTTTAAAACAAATAACTCAATAGTCTTGATACTTGGTGGATTTTGATAACTCCTTTTGAGTTAAATTGTCAATGTATAAGACAGACCATAATTACGATTCATGGCTCTGACCTGTAACCAACTTAACTTGAATGACAATATATGTGTCCAATCTTCATGAAAATACTGCAAAATACTCCTAAGAAAAAATGCCTCAATTCACCATAAAACGCTATAAAACATAGACTCTACAAAGACTTCTAACAAGGCACCTTACAAGCTATCTTTTACGCTATTATATTTCTAAATTGCTATTCATAAAGCCTATTATCCTTTGAAAATTTAAAATCTGATGTCTCAACTTAAATAACCAATGTAAATGTGTCTTACAAATGTAGTTAATACAATATACAAGATGGTTCAAGTTATTTGTTATAATTAAATTATTAGATTTTTTTAATTTTTTATAAATAAAAGGTATAGAATATATGTTTTAGGGTAGGTACTATAACGATTTATAAGTAAACGTTCTTATTCATATATATAGGAACAATGTACGTATTTATCTAATTTTATGTTATCTAATTTTGTTATCTAATTTTATGTTATCCTAAATTACAAAATGTACTAATATCAATATAAATTACATACATAGGTATGTCATTTATTACTCAAAATCTAAAAACCCATGTACTCAATCTTATAATTTTCAAACGAATTCTCTAAAGCTTTTCAAACTAAACAGTAAAACTTATACTGGTCTATAAAAACCTTTTATAACCCTAAAACCACCAAAGGTTGTTAACAACTGCACCGCGATCGCGCGCGATACGGTAGCAAATAGCGCTACTTTCTCGCGATCCACGTTACCTCACACTAGCTAGTTTTCGAATTAACCTTACCTTAGAAAGTCTATAAAATCATACGAAAACCGACCCTAACGATTTAACTTTAAAATACATGTTTCACTACAACATACATCTTTTTAAGTTGATATGAAAGAAACACCAATATACAATCTGAAAATCACTACCCCAATACTAAAAGATCTTAAGGCAATACGATACATGCAATAAACAACATTATTCGCGTCTTAGTTAAGTTCAAAATCAAATGATTAAAATGAAAAGCTTTTCTGAGCGCGAGCGATGAAAATGTATCAAAATCATGGAAATATAGCCGCAATGGTATGGAAATTGGGTGTATTATTGTGTGAAGTATTCGATACGCGTATCGTTTTTCGAATAGATGTATGCATGAAGAGCTACACAAACTGCACTGTTAGTGCACCACGCTTTTGTTAAACCTAAATAGGGGTAACATATTGTGGAAGACCCTTTTATAGACAAAGACACATATATATAAAAATGAATCGCTGAATGTGTTGCTAAGCGCAAATCTCAAGAGTGGCTGAACCGATTTTGCTAATTCTTTTTTTTATAATATTCCTTGAAGTACGAGAATGGTTGTTACGGTTAAATTTAAAAAATTGCCTGAAAAAGTCTAAAAACAACACTTTTCTATATTCCCATACAAAAGATTCGTAATAATACTTAAAAGTCAATTTGAACTTAAATACCAATCGACTGTTAGGCGGTACGAAGTTCGCCGGGTCAGACGGTATGAAAATTAATAGTACATAAATAGATAAATGTATGTATGAATAAATGAGATATAAAATAGAAAATAAATTAAAAGAGAAAATTAAAGAACTATGACAATCGAAAAATCTCTAAAAGATTATAAACGATATTTGTTTACTCTTTATGTGAAACCTTTAGAGGATAATTAAATATCAGAGCACTTATACTAACTTCTGATAAGTTAGCCGAACTCTATGTCTGTAATTTTTTTTATGATTATTTAATTATTCAATATAGTACTCACGTAACAATACAATAAATTTCGAATTCAATACTGAGCAAGTTTCTCAAACGCTTTCTCATTCTAGAAAAATACCGAGTGACTAAAACTGCCTGTAAGCGTCTCACTTTTGTGTTGCTACTTGCTCTATATAAGCGAAATATCGCTATAAGGTGACGTAAGGTTTACGCATACTTTCTCTATACTTCTATATATCGTTATCTTATATGATATTATATCCTAACAACAAGGATTAAATTCGGGCCTATTTACGTTATTCAAATTCTTATTTCTCAAACTATATTTATTAAATACTAGTCCCTCTCCTCACGTATGTACAATCCGCATCGTGTGGGCTGAAATAATAGGCTCGCACACTGGGAGGTATTGAGACATCAGCCGGTATTAACTGCTTCGTGATTCCCCTCCCCTTGCTCCCCGTATCTCCCCGCTCCTCGTTAGAAAACTGCCATAAAAGCAAGCTCAGAGTGTTCTATTTTCAAATATTCGAACTGGTTGAAAATAAAAGTTATCGAATGAACGGGCAGGTTTGATTGAGGTGTAAAGGAAAAATGTTTGGCGGTTTGAATTTCGAATCGAATGAAAATGCGAATACAGATACCAGTAGGCTATGAATATAGTATAGTGACATTTTAATTGACGCCGCGTTGGCGCAGCGACCACAGCACTGGATTGCGAGTGGCTGTTGCACGGGTGGTTGCGGGTTCGATCCCCGCACACGACAACATTTGCATTGGCCATACAGATGTTTACCGTGGTCTGGGTGTTTGTGCAGTCCTTGTGGGTCTCCCCACCATGCCCCGGAGAGCACGTTAAGCCATCGGTCCTGGTTGTTATCATGTAAACCTGGTAGCGATCGTTACTTATAGTAGGGAATATATCCGCCAACCCGCATTGGAGCAGCGTGGTGGATTAAACTCCGATCCTTCTCCGAAATAGGGAAGAGGCCTATGCCCAACAGTGGGATATTACAGGCTAAATCGTGATCGTGATCGAAGATTTTTAATCTATGTTCTGACAACTAGAACCTCATTAAGAGTTCAATTCAGATGCGTACAAACCGTATCGTCTTCATATATAAGATATAAATAATAAAATAATTATCTTAGAGTTTGTCCCGGATATCTGTCGGGAAAAACCGGGGCAAGTGAAAAAATGATAACAAAAGATTGAATTAAAAGTTAATACAAAAATCTATTCAGCAGACGTGTCCTGGAGTGGAGACCGCATGTTGGCAAATGCAGTTTGGGACGTCTTCCAGCCCGCTGGACCGATCTATGAGCTGCTTGACAATCTATTGCCGTTGGTGGCTGGATGAGGATTGCGGAAAAACCGGGATGTTTGAACTTGGGGAGACCTATGTCCAGCAGTGAACTGCGATAGGCTGAAGTGATCGAGTGATCGGTAAAAATCTAAGTAAATACTTTATATTTTAATAATGACACTGTGTTTTTTAAAGAAAAATAAACGTTTTCTTTACCTTCATATTTGTTTATAAATAACATTAAGATAGGACCAAAACAGCTTTTGCCAAGCCAGTAACACATACCTATGTTGTATATAACACATACCTATGTTGTATATCTAGTAGTGCATGCGCCATATAGGCCCCTAAACTACAGATTAGTAAATAGTACTACGTACCTAAACACCGACGGTTCGCGGGTCCAGTTCGGGACGTATTAGCCATTCGTATTAGTACAAATATTTCTTTCCTGTTTGGATGTCTATCCTTGTGAGTCATCCAACCTTAGAAGAGGAAGGGAATATACCTATTCGCAAAACCCACAGTAGAGCAGCGCAACGTGGTCGATTTTGCTCTGATCTTACGTAGAGAAAGAAGCCTATGCCCAGCAGTGGAATCGTATATACTCACTTACTTCTTACTTCCAGTGGCACTACAGCCCTTTGTGGGTCTTGGCCTCCTCCACGATTTTCTTCCACCTGTCACGATCTCTGGCGACCCTTCTCCAGTTTGTAAACCTGCCTATCGCCCTCAGTTCCTCCTCTATGCAGTCATTAATTAATTAATTATTTAGTAATTACTTTTTCCCATAGTTAATTCATAAGTCTCAATCAAAACAATATTACATCAAGTATTATTATCATTTGGCTGTACGTGTTGACTGTTTTTGATAATCGATTCTTATTTATATCTTGATAACATGAGAACTTTTTTAAGCTAAGCTCTTAAACCATTAAAGAGGCTAAAAGCCACTAATCGTCTTGTTTCCGCCACCGGTAATTAACGCTTTAAACTTGCCGCGACTTTTTTTTTTAAACGCCTTTCTTTTTGTTTTTATTTTTAATTTACTTTTAGTAATAATGCTGGTATTATATAGACGGGTTTGTTCAGTAATGTCATTATCATTTAAATTAAAATTACGACTTAAAATGTTTTCATTGGCGATTAATTGAATTGACTTTTAAATACATTTGTAAGCTTTTTTTGTTTCTATGTGTGTGAGTGTGTGTATGATGTGTTCAATGATTATGAAACTAGACGTTCCTTTCAACTTTACTAATTATTAACTGCTTAATAAAATAAACGATTAAGATGAAGCTTAGCAATAACGTAACAATTCTATTGCGATCAATAAGCAATTGAAATTTAAAAATATATTCACATAAAAGTTTAAGTTAAAAAAAACATATGTATATCGAAAGTAATAAATAAGGTGGTGTGCACAATCACCATCATCCTGTAACGTCTATTAAGAAGCGCTAACAGCGCATTTAAACATCTCAAAATAGTCTTCCGTTTTGACAAAAAGCTCACTGAGTGGCGCCCGAAACCGCTTAGTATGTGTAATGACTTGTAATAAGGATTTTATCCAACGCTAGCTATACTAATAATATACTATAACTCTAATATGAATTATCACCATAGAACTCTAATATGAATATGAATTAGATATTAAATTACGTACGAAAATATTACATAACCTTCATCCTTCCTAGGTAAATGGACAATCCAACACGAAAATAATATTTCAATTCGAAGTACTTCCTGAGCTTAGCTCGTTTAAATAAACAAATTCTTATAATATTAGTATAGATTATATATTAAGTTAGTACCCCGTTGCACGTTGGCGCAATTTCGAGTGACACTGGGTTCGTTGGTTCGATTTCGCCCTGAGTTTAGGTGTCAATTTATATTTATTTATTATTCAATTGTATGCTATATAGCTACTCTACTCTACTCTGATCACCTTACTCACCAACAGGAACACAACACTGCTTGAAAGCAGTATTATTTAGCTGTGGTCTTCTGTAAAGTCGAGGTACTACCCCAGTAGGGCTGCTGAATTTTTTGAGCAGGAAATTTCCTGCTGTGCCCTACCTCAGTTAGAATATTCTTTGAGAATAAATATTTAGTGAGAGAATCTCTATGTTTCGCTTTTGTATATAGATTTATTAAACAAATGCCATTTCTTTATTCAATTACATCGAGTGAATTTGATAATACATTATGAAGAAAACTGACATGTCCCGAATTAATGTATGATCACTTGGACCTCTTCCTCTTATCGTTCTCGCCATACGCTTAACGTGTCTAGATGACTATTTGATAGTTTTATAATTTTAAGCAGCGACAGTGGCGCTAGCAGTGGGTTACGGTCTCAATAATTATAACGTGGTCTATGTGAAACGTACCCTTTATTTCATATTTAATTTACAGATCTATAAATCTTGAAACTACATTTAAACTATCAAAGTCCTAAACATTAAAAATATTTAAGTAGTTTCTTCTGCTAATAATATTGTAGTTTCATTAAGACATATTATTAATAATTTTCTTAATAAGAAGGCAAGCAAATGTATTTTTTTTTCGCAGTAATATAGTCTCAAGCAACAAAATTTAAAATAGTTAAAAATTAAAGTTAATTCATGAGCTCAATAACTTAAATATCAATGATATAGGTTTAACATCGCGCAGACCAAAGTATTCTCATAAGTTTCTCAAAATAAACTACTTCCAGCTACTAACTAGCGCAATATTTATAATACACTTAAATAGGATAACTTTGTCACAGTGTTTTACGCGTGTTTTAACGTTTTCATCCCTTTTAACGATTACGCCTAAAAGGATAGCGCTATTGTGGTCTCTTTTGATCGTTTAGATGACATATTTGTATAAATATATCACATACTTACACTACATAGTTGTAAATATATTTTGTTATTTTATATTTATTATTATCAGTAGTTTTATAATAGGTACGGCTCATGAAGATGGAACGTGGCCTATAGACGTCTGCGAAACAAGAAGCATCGAAGGCGCATCGCATATCCTCGACCCTCCCCAGACCCCAGGAGCTCTGGCTATCTTACCAACTCATTATTCTTGTGGTGACAAGAACACGCTACTTGAGAGCAGTGTTATTTCACTAACATTTTAGGAAGTTCGAGTTACTTCTATTAGTCGAGAGGGTAGGACCACTAGATATCTGTCCGATAACCGGTTGGAACCGCTACGGGTACGCGACCCCGGACTGCTCTAGCTGCTAGTGTCACACACCCCTTCCCGTAATCTGTGGCACTGGTATCCCTACCCCCAGATCCTGTTCTCACATAAATCTTTCCCACTTAACCTTCTTCTTAGCGAAGAATTCCCATGGAGGGTTGATGTCAGGCAGGCGGCCGATCGTAAAATATACCATGCCAAATCTTTTACAATATGAGTTCCATGGCTCATGTTGTGCCGACCCTACATACATAAATGTAAGTGGGATAAGGGCAGGGAGATGATGAGTTACTTCTATTACTTATAATGTTATTTTGTATAATAAACGTCAAAAAATATGTTCATAATAATCTTCTTCATCTTCTCTAATCTTAAGAAAATTATAAAGGATTTTAGTCAATGAGTAAATGTCCCACAGTTAGGAGCTCTTCTGTATGAGAGAAGTTTTGGAACATAATCCGCCACGCTGCTCTACAGCTAGTTGCTAGAGAATTTTCCTATTACAAGTAACGGTCGCAATCAAATTTACGTATGCTTCTAATCACAGTATACCTTCTTCTTCTTCTTTGCCCTCGCCACTTCCCGTTACGCGAGGTCGGCTTACTTAATCATTCGGCGCCATTTACTTCGTTGGTTCGCATCGTCATCTCTGAGGCCAAGCTTTTGCATGTCCTTTCGGACATTTGTCATCCATGTAGTTTGCGGCCTACCTCTCCATCTCCTTTTTGTAGCCATGGAAAGGCACTTTTTCACGATATGGTCATCGGGTCCACGCATAACATATCCGTACCACCTCAGCCTGGACTCACTAATTTTCTCAGTAATAGGTGTTACTTTGAAACACCATACCTAATCGTTTACCTAATCACAGTATATCAACATCCAAAAAAAAAACAAGTATTTGTACAAAGACGATAAACTTCTGATAGGGGAAATAGACCTAGCGACATTCGGCGATAAGGAATAGCAAAAAAAAGGTAAATTAAAACTAAATCATTATCTATTTTCAATTAACGTAGTAATTACAAGCTAAGGCGCCATCTACTAACTCATCATACGTCATCACGACTCTGAGCGGGACAGTTAACAACTTGTTAATAACAACACGCGACGTGACAACGTGCCGATTGAGACGTGTTTACTTACGCACGTGTTAAAGTGTACCTATATAATCAACTTAACCTACAAGCGGATACGGTAGACAATTATAGACTTTAAAAATGCAGTTTTTTTAAAGTTAGAAAAGAAATGAAAGTCAAAAAGTGCTAGATCAAACAATTAATCCGGATGGGTAGAAGTTCAAAACCACAATACGAAGATAAGCCATACTTCCAACAGATGTGTAAACGCGTGCGTTATCCTGGTGAAACAACACTTTCATTTTTAGTACCTAATGCTGGACGGTTTTCTTTGACCTGTGCAATAGTATGCTTAGATTATTTTTTGGCCTTGCTAGCCGATAAAACTGCCTTTGCTTTATTTGGTGTCTGGTCATCACATTTTTTCCACTGCTTGGGCTGTTGTTTGGACTCTGAGGAATATTGATGAACTCAGGTTTCGTCTATAGTAGCAAAAAGGTTAAAAAAATCCTGCGGGTCAGATTCAAACATCAGCAAACAGTCGCGAGAAATTGTTAGACGAATTCGTTTTTGGTCTTATTTATGAGACAGTGAGATAATCGTAAGTTAGGTATTCGATTTACGTTTTCTATAAATCATTGAACTCCCAATTTAAAAAAGCAGCAACCTGTATTTTTCTTAATTCCAATGATACAGCACAGCTGCCTTTATAAAAGAATAAAACACATAAAACTTTATATTCCAATTAATATTAAAATCGACTCCCTCAACGCAGTATAAAACAGAAATCCATTACACTTAATATATATTATGAACATATTTCCAATATTCCCATGCTTTTAAAAACCAATTTGCAATTTGCTAAAGCCAATCGTAATAATTTTTATTTTTAATTAACGATTACGTCAATTCTAAGGCCGAGTATAAAAAAGTAACTTATAACAATGCCATTTAGGTTCAGCAACTATAATATTCATCTTATTTAAACAATCAGTATCTTATCCTAATACAATAAGGACTAAAATTGCTTAAATATAAAAATTCGTAGTATAAATTATTTTGTTCTATACAATCGAGTTATTTGTCAGGTAAAAATGGTCGGGACCGCCCATACAAAACATCTTAATTAGTCAAGTTTTATTTTATTAATTCTAAAGATTTTTATGTTTCCGTTCACTAAAATATTATTCTAAGCTATAATTACATTTCGTATAGTTTACTAGTTATAATAATAATGAAATAGCTATGTTCACTATTGTCGAATATTGCGGTGTAAAAGATAATATAGAGGCATAAAATTTTAGTATTTCCGATATCCATGTTAAATTAAATATCACTCGCTGACACCGCAGAATTTTGAAAGTCTATATTTTTTTATTTATTTTGAAGTTAGCAAATAAGAATATTATTGTGATGAAATCTGAAAAAAAATTATTATATTTATAGTCTTAGCTCTAATCGTCTGACTACATAGGATACGGAAATTTTGCACAACAGTGGACGTTTACAGCATAGTACGTAATATCTGCGTTCTAATAAACTTTGAATTACAGGTAATTTCAAACATATTTCTTACGATTGTATGTATCCACTATGGGACAAATGAGGGACATGTTGCGGGACATGTCCCTCAACAATGTCGCGGGACAAATGTTGCGGAGCATTGTGTAGGCCACACTAGGGGACAAATGCAGCAACATGTTCCTCATGGAGAAAAAGAAACATATCTCAGTATACTGACTGAGTATATGAAAACACAAAGACGTTATTGTAAATACTATGTTTTACGCCACTTCATTATATCGTGATTAGGAGCTAATCTATACTTTTAGACTAATATTATAAAGAGGTAAAGTTTTTAACTTTGTTTGTTTGTATGGGGGTAATCATCGCAAATACTGATTCGGTCATGAAAATTCTTTCACTAACAGAAAGCTACACTATTTAGGAGTATTATAGGCTATATTTTATTGTTATTAAACAACAAATTCAGTGAAAAATAACAATATATGTAAATCAAGTCGGAGATATGCGAGCGAGATGAAAACTTTACGATATTACTATATATTCGTATTTGCATCACAAAAATAATTAACGCCATACGAAGTGGGCACGGGTCGGCTAGTGAGTCGATCACGATTCAGCCTGTAATATCCCACTGTTGGGCATAGGCCTCTTCCCCATGTAGGAGAAGGATCGGAGCTTAATCCGCCACGCTGCTCCAATGCGGGTTGGCGGATATATTCCCTACTATGACTAACGATCGCTATCAGGTGTACATGATAACAACCGGGACCGACGGCTTAACGTGCTCTCCGAGGCACGGTGGGGAGACCCACAAGGACTGCACAAACACCCAGACCACGGCAAACACCTGTATGGCCAATACAAATGTTGTCGGCTAGTGAGTAATATATAAGTATCTCATAGATATTATATTGCCCGAAATATGCAACGCCACCAATAGTGTCAAGTTGTGAATCTAAATTATACAAGGACCCGAATGAATATTCACAGAAAATTAATTAAAACCGGTCCAACAGCTTAGAAGTTCAGTGACATACATGTGTTAAAACCATTATTAATATATGTTTAGATAAACATACCATAACCATTATTAATATATTATGTTTATCTCTATAGGTATATCAGAAAGAACTGTATTATAAAATAAAATGAGTCAGTTTTACCGTAAGAAAATGCAGGCTCTATCAGCTACAGCGGCTACTACTAATAGATTAAGATAACCAAAAATCTTAATTACACTACGACGTAAAAGCTATAATTGTAGGCCTTAAAAAGTATAATCAATAAAACTGATTGTCGACTTTCATAGTAAAATACAACTGCCAACCATTAGTAGTTTTTTTTTTGTAGTAGGTTGGCAAACAAGCGTACGGCTCACCTAATGGTAAGACCGTAGCCCATAGACGCCTGCAACACCAGGAGCATCGCAAGCGCGTTGCCGACCCTATCCCCAATCCCCCCAGGAGCTCTGGTCACCTTACTCACCAACAGGAACACAATACTGCTTGAAAACAGTATTATTTAGCTGTGGTCGATTTCTGTAAGGTCGAGTTACTACCCCAGTCGGGCTGCTCCATATTTTGAGCAGGAAATTTCCTGCTGTGCCCTGTCTCAGTTAAAATGAATTCAAATAGATGCCCCTAAAATCATTACTCGTAAAGATCCTTTCATCTATAAATGGTTTATATGGAAGGTATAATAGTCAGACACATACACGTCTGTAATCACATATATATACATAAAATATATAATCACGAATCGCTTAAATAAATCCCTATCAACACATATATGTAACTCATAATTCTTTAAAAACAATAACCAGTTAAAAAGGCGTAAAATCTTTCTTTGAAACAATTAAAAATTCATTCGCATTTAAACTTGATTGTACACTATAACGCTACCACAATCTTCCTGATTGAGATGTCAATACGACCGCTAATTGAGAAATTTTGTTTTATATCTTAAAATACGGGCGCCTTTGTTCTTGCTGCCGCGCCTTCGAGTAATATCTGTAATTTAATTTAAGGAGAAACAGATATTCATTTAAAAATAAATCTAAGGCGTTTTTATTTTTTAAATTTATTAAGCCATTTTTTAATATTCGTTTTTATTTTTTTATAAATCCTTTAATAATTAATTATAAAACAGTATTTTAATTGATAGATATAGCACTTTATAGCATAAGCAGTTTAGAAACAGTACTGGACCGCCCGCCACGTTCAGAATAAGACTCATAAGAACAAACACCCAGCCCCGAATAAATATTTTTACAAATACTATTAATATTTATTCCGAGCAGGAACCAGTTCCCCAATATTTTTATCACTATAGATCATTATTTTTTCGTCTATGTGACAAACTAGCCTTTTGCCTGCGGCTTCATCCGCATGGATTACAAAATTTTAGCTATTCATCTGCTCCCGTACATAGCCTTTGTCACTCAATGTAAACATAGTATTCCTGTAAGATACCTATACCACAACCGATTCAGTTGTTCTTGAGTTTAACCACTACAAATAAAGAAACATTTTCTATGTATTTTTATATATTAGTATAGATGTATAAAAAATACTCACAGCTAGAGTCCTCGCTTTAAAAGCTCGTAAAATTATAATGCTTGTATGTTTATCGGATGCATCAAGGGTCGAATTTAAAAGTTTTGAATTTAGTAAATTGATCATAAAACAGTGGAATTGCTGCCTTCGAGAGCGCATACCGAATTAATACAAGCTTTCAATTACAGAAGTCAAACAGACGTTGAAACCCTGTCTCATTAGACTTCAAAGCATTCGTAGAGGACTTTTCATATTGATTATATGACGCTAGTTAATATGACACGGTTCCAATTTCCTATTTACTTACAGTTATTTTTACGAAAAATTACGCCAATTATAGGTCTGATGTTTCCATTTGATTGCCTGTTGAGTTTGAAATAAAGATAATTTTAACCGTGTTATGGATGAAATTGAGTGAATACTGATACCTAACTGCGGTTTTGTGATATCTGAGAATTGTGAACATTATAAAGCGCTTAAGTTTGAAGATATGTCTATAGGTTAGGGAAATAGTTAAAATACCTACCTATAGTGATAAAATAGCTTCTTACTAAATGCTTTAAAGTTAAACAGTTTAGTAACATCTTCGGAGAAACACATGTCTACTACTTAATTAAACTACGTTTATTTAAAAAAAATACATATATCTATGCTAATATTATAAAGCTGAAAAGTATGTTTTTTGTTTGTTTGTTTAATAAATGAGCTAATTACAGAAACTCCTGGTTCAAATTGATAAATTATTTTTGTGTCGGATAGGTTTTTTCATCAAATTAACGCGCGGATACCGCTAGAATTTTCATAATAAAATGGATATTTTATTATGAAAATCTTATGGCATCCATGAAAACACTTTAAAATGTATATATCAATGTTAGAAATTAAAGAAAATATATATTTTATATATACCTAATTACCTATTGATCTGTCTGATATAGTAGTATTTTAAAGTCAGAGGTAGCTGGTTCGATTCTCACTAGATGTTTATTTTTACATGAATATTTGTTTCCGGATTGTGTACCAAATTACCTTGAAAAGTACGAAAGTCTGTTGGACCTGTTTGTATCCGTAGACTCCTTATAATGATCGTTATGTAGAGAAAGGAAAACAATCCAGCAACCTGCAGTTGAGCAGAGTGGTAGAACCTTTATTTAATATGGAGAATGTAATAGGATAAAAGGTCTTCGCTCAGCCGTAGCACAATATTTTTTTTTTAATTTACTTGTTCAAAATACAAGCAACACATATACTTAACTCACAAGAGCTTATCTGGACAAGCCGAAAAAAAATAAAGGCTGATTCAATTTATTTAAGATATATCTACATAATTATACATGATATACATGAATACATACATAACAGTAGTTCTACAATTTATGACCAACAAATTAATAAAGAAATCTTTGATCTTTATAAAATTAGGAATAATTTGTATATTAACTATTAAGCATATTTATCTTTGCAATACGAAAACAAAAATGTATAAACAACTTTCAACCATAAACAAACTCTACACTGCTCTATAATACATTTTAGTATTCATTACACGAACCAAAAACTTCCATCAATAAAAAAGATTAAAGTCTCAAGAAATTCCACAGAAATTCCCAGAAATAAATTAAAAAAAAAAACCGGTCAAGTGCGAGTCGGACTCGCACACCGAGGGTTCCGTACAAACCTGCAGGTATATAAGTAAAAGTTATGGTATTTTGCTGCTAAATGAAATCCGTAACATTACAATATGGAAAGTTGGAGGAGCATAAATTTAAGACAAAGGTATCTTTATCTTTTCATTAATGCTTTAATTTATATAAAATAAAATAAATAAATAAAATAAAAATTGCCTTTATTTCTATTACTATTAAAGTATTCTTAGTTTAAACATATGTATGTATATTAACCTATGTATATATTTATTCTATACTCGTATAATTAACTCGTCTACATGTTTATAACATCACTTAATTAATATTGGTAATAGTAATAGTCGCCTCTGCGGCGTAAGCCTCTCCTAAACATTTCCATGTATCCCTTTCCCGTGCTTTCTGTATACACAGTGGTCCACATAATTATCTGGTTGAAGATATCTCTCCACCATTTAATTGGTCTCCCTTTTTTCCTTGACCTGTCTCTTGGTAGGAAAGTTCTTTTATCGAAGTTATTTATTTACAAATTTTTTAGTCACTATTTAGAAATCTGGTTCAAAAATACTTTATTACTATTAAGTATTAAATTTGAACCAGATCTGTAAATGGTGACTGAAAAAGGTATGAATAGTAGGAGTAGTAGGGCATAATAGTAGGGCATTGTTTGGCCACACTGGGATACTGGAAGTCCAAACGTACTGTGTACAGTTTGACCACCCATTCCTAAAGCAGCTTTTCCCGTTTATGCACAAAGTAAAGTAAATAAATATTACTTTGCAAAGTTTTATAATTGAAAAACAAAGCAGAAATAAACAACATTACACATACTATTTCTGTGGTTGCGATGTAACTATACATTTAAGGTTTTCGTAATTTTTCCTGTATCTGTGCTATAAGACGTTGCTTCATACCTGAAGATTTTAGGTCGACGGGAAGTATTCTTTAGATTTTTATTCCCTTGTCAGTTGTTTGCTAGTTTCAATATATGCGGTTTAAATGGCTGTTTCTTTTGATATCGTGGACATAGAAGTTTGATTTTGTTACAGCTTAAAGTTATTATAGACGTGAGTATTTGATATGAATTTCAATTTAATACTTTTACGCGTTCAAGAGAAAAGTGGTATTAAGTGTAAAATTATTAAAATATTTTTTTTATATGTAGTAACTAAAAATTTACACTTTTCGCAATTTTTCCTGTATCTGTGCTATAAAACGTTGCTTTGTACCAAATTTCAAGATTTTGACTTCACGGGAAGTACCCTGTAGGTTTTGATTCCTTTGGGACTATTTTCGATGAAAATATGCGGCTTAAATTGGTTTTTCTTTTGATATCGTTGACATAGAAGTTTGATTTTGTTACAGCTTAAAGGTATTATAGACCTGAGTATTTGATATGAATTTTAATTTAATACTTTTACGCGTTCATGAGAAAAGTGGTATTAAGTGTAAAATTATTAAAATATTTTTTTTATATGTAGTAACTAAAAATTTACACTTTTCGCAATTTTTCCTGTATCTGTGCTATAAGACGTTGCTTCGTACCAAATTTCAAGATTCTGACTTCACGGGAAGTACCCTGTAGGTTTTGATTCCTTTGGGACTATTTTCGATGAAAATATGCGGCTTAACTTGGTTTTTCTTTTGATACCGTTGACATACAAGTTTGATTTTGTTACACCTTAAAGGTATTATAGACATGAGTATTTGATATAAATTTCAATTTAATACTTTTACGCGTTTATGAGAAAAGTGGTATTAAGTGTAAAATTATTAAAATATTTTTTTTATATGTAGTAACTAAAAATTTACACTTTTCGCAATTTTTCCTGTATCTGTGCTATAAGACGTTTCTTCGTACCAAATTTCAAGATTCTTAGTTCACGGGAAGTACCCTGTAGGTTTTGATTCCCTTGAGAGTGTCGAAAATTTGCAGCATAAACGGCTGTATCTTTTGATTGCCTTGGCTTAGAAGTTTCATTTTTTCACAGCTTTAAGAGGCAGCAGATCTGAGTATTTAATATAAATTTCAGCTTGATGCCTCCACGCGTTTCTGAGAAAAAGGGTCTTGACAGACAGACGGACAACAAAGTGATCCTATAAGGGTTCCGTTTTTACCTTTTGAGGTACGGAACCCTAAAAACGAAAAAAGACCCGCCACCAAAAGTCATATTTTACACTAATTATAAAACGTCAGAAATTAAATCAATTACTTATGCGACCTGAACTCCTTGAACGGTTATTTTTTTTCATATTTAATTCTTTGTCAGCAAATAGCTATAAATAATGTCGCTCAGCAGGTGACGATAGGTCCCTTTGTACGTTGGTTCGTTTTACAAAAAAACATCTTTATATCGTGTGATTTGGTCAACGCTATCTTTTAACAAAATATAACTCTATGGAGTAGCGTGAAATAGTTCTTAGGAATATATATCTAGAGCTGTTGCCACAACTATATTTTTAGTAATTTTTATTGTATTTATAGTTATTATAACATTATTACACAACGTTGTTGTACATTTATATTAAGAATTTACGGTTATATATCTTAAAACTAAAGGTTCTAAAGAAACCTAAAGAAATGAAGAAGTTTTCTTTTTAAAAAAAAGAATTAACTTATTGGTTACTGATTATATAAATTGTTGTAACTGTCTTTTTTAATAAATTTTATATAGTACTTTATATGATCTAAGAAGGTGTTACCAACTCTATAAACATATCGAACGAGGGGTCAGGTAAAGGCTGTTTTTTACCAATTTTTTTGGTAGCGACGACTCGAGATCGTTAAGTGAAAAAGGACCAGTTTCGGCCCTTTTGTGGGCCAAATGTTTAAATCCGGACGGTAGCCGGCAACTACATATTATCGAGCTAATTAATCGATGTGTTTTTCAAGAGCGAATTTTAGTAAAGGACTAAAATTTTCGACTTCTTAATCAAGCGTTTGTTTAATCTTTTGATTCTGTTTCTGATAGCGGTGCTGGTTTTATCGTTATTGTTTCGGTTTTTGAAATGGTTCGAAAAAGAAACTATATTTAAGAATAATAAAAAATCAATGGTAGGATTTTTTTTTTGATAACATTTAATGCACACGAATCCTTCTTATACCTCTTAATTATTTATACATTAATAACATTTTGCCAAGTTTTAAAACTAAGTATAGATAAATCTTTGTTTTTATCTTAGCAATTTGTCGAATATATTTATGAATAATTATATAAGACTATAAGTAATAACGTTCTATGAAAAATAACAATAATAAAACCAACAATGATAATCTAGACACAATAAACCTAACACGTAAAACTGTAAACTATTTTTAACCTTCAAATAAATAAATAAAAAATATATCGAATAGAAATAAATCGATGTTAAGGCCACGCTCATAAATAATAAAACAAGAATCGATTTTATTAATGTTCGCTCATAAAATCGATACGAACCGAAACACATTAGAAACGCGTTGACAAAACATGACAAACGATCGAAATAAAAATATGCATCGTAAAAAATATTCATTCTCATTATAAATTCTAGTAAAAAATGTCGATGGTTTTTTATTAATATTTCCCTTTTAGTAATATCATTAGCCACACTCGATGATTCAGTCTCGTCGATTCAAACGGTTAAACCTTAGAATAAATAAACTTTTGAAAGAAACATCGTTTGGTATACTTTCCGTTTGTTCAAATATTGTATTCGTTGTAAATTATTATTATATTTATATATTACCTCATTTCAGCCTATTACACTTTTGATTAGCTGATTAATTCAGCGTGTAACATCCCACGCTGGGTACAGTTCCCTTGCTCCATGTAGGCCTCCTTACTCGCTGATCCTGCTCGGTGCTCCAGCCTCCACTACGGGTTGGCCGATATATTCCTTGCTACAGGAAAGGATTGCTATCAGGTGTCTATGATGACAACCGGCAGTGTGTGTATTTTTTTTTTTAATAATAAACGCTTCACACTCGACGGCCCCCAGTAGGATTTTCTCCTGTGTCGGGGCTCCGGAAACACACACAATACACAAGCACAAACGCCCAGACCACGACAAACATCTATATGATCAATACAAATATCTGCCGTGAGCGGGAATCGAACCCGCGACCGCCAGCGCATCAGCCAGTGCTGTGACCGCTGCGCCAACATGTCGCCAAAGTCAAGATGGTAGTTTACCATGTACATAAATACATAATATACAGGGACATAACGCTCTGCGTAATAACAATTATTGTTACAATTGTCAGCGTAGAGTGCGGGTTCAGGTAGAAACCATTTCGTTATTTCATCATTTAAAAAAAAAGTAAGTAAGGTAGGTGAATGAAAGTAATAGATATTATTTAAAACAGTGTTAACTAGAGTAATTTTTTAAATTATTTTAAATTGTCTGGAGGCTTTAATTTTTTTTTTTAATTTATACCTAAACTTGAAGGTTTGATTTACTTTTTGTCTCTGTCAAGATTTCTTTGGCCCATAATTTTTTTGTAGATGTTTTCTAAATTAAATCACATTTATTTTACATGCGCAATGTATTGATGATCAAAACAAAAAAGAAATGGCGTTGATATATCAATAAACAAAAAAGATATGATGGTCAAATCACTAATTTTCGGCACTTTTTTCGAAAAATGAAAAATAATCATAAAAAAAAAATCCGTAACACTTTGCATATAGGTAAGTTAGCCTAAATAGGTTCCAAATGACCCCCCCTACCCAACATACCTCTATGGCTAACCATTCCCCTAACACCCTGTATATGTACATATATATCTGTCTCCGCCATTTAAAGTTGCTTAACCCTTAATAATTTTAAGGACAAGCGTCCTTTTTTTTCTTGAAAACGTGATAATAAGACGTTCTGACAGAGTTGTACTTAAATGTTATGAATAAGAGATCCCTTATACATTAAAAACGAATAAAGTCAACGTAAGGTTTACCAAGTCAAATAAAAAGTATATAAAGATTATGTCAATCAATATCCTTTATTTCCTCTAAGGTTTTATTAGTTTTTCGCTTGGCCTTCATGTGCGCCATAAATATCGTCCAAACGAAACTAGCAACACTCACGAAAACGATCCTATTCTTTTCCGACACGAAATAAAAATTTATCGTTTGCGCTGTCGGCCAAAAGACCACGCCCACTTTATACGTCGGCCAGAACTTCTCCTTAACTTCATTAACGCAAGTCTGCAAAGGTTTCATCTCCAAAATACTCATACCGAAGAAGAAATACGCCATTGCCAATGGGGAGTACGTAACTTGCTCAATAACGGCTCTTGTGATCGCTGTCCTTAAATTATTTCGTCTAAAGAATTTTCCAGTATATTTCATCCAGGTGTAAAAAACTGGTGCCATGAAAAATGTACCAAAAATACCGAAGCGGCACGCTCTTGGCCAGTCAGCTTTGTCTATTGTGGTACCATTCTCGATGTACTCCTGGACTATGCTGCAGGTCGGCCATATTACAGCGTAGGATATCATGCCACGGATGAGAGGGAATTTTACAGGTAAATTTCGAAATTTGGTTACCAAACTCATTTTAGTATTGTTACCATTTTCACGGACTTCTTTGTGGATTTTTAGAAATTGTTTCTTAGGATACTCACGTAGCTATTTACTTAAGAAATAAATTGTACAATAATCAGTAAAAATAACCTTAAATTATATAGTAATGCTTGAAGTCTTCTGTCAATAAGGAAAATACGAAGCATTGATAAGTGACATTTAGAAATAAGTAGAAAAAGAGAAGCAAGGAGGTTACGTTTTATCTTTTTTATTTAATTGGTATTAAAACTAAATTAATGCTAAAATAATATAAAAAATACTAATATAAATACTAATATAATATAATACAATATAATTATATCTAAACACATTATTTCTTAGAGCGAGATTAATTTCAGTCAGTCGGAATGTTTTTCGTACTTTGATTAAAAATATTGCTTGTATTAAAAATAAAAATTAAATTAAATTCAAATGATTCTTCTTTATTCTTCTCGATTCATTCTTTGTTTTGTTAGTAACAACTAACAAAACACAAATAAAATTTCACTCTACAATGAATTAACTAAAAATGACAATCGTATTAGCACTAGAATCGAGACCCGGTCGAAACATGCTATCATCTGTAGGTACTCTATCATTAAGGTGTATTTCACGCAAGATAATATTAATTTTGTACTAAAACACAGTTTATACATTATTTTTGAAAGAGTAACTGCGGAGTTTCTTACCGAATCTTTACTGCAGAATCTACATTCCGAATCATAAAATAATAATCACTTGTAAAGTTTGTTTTTTGTAAAATGACGATTCGAAAGTGCTTTTCAGCCCTATTTGAATAAAGTTATTTTGATTTGATTTGATTTGACTTGATTACATTCACAAGTTTAGTCTTAAATATTATAAGACGAGTTGAAATTTACTATAATTATGTTCAGAAACGTGACATATTATCTATTTGTGATCGTACCGGATCCGACCACCCACAGAGTCGGTCACTTAGAACAATCGATTGTTACGATTATTTTGCTCGAATGAATCGTTTCGGTGATCCGCCTTTACGATACGATGCTATGAATCAGCAACTACAATGATTCGAAAGAATGCCACGTGATTTGTTAAATTATGGGGTGGACTTTTTATTTCCATGTTTAGGTGCCTACAAAAATTTGCAATTTCAAGGACGTTATTTAAATCAACTGTCTCTTTAAAATAGACAATAAACAGCACAAATAAAGTTACTACTTGTATTTGTGGATGATTTTAATAATTATGAGTATTCGACATAGAGTTATTCAACCGTGGTACCTAATTAATGGGTTGAAAAATCTAAAGATCAATAAAATATGAAGAAGATTTTTGCGAGCATATTTCTTCTTAATGTTTTTAACAAATCTTTGGTCGGGAAAATTAATATGCTTGTTACAGATGCGTCTATGCGAAAAAAAAATAGATAAAGAAAAATAAGCTGTAGTACGTATACTACCTACTTTTACCTACCCGTTTTTAATTTCCCGCCGTAGCATAATGGTTTTTTTTCACTTAATGATCTCTAGATCTCTACATTAACAGTAAGATATGCTAACATATATTATTAATTATATTATCTAATTATAGATATTAATCTCAAGTGCATAAAATATGTGTTGTTGTATTCAGGTTTCAATATTTATCTACACAATGGAAAAAGGTAAAAAAACAAATTGCCGTTTTCTTAAACGTTACAGAGACCTTATGGATACTTGTAAAATAAAATACGTAGAATTCTTATTATTATTTACATTTTTTGTAATGCGCGTTAAATTAAATTTGTGGTAGGTGGTGTCATCTGTTATTACAGAACAAAAATATATCAATGGTGCTGCCACTGTTGATGTTATGTCAGAACTTTGTGCTTAACAGCGCCATCTATGACAAGAATAAACTAACGATATGCAAAATATAAATCTAAGTCCACAAACAGTTTGACTTGACAGTTTCACTACTCCTTAATAGATGGCAGTACTACAAAAAATAATTTTAAATAAAATATAGTTAGGTAGGTACCGTAAAATGGGGTGAATAGGGATCCAGGGGTGAATCGGGATAAAATTAAGAAATATTTTTAACGCTCAATAGTCAATAGTAGGTATCAAGTCATTACAATTTTTACCAATTTTTGTGGGGGCGATAGTAGATCTGTGGCACTTTTTATAGCAGCACTGAATAAGGGCAAAATTAGCTGCAAAGTAACAATTTAACGTCATCGAAAATAAGCTAGACGAGACGCCGAATATTACAGTGTTAGAAACTTTGCTCTAAAACATTTATTTTATAGTAAGACAATACGTGTGTTTGTTTAATACTTTATTTGGTGTTTGGGCCGTAATATACATAAAAGTTAAATCTCAGTTATTAATTAATAATAGTATTATTTCGATAAATTAGAAAGACATGAGAAATCTGTTGTTTTTGGGGTGAATGGGGACGTCTGAGGTATGAATAGCAACGAAAGCGGGGTTAAACGGGATGAAACTGAGATCAATAGGGACGACTTATGTATGAATAGGTACAGCTATGTAGGGTTGTCACTGAGCAGTTAAACGATTATTTTAAAGCTATTTTATAATAAATTGATATATTATAAGTTTGTTGATTTTGAAATGTTTAAATACTTCAATAATAATTTACAAAAGTTCGTTCATTACGATTTTTCAATAAAAATAAAACATGGAAGACATAAGTGCATTTTATTTCAGTGACTATATTTTTAGGTATTGCATTACTAATCATTTACATTTACTAGTATCATATCTACTAAAATGCAAGAGTTAGTGGTTTGCTTAGTACATTAATTAATTAGATAAAACAAAATAAATAGGTAGCTAGAAATTGTTATACATTACACAAGTGCCAGCCCTGGTGAATTTCTCTATTGACCCTATTTTCGTCCCTATTAAACCCAATTTTGTTAAATGGGTTGTCAAATAAAGCAGTGCTGCCAACTCAAGTTGTGAACCTCAAAAAAAAACACTCATTATATCTCCATTTAGAAAAGAACTCATTCTAAATATTCCGTCATTACATATTTTTTTGATGTTTTATTATTTTTAATTATTTAATTCAGTTATTTGTCATCAGTCATCACCATTAAAGTACGACTAAAAGCTATAAGCTTCCACATTATTAAATGTAACTTAAAAAGCTATTTAACTCCGAGAAACAATAAAACCGACATAAAACAGATCGGGGGCCGGAATCGATCTCCATTCATGATCTCTTCATTTTTAGGGTTCCTTAACCAAACGGAACAATGACTTACCATCTGTCTGTTTATCTATCACAAGGTATCGTGTCTTTGGAACTAATTATTATTAAAATAACTTTATAATTATATCTACATAATGAAGAATATACCTACTTAATTCATACCGAATACTTGTCACTGCAACAGAAAGATAATAAATTGAAAAGGAAGCCAGACATTTACAATTAGGTATATTGATAACTAGCGACCAGCGCCGGCATCGCACGGTTGCAAGAACTATCAGTGTTCCTTTAGTATACTATGCATGTATTATACACATAAACTTTTCTCTGGAATCACTCTATTTACTAAAGACAACCGGAACCGCATCAAAACCGTTGCGTAGTTTTTAAGATCTAAGTATACAGACAGTGGGAAGCGACTTTGTTTTATACTATGTAATTAATTATTTTATAGTATGGAACTCTCAATGAACAAGCCCGACTCACACCAGACTGTTTTTTTTTACTCTACCAACGTTTCTTCCGCAGTAATATGAGTCGCTCAGCTTGCGACCAACACGGGGGGTGGACGAGCTACAAATAAAAAAAAATCTACATTTTTGTACAAATTGCATTCGTTCATAGAAAGTGAAACAATAGCTTGGAAGACATCTGATACCTATTAGATGTAAATCTCATCTGGAGTTCTGATTTACGTTTTAGTACATAAGAAAAGTACTAAACTGCAATAATGCAGTATTATAGTAACTTTGACGACTGTTCAATTTTTTATTTTATTTTTTGTTATTATTAATACTTTCGATAATTTAGTAATGCGACTAGGGCGGTAAACAATCATATTAGCCACTTGATGGTAAATGGTGACCGTAGTATATAGACGCCAGCAACATCACCTGACCTCCCCAGGAGCTCTGGTCATCTTACTCACGACAGGAACACAATGCTGTGTACTTATGAACAGTATTATTTAGCCGTTATCTTCTCTAAAGTTGAACTTCCCCAGATGGAATGCGTCAGTCTTAGAGCGAGACATTTCCTGCTGTGCCTACCTTAATAAAAATTCACAGAGAATCTTTTCGAGAATAATTTTTATGAAACTTCACATTAACCTTTAATTAATTAATAATTACTTAGTAAATCAAGAATTTAAAATTTCTTATTTGATTTAAAACATACGGTTTCAATTTCAGTATCTAGAATGTAACTTTCTTTATTTATAATAGGTATTAAAAACACAAATTGTGTTTGCTCGCAAACTAAAAAAAAAACCGACTTCAATTACATCGACAAGTAATACAGCATAAGTAGACGAAAAAATAGTCACGTAAATACGCGCTATCAAAGATTACTCAAAAAGTAGTAATCAGATCTCGATCAAATTTAAATGAGACTACACGACAAGCATTAGCTTTCGATTAAAGTAAGAATCATCAAAATCGGTAAGGCCAGTAAAAAGTTATAAGGTTTAATATAACGTTGGTCGACGAAAAAATAGTCAAGTAAATATGCATTATTAGATATACTATGTAGATCAAAAAGTACTTGTCTGATCTCTATCAAATTTAAATTAACACGCAACACCTTTTGATTAAAAAAATCATCGAAATTGGTCCAACCAGTCAAAAGTTCTAAAGTGATATTAGGTATACCTGGTCTACATTAAAAAAAATACAATCGAATTGAGAACCTCCTCCTTTTTTGGAAGTCGGTTAAAAATATACGTTCACACTCAGTTTTTAATACCTTTGATAAGCATGTTTACTATTTACCTTTCTGGTTTCTTGACACTGGCAATAGCTACATTATAGCTTAATTATTATTATTTTTTATTAGCTTTAACAAAACACTAGCTTCTGCGCGCGACTTCGTCGGCGTGGACCCGCTCCTATTGGTCTTAGCGTGATGATACATAGCCTATAGCCTTCCTCGATAAATGGGCTATCTAACACTGAAAGAATTTTTCAAATCGGCCCAGTAGTACCAGAGATTACCGCGTTCAAACAAACAAACAAACAAACAAACAATCAAACAAACAAACTCTTCAGCTTTATATATTAGTATAGATTGATTATATAAATATCTTTCAAAATATCAATTTACTAGCTTCTACGCGCGACTTCGTCCCCGTCGAATAGGACCAATTCTGTCATAATTATGTAGGTACATGATTTGTGCGAAACTTTAACCGTTTACGCAGTGGAAGCTCTCAAAAGGAAAAAAAACCGATTTTGAAACATTCTTCATTGGTGCTACGCTCCTATTGGTCTTAGCGTGATGATGATATATAGCCTATAGCCTTCCTCGATAAATGGGCTATCTAACACTGAAAGAATTTTTCAAATCGGACCAGTAGATCCTGAGATTAGCGCGTTCAAACAAACAAACAATCAAACAAACAAACTCTTCAGCTTTATTATATTAGTATAGATTACATAGTAGTTTAGTAATAAATATCAATAAATTCTCCAAGGAAACGTAACTAATAACTATCGATTATTCGTCGCCACTCAAAAGTCAATAAAACTGCAACTTTATGTCGTCATTGACAAGTTTTGTCGGAGAAAAAACTACGGTATTTTAAAAGGATTTTTTTAAATACATACGAATATTTTAACAAACATCGTTACCACTTAGAACTCTGCACGCTGTAAATTATACTTAACGATCGGTTAAAAATCTTTACTGATGGACGATTCGAAAAAACGTATCGTTTTCGTCGTAAAATAAACGTTTTATTATACGTTAAAATATCGTCACTTCTGTAAGCACTAAGTACCTTCCTAATGTTATGTCATAATATAATA
This sequence comes from Melitaea athalia, assembly GCA_905220545.2. Lineage (NCBI taxonomy): Eukaryota > Metazoa > Arthropoda > Insecta > Lepidoptera > Nymphalidae > Melitaea > Melitaea athalia. Next base: position 6,837,866 of record HG992199.1, on the reverse strand, counting down.
AAATAACACATGTTTTATACTTATTAATTTTTATGCCTCTTATACATTTATTATTGAAAATAAAACACTTTTTTTTGAAGTGAAACTTCTTTAGAATCGTTGTGATTTCAAACCGGATGCAACGGCAAAAAGACAGGGAAGGACGAGCCGCGCTGCAAGCCGCTAATTTTAAATTAGTTTTTTGAAGTGAAACTTCTTTAGAATCGTTGTGATTTCAAACCGGATGCAACGGAAAAACGACAGCGAAGAGCGGTCGGGCCGCGCTGCAAGCCGCTAATTTTAAATTAGTTTTTTTAATTAGTTTGCCATCGAAGTTTCACTTCTATCGTATGTGAATCGCACACACACCTTTTTTTGTATTTAACTCAATTTAATCACTTCACTTAGGTAATTACTTAAATATGTATTTTTATATTTAAAACTTATGAATGTTATATAATTACTAGCTATGCCCGCGACTTCATCCGCTAATAGTGATCTCTTACTGTCAGTTAAAAAAAAATATTGATAATATGACACAACTATGCATACGAAGCTAACAGCTTAGAATGTTAGGTAGATATTAAAAACGAGAAACTATGAAAATGATTTACTGTAAAATACATATTGTATAGAGTATTGAATATAAAAATTTTTACAGTTTAAAAAGATTAAACAAAAAGCAATATACTCATTGAATAAATAATTGTTATTTTGTTCGCAAACTATATAATAGTACCTATCTAACCAAATGAGAAGATATCTAAGATGAGAGATAAGCATCTAATCAAATAAGAAGTCAAATACTTTTTTCTCTACTTATGGATTTCACTTGGATTTTATTCCACTAGGATTGACTCCTGTCGGGGATCCGAAAACACAAACAATACACAAGTACACACTATGACAGACCAGGCCATGGCAAACATCTGCGTGGCCAATACAAATGTTTGTCATATGCATCGAACCTGCATCCGCCAGCGCAACAGCCAAAAACCTGTGCTGTGACCGTTGCGCCAACTTGTCGCGCGTCGTCAACCAATATGCATTGTCAATCTATCTATACTAATATTATAAAGAGGTATAGTTTCTAACTTTGTTTGTTTGTAGCGGGTAATCTTCGCAAATACTAATCCGATCATGAAAATTCTTTCACTACCAGAAAGTTACACTAGTCAGAAGTGATAAAGGCTATATTCCATTGTCATTTGACAAAAAATTAAGTGAAAAATAATAGTAGGTACTTATATAAAAATCAAGTTGGAGAAATACGGGCGAGATAGAAACTTTACTAAGTATATAATTATATATTCATCACATCATAAAAATAATTAACGCCCAACGAAGTGGGCACGGGTCTGCTAGTAATAGGTAAGTATATTAGTTAGGAAGTTTTGAATTGTTAAACTACTTGTCCGATCGCGGTCAAATTTAAACGGGATCAAGCGATAAGCATCAGTTTTCAAATAAAAGGAATCTTCTCGAAGTCCTCTTTTTTAAGTCGATTAAAATGGTAACATAAAGTCACAGTACAGTGACGACATCATTATTAACTATAAAGTTTACCTATAAATAAATACTTACGTGGCATGCAATCGACAATCGAAGATCGAAGTGTTGACATTTTCATAAACAATCACTTTGAGGCGTTGACACGAAATGTAAGCAAGCTTGATTTGAGGAATACCGCCTCACATAATAATTATATTTACTAGTGGTCGCCCAGAGGTCGAAATTCGACCATAATTAAAAATTTAAATTAAAGAAAGCCAAAAAATTATGAAAATAAAGAACCTTTAAAAAAAATTCAATTCGCTGGTTAGTAATAATTTTTGATGACCTTAATGACCTCGTTTGATGACCTCGTAAGGTCATCAAAAATTGATTTTTTTTCAGATTTTTTTTTCTTTTAGTTAGTTAATATTTATATAATTTAATAGTAATATTGTCCTACAAATTGCGTGGTTCGTTATCCCGGCCATATACGCTTACTGCTGCTCTATCTCCTGCTATCTCTATTATCTACCACAATCGAGAGTTTTCGAAGAGGAACTTTTTGTTCGTCTCATCAAAATGAAGCTACTCCCGGAAAATTAGCTTGATAGTAATCAGGTGAAAAATATATACTAGGGATCCCGTACTATATACGTGTTGCTTTTAAATAAATGAACAAAAACAGTATTTTGCTTTATATATATTTAAAAAACGATGGTCAAATAAAAAAAAAATTGCGTGCGTACAAAGTACACACGTCAGAAGTGAAACTTCTTTGGCAAACTGATTTAAAAAAAATTAATTTAAATAGAACTAATTTAAAATAAAAAAAAAACAATTTAAAATACAAAAAAAAAAATGAAAAAAACAAAAAGCCAACCTCACGCGGTGTTCCCAAGCGGTCACCCATCCAAGTACTGAACGTCATGACGCTGCCGTGTTACCGGTCGCTCAAATTTTACCCTTAATGCGCCTAAAGAAGTTCCACTTCAAAAATATTTTAAAAAATATTGTGAAATAAATTGATTGATTCAGCCTGTGACGTCCCACTGCTGAAAAAATAGTTTTTTTTTTTTTTTTTATGTTACTAGGCCGGCAAACAAGCGTACGGCTCACCTGATGGTAAGACCGTAGCCTATAGACGCCTGCAACACCAGAAGCATCGCAAGCGCGTTGCCGACCCTATCCCCAATCCCCCAGGAGCTCTGGTCACCTTACTCACCAACAGGAACACAATATAGCTTGAAAGCTGTATTATTTAGCTGTGGTCTTTTGTAAGGTCGAGGTACTACCCCAGTCGGGCTGCTCTATATTTTGAGCAGAAAATTTCCTGCTGTGCCCTACCTCAGTTTTCTCCATATAGGAGAAGGGGCTCAGCTTTTATCCTACTTAAATAATTTCCTTCACAAAAAGAAACAGAAGTTCCATACTGTCAGATGTGTGAAATAAAGCTTAAAACTTTTAATTAAATAATTTATGATGAAACACAGAAATTTTATTACGTGTAGGTATTTAAATTTATAACTAATACTCTGTTAGAATTTTATACCTACTTATTATATTATGTAGATATATATGTATATCTATTATATACTGTAAACACGCAGTTTTTGACACTTTAAAATACTTTAACTAAAAAATATGTGTTTAGTCCTTGAAAAAGCAAACTATACTTATACCATTATATTCTACTAGCTTTAACGTTAGCTTTAACCCGCGACTTCGCACGCATTTTTTTTAAATAAAAAGTATCCTAATATGTTACCTACTTCTAATACCTCCTAGAATATGTGTACTTACAAAGTTTCATGTAGTTTTCGCGCGAAAGCGTAACAAACAAACTTACATTCACATTTATATGTAATATTATTAAGGAAGTTACACTTATTTTATCTTCATCAATACAAAAGCTTTATTTTTTTTAAATGGGTAGCAAAACTGCTAAACCATATTTACCTAATTATTGTAACGATAAATATAAACTCGGCTGTAACCGCGAGGGACATCTAGTGTAACAATGTAATATATTTTTGTAAATGACCTAGTATTTAAAGCAACAGGATTTAATAATATAATTATACCAACTCATTCATCATCTAAATAGTTCACATAGTTTATTTGTATGTCCATAATAACTAAATTGCATCTAAATAAATCACTTTAAACCAAAGCCAGAGAGAAAAAAATATTTACGTCAATACGAAAGTCATTAGCGATAAAGATATCAAACTCATGACAGAAATGAAATCACCCGTGTATTTAACTATTTACAATACTCCGTAAACAGCCCTAATGCTAGACGAAGACAGACACACAAACAATAGTATGAGTTAAAGGGAGACAAGTATAAACACCATGGCCCCGCCCAGAACTGCGTAAGCATCGTGGATTGGCTTCGGGCCCCAATCTCTAACACCATCAGTCTTCCATTGCGAGTCAATTTAGCCACAGCTTAATTAAGCGGCTTCGATTAGTCATAGTGTAATATGAAAGTGACTGTAACTTAAAAAATGGATAGCTACGAACAACACAACGAAGTAACGACATCCTACAACAACAATAGCTTAAAACACAATTTTAACGACTGCAAAAACGATTATTATAATTATGACGTGAAAAAGCAAATGGAAAAAGATTTTTACGATCAGAAAAATTATCGGATGAAATTGGACGAATCTCAAAACCAGTCTTTGAGCACTCCGTTCTCAGTCAAAGACATACTGAACATAAACCAGACGCCTTATTATGAACGAAACGACGTTTGGAAGCCAAACGATCGACGAAACGCCGAATATGAAACATTATACCATCAAAGTCAGTATTGCCCGGAGTATTTTAGTCAAGTTTATCCAAATACCTCTATGCACAATACCGACCCTTATTGGAACCCGGAAATGTATCACGAAGTGAAGATGGAAGGTTATTATAATAATTACAATCCATATTCCCATAATATATATCACCAAAATTACGAATATCCTGAAATACAGACCCATCACAATGGGATGGATGTGTCTGGGAAAATGGAGAGTACGGAGAGAGAACTTCTTGTACAGATTCCCGCTGTTGTATCTAAACCGATGGAGAAAAACCTTCAACAGTTAGTTACTGAAGCCATCCCGTATTCGGAGACGTTGCAAAAGTTTCCGGTGTTAGCGAAAAAACATCCAAGTAAGTTAATGCTTTAAGTTTAAATTGGGTACATTTTTATTTCTAAGTAAATTTTATTGCCAATTTTGTTGATCAAACAGTCTTTTGAATCAGGTAATTGAAATTAAAATATTTCTTTTTTCGTAAACAAAAATAGATTTTGGATTAATTTTATGATAGGTAATTATTATTAACAAAAATTTACTTATAATTTTTCTTAATTGCAGAACCAGCTACATGCAGCAGTAAACCGGAAAGAAAAGAGAAAAACGTTAAAAGAAAACCCCGAATACTTTTCTCGCAAACGCAAGTCCAAGCCTTAGAGGTTCGTTTCAGAGCTCAACGGTACCTCACCGCACCGGAGAGAGAACAGCTAGCTAAAACCCTCAACTTAACACCGACTCAAGTGAAAATCTGGTTCCAAAATCGAAGGTACAAGAGTAAACGCATCAAATCACCCGAAGTTTCCACGTCAACAGATGCAAAACCTATTAAAAACATAGGAAGAAAGTTATACAGACCAGAAAATAGAGATATGCCGCCTCCATACGATAGTTTTAAAGTTGAAAATGACGTAGCAGAGGAGAACTTATCCTCGACGATATACTTTGATGACAGTTTGACATACGAGCATACAGCAGAGAAGTATTATAATAGGCAAAATGAAGAAAATGTCGGCACTACTACGAATATTGTAGACTTTTACCCTTCCGACGTTAGTAAGGATGATATTATTATTTACAAGGAAACGGATATGAAAAAGTATTTCCCAATCAATTACGTTTGTTGATAAATTAGTATTAAGTACGTGATCATAGACTGACTGCCAAAGAGAATTATTTTGTTATTTTTATAATAAATACTATATCATATGTATAAGCTTGTGCAATTTTTAATGTTTCCTAAGTTGCGTACGCTGTACTCGTCCTAGTATTATTATTTACTGTTTTTTTTTAAATAAATTTATAAGACTATGATGAATTTTCTTTACCCTTTCATTGCAATAATTAAATTAATTAAGAAAACAAAAAGAAATAAAAATAATGTCAAAATAAATTACAAAAAAAAATACAAAAATGTATATCATATTTGTAACTAAGCTTTTATTATAAATAACTTATTTTATACATCAATAAAACAGTACTTTTGATAACACATAACAAAAACCCATGTAAGTATAATATAAAAAATATTAAGTATATCATAGTAACTTAAATTCCCTTAGTAATAATTCCCTTAGTAATAAATTATCTTTTTTTATGTAATCGAGAGTGTAACGTATAAGAAACAAATTCACACAGGCGGACATATTATCGTCGTAACGTTTTCATTTTTTTAGTTCAATTTGTAAAGATAGCTCTTATCTGAATTGCTACCATACCACATCGATTGAGGGTTGCGCAGCGCAGACTTTCTTTTTAAACGTTCTTTTGATGGCCAATTAATTATTCAAATGACTATCCAAGTTTCATTGAGCTTTAAATCTTCTAGTATATTTACTGTTTAATATGTTAATATACAAATATTTTCTCTCTTATTAACTTACAAATTTAGGATGACTATAAATATCATTTAATTCTATATATCGCAACAATTTTCTATTACACATTTGCTTAAAATTAGGTTTAACGAAAAAAAAAAAAAAAGTCCACTGAAAATAGAACTAAAAATCTTGCTTTAAGTAGTAAAATAATACATAAAAATATTTATTTCTGTTTAGAAATTATAATGAAATTTAACAAAATCATTTCAAATAGACATCGCGTAGCCTTTTGTTTTAACAATAGCAACCACTACTTAAAAGTAGGTAACTAGTAACTTCTAGTACATAATAATTATGTAGTTGTAGTAATTGATACAATAACAAAACTTAGTATTTCATGCAATTATAGCAATGTTATCATATCTGTAGACTGCAATATCGAAAAAAGGATATTATATCGATCATCGAAATATAGACAACACGTTTAACGTCTAAAAAAACGCGCGTTTCTAAAAACGCGCGTTTCTAAAAATGCTCGTCTACATTATTCCATCCCCTCATACACACACAGACGCCGGCGCCAAGATAAGTATTGATCCTAAAACACGTGTACCAAATACAACCTGTGGATGGCAATCCATGGCTATGGGAATCTTCTCCACCTGTTCTTAAAAGCTTTATTGGGTAAGCGTGCGAGCTTTTTTACGGTCATAAAAGTTTTAAAAGTCAAATTATCTTTAGTGCTTCGGTTTTATTATTGTTTTTGTATATATGTACTTGTAATGTTATAAACTAAACTTGTTTAAATTGAGTAATTTATAATGAAAATACGAGTACTATATGCACATTTCAACTATGTTTTTTTCATAGTAGCAATTTTTCATCCTCGATAAAGCTTGTTTTAGTTAGTAGGTACTTTACAATAAAGCATATAAATTGAACTAGTTTAATTTGACCACATTGTAAATAAAATACTATAAATACCTACTAGAATGCGATATAGGTTTCTATTTTTCCTCATTTATTACTTTTTATTTGTTTTTGACCCTTATTAAAGATTAGGGATAGATAAACTATTAGCTTCTATAAGAAAATCGTAAACTATTACTACAACTTTCTATACTCATAATATTATGTAATGTGCTTAATGTTTATTTAGTAACTAATATAGGTACACATTTTTTTATACTACTTTTACTTACTTTGTACCCAATAGTATTCCTTTCATTCGTAATTTTTTAAAAATATTACGTGTACATATATTCTTAAAATTCTATAGTTTTATTTCAAAACACTGTGCAATAATAGGCTCTTGAACTAAAATTATAAATTAGTTAAAATTCTGGTGAGCTTTTACCAAGAAACACTTTTCAAACATTGTTAACGTCTGTGACAAGTCTTTAAGTAGCATTATTTATTTATTTTTTCCATTCTACGTGTCATTTGAGAAATATTAGCCACTCTTGCACTACTAAGAGCATCACAATCAATAATTGAATTGAATAAATCATTTCTTTAAGTTAATGAGGAAAAAGGTTTTATTGAGTTAGGGCACTGTACAGTATTTCCTGTTCAAAATTTGGAGCAGCCAGTCTGGGGAAGTACCTCAACCTTACAGAAATCACAGCTAAATAGCACCGCTCTGAAGTAGTGATGTGTTTTGGTGGTAAGTGAGGTGAGAAGTCAAAACTCCTGGGGATGATCGGGGGTAGTGTCGGCAACGCACTTGCGATGCTTCTGGTGTTGCAGGTAGTGGTAACAATCATACATATATAAATATAAAGTATTTCATATTATAAAGCATACATAAGCGATACAAACAGATTGGCTTGTCTGAAAGAAATTGCTAAATTCAAAAGTCTTCATTGTTTAAAGTACACAAACTGTCTTTAAGCTTTGTTTAATATTCTATTTGTAATATCATTCATTCAGATTAGTGGTTTCCAACAGTGCCAAATTAGCACAGATGATTTCGCCAATGGAAAAGATACGAAGGAGTATTTGTAATGTCAATGTAATCTACTTTACTATGTAGTTAAACGCTGTATGACGCCGCGTTGGCGCAGCTGTCACAGCACTGGTTTGTGGCGGTTGCGCGGGCGGTTGCGGGTTCGATCCCCGCACATGACAACATTTGTATTGGTTATACAGATGTTTGCCGTGGTCTGGGTGTTTGAGCAGTCCTTGTGGGTCTCCCCACCGTGCCTCGGAGAGCACGTTAAGACGTCGGTCCCGGTTCTTATCACGTACACCTGATGGTAATCGTTACCTACTCATAGTAGGGAATATATCCGCCAACCCACATTGGAGCAGCATGGTGGATTAATCTCCGATCCTTCTCTTACATGAGGAAAGAGGCCTATGCCCAAGGCTGAAGCGTAAGAAGCTTAAAAAGTCCAATAGTCAACTAGCAGTGCTAAAACTTTCAAGTGATTGTCTTCTTTAAAACTTTTATTTGTACTTGGCGCATTGTATATTCGCTAATCGGAAGAGAAAACAATACAAATATTTTTATTGTAATCCAAAAATAAACAAAGACAGAATAATACAATAACAAAATATACAAACTTACAAAATGTGGTCTTATCACTAAAAGAGCGATTTACCTTTAACAAGCTTTTAATACTGATTTAAATCGAATAATTCTTTTAAACAGAAGATTAATTACCTTATTACCTTAATTTAGCAGCAGACAGCAGTGGAGAAATTTAAAGCTTACTATAGCAGAAGGAGGTCATTAAACCCGTTAATAAGGACATTTAGATAACGAACAGGTTGGTAAGAAAAATTAGTAGAAAGAAAATATAAAAAGGTAATAAAACTCCAATTTCGAATACAAAATCATTACCATAACTTTATTAATATACATGTGTGAGTCAGACAACACAAACATAGTTAATTATAAGGATGAATGTGTGTAAATATCCGTATATCATAGTATGCGCACGTGGGTGTTTGATGTATTAATATCGGTGGTGCTTTTAAGGTTATCGCTGTGTGGAAGGTGATCTGGCCCGATAGACCGATGCCATGCAACCCGAGCGTACAAGTACAGAGGATATCACAGATTGTGTAGTTTTTTTTTTTGTAGACAATTTAAGTAACATGGTTATTGATCACTATGCCTACGAAAGTTACTACGAAACTTATTTTATATTTTTTGTTCTGATTAATCTAACAATAAGTTGTAACTGAATCTAAACTGTAACTGAAGTTGAACAGCGAAAAGTGTTCGTGTGTACCTATACCGTGTCAAAAGCATATAAGACTGTTAACATTAAGCCAGTTACTAACACCCAGTTAAATAAAAAAAAATAAGACTATATTAAATTTCGGTCGGATTCGGTCACATTTCCAAGCTAAACGGTGAAGGGAAAAAGAATTTTTTTCAATGATAAAGTATTAAAATTACGATAGATTCTACTTTAATTTTCATAATCACTATCTAAAAGTAGACATCATATGAGTGACAGACGAACATATTATAATAAGCCATATAGATCCTCTATACTAAATCCCTGTTCGCCTGTACTCCATTACTAAGCCCCCGTACAGTACGCTCGTTAGCTTTTATTTGGACGCCGGACTCCTGTTTCAGATACACCGCCGGCCGTGCGTAGTGCGTGCCAATAAAAAAATCTCATGTTGACTTGTACAGACATAAAAAAATGAATAAATCTATTCTAGTAGACGTATGTAGATACAAATTTAAACAGTTATAACTAATGGAAAACAATTGTTACTTCAAAATTACTTATCTACCAACTGTCATAAACAATTTAAAATATCTGAACATTTAACTCATTATTTTACTTTTATTGTACTTTTATATTGTACACGAAAATTAATTCTATATCCTCATTGTTATGGTAAGCAACAAGTACAATCAAAAAATATGTAGGTACAAACATACGTACAAACGAATAGTAGGTACTTACCAACAGAACATTTATTATAATTTTTATTTAACAGGCTAAACTGCGTTTTTTTTAAATTTATTTATTATAATGCTCTTTGTCTATCAGGTAAATGTGTAATTCATGAGTGAAGCGGTTACTATTATGTGTAAAAATAATAAAAACATTTATTGTCATGCAGACCGTCTGATGTTAAGCTGTCACCGTAACCATGGACACCTGCAAAAACCAAGCTTCACAAGCGCGTTGCAGACTCTAAATAATCAATAAAGTTATGATGCTGATATTGTGCATTAATAAGGAATTTCATAATGGCAATACTAAACTGGCCAAAGATACACTTTCCATTTGAAATGACTAGTTCAACGGTGCAGTTTGCTTTTTGCTCCGGCGCTTGTCCGATTGCCACCTCTAGACTCTAGATATAAAACATGTTATGCCTAGAGGTACATAAAGTATAGTAAGAGGTGTAATAGACACATGTTTTATTTTTGTGTATATTTATCGAAAAAAGAATATTTATATTAGTCGTATGGTACCTGTAACACAAGCATTATCTTGCTTATCTTAGGAACAGTTGAACGAGCGTGTATGTTAAAGATATTTATTTATAAAACGCTATGCTCCTTAACATGTCCCGCGGTGCACGCCGGGATCTTTCTCAGTGTTATCAGTGTTCAATACATGTGCACAGCTTAATGTTCTCATTCTGTTTTATTCAATTAATTGCCCGACTATGCCGCCAGTCGGAGCTAAGTCATGACTACGAATACTATTAATAGTGACTTTATTAAAGGTACTAAATGCTATTTTTGTAATATTACGTAATTAAGCTGTAACATAACTAGGAAGTACTTTTACAAAGATTATTTTCTTTTTAATTTCTTTTAAAAATCTATTGTTTAAAGATGTTAATTTGCATTTATGTGTGTCAATGTTACAATGACCTTTGTATGTGAACTTCATAATAATTATTAAATTCCTCAAGTCTTAGTAGTAGTTTCTCAGTCAATAAGTAAGTACTATAAAAGTTTTGTTTAGGTTGAAAAAGTTTTTACGTTAACAAAAAGCTGATACGCAAAGCATAAAATATTCGAAACAGTTTTAAAAACCGATTTGAAAAGTATTTATATATATTTAGGTAAGCTTCAGAAAAGTCCAAGATACTTAACTATTTTTAAAAATCATTTCTACTCAGTTACTTTTGTCACTAATTAGTAATTAAGTAAGTCGCGTTATATTAAATGTAGTTGGCAGTTATGTATGAAGGATAAGTATCTATACAAATAAATAAAATTGGAGTGTCTGTTTGTAATATTAAAATAACTGCGTTTTACTAAATGCATATGGATCTATACACGGTACATATACTAAAATAACATTTTTTACTATTTTGGTCTGTCTGTCCGTCTGTCTGCTTTTTCCAGCTAATCTCTAAAACGTCTGGACCGATTATGACAGGACTTTCACTGGCAGATAGCTGATGTAATAAGGTGTAATTTAGGCTACCTTTATTTTAGATTTTTTTCTTTTTATAACTACGAACTGAACAATAACTTTTTTTGTTAAAATCCACGCAGACGAAGTCGCGGGCAAAGCTAGTTTAACTTAATACAGAAACCGTTTGTATGCGTAGTGATTCCTTTTTCCAGACCTTCAAATGATCTCAATAACAGACATAAATTGCTTTTATATCATAATCAGAATTAAAAAAATTACTTCATTCAAGGAGGTTACGAAAGCACTTTATATCGCCATTTTACTAATTAAAATTATATTTCCTGGATGATTTAACTATCGTTAAAGTTACCACCGATTCGGAATGTACAATCCGCAGAGAAGAATCGGCAACAAACTTCGCAGTAGATAATATATTGATGTTCTGTGGCGATGATGAATATGAAATCCGTGATTTATAACCGGATATCAAGTAATAGAGACGGAAATCAATTAGCGCGACTCTTTGCATACATTAGCCTTTTAATTTTCTTACTCATACTAAATGGCGGCTTTCCTTTGATATTGTGTTGATGATTCTCAAGTTTATATATAGATTACTAGCTGACCCGGCGATCTTCTTATAGCATTTTTTTTAATGAGCATATAGATTTTTTCAAATTTCTATAATCCTAACCTTGTTCTGATAGTAAAGAAAAAAAAATCCGATTTGCTGCACTCGTTCGAATGTTATGAGCGTATATTTAGACAATTTATTTTCATTTATAAATATACCTTATGTGATACATTTTTTTACAAGTGAAACTTCTCTGGTTCTTCTCTGGTGGTCTGGGTGTTTGTGCAGTCCTTGTGGGTCTCCCCACCGTGCATCGGAGAGCACGTTAAGCCGTCGGTCCCGGTTGTTATCATGTACACCTGATAGCGATCATTACTCATAGTAGGGAGTATATCCACCAACCCGCACTGGAGCAGCGTGGTGGATTAAGCTCCGATCGTTCTCCTACATGGGGAAGAGGCCTATGCCCAACAGTGGGATATTACAGGCTGAATCGTGATCATGATCGTGAAACTTCTCTAGACGCATGAGGGGTATGAGCGACCGGTAACGCGGCAGCGTCATGATGATCACTACTTGGATGGGTGACCCCTTGGTTTTTTTTTTCAATTAGTTTTTTTGTACTTTAAATTAGTTTTTTTTAATTACTTTTTTTTAATTAGTTTGCCACAGAAGTTTCATTTCTGACATGTGTACTTTGTACGCACGCATTTTTTTATAATATTTTTTACACATATTTTTGCTTATAATCTGTAAACAATTTTGACTAGCCAGTTGGCGCAGTTTGTATTGACCCTGCTTTCTGCTCCGGGGTTTGTGGTTTCGATTCCCACCCCGATCTGGGTGTAATATACAGATTCATTTATATATTTCTTATTTATTTTTATCGAAAAAAATATGTAGCTGGACCAGTCCGCTGTTACCTATAAAACAACATAATTATTAGATATTTATTATTTAAAAAAAAACTATTTTTTTTTTTGTTTAGTCTAGTAGGTATATTATATCTCGACGGTGCCGTAGAATAACGTTACATGTGAATATAGTACGAAATCAATTTTATTTAATAATTTACTTCAGGAGTCGAAGATCTATCTATACATGCAAAAAAAAAATTTTACGACCAATAGTTTCTGAGATTCTGAGGCGAACAACGTCCCATGTGTTTGTGTCTCCGTATTATAATGAACTAGATGCATATGTGACGGAGCTCGCGGCCGGGGGTAGCACGCGTTGGCCGTGCCAAAGTCACTTGTTACGTTGTTGAGTGGAAAACGAGCTTGTGCGCACGAGTTACCGCATTCGCCGATGATAAAGTTATTTTTCTTAAATAGTATTCATAATTAGTACTAAAACATGTCCAAATATAATAACAGATCTAATAAAATCCTTGATTTGGTGAAAAACAACTGTAAAAATTCGGAAGAAGAATTTGATAGTGGAAAGATATCTGGTTATAACAAGGAAATTTCGAATTATCCCGGTAAGTTAATCTTATTCCTTATTAATATGTATAACAAAATTGCATTTTAACGATTGTTTTATATTCTATGGTGGTTTATTTTAATTTACATAACTAACGCCAAACTTCGCGTTTCATATTCATATGTGAAGTTATTTAATGGAGATTAGTCTTTACATTGTTTCTTACAAAAATGCTCTTGCAAATTAAATCAAATTGTAAAAGACATCTTTGACTACTAATGGAAAACTAAATTTGTTGATATTAAAGTATGAGTTACAAGTAGTGATATGTCGTTTTACCACGGACATATTCTGACGTTTTTGAGTGATATGTGAAGATAGAACGTTTTTTTGCGGAAATCTTGATGACATATGTGAAGACAGAACGCTCTTTTGTGGAAATCCTGATGTAATATGTGAAGATAGAACGTTCTTTTGTGGAAAACTGATGTAATATGTAACATTGGTACGTTTTTTCTTCCAGAAAAATACTGTAATTTGGTTTAAATTGCTTTTTTCTTAATTAAATTATCAATTTATTCGTATGCAAATAAAATTGTTTTCTTTTATTTTTGTAATTTTTATATTTTATATATATATTATTTTTTCAGTTTCAAAGACACCTGTAAGCCCATCATCGTCACCATTACATCCGGGTTCAGAAAACATTGCTTTAGTGCTAAAAGACGTATTAGTCAGTCAGTTCAGCCTATTGTAGTTCACTGCTGGACATACCCTCCCCAAGGTCGCGCCAGACATCCTGGTTTTCCGCAATCCTCCATGAAGACTACACCGGCAATCTTACGTAGATCGTCGGTCCAACGGGCCAGAGGACGTCCCGCAATGCGTTTGCCAAGACGCGGTCTCCACTCCAGGATCCGTCTGCTCCAACAGCCATCGTTTCTGCGACACAGATAACCAGCCCACTGCCACTTAAACTTGCTAATTCTGTGGGCTATGTCGATTACTTTCGCTCGCGGATAGTCTTATTTCTAATCCTATCTTTGAAAGAAACCCCAAGCATAGCCCCTTCCATTGCACGTTGAGCGACTTTAAACTAGTGGACCAGTCCGTCAGTGTCCATGTCTCGGCTCCGTATGTCAACACAACCAGCCGGGCTAGCATGCGTACAACGAGATAATCTCTTGACGAGAGAGATAGATAATGTCTACATCGAGTATTTTTTCGATTACCCTAACATGCGCAATACGAGAGACATAATTCTCTTCCGAAGACAAAACGGAACGGAAACGCCATGGTAAGTATAATAATATTTATAATTTTAATATATTTCGTTTATCGTAGTCTTTCTAATATTGACAACGAGTAGTTTATCTTCTTAAAACGTCATAATCACGTCAATATTCGACAAAACTACGATAACTAAAATTTCTTGTTATCTCTTCAATTGTCGTGACGAGAAGAGTATCACGTGCACGCATGCTAGCTACTGTAGACATAAAGAGATAATACGAGAAAAGGGGTAGACAAACTTTTGTCGCGGCGCGCATGCTAGCCCGGCTGGACGCATTGCTCGAAGACTTTTGTCTTCAAGCATTGTGGAATCTTCGAAGGCAAGACTCGACGAAGCCTGCCAAACGCCGCCCAGCCCAACCAAACCATCCTATCAGCCTCCTTCTCGAGTTGTTTCAACCTGGTTGAATGGTGTGGCAAGGTAGACATAATCCTGAACAACTTCGAAAAGGATACCGTCAACCGATACCCGTCTCGGTATCACTTGGTTGTTAAACATAACTTTCGTTTTATCTAAGTTCATACCGAGACCCACTCGTCGGGAGGACTCGTTTAGGCCGGCCAGCATTCGGCCTAGCTCATCCGACGTCTCCACAAAGATTACGAAATCGTCGGTAAAACGAAGGTGCGAGATGAATTCGCCGTTGACGTTGATGCCTCGTTCCTCTCAATCCAAGGTCATAAAGACATCCCCCAGCGCAGTGGTAAACAGTTTCGGTGATATTACATCTCCCTGTCTTACCCCACGCCGCGCCGGAGGAAAATGCACAGCCTGCTCCGGTGGGTGGAATTCGTCGAGTCTTCTGGCGAGACGATTCGTAACAACCCTTGAAAACAGCTTATAGACGTGGCTCAAAAGTGAGATTGGTCTGTAAATACAACAAAGACTTGTCGCCTCTCTTAAAGAAGCACCACCACACTCCTGGACCACGCCTCCGGCGTGGTACCTCGGTGGATGACGGCGTTAAAAAGTTTATATTTCTATTCTGCTCAATCAGAGTAGTAATCTCTCTCGTATTTGAGCAGCGGAGGTCTCGGCGTACAAGTTTCCGTATCCTCTTAGACAAAGCCTTCTGTTCTGGCGAAGCTGCTTGGGCAGCGGGCAACTCGCACCTCCGCCACATCAGATCCAAGGCTTCGGGAGAAAGTTTAGACTGCTTCGTTGACTACCTCGGCGGAAAGTGTTTGCGACCCAGTGTACACACCATCTTCACCATGTTGTCGGTCATCTCGTCCACTTCGCCAGCAAATCGAATCGGTTTTGGAGCTCCAGTTGGAACTGCTCGGAGCCACATAGTATTTGGAGCAGCGTAGGTCAGAGAGTAGATTTCATCAAGCGCGTATTCAGAGTGCCCCGTAATAGCCGGTGGTCGCTGCTGGTGTTAACTGGTTCTAATTATAATAAATACAAGGAAAGAACAAAATGTGATGTTGGAGACTGATAATTTTAGTATTTTTTGTGAGTTTAAGAAACGTTGATTGATTTAAAGAAGTGAAGATATTTTTATGTTTAATTATTATAAATTTGGTACTTTTAAAATAAAGGACTGATTTTGTTTTTAAAATGTTTTATTTTTAATCGATTTTATACAAAAAATAATAAATACTATTTATGACACGCTACTTATGAAAATGACTGCTCAAAATAAATCTGGAATATGCATATAGGACGAAATAACTAGCTTAAGTTTCATAAAAAAACGTTCCATTTGCATCTGGATCCTTAGAGCCTCCGGTGAATAACGTCACATGTGTAAATGTGACAGCAACAAGTCCATTATAAAACGTTATATATAAACATCGACCCTACTATCTTTTTAAATAAAACTGTTTCAAAATAATTAATAATACTGATAGATAATCACAGGCTTAATGTAAATTTTTCCAAAGTATAAAAGCGCCAGGTTTTTCCGTTTCCGAAATATAACAATTGAAAACTTTGAACGGCTCTACTGTAAAACGACTATTTTGCAGATAGTACGTTATTCTACGGCACCGTCGATCTGATAGTAAAAAGTAGTCATATAACGTGTTTTTGTACCTAGTCTGATTTGCCTCCTGCAACAGGAGTCCTGCTTATAGAGTTTCTGAAAGCGTATCAGTAACGTATGTGCAAGTATCATAGGTACAACCAATTGGTTTTGCAGGAAGATAAATAGAGCTTGATGATGAAAAAGGAAAACGTAAAAAAAAATTAAAAATAAACTTTAATCTGTTGGATACAATATTATGTATGAGATAAGTATCTAAAACCTTTTTAAGTAACCAACCATGAAAATCTTTAACAAAATTGTAGTATACAGATTTATTTTATACGTAATTTGTTATGTCTTAACTGTTTTTTTTTTTTTTATTTAGGGACTTTTATACGCAAGTACATGTCAGTCCCGTCGTAACCTTATACTAACTATACCATCAGATGAGACTTATGAGCCTGAACAGTATTATAGCCTCATTAGAAGTTGGGCGCGTGAGTATACCATGGAACATTCCAGAATCTAATCTATTCAAATTCATAAGTCTCATAATGGTATCTTTGATTGAAATCCAGATTGAAATCGTCTGCATTCAATTAGCAAATGATGTACATCTTCGACAATCTGACACGACTCACAATGTTGTCGCTTCTAAGAAAGGTCATTGTTTAAAAATTAGGGTGTATTTAAAACTCTATTTTAACAAACATTTTTTTTACCACTTGCAATAAATTGACCTCGCTGTCAGATGTCTGGTTAAATGCGTTTCCAAATGCAGCGTGTAATGTTGCATCCTGTGGCGCCACCATTGTCCGGTTGCAAGCAATAACTCACTGCAGTCACTGCAGTGACCTCAGTTGTTTTTTTTTTAAAATTAACACAACCTTTTAAGTTCATGTTATAAAATTTAAAAAAAATAGCAAATGAAAGTTATTGTCAATTTAAATTTTTTTAAATTACTTTAATCTGTATAAAAGACTAAGATTATGTTTTCACAATTTTTCTCTTTAATCATCATTGAGTTACTATTACTAGCGTTACTAGCGTATAATAGTTCAATGTTAATCATTAATTTTTTTAGAATTCAAGGAATATAACTTAGTAATAATTATTCAATGTAATGAAATCAAAAATTTCTTTTTTCAAGCTGTTTGCAGAAGCGCTTCGAAGCATTTCGGATTGTTATTTCCTAAAAAGAAGCTCAACAGATATTTTCTCTTTTTAACCAACTTCTAAAAAAGGAGGAGGTTCTCAATTCGACTGTATTTTTTTATCTATGTTACTTCAGAACTTTTGACTGGGTGGACCGATTTGGATAAAAAAGTTTTTAATCAAAAAATGGTGCGTGTCATGTGGTTCTATTTAAATTACATTGAGATCTAACAAGTACTTTTTGAGTTATATCTAATAATGCGTATTTACTTGACTATTTTTTCGTCGACCTACGTTGTACTTTATTGCATAACTAGTGTGTTGGCGAGTTAGTGAGTTTATATATTGAATCCGAACCTGAGATTTGCGGACGAAATTTCGTGACGCAACATTGAAAAAATCGCAAAAAAAGCAAAAAAGACTTCTGCTTTTCTTCAAAGATTGAAATCTTTCCTTTTCTTCGGTTTTTGTCTAAAACTCGAAAACTATTAAATTTTAGTACCTAAATGGTTTGTTTACAGAAATTAAAGTACCTAAAATTTGTCAGGCTTTTTCGTCTGTTGGCAAACACTATTATAGAAACTGTCGATCAATCAAGAAACAAGCTTTATTAATAACTAGCCGACCCGTGCCCACTTCGTTGTGCGTTATAATCCATTTCACATAAGAAGGGTACGGTGAAATTTGATATGTTCCAATACACTCTCACTATTTTCAGCAAATCAGATAAATATAAATGTTTTAAAATCACCAATTAATTTCTAAGGCAAATAATAATGCTTGATTAGATTGAATTGTTGACACGGCACGTCAGAGGGCGCAGGTTCAAATCCTGCTGGGTCGAAAATTTTGATAATTTTTATCTTTTTCCTTTTATCTTGTCACTCCTGAATAGTGTAGCTTTCTGTTAGCGAAAGAATTTTCATGATCGGATCAGTATTTGCGAAGATTACCCCGTTTAAACAAACAAAGTTATAAACTTTACCTCTTTATAATATTAGTAAGTATAGATAATAGTTTTTTTTTTACGTTCAAAGTAAAAATTTGTTACTCTTAAACCAATCTCGTATTCGCAATAAAAAACCGTTTACTTCGTCATAATTACCTTTTTTTATGGAAATACCTACATATAATAAACTATAGGTATAAGATCGGAATAAAATGAATTATCATCTAGTTGGCTAAATATTTTTAAATATTAGTTTTTTTGTGACTATTTCCTAAAATTAAATCCCTCAAATTCACAGAGCGTGTAATTCTGACGTGAAATATGTCATCCGTGGCGCCACCTCGCCTGGACTCCGGGTGCAACTCATAACTCACGGTCACGACTCACAGCTGACCTTGCTTTTTATGACACTTCGACGGAGCATTATAATATGACTTTCGCTATTGACCTATCAATATCATCAACGAGAAAATTAAATAATAAATAATTAGTATTTATCAGTTTAGTAATATTACTTTTCAGTAATAAGTTGTAATAAGTAGACATAGGTAGGTACTTAAAATTAATATTACTAAGACTAGACTATATAGGTATTGGTTGGAGTTGGTTTAAAAAAAAAATAAACTTGTGGTGCCGTGGGATACAGATAGGAACAAAGTACCTTATTACATAAATATTAAAAATCAAAAACTAATTTACAAATTTATCTAAACACTTATTTTATTCACAATGATTCATAAAAATATACATTATAATAATAACAGTCATCAATAAATAATTATACCTATACCTATTAAACGCTTCGCGAAAGCGGTAAGAGAATTTTGTAAAAAAAAAATAATTTTGTTAAAAGAAATGTTGCAGTAGTAAATAATATAAATATTAGTAATAAAAAATTAAAATCAGTCTGTATTTTTTATACCTGGCGCCACGAACCATACCGCAATCCAAGTGGTTGCAATAATTCACTGACAACACTGACAACCTGACCCGTGATCCCGTGAATAGCAGTGACCCTTACTTTTTTTACTACATTGACACACTTGATCCTTCACGAATTTGCACTTTTGCCAGTGACATGACGTCTTTTTTTATAGTTGTACAAATAGTCATATTATAATATCACTATACTTACTTCCAATTACAGCAAAAAAATAAAAACATTAAATATTTTATAATCTCTTAATTCGTTTTATTTTTTATTTTTGTGTTACCCATACATGAGGAAATTATAATTTTTTTTAAAAATCATATCAATTTTTTTAATATCAAAATTTTTCTTTTTTTTTATCATATCAAAATAAAAATAAAAAATTTTTCGCTGGATCGAAAAATTTTGATATGATTTTAAAAAAGCTCTTAATTGTCGTTTTCCGAGAGTCGAGATGAATTGAGAATATGGATTCTCTATGGAGAAAATGTATGGAGTTTCTATGGAGAAAATCAACATGTAAAAACATTGACTAGCAACTTGCTATTGAATTTGAACTTCATAAAATTATTATAACGTACGTACTTACGTCAAAAACCTGCGAAGATATTAGAATGTAGTAGTTTATGATCATTGAAGTAATATGTACATGTTTATGATGTGAATTGGTTGACGAGAGTTTATTCATTTGAAATAAAAGGCCCAAGTGGTCTTTCTTGTACTCCTAGTGTAAGAAACCTAGTTCTTTTAGTATTGAAACAGTACGTGGATTTTAAGATGCTTGGTCAAGTAATTAATACCAATCAAGTGATAAATAATCTATACTAATATTATAAAGAGGCAAAGTTTTTAACTATGTTTGTTTGTAGGGGGTAATCTTCGCAAATACTGATACGATCATGAAAATTTTTTCACTAACAGAAAGCTACACTATACAGGAGTGACATAGGCTATATTTTATTGTTATTGAACAAAAAATTCAGTGAACAATATTATTATATTAGTATAATATGTGAATCAAACAATTTTTATTACCTACACTTAATTACTGAAAAATATTAAACAATAAGATTAGACAATCGACACTTTTTGATAAGTGTGTTCCTTATGGTAAGTATAACGTGTCAGTCATTATGATATCATTAATTGGATCCAATCTTTTTATTCATGTAGGGTACAGTAGGATAAATCCTATTTAAAATTTCTATCAGCTTGTTTGGTGAAGTACCTACTTCAATCTCACAGAAGATAATAGCTAAATAATAATGCTCTTGAGCAGTGTTGTGTTTCTGAGGTGACGAAGGTGGCCAGAGCTCCTGGGGAGTGACGGGGATAGGGTCGGCAACGCGCTTGCTTTCAGGTGTTGCAGGCTTCTATAAACTATGGTAGCTGCTTACCATCAGGTGAGCTGTACGCTTGTTTACTGACCTAGTATTTAGCATAGCTAAAAGAGACTTAGATCAGAATTTTTTTTAATTTTTAGATACGCAACACCTGTTTCAAAAGCTCTGGCGAAAAACTAAGATTTGATTTAAATTTACGTATTAATTACACTAAACAGGTGGAATTTTCTTTACACCGAAATCATATTTTTTGTTGTTATGACAGACATATAAAATAATATTTCTCTTATAATTTATTTGGGACTCCACGCGAAAATGATATTATTAATGTTTCTGACAAAACTATGAATGGCTAATAACATTTCATTAATACGACATCGCCCTCAAAATATTTTTTCTAATTGAGGGCGGTTGTAGGCGTTCGTCCTGACAACAATGTTATTTATTGGCGGAGCGGCGCCGTAGGTGATTCTTATAATTTTACAGTTTTTTTGCGGGCCTCGACTTGAGGTCGGACTGATTGACGTGACCCCAGTGTCGGGACTGCGATAAGGCATATAGTCCAAGATCCCAGACCATCTAAACCTTTCTTATTTTCGTATGTATTAATTGTATAGAATAGTACGTTGTAGTATTAGTGTGTCAGTTAACGTATACCTACATACCGGCCAACCGTTATTAGTTCTATATTTTATATGTAATTTTTTTTTGTTTTAATCCTGAATGTTTAAAATTTTTAAAATAGCCAGATGGCTTAATTGTCTATAGCTCATGCTGTAAGTACATTTAAGAGGAATTATATGTATATTTAATACCTAGGCATATAAATTATTGTAATTTCTCAAACATGTAATTCTGTTGGTGGTTCTTATCAAATAAAAATAAATAAATAAACCGACGGCCAATTCTCAGATCATCAAGTAATAAGTATCATCCTTGCAAAATATTTTAGCAAATCCTTTTATTACGAGTAAAGTAAAACTTTAGCACTGTACATATTCTCACTAATCTGTATATATTTTGTACGTCAGAAAATGAGAAAGATCTGGGGACCTGGGCTCTTACACTACTACGTTCTTTAAAGTTTTTAAAGCTTTTAAAATACCGTTACTGTGGTTTCGGTTAGGTGTTTAAAAAAATTGTTGTATGAAAAAAGCTTGTATTATCTATACTTATTTTTGTAACTAAGGAATGTGTAAATGTGGTTAATATTAGTATAATATCGGCACGGATCTTGAGCGCTCGGCGTAGAGTGGGGATCCTTTTGCGCATCGTTCAGGATCGCAAATAAAAGAGAATAGTATTGTTGAGTACAAAAATATATAAAATGTAAAAGTATTTAGTACTCATTATACATCTACTCGTATGTCTATATTCATAAAATGTTGAAGTAAAGTTGAAGGTTCAAGATACACGTGTCGATAACTACACGGAGTAATAAATTATTATACAATAGGAACCCATAAACCTAAGTAAAAAAAAGTACAAGTAAGTTAGTTCAATTAGTTTCTGAGATTAGCGCATTTAAGCAAACAAATGAAATAACTTTTCAGCTTTATAGTACTTATACGTAGGTAGGTATCTCAGGTAGGTATAGATTAGTTTGAAGTTTATGTTTATTTTTTTTTTATTCATATTTAACATTTGCTGTGTGGTTACGGCACTAAAGAATGTAGCCACCCCCTCTCTTCCCGTGGGTGTCGTAAGAGGTGACTAAGGGATAACACAGTTCCACTACCACCTTGGAACTTAAAAAGACGATGGATGGCGGGATAACCATCCATGCTGGCTTTGAAATATACAGGCCAAAGACGGGCAGCAGCGTCTTCGGTGCGACAAAGCCAGCCCTGCGGTCACCAACCCGCCTGCCCAGCGTGGTGACTATGGGCAAAACACATGAGTTCGCGTCATAATGTCGGGCGCAAACTTGTGGAGGCCTATGTCCAACAGTGGACTGTGATAGGCTGTAGTGGTGGATATTTAACATTGTATGAATTAATAAATTACTAGGAAGCTATTTTCAAAACATTTTTCTCACACAATATGGCATACAATTACAATTATTGATTTTTGCTATTTCTGATTGTAGCTCGACATTGTAACGAAAACACACGGATCTTAAATCGTAATATAAACGCAACGTTATGCGATCACTACATATTGGTTGGATGTGTGGTGCTGGTGGATGACGATTTGATGTAAAGATGTGAAAAGTGACTGATGCCAACAGTCGAGAGTTTAATTCAGATTCGCTCTTATTATACATATATGTATACGTGCGTGGAATAATATTTTATAATGTTATTTATACAAAAAATATTGCTCTTGTGATTACTAAGTGTTATAAAATTGATGGCGATTCATTTTATTTGTAAGGAACCGCTAATATAGCTTTTTTTGAAGCTTCCAGTGATGTAATATATTAAAATTAATTTTGAATAAATCTTGACTTGGGGAGTAAGATGGTCAATGCGTGACGAAAGTGTTACGAAGAGTGTGATCGGGAGAAGTGAACGGAATTTGAGAGGGAGATATAATTATGTTAGATGGAGCTAAAGAAGTTTTACTTCAATCGTGGGGTCTAAAGCACACTCGTTTTTTATTCATGAAATTATCCCAATGCTTACTTTAGTGTAAATGTAAAACATATCCGAATGAAGTAAATATCAAAATTTGACAGTCACTAAAAATGTAAATAAACATTGATATGTTATTCAAATGGAATATTTATTTTCATCATAAGGTAAGTGTATTGTAAATAATTAAGATTAAATTCGAGAGCTATAAAGTGATCGATACAACTTTTTATATATGATTAATATCTTATGTACATATATGATAATATATGATAATATCTTATATGATATTTTATATATTTAAAGTTTTTAAATAAAAATGTTTTATTTTGCCGTATGTTTTTATACACATTTGTATGAAGCGTTGTAAGTGTAACTTGAAACTGAAGTAGCGTCGCTCATCGTTTCAAAAGTTTAAATAATAAACAAATCTGGAATAAAGAAATCATTAAATATGAGAAATATTTTTATATTCCTACTATTAGGGTTTACTACATAGGGCCTTCTTATGAATGCCAGTCCTTTGAAACGGATTACGTAAGTATTTACTACTCATACAAGCTTTTAAAAGAATTTTAAATTAAAATCAAAAACTGTGTTTAACAACATAGATTAAAAAATTTTTTTGTCTAAAAAACTTAAATAATGTAAACCACTGTATAGTGGTACGTATACGCGTCTTAACACCGACGGTCGCGGATTCTCGCTTAGACTGAATTTTGTATTTATAAAAATATTATTTCCGTTCTGAGTTCTTGATCTTATGATTCTTGTGGTGACCCCACCGTGCCTCGAAGAACACGTTAAGATGTCGGAGTCGGTCCCTATTGTAATAATTGATACTCATTGTAGGGAATATATGCGCCAACCCGCAGTGGAGCAGCGTGGTGGATTAAACTCGAGCCTTCTCTTATACGGAGAAAGAGTCCTATACCCAAAAGCGGAATGTTACAGACTAAACCAATGAACAAAATATAACTCGAATATGACAAATAACTCGGTGAAAAGTTTTTTTTAAAATTACCTACGTTTACATAGAGCTATGTAATAGGTACGTATTAGTAATTTCAAGTGGTTGTGACGTGTCTGATGACGTCACGCAAGTGTCGTCAATCGATGATTCAATTATTCATGATTCAATGACGTTGCTTGAAGATTAGTCTTCGTTTACGCTGTGCAAAAAGTAAAATACAGCAAGATCTGGCTATAACGCCGGCCAAGGTACCAGTGATATTACTTCGTACGTGCTTCGTACGTACTAAGTACTAACCGGAAGTCCTATACGAACTGAAAATGTAATTATTATTATTTTTTTAATTATGCAAAAGGTTTTATGTATACATATATAGGACCGTCAAAGCAAAATATATTTGAATGAATATATTTATTGAATGTGCACATTATGTCTTTCGCAATCCTTACACTTTGACTCCCCAGCTTCTAAGTGTTTTATGATAACAATCTTTTCCTCAATAAAGAAACTTTTTCGTTTTATAGAAACCATTTTTGTTTTTCCTTAAAATTGTTTAATCTAATAGGTACATCACTTACATCTTTAAAAAAAATTAAAAATAAGTATATAAGAACTATTAACAAAGTCAATAGCGTTTAATACAAAACAATAATTCGGGTAAGTGCGGCCACCCCAAACACGAAATCTCTTCAAAACAAGGGTGATTAAGATATCGCTTACACGCATGTGGTTTGTGTCGGGACTCAATCAATGTGCAAGGTTTTATTTGTTTTACCATCTAATATTACAGCCCGGAGTGGATAATTACTAGTATTGTTTGTCGTTTATTGATTTATTGGTTCCCACTGTTGGGCAAAGGATCTTCATATAGGAGAACATTCAGTTGGTGGATATATTCCCCCAGGTGTACATGATAACAACCGAGACTGACGGCTTTACGTGTTGTCCGAGGCACGATGGGGAGACCCACAAGGACGAAACAAGGAGGAAGGAAGGAGGAAATATTTGGATAAGTATAAATATTTGTTCCGAGTAGTAATCGAACTTATGACCGATGGCGTTTATGCGACTACACGCAACACTGGCTGCCACATAAGTTAACTGTCCAGTTGATGGTAAACGGTTACCTTAGACTACGGATGCTTGCAAAAGTCAATTTGCATGCAAGCCCATTGTCCGTATCAAAACAACAAATCCACAGAAGTACATACATACATACATACATATAATCACGCCTCTTTCCCGTAGAGGTAGGCAGAGACCACTTCTTTCCACTTGCTACGATCCTTACATACTTGTTTCGCTTCGTCCACTTTCATTATTCCTTTCATACATGCTCTTCGGTTTAGGGTACTCTTGACGTGGCCTTTTTTCAGGATCAATAATATCCTCAGAAGTTCACGTATAAAACAAAATCAAAACTTACTTTATTTAAGTATTTTTTAAAGTCACAATAGATAAATTAGCTTTCTCATAATAATTTCGTTAAATGCTACTTTCGTTAATCCTAAAACAATACCTATCATTGCATATTTCTTAGAAATCTTAGAAATAATTTTAATTTCCTAGAAGAATGATGCTTATAGAACAAACTACATTAAAACGCTGTAATGTACCTATATGTTATAAATAATCCAATTAAGTGGCAGTACAAATAAAATAGATCAAAAAATTATGATTTCTATTAAAATTAATAAATTGAGTCACGTTTCCAAATAAAAATCTCACTCATCCTCCCCTTCAGCAAAACCCAAGCTATGTCCGAGTCATCACAAGTATTAACTGGTTTATTAGTATTGATTACAGGAATTTGTAGCATGTAACAATAAATAACAATCAACTAATTTTAGGAATAGAAAAAAGCTTTACATAACCTCACTTAATTATAACGTTTTGTAAATAGTGAAACTTATTCTAATTTTTATGTTTTTTCAATTTGTGTCATCAAGATATATCTATTATTATTATGCAAGAGAATAACCTTTATTTTTATTTGGAACTATCTGTAATTCTGTACCCGACTACCCGCACTTTCTAATATCTCTATATATATAAAAATGAATCGCTAAATGTGTTGCTAAGCGCAAATCTCGAGAGTGGCTGAACCGATTTTGCTAATTCTTTTTTTATAATATTTCTTGAAGTGCGAGGATTGTTATTACGGAGAAAAAAATTTTAAAAATTGCCTGAAAAAGTCAAAAAAACAACACTTTTCTATATTCCCATACAAAAGATTCTTAATAATACTTAAAAGTCAATTTGAACTTTAATACCAATTGACTGTTAGGCGGTACGAACTTCGCCGGGTCAGCTAGTAATCTATAAAATAAAATAAAATATAATATAATCCAGCTTAACCTAAATCGTACGTTGAACGTTACGATTTCTGTACATTCCGAGTTTCAAGTTGTTTGGACATAATACGAGGGTTTTATTTCTGTAATCTCACTACCTCAACCTTACAGAAGATCACAGCTAAGTAATGCTGCTTTCAAGCAGTGTTGTTTTCCTGTGGTGAGTAAGGTGTTAGGTGACAAGAGCTCCTGGGAGATTAGGGGGTGTTGTAGGCTATTGTAATCGCTTAACATGAGGTGAGTCGTACGCTTGTTTGCCGACCTAGTTGTATAAAAAATAATAATCAAAGACTGTAGGTTGAGGTAATATTTACCGGATAATATATAAAATGTTACCTTTCTAAAACAACACATAAATAATTATGGACTCCTCGTTAATTAATTTAATTAAATACCGACGCGTTTTGAATTTCATTCTTTTTTCTATGAGAAATGTGCTGAACATATTAAGCATCCAATGGCATGGGTATTAGTGATTTTTTTTTTGTCAAAGTAATTTTCCTAAAATACTAGTAGTACGCCGTACCTACTCAATAGATAATAAATTAATGTGCGTTGGATAAACTACCTACAGATTGAAGTTGATACAAAATAGAAAATAATTATGTGATAACCTAACCTACCGCCATCTATTAAGCAATAGCAATAATAACATATATGCCATCTAGCGTTTACTAGATTAACTAATTAGTACCTACAGAGCTAATTTTGTTTTTAATTTTAAAAAAAATAACTACAAATATATAGGTAGTTACGAAAATAGCTCTTCTAAAATTCTTATATCTAGTATATTTTACTTTTATTGCTTTATATACATAACTAAGTTTGTACTATGTGAATCTATAATTAGGTACGTAATGCTTTTGTGCGACATCTAGTAATAGGTAGCTTAACTAACTCGTTATATAAAACGGTAACAGGTAGGTACTTACTCATTAGTTACAAGCGCCATCTGTTATGGCTATTAAGAATTTTAACAAATAATTTTTACAAACAATTTAACAATGATTTCATTAATAGATGGCGCTGTAAAAAAGTTTAAAACAAAATGCTAAACAAGAGGTGGATTATAATACAAAACAAAAGATAAATAAAGTTAACTGTACTAAAATATTTTTAAATCGTTGTGTTTAAGAAAAAAATAACAAATTAAATACTCGACGGTGCTCAGCGGAATAGATCCTTCGTCAGAGGATATCATGAGCATAACCATTATAATTATTGTGTTTGCTTGCAAACGAAAAAAAAGCGACTTCAATTACACAGACCAGTAATGCAACGATCACGATTCAGCCTGTAATATCCCACTGTTGGGCATAGGCCTCTTCCCCATGCAGCAGAAGGATCGGAGCTTAATCCACCACGCTGCTCCAATGCGGGTTGGCGGATGTAATGCAATGTAGGTAGACAAAAAGTAGTCATGTAAATAGGCATTATTAGAGATAATGATAAATCCAAATATAACTCGTTAGATCTCAATTAAATTTAAACAGGACCACATAACAAGCACTACTTTTTGATTAAATAAAAAAAAACATCGAAATCACTCCACAAGTAAAAAGCTATGTGGTAGCACTGTACTATTTATATGCCGCCACAAACACACATAAACAATACAGTCGAATTGAATTGAATCCGACAAATTAAAATTTTAAATTGAGCAAGGGATCTTTTTTCTAGGGGAACGTGATACACCTACAGAACTTCCCATTTTGAGAAACGCAGTTATTTTTTTTTTTTTTCGAAATGATAGTTGCTGTTGGCCCTACTGGCCTTTACAGCGTCACCGGTGAGAGGGGCCGGGTACATAGACAGTTTCCCTTCAAAACGCATAAATCTTTCGCCTTTTAACCCTTAATTAGGCGCATTAAGAAAATCACGCAATTAGTCGCATGGGGTCTCGAGTGACCCCAAACAAAAATTGAGAAAGGAGTGTGAGAAATAAATAAAACAAAGTTTGGATAATAAAAAATAATAAAGTTCTTTATTATCCTTAACTTTCATAGACACAAATATAACTCTGACTTAAAATTTAAACAAAAAATAACAAATTTTTAACTTCTCTTAAAACTACAGAGTTTTTGGCTTATCCGTTTAGCTTATTTAAAAAAAAATAATCAGACTCATTAGCAGATTCTTTTTATCTGCATCTGACGCAGTATACTCTAAAGTGTTGTTGACAAATTAATTTACAACACTTATAACATTTGATTGGCACTATTTTGTCGTTCTCCCTAGGACACCGTGAACAACGCCCGCGCTTAGCTGTTGACTGATGCACCGTCTCGTTCACATCATGTGCTTTACGAAGCTTTTTTTTTGTTGACGAATTAAGAGAACGATGCTTTAAGATGCTTTTAGTGACTTTCTACAAGTTCTGCTACTAATTTAAAAAAAATGCGTCTTGAATGTGTAATATTCTTATTAGCATACGATCTGTGTATGAAAAATGCGTTGATGCCACGTAACTTTAGAAGATGACAAAATATAGCTAGCTTCTTGTTCTTCTTCCAACATCATAACTAGCGCAAAGTTGGTCATTGGAATCGACACCGCTTTTAGCCACCGATGATTCAGGTATAACTTGACTATTTTCGAACTCTTCAATTTTACTATCAGAATCATGTGAACCATTAGTGTCGTTTACAAATTCGTCTTCCGAAGCAGAACTAGCAATATCTTGCTCAACTTGGGATACCTCCAGCCATTCCAATAACTGCCTATCATTAGCCACTTCAAAAATCAATAAACTGAAAATAAAAGGAAAAGTCTATGTAAATAAACATAAATATTGATAAATTAAATAACTGGTATAAAAATACACATATAATAACAAAAATAATTATCAATATACCGCTATAAACGAAATAAAAACATAAAAATAAAAACTTACCTCTGCCAAAAAAAATCACGTAAGTGGTCGCATGGGGTCAGCGCTCTAGAGTACAGCGGCAAGTGCATATGCGTAGATGTTCTGGAAGCAACTGATTTGCCTACCGTGAAGGAAGTTAGGAAGCTAGAGAGAGCGCGGGCTCGCTCTAATCTCTCAAAGTTATATATTTTTCAATTTGAAATGGCCGTGACCCCATGCGCCTAATTAAGGGTTAAACGCAGTTAGAAGTCAAACACCTTATATAGCTATGCTTCGATACCCACATCATCTATACTAATATAATAAAACTGAAGAGTTTGTTTGTTTGTTTGTTTGTTTGTTTGTTTGTTTGTTTGAACGCGCTAATCTCAGGATCTACCTACTGGTCCGATTTGAAAAATTCTTTCAGTGTTAGATAGCCCATTTATCGAGGAAGGCTATAGGCTATATATAATCACGCTAAGACCAATAGGAACGTAGCACCAATGAAGAATGTTTCAAAATCGGGTTTTTTTCCTTTTATTCCACGGGGACGAAGTCGCGCGCAGAAGCTAGTACCACATACAAGTATTGAAGTTATTTTAACGTTCATAATTATGACTAATGAGTAATGAGATCATAAAAGCAATCAAAAGACCATTAACAGCTTCTCATGTAAACTTCAATTATTGTTTGTTTCTGACAAACAAATCGAGTAAAACCTCTTTGCTGCGAGTACTCTTTTATTGTTCTACCGTTTTAATCGAACGCTAATCGAAGTGCTCTTCTTTTTACAAATAATCGATGTTTTCTTATGATTGAATCACTAATCGATTTGGTAATTGATTGATGTTCGCTTTGTGATGAGGTGTTCGCTTAGGGTTGCCAACCGTGCTACTAAAAATAAAAGCGTTAAAAAAATAGACTAAATTTGGAAACTATCTAATTATATTTCAATGTTGAAATTTTTTTAATAATGATGTTCGTTTCTTTATCTGTTTTGTAAATGTTACTCCTACTTTATTTTTTACACGTATTCGTAAGTCTTACCCAAAGAGTGTCAACGTAACTCTATAGGGGAGAGCGGGGCTGAAAGTGCCGATTTTGACAAATCTTTATATAATTCGGATAAAACAAGTACTATGTCTGAAAGTAGTGGTTCATCCTAAGCCAAATTTAGTGTACATTACGAATTTACCTACAGATTTTGCACGTTTCTTATACTTTTTAAGAAAAATTGATTTTTTTACATAGCGGCGGCAAGGCACTACCAACCCCACTGTGGGGCAAGTTGTGCCGTAGCTGAGGTCGGTTGTGCCGTTAAAAATGCTAGGTGTTTTACATGAATTAAAATAATTGTAGAATTTAAAAGACATCAATTTTATAATTATATGTTTATTCTTTATACTTTTTACTATAAATCAACAGTTTTTAAAGTTTAGTTGTTTATAACATAATTTATTTACTACACGTTGGCGCAACGGTGACAGCACTGGTTTATGGCTGTTGCGCTGGTGGTTGCGGGTTTGATCCCGGCACATGACAAACATTTGTCATGGCCATATAAATGTTTGCCGTGGTCTGGGTGTTTGTGCAGTCCTTGTGGGTCTCTCCACCGTGCCTCGGAGAGCACGTTAAGCCGTCGGTCCTGTTATCATTTGCATCTGATAGCGATCGTTACTCATAGTAGGGTATATATCCCAACCTGCATTGGAGCAGCTTGGTGGATTAAGCGCTGATCCTTCTCCTACCAGGGGAAAGAGGCCTATGCCCAGCAGTGGGATATTACAGGCTTAAGCGATGCGATGCGATGCGAATATATTATTGTATTAATAGTATAATAATATACTCATCACTTCAGCCTATCGCAGTCAACTACTTGACATAGACCTCCACAAGTTCCCCAAAGGTGTCCCCAAGTTGCCCATAGTCACCACGCTGGGCAGTCGGGTTGGTGACTGCATAGCTGGCTTTGTCGCACCGAAGACGCTGCTGCCCATCTTCGACCTGTGTATTTCTAAGGCATTAATTATAAGTTCCAATTTGGTAGTGGAACTGTGTCATCACAGGAAGAGAGGGGGTGGCTATATTCTTTACTGCCGTAGCCACACAACATAATTATGATACAGTACCATTCTTGTTCATCATCAGAACTGTCGTCATCTTGCAAAACTCTTCTCTTAGTGGGTTTCTTAGTCGATTTTTTTTTGTTTACCTTTTCCCTTTACTTTCTTTGTTGTTTCACTTTCTTTGTTCTTTTTTTTTTAGTAGCCTTTTCTTTGGCCAAGGCATTTTTCCCTGGAGTGTCCGTAAGAACAGCTGTCTTTCTTTTACGTTCTTCATTATGTCCAATTAATCGGAGAGGTGCTTTAGCTAGTGGTCTTATTAGCTCTGGTGCAAAAATTGCTGTATTTTTATCTCCTGTGTTGTTATTAGCTGATTTAGGAAGCTGCAGTAAGGGATAAGATTCTGAGAGCACTGACGTGTCTTTTGTAGTTGATTACCTGATGGTTCACTTGTACCTATAGTCAACACTGCAGTCGCTTCGCCCAGAAACATGCTGTAGTATTGAATGAGTAGTCTCAATCTCAACATTACTGCCCACATAGTTTGACTCATCAAGATATTCACGAGAACATAAGCAATATTGAAATAATAAAGGCTGCTTAGGGGTTGGTTGTGCCGCGGCACAATCAGCCCCACATTAACGGCACATTTTACCCCGTTTTTGAGAGTGTGATATTTTGTCTCACATATAAAAATCACTCTGCCCAAAGCATTAAAATTATGCTTCAGAATAAACTAGGATAAATAACAAACATTTTACTAAAACTCTTATGTTGAAAGCATCAAAAATGCTAGTGTACGACCAAAAAGTATCGAAACGAAAATATTTACTTTTGTGGTGCTGGAGGACCATCACATGCACTGCCACTCGGTCCGCGTCGCTGACAAAATTAAAATGGCAGCCGCGAGTGTCCGACTGTTAGACATTACGCGACACAATACGATCGTAAATCTATCTCTTTCTGTTTTCAAGATATTCGCGTCGGCACAACTTACCCCCGGCACTTCCAGCCCCGCTCTCCCCTACCTAATTAGGCAATGCCTCCATAGTTATCGTTAGAACAATTTTAAATTGCATTGAATTTCTTTTTATTATGTAGCATATTAATATGAAATCAAAATATATGAATGAATATAATTATGATTATCTTACAAGAAACTAATTTTATATTTAAAAAGCACACAAAATCCTCCATTAATCTTATATTTAATTCAACTCTTTGTTAGTGTATAGTAGGTATATTCTAAACCTTCTAAAAAGATTAGCAGCCCTATATTAAAACAGATCAAAGTGTTTAATTGATGCTTCTTATATGTACTACGATTACTTACATACGGATATCTGATTATGAATGAAACGAATTAAGCTTTTAATAATCGTTAATTAACTTTTTTACGGTGTGTTTATAGATCTTAGATTAAATTTAGACATTAAAAAGATTTTTTTAACAACTAATTCGGCAAATAAACGTACGGCTCAGCTGATGGTAAGCGATTACGGTAGTCTACAGACACCTGCAACACCAGAAGCAATGCAAGCGCTTTGCCGACCTTACCCCTGACTCCCTGAGCCTCTTCAGGAGCTCTGGTCACTCTGTTCACTACAGAACACGACATAACTTGAAATCAGTCTCAGTTATCAATCAAAATAAAATATATATAATATCTGTAATCGGTAAATTATTTTTCACTTAATTTTTTTTTCCTATTTTACACAAATTATACCTATAAGGTATCCAAGTCACTTATATCTAGTGAATATAGGTACCTACCTATACCTATGTCTGGTGAATTACTTGAATTATTATTTTATATTGATATTTATGGTAGATAAAACACTATTATTCTATTAGGAAAGTCTCAAATACTCACTG
Source organism: Melitaea athalia (assembly GCA_905220545.2). Lineage (NCBI taxonomy): Eukaryota > Metazoa > Arthropoda > Insecta > Lepidoptera > Nymphalidae > Melitaea > Melitaea athalia. The sequence goes on along the minus strand of HG992199.1, from coordinate 6,804,065 downwards.
ACTATATAAGTTTTTCGATTATTAAGTATTATTAGCTAAATTTCACGTACCTAAAGATGTTTATACCTACGTACCAATCTCATATATTAATTTATCTCACATCTTAAATTATTTAATTTTTTATTCATCTTCAAATTAATAAATTCTATATTATAAAGAAAAGTTCTATTTGTGTGAAAACACAAAAGAATGACACAAGAGTTTGTATATAATATGCAAACATTTGTAGTAAACTGTTTTAACCACTTATCCAGGATGAGAAGTGACGACAAAATTCACAAATTAATATTAAAAGACATACAAATTCAATTATAAATTATGAGAATAATAGCTCATAGTTATTGAAATGCCCTAAATTAATGATCAACGATACCGATATACAGAGCTGCGACCGCAAACACGCCACTTACGACCACTCAGCCTCTCGGCACCACTTATATAGGTACACCACAGATGATAACTCTCATAGACAGAAAAATAGATAAAAGTATTTTTAATAAAATTTAACTTGTCTGTGCTTGCGGGTCTCCCCACCGCGTCTCGGAGAGCACGTTAAGCTGTCGGTCACGACTGTTATCATAGACACCTGATAGCGATCCTTACTCATAGTAGAGAATATAGCCGCCAACCCGTAGTGGAGCAGCGTGACGGATTAAGCTCCGACCCTTCTCATACATGAACAAAGAGACCTATGTCCACCTGTGGGATGCTACAGGCTGAGTCGTAAAACTTAAATAACGTGTAGGGGAAATATGTACAAAATGACATATAGTTTTGTTTTTGTATTATAGGTAACTATTTATTGGTAGTTCACAGCACTTCCATAATTTACATCAATCATCTTTGGTCAATAAATTATCGAAACTAATAAACATTTTTAGCATAAAATCAACAGAAAAAAAACCAAAAAATATTTTACTGAGATCAATCAAAATCCATTTTGTCCATATGCATCAGACAAAATGACATATTGCTAATGGACAAAATGACATACATATAATAGCTACAAAATTATTGGCATAATTCGCAAATGAAACGTTTAGTTATTCTTAGAACATCAGCGCAAGATGCGTGAGCCCACAGCAAACATTGTAAGCATTGCAACCAGCCTTCTCCGGACTTAGATCATGAATAAAGGTCGTTACAGTAAATGTAAGCAAAGTCCTCTTCATCGTCATGAAAAATGTTAGGGAAATCTTCTTCCTCATCATTTTCTTCAAATAATTTATTGTTGACTTTGCGTTTTTTCTTTGTTGGGAGAGCTTTGGGCTCATTTTTAGATTTTAGTTCTAACATATTAGGAGTACAAGCCGACACCGACGAGCTCTGTCGAATTTTTGGTTTACGTTTCACTTGTCCACTAATAAAACATCCTTTAGGCATCGGAGATAGCACCTCAATAGAAACAGCAAGAGAAGAAGACGATGGACTTTCATTAGTAGCAGCAGCAGTGAAAACAACTTCTAGACTGGGGTTTGTTGTTGGGACCTGAGATGAATTTTCCTTCCTCAAGGCTCCATTGTTTTCTTTACATATCATATTATGGGACCATGGCTGAACGAGAGGTAACGCAGTAGCCACAGCAACCTGAGACGTATTTGGCACAGGAACTGATTCATCTGCTTGTTGTGAAGATTGTGTCAAAACCTGTTCAGACTCGACAGAGGTCATTACTGTTGCTAGCTGAGGAGACTGTTCACATCAGGATCACATCAGGTGGAAAGGTAGCTTTCCAACAACCAAGGCCTTTTGAATTTAATTCCAAAGTGTTATTAGTGCCTAAAACAACCCTTCAAAGAGTTGCTTGAGGAACACCAAAAGTTTATGAGGCCAATAACCAGCCCATTTTTTTTATTTCGAACTGCCTCGATGGCTTTCTTCATTGACTCTATACTCCAAGATTGCCTATCAGTCGTGCGTATAAACGCATGATTATAAAATCACGTGGCATTTTGGTACTCGTATCTGAAAAAAAATACATACCTGCATATAACACAAAAGCTATGTACAAAATGACATACCTATTCAGTGGCGGATTAAGGGCCCAGAGCGCCCTAGGCAATCACTTTATTGGCGCCCCTGTACCGGCCATAAATGGCCATCATAATACTATAATTTTTAACTAGTTGTTTTTGCAATTACGATGACGTTGTATCATCAAACTCTAGACTTTAGTAGACCAGGACCCTTGTACTTACGCTAATGCGCGAATTAAATATGACGTTATAACAGTGAAGAAATCAAAAGGGACGTCAGAACGAACATCGAAATTCATGATTCCTCTCTGCTCTGGGAAATAGGCCTTAATGTATATGTGTGTTGACAGATGATAGTGTGTTATGAATATATCACTAGAGAACGTCCCGCGATTTCACCCGCGTAGATCCCATTACCGTGGGAGTAGCGTAGCTTTCTACAGGTGAAAGAATTTTTGAAGTCGGTCTAGTAGTTTTTTACTTGAGTGGTAGAGCACAGCTGCACTGCAGCTCATAACTGGCCGGCTCGATCACGGAAGTACCACATCCTTGCAGAAGACTGGCGTAAAACAACGGGGTGAATAACCTCGTTTAAGGGTCACTTACTGACCAATGACCATAAAAACACAAAATGCTGACAGATCCAGGTGGAGCTTCGATCGCAATCTTAAAGAAAAGTTTTTGGCCGATATCTCGGAAACTATCCACTTTACATCATCTGAGGCATTACAGCCGCGGGTGGGCCTTAGCCTGGTCCAGCAAAGCTCTCCAGTCCGATCTGTTAGAGGCTTTTCTTCTCCAACCTGTTACTCCCAAGATCTTGATATCTTTTTCGACGCCGTCTAACCATCTGAGCTTGGCCCTGCCTCGACTTCTGCGGCCCTCCGGTCGGCCTTCTAAAAGGCGTTTGGGTACTCTGGCCTCATCCATTCGCAATACGTGTCCTGCCCAATGCAGGCGCCCGATCTTTATGGTCTTAATTACGTTTGGCTCATCGTACATTTGGTATAGCTCGTGGTTATAACGCGTTCGCCATCTCTCATTTTCCATCACAGGTCCGAAAATGCGTCTTAGTATTTTCCACTCAAATACCAACAAGGAGTTTTCGTCTTTTTTGCTCAGCACCCAACATTCGGAACCGTTGGTGAGTATGGGTCTTAATAAGGTTACTCCACTTTACGGCAAAAGTTATTCAGACCTTTTTGTAGAAAATAAACTTTCGCATCTTTTATTTCCTCTAAACTTTTTTGTAAAACTTACCGTTTACGATTTATGGCCCATTTAATGAACCCGTTTTTCATTTTTGGCCAATAACTCTTAAAATATTGGATTAATCAATAAAACGCATCTATCTATTTTTTAAGATCACTTTAAAAAACAGATGCGTTTCTCTACTACTTTTGTTTAAAACTTTTTTTCTAATGTCCATACTTTTTCTATACTAATATTATAAAGAGGTAAAGTTTATAACTTTGTTTGTATATACGGGGTAATCTTCGCAAATACTGATCCGATCATGAAAATTCTTTCGCTAACAGAAAGCTACACTATTCAGGAGTGACAAGATAAAAGGAAAAAGATAAAAATATATAAAGATTTTAAATCAGCAGGATTTGAACCTGCGCCCTCTGACGTGCCGTGTCAACAATTCAATCTAATCAAGAATTATTATTTGCCTTAGAAATTAATTGGTGATTTTAAAACATTTATATTTATCTGATTTGCTGAAAATAGTGTGAGTGTATTGGAACATATCAAATTTCACCGTACCCTTCTTATGCGAAATGGATTATAACGCCCAACGAAGTGGGCACGGGTCGGCTAGTTAGCTACATTTTTATACGTAGCTAAAATGTATCACAAAAAATGTACCTACCTACATTTAACTTTAACATGTTCTTTTAGATTTAAGCATTTTGAAGCTGTGTAGTCTTATGTTTATTATTTAGCACGAAAGTCCCCCGCCTTGATTGCGTTCCAAACGTTTAATGTTGGAATACCGGGCGTAAAGTCGAAAATTACAAGGTACGCATAGAGTATAATGGTACAAATTCAACAAACTAATTAAAAAATAATATCCCGATTATTTATGTATACATTTCCTTACCTGCAATAGTAAATAACTTTTTTATATTTTATTTTATTATATTTCGTACTACTAACTGCCGCGACACCCGTCGAGCGCCGGCGTTTCCACATTAAACATTTTATAACTCAAAAAGTATGGACATTAGGAAAAAAAGTTTTAAACAAAAGTTGTAGAAAAAGTGATCTTAAAAAATGGATAGATGCATTTTATTGATTATTTATTGGCCAAAAATGAAAAACGGATTCATTAAATGGGCCATAAATCGTAAACAGTAAGTTTTACAAAAAAGTTTACATGAAATAAAAGATGTGAAATTTTATTTTCTACAAAAAAGGTCTAAATAATTTTTCCCCTCAAGTGGATAGTTTCCGAAATATCGGCCAAAAACTTTTCTTTAATATTGCGATCGAAGCTCCACCTGGATCTGTCAGCATTTTGTGTTTTTATAGTCAGTAAGCGGCCGCAGCGCTGCTGCCGCGCGACTTTGTAAATCTATGTAAATAACAACGCGTGGTTGCCGCCTTTGGTTGCCGCGCTGCCGCCGCGCTGCTGTCGCGCTGTGTCGCTGCCACCGCGCGGCAAATTTGAAGGCGCCCTAAGTGACCCTTAACCTAAAAAAAATTGAAATTGGATCGGAAATTTAGTGCGAGGTTGACCAAAAAAAACGGCTTTATTTACTGGCCTACTCTCTTTAGGCAGGAAAAACTCCGCTCCCCACTGCAATTACTAACTGCCGTCGATACGCACATTCTTAAGGCTATGTCAATGTTGGGGTAAATTGTTTCAAGCTCTTTATTTCTCAGATGTTTTTCTCGATGTTTGTGCAATATAATCTATTAAAGATTTAGATTATAGATCAGCATTTAGTTCTTAATCGTCGATATGTTATTTTCTTTATTTATTTAAAAATTCCCGGCTCGCGCGCCTCTTGTAGCTACGCGCCCCTAGGCACATGCCTAGTTTGCCTTACGGATAATCCGCCCTTGTACCTATTCCATTTTGTCCGTTACATATGTATGTCGTTTTGTCCGTAGAGCGCTTTAAAACAATAAAATTTGTAAATAAATATACAAAGAGCTCTTTTTCTAAAAATAAGTTATTTAATTTGAAGATAAATGTTTGAGGAATGAAACAAATGCTACATAAATAGATACAATAGCAAAAACTTACCGTTGGAACAAAAACTTTGTTAATATGAAAAAAACTCGTAACGTGTGAATATCTGTCATCGGCCATGACACCAAGACGAATGAAATGGATGCGTTTAAAATTTGACAGGTTATAGACTCCCACTATGACCGCGTGGTGTCAATGTCAGTTTCGCGTTAAAGTCCGCCAAATTCAAAATAACCCACCTATGTCGTTTTGTACATATATGTCATTTTGTACATATTTTCCCTATATAGCTATTATGTACACACAGCTTAGCTCTTACGGGGACAAAGAGAAAAATTACAGGAAAATAAAACCATTTATAGAATGCAAGTTATTTTCAATACATTTATTTTAATTTGAAATACAAAAACTTCCAATTTTTTTTAAATACAAATAAAGTAAAAAAAAACACAAAACTATTTTGTCTAGAGCGCACGTTATTACATCTTTTTTTATTTTGTTTATTTATTTGTATACAATCGACAGCGCATACAATTTATACAGTACCTACAGTTTTTAGTTAAAAACACAAACACACACCATAAGACACAATACAATACTGTAGGAAATGAACTGTGAATGAACAACGTAAATTCAAAAACAACAATAACTCCACAATTTTATTCGCGCCGTGTCTACAGTGTTCATATCTCTACGGTGAACCACTTGCCCGGATCAGATAACCTCTCTGACCATCATCCACTAATAATATGAGCGATCATGAACAACGCTTTGTTTTGCGGTTCACTACTATTAACATCATACAATAAAATGAACGAATCAATTTATTTATACTTATATTATAAAGAGGAAATAACCGCTCTGGTTTAGTGGTGTGTGTTTGTTTGCGGGTTCGATTCCTGCTCGGGAGGATATTTGTATTTGTACAAATATGTCTTTCCAGTTTGGATGTCTGTCGTTGTCTCGGAGAGCAACGTTAAGCTGTCGGTCCCGGTTGTTGTCATAGGCTGATGATGATGAGACTGATAGCGATCGTTCCACCTAGTGGAGCAGTGAGATGGAACAGGCTGAATAGTATGGAACTATGGAACCTACCTAACTAATTGAATAGTTATACATAGTTTAATATTGATTTAAATCATACATAAATACTTATTTATTTAATATCTATCTTTTACATCAAAAACAGTTTTTAAAGTGAAACTTTTACCTATTACATCGTTTCAAACTTTTTCGTCTGTGTGTTGCATGTCGCGCGACGGTCAGCCGCGCGGTAAGATTGATAAAGCTATTTTTATACCCTTAATGGAATATTATTCCAAAAATGTTTAGTTAAATGTCTATAATGTGAAAATAAGTTTCATTTTTACCGTGGTTTCATAAAACCACACAATATTTTTTTTTTCATTTAGAATCTTGTAACTGTAATTGTTTAAAGATATTTAAACGGTTTCCTTATACCTATAAACTTCAAAAGTATTCTTTTTTCTTAAAAGCTAAATATAATGCTAGGTACTAAGTCGTACATGTTATTCCATAATAAGAGTAAAAGTCAACAGTCAACAAAAAATACACGTTTACAAGTTTTTTTTTAATTGAGCAGTTTTGAGTTTTAAAACTGTTATGGCTAATACATAATTGCTCCAATCCTCAACAATCCTAGGCCATAATAAGTCTAATTCTGCATAATATAAGAGATAATTTGCAGTAGTAAAACATTTAGAGACTGATAAATTATGTGGTAAAAATATTAATCAATTGACGAAGATTTTAGGTAGGTAAGAAAATTACCTTAACCAACCAATAAATAATTATAACAATAGGATTTGATATTGTTTAAAAGTATTCTGCTGTTGTTTATTACACCTAAATTTAATAAGTTTTTTTTAAATAACTTTTTTAATTTATATGTTTTTTTTTTCGTTTACTTTTTTTTGTACAATTAGGTCGGCAAACAAACGTAGGTTCGTCTCACCTGATGGTAAGCGATTACCGTAGCCTATAGACGCCTGTAACACCAGAAGCATCGTAAGCACGTTGCTGACCCTACCCCTAAACTTGACTAGCCAGTTGGCGCATTTTGTGGTGGCCCTGCTTTCTGCTCCGCGGCGTGTAGGTTCGATTCCCGCCTGAGTCTGTAATGTAGGCACTTCCCTAGTCGGGCTGCTCCAGATTTTAAGCAGGATATTTCCTCCTGTGCTCTACCTCAGTTAATAAAAGTGATAGGTAGGGATCCCTAGTACATTTTTTCACCTGATTAGTATCAAGCTAATTTTTTGGGAGTAGCTTCATTTTGATGAGACGAACAAAAAATTCCTCTTCGAAAACTCTCGATTGTGGTAGCTGACAGAGATAGCAGGGGGTAGAGCAGCAGTGAGCGTAGGACCGGGATAACGTACCACGCAATTTGTAGGACAATATTACTATTAAATTATATAGATATTAACTAACTAAAAGAAAAAAAAAAATCAGCTGGTTAGTAATAATTTTTGATGACTTTACGGGGTCATCAACTTGATGACCTCGTAAGGTCATCAAAAATTCCAGCTACTATCTCTGTTAGCTACCACAATCGAGAGTTTTCGAAGAGTAACTTTTTGTTCGCCTCATCAAAATGTAGCCACTCCCAAAAAATTAGCTTGATACTGATCAGGTGAAAAAAATGTACTAGGGATCCCTACCTATAAACTTTTAAGATTAATTTGGTTAGTTTTAGTCCAACTATCAAAGATTGACACCCCTGAACTTGTGCGTACGCAATATAATATCTAATAATATACCTACTTATAAGTAATTTAAAATGAATAAAAATAATATTTATTACACTGATTTTTAAATTAAAGCCAATTGTTATTACCTAATAAGTAGGGTAATTAATAATAGTTACTTGCATATATATATTTAAAAGTTTAGTGATTATAGGTATTAAGTATTCAAATTAATTTTTGTGTTTATTTGTAGAGTCATCCCTACAGACAAAATTCTATCAAACTATTAGGGATAAAATAGGGGCTAAGCAGGTAGGTACATACTAGATAGGTACCTACATATTTAATAGGTAGGTACCAATGGGCCTTACACCTGTAATTAACAAATATGAGACAAATACCTATGTTGTAACAAATCGGTACAAAAGCAAAATATTGAACTGTGAGCAAATAATTATGTAAAGCAATTAGCTTAATTTTTTATTATCTCAAATATCTTGAATTGAGATAGTTCGCTAAAATACTTACTACTTAATATAAGAAAATAAGTTACGCACTAACAAAACAATCTCAAAATATGTCTTAAATACTTTAAAAAATATTGAAACTTTCATCAATAACTTCCTTAGACTAAGTGCGAACACGATACTGGCTGACGTATTAAAAAGAAAATTTATGTTGACATTTCCACTCACCCACTTTTTTATTGGTCGACCGCAATCTCCTGCACCTGATTGGTGTATTTAAATTGAGAACTAATGACAGAAAGAGAGGGCATGATAAGGGCGAAGGCTGTATTTGGTAGGAGCGAAAGAGACAGATAGACACTTCTCGGATACTTACTGATAACGTAACGTGTTAACGGTGAACGCCCGGCAAGTTGGATTTGTATTATGTGATGTTTTAGAGTTGGCTGTACTGAGAATTGGTTCGCTAATTTTTTTTAATGAAAGAGGTTGAGGTTTTATTGCGATTGTCTTTAATATTACGAGTAAGACTTATTTTAGCTAGGTACCTATCTAAACATAAGACACACATTACATACACACATTAGTAGAACATTAGTAGGTAGGCTAATGTAACTTTATAACTTCATTTAAGAAATATTGTTAAATAACCTTCTTAATCAAACTTTAAAAAAAATAATCGCCGTATTAATTCTATAAGAGTTTGAAGCTTATTTCAACTTATATAGATAAACTTAATATTAGTTATTGTAGACTATCAAAATATTGACATAACAATAAAATATAAAAAAGTTATTAAACATGAAAAAAAAACATTAAATCTCGTTATTAGTCTAATTATGTTTGCTAATTATAAATGCTGGTATAAACCAAGGGTGAACAACCTGCGGCCCGCGGGCCGCTTGCGTTACCATGTTAAACATGTTTATGCAGCAAAACAGTGCCAAATTTCTCATTAAACATTTCAAGTAAATTCGTTTTTCTGTTCATTTCTTGTTTATTTTTATCTTACATTAAAATTTCTATATGAAATCTTGACTTTTTTTAATTTTATGAAATCTTTAATTTTATATTTTTTTATTCTAATATTTATTATAAAAATGTTTCGTAAATTATAATCTAATAAGAGTTAATCTATGTGCCCCTGATGATGATGGCCCATTGATTAAAATGGTTGCTCACCCTTGGTATAAACAAACAATTACCTGCGACACATTTTTATATTTTATTCAACAGTCAATACGCAGCGGGAGCACAATCCGCTTAAGATTGAAGCGATCAAATTGAATACACGTAAACATCTTCAAGAAAAACTCAACGATCCCCACTACTTACGCTACTTTAGAAGCTTTTTTTAAAAACGACCGCCCCAAAATATCGCTGTCTCTTTCTTTCTGACAGACCCATAGCGAGAAGTGTATAATTTCTGTCTCTCTCGGAGGCTTAGCGCTCGTCAAGCAGGCGGGCAATTCATCACCTAAAGTTTATTCGTTTGAGGAACGCTTTGCGGTAAGACGAGTTCGGACGCGCCGTGAAATATTGAAAATTTAATGTGTTCGAAATAAAAATAAAAAATGGAATCGAAATTTAAAAATTTCAAAAACTCCCTGTCTCTACAAGATTGTGAAAAAACAAACTTAACTTTAACGACCCCGTTCTCAATCAACGATATATTGACGAAGGAGAACGAAACGAAGTGCAATTTTGAAAATGGAATATTTTGTTCGAACGGTTTCGGCGGGAAGGCGAATTTTTTAAACAAACCGGCCAGCTACAAAGAGGATGATTATCAGAAAAAGGAGGATGTAGAAAAAAGTATCAAATACTACGATGATTGCAATTTCCGTGATTATGCAGATGATGGAGCTTTGGACATGTCGAGGAAGAACAGCTTTCCAGTCACAGAACTATCAGGTAAGCTTTGTTATTTACTAAATAATATTACTACATTATAATCGGCGATTGTGGGTTCGATCCCCGAACATGATAAAAATTTGTTTTGGCCATTCAGATGTTTACCATGGTCTGGGTGTTTGTGCAGTCCTTGTGGGTCTCCCCACCGTGCCTGGGAGAGCACGTTAAGCCGTCGGTCCTGGTTGTTATCATGTACACCTGATAGCGATCGTTACTCATTGTAGGGAATATATCCACCAACCAGCATTACAGCAGCCACCACGCTGGTGGATTAAGCTCTGATCCTTCTACTACATGGGAAAAGAGGCCTATGCCCAGCAGTGGGATATTACAGGCTGAATCGTGATCGTGATGTTAAAAAAATAAATGAAACGAAACCAGCTGTTATCGTGAGATAACAAAAAACTAGTTTGGATTTAACTATCATTAATTTAAAACTAGACTTGTGCCTTCCTTTATCTTTTTGCACTTAACTTTTTTCAGTTACTTAGTGTTTTTTTATAATTTTTAATATCTTAAAAGGTCGTTATCGAATGCAGTAAGTATTGCTTGTAATTAGAGCAATATATAGTCATTAAACAACTGTATATTATTTGATAATAATTGTGTATTACGTTAGCAACTTTTATTTAAACAAATACCTAAATAGTTATTAAGGTCTCACCAACTATAAAATGAAATAATTCCTATTTATAATATTAGTATATATAGCTAACCCTTAAAAAAACATAACATAATTGTTTAGTTAATATCTGGAGCTTAGAAGCAAAAACATACCATATATAAAACATATATATATAGATATCGTTTACAAGTAGAGCAAATAAAATTATCACCAAGAACCAAATGATATGAATGTTCACCAAACACATAATTATATCATAATATGTATATATCAATTATCTATCAGTAACAATACTAAACAAATATATATAATCTAGAATAGCGTACGATAAGAACAAGAAACATCTACACAAATAAATAAAATTGGAGTGTTCTGTTTGTAATATTACCTAATATAACCGCTTTTTACTAAATGCATACGGATTTATACACGGTAGGTACAGATACCAAAATATCATTTTTTACAATCTGTCTGTTTGTTCTGTCTAATCTCTGAAACGGCTAGACAGATTTTCAAGGGCGGATCCAGCTTTGGCGCCAGGGGGGGTCACATAGTCGTGGTCAAGTCACAAGAAGTTATAATTTAATTTTGATAATAATAATAGATACAGGTGAAAAGTAGGTATTTTATTAATTTATGTAAGTACTGCACTTAAAATTATCTATGTTGTAACAAAAATCTTGTTTAACAATTTTAATTAGTGGTCCGCCTAGGTCCTGGACCCAGCCCATTTTGATGGGACTTTCACTGGCAGATAGCTGATGTAATAAGGAGTAACTTAGGCTACTTTTATTTTAGAAATTTATTTATTTTATAACTCTGCGAACTTAAAAATAACTTTTAACTTAACTTTTTTGTTAAATTCCAAGAGGATGAAGTCGCGGGCAAAGCTAGTAAAAAATAAAATTAAGATCTACCAGTAGGTACCAAATATAAACTTCATAAGCCACGTACAGTAATCTATACATATAATAAAATGGTAGAAAAGTCAAAACTGTACATTGAATATTTTTTTAAAAGAATACTTGGGGTGTGATCTACAATCGATACTGAAGCCAAAAATATAGTTTTTAGAATTTTTGTCTGTTTGTCTGTTTGTCTGTATGTATGTCCGGGATAAACTCAAAAAGTACTGCATGGATTTACTTCAAATTTGGCACGAATATTGTTAAGAATTTGGGTCAGAACATAGGCTATATATTATCACGCTATCACCTACGGGGAACGAGCAGTGAACCTTTATTTCTTCAAATGTATGTCCGGGATAAACTCAAAAAGTACTGCATGGATTTACTTCAAATTTGGCACGAATATTGTTAAGAAGTCGGGTCAGAACATAGGCTATATATTATCACGCTATCACCTACGGGGAACGAGCAGTGAACGCACGTAGACGACGTCGCGGGCAGCAGCTAGTAATGACTATGGCAAGAGATGCGTACCTAATGTTTCAAAGTGCACAATTGTGTACTAGAGTACTGTAATCAAACAAAATAAATCATAAATTTTTAACTGTATTAAGAAAATGAGGGTGTTATCATAATATTATTTTACTTGTTTTTGTTTTTTATAGTAAGCTGGCGCTTGTTATGTGGTCCAATTTAAAATTCATCGAGATCTGACGAGTGCTTTCTGAGCTATCTCTAATAGTGTGTAGATACTTAATTCATTATTTTTTTAACCGACTTTTTTGGAAAAAAAAGGAGGACGTTCTCAATTCGAATGTTTTTATTTTTTTATTCGTTATGGATGTTACCTCAGAACTAGGGAATGCAATCCCGCGGATCCGCAATCCCGCAAATGCGGGATCCCGCATAAAATTAGCGGGATTACAAATGCGGGATTACACCTGCGGGATCCGCAAGATTTGCAAGATTTTATTTTTTCCAGCCTGAATTCGCATAACAATGTGTACGGCACGAAAAGTGTTGGATTTCGTAGTATAATTATGCTATTTGTACCATTATTTCATGACTTGTAGTATGTAGTTTCGTAAAGCAAGGATACTACGCGCGAAAATACCATAATTATACCTTCAGGTCGATTGACTTCATTTATTGGTCGAATCATTTTGTTTTTATTGTTTACCCTTCAATATAAAGAAATTATTTATCAGGCAAAAACCAAACAGTCGTCAAGAAGCTTCGGTGAATCTCTATGTAATGAATTTTACCAAGTAATTTGTATACTGGTGTACGTAGTATACAAATTACTTGGTTTTTTACTGTCTATCGGTCGTTTGACAAAGTAGGATGGATGTATTTTATGTATGAGTGAGAGTGAAACAATGATATGATAGGGCACAGCAGGAAATTGACTGCTCAAATATGGAGCAGCCCGACTGGTACCTCGACCTTACAGAAGATCACAGCTAAATAATACTGCTTTCAAACAGTGTTGTGTTCGTCGACCAGAGCTCCTGGAGGGAATTGGGTATAAGGTCGACGACGCGCTTGTGATGCTTCTGTTGTTGCAGACGTCTATAAGCTACGGTAATTGCTTACCATCAGGTGAGCAGTACGCTTGTTTGTCTACCTAGTTATATATTTAAAAAAAAGTACCTACAAATCAATCAATTTTAGATTAGCGCAAGTCGGCAGTCGGTACTCGAAAGGACAGTTTTCGCTTTTTTTATCAAAAAATCGACGAAAAACGAAACGTAGTATAATTTTTTTTTTACACTTTAATTCAAATAAAATAATTTAGTTTTTGTCATTATTTCTGATCAAAATATAATTATACTATTTGTTTCTTCTAAGTAAATTATATTGATTCATTTAATGACTTCGAAAATAATTTTGTGGACTAATAATTCTAAAATATTGTACAATCCTGCAAATCTTGCGGATCCGCGGGATTAATGGTCTCAATCTTGCGGATTTGCGGATTGTCTTTTGGGTGCTGGATTGCATTCCCTACTCAGAACTTTTGACTGGGTGGACCGATTTCGATGTTTTTTTTTAATCGAAAGGTAGGTAGTGCTTGTCATATAGTCTAATTTAAATTTAATTGAGATCTAACAAGTACTTTTTGAGTTATATCTGATAATGCGTATAACTTGACTATTTTTCGTTCGTCGACCCACTTTGTTTTATACCGCATAACTTTTCACTGGGTATACCGATTTTGATGATTCTTGTTTTAATCGAAAGCTGATGATTTTTTTGTAGTCCCATTTAAATTTGATTGATATCTAAAAACTTTTTTTAAGTAATCTTTTACAACAATTTATTTGACTATTTTTCTGTTTACTTATGTTGCATTACTTGTCGATGAATAATATCTGTAACAGATACCTACAAGTAAAAAATTCACGTGTTATTTTTTCACGAAGTAATGGCAAATTAAGCTATATCAAAGCACCTTTTATAACAATGGGAATCTAATGGTGTCACATTGCGATATCTCCTTGCACTTGAATAATCCATTACTGTAAGTGATTCTTTAACACAAAGTGAACTTCGCAAAAATAATTAGGTACATGTACCTACCTATATAATTGTAGTTTCATTTCATCGACTTATAAAATGAGTGTCATTATTATGAATGAAATGAGTCCGATATTATATTTCATATTTTTCAGTACAAAATATTAGTAATTGTTTAAGTCAAATATAGTTCTTGTTAGCACTTAGCAGATAGTATATTAGTAGTGGTGGTTAATATAGCGTATAGCATAAAAGTATAGCATGCTAAATGTTTATAGCAAGCATTTGCTATACCGACTATGACTTCGCGCTAAATTTATAACGTCTCAAACGCTAAATGTACACAGCTCGCTGCAGCGAGGCTAGAGCGGGATAACATTACTTTTTAGTGTTTTCGAACTTTTACGTATGAACATACTACTCACGGAAAAAAACTGTCATTACCAATTTTTATTTTTATTATAAATCAATGTACGAATAAAATTTCCCTAATACAGTGACCAATAAAATAAACATCATAACACTTTAAGATGCTACAAAAATAACTTATAAATTAAAAATTCAATTTCAATACCTCACCTATCGATAGTGGCAGATTTTTATCACAAACAACACAATAATATTTACACTTAATACTTTTTATACACATTACCACTTATTATTATTTAACACATATTTACACTTATTATTATTTATTATTTAATCACTGTCGCTGTCGCTGCAAAATCAAATCACACTTAATACTAACACAAAAAAAAACAACAAAATTAATACTAACACTAGTTAAAACAATTAAAACTAAATAAAACAAACTGAATACTATAACACTAATAAACTAATTACTAATACTAATAATAAAAATTAACAACAATAAAAACGAAAACTTTTGTAGCCGATAGTGCTCAAGACAGAGATAGTGGCACGAATACTAACGTGTGACTGAGACAGATTACCGTATACCGAGCATTTCCGAATAAGCACGAAGCTGTATGAAGTAAGCAAGAAGGGATGTGCAATACGCGCGCCTGAGGGTGTTGTTTAATCGATTTTTATTGAAATCGATTAAAATTAAGTCATAAAAATACTATACACACACATTTTAAATTTTACACACACACATTTGAATTTTACATATTTTAAATTTTGAAAAATGGCTATGACTATCAAGGAGCTTTGGCTACCCCTGCTATAGATACATGACTTAGTTTGTAATTTAGGCTATCTAATACAACTCGATTAAAATTAAGTCATAAAAATACATTTATTTTTAATTTTAACAGGTTTTAAATTTTCTCAAATAGTTGTTACTTAAGTAGTCGTTAATAGATAACTGATATTCAAGTAAATCGTGTCTTTCAACTGAGAAAATTTAATTTTTGTAGTTTTTTTTTATTAATGTCGAAATCTCGTTTATTAACGACAAAATAACTATATTTGTAAATCTAATAATATCTTATATCGTTTAATATCTTATATAAACAAAAATCAATAAATCCTAAATAAAACTAATCGATTGCGCAATTCGGTTGAATAAAGGATCGATTGTGTTTACATATGGTTAACAATGAATAAATAAATTAAAAATATTTTATATGCTATAAAGATAGCATATAAAATAGCATGCTAAAAAAATTTAGCATTTAGTCTATAGCATGTTTTTAGTTTATAGCAGATTTGAACATCACAGTATATTAGTAAGAATAAAAATAGGTATGAAAAAAGTAATAAAATTAGGTATCTATAGTAATAATTACGTCTTCGAATGTCTATAAATTTATATTATATTGAAAAACAATCGTAAATCTCTATCCCATGACAATTTGAGCTACTACGATAAGTATCTACTAAAGACGGCGATCAGTCAAATCATTATTATTTTTTGTAAAAAGAAAGTGTAATAAACTTTAACATATAACTTTTCATTAAAAAATAAATTAAAATAAAAAATTTCAAATGACAATACACATAATAATGGCTCTGTCGTGTCATTCGACTACTAACTTTTTTTTTTATAATATGCAGCAGTGGGCGTAGGACCGAGATAACGTACCACGCAATTTGTAGGACAATATTACTATTAAATTATATAGATATTAACTAACTAAAAAAAAAAACAGAAAAAAAATTAATTTTTGATGACCTTACGAGGTCATCAACTAGCAAAAAAAATCAGAAAAAAAATTAATTTTTGATGACCGGCTGATTTTTTTTTCTTTTAGTTAGTGATTATCTATATAATTTAAAAGTAATAATGTCCTACAAATTGCGTGGTACGTTATCCCGGTCCTACGCTCACTGCTGCTCTACCCCCTACTATCTCTGTTAGCTACCACAATCGAGAGTTTTCGAAGAGGAATTTTTTGTTCGCCTCATCAAAATGTAGCCACTCCCAAAAAATTAGCTTGATACTGATCAGGTGAAAAAAATGTACTAGGGATCCCTACCTATCAATATTACTTTAAAAAAAAAAAACGAAAGAACTCGTTCCAAATTCAAATCGTCAACAGACAATACATGATAATGGCTCGGTCACACTGGTGTCATTTGGCGACGTCCCTCCATTCACTACAACGCCTCATCAGTGTAAGTGACGCTTAAATGCTAAGCGTTGCGCACTATTAAGTAATTACTAGTTAGCGACACGTGTCGCGTGTATTAACTCCGAAATTGTGTTCTATTGTTTAAATATCGATTTTGTAGCTTTTTTAAAATAGATTTCAAGCTAAGGATGCCAGAATGTTATAGCATCATTACATGAAGATTAAAAAAAAAACTATTAACGCTTTATAGCTATTTTGTTATACGATTGTCAAGGTAAAGTTGACCGAAAATTGTAAAATTACATACAGTTAAATAAAAAACTTCAATAGTTTTTGTATGATGCGAACAACGGTTTTTGTTATGATTTGTAACTTAAATATTACTAAATATTTTCTAAAAGAATTGAAATGAAAATCGAAAGTCATTACAAACTGAACTCGTTAATTTGAACTAAACGCATTTTAATTTTGTTTTTGTTAGAATTCCTCAAATAAGTATATCACAATATTAATACATTTATGAAACATTTGGTTGGACCATAAATATCAAAAGCTGTAACAAAAGGCACGCGAAAATACTGTTAGTTTGTTCGTATTTTCTCTAATGTCGACAATTTGCGTAATGGATCCATTGTGGAGGTGTCTTTATACGCCAATGGCGTGACACAATAATTGTGTATTAATTCTTTCACTTCCGTGAACGCAACTAAATAATTTTTTTTTTTAAATAGGCGTATATTTGAATGTCAAAAGTAACATTGAAGATGAAAAGGTAATACAAACGAGTCGATATAATTATAGTAGGTACTACAAATAATTACATAGTAGGTATAAAACAAAGTCGCTTCCCGCTGTCTGTGTGCTTAGATCTTTAAAACTACCCAACGGATTTTGATGCGGTTTTCTTTAGTAAATAGAGTGATTCCAGAGAAAGGTTTATAATACATTCATAATATAGTAGAGGAACACTGATAGTTTTTGAAACCGTGCGAAGCCGGGACGAGTCGCTAGTACACACATAATTTTAAAAATCAGAGTATTTTATATATGTACTTCTAATATTAATTTATTTCTATTTATTCGTTGGACCGACGATCTTCGTAAGATTGCCGGTGTAGGCTGGATGAGGATTGCGGAAAACCGGGATGTCTGGCGCGAACTTGGGGAGGCCTATGTCCAGCAGTGGACTGCAATAGGCTGAACTGACTGACTGACTGACTTCTAATATATTGTTTCATAAGTTGATAGTAGGTATATACCTAAATTAGACAAATATCACTCACTTAAGCCTTGTTCTTTATTACAAGCTTTTATTTAACTTGCAATGTATGTATGTATGTATGTATGTAACTTTAATGAATGTTTGTTCGGGTGAAATCTTGCAACTCAATTTTGAGGCAGATATCTTCAACCAATTGAGCTGAAATTTTGTATACAGGTTCAATTTGGATGACAATGCATGGTTTGTATGTATGCATGTATGTATGTATGTTTGTTCGGGTCAAATCTTGCAACTCAATTTCGAAGCAACCAGTTGAGCTGAAATTTTGTATGCAGGTTCAATTTGGATGACAATGCATGGTTAACTTTGTGACGTCATTCTAAATCCAATATGGCAGCATATCCAAGAGTGCAGCCTAGTTATTCTTAGTGCACTTCTACTATGGGTATCAAATGAAAGGGCTTGCTAAGAATAATTCGAATATAGGACGTGATAACCGACTAAAAAGTCAAAAATAAATTATAAGTAAAAAACCTTTTTAAAAAAAAGCTTTTATTTGAATGTGCTAAAACGAATAAAATAAATTTTTACTTTAAAATTTTTACTATCTACTTATAAAGTCATTACACATAATCTATATGATATAAAAGCTTGTCGCGAGATTTGCTTGTAAACAAGTAAATTAAATAAATTGATGTGATTGATTTTAACTAAAATTTTCAAACTAAGGAAATACGAGTACTCATATCTCGCGACAAGCTTTTCTATCATAAAGATTATGTGTAATGACTTTATAAGTACATAGATAGTAAAAGTTTTAAAGTAAAAATTTATTTTATTCGTTTTAGCACATTCAAATAAAAGCTTTTTTTTAAAAAGGTTTTTTACTTATAATTTATTTGTAATACTCTACATGTAAATTATCTATATTTATCCACAGTAAATTAATAAATTAACTGTTATAGACATATTAGTATTAAGAAAAAGAATTCAGGTCATTCAACAAACATATCTTCATATAAATATAAAAATATAACACTCAATACTTGTTCCAGATGACTACGACTCAAGATCATCAAATACGGGTTCTCCGGTACGTCGGGCGAACTCTTCACCCAACTCAGAGATTAGCTACAAACCCTTTAACCTCCACTATGACAGGAAGTGCTCAACCCCACCACCTGACCATCGTATCATGCACTCCCCAAACTACACACCCATCGAATACTCGCAGACCAACGGCAGGAAGAAGCGATCGAGAGCCGCCTTCTCCCACGCGCAAGTCTACGAATTAGAACGACGTTTCAGCCAACAGAGATACCTATCTGGCCCAGAAAGGGCAGACTTAGCTGTAAGCCTCAAGCTCACTGAGACGCAAGTCAAAATATGGTTCCAGAATCGACGGTATAAAACGAAGCGAAAACAATTACAAATGCAGGAAAGTGGTATGCTAGCTGCGGCCGCTGCGGCTGCGAATCACGCGAGAAAAGTTGCAGTAAAAGTCCTAGTCAATAACAATGGGCAACCAAGTTTACCAGATTTAAAGTACCAGGCGCCCATAATTGGTAAGGCGTTAAACCCAGCGCTGTTCGCGCCACCGAATCTCCTAGAAGGCTCGCCGATATTAAAGCACTTCGCTGGTGTTTACGGAGTCGACTTCGCTAAGAATCCAGAATACAAAGCGCTTTTACAGGAATCGTACAACCAAGCGGTGTTACAATCTCTATATGGTCCGCATTTAGGTGTCAACTATCCTAATATCCCATTATCTTATATGTATTATCCCGGTCATCCCGCTTTTGGCATGCCGATCCCTTGTGAGGCGGATAGGAGTCATGAAACGTGTGTTGATACTAAGGAGTTTGGTGAGAGTTCGATGAAGGATGAGAGACTTACCGATAAGAGTAGACCCCAAGTTGATGTGAATGAAAATAGCAATGAAAGTATGGCTAGCAATATCGAAATAGAGAATTGACTTCAAAAAGTGAAGAATAAGAAAACAAAATATCGTCCTAAGTAGTACTTAACAAAGAAACACACGAAGCACTTGATATTTCTGTTGTTGATTAGGCAAAAATTTGTTTCAACGTTTAAAATAATTATATATTTGAAATTGGAATATAACTGAGTATTTTTCGTTACAAAACTGTTAACTCAAATTTATTATCTTTTATACCTACAGCATTTACATAAGATAACCAAAGACGTATAAAAGATACTTCTTTTCAAACCAAAGATTGTAAAAGAAACCAAAGAGTTTTATTAAGATTACTTTTAGTGTTATTGTTAATTTTAATTAATTGTAAATAATGTTTTATCGTTTCTAAGATGTTACTTGTAGCTGTCACTTTGTAAATAGTACAAATATAGTAGATACCAAAGTTTAATAAAGGAAATGTCGTTAATTATTTCATGTTTTCTTTTAAATATCCTCTTTATTTGTTAATACAAAAATCCAATATTATACTCACACTAATACTATCAACAAATAAAATATATTGACGTCATAGTTAATTTAAATTATTAATTAATTCGTTTGATTTAATGACATTATTAGAGTCACAAGAGTACCTACAGAATATTTGAGTAATATCATGTTATATGGAGAAGCTTATAAAAAAAAATTATAACTCGTTTTTTATTAATTCATCACAAAAAGCAAACAAAAATGGTGATCACGATCACGATTCAGCCTGTAATATCCCACTGTTGGGCATAGGCCTCTTCCCCATGTTGGACAAGGATCGGGGCTTAATCCACCACGTTGCTCCAATGCGGGTTGGCGGATACAAAAACAAAAATGGTGACAGATTTACAAAGGTTAAGGTTTGGTGGTCTTAACGTTCACTTTTAATTATTTTCTACCTGTCAAAACTGAAACGATCTACAAAATTAATTAATAGTTCACCTTTTATTTGTATTACAAAGAAAAATAAACATGTTTATTTATTTTTTACTTTGTTATCAATAAACTGAAACAACTGTACTTTTACTGAAATCTGTAGATACCATTAAAATAAAACATTGCCTATTGTTTCAATAAGCCATAACAATTTATTATACTTAAACTACTCAAGCCTTGAAAGTACTTACAAGTACAGTTAAGTCTTGTATAAATGTGTACAATAATTATTTATTTTTTCTTATATCTTATAACATACCTACACATACGATCGTCTGTTCCTATGGCAAGCAACTAAATTCTTGTGATATAGGTAACAGCCGGCTGTCATAGCTATTTTATTTTTATTTTTTTTTTGTAAATATACAGAAATAATCTAAATATATAATTACAAAAATTATACCCTGACTCAGGCGGGAATCTAACCCGCGACCCGCGGAGCAGAAAGCAGGACAGTTTGTCACTACACACTGCGCCAACAGGCTAGTCTAATTATTACAATTATCTTTTATAGGTAAATCAAAAAACTCTGTTTTAACGCGACTCTCCAAATAAAAGTACAATACTTTTTCTATATTTAACTTGCATATTTATCACGGCAACACTGGAGCTAAATCTGAAAACTTCAAAAGTTAAGTAAATTAAAGTTAGCACCCTCAAAGAGTGAAGAGTAAATCAGTAATTGCGACGGCCCTCAAGTCCTGGGGAAAGTGAAGAATTCTCGCAAAATCACCACCTTGCAAATTGCATGTGCGAACTTAAGAAAATTGTGGAATGGCCTTTTATGAGTATTTATTTGTAGCGTAACGAAATATTCTTATAATCCATTTATATTCATTGATGGAAATTTTATTATTTTGTGTATTATCTTATCATATATTGTTTTATTGTACTAACTTTTCTTGAATATTATTAAAAAAAAATTCATATAACAATTTAATGTATAATGATTAATCTTTATTTATTCCTTTGTAATTGAATCGACTTGTTTATGTTATATCATTAGGACTGACTGTAGAGCTTATTTAGTTAATTGCTTAAAAGCAAACCAACGTCATAAAAAGTAGCGCATTAATTTTATCCTTTCGATTAAAAGAGTCCGTTTATTTACAAAGATAATAAG
Organism: Melitaea athalia; assembly: GCA_905220545.2. Taxonomy (NCBI): domain Eukaryota; kingdom Metazoa; phylum Arthropoda; class Insecta; order Lepidoptera; family Nymphalidae; genus Melitaea; species Melitaea athalia. The sequence continues at coordinate 6,781,955 of HG992199.1, read as the reverse complement.
GACATGACGGTGACGTTCATTACTATGTAACAATTTAAGTATATAATATAGATACGTATATATAAAAATAGAACTGAATTAATATGTAATCTGTTTTATTTTGGATTGTTCTTATTTAGTATAAATATGTTTAGCGTACCTACCTTTATAGACCTCATTGTACTTATTTTGTTATAAATTTATATATAAATAATAGTTACACTATAAATAATACAGTATTTATAAAAGTAACAGACGACAATTTTATAATTTTTAAAATGATTGTAAAGAAAGGAATACACCACAAGTTAGCACCTATACGATATTATTATATATAATAAATTCACACAATAAACTTATATATTATGAAGATTTATTCACACATTGCCAGTCCGCTCCTACACAAATCGTCCATGTTCTTAGATTATCATATGAATACGTCGTAAGGCGACATTATGAAAATTCCGAGCTGCGACTTCCGCCCGAAGAATTTTCTAAGACTCGTCCTCGAATGACGCTTCCCTTGCACTTTGATCGTTACATCAAATTGCTCTTTTTACTTCGAATGCAATATTTTTTGCTTTTGATTACGTTGGATGAAATTTGCATGTACCTACATAATTTGAATGTGTGTTTGTTTTAACCATATGACTATGATTATCAATAAAATAATTCTAAAATAGTAATGCAGATATCTGTAGTTATAATTTCGCAATTTAAAGGTAGAAAAGTATTGCTACACAGTTTGATCTATTTGTAATTATATATTGCTAATGATAATAAGTTCATAAAGTCAGGTAAATGCGAATTTAAAAAAATAAAATAAAGATATAAAGTAGGTATGTACATCTACAAATAATAAAACCGTATCGAAGTTCGTCAAACTCTATCTAACAAAAGAAAAAAGTGTTTATCCGATTATAACCGATCTCTACCAATAGAATTACAAATTAATTATTTAAAAAATGCTTACCTACATTGAGAAACGTCACGAGAGATACTTCTTACCAGGTCTATTTTTTACATTCAAATCATTACCATTCATTCAATCAAAGTTCGTAAAATAATGTTCACTTCCTTTAACTTAAGGAGAAATTAGTCGACAATTACAGATATCGTGTACTAAGCAGTAAACAGTCACTGCATTACCGCTCATCCTTATGGCGAGGGATGGACCAACTAGCACATCGATGTCGATTAAATTTCTATAAATTTATCTGATTTCCGAGGAGATAATTTTAGTTGTTCCCTTTTTAAATGTTTACGTTAGTACTAATTTTCTTAAAAGTATCATATTGTTATTGCAGCTTATATTTTTACTACATTGCTTATGTACTTACACGTATACCTGCGACGACACGTTGGCTCAGTATTGCAGTTGTGTCTTTCTTGGCCCCTGACGCAGAATCAACACCATCGTGGCTGGACCGCTGGCCGGGGTCGTTTGGTAGGTATAATTACCATTTGTTTTTAGTTATTTCATAGTTTTATGATAAATAAAAACTGAAACTGGTTAATTTACAGATGGTATAACAGTAGGTAGTACAATAGAGCAGTCGATTACTGAAATTTTCTTGTGGAAAAAAGCCATTAAGGATATTTGAACAAGTCCTTTTTCAAAATTTGGAACTACATAACTTAGAAAAGACTGAACTGATTGGAATTGACTGGAACAGTATTTGATAAAAAAAGGTAAAATAAACTATCGACTTTTCGGAGAGCCGCTAACCTATCTATCCTGGTTGTTATCATATATACCTGATAGTGATTGTTACTCATAGTGGAGAATATGTCCTCCAAACGGCAGTGGAGCAGCGTGGTAGATTAAACTCTGATCCTGCTCCTACATGGAAAGGCCTTGCCCAGTAATCGGGTGTTACAGGCTTAAGCGTAAGCGTAAGTAAAAAAAGTGTGTGTGCGCAATTCACAAACAGCAGAGGTGAAACTTCTGAAAAGTAGCCTACGAGAGACTTTTTTCACCGAGAATATAAAGTAATATACGTATGTCTATCTCGTTCGCTCCTATAGGTACATGTGTTTGTTTCTTTATCGTGACGCATTTTCGCTTCATCGAGTTTCAAATAAAAACTATCTTTCAAAGTTTTACTTTAAAAAACCTGTAAATTCAAGTATCGATATTAAAATAGCTCCTCCCTAACCCGAGAGCACTACATTAACAAGCGGTGCATCAAGTTACGGAGCACGTGCGCCGGAAATGTCGTCAGGTAAACAAATACGCATCACTACGGATGGGTTAACAGCGGTAACTGTCTCATTCGTACAGCACTAATTTAGAGTGATTCCTTAATATACTCTATTTATAATATTTTTTTGAATTGAGAGTATTTAATGTTTATAGGTATATACCTACCTACAATGTTAAATACTCTCTATAATATATATAGGAAAATATTTTTATATACCTACATTTGAATTTTATTAACTCAGTGGACAGAAAAGAAGAAATAATCCATAAATAATTACTTGCCTGGTTAAAATGCTTACATTATAATGCTACAGAGAATCTTTTAATAACAGTTAAATAATAATCATAAACTGACGTGATAAACACAGACATACATACATACACACACACAAACACACAAACACACACACACACAAACACACCCAAATACATACACTCACACAAGCACGTACACATGGTAGGAAATAGTGAAAAACTAAACACACATGGCACATGTTTTCCACTTAAATGTTAATTTTAGTATTAAATTAGATAATATTAGTTCTTTTTGTATATTTTGATCTAATGTTTGTTATTGGGCATAAGTTGTTGGAACATGTAATTAAGGGGAGGATACTGGCTTCTGCAACACAGCACTGCTAGTGCAGGAGTCAGGGTATTCTATTTATTGTTTTGTACTATGATTGTGTCCAATAAAGATTATTATTATTACAACAAAAACAAAAAATGTCAAAAGAAGAATAAGGTAAGTATTCTTCATTGTAACTAAAACATTAATGCATGAAGGCTAATGATAATAAACTATTTCAAGAAGCACATAGATTTATACATAGCAGTTATATATAGTAGGTACCAACTTGGAAAATAATTGTATGTGAACTTATTATAACAGTGTAAATAACAAGTAAGTGTTCTAAAAAGACATGTAGGTATATAGATTATACATCGATTCGCTTCATCGTATAATACGAGTACCTACTTATCTATCTCCATTCTACGTTCGGCGTACCTAAGTATTTATGTACAGTTGTGGTATTTAAACTATACTATAAAATATTATAAAGCTGCAAAGTTTGTTTGTTTATTTGTTTGTTTGCACTCGCTAATATCAGAAACTGCTGGTTCGAATTGTTTTTTTTTCCTGTTGGAACATTTACCGGGGAAGGCTATTTATTCCTCAAATTAACGCGTGTAAAACTACGAGCCACAGCTAGTAAAGTATTAATAAATAAATATTTTTTCTCCACCTTAACATCGTACAATAATTGTGTTTTTACTCGCAAAAGAAAAAAAACCGGCATCAATTTACATAAAGTACTCGTCAGATCTCGATCACATTTAAATGGGACCACAGTACCACACAATAATTATTAGCTTTATATTTTTAAAAGAATCATCAAAATCGGTACACCCAATAAAAATATGATGTGACCCACATTAAAAAACAGTTGAATTGGGAAACTTCTTCTTTTTTGCAGATGGTTATCAAGCACTCTTCCCAACCGTAGTAATGTTATCTCCTGCTAAAATGTCCTGAAACTGACAATAATGAATCATTACAAATATTTTTATACGACAATCAAGTCCGTAAGTCATCGTAATAATCATCGTAATGACTGCCTTCCCATCATATTGTTTACAACAGAACATTTGGTACGGATCCACATCTCCGTGTGGTTCTCATCGATAATTTGCAACGATTTAATGCACTGCAAATGTTAACAAGCCATTAAAAATCTTTATTTCATTCGCTTACAAAACACTGAACTTAATATTAATAAACAAGTACTAAAGTTGCGTATTATAAATACATATATTGGAAAGCTAGTGCTTTCCAGTCACGGCTTCCTCTGTATGGATTTGGTACACGATTTCATTTTTCTGTTTCGTTTCGTTCTAGCGTTAAAATATAGCCTGTCTCTCAGTGATAGCATAGTATATTAGTATTCCCTAGTAAAATAATGTTTGAAATTGTTTCATTAGTCATTGATTCTATCCATTATAAGCATTAATACACAACAACAAACAATACACAAATCTATCCTCTTTAGGAAGTATAATCTATATTTATAAAAGAAATCGTGTTAGTTACACTATTTATGACTCAAGAACGGCTGAACCGATTTGGCTGAAAATTAGTAGGGAGGTAGCTTAAACCAGGAAACGGACATAGGATACTTTTTATCTCAATTGGACCCGTTAGGTGGCGCTGCTATCAGTATGTTACTCCGAAACTACTAAACCAATTTTTATTACATTTCGTAAGCATCTGTAATTTGGTCCAACTTGGGAGATAGGGTAGTTTTTATCTCAATTGGACCCGGTAGGTGGTGCTGCTATCGGTATGTGAGCAATCAAATTTGGTAGCTGTTTTCCGGGCAGGACAACGTCTGCCGGGTCCGCTAGTATTTGTATAAGTTTCGAATTAAAAAACCCATTAACAACAAACCAACACACGTGACTCTATTTTATGCTTTGTGGACTAATAAGTACAATTAAATTCTGTAAGTATTATCACACGCATACAGATCATTGTTAATCATTTTAAACCGAAATGACCAAGTAAATAAAACTTGTGAATAGTAAACGAAAATAATTGTGTTTACTCGCAAACCGCAAACGAAAAAAAACCGACTTCAATAACATCGACAAGTATACGACGTAATAAGACGAAAAAATAGTCAACTAAATACGCGCTATTAAAGATTACTCAAAAAGGTGTAATCAGATCTCGATCTAATTTAAACAAGACTACATGACAAGTATTAGCTTTCTATTAAAGTAAGAATCATCAAAATCGATACACTGAGTAAAAAGTTATACGATATAATACAACGTAGGTCAAGGAAAAAGTAGTCAGGTAAATACGCATTATTAGATATAACTCTAAAAGTACTTGTCAGATCTCAATTAAATTTAAATGGGACCACATGACACGCAACACCTTTCAATTAAAACAAAATTGATCGAAATCGGTCTACCCAGTCAAAAGTTCTCAGCTAACATTTAAAAACTACATTTAAAAGCTACATTAAAAAAAAACGAATTGAGAACCTCCTTCTTATTTTGGGTCGGTTAACAATGGTCACGGTACTCACGGTTTCAAGTAAGAAGTAACGTGGCTAATAATAAATTTTACCGTATAGAGTATTTATTTAATATACCACGTAGGTACCATAAATTCAAATTCAAATTCAAATTATTTATTTCGCCATAAGGTATATGTAATACACTTAACGAAAGTCAAAAAGAAAAAAAAATTATTTACAAAAAAAAAACTAAACAATAATAAATAGATTTGACTTTACTTTTAATACTCTCAAAACAAGCTTTCATAAACTGAATTTACTTTTCAATCTGTAATAACCCACTGCTGACATAGGCCTCTTTCCCCATGTAGGAGAAGGATCAAAGCTTAATCCACAACGCTTCTCCAATGCGGGTTGTGGTAAACTGAACTTAAGATATGACAAATATATTGGTTAATTCTACGAAAAATTTCAAAAAAGTTACGATTATCAGAACGAGCTATGAACAAACTTTTAGTTTACTAGGTATTAAATATTTGATATTGAGTAGATAGCCACGTATACTGTAATATTTTTTCTTAAAATTTATTAAGTAATTCTACTTGAATCTCAACATGATAAACGTTAACATAATAATATGATTTAAAAATACCAAAAATAATATTACCCCAGGAGTCAAATGTGCTTCACTTATCTAAAACATCATAAATTAAACGTAGACGCTAAAAGAGTTTACTCAATATTAGCAAACCTTTTAAACCTTACCCCTTTAAACAAAAAAAGGTCACCTAAAAAGCAAATTAGTATGGTATTCGCCACGCCACTTAACTAATAGGCAAAACAGCTTAAAAGGAGTCGCGACGGTAAAAAAATCGTACCATATTGACAAGTGATAACCTCTATCATTTGTGACTTTCTTTTTTAAGAAGTCACAAATAACTCGAATATTGTCTAATATTGTGAATTAATTTTAATTATTAGTTATAATAGCTCGAAAATCACACAAGACTCATCTTAGTTAGTGGGTTTCGCTGTGCTAATTTTTTTTACTATTGTTACGTTAATTTAATAGTTTTTTTTTTATAATAGAGAAAAAAATGTAATTTAGATTTTAATATGCACTTAAAATACTTTGTATTTTAATCGTTAGTGTTAACAATTAGAAATTATTTTAGAAGCCTTAAACTAATAACCATTGAATTATCGTTGCTTAATAAATTTCATTCATCAGTATAAATCTGCGTGTTAACACTATACAACAATTTGTCACAAAAGTCTCGCCCTTAACTCACATATTCGAGAATGAAAAACAGTAGGGGTTGGACTAGACGGCGTCGACCACCCCGCGGTCACTTCACAGCGCCATGTCTTGGAGTGTCTCGAACTGTCTCTTTAAGTTTGTTGGTGGTCTAATTTATGCAATAATAATTGACAATATCAATTTCTATATACTAAACAATTTACTTGAATAAATATGTATAATTATGAAAAAAAAAACAATATTTCAATGCTACCGCTTAGGCCTTTAAAATCGTTTATTTATTTTATCCATTAAACAATGAACGTCATATAAATAAAAAGGATTTAAGTATATAATTATACCTTAAATTTTATTCTCGTTAATCCCCGTGTGAACATTAAAAAATACATAATTATTTAAACTAAAATTTCGAGATTTAACTTGACTATAAGCGCACAAAGTTTAAATAATTATTATTTTCAAAAGAGTAACTGCAGAGTTTCTTGCCGTCTTCTCTGCTGAATCTACATTCCAAATCGGTGGTAGCTTCACTTTAAAAAAAATCATTTAAAAATTTTAATTTGTAAAATGACGATTCGAAGGTGCTTTTGAAGCCTATTTGAATAAAGTTATTTTTGATTTTATGAAATATGCTATTTTACTGTTCGTACTAGGTTACTTTGTTCGAAAAGATTGTGATTTGGAGAAGTATTTCAAATAATAAAGAAATTTTATTGACATTCTATTACCAAATCAAATCAAAGTTTTCGTCAATTTAAATATTTTTGATAGATATCTTTGTATCGCCATTTTACACAACCAAATATATTTTAGTTAATGTAAATTTACAACCAAATTCCGAATGTCGATTATGCTGAGAACTATTATAAGGAAAGTCGACGGTAATATTTTAAATAATTGTCACTGTTAGATCTTAAAAGTTTGCTACTTCTGAAAATAATTCGTATGACTCTTGAATAAAAGGTTTAATTATAATAAAAAAATGTACGAAAGAACGTTAATCGAGAAAGGATTAAGTATGAGATCATCATTTTATATCATATGTGTGTGAATATCACAGACAACGAAATACAATATTTACTTAATACCTAAAACTCAACATAAGTGAGTCAGTCAGTTCAGCCTATCACAGTCCACAGCTGGACATTGGCCTCCTCATCCAGCCTCCATCGCCAATCTTACGAAGATCGTCGTAACAAAATTAAAACACGTCATAATTTTAACGTATTCAACGAATGAAGTAGTTTACGTGTAATAATTGAGTTAGAAGAACGAAACACAATCAACAAGACCGATTAAAATTTGAAAATGAAAAAAAAAAAACAAAACTAAAAACGAACAGCATGTAAACCTTCTTTCAAGTCAATTAAAGTGATGATCGCTTTATCATAAAAAAAAAATTCACGAAACTGTTTTTTAGAATAAAGAGCACGTAGGCGGTAAATTCTTATTAGAACATCGTTTACCAGGTTGTAAAATTTAATGAATAATCTTGTATTTTAATGCATTAGACAATATTCCGCAAACCAGAGCTGTAAAAAATTGAAACAAGTAAATCTACTGTTCTCTATTATCCTAAACACGTGCACTTGCAACGAATTGTCCGTTCTCTTTTACGAACGTTTAAAACGCGTAATTATGGATATAAAACCTCTTTCGTCGTAAAACTCCCAGATAAAAAGGTTGTGTAGGCACTTCCTCCGGCTAATATCCCATAAAATGGTTCCGTGAGTCCATTAACACTATTTTTACGTTTTTTTTCTTTCAATTTCATTGAACGCACCGTCCTCAATGAGGCTCATTTATATTTTAAAAAGTTCGAAAATAACGTATTTTGTTTACATTAATTTTTAGTATACCGCGTAAACGGTGTGCCGAATTTTCTAATCTCCTCGTTTTGGTAGGAGATAAAGATCAAAATGCCTTGACAAAGAGTTAGTTACAAATAGGATGCTGTATGATGGAAACGATTTATAGACAAGCGATTGACGTCTTTAACGTGATTTTGATTAATTTATTGGCGCTTGTAGAGCGGAAGTAAAAAGGAATAGAAACGCAAAACAAAACAATTTTATAAAATATTAGTAAATTTTAAAAATAATAAATAAACATCTGAGGGACCTATATGCGCTTTTATCACAATATACGCTTTTATTATTTTATCTTTAAAAATATTTTAACGATAAAGCATCTAATACCTTTTCGAAGTATGTATCTATGTAACAATTATTTCGTAAATGATACACCTAATAATTAATTAGGTGATGTAACATGTTTAAGACAAATTACTTTATTTCACATTAATAGACACAACAGAACAGTACCTATATCAAGAAACCACCTATGATTTGTTATATACCGGCGGAATGCTGGTATATTGATTTCTCTTGATGGACTTCTTGTCAGGATAATGAAAGTAACGTTGTTTGAATTTACTGTTTATTCAAATATGTTCACGTTACAATTAACATTGAAGAGAGCGTTGCACTATAGGTTACAGAGGCGTTTTGATATTAAGGACTGATATGTTCAGCCTGTATCGGATGGATACTGAATCTAGTCTGACGCTTACCGATGGATGTTCGGTATTTATTATTGAATTACACAACTCCCACTTTCTCGGTTGCAGTCGTTTCGCAGAACGGTTACGATTTATGAGGTAATGGTAAAACAATGACCATGGGAACGTTCGTTGGAGTATTGTTAGTATTGTTTATGATCTATAAATTTAAGCGTGTGCGACAATTTGAAAAGACAATTGGACAATAACGAGTCGACACTTCAAGCTGTGATATGCAAGTACAATGGTTACATCGAAACAATAACAAACTAATAAGACAATAAGTTGAATAGGTTAACATGTGCGTAAAGTTATTTAGTAGCTAGTTCAATGGGTTCTTTACTTTAATGTAACAATGGAGGCTGAGTTATGGGCGAGCAATTGTAAGAGTAAAACAATAGACTCATCTGTTACATCCTGACAGATGTCGTAACAATAGCAAAAACTAAAAGATAAATTATAAACATATGTATATGTACATACCAGTACATAACACCTCCCCACTTAAAGTGAACAACGGGGTTTACAAGTTGTTTACAAAAGTTTGTTTACATAAACTGAAATATTGAAAGTTACGCTCTCATTAATATAAAATAACAACTAATTAAACTTACACAATTTGTTATGACATAGTTCTTGTCTCTGAACTTAATGTTCTCATAAACAGTGTGTCTTACAGTAAGTATTCCTTATTCTAACAAGATTACACAAATTCTATTAAATGTTGGCTTACAATTATTTCTTATTCTTAAACACATTAGTAACAATAAATTTCATAATTCGTTATTTGTTAGTTAACATAAAAATTTTCTTTATTTTGTTTCATTACAATGTTTTAACAACAATTTCATGATTTTTTTTTTTTTATTTATTGGTTAACATAAAAATCTTTTCTTCTTTTGTTTAATACGACATTTTATTTAATATTTTCCTTTAAAATAAAATACATGTCTACCTTAAATTTAACACAAGTGCTTAATTATTTAAATTATAAGTATACTTAAATCTAGAATGAGACTCTACGCTTGGGGATCTAGTTATTCTAAGTGGTTGTCTTACTATGCTATCCTCATCATCTGTTTCAGTTATTTCATCCAGAGTACTACTTACTGCCATTCTAACTGAGGCTTCTGCCTTATTATTTCTTCGATTACACTGGTTAAATATTTGTACGCAACATCTACAATTATCGGGGTCGTGGTTATTACAAGTAAGTGTTTTATATAATTGCGTTATTTTACAAAACTTAAATATTAAATATAGTAATATACTTATACATAAACAATAGACTATCCATGATATATGGCTTTGAGGTAGAAACTCAAAGGTTTTATTAAGATTATTTGTTAACTTATCATTTAATGGTTCCAATGTTTTGTTTCAGGTAATGCTGATTATTCATTATTCAGTATATACTTGTCTTGGAGTTATTATATATGGAAGTAAAACATTTTGTTTGGCAAATAAAATTGAATTTAATAACATTTCTATGTTTTCATAAATTTCTTCACTTAATGAACTTAATGTAATGAAATGAGTATTAACCGTTGATTTTAAATTTATAAGTGTTAAACTTGCATCAGTATTATTTATAAATGTATCAATGATCTTAAAGTTTTTTAATATTAATTTTTCATTTTCATTTAATTTCTTAATCGTAGAATTAAAGTTTTGTATTGCTGATTGTGTGAGTCGAATCTGGTTTTTCATTAACTATATATATATCTCTTTATCATCTGTTAAAACTTTATTTTATTTTATTTATTCGATTATTATTATTTATCGATTGCATCGTTATAAAACATAGCATTATTAACGTTGTGTATTCTTCAATATCGTCGCGATCGCAATGAATAACCTACAGGAGGTTTAATGATCCTTTTAATTGTGGGTTTTCTTTTTATTACTGTTTTACTGTTTTCGGTGTTATTCTTATTAGCTAATTTAATACGATTCACGTGAACTCTGACATGTTTTCCTTTTTCGGTTTTTATTATAACATTCGCGTTAGGTTTAATTGCAATTATAGTGTAAGGGCCTTTCCAATTTGGTATGAGCTTATTAGGGCTTTTATAATTTAAATATACTTCGTCATTAATTTTATATTTATGAACGTTATGTTTTTCGTCATATCTAACCTTAGATTTTTCCTTACTAACTATTAAATTATCTCTCGCTATTTTCAAAGTTTTATTCAATTTGTACTTAAGATTCTGTATGTAATCATTATAATTAGGTTCATTAACATTTTCTATTGAGCTAGGTAAGTTAGGTTTTTGTCCAAAAACTAATTCATGTGGGGTAAATTTACTGCTACTGTGTATACTTGTATTATAAGCAAACATTGCTAGGGGAACATAGTCATCCCAATCGTTTTTATCGCTTGAAACGTATTGTTTTAAATAATCTTTCAATGTGGAATGGCTTCTTTCTAAGGCTCCATTCGTTTGGGGGTGATAGGCTGTTGAAGTTAATTTTTTGATCTTAAATATATTTGCAATATCTTTTAATAAATTCGACATAAATTCTGTACCTTGATCAGTCAATATTGTCTTAGGTATACCGAAATAAGTCATAAACAATATTAATTTTCCGGCTACTGTTTCTGCATCGTGTGAAGGCATACTATAAGATTGCGAGAACTTTGTTAAATCGTCTTGTAATGTTAGTATATATTTATTTCCTTTAAAGGTTTCAGGTAACGGACCTACAATATCCAAAGCTACTCGTTCGAACGCGTATGTCGAAGTCGTTGTTATGATCATCGGTGCTTTAATCTTTTTCCTCACAGTTTTATTTATTTGACATTGCTTACAATTTCTTACATAATTAATTATATCTGATTTCATATTAGGCCAATTGTATTGGGTTTTTATTCGTGAATACATTTTAATTATTCCGTTATGACCGGATGATGTACTATTATGATTTTCCTTCAATATGATAGGTATTTCGTCGGCATTCGGGTTTATTATTTTATTATGACACATTCTAATGGAAATGTCTAAATTTCTAAATATATAAAAGATAATTTGTTTTACTTTATCTGGGTGAAGAGAACTATAAGAATCTTTGAAGTTCGGTAAGTATATGAGTTTAATTTGATCTTTAATGAGTTCTTCGCGTAGATTTCGTAAAGTATAGAATAAGTCTTTCGGGGTTAAAGTATCGTAATGATTATATTTAGCAATACAATGATATATGACTTGTTTGTCGGATGAGGTTTTATAAATTTTATATATTTCTCTAGGTTCTGAAAGTAAAATATCAATATCATTTCCTCGGGAAAAAGTTTCAATTACATAAGGGTCTTCCTCATCAAGGTTTATGTTTGTAAAGTAGGCAATATGTCTATGTTTATTATCGAGAAGTCGTTTATTTATTTCAAGAAAGTCTTTTATTGTAAATTCATTATTCTGTAAGAAAAAATTCTGGAAGTCTGTATATGTTTCTAAATTTTGTAAAGTACTATTAACGGTATTTATTTGAATACGCGATAAACAATCTGCGTTTGAGTTTACTCTTCCGGGTTTATGGATAATTTCATAATCAAACTCTTCTAATTGTAGACGCCATCTAACAAGTTTACTACCTGGGTCTTTTACGTTAAAAAGCCAAGATAAAGGTCTATGGTCATTTCTAAGTTCATTACATATCCTTTTATATCGTGAGAGTTTACTGTTTTCATTAATATTAGAATTATAATTACATGTTAGCTTAGAATAGTTATCATTAAACAAAGTGGCGAGATTATTATTATCTCCCATAATACTTAAACGATTGGCGGCATTAACATCGCCTGTACAATTAAAACAACTCGCGATATTTTCATCGCGTATATAATTAAAACATTTCGCGGTATTTTCATCGCTTATATACTTAGAACAACTGGCGGAATTATCGTCGCCTATATAATTAAAACATTTCGCGGTATTTTCATCGCTTATATACTTAGAACAACTGGCGGAATTATCGTCGCCTATATAATTAAAACATTTCGCGGTATTTTCATCGCTTATATAATTAGAACAACTGGCGGAATTATCGTCGCCTATATAATTAAAACATTTCGCGGTATTTTCATCGCTTATATAATTAAAACACTTGGCGGAACTTTCATCGCCTATATAACTTAACGATTCTAATTTTATTTTTATTTCTTTAATATCAACCTTTTTATCTAAACAATTTAAAATCGATACGAAAGCCTGGTTATTTTCATCAACTTTAGTGACGCAACTGGATAAATATACTCCGTCTATGATTCTTTTATTTTCCATATAACCCTCTTTTATTCCGGGGTTTAAAACATTAGCCTTTATCAACGTTTCCGTTCGCGCGTTCAATGTATATAGAGTATTATTCATATCGGTAAATTATTTATATATATTTTTTTATTTATTTATATACTAATGATTTGTCTTTATTTAATTCGTTACTTCAATTTATTTAATAATAGTGATTATAAAAAAAAATTTATGAAAATTATTTTATTTAATTCGTACGTTAGGTATTTATCGAGGAAAAAAAAGAAAAAAAAATAATAATAATGATAATGAGACTAGCAGATTGGCAGATGAAATAGTGAAACAGTGAATTTATAGAACTTACAGTAGTATCATGGTCGTAGTCGATAGTTTCATCGGGGCCACGCCTGAAGCTGCTCTGCTGAGGGATGGTTGAGTTGCTCTCTGTAGCCTTTGTGTAGTGTCGCCTGTAGCTGCTCCTCTTCTTTTCAGGAAAAACACCGTCGTACGTCGAGGCCAGACCAAAACCGTCGTGTTGAACCTGATGCTCGTCGCCGTCGTCGCCTGTCTTGCGTTATCGCTTTTCTTTAGGCCAAAACCGTCGCGAATAGAGCTTCCTTTGCCGTCGTCGCCTGTCTTGCGTTGTCGCTTTTCTTAGGCCAAAACCGTCGCAAGGGATGTGCCACCAGAGCTTGGGATTCTTCCTTGACTAAAAGCCTGGAGACTACCTTCTGTTTCTTTCTTGAGAAGTGTCGAGTGGAATCCCACTTCTGACACCAAAATTTTTGTTATATACCGGCGGAATGCTGGTATATTGATTTCTCTTGATGGACTTCTTGTCAGGATAATGAAAGTAACGTTGTTTGAATTTACTGTTTATTCAAATATGTTCACGTTACAATTAACATTGAAGAGAGCGTTGCACTATAGGTTACAGAGGCGTTTTGATATTAAGGACTGATATGTTCAGCCTGTATCGGATGGATACTGAATCTAGTCTGACGCTTACCGATGGATGTTCGGTATTTATTATTGAATTACACAACTCCCACTTTCTCGGTTGCAGTCGTTTCGCAGAACGGTTACGATTTATGAGGTAATGGTAAAACAATGACCATGGGAACGTTCGTTGGAGTATTGTTAGTATTGTTTATGATCTATAAATTTAAGCGTGTGCGACAATTTGAAAAGACAATTGGACAATAACGAGTCGACACTTCAAGCTGTGATATGCAAGTACAATGGTTACATCGAAACAATAACAAACTAATAAGACAATAAGTTGAATAGGTTAACATGTGCGTAAAGTTATTTAGTAGCTAGTTCAATGGGTTCTTTACTTTAATGTAACAATGGAGGCTGAGTTATGGGCGAGCAATTGTAAGAGTAAAACAATAGACTCATCTGTTACATCCTGACAGATGTCGTAACAATAGCAAAAACTAAAAGATAAATTATAAACATATGTATATGTACATACCAGTACATAACAGATTCTACTTGTGAAAGATTTACTAAAATCGGTCCAGTAGGTTTTGAGTTTATCTATTACAAACAAACATAAAATCAAATCTTTCTTCGCTATATTTTTACATTTTTTTTTGCGTGATGTTGAATAGTTACCGTCGCTCGAGGAAATCTGCAACATGAGCTGAGTTGCGGGTGCATTGCCGGCTTTAGGGAATAGATATTTGTATACCTACTCGACGCTTAAAAACGCCCAAATTGTATTTTTTACCCCCAAATTACTTCGTTATATATTTATCTACTAATATATAACCCCATCAGGTAGTCTCTGCGGCGCTGTGCCGAGGCGAGTGCACGCAATATTTACGCGACGCATCCGGCGCACTATTACTTAATAGCGCTCGCACCGCGCATTAGCTGTGCCTGCGCTTGTCAATCTTTAAATATTATAAATATTACTGATATAAATATTTTAATTACTAAAATTTTTGTTAGTTTATTCACCCTTATAGAGGTATGGCAGTAAATCAGGAAATATCTTGCTTAAAATCAGAAGCAGTTCGACTAGGGGATGTTCTTGACTTCCTGTAGCGAGTAAAGAAGGTAGAGCTCCTGGGGAGTGTCAAAGGTAGGGTACCTATACAACGCGTTTGTGATGCACCATTGACTAGCCCCTTGGCGCAGTTTGTAGTGACCCTGCTTTCTGCTCCGGGGGTTGTGGGTTCAATTCCCACCCCGAGTCTGGGTGTAATATACATATTTATTTATATATTTGTCGGAGAATCAATGCATAGTTATTAAAATTAAATTTATTACTTTTAATAATTCCATTTAACCTTTATGGTCGGAAACGTCAAGCAGTGTGTTTGAGTATGTTCGATACAGATTGTGGCTTTGGATTGTGGCAGATGTCAGTCAGAGGTTGACGATTTTATTTTATTATTGAGGAAAACGGATGCAACTAAAAGCCATTAAGCAAAGAACTGAACTGAAAAGAAGGAGCAGCGAATAGATTAGCAGCACTCGTTGTATCCTGTTAGTAGCGTAACCTCGACTCTTCAATAATTGGTTTGTACAAACGAATTAATTGTTACTAATTGTATTACGACCTGTAATTTGACTAGGCGCAGCGAGAAACTCGGCCAGTGGACGGTGAGCGCCAATGCGCATTGTAAAGAGGGCCCTCCCTAAACCTACACCCGGGGTCGCAAGTCCCGGGCACTGTTCTGAGTTTGTCCCTCTGCCACGCGATAGTAAATAGCTGTGTAGTGAATAGTAGTGAATAGCTCGGTGAATTCATCGTATGTTGAGTAATTCGGCCACCACCCCGTTAATTAGTCTGTGTAAATATCTTGTGCTACCTGACATTGTAATTAATTAGTGTAACCGACCTCCTCTTTCTTCTGATGTTATTTCGTCATCAGAAGTGGGATGTGAATTCATCGAATGCCTTACATTATTAATTAAACCAGTTCAACCCACATCTCTTACTTCTGATGTGATTCCGACATCAGAAGTGGGATGGTGTTCTCATGCCTACTAAAAGTGTTCGGACAACTAAGAGTGTTACTATTGAGTAATTTAATTCACGATACCATGAGAATCGCGTTCGTGTAATCCCATTGAATTATCGTGCGATCGAAGCGCAATTCGAGTCGTTATCATTTAAACCGATTTATTAGTAGTAGTAACCTGTCTCTTTATAAACTTTAACTTGTTATGACTAAGGAATAGACTAAATGGCTTTCAAAAAATTAAATCATGTTTATTCTTTTAATACCGGAACCGTCTTCCGAATGGTTGATATTCATTTACACTTAGTCAGCAGCGACTGATATAGAAGATCTAAGCGATCTTTGTAGTCTGTTTTGCAGGGTACTTAAAATGCCAGAAGGTTATGTACCAATTGAATTTAATGTAGATGACGATCATAATGGTGAACATCTTAGTGATGTGACAGAAAACTGATGTAAGCGCTCTAAAGACCGTAGTGTGTAGTCATCTGGATGATCATACACTGTGACATGATCCAAGAGGGATACACGTAGATTGTGTGTGTATAGTTAGGTTGAACAAAACTCACGATTCTTTTGTTTTATTTGGCTTAATCAGACGAGTAGTATGCAAGTCGCTCAGATTGCTGCATCTTCAGTGCATTCGTAGTCGTAGGCGTAAATCGGGCCTGATTTCCCGTTGCATTGCGGCCACGGTTGTGAGTGGCGTGCGTTTAGCATGGAGATGTACGTGATCGCTGTTGGTGATGACCGGATGGAGGTTATCACAGGGAACCGGATGAAGGTTACCCATGTTTATGATGCTGGATGGAAGCATCATAATTGCAGAGTATTGCATACTGCGCGGTCTGTCTTCTATTGGAAAGCTTATTAACGTGACGAGTTTTGTTGAACCTATTATGGAGGTTACTCATGTTTGTGATTGTGTTGGTGATGACCGGATAGAGGTTATCAAAGGGTACCGGATGGAGGTTACTCATGTTTGTGATTGTGTTGGTGATGACTGGATAGAGGTTATCAAAGGGTACCGGATGGAGGTTACTCATGTTTGTGATTGTGTTGGTGATGACCGGATAGAGGTTATCAAAGGGTACCGGATGGAGGTTACTCATGTTTGTGATTGTGTTGGTGATGACTGGATAGAGGTTATCAAAGGGTACCGGATGGAGGTTACTCATGTTTGCGAATGTGTTGGTGATGATCGGATAGAGGTTATCAAAGGGTACCGGATGGAGGTTACCCATGTTTGTGATTGTGTTGGTGATGATCGGATGGAGGTTACTCATGTTTGCGAGTGTTTTGGTGATGGCCGGATAGAGGTTATCAAATGATGCTGGATGGAAAGATCTTAATTGTAGAGTATTGCATACTGTACGGTGTATCTTCTATTAAAAAGTTTATTAGCGTGACGAGTTTTGATGAACCTATTGTACCTACGTAGTAGATGGTATTCATTTGAGAAAGTAAACTGACTTTGGTAATGTTCTGGAATATTAAGTGTGAGTTACTAAACCTGGCCCTTCTAGTCAGGAAGGTCGAGCGAATGGACTTCTTGCTGTTTAGGAAAATTATTTCTTTCATCAAAAGCATCACACGAGGTCGTGTAAATTTGTCAAGATGGCCGTGTCGGAGAATCAATGCATAGTTATTAAAATTAAATTTATTACTTTTAATAATTCCATTTAACCTTTATGGTCGGAAACGTCAAGCAGTGTGTTTGAGTATGTTCGATACAGATTGTGGCAGATGTCAGTCAGAGGTTGACGATTTTATTTTATTATTGAGGAAAACGGATGCAACTAAAAGCCATTAAGCAAAGAACTGAACTGAAAAGAAGGAGCAGCGAATAGATTAGCAGCACTCGTTGTATCCTGTTAGTAGCGTAACCTCGACTCTTCAATAATTGGTTTGTACAAACGAATTAATTGTTACTAATTGTATTACGACCTGTAATTTGACTAGGCGCAGCGAGAAACTCGGCCAGTGGACGGTGAGCGCCAATGCGCATTGTAAGGAGGGCCCTCCCTAAACCTACACCCGGGGTCGCAAGTCCCGGGCACTGTTCTGAGTTTGTCCCTCTGCCACGCGATAGTAAATAGCTGTGTAGTGAATAGTAGTGAATAGCTCGGTGAATTCATCGTATGTTGAGTAATTCGGCCACCACCCCGTTAATTAGTCTGTGTAAATATCTTGTGCTACCTGACATTGTAATTAATTAGTGTAACCGACCTCCTCTTTCTTCTGATGTTATTTCGTCATCAGAAGTGGGATGTGAATTCATCGAATGCCTTATATTATTAATTAAACCAGTTCAACCCACATCTCTTACTTCTGATGATTCCGACATATTTATATATGTAATATTTATAAGTAACATATGTCTAACGAAAAAAAAATATATGTAGCTATAAGTCGGCTATTACCTATAACACAAGCATTAAGTTGCTTACTTTAGGAACAGACGATCATGTGTGTATTGTGTAGATATTTATTTATCTAATTTTGTAGGCGTCTATAGACTGTGTAATGTGTATGCGCTTATCATCGGGCGGGCCGTACTCTTGTTTGCCATGCTCGTATTGTATTAAAAAACCTTATTGAACTTCAATGGCAAACCTACTAAAGTTATAATATAAAATCTAATGTATTGTTGTATAAAAATTTATTAATATTCGAATAAAAACGTAGCAAATTATGTCCACCTATACAAGTTTATAATAAAACCTAATAACTTAAGTATTTATGAAACTTTGAGAAACGTAAGCGTTGCGTGTCGCGCAGATTTTTTTCAAAAGACATGTAACGCGATACTAAAATTGAGTCAAACAAACAGACGGCACGTGAAGACGTTAATATTTCGTGTTTTTTTTAATAGTTTTACATTAAATTATGAAAGTTAATTGAGAATACCTTTTTACCTTCAAAACACATTTTGATTTTTATTAAATTACATTAAAATAATTGTTTGACCTAATTGTCTCTGTATTCTGTTAGCAACTGCTGAGCAATAAGCATTTTTATAATATCGCTTTCGAGCTTAATAAGCAACACCACATTAGATAGACACTGTAGTTTGATAAATATAGGTACTTTAATACCGAATCAATCAATCGCTCCTCGTTTTGGAATTATCGTATGTACTATTAAATTGATTATGGTATTTTTATTTAAAGAAAAAATAACTTTGGTACTGTAAAAGTTTTTTGAGAAATATTAACCTTGAAAGTTATCTGTAAATGATAGATAAGGTAAATTACTGAATTTCTAAAGTTATTTCAAATTTGATACTTTTTAAATATATTTAAATATACTTAAGAATGTACATTTGGCCAAAATTTTAATTGAATACCTATTTACTCTCAAGATCTCAATATTTACTTTTCTATATTTCTCCTATTGTGCCTATTATTCGATTGCATGTTTTTGACCGACCTCAATTCGACTGTGTTTTTCTATGTATGTTTACTCATAACTTTTTACTGGGTGTACCGATTTTGATCTTTTTTTAATCGAAAGCTTTAATACCGAATCAATCAATCGCTCCTCGTTTTGGAATTATCAAAATCAATTCATATAACGACGATCATCCATCTATCGTCTGGATGTAGGTTGAGTTTTCTTCAAAACTAATGCTATCGATAAAAAAATATGTACCTACACGTACATAGGGGATACCTGTTATTTTGGATCATTTTTAAAAAAAATCGATTTTGAAATGCTTTTTTGAAAATAGCACAGACAACAGCTGTATTAAATGAAACTATATTTATTTGGCTTCACATACATATAATTAATAAAAATCAACATAATTATAGCAACACTTAAGATAATTGTCATTTTATGTGATTAGATATTTCTTTCAATTTAACCAACCGGTAAAATTAATTGGACAACGCGGTTGGTAATAATTTGGACTTAGAGAAAACTTACCTATAAAACTAAACAAAAAACACTTTTAAGAAAAATATCCCTCGTAGGTACTACAAACAACAACGACAGAAAATAATCTAGCTTTGACTTAAAAGACTTTTAAAAAACTTATATAAAAAAGAGATGTTGATGTAGGTTGAGGTAGGATGTATTGGTCATACCTTTTCTATCATGATTTGACAACTTAAATAGTTTTTAAACCATACAACGAAGAATTTAAACGGTTTTTTAATATAAAAATGGCTACGTAAAATGTGCGCTGAATAATCTAATAATGAACATTAAAAAAAAAAAAGACATTTTTAAGGTTACTGTTACGGCGCCAGACAATCCCACAGTGCCTATGAGTTCGGGGCCCATCAGCGACCTCTGGCGGACTGTCTGACGTCGGGCACAAATTACCTATGGGCGATACTAATCGCTCTGCGCGAAACTGCTATATATTTTATTATATTTACAACTTACCTTAAGAAGGGGGCTCTGGTAAACCGGTTCAAGAAAAGTCAGGGCGGTGTGTAGGTCTGTGGGTGTGTAATGAAGTTTGTGTGTGTAGGAAAGTGGACTGACTTCTCGACGGCCGGCTGCAGCGCCACTACTCGACAGCAAATCAGGCTCGACGTTCACTCCACTCACGGTCACGGAATTAATAGTCTTATATAAACAAAACGTCGGCAGAGAAAAATCCAAGTTTAAGGCACGATCGGAATAACACGCGCCGGCATACAACGAGATTAATACAATTAAGACAAATGCATCGGTCATAAAAAGCCTCAACAAATTTTAACTTCTCTCATCAAGATGGCGCTCAATTTCGGGGTTTACACATCGACACAACCGCGCCGTAAAGCATACACGAGGTCAAGCTAAATAGTTTCACTATGCACGAGTTATTCACGCCGATATACAAGAAAGTTTATCAAGTTTCAAATGCAGGGATTACTACACGTAATGAATTCGCGCTGAAGCTAGTATCGACTTCGTCAACAAGCGCGCGGCCCTCACCGTCCGCTCACAGATTGCAACTGAATGCCGGTCAAGCGCAGGGTCGCGGCGTCGACGCGCGGGCGCAGGCATCGGTGAGGGGGGTCAACCGGTTACGCGATATTATCATGCAATCCAGCCAGAACAGTCCCCCGTCCCGGACAGAAGGACATTATGTCCGCGAGCAAATCGTAAACCGACAAATTTCAGAGACGAGTGGACGGGGTCGAGGAGTCGCGTGATAAGAGCGGCTCCGGACAGCTCCAACTTAGGGATCGACAGGCGCGACACAATGGAGAGCCACTCTCGCAAGAGAGCACCGTTAAGAGGCTCGGGTCTCGCCTAACTACACACTAAGTCCCAGCGCGTCATTTAAGAGGACGTTAGGAAGAGAACCTACTATATCATAAGGACATGTACTCAAACTAGTATGCTAGGATGATCGCTAGCAGGGACCACTAATTCAGTTTTTCCCCTAGGAGCCGGAGGCTCAACGCCTCCGATGCCTAGTACTCGGCGCGATCCAGAGCTCCAGGGGAGCCCGAGTCCTCCCACCACACTAGTAGAGGCCCCACAATGTTGTGAAGGTGGCCGTGGTGGGAGCTAGGGCGGCAAGTTCCTATCTGGAACTGCCGGACCCGTCCTCGCGCCGGGGGTCCTCGAAACGACAGTCGGACGGCAATCCGACCACCGGCGGCGAGGTAGGGCTACGCGGATAGGCCCGAAACTCAGGGGGCCCCGGCCTCGCTGACCGGGACAGATAAGAAGTCGCAGGGACTTGATAAAGTCGCCGACACCGACCAAGGGGGGGAGGGTGGCGCTCCAGTCGCGGCCACTCAGCTAGCGGAGGAGACAGGGGTCTGAACGACCGCTGAGTGGCGGCAGATTCCCGCTCAACCTGCGGAGGGGGGGTGCAGACCCCCCCGCCCCTGGCAGGGTGACCCCCCAACTGATCAGGGGGACGTCCCCTGTCCAGGCCAGGGGTGCAGGGGTTGGTGCGCGACTCAGAAGCGTCGCGCGCGTCAGGAGGGCGCTCACGAGCGCCCCCGCCCGTGGCGGAGGCGCGGTCGGGAGGGACGCGAGGGGAAGCGCTGATCGGGCCCAGGCACAAGACCTCATGATGAGGGCCCGAACAGTGCGGACAGGGCCGCTGGTGCGGGCAGTCCCTTTGCAGGTGCCGTTCCAGACAGGAGTAGCACCAGCGGCGTTCTCGCGCTATGGTCCGCTTAGCTTGCGCGGGCTTAGCCCGCAGCTTAGGGCAAGAAACGGCTCGGTGATCCGAACCGCGGCAGTAGTTGCAGGTGTTGCAGGTTGCAGGGGATCGAGTAACCTCCCTGGCCACTAGGCCGACATACGTAGGGAGCGGGCGGCGCTCTCCGGAAGAAGCCTCAGTTGGCTTCCGCGGAGTCGGCTGCGACCTCCCTGGCGGGTTCAGCCTTTCAGGTGCCCGGGAGTTGTCGGCGGCGCCCGCCGCGTTTGTGACCTGCCTACACTGTTGCTCGAGGAAGAGCAGCAGGTCCTTGAAAGACGGGATGTGATCAGCTCCGTCCCCGCCGTACCTCTCCTCGAAGTGGATGCGCAGATCGAGGGGTAGGCGGGACAGCACTAGGTGGAGCAATAAAAATGATCCTCCGACCCCTTCGTCGACCGGAAGCTCCAGACGTCTCAAGGAATTGCATGCGACTACGACAGGGTTGATAATGTCCTGCTGTAGTCTCGCCTTGTCCTGCAGTAGCGGAAGGTTAAGCAGCTGACGAGCATACTCGTCCGCCAGTAGGCGGGTATTTGCGTACCTCCTCTCGAGGAGGTCCCTTGCAATCAGATAGGAGTCGTCGGTCAGCGTCAAATGACCAACGACAGCAAGAGCCTCCCCTTCAAGGGAAGAGAGCAGGTATGCCATTTTTTGACCGAGGGACAAGTCCCCTCGGGCGTCGACTAAGCTATCGAAAAGGCCTATGAAGGCCAGCCATTCACCCAGAGCGCCCGAGAACTTAGGCAAGTCTAGAGTGGGCAACCTACCTAACAGCTCCGCTGGAGCTGGCTTCCGGCTCGGAGACACCAGAGGCGCCAGGCTCTGCATCTGGCCCTCAGGCTCCAGCTGGCCCCTTGCCTCAATCAATTCATCCGTTATATCGATGAACTGCTCGTAGTCCTTGTGCGCGGAGTCTTTGACTCCGCTTTCCACGTCAGAAGAGATCAGCTCTGAATACGCGTCCTCGACCACGGCCATCCGCTCATCAATCTGTTCCGCCCGCTGCACCAAATTATGCACGCGATCTGTACGCCCTATCAGAGTGCGGGCGTGCGACGCCCAGCGCAGCTGCTCCTGAATGATCAGTGCAGGTGCCTTGGTTTGCCTGTGTGGCGGCATCATAAAGAAATAAACAATTCAGTGATAGAAACAAATTCAGCAATATAAACAAATACAGTAATATAAATTCAGCAATAGAACCCAATTCAGTAATACAAGCAAATGCAGTAGCACAAATTCAGCAATAGAAACAAATTCAACAAATAAATTCAGTAACAAAATTCAATAACCAAAATTCAGTAATAGAGAAATTAAGTAAACAAGGCAGTAATAGAATTCAGCAATAGAAACAAATTCAGTAAGTAAACAAGGAAGTAATAGAAAAAAGAACTCAGCAATATAACAAACCCAGCAAATAAATTCAGTAATAAAGACAAAACAAAAACCCGGGATGTCGCACACAGGCCAACCTTCCCCTACCTACCCGCCAGCAATATAGGTACCTAACCCTATCAAAAGAGCTCGCGCAGCTCAAGGCGCGGTAACCACGCTCTGCTACCAAATGTTACGGCGCCAGACAATCCCACAGTGCCTATGAGTTCGGGGCCCATCAGCGACCTCTGGCGGACTGTCTGACGTCGGGCACAAATTACCTATGGGCGATACTAATCGCTCTGCGCGAAACTGCTATATATTTTATTATATTTACAACTTACCTTAAGAAGGGGGCTCTGGTAAACCGGTTCAAGAAAAGTCAGGGCGGTGTGTAGGTCTGTGGGTGTGTAATGAAGTTTGTGTGTGTAGGAAAGTGGACTGACTTCTCGACGGCCGGCTGCAGCGCCACTACTCGACAGCAAATCAGGCTCGACGTTCACTCCACTCACGGTCACGGAATTAATAGTCTTATATAAACAAAACGTCGGCAGAGAAAAATCCAAGTTTAAGGCACGATCGGAATAACACGCGCCGGCATACAACGAGATTAATACAATTAAGACAAATGCATCGGTCATAAAAAGCCTCAACAAATTTTAACTTCTCTCATCAAGATGGCGCTCAATTTCGGGGTTTACACATCGACACAACCGCGCCGTAAAGCATACACGAGGTCAAGCTAAATAGTTTCACTATGCACGAGTTATTCACGCCGATATACAAGAAAGTTTATCAAGTTTCAAATGCAGGGATTACTACACGTAATGAATTCGCGCTGAAGCTAGTATCGACTTCGTCAACAAGCGCGCGGCCCTCACCGTCCGCTCACAGATTGCAACTGAATGCCGGTCAAGCGCAGGGTCGCGGCGTCGACGCGCGGGCGCAGGCATCGGTGAGGGGGGTCAACCGGTTACGCGATATTATCATGCAATCCAGCCAGAACAGTTACATTACGTTAAAATAACAAAATTTACGAGCTTTTAAACATGAGTAGGTAATAAAGAGCCAATTATTAAAATCTATTAGATAACTTCATATTTATTTTATATTTATGTATTTATTTTAATAATCTACTTTTTACTAATATAAATAATTTTAAAAAGATAAACGTAAAGTAAGCACATTAAAGTGTTGTATTGCAAAATAGAGTGGGGCCCGAATCAACAATGTTAGAAGATATACCTACAGCTACTCTAAGAGCTAATAATAAAATTAACCGTGTATAAAAATAGTCTATAAAATACTTTTTTTAATTTGTATTGTAAAAATTCAATATTAAAGGAATTGTTTGTGTCAATAAAACTTGTATGTTAAATCTCAAAAATCTCAATAACCGAAAAAGATATTTAATCATTTTCGGTTATGATTTAGATATTATTTCACCAGAGACAGAAACTAAAACTGCTGCTATGCCTTTTATTTTAAAACTTTTCAATAATGTATATTGTTTATACCCCACAGTCAGCAATGATTGAAAATTTGTAATAATTTTGAACTATTAAATAAGACAAAGAATTTTATGTCGGTGTGTGGTTCTTCCTGACAGGTCTGAGGGCCTGTCTGGGTGCGGGTATCCAGGCCATGCCTGCTTGCCCGGGCTTTTCCTCTCCGGCAGTACCCACTGCCGGGTGCTTTGTTTTCGGTCCAGTGGGCCGAGGATACGCCCACCGAAGTGAGCGTTACCCTATGGGCTTGTCGTCTATTGGGTAATTTATGTCGTCGTCAGTCCGGTATTTTGCGCAGTCTCCCCTGCGTCGTCCTCCTCGTCGCCACTGTCACCTTCATTGATGAACTGCTGCGTCGGCAGCAGGAGCTCACGAGGTAGTGGACGCCCGTCCGGCGGTCTCGCGTGCAACGGGGCAATTCCGTGGAGGTGTACGCACGCACTTTTGTCGCATAGTGCGTGCGTAGTAATTTTATGTCGGACATTAATTTGTCATGGTTGTAAATGTCAACTTCTTTTTTAAACTAAAATAATACCGATACAATATATAACAACGAGTCTTCTTAATTGCATGATACAAAGTTACACACGATAAGAAGTTTAATTATTTATAGGCTTTGACATGATTAAAGATTAATAACTCTGATGAATGACTGAATGAATGAAATAATAAAAATACAATTCTCATTGAGAGTTCTAGCTCCTTGCCTACATGAATCCGCGTGATGGATTACTCTCTGTACACAGATTTGCCTCCCTATAAACAATCACTTGACTCCGGTTCTGCTTTTAAGGGCTGTTACGAACCGTGAAATTTTGCCTATTGCAATCATATCGGTTTCAACGTACGGGGAATCTTGTCAACATTATGTATAATAATATGAGCTTGTACTATTAAATTGATTATAGTATTTTTATTTAAAGAAAAAATAACTTTGGTACTGTAAAAGTTCTTTGTTCTTTGCCTTGAAAGTTATCTGTAAATGATAGATAAGGTAAATTACTGAATTTCTAAAGTTATTTTAAATTTGATACTTTTTAAATATATTTAAATATACTTAAGAATGTACATTTGGCCAAAATTTTAATTGAATACCTATTTACTCTCAAGATCTCAATATTTACTTTTCTATATTTCTCCTATTGTGCCTATTATTCGATTGCATGTTTTTGACCGACCTCAATTCGACTGTGTTTTTCTATGTATGTTTACTCATAACTTTTTACTGGGACTACACCGATTTTGATCTTTTTTTAATCGAAAGCTTTTGCTTGTCATGTGTGATCCCATTAAAATTTGAAATTATTTTATTAAGATATTTATTTTGTATAGGTACCTATAGGTAGATACATCTTTATGTACGTGAAATTTAATTAATAACAATCAAACACGCTAAACATTCAGTATGTGTTTGAAACAATATTTAAAACGTTTGTCATGTAATCTCACTTACCTACATTTAAGCGAGATCTGACGAGGACTTTATGACTTACCCCTAATAAAGCTTATTCAATTTACTGTTTTATCGACTATCCACGTCGTATTACTTATCGATGTAATTGAAGTCGGTTATGTTTTTGTTTGTAAGCAAACAATTACATATATGTACTTCAATTAATTAGGTACTCTCAAGATCTCTAATACTTATTTTTCTGGATTTCTCCTTTTTTACAAATCATCCGGTGTCATTTTTATTTGTTAGGTATATATAGTTACCTATTTACTAGGCATACTTCTTTCACTTAGTTTGACCAAGTACCTTTTTATCAAACACACACACACACACACACACACAAAACACACACTTCAGTCTATCGCAGTCCACTGCTGGACATAGTCCTGCACAAGTTCGCGCCAAAAATGGAGTGAACTCATGTGTTTTGCCCATAGTCACCACGCTGGTCAGGCGGGTTGGTGACCGCAAGGCTGGGTTTGTCGCACCGAAGACACTGCTGCCCGTCTTCGGCTTGTATATTTCAAAGCCAGCAGTAGGATGGTTATCCCGCCATCGGTCGGCTTTTTAAGTTCCAAGGTGGTAGTGGAACTGTGTTATCCCTTAGTCGCCTCTTACGACACCCACGGGAGGGAGATCTTTACTGACAAAACCACACGGTGTACTTATCAAAAGTAACAATAATTTTTTGATTCCACTATTTTTTTCTTATAGCTTGATGTAAAATATTCCCACTGGCATAACTATAGCCTCATTATCGATTGAGCTATAACGAATCAAAGAAGCTTAAACAAATTGACTGCACTAATTAATTATCTGTAGGCATATTCATCTCGTTATTATATTATCTGTACCACTCGACTACTATAACATGACATGAAGTAGGTATATATTACTATCTATACTAATATAATAAAGCTGAAGAGTTTGTTTGTTTGATTGTTTGTTTGTTTGTTTGAACGCGCTAATCTCTGGATCTACTGGTCCGATTTGAAAAATTCTTTCAGTGTTAGATAGCCCATTTATCGAGGAAGGCTATAGGCTTATATATCATCACGCTAAGACCAATAGGAACGGAGTCCACGCCGATGAAGTCGCGCGCAGAAGCTAGTTAATAATATAGGTACATATTGTACCTAATTGTACATTTTCATAATATTACATATACCTATAGTGGTTTCTTTTTTTTACTATGGTGTAAGATATGAGATAAAAACTGACATAAATTAATTAAAAAGGTTTTATAACAATATAGTTTTTATTTTTTAAAGTTAATTTGACTGTTTGTTGCAAATACCTACTCGTATGATTGTATTTTTATTTTATTTAACTAAACGACAATAGTTTAGACAACTTTGAATAAAAAAGATCTATAGATAAAAACATATCGACTATCAATAATTATCAATGTCTACACTGAAAGTAAAAACAAAAAACTACAGATAAGAGATCTTTACGTTTTAAAAAAGGCAGTTAATGAACAGTAAATCATAGAAACATCTTGTATGGCTAATGACGATTAATTTCAAGTAGCTCGATTATGATAGTTCAAGTGGTAAGTGGTAGACAGGGGTCCATTGATTGGATCCCACGACCAACGCGACGTCTTAGGATCTTACATGTGTAATAAACGAGTGAGTAGGTATTGGTACTCATAGAGACCACACTTCTAACAAAAAGTTCTTTGCTTCACTATTATATTACTTTAAACTATTCATGTAACTAAAATATTTAATACTAGCTGTGTCCCGCGGTTTCACACGTTAATTTGAGGAAAATATAGCCTTCGCTATCTAACACTGAAAGAATATTTTAAATCGAATCCGTAGTTCCTGAAATTAGCGCGTTCAAGTAAACAAACAAACAAACACTTTATCTTTATAATAATATTAGTATATTAGTATAGGTTTTTTTACAATATTGTATTTTCTCAAAGCTATGTTTTGAGCGAAATATTTTATGATTTATTATTTTTTTAAACTACTTTTCCTTGTTAAATTTCTGTGGATACTTAATTTCCTTCTTTATATTATATTATGATCTTTGTATATTACTATGTATTACTACATTATATATACTGGTATTGCACAGCTTAGGGTGGATTTAGACCAAACGAACAAAGAGCTAGAGCTAGAACAAGAGCATTCTTTCTTGATCTTCGAACACTCGTATTCATATATATAACAAGGAAAGAATGCTCTACCCCTGTTTACACTAAAAGAATTTGATAAGAATTTGATGTAGTGGGAATAGAATGAGCATTCGCTCGTCTGATGTAAATCGACCCTTATCCAAATTCTTTTATAAACATTCTTTCATATTTTTTATCTTTATGAACACTTGAATGCGAATATCACAAGCTTTTTCAATAGTTTTTTAATATTTTGTTTTAATTTCCTTATAGGTAACTCTATTGTCATAAAAATTATTTACATTAATACCTCTCAAGTAACTTACTTAAAATATTAACAGGTATTACACTCAACGATCCCCAGTATTTATCCTAAACCGTGGGCTTGAAAACACTCTGACTACCAACACAACCTACAAACCTCGGCAAACATTTCATACAAAAAATGGCTTTCAAAAACATTTCCAAATACGAATCTGGAAAGTCGCGTTCACCTTTCGCTAACACAATAGCAAGTTACTGTAACCACTGCGCCCATCGTCATATCTAATTAGGTTTACCCAATGATATATCGTAGCCAGCTATAATAAACACATGCACAGATCCACTTGGCTCTTATTCCCTTGTTCATCTCTAATTTGCATCCATTAACGAGAGCGTTCGGCCAATTTTGTATTTCCTATCGCTAACAGTTTGAGTCTAGACTTAGGGAGCTGTCACACACGCAACCCTACCGTTTATTATTAAGATAAATTTCTTGGTGTACTTATTTGTATAAAATAAGTACCTTGTATCACGAAGATTAACGGATTTACAGAATTATATAAAATTTTAGGGTGCTATGTATACTCAAATTTCCTCATATGTGTGGAAAACAAAAATAAAAATAATACGAATTATCTACATACTCATTTCAAAAATTCAATCCACTCAATTATTTAAAAAAATTACAATACGAGTATATTGGTATATGGGACGACAATAATTGAACCACCAGTTGTACAAAGGGAATAAACGCCCGTAAAATGTTTTTTTTTTTACACAAAAGTCATCTTTAGCAGTCGACAGATGACTTGTGTAAAAAGAAACATTTTACGAAATTTGGTGTTTATTCCCTTTATACAACTGGTTGTTCAGTTTTAGGCTACGCGGATTATTAATTACCGAATTAGTGTAATAACCATTCGTAGTACCTTTTTATAAACAATATTTATGTTCAACAGTAAATGAATTTGACCTTCAAGTAATATACACCGCGTCATCAATTAGGTACTCACAATTAATAGATAATTCATCATAATTCCATACAATACATTCAAAGAAAATATTAAATTTATAATAACTTTCGTAAGTAAACTGCGAAAAACGCACCCAATATGAAAACACCATTATTTTAAAAACACTTCAAGCATCTCGAGTACAATTGTATCATTTGGCATTACTTGCGTAACGCAAATAGGTAAGAGCCATAAAATACTCTAATAGCGATGTTGCGGCTCAAACACTTGTACGTCAATAAAATCAATTCTAATATTATCGTAGACGATAGCCTCGGATTGCATTCTGACCTTTGGAAGTTTTATGTAATTATAGTTAAGAGCACTTTTACTTATATATACATGACTTACCGCGACTGTCATTAGAACTTTAGAATTACGACTCAAGTTTTCAAGACAAGATAAGAGTTTCAAAATGGTAATTAGTGTTGATAGTAGCTATGAAAGCTCAAAACTTATTTTTGTGCAAGTAGAGTTAAGAGCACTTTTTCTTTTACGGGAATCCCGTAACGGATCTACTGCGATTATCATTTGCATTTACGTGTAACTCGTTACCGTAGCGGTGCCGTAGCGTCGACGTCGTACTGCAAAGTCGACGAAATAACGGAAGTTTCAAAATAAATTACCATCGTGGCAAGTTCCGTACACGTAAAATTTATATATTAGTACCTATTATTTTTTAATATTCCCGATATCTTGTTGCCGTTACAGATACCGTGGTAGGTTATAACTGTGGGTTGTCGTAAAAATATCGGGAATATCAGAATAATAATCGCCATAAGTCCCATCTAAATGAAATGGACGGCTAATACTTTTTCAAGCAAAAACTATTAAGCCGATTGCGATAAGACTTGTATTTGTATCTGGAGATAGTTTTTTATCTCGATTTTCGTACTGATTTGGCATTATGTGATTTTTTTTTTTTTATAAAATTCACGAAGTATAAACTTAACTGTTACTAGACCTGAAACAAAATAAGTCGGTACACGTAGGTAAGTACTGTTGAAAAACTGAAAACAAAGTAGGTAGGTACATAATTACGATAATACAGTCTAAACAAATTTTAATTCGTTGATTTTTTAACTCGTTGATTGTCAAATTAATAATTTATTAACTTTATGATTTTAAGTGAACTATTAATTAAACAATTCTAGTGCCCAGTTGATCAGTGATCGGCTTAAATCAAACTTGATCGATTTTTACTTTCTACCTACGTGTTGTCTGGTATCTGTTAATGATATTAACATCCATACAGAATTCATGTTGAGTGTTGACTGCCCAAAACAAATAAAATTGATTCAATGAGTCTCTTAGAAGCTTCACAAATAATTCCGTTGAACGCAAAAGTATTGTATACGAGTATATAGGTATAAAAATTTGATAAAAATAAATTAAACTCAAAATAGCACCTTCGAATTGTCATCTTACAAATTAAAATTTTTATTTTTGTTAAAAGTGAAGCTACCACCGATTCGGAATGTAGATTCTGCAGTAAAGAATCGGTAAGAAACTCCGCAGTTACTCTTTAAAAAAAACCTGCGTTTTAATACAAACTAGGTAATATCTTGCATGTAATACAGCGTCACTAAGTCAACACATCTTTATCATTTAGGATTACAATCCTACACCGAATAATAAGCTGTAGCTATTAATTTATTTTTGATTTTTAAACGAACCTAGGCCTCCTATATATTTTTTTATGTTTCTAGTTCGACAAACAAGCGTACGGCTCACCTGATGGTAAGTGACTACCGTAGCCTATAGACGCCTGCAACACCAGAAGAGTCGCAAGCGCGTTGCCGACCCTATCCTCAATCCCCCCCAGGAGCTCTGGTCACCTTACTCACCAACAGGAACACAATGCTGCTTGAAAACAGTATTATTTAGCTGTGGTCTTCTGTAAGGCCGAGGTACTACCCCAGTCGGGCTGCTCCAAATTTTGAGCAGGAAATTTCCTACCTCAGTTAAATGATAAATATGAATACAAATCACACACTCCGCTTAGCCCTTTCCTAATCTACTTAACAACTTGCTTCCCTATTTTTTTTACCGACTTCAAAAAAGGAGGAGGTTACTCAATTCGACCTTGTATATATTTTTTTATGTACCTACGTTCGGGCATAACTTCGTCGTTTGTTACACGATTTTGATAATTCTTTTTTTTGGAAAGGAGATATCCCAAGTTTGGTACCATGATAAGCAAACCAGGACCTGATGATGTAATCCCAGAGAAATCGAGGGGAACCTTCGAAAATCGCAGTGATGACTAGTGCGTTTGTTAATTTTTTCGTCTACTTACGTTGTATTACTTGTCGATGTAATTGAAGTCGGTTTTTTTCGTTTGCTAGCAAACACAATTATTACAGGACTCTTCTTAGACCAGGAGGTATTTTATGGTGAAGAAAAACAACCTGCTTCTCCTCGTCCCGAGCTTCGCTAAATCTATAAAAACTCTATATACAGTTATACATATAAACTGTATAGTTTATCTATTCCACATATTTAAACAGTATACAAAGCATATTTAGTGAAGTACGTCGTGTAAGCAACCTCTTAAGATGTAAACAGACAAGGAACAAGCGGTAGCAGATAACCGCCAATGGGTTACACACGCCACTTAAGGGTTGCGATGCTTTATTGTGATAGTGATGCATTCCAGCTTATCGATGTCGATGACTACTCGTCATGTTGTTTTCAAGGAAAAAAATATTTTTAATCTTTTTTGTAGACGTTGTTAAATAACCAGATTACAAAAATATAACAATTTTTGCTAGAATTACATTAAGAAAAAAGGGGTAAGGAAAATTTTACACAAAACCGTTTGGAAATACCTATGTAATATATACAAAATTTATTTTCATTGTTATTTTATTTTTTATAATAACAAAATATTTATAATTTCTTACTAATATGCTATGCAAACTTTTAAACGAGTATTATTTGTAGGTACTTATGTATTGTATATAATTATCGCCGATTCATATTTATTTATATAGAATATCGATTTCAGTAAGTAAACAACCCATTACTACAGCCTGTCAAA
This sequence comes from Melitaea athalia, assembly GCA_905220545.2. Taxonomy (NCBI): domain Eukaryota; kingdom Metazoa; phylum Arthropoda; class Insecta; order Lepidoptera; family Nymphalidae; genus Melitaea; species Melitaea athalia. The sequence goes on along the minus strand of HG992199.1, from coordinate 6,748,746 downwards.
TGGAATACGCACTTCAGTCTTAAGTTGTGTAAGGAGCACTTCACCTGTTATTTATGTGTGTTTGTGTGTTATCTCCGTGACGATGTGCAGGAGTCAGTGGCGAAATAGATGCCGTGCTTATCGATAACGAACGTTGAGATCGCATGTCACATCACAGGTGATTTAAAAAATATGTAATTGTATTTGTGAGTATAAAGTGGATGTTGAACGTTTTGGAAAAATGGTTATTTAAAAATAAAAAATTAAAATAACTTTTTAATGTTTGTCGTTTTTACGTTTTATTATTAAAAAAATATTGATCGCATATCAATAATTCAGATTCATACTATAATTTCAAAATCAGCTCATATCCATATACTGTTGAGAAAAAGCTTCTAATACGATTAAAACTAAAGATTTAAGCAAAATTCGTCGCGACTCGCGGTCTTCTATTGAGGAAATATTGTATAGATGTAACAGTATTTAAAATCACTTAGGTATAGGTTTTCTATAGGAAAATAAAACTTCAAAGGAGTAAGATAGGGATTTAAAATGTAGGTATGTAGAGTTAAAAATGACGGATGCACGTGCACATTTTCTTTTATTATAAGGACCACCAAAGTAATATATATATATAGCTAAACACTGTTACAAATAAAGAAAATTTAATTAAATTACTAATTTAGGAAAAAATTAAAAATATTTCAGAGAACTGACTCTTAACAGCTTAATTATTAAAATATTTAAAGAAGTCAGAAATAAGCACTAATGCTACCTATGTACTTATATATTTCAAAATGATTATACCATTCAGTTGACGTTGCGGCAAGTACTTAAGAGGCAAATGTGACGCTTATCAATAGTGTGGACTAGTTAAAGAGTAACAGACAGAAAATCAACACGATTGAAAATAAATGCAAATCCTTGCACTAATTAAAATTTTTGGCAGTCATACGACTGCCGATCTGAAGCTAGTTATGTAATTCGTCCTTTGTATGATAAACAGAATAACGCAGAATGTTTCAACAAAAGGCACGGGCAATTTAAAGCTCGTGGCTTAACATCGCACTGCAGCAGTGCGATGTTATGAGTTATGACTGCTGGTCATACGCTCTTTTTCTCCATGTAGGAGAAGGATCGGAGCTTAATCTACCACAATACTCCACTGCGGGATGGCGGGCTATATTCCCCACTGTGAGTAACGATCGCCGTCGGGACTCAGGTGTATATGATAACAACCGTTAACGACAGTTTAACATGCCCTCCAAGGCACGGTGGGACGACCTTACCCAGACCGGAAAGAAATATTTGTATAAATACAATCGTGGGAATCGAATCCGCGACCGCCGGTGTTTAGGCGCCAACATGGCACGCGCAACACTACACAAGAGCGGTCATCGTTACGTTGTAGGTATATATTAGTAAAAAAACCCAAATCAATTAAATATTAAAGAAGATTAAAGATTTTCGTTATTAACTAATGACAAATTGACAGAGAAAACGTACATATTCATATAAATTACATTTCTTAGTATCAAAAGTTTTTTACATTTCACACAAGGTCAAAACAATTATCGATACAAAATATACAAATACAAAACAATTTATATCTATAACATTACTATACAGAACACAGGCGTTCAATTACATAAACATAAGCTCTTTGCGTTTTATTGCTCGGAACAAGTGATCTAAATTGAGAGTAATCGCGGCTGGTCCGATTTTGATATGATTTACGATAACGACAATGTGAGTGCGGCGGAAAAACTCGTAAGTAGGAGAGCTTCATTCCGCTTGCCAAAAGAATTAGCAATGTACGGTCGCGTGGACAGGTTGTTAAGTTAAACAGGTGTATTAACACGTTGAACGCCATGTCGGACAATGTTGGGCGACACTTAAATTTCTTCACAGGCCATACAAAAAAATAGTAAAATGTCCAAAATTCCATTTTTGTTTTATTAGTGCATATGAATAGTTAAGCTTTTTAAACTATATCACTATTAAGGAAACTGGTGAAAACAGTCTGATTACGACAATAGATCATGTCACCCAACATTGTCCCCCGCGGCCCTCTGCGTACGATCATCGGCATTTAATACGTATGGGGCCGCGCGGGTCACGTCGTCGGTCACTCTGTTTGCCACCGCGCCGGACGTTACAGGCTTTACGTTAGCACTGTGTTTTTTCCCGCCAATTACTAATTATAATTGCTGACTTCGACGATAGTTTTGACATTACAGATGACGTTTTGACGCAACTTGAAGATATTAAAATATCATTGGTAAATAGTTAGGCCAGTAAATAAAGCATTTAACCTCGCACTAAATTTCCGATCCAATTTTAATTTTTTTTAGGCTAAGGGTCACTTACTGACCCTAAAAACACAAAATGCTGACAGATCCAGGTGGAGCCTCGATCGCAATCTTAAAGAAAAGTTTTTGGCCGATATCTCGAAAGCTATTCACTTTAGGGCAAAAGTTATCCAGACCTTTTTTGTAGAGAATAAAATTTCACATTGTAAACTTTTTTGTAAAACTTACCGTTAAAATTATTGTAGACTACAATAAAGCCAAAGATGCGGTTGATTTGGCTGATCAATTGGCTGCTTATTCAACACCTTTGAGAAAATCTCTTAAGTGGCACAAGAATCTTGCCATTAATTTATTGCTCAATACAACATTGGTCACGCAACATTTTGTACCAAAAATAAACACCTAACATAACATAATATATTCACGCCTGTATCCCAGAGGGGTAGGCAAAGATTACGTCCCTCCACCTGCCACGATCCTGACAAACCCTCGTGCCTCATCTACAGTCATGCATCTTCTCATACACTGTCGGCGATTGTGCGTACTTCTTACTTGGCCGATTTCCAAGACTTTTCGGATTTGATCCTCGAAAGTCCTTCTTGGACGGCCTTTCGAAACCACGCCCGCCAATTTACTACCAAAAATGCACAAATAAAAAGATTTCTATAAGTGACTTTAGAAAAGATATCGTGAAATCTTTTTGTATGCAGACAGATATTAAAGATGGAAGACCTAAGAGGTTAAAACACAAACTGGTAAAGAAAGAAGGAAAGAGTTCAATTGTTAGGAGATCATGCTCTCAGTGTTACAAGAACATTGTACAGAGTCAGGGAAGAAAACAGGCTAAAAACAAGGTGAAAAAAGTGCAAACGTTCTGTGACGATTGCCCAAACAAACCATTTCTATGTTTGAATTGCTTTAATAAAGCACATCGTTTTGTTTAAAATATTTTTATATTACAAAAAAGTTATGTTATTTAATTTTTTAAACTTATTAAATAAAACTGTTGCGATTATCTCAATAATGTGATTTAAAACAAGAATGGTCTCATAACGATCTCATATTTTCGAATTTTTTTACTAGATTTTAAGATATTTGTATATCTATTCATTATCAATAAAAAATTTAATTTCATTGGATATTAATGTGTTTCATCATTGACTAGCCGTATTAATATTACATTTCAGTAATTAAGTAATTAAATAAGTAAGTAGTTCGTCTATAGTTGTGCTGTAAATAAGTCAAAGTAAAAAGAGGCAATTTCTTAACAAATAATTAAAAACTTTAAGTGCTGCGATATTCAAACTGTTCCGTGGAGCCACGCGGGTCATACCACATACAAAACAGCCTAAAATTAATGCCCGGCGGCTCAACGGAGAAGTTTGAAAATTGGTCTGACCGTCGGACAGCGTTGTCCCCCATGGCCCGAACGAGACATACTAGTGCCGGTCAACATTGTCCGACATGGCCTGTCCGGAAACATATACATTTATTCGTTGGCGTTCAACGTGTTAAATTGTTAAATTTCACAATATTGACACATTATGTAAAAAGCATTAGCTTGTTAAACTAAGTGTTGTATTTTTAACTCAATGTTTTATTTTTAACTAAACAATGTTTTATTTTTAACTATTGTTATAGATATATGTGTATATTATGTGTTTATGTAAGTATATGTAGGAATCAGAAGTGAGGAGAGGATGACGGATGGCCAGAATAGTTAATTAACAATGTAATTTAACACAAGATAGTTACTTAGTATTCAATGTACTCACCGAGCGGGCGCCGGATCTATCGCGTGGCAGAGGGACAGCTCAGAGTCAGTGCCTGGGACTTGCGACCCAAGTGTAGGGTTAAGGAGGGCCCTCCAAAGATACGTATCAAACGCTCCCCATCCACTGCTCGAGCTGCCCACGCTGTCTAACTAAACAAGTAACAATTAATTCGTGTACACAAACTAACTATTAGAAGAGTCGAGGTTAAGCTACTAGCAGGATACACAAGTGCACCGCGCCACGCCAGAGCCAAGAATGCCTTAGCCGACGACAGAATGACTCGAATAATCACAGGTACTAACATACACGTCAGAACGACTCGAATAATAGAATGATTGAGGGTAGGTAAATATCAAAAACAGCGTAGGTAGCCTACACGGCCGTCCTGATGTGCGCGCGTCCTCGCGCGCTATTTATTAAAATCTTAGGTATTTGTAAGCAAAAACAAAATATCGCTCGACTATCCTCGACTATCGTTTTTGGTAATCATAGGACTGCCGCCCCGATCTGAAGTTAGTTATGTAATTCGTCCTTTGTATGATAAACAGAATAACGCACAATGTTTCAATCAAAGGCACGGGCAATTTAAAGCTCGTGGCTTAACATCGCACTGCAGCAGTGCGATGTTATGAGTTATGACTGCTGGTCATACGCTCTTTTTCTCCATGTAGGAGAAGGATCGGAGCTTAATCTACCACAATACTCCACTGCGGGATGGCGGGCTATATTCCCCACTGTGAGTAACGATCGCCGTCGGGACTCAGGTGTATATGATAACAACCGTTAACGACAGTTTAACATGCCCTCCAAGGCACGGTGGGACGACCTTACCCAGACCGGAAAGAAATATTTGTATAAATACAATCGTGGGAATCGAATCCGCGACCGCCGGTGTTTAGGCGCCAACATGGCACGCGCAACACTACACAAGAGCGGTCATCGTTACGTTGTAGGTATATATTAGTAAAAAAACCCAAATCAATTAAATATTAAAGAAGATTAAAGATTTTCGTTATTAACTAATGACAAATTGACAGAGAAAACGTACATATTCATATAAATTACATTTCTTAGTATCAAAAGTTTTTTACATTTCACACAAGGTCAAAACAATTATCGATACAAAATATACAAATACAAAACAATTTATATCTATAACATTACTATACAGAACACAGGCGTTCAATTACATAAACATAAGCTCTTTGCGTTTTATTGCTCGGAACAAGTGATCTAAATTGAGAGTAATCGCGGCTGGTCCGATTTTGATATGATTTACGATAACGACAATGTGAGTGCGGCGGAAAAACTCGTAAGTAGGAGAGCTTCATTCCGCTTGCCAAAAGAATTAGCAATGTACGGTCGCGTGGACAGGTTGTTAAGTTAAACAGGTGTATTAAATTGTTAAATTTCACAATATTGACACATTATGTAAAAAGCATTAGCTTGTTAAACTAAGTGTTTACTGTACCTTCATCCGTTTTAACATAAATATGTATTACTCTGCTAATACGTATCTACTATAAATACATATAGTGTTTTTCATGTATTTGTTTTAAGTTCATTTGAAAAACAATGTTTCTAAATAATTTTGTGAAAAGATTATTTTTGTTTCAATGTTTTTTTGTGCAAGTATATCGCCATAATCTGAGAGATCTTTAAATAGCGTTCTCACATTATTAAAGATTTGATTAATTAAAACTCAGAGATACAATATACATCACAGTATTCATTTAGGTATAATAAAAGCCCACAAACGATTTTGCAATTACCTGAAAATAAAATTAAAGTTTAAGAGAAAAGTATTAAAAAGATATTCATAGCTAAAGCTTATTATTCCGTGCAGGATTATATTAATGATACCTAAAGATAATTATGAGGATTTAGTGACGCTGTATTTCATACTAGTTAATTCCAACAGTTTTTTAACGAGTTCCTGCATTTGTGTCGAAAATGTTATGAGTAACTGAGTTTCTTGCCTTGCTTGATTTTGAAGGTACTTTTAGACACAATGAGAATCATGGTAAGTTGAGGCTGACATGTCTTTAGAGATAAAGGCACCACAAAAAAAAAACACAAAACCCAAACCGTCATATATATTTTTTTAATAAAATTATTGTGATAAGCAATGCAACAAAAACAATGTACAGTTAAAAGCGCACTGTGTTTTTAGAATAATATTGGAATGCATTAAAAAATATACTAAATTAAAATCAATCCAAAGTTTTACAGTTAACAGTACATACATACAAGAAGTGGCACTGAATTGGGCAAGCGAAACTCAAGTGGTCTTTTAGAGGCACATTTAGAGTCTGCATTCGGGTTAATGGTGGTCCGTCCGTCTAGTGGAGGCACATTGTTGTAACGTCGGAAAAAACAACATTGTTGCTATCATATAATTGTTGATTGATTTATTTGAAATTCAACTAGCCAATTTATGCCTTAATATTTTCTATAGTTTTTAGCTTCAAGTGGACATTATTTTAGTGGAATGTAATCGGAATAACAAGTACCTATATGCACATAACCTATCTATCTGTCTATATAGAATATTTTTATGACATATTTTCTAAGTTCAAATATTTTGCTTTCTTATTACAAATTTTCTTTATTCTTATTTCAATTTACAATTTCTTACTTCACATCTAATGATGATAGAAATTTTGTACTATGTGTTATTTAATTGTATGTCAAGTTGGTAGCCTTTATCTTACAAAAAGAAAAAAAAAAAGAAAAACTTATCGGCATAATGTTAAAATACTTAAACATTCTAAAAGATCAAACATGACCCAAATACTCAATTTGAAAAAAAAAGAAAGATAAGAAAAAAAAAGCTACGTAATTCTCAAAATAAATCGCGTACAAAGTCTTTTAAAAGAAGCTCCGTGGAACGTGACAGAGAGAAATCAATTTAGAGTCAAACGGGAAAGACGGCTAATCAAAAGAGATTCAATAGGCGGAAACCGACATTACGGGGAGGGGGGAAAAAAGTGGAAATAATTCGTTAATCCCGTAATTGGAGCCCGCTACCGAACCGGAAAACAAATTTCCTATTATTGAGAGCTAGGGCTGTACGAACTTTTTTCAAACCTTTTTTTAAAAAAATGTTTTTCTGCTTTATTAAAACTGAGGAATAACTTTTAATTTTAAAATAAAAAGTAGAAATAAAATTTGCTAGAACTTAACAAAAATAATTTATTCGAACTGTAAATTTGTTATCTTTAAATTTAAAATCAGTTGTAATGTATAATGTTAACATGGTGTATATAATACCTGTATTTATTGATCACTAGCTGAAACAGATCTGTCAGACATTGTCCTATCTTGCAAACTATTAAACACATATATAATATCGAAATACCAAACGATCTCGTTAAACTTTTACAATTTTGAGAACATGAGAACCTTCTACAAAGTGTTAGGAAACTTTAAAAAAATAGCCAAATTGTTCTAGGAGCTCTCGAATTTTTTACCAACGAATCAAGCGATCCATTTTTATTAAAAAATACTTAATATGCCTATAGCAATTAACTTAGTCAATGATGTTGAACAAAACAATTATGAAACTAATACTACGTTTTGTAACGGACTATTTTTTTCCCTAAAAATTTTATTCGAAATTTTATTTTATTTAAAAAAAATACTCAAATAGTGTTTTTTTGACTTATTGTCAATTTTCTTCTATAAGATTTAGAGACGTAACAAAAAATTCGAATTACTTTTTGGTATTAATTTTTTATACTATTAGAACGAAAAAAAAGTTACATTGCAACCCTGGTAAAAGAATCGTCGCTTCAGAAAGTGTAGGTAGATAATTATTATTAGAGACTCATTAGAGGACGATTGTCCTCCCAGACCTCCCTCACACCTGACCGGACGGTTTATTATTGCCCATTGGCTACGTTCTTTTATATACAGCGTGACATTTTTATATAACTTAATACTTATAATTAACTAGCTTCTGCGCGCGACTTCGTCGGCGTGGACTCCGCTCCTATTGGTCTTAGCGTGATGATATGTAGCCTATAGCCTTCCTCGATAAATGGGCTATCTAACACTGAAAGAATTTTTCAAATCGGACCAGTAGATCCTGAGATTAGCGCGTTCAAACAAACAAACAAACAAACAATCAAACAAACAAACTCTTCAGCTTTATTATATTATTATTATATTAGTATAGATTTACTTATACTAAGAAAAAATTTTTTGACCATTTTTGGTAAGTATCATCTTGGGAGTAGATACTAGATTTAGAATGATATTATGCTTGCTACATATTGCCATACAAATTTAATACATAACCAAAACTTCAGTTCAATTTTTTTAATCTAAGTTTTTTTTTAATTCTTAAAATTTGCCTCTTATTTATTATTAGTATAAACATATTTTATTTAAAGCTTGCAATAATAGATGGTGATCATATTTGCAATTATTATATCGCTAAAACTTTCAAAAGACACAAAATTTATACCATTTTAAAAGTTATTTAATTTATAGTTCGACAAATATTGGATAGGTATTATACGTATTGTAATAGTACCCAAAATTCTCAGAATTTAATCAACATTATTCCAATGTTTTATTTTTAACTATTGTTATAGATATGTGATATGTGTATATTATGTGTTTATGTAAGTATATTTACACGTGTATGTCTCACTTTAATGGTAGTAGGTATATCACAATTTGTACATCTAGGCACAATACCGTCTCCTCTGCCCCTAGGTTGCCTGGAATTGGTATTATTACTATTTCTGTGCTGGAAGAGATCGCTTTTCAGCGATAAGGCCGCCCTTTATACCTTATGATACTTTGTTAAAATCAATATAAATCCTGAACACTTTGAAATTCAAGTAATGTAATATAATACTGAGGTTATAATGTCTGTAATTCTTAAACAAACAAATAAAAAACCAAATATACTTACGTTTAAGATATGCATCTTAAATAATCTTTATTTAACAAATTAGAATTATACGAACTTAATTCGCAATAAAACAATAATTTTATAAAAATGAGTAACACATACACGCTATATAAGGGTTGAGTGTTGAGACACAGAACGACTCTAGCTCAGCTTTTTATTTGTCGGTGCTCTAGTCGAGCACTAGTCGACGTGACCGCTGAACTTACGGCTAACATTAGACAACTATAGCTATAGGTACTACCTATATACCTACTTGCAATAGAAAGACTATTCTATAACTATTGTACAAGTAATGCACACACTGCACGTTGATTTTCTTACCTTACTAGATGTACACACTTCAGCCTATCACAGTCCACTGTTGGACATAGGCCTCCACAAGTTCGCGCCCGACATTATGACGCGAACTCATGTGTTTTGCCCATAGTCACCACGCTGGGCAGGCGGGTTGGTGGCCGCAGGACTGGCTTTGTCGCACCGAAGACGCTGCTGCCCGTCTTTGGCCTGTTTATTTCAAAGCCAGCATGGATGGTTATCCCGCCATCCGTCGGCTTTTTAAGATCCAAGGTGGTAGTGGAACTGTGCAGTTGTCCCTTAGTCGCCTCTTACGACACCCACGGGAAGTGAGGGGGTGGCTACATTATTTAGTGCCGTAACCACACAGCACTACTAGATGTATCTGTGCCAAATTATTTTTTTAATTTTTAATGTGTCTTATTACAGTGAATGATACATTTTGATATTATTAAAGAAACAAAAGCTGTTCGATTTTATTTTCTCAATATTCACTCGTAATTAATATTAGATTGCATCAGACTGTACTCGTGCGATTATACTTAGTAAATGTCGACATAGATTACTTTCATTATTATACAAATTATGTAAACATTAGCTTCTGCGCGCGACTTCGTCCCCGTGGAATTGGACTTTCTGTCATACATGACAGGTGCGAAACTTTAACTGTTTACGCAGCGGAAGCTCTCAAAAGGAAAAAAAACCGATTTTGAAACATTCTTCATTGGTGCTACGCTCCTATCGGTCTTAGCGTGAAGATATATAGCCCATAGCCTTCCTCGATAAATGTACTATCTAACACTGAAAGAATTATTCAAATCGGTCCAGTAGATCCTGAGATTAGCGTGTTCAAACAAACAAATAAACAATCAAACAAACAAACTCTTCAGCCTTATTATATTAGTATAGATTTATCTAAACATGTTTTATGACCGAAAACATTTTCCGTACTTATATCTATTAATACTATACCTACTTAAGCCTACAGACAGATGACTGAGGTAGTCGCACATAAAAACGATCGTAAACAAACTAAGGCATTGATAATTCCTACTTATTAATACCTATCTGAACTCATACAAAAGTGCATTAAACGTCTAACAGAAACAGCTTATCCAAATGTCAGCTATTGTTTATTTTATTTACCTTGAAGCGCATACATTAAACATCGTATTAAACTAACAAAAAACGCCAACCTATAACTTCAATATCAAATGCACTCCTGTATCAATTAACGTATGTCCATCAACCTTTTTTTACCGTGATCGACATTCATATATTTATTGTTCTATCACAATGTGTGGCTATCAGTCAATCAATCCGACCACACAATAAGGAAATCTTTCAGAGAAACAAATCAAAATAGATCATAACAATGACGATTCCAAGTAGCTTAGAAATGTAAATGTTATGGTTAACTTGAAAATTAATAATCACCTAATATTTTTTAATTTTTATAAAATATTGTTATCATTTGGAATATGTTGTGTAGTATATGTGAAGCTAACTTCAAGTTGATGTTTAAAGTTACAGGATTTTAAAGTTACGTAATAATGAGCAGTATTAAACTGCTTCATATTTTTTCACGTATCTATAATTTCGGCTATGGTATGCCTTCATATCTTGGCATCTTCCATTTGGTCTATATGACCATAAAGGAAGGACGCCAGCTTGACAACATGTTTTATAATTGCAATTATTCCTCGTCTACGATTAAGAATTTTCGTCTCTACTCTAAAAATACATTTAAAAAAAGAGCTAGTTTGGCCGTTTTTTTTTTTAAAGTTATGACGAATTTATGAAATATTTTGTAAATGAATGTTAATTTAGGAAATCTATAAGCGTTGCGTTACGAATAATGAGACGGAAGTCATGTTTACAAGATGTCAACCGATCTGACAAGTATAAAATAGAGTCAAAAACCCATGAAATGTTATATGATGTCACAAATCAGTCGGATAAACTGTGCGAATTGTGACGAATGAATAAAACCATGGAACGTCTACTTAAACAGCAGCCTTAATTTTACTAATGTTGATATCGTTATAAATAAATTACAATTCTATTGCAATGGCTAATCATCTTTCACTAGAATACCACCGAAACTAACTAAACTAAAAACTATCATATATAAATGTCATCTAACAGAATGTAAAATAGCAGACTTCCAACCCAGTTGGAATTGATCACGAATATTGATTTATTTATATTTAAACAAATTAAGATACAACTACTAGACTTTGGGACGTCATTTAATTGTTTTTTTTTTTTTCCCGACTGCCAAGGAAGGGTTATGTTTTTCGCGCGTATCTTGTATGTATGTATGTATGTATGTAATATTCTTAATTACCTCATTTCTCTAGAACCGCTGAACGGATTTGCATAATTGAGATATCGTTAGATTTGTCTTAGCAGCCCAAGTGTTCTTAGATAGGTGACATTAAAAAAAAACAAACATGGCGGCTGTGCGAAGCCATTGTAGCCAATGAAGAAATAAAATTTTTTTTAGAATACTATAGTATGGGTATCAAATTAAAGGGCTCAATACAAGGATTTCGAAAATGTATATTATGATTATTATTACCGTAATAATAATAAAGAAATACAATAAGAAAGTTTAAAAAATGTTGACTTTGCTCTTTCCGTTTTTACGCAGGCGGGTTTTTTGTTTTCTTTTAATTATATTACTTGTTAATGTAAGTAAGTCGGCAAACAAGCATACGGCTCACCTGATGGTAAGCAAATACCGTAGCCTATAGACGTCTACAACGCCAGAAGCATCGCGAGTTGCCGACCCTATTTCCAATTACACCCAGGAGCTCTGGTCACCTAACTCACCAACAGGAACACAACACTGCTTGAAAGCAGCATTATTTAGCTGTGGTCTTCTCTAAGACCGAGGTACTACTCCAGTCGGGCTACTCCATTTTTTTCCTGCTGTGCCCTACTTCAGTTATATTTTATTTATCAAACCAAATCAAATAAACCAATTAGTGAGAACGAAAAAATAGACGCATGCAATGGCGGTCCCTTTCTATAAGTAATATCTTAGTAACTTGTCTCATAGTCTGTGGTCCGGTAATATTATATCGAGTGTAAACAAATAATAAATCCTATATCCTCAAAACAATAAAAAATTGTTAGGTAAAGATGAGAAATAATGCTGGTTTCGGCTACCTACCTACAGCTGTACTTTATCTTGATAAATACATGTACATTGTACCTACATACATATATCTCTGCTGTATTTATTATATTTAAAATTGGAATAAAGATTATAACATTGTGTAATTTTCCCTTGAAACGAAAACAAAAATATAACCATAATACAATTATCGTAATATAATTGAAAAACCATTATTACTACGAGTAAGTCCAATCCTCGGTAACTGGCAAGGCTTCCTAAATCCATTTTTTTATAATTCAAACAAAACGCATATCAACGTCTCAAAGCTTACTCTATTGTTCGGGAATATATTTCCGAACACCAGTTTGTCAGGAAAAAACGGAAATTAGAATTGTAGAACATTGAAATTTGAATGTGTGTTTTTAATTACTAGCATCGTTTGATTCAAGTTCTTGTAAACGCATTTAACTCGGCGGTTCCTAATTTAATTTGATATTTTTTGTTTCTTTTAAAATAATTTTATTCAGGGGTTTTACGCGACGAGCAGTATATGGGTTTCGCAGCGGTCACTCTACAACGGTCCATCTTGCGAGAGTGATCAGTACTCTAGCTAGTGAGCTCAACAGTGTTCGCTGTACGGTCTAGGTTTTCTGAGACATGAAGTAGGCCTTTGACAGAGTGTGGTGCGCAGGGCTCCTGGCGAAGCTGTTGAAAACCACGACACCACCAAAGATAGTGCGAATGATTGCTACTTTTCTGGATCCGTGTTTCTACGTCTCTGTAGAAGGGGCAGACTCCCAGTCCGAGCTGGAGTGCCCCAGGGTAGTTGCCCTTCGCAACCACCTGAGAACGGACGAAGAAGATATTTTGCTGATCCTCTGTGCGGATGGCAGAGCATACTTCGGGCAGAGCATACTTCGCGTCGTACTATCACTAAATCGTTGCAACCAATAATAATATGCAACAACCGTTGGATCTGCTTCTGGAGTGGTTATGCCTAAGTGGAGAATGGGCATCAACGTTGGGAAGTCTTTTGAATATTTTTTTTTGTGTCTATAAATAAGGGACCGTTCAAGTATTACGTAACGTAATTAGGGGGGGAGGGGGGTCTTGTAAAACGTTACGATGCGTTACAGGGGGGGAGGGGGGGTCTTGAACAACGCGTTACGTAACGTTGTTTTTTATTTAAATAAAAAAAACTAGTGTACTAAAATCTCCCAAATTGGCAACCCTTTTCGTCTATATCCCTTTTTGTATATATATATATATAAGATTATATTGTGGACTATGAAGGAAAATAAATAAAACTCTCTTGTGTTGCTCTGAAAATAAAGTTTTTATTGTTAAAATCACATAATTATGTAACGCTATATTAAAAAAATACCTTAAAACCTACCTGAAAATAAAGAAACGACAATAAAAGTTTACTGTTCCCTCCTTCACAGTTATTATTAAATATTATTATTTATTTTTTAAAACGATTTGACTCTTGGTTTTTAAAAATTTAAATTATAATTTTCTTATACGTCTTATTTGACATTTCAATCTTTTTAATTAAAAAGAAGGTCATATATATGATAGAAAATATTGAATTTAAAGAAAATAATACCTACTACTGTATTTCTTTACATCTCCCCCCTTTGGAAGTAGTTTACATGAGTAAATTTTTTGTTACGTTTCTTCATCTCCTTCTTCTTCTTCTTCTATTATTTGTCTTGGAATAAGTTTCGTAATATGAAAAAGATTTGATTCAGTTTTTTTATGTCCTGTATCGATCCTATATATTGATTTTGAAACTTTTTCTATAATTTGAAATGGCCCAATCCTCAGTTCTTCTAGTTTTTTTCTATTCAGTGTGTTGCCGTTTTCTACATACACCATGTCCCCAGTTTTAAATTCATGGTCTTTTCTATTTTTGTCAAATTGTCTTTTGTTGTATTTATGTGATTCTATTGTATTGTGAAGCGCTATCGTCCTATCTCTGATCCAGTCATTTTGAGTTTTTTCTTGCTTCAATTCTTTAGGTAAAAGCGTGCAATCTGTACCATATAAAAGATAATTTGGTGAAAAACCTGTTACAGTGTGAGGAGTTTGGTTATACTTACTCACACATTCATGTGCTATTGTTGTCCAGGCCCTCTTACTTCCATCTTCATTTATTTTACATCTGATTTTATTGACCAGTGTTTGGTTCAGTCTCTCATTCAGACCATTTGAGAATGGAGCATTCACCGCGGTAAACACCATAATTATCTGTTTGCCCTTTAAAAACTCTTTGAACTCTTTTGAATTAATACCCGGGTATTGGTCAGTAAGTATCATACCAATGTCTTCTGTGTCTGACAAATTTTTGACTAGTTTAATAAAATCATTAGCACTCTGTGTTTTTGAGGTTAAAATGAATGCATGTCTACTAAAGTGATCCACTAGCAAGTGCAAATATTTTTTTGTTGATCTCGAACCTCCAAAACCACCTATTGTGTCTATAGACATGATTTCGAATGGTTTTGTGGCAGGACCCAGATGCGACATCAAACCAAATTTATACTGTCCTCTTGTTTTATTCTTTATACAGACTTCACATTGTCTACATATTTTTTTAATGTTTTTAGTTAGATTTCTTGCTATATATAGTGGACTAATTGTCTTTTGCATTTGTTTTATTCCAATGTGACATAGATTCTTGTGTATAGTTTTTATAAGTTTAATACTGAATTCTTCTGATAAAATAATTTTTTCTTTAGTTCTAACTTTTTTATAGTATATATCTTGTTTATTAATTATTTTCTCTTTGTTATTTTGTATTTCCTTATTATTGTTCTGATCTATTTTAATATCTTCTAGGTTAATCAAGTTTACAATCTTTAATTGTTCATTTGTGTTTTCATTTGATTCTAATACAGGGTTTCTGCTAAGGCAATCCGCTTCCAAATTCTCTTTTCCTGGAGCATATTTTAAATTGAAATCATATTGTGATAGGTAGTATGCTAAGTCTCCCAGTTCTTCATCAGTTCGTGATTTCAAATTCATATTTTCTAGTGGCTTATGATCTGTATAAACTGTGAATGTCTTTCCCATAAGCCAGTACTGCCAGTATTGCACTGCTTCTTTGATAGCCAAGCATTCCAAGTAAATAGCTTTTTTCTTCTTTTGGGCTCCATTTAGTTTCTTAGAGAAGTAAGCTACCGGTTTTTCTTTACCATTTGGCTGTATCTGTTTTAAAATAGCCCCAATACCCTCTATAGATGCATCCGTGTAAATATTTATCGGTAAATCTTTATCATAAATTTCTAGCACTGGTTGAGAACATAGGATATTTTTGATCTCCTCAAAAGCTTTTTGACATTGTTCGGACCAAATAAATGGTTGATTTTTTCTAAGTAAGTTGTGTAACGGATCTAATATTATCGCTCTCCTTGGTATATATTCATTGTAAAAATTGATTTTTCCTAACAGTTGTCTTACGTTTTTTTGTGTTTTTGGAGTTGGAAAATTTCTTATTGATATCAGATTATCTTTCACTGGTTTTATAGTATTATTTTGAATTATATGGCCCAAATATTTTACGGAGTCTGATGCAAATATGCACTTTTGAAACTTTAATCTAAATCCCTCTGTCTTAATTGCTTCTAACAGCTGTGTTAGATGATGTATATGTTGATCAAAAGTTTTGGAGAATATTAGGATATCATCTATATAATTTACTGTAAAATCTGTAAGTTTGTATTTCCTTAGAATGTTACTTAATATTCTTTGGAAAATAGCTGGCGCGGTCTTTAGTCCAAACGGTAGACAAGTCCATTGGAAATGGCCTTCCTGTGTTATAAATCCTGTCTTTTTTTTGTCTTCTACTCGTAATGGAATAGACCAAAATGCTGAATTTATATCCAGAGTTGAATAATATTTGCAATTTCTTGTCTTTGTAATTAAATCTTCTATTAACGGAAATGGTTGAGCTTCTGGTACTACGATTTTGTTCAAGTCTCTGAAATCTATGCATAATCTTGATTTTTTATTTTCTTCTTTTTTAAATGCCAAAGTTACAGGTGCAGCAAATGGGCTGCAGGATTCCTCTATAAGTTTATTATCCAATAATTTTCCTATTTGTTCTTCTATCTCTTTTTTATCTTCTATCGTGCACCTGTAAGGCCTTTTAGCACAGTATTTTTCTACTAATAAATCTATTCTGGCTTCATAACCATTAACAGTTCCAACGTCATATTTATTCTTTGCAAAAACTGAATTATATTTATTAATCAATTTATTTATTTCTGATTTCTGATATTCATTTAAATGGTTTATTTTTATTTTGAAATCTTCTTCTTTTACATGTTCGTTAAAATTAATATTGTATTCTTTAATGTTTTTGTTGTCTATTCTTTCTTGGTTAACATTTGCTTTTATATCTAAATAATCTTCTTTCCATTTCTTTATCTTTTCTTCTTCTTTATTTATTTTTATATTTGAAACACTATCTTCAAATTCTTCTTTATTAAAGTTTTGTTTTTGAGTGATTTCTAAATCTTCATTTTGTATTAATTTAAATTTCTTAATCATGTCTAATCCAATCAAAAAATCATATTTGAAATGTTGTTCATCTATAATGTATACTTCTACATTTTCTTCTATTTCAAATATTTTTATTTTTATGTTCGTCAAACCATTTGTCTTTTTGACACCATTAATTGTTACTAAACTTGCTTTATTCAAACTGTTTCCTTTGCCTTTTAGTTTTAATAAATTGGAATTAATCAGAGAAACGTTTGAACCAGAATCATAGACTCCATAAACTTCTAATGTATTATTTAATAATAGTTTGACTTTAATTAATGGTGTCACTATTAGTTTTTTTGTTCAGTTTCTTGTAACTTTGCTTCTATGACTGAATTGTTTACATGTCTAATGGTTTTCTCTTTTGTTTTGTCACCTTCTCCTATTTTAAACCAACAAGCATGTTCAGGGTGGTAGCGAATTCCTTTATTTAACCTTTCACAAGTTTTACATGGGCTTTTTCCTTCGTTTCCAGGGATACCTCTTGGGTTTCCATATTTTTTGTAGTTCAATGTATTTTTTTTATTTATCAAATATTCTAATTTTCTCATTTCATTAAAAAGATCCACTGTATCTTGCAACGTTTCTCTATCAATCCTGTTTAGTACATGTTCGGGCAAACCTGCTGAAATTAGGTCTATCAAAGTACCTGTATCAATTGAATTTCGCATTTCCAGGAGCAGTTTTTCTTTCTTTATGGCATAATCAACCAATGATCCGTCTTTATACTTGAATGATAAAGCATAGGTAATTTGGTTCCACCCTTTGTTTGTAAATGAATCACAAAATTTCTTTTTCCATGTTGACCATTCAGAGTTCATGGTTAATTTTAACATCATTGAACTGTACCAATCTACACAACTTTTATCCATGAACAGTCTGAGTATTTCTATTTTTTTCTCATCTTCGGTCACGTCAAATCGTATGCATTCTTTCTCAAAAACGTCAATCCATTGGTTTGCATTTAAATTTTTGCTCGTAAACTTTTCAATAACAAACCTTTCTGCAATATTTTTCAAATTTACTTGTTTGGTATCCTGTGTATTTTGAACTAGTTTTTCTAATAATTTTTCCAATACACCTGTTTCTCTATTTTGTTTAGTCTGTTCTTTTTTGATTTCCTCTAAGTACTGATTTTCAAATATTAAATTATCATCCTCATCTAAGTAGACTTTCCTAAGTTCTTCTGTCATTGATATCCAAACTCTTCGTACCTCATATCTTTTCTTTAAGCTGTTTTTTATCTTTGTGAAAGTTGGTTTTTTTTATTAGTTCTTTGTGATGAGCAATGGATTGATACTCTTCTTGTATAGCGTAAACTTTATCATCACACGTAGCTATTGATGATAAACATAAAATATTTGTTTTTCCGTCGTTCGCCGGCAGTATATTGAATTCGAAACAAAGTTTCTCCATCTTATATTGTATTAAGTATCTTATTTTTATGTTCTACATAAACAAAATTGTCGTTTTATAAGATTATATTGTGGACTATGAAGGAAAATAAATAAAACTCTCTTGTGTTGCTCTGAAAATAAAGTTTTTATTGTTAAAATCACATAATTATGTAACGCTATATTAAAAAAATACCTTAAAACCTACCTGAAAATAAAGAAACGACAATAAAAGTTTACTGTTCCCTCCTTCACAGTTATTATTAAATATTATTATTTATTTTTTAAAACGATTTGACTCTTGGTTTTTAAAAATTTAAATTATAATTTTCTTATACGTCTTATTTGACATTTCAATCTTTTTAATTAAAAAGAAGGTCATATATATGATAGAAAATATTGAATTTAAAGAAAATAATACCTACTACTGTATTTCTTTACATATATATATATATATATATATATATATTTATACTTACCGCAAACGCGATTTTTTTTAAGCGACTTTTCGGTAGTTTTCGCAACAAAGTTGTGACATTTGGGTAAAAATGGTCAGTTGGGGTGTTACGTAACGTTTATGGGCTGGGGGGGGGGGTACAGGAAAACGTTACGGCGCGTTACATGGGGGGAGGCGGGGTCCAAAATCTTCAAAATTTGCGTTACGTAATACTTGAACGACCCCTAAGCAGCATTTAATGACCCTAGTACAAAAAGCACGTTTACCTTATTGTTTTGTTTGTTGAAATAAAAAATGGTTGTTGGTTTAAATTAACAATACGAGTACTTGTATAAGTGACGATTGTGAGTTAGTCAAAATACTATATGAAAGAATTGAAAATATGTATCAAGAAACTAGAAGAAAGAAGAAAAACTATTAGAGTATGTCTCTGGAGGATAGATATCACTAAGATACGTCCTACATACTACTAAAAACGACGTTAATATAAAATAATGCTATAACGGTCCCATGACCAATTAAAACAAATCGTCAATTAAAAGTATACATAATTATATGTACATCGGTACCTATTACTTAAATATTATGTAGTTCGAAAATCCTTATATATACTCTGAACAAAACCATTCGAGCTATGAATTTCAACAACTAAACATTTTACAAAGATAATAAATGACTATCTGTTGAGAATACCTCAGATCGTTTGTGTACTAGTTTATGAAATAAGAACAATGTGGACGGAAGGCGGGAGCATTAAAAACGTAGAGAAACGAAACAAATAATATATCACTTTTCAAAACTCGCGTAAACATTACGTTATTGTTGTTTCAGTGCTGTTCATATGACTAACAATTCTCGAACTGGTCTGTAATGAGAAAAGAGAAATCCTACTTTAATATACCTACATATAAATGCTACAAACGCAAAAGTAGCATAGTTTTGCTATAACTATTAATGTTATTAAGAAAAAAATAATATTTATACTCCCTTAGGCAAGAATTTTTTTTGCGAAAGCAATAAGTAAGATGGCGGAAAATGTTGCAACCCGCATTGGAGCAGCGTGGTAGATTAAGTTTTGATTATATATCCTACAAGGGGAAAGATGCCTATGCCCAGCTGTGGGATACTACAGGATGAAGAGTTATTTACCATTAAAAAGGACATAAGCTACCATAGAAAGACAATTTAAAAAAAAAGGAAAATGTAGCTAAAAGTCAATGTAATGTTAGATAGTTTATCCAGTCATTTATATAGATTAAAAAAATTAGGTTAAAATAAAAAAGGTGAGTTTCAGAACAGATTATACACACATTTTTAATTACGAACAATTATGAGCGGCCGCAACGTTTCGAATGTTAACGTTTTACTGTTGTCGTAAAACAATAAAAAACATTTTAGTGACACGCACACATCGTCGAATAAATAAACATTACACACATGTGGAACACAAAAAAATAAATTGTATTTAAACGGTCTTCGCTACACTATTTTTATAATAAAAATGTTACAAAATATATTTAGGTCAGTTTATACCTTTTAAATTATTATTCTGAATAAATAAAATGTGAGAATTTAGATATTAAAATACGAGTACCTACTGTGGATTAAACCAAACGTTGACTCTATATGTCTATCTATACTAATATATAAAGCTGAAGAGTTTGTTTGTTTTGATTGTTTGTTTGTTTGTTTGTTTGTTTGAACGCGGTAATCTCTGGATCTACTGGGCCGATTTGAAAAATTCTTTCAGTGTTAGACAGCCCACTGATCGAGGAAGGCTATAGGCTATGTGTCATCACGCTAAAACCAATAGGAGAGGAGTCCACGCCGACGAAGTCGCGCGCAGAAGCTAGTTTATACTAAACTAGCAGCGTAACCCGGCGTTGCTTGGGTTAAAATACATCGCAGAAACTTTCTAGACCATTACAGAAATTTTGAGATCTTTTCAGATGTCCTAATGCATTAGAAAAGGACCGAAATATACCTATGTTTTAACATTTTCACCACCCACCACCACCCACTTTCACCAACCGCGACCAAACTCCCTTACTACAACCTGGAGACCAAGGGATATTTACCACACCAACAGGAAGTTGATTGGGTTTGGTGGTGATAGAGAAAACTGTGTATTTACGTACTAACAAAGCATTATATAGGTATATATTTAGATTAAATAAACTTTCCGAAATTAATTTTTAAATACACTTATCTCTACATTTCAGGTATGCTGTTTAATAGAGAAAGCATATAAGATAAGCATATAACAGCGTCTTCAGTGCGACAAAGCCAGCCCTGCGGTCACCAACCCGCCTGCCCAGTGCCCAGCGTGGTGACTATGGGCGAAACACATGAGTTCACGCCTTTTTCGGCGTCGTGAACTTGGGGAGGCCTATGTCCAGCAGTGGACTGTGATAGGCTGAAGTGAAGCTTAGTGATAAGATAACATACGCTATAATTTATAATGTCAATAATTATCTACATATAGGAGTAGGTTGCCAATTAAACTGACCAAGCAACACTCAATGTAGAGACAACTGAATGAGAATTTAACTCTACAACCAATTAATGTTTCTATAACCAACTTACACAAAATAATTTTTAATGATAAATTGTTATCTCTTTTAAATTGTAACCAACGAATTTTTATTATTATTAAATACTATTAAATAATAGTAAGTATAATGTTGTTTTAAATTCGTAATATTTTTAAGCTCTGAGGCATAGGCTAGCTTATTTTCAAATTTAATAGAAATAAAAAAATAACAAAGCTTAAGAAATAAAAAGTTTTAATGATTGTTTGTCTGTTTATTACATTAGTTCATACTAAAACCAAACTCTCGGTAATTATGCATTTTTATACACATTTGTACATAAAAAAGTTTCTAAATATATTCCATTTTAATGAGGAAGCCCAGCAAATTATAATGTTGATATGTTTTTAAACTGGATTCGCTATAAAACGGTGATAGAGCAGATGTAGTATGGACAAGTAAACAAATTTTTCTGGTCGTGTGTTCTGTAATTACGCGCTAAAAATCAACTTTCTTTCAATTTGATCTACTAAATACAAAAAAAGAAAGATTAAAATTTATTCTGACTAGGTACTTGTATGACATATATAAAATTTACATTTATAAATATTTTAATCTGTCTAATAATGAAATTAATTAACCAGACATCTTAACGCTCTGACTAAAATCAGATATTGTAAATATTTAGAAGACAATTATAAAAAAAATATTTAACTAATGATAAAAAAAAAAATAAACCGAACACGTTCTTGATACAAAAATCTAAAACACATGGTAGGTAAAACTGGTATTAGAAATCATTAAAAAATATAGATTTTTTTAATGTTTAAATAAATTAACAATTATTTGTGTGTAAAAAATAAAAAATCACTGTGTCTAGATGCATTCCATGATAATAGAACACAAAAATTATATTTTCTACAGATAAAAATATCTACATACTATTCTGTAATTATAAATTACTCCGATACGAGGTTGTTTTACGTGTATACCTGTACACGCAACTTTTTTATAATTCAACTCAACTTCAGCGCGTAACAGAACAAATCAGAGAGCGTAGTCGAGAAATAGCGATGATTATAAAGTTTATGAGCCAGTAATTTTAATAATACCAGAGTTAATTGCGTCGACTACATAAGTTGTGGAACGTTTTGTGATGAGAAATATCTAATTACAAACAAATAAAACAAATAATTATATTTTTCTAAAAGAAAATTGTGTTTTTATTATCATTCTGTGTTTACATCTACGCACATTACATGTTATGTTAAAACTATTGCTCTATATTATTGTTATTATAGTAGGAGATCCGAACTAAAGACGAACTTCACCCATCTGCTTAATTGATTAAAATGATTTTATATTTATTTTATAATATATTAGAAAAAATCGCGAAAGGGTAATCTGAAAAATTCCTGGCCAGGCTATAATTAATTCAAAATTTAAAAAAAATATTTTTATTTAAAAATGCACCTATGAGTTCAAAGAATCAATTTAATACCTACCGACGAAAATATGAAGCCTGTAGAAAATGCCAACCTTGGGTTGTATAGGTATAGGTACTGAAGTGTACGACGCGACGACGTCTATATATCCAAAACCAGCGAACGAGACCCATTTTCCTTCGTCGCGGGGTAAGACAGGGGTATGCAATGTCGCCAAAACTGTATACCACTGTGCTAGAAGATGTCTTTAAGACTTTGGATTGGAGAGACGAGGCATCAACATCAACGGAGAATACATCTCTCATCTTCGTTTCGCCGACGATATCATCTTGGAGCAAACGTGTCCTGGAGTGGAGATATCTTGGCATACGCATTGTGAGACGACATCCGGCCCGGTAGACAAAAGGTCTACGTAAGATTTCTAGTGTAGGCTGGATGAGGATTTCGGAAAACCGAGATGTCTGGAGTAAACGTGTGGTGTATTTCCAAGACTGGACTGCAATAGGCTGAACTGACTAAACTGAGTGACTTCCACCCAAATGTTTAATAAATAAAATAATCTTACATCAAAATGGGGGCTGTTTCATTGAGAATACGATGACATAGGTAAGGGGTGTCTACTAAAAATCTGGTTTGAATGGCGGTTAGCGAATCATCACTACATATTATAAAACAAAGTCGCTTCCCGCTGTCTGTCTGTCTATATGTATGCTTAGATTCAAGAAGCCAAAAAGACTTCTAAAGTTTCTGGAGGAGCTTGGGTGGCAAGAGTGAACAAGCATATTCCCACACACGCAAAATAGGCGCCTAGTCGTCGATTTGCGGAAATCAGCCCGTGTTACCATACCATACCATACCATGTATGCTTAGATCTTAAAAACTACGCAACGGATTTTGATGCAGTTTTTTAAATAGATATAGTGATTCAAGGGGAAGGTTTATATGTATAATACATGCATAATATAGTAGAGAAACACTCATTTTTGCAACCGTACGAAGCCGGGGCGGGTCGCTAGTATAATACATAACTAAATGTACATAAAATGGCCAGAAATTTTCCAGCTAACCATTCCGCGTTTTATCTCTGACATACTAAAGAATTATTATTTAATTTTTATCCATTAATCAGATGGATGACGATCATTTCAAGTTCGGATCTTATACTGTTATATATAATAAAATAGTAGCTCGCTGATGAATACTGAGTTTGTATGAAACGGTATAATTTATTTTTCGTCTGCTTATCTTTCTTTGTTTCCGCTCTACAAGAAAAATTCGACACAAAATTAGATGCAATATTTAAAGTTGTATTTCAAGTGATTCAACTTTAATTAATATAAGTTAATATAAGTTTTATGTTATTAGTGGTAACTTTATGATTTACTTAAGTATTAATTTTTTTGTTACTATCAAACAGAATGTTTTGGTCTGTAAATCATATTTATATAATTTTTGAATCTTTAAGTAACGTATATACGGATCTATGGAACATGACTTTGCTAATGCGTAAACTCACGCTATAATAAAACTATGTATATAGGAAAATATAGGTTGGTAAGGTAGAGGAATAAATTATAATCTTCACAGACGAGACAGCTTATTACCTACTTGACTCAGAATTTCATATGGCATATGTAACTGGATTCAAGAAAACGACAGTATTTCTGTCTTGTCTTCTATTTTCTTAATCAATATTATAATAGTCCTCTTTTTTTAAACCACTACTTTTGAAAACAAGCATGTGGCCCAACTGATGGAAAGCGGCTATCGTAGCTTTGCATGCCTTGCTCACATAGAATTCACAGCTTTATTTGAAAGAATATTGTGCAAGCATCAAAGAAATAATAGCTTGTGTTACATTTTTCCCTTTCTCTCTATCGAATTCGATTTCAATTCGCAATTGTGAATCTAAACGTTGTTATTTACTGTCCCATGAAACAGGCCTTAATGTACAATTTTACCTCCTGCCAATCTATTCGTAACTTGTGCTCTAATATGAACTTCACCCACAATCAGTAAAACAGGCCCTATGTCGTTAGTATTGAGTATGGGGCAAAGGACATGTTACAGGTACCTACTCTGAGATCTCCGGAACAGATTTAGAGTTAATGACAGTGTACCTATTACCTACTCCATTATCAGTACGATAGCATACTATAACTAAAAACTCATTTCATAAAATTAATATGATACTTCTGACGTACGCAAAACATTTTTTTTTTTCATTTCTCCTGGCAAGAAATTAAAGATATAGGTCAAATTCAAATTCAAATTCAAATTCAAAATCATTTATTTCGTCATAAGGTGCATGTCACACACTTAACGAAAGTCAAAAAATAAAATAATATCATTTATATAAACTAAACAAAAATAACAAAAGTTAAGGCAGCAAAAAATCAAACAATAAAAAATAAAATTTATATCTTAACACTAGGTACATTACAAGCTTACGTAATGTACCCAGTGTTATAAGCAGCCTTAACTTAGTCAAAATATTAAGTTATAATGTCTCGGTAGACATTACCTACCTACTTTATCCTCGGCTTTATTAAATGTTACAATAAATAACAATTTCCCTAATGTAGGCCGAGAGAAAAAAAGCCGGAGGAAAAAAAACTCTCGGTACTCTTATAAAAAAATGCAGTCAGATACAAGATAAAAACGCAGTAGTGGACCATGAAATAATCAGGACAAACACGAGACAGCCAATCGTGCGTGCCGAGACCACCACATGCCACCTGCTCACAATATATGTAACTATCTATTTACAGCGGGTCATAGACATAGCCTGGTCGAGCTTTATTCAATCCCATGCCTTTTCATCATTGAGATAATCATTAATGGTATAGTAGGCTTTACTACATAAAACTCGCTTAATAACTTTTTTAAACTTCAAAAAAGGCAGAGATTGAAGCGCAGCCGGAATCTTATTATATATAAGGATAGACATTCCTATAAAGGAACTACTTTTTTTCTTGAGCCGGCATTTAGGAAATATTAATTTGTGGTCGTTCCTGAGTGTTACATCATTTGAGGCATTTCGATCACTACGACTAACAAACAAATGCCTATTTTTCCGTATATACATTATATTTTCATAAATATACTGCGATGCAAAGGTCAGGATGTTGATCTCTTTAAACTTCTCTCTCAGAGATTCTTTACATCCCATTTTGTAAATATAGCGGATAGCCCTTTTCTGCAGAATAAAAATGACACTAATATCAGCCGCATTGCCCCATAGCAAAATGCCATAGGACATTATGCTATGGAAGTAGCTGAAATAAACTAATCGGGCTGTATCGATATTCGTTAATAATCGTATCTTTTTAACCGCGTACGCTGCAGAACTCAGTCTATCCGCCAATCTACAGATATGGGGTCCCCACTGTAACTTTGAATCAATGGTGATTCCAAGGAAAACGGTTGAGTTAACTAAGTTGAGTTTATCACCATTGAGTTCTGGTTGCACATCAACTTGTTTTACATTTCGAGCAGAAAATTTAATACAATTAGTTTTTTTACCATTAAGAAGCAAGTTATTTGCGCTAAACCAATGAACCAGGTCAGAGAGAGCATTGTTTACATCGTCATAGTTAATTTCTTGTCTACGCAATTTAAATATTAAAGAAGTATCATCAGCAAACAATACAATCTCATGCCTCTTCTCTACTAAAAATGGTAAATCGTTAATATATATTAAAAATAAAAATGGACCAAGAATTGAGCCTTGTGGGACCCCCATCTGTATATGAGACCCAGATGACTTAGTACCATCTACTTCAACCCTCAGAGTTCTATCACTAAGATAAGAACTCAGAAGTTTTAGTGCGGTATTTTTAATGCCATAGTGACTGAGTTTCCTGATCAAGGTGTCATGATGAACACAGTCAAATGCCTTGGATAAATCACAGAATACACCTAGAGCATCGCGTGACTCCTCCCAAGCATTGACAATCGATGTAAAAAGCTCAACACCGGCATCAGTTGTGGAGCGTCCTCTAGTGAAACCGAATTGCTTATTATGTAAAAGTTTATTTCTTGTGAAATGATTTAAAAGTTGACTGAGAATCACTTTTTCAAATAGTTTACTACAGGCAGGTAGAATTGAAATAGGCCTGTAATTAGTTGGATCTGTATGACAACCGGACTTAAACAAAGGAATAACTTTACTATGCTTCATAAGATCAGGAAATTCACCACTCATTATACATTCATTAAATATAATCGCTAAGTGGGGTGCTATGATATCTACAATTGAACCTAAAATTTTTACAGATATACCCCAGAGGTCAGCGGTGTTCTTAAGTTCTAAAGTTTTAAAAGTTTTAACAATTTCATTAGCATCTATGGGTCTGAAAATAAAATCACCTTTGCACGCATTTACATTTTGTTTAAGCAACGATTCAGCGACTTCGGGCGATGATATAAGCGCCTTGGTTGTCGAAAGTGGAATGTCGGTAAAGTGTTTTTCCAAAGCTGTTGCCAACTCATTAACCGCTTTAATGGAGTGATTGTCAATGATGAGTTCACTGACACCATTACGTTCTTTAACTCTTCCAGTTTCAGCATTTATAATATTCCAAGTCATTTTAATTTTGTTTTTACTTGATTTAATTTTATTTCTAATGAATATTGACTTGGCCGCGGCACAAACAAGTTTAAAAATTTTAGAATAGTTTTTAATATAATTACAAAAAACAATGTTTGTGTTATATGATTTCTCATGCAAGAGATCATACAATTTTTGTCTACTTTTATAGATTCCCGGAGTCGCCCAATCATTGAATGACATACAATACTTAGGAGAGATTGTTTTTGGTGTAAATACAGTCTTAAAAACACTGTTTATATGACCGCATAAAACTCCATATTTGTCATTAGCACCACCGACTAATGGTATCTCTATTTGGTTTTCAATAGTGTTTCTAAATCTCTCCATACGTTTCATGTTCACTGGAACGACCACTTTCCTCTTACTAACCTCCTTTTCCATATTATAATTGAAGCTGACTAATTGGCCACAGTGATCAGAATGTAATTTATTAATTATTGCAGAGAAGGACGGAGTCCCATCTGTAAAAATATTATCAATACATGTGGCAGTAGAGCTAGTTATTCGAGTAGGCTCGAGGAAGAGGTTAGTAAGATCACAACATTTAAACAGAGTTAAAAATCTATGACCGAGTAAGGTATCATCCAATAAATTGATATTGAAATCACCACACACTATAATGTCTTTGTTGCGTTTAGCAGTTAGCTTCGTTAATAATTCTTCTAATACTGCTTCAAATTGTTCGTAACATGCACTGGGTGGTCTATAAATACTGACTATTATACAATGCGCTAACTCTATACAGGCTATCTCTATAGTTCGTTCAACGGAAAGGCTTACAATATCTCTACGAACCTTAAACTTTAGGTCTTTATTGACTATAATTAATGAGCCACCGTGTATAGCTGTCTTCCTACAGAACGAACTGGCAACTTGGTGCTTATCAAAATTAAAAACAACCTGGTATTCTTTAAGCCAATGTTCGGTAATACAAATTATACTAATATTATATTTATTCAAAAAAAGTTCTAGTTCCAGTTCCTTACCCAACAGGCCCTGTATGTTTTGATGCACCAAGTTTAAACAATGCTTGTTACATAAATATTGCACAATTAATATATTATTCTTTATTTGTAGTTGATTGCAAGAGACTTTTGCCTCTGTTGTCTGCTCACTTAATTTAAATTATCATTACTAGAAGTAGTACTACAGGTACTACTGGAGTATGTCAATGTTTTTGACTGCTCAATAGAAGCAGCTGTTAAATTATTAGTCATGTCAAGAAGTAAAAAATGTGATAGCAAACATGCTATCTGTTTATAAAAATAAGTAGATAGAATAAATCTATCCTGTCTCATAACAAATGAGTCATTTTTAAAAATTAAATTAATGTCAACTACATAATTTAAATAAATTTTTTGAATTACTGTTAAATGTCACATTGTTATTCCCAATATTGTTGTATAACAATAGATTTAATTTATATCGTATTCTATTTTCACTACAGTTACCCTTAATATATGGGAATGTGAACAAAATAATATTTTCTACGTTAAGTGTACATAATTTGTCTAAATAAGAGGATAACGTCTGTTGTTTTAAGTTTCCTCTTCTACCGAATAGTAATATTAAGGTAGTGGAGGGTTCATACGTAGCGTTTAGAACCCTATCCATTATTTCACCTACTGAGGCACCCGGCATACTAAAGTTGCAAACTGTACTGTTTCTGTATAAATGGTTCAACCTTGTACCCATATTTTTACCTAGTTCATCGCTAAACATCATTACTTTTCTTTTGGGTACAGGCATAGTAACTACGGAGCTGACATCATCTTTTCCTATTTCACATGAAGGCTTTGTATGAACTATGTTTAAGCATTGATAGTCATGCTTTATCAGAGAATTGAAACGATCTTCATTGTATTTCGAAAGTTTTAAGAGTTCATCCAATGCCAATTCATGTTCACTAATCTCTCTCCTAGCAGAGATGTACTTTTCAGTCATTTCGTTAAGACTGTAATTTAAATTGGTAATCTTTAAATTTAATTCCTTGATGTCAGCTTCATAGGTTTGCTTCGATTTGTCACATTCTTCAAGTAATAATTTATGTTTTTCACTTAAATTTAAATGATTTTTAACAATATTGTTTTTTTTTACTAATTTACTAGCCTTTTTGATGAATTTATTTAACTTAACATATTTTTTGATTTTATTCTTGCTACCGAGGCTGACTCTCGACGGTGTTCCACATGCTGCTGAATCGTCACCTGTCAAGTCGATGGTGACAGGCTGAGATGACGCAGTAGGAGTACCGGAGACGTTCAGCAACTCGGAGAACAAGTTTTGTGTATATTGCGATGTTGCCTGAGAGGCCTCCAGTTCTAGATGTTCAACACGCTCCAGGGCACTCGCGAGCTGTGAACGAAGCAGGGTTATAGTTTTTAAATTATTATCGTACTCGTCATAGCAGTTGTCAAATTCCCTGGATTGCCGCTTAAGGCGGTCACGTTCCTCACGAATCTCCTGGAGCTGTGTATGTAGCTCAACCATTTCATTCTTAATAGCACTATTCTTCTTAACTATTTCTATAATTTCCAATTCACTTTCTTCTCTCTCTTTCACCAATTGCTCACACTGCTTTTTGTACACATTCAGCTGTTGGAGCGCGACCTGGAGTTGGCTTTCCAGCTGGCGGGCCATTGTGCTGCGTGTATTCATTTTAAATTTAAACTATTATAATACTTAAAATAATAAAAAAAAAAAAACTTAAACTTTAATACAAAAGCAGAGAAGCAGCGGTGTGAGTTATGAAATAATGGATAAGGGTAAATCTATAGACTTCAAAATTAGTCTTTAAAGAAATAACAAAAAACAAAAAACTAGTCAATGGAAAAAAAATATTTTAAATTTGTTGAAATTTGTTGAAAAAATATTTTAAATTTGTTGTGTGTGTGTCAAAAACGAAACTCACGAAACAACTCTGAAACACAATCCCGTTCTAATTTTATTTCAATGACTCAATCACACTAATAGCAATTAGATATTCAACAATGCATTCATAATGTTCAGTCAATTAGATGACCACAAAGCGGACCGATTTAACCGCCAACTCCACACGTGTTCAAAATAAAAATAAAACTACCCATAGACAAGCCGCTCCGCTTCTTGAAATGAGGAGTGCGTTTGAATTTATAAAATTTTAAGATATTGTGGCAAGTTAACTTGAAATATGAATACTCTCTATATAAAGTACAGAATAATTACAATACATTTTACTAGTATTTGAAAGTTACTAGTAGTTGAAATTTATTTAATAAGTAGTCTTATGCAGCTTATCTTATTAGAATAGTTAGGTTTTGAATAAAGCTAATAAAATACATATTAGTAATTCAATCTTGATTTTAGGTCATATATTTTGACTGTCCTATTTTCTATTAAGATATAATATGCCTTTATGCTAATCAATATAAAGTAAAATAAAATTTTTATTGTATATAGAACGAGATTGAAAGTATATAGGTACATACTTTATATCAGCTATTTCATTAAGCAATAGAACAATTTATTAATCAGTATGAAACAAATACATTTCATTGTGTTTAGTGTAGTATAACAATGTTCGTTTCTTTTTTAATATTTTTATATTAAAAAAACAAGAATGCAAGACAGTAACTCGCTCGATTCAAACGCACCACCAGTACTTCCGAGCCCAGTAAACAGGTAAGGGAAACATATCAGAGTTTATGCTACTGAAATGTAAATGTGGCTAACGAGTGAATGGATCGATGAATGAAAATAAATCTTATTTTAATCATTCTCATTTCTTGTTATTAGTTCACGTGTTTTATTGTTCCTTAGATAAATATTAGGTGCCTACTACTATTATAGGTACATAATATACCTACGCGAAAGCGTGAATGAACGGATGCTGCTCAATCACGTCAAGTAAATGACTTTCAATGAAAAAAATGGTAATAAAAGGAGCCTAAAATAACACGAAATTACTTTATACTATAAGTTCTACAATTATGTAAACAGAGCAGTAGGTACCTATAGGCTACAACTAAGTAGTGTATGTCTATTATAAATTTATAATAAAAAGTACAACTTCTACCATACGATGAACATAAAATTACAACATTCAGCCTGTAAAATACCACTTTTGGGCATAGGCCTCTTTCCCCATATAGGAGAAGGAACAGAGCTTAATCCTCCACGCTGTTCCAATGCGGGTTGGCGGATATATTCCGTACTATGAGTAACGATCGCTATCAGGTGTACATGATAGCAACCAGCACCGACGGCTTAACGTGCTCTTTGAGACACGGTGGGGAGACCCACAAGGACTGCACAAACACCCAGACCACGGCAAACATCTGTGTGGCCAATACAAATGTTTATCATCATGTGCGGGGATCAAACCCGCAACCGCCAGCGCAACAGCTACAAACCAGTGCTGTGACCGTTGCGACAAAGCGTCGTCAATTTACTCTCAATATTTTTCCGTAACACGCCAAAAGATGTATAACTTCAATAATTCCAAGTGTACTAGATTCCCAATAAAACTACACATTCACAGATTCCTATTATCTGGAACGAATAGCCACCCCTTCCGCCGTGTTCACCAAACTGTAAACATTTTAAACATTCTTCAGAGTAATATTACATTTTATTAGTTTATAGTTTACAACACATAATTAACTAGTTTCCTAGAACGCCACAGCTTGACGTTCGCTATTAATTTTATTTTAAAACTTTTTTGTCGCTTCAACTAAGACAATGTTTACAATACACGAATCATGTGTAGCGTGGACTGTTCCGTGTTTCGTTGTCTCTCAAACGAAAAACAGAAAGAGACAGATATACTATTCAGGAGTATAAAATATTTTGGAACGAAATTGATCGTGAGGCGTTATCTATATATTAATACGTGAAGCAAAAACTTTGTACCCCTTTTTACGAAAATTGCGCGGACGGAAGAGTATGAAATTTTGTACACTTATAGTTTACTAGCTTCTGCGCGCGACTTCGTCGGCGTGGACTCCGTTCCTATTAGTGTTAGCGTAATGATATATAGCCTATAGCCTACCTCGATAAATGGGCTATCTAACACTGAAAGAATTTTTCAAATCGGACCAGTAGTTCCAGAGATTACCGCGTTCAAACAAACAAACAAACAAACAAACAACCAAACAAACTCTTCAGCTTTATAATATTAGTATAGATGGATATAGAGAAAGTGTGTAGAATGCTAATTTTTTTTTAAATTATGCATAAAAGTATATTAAATCAATAAAAAATTGCGTGCATACAAAGTACACATGCCAGAAGTGAAAATTCTTTGGCAAACTAATTTAAAAAAAAAAAAAAACAAATTCAAAAAAACAAATTGAAAATATAAATAAAACTAATTGAAAAAATAACAAAAAGCCAACGTCGCGGTGTTCCCAGGCGGTCACCCATCCAAGTACTGACATGTCATGATGCTGCCGCGTTACCGGTCGCTCAAATTTTACCCCTCATGCGCCTAAAGAAATTTAACTTAAAAAAACATTGCACACACTACCATGTATTTGACACACACATGGATATTATACTCTTTTGTTGATTGTTAAAGTCTGTAGTTAAATTGAAATTTTTTTTAAAGGCTTTTTATTTTCATAATTTTTTTGGTTTTCTTTAATTTTAATTTTTAATTATGGTCGAATTTCGACCTCTGAGTGACCACTAGTTTATTTAAATAGTTATCTCGCTTAAGTTACCTATAACGCGAAGAAAACATAAATGCTTTTTAATAAAACCTACGTTTTTGTATGAATGTAATGTATAGATGATAGAGATATAGGTAATATATTGTGGCGTATCATACAACATATACTTATACAGCATATTTCATAGAAACAAATAAACATAAAGGTAACCTATAAATAAAATACAGTCCAAAGATGAACTCCGTCCAGTCCTCATTATAATATCACAGTAACACGTCTCTGGTCTGGTTTTAAAAGAGTCGGGTTTATCTAATAGGTGTTTAAATTTTTTCTAAGCTCCGGTGTATGTGATTTTTTTTAAAACATATTACAATATAACCGGCCAGGAATAGAACAATGTCTTAGTTTTCAGCTGAGAAGAGGTTTCGTGGTTATATTTAATGTTCTCTGTCTTGTATACTTATTAATCGTTTGGGCAAAGACTTCCGTCGTAAACGATTTTGGTTTGTTGGCACTAGAGAAAGATTGGAAGGAAAATAGAAAAAAGTTAATTGTAAGTATGTACATTACAAATACTTATACATGTGAAAACAATTCAGGGCATTGAAAACATAAGCATCGTAAGTCCAGAAGTGGAAAAATATTTTATGAATTGTTTATGATACAATAGTTATTACAATAAACGTAAAAAATATTTTTAGAATCGAAAATGTGCATCGATAAAAATGACAATTAACTGAGCAGCTATTTTGACAAAAAAATTTTTTTTTCAAACTTGATGTTTTAAAATCTTTGACGTAACTTGCCTTTATAGTAGCTACGGTATGGTAGCCGGTAGGGGTCGCCTTTAGCAGTGACTTGTACGTACTGCGCTTGTGCACCCTTGTGGGAAACTCATAACTTATTTATTTATGTATATTATATTGTTTTACATATATCTATTACAGATACAGCAATCACATATATTATCTATTAATATTTAATTTATAAAATATTATTTATATTTATTCAACAAGCATATCCGCACGATACCCGTAGTATACGGCCGGTTTGGCATTAGCTCTTTCTCGCGATTTGAATATGGACGGAACGATCGAGAATGTCTTCACCGCGCATGATCGAGGTTTTTGACAGCAGAATATATAGACGTCGCTAAGACAGTCTCTTTTAATAAAAAATAGGATAAAATATATTGAATAGCAAATTCGCTAAATTGGTGACCCCGTAGTAGAACAATTTAAAATTAGTAAGAAATGTCTAGTTCGAGCGGCGACGACACGGTTGCAACCAAGGTCACAATAAGGGAACGGAGGAACCCGAAAGCGGCAATAGATGTGAAACCGGCAGTGGCAACTACATCACTGCCATCACCTGTACCACGCCAAATTCAACTTGCTCCATTTTGGCCAGAAAAGCCAACGTTATGGTTTGCACAAATTGAAGGTCAGTTTGCAATAAATCAAATCTCTGATGACGCCACTAAATTTTATCTAGTATTTGCATCCCTGGATCGGAAATACGCTGCAGAGGTAGAGGATGTACTCACCGGCCCAGCCGACTACCAGCGATTAAAGTCAGAGTTAGTAAAAAGACTATCGGTATCACGCGAAAACAAAGTAAAACAACTTTTGATGCACGAACAACTTGGAGACCGCAAACCATCACAATTCCTCCGGCATCTACAACACCTCGCTGGTGCTGACATACCCGAGGACTTCATAAAGTCGATATGGTTAAGCCGCCTTCCCTCTAGTCTGCAACCAATCGTTGCGTCACAAACCTTATTACCGTTAGACGCCCTAGCCGAACTAGCTGATCGAGTCAACGACATCGCATCACCAACCCAGCACGTAGCAGAGACTTCCACGTCACCTCTTGATGCGCTAACGCGTCAAGTTACTGAACTAACGAAACAAGTAAACGCCCTGTCTATGGAAGTGCAGCACCGTCCACGGTCTAGAGACAGAAGACAACAGAGACCACGTGGTCGGTCACCATCATACCGGTCTCATTCAAACTACCGTCGACAGCCAATATGCTGGTATCATTTTACGTATGGTAATAAGGCAATCAAATGTGTAAAGCCTTGTGACTTCAAAATGACGGGAAACATCCCAGGCAGTCAGTGATGGCGACCAACGACTGCCACAGCTCCACCGGTCGCCTTTTCATCACGGATTGTAATACAAGGACTAAATTTTTGATAGACACTGGAAGTGATATTTGTGTTTACCCTGTTTCCGCACTTAATGAACGTCGCTGTAAAACTAGTTATCAACTTTGTGCTGCAAATGGTTCAGTTATCGACACGTACGGTTACATTCACCTCAATCTCAACATAGGTTTGCGTCGTGATTTTCCGTGGCGTTTCGTCATTGCTGACGTCACCAAAGCTATCATCGGAGTAGATTTTCTTTCCCATTACAATCTCATTGTTGACGTTAGTAATAAAAAACTTGTCGATAACTTGACCAATTTAAGCGTATGTACATCTATATATAAACCAAATTGTCTTGTCTCAAGTATAAAAATCCCGATCGGAGGTAATAGTAGTTATCACAAAATTTTATCCGAATTTCCAGAAATAACGCGTCCGGCTGGTACTCCGGGTATCGTAAAACATAACACAACACATCACATCCGGACAACACCAGGCCCTCCTATATCATGTTCACCTAGGCGTTTGGCTCCCGAGAAACTGAAAATAGCCAAACAAGAATTCGACGCTATGCTGGCCAATGGAACAGCACGACCATCCGAAAGCCCATGGGCGTCACCACTACACCTGGCTCCTAAAAAGGACAATGGTTGGCGTCCATGCGGTGACTACAGACAACTAAACGCACGTACAATCCCTGACAAATACCCGATAAGACACATACACGACTTCTCACATAACTTATCTGGCTGTAAGATCTTTTCAGTAATTGACCTAGTGAAAGCATACAATCAAATACCAGTATTCCAGGATGATATTCCGAAAACCGCGATCACAACCCCCTTCGGGTTATATGAATTTCCCTACATGACCTTCGGGCTGAGAAATGCAGGTCAAACTTTTCAAAGGTTTGTCGACGAAATGTGCCGTGGCCTCGACTTCTGCTATCCGTATTTAGACGATTTTTTGGTTTCCAGTAGAACACCTGCGGAACACGAAGACCACCTTCGCCAGCTCTTCACTCGAATGAAAAACTACGGCGTACTAGTAAATACCAGCAAATGCGTGTTCGGTGTTCATGAAGTCACTTTCCTGGGTTACAGAATTTCAGAAAATGGCACCAAACCCCTGGAAAGTCGTGTACAAGCCATCGCAGACTTTCCAGCTCCGAAAACCGTTCGGGAACTTCGACGATTTTTGGGAATGATTAATTTTTACAGACGTTTCCTCAAAGATGCAGCACAGATTCAAGCTCCATTGAACGCTTTGTTAGTGGGAAGCGTAAAGGGATCTCATCCAGTCACCTTAACAGGAGAGGCATTGCAAGCATTTGAGGACTGCAAAAGAAGCCTCTGCAATGCAGCGCTCCTGGCTCACCCAGATTCGAACGCTAAACTAGGACTTGTCACTGACGCCTCAGATACGGCGATAGGTGGAGTCCTACAACAACATATAGAAGGAGCCTGGCAACCGCTAGGGTTCTTCTCACGCAAGTTAAGTCCATCGCAAACAAAATACTCTCCGTACGATCGCGAACTCCTTGCCATATACGAATGCATAAAACATTTTCGGCACATGCTAGAGGCGATACATTTCACTGTCTATACGGACCACAAGCCACTGGTCTATGCTTTTCATGAGCGAAAAAGCAACTGCTCCCCGCGTCAGTACAGATATCTCGACTTCATCTCACAGTTCACTACCGATATACAACACATCTCCGGAGCAGACAACGTTGTCGCCGATACACTTTCGAGAGTCAACGAACTGCAGATGCCTGTTGACCCTGAAATGATGGCCAAACTTCAAGCTAATGATGCCGAGCTAGCATCTTACCTGGAGAATCAATCATCACTCCGCCTAGTAAAAGTAAAGATTCCAGGTAGCGATGTCGAAATGTACTGCGACGTTAGCACATCGACACCCAGACCATTCGTGCCAACAGCACTACGCCAACAGGTCTTTAGCTCACTCCATTCTCTGAGCCATCCAGGTCCCAACGCCACTACTAAACTTGTAGCGCAACGCTTCGTATGGCCTTTCATGCGTAAAAATTGCCGAGATTGGTCTAAGGCGTGTTTGACCTGCCAGCGCTCTAAAGTAAGTCGACATGTCACGTCACCATTAGGTACGCTTGACTTGCCTTCAGCGCGTTTCAGACATGTCCACATAGATCTTATCGGTCCATTACCACCTGCTGGTGATTATAGGTATTGCCTGACAGCTATTGACCGTTTTACACGATGGTCAGAAGCTGTACCGCTTACCGACATCACCGCCGAAACAGTGGCCAAAGCGTTCGTTTCCTGTTGGATTTCAAGATATGGTTGTCCGATAGAAGTTGTGACGGATCGCGGTGTACAGTTCCAATCGGCACTATTTCAGCAGTTGGCAAAGTTAATCGGTTTCGATCATCATAGAACCACTGCATATCATCCACAATGCAACGGATTGGTGGAGCGCTTTCACCGGCAACTGAAGGCAGCGATTACTTGCCATGCTGATACAAACTGGGTCGAATCGCTTCCACTCGTTCTTCTAGGCATTAGAAGCGCAGTTAAGGAAGACCTCAAATCATCTTCGGCTGAACTCGTGTTTGGTGAACCGCTTCGCTTACCCGGCGAGTTTTTCGGTCACGATGTGAAGAGCTATACAACTGACATAGCAGATTTTTCAGCTCGCATGAAGTCGTTCGCCGAGAAAATACGTCCCGTTCCTACACGCCACCATTCGAAGAATAAGATATTTGTATTTAAAGATCTCGCCACATGTAGTCACGTATTCTTAAGGGAAGACGCGCTACGTAGTTCACTGCAGCCGGCCTACACAGGACCATACGAAGTGCTGAAAAGACGTGACAAATTTTTCACAATAAGTGTTAAAAACAGAAGTGTGACAGTAAGCATAGACCGCCTTAAGCCGGCCTACTTATTGTCCACTTCCACTGAATCAGAATCACCACATTCTTCCTCCTTTTCAGATACTTCCAAACTTACCACACCTCTGACTAGCACAACAAAATCGGGAAGAGTTGTCCGTTTTCCTGATTATTATCGCCCCTAACCAGGTCTCTGGGGGGGAGTGATGTGGGAAACTCATAACTTATTTATTTATGTATATTATATTGTTTTACATATATCTATTACAGATACAGCAATCACATATATTATCTATTAATATTTAATTTATAAAATATTATTTATATTTATTCAACAAGCATATCCGCACGATACCCGTAGTATACGGCCGGTTTGGCATTAGCTCTTTCTCGCGATTTGAATATGGACGGAACGATCGAGAATGTCTTCACCGCGCATGATCGAGGTTTTTGACAGCAGAATATATAGACGTCGCTAAGACAGTCTCTTTTAATAAAAAATAGGATAAAATATATTGAATAGCAAATTCGCTAAACCCTTTTAGCTTTCAAATGAACCAAAATTTAAGCAGGCTTCTAAAGCACTTTTGAGTCACCGTGTCAGAAACCGTACAATCTTTTAATTAGTTAAATCTACTTACTCTGGTGTGTAGATTCAAAAACAATACGAAAGAAAGAAGAAGAGGTTGCAGGTTCGAACAATAATTGCAATAGAGCAAAACTATGAAATAAGCGCCTTTGAATATATATTTAGGAGAAAAAAATTCTATTCAATACTAGCTGGCCCCGCAAACGTTGTTTTGCCATATATGTTATTAACCCCCGCAACCGCCTCTTGTGGGTGGAATTTCGTAAAATCCGTTCTTAGCTGACCTCTACTCGGCGAAAGGAGTATTCCTACCAAATTTCAAGTCTCTACGCCTTATGGTTCCAGAGATATCGTGATGAGTCAATATATACGTCGAAATCTCTTTTATACCTATACACATATATATAGATAGATTATTACATTTATGACCTTTTACAGTACGTGTTCAAATACACTACACTCCGAAGTTCCGAACCTAAACACATGAGTAATTTGCTTTTAATGGTGCGAAATTTTAATTATTTGTTATCATTACTTAAGTGTATTTTGAGAATACAAATATGCACTAAAGCCTGGAAGTGCGCCAGAGCTATACACGACTATAGCAACATTCGAGGTACATAAATACCTACTTATTACACTTTATAGTCATTTTATTACATAGTTATTGCACGATTCAAAATATGTTTTCGTTATAAATATGAATCAGTTTTTTTTTATTTGCACGTAAATAAAGTCACAGGCACAATTAACCGCCCACGTTGTATTTTTTCCAAGCAAATTTGATGGCTTATTTAGTCTTTGTTTTTTGTCAAGTGGGTACTTAAGCAATAAATTAAACACTTGTACCCTTGTTTCCTTTCTTAAATTTGTGTCACCAAAGCATTTTTAGCATTAAGTCGTTATTTAACATTGCTGCGGTTACGTTACTGTGTTTACAAATCCTGTTCTCTTTTACAATAGTGTTTGAATATTGTGTAATTAGAGTTCTTAGTGTTCTTTTATTGTTTGTAACCATACAAAATGCCACTAGACGCTACTGGTGTAGCTAGGGCTGTGGCTTTAGCTGATACTGGGTACAGCCAACGTCGCATCGCTCGGACGCTCGGTGTACCTCGAACAACCGTACGGGATGCCATCAGACGATTTCGGGAGACTGGCTCATACACGCGGAGGCCAGATCAAGGCCGACATCGGTGCACTTCCACCCGAGATGACCGCTTTGTTGTTAGTAACGTATTGAGAAATCGCTTTTGCACCGCTACTGAAGCTCGTTCTCGTCTTTTTGAACTAAGAAATGTTAGTGTGAGTGAACGTACCATTAGACGGAGACTGGCGGAAAGAAAACTAAAGGCTTTCCGTCCAGCTTGCGCCCCACAACTTCTCCCACAGCACCGTTGAGCTAGACTTGCCTTTGCACGAGAATATGGTAATTGGACTATGGAGCACTGGAAGAACGTACTGTTCTCAGATGAGAACAGAATAGCCTTAAGAGGTCCAGGTGGACATCAGCGTGTCTACAGGCGCAAAAACGAGAGGTTTGCCCCATGCGCTATGACTGAAACAGTGGGTTACCAGGGAGGGTCAATAATGATTTGGGGAGGTATCTCTTACGAAGCTCGTACCGACCTCGTCATCTTTGATGAAGGCAGTGTAAATGCTCAGAGATACGTGGAAGAAGTTCTACAAGACCACGTCATAACTTTCGCACCATTTATAGGAGAAAATTTTAGGTTAATGCATGATAATGCACGTTGCCATGACGCTAGATCCGTCACTGAGTATCTTGACGAGGCCGGAATTCAAAATTTACCATGGCCGGCACGTAGTCTATCTCAATCCCATAGAACATATTTGGGACAATCTTAAAAGACGTGTTTGAGCAAGATTACCAGCGCCTACGACCCTAGGAGAGCTTAAAACAGCTGTGGTAGAGGAGTGGCACAATATCCCCCAGTCCGAGATTCAGGACATCATGGATGGACTTCCAAACAGACTTCAAGAAGTCATTAGAGCTCGAGGTGGTAATACCCATTATTAAAAATCAACTTCTAGGAAGTATTGACATCATTGAGTAAATTTAAATATGGTCGTCGAATTTTTTGTTTGTGGGATTGATGGGTTTTTGTGGGATTATTCATAATAAACCGTTTATTTTTTCAATATCTTTATTTGTTTTTATTGCTTAATGATAACTTTCAACGTACCTTTCATCAAATTTGCTTTTAAACTTTACGATTTCTGCAAACAGGAAGAAATACAGGATGTATTATTTTGGTACCTAAATACTTTTATTTTAATTTTACATTAAAGAACATTAGTATATCTTTTTTATTATTGTCTTATCAATAATTTATGTACTTAAAGGCGATGTGTGCGATGTGTGCGATAAATGTAGTAGCGAATTCAAAATCTATAAAAATGCTACAAAAAAGTCCGCAATAGCATAATAATATCTCTATCTCTAACGGTTGACTTACAATACCCACTTTTATGTTCAATTTTTTTATTAAAAACATTACGTTATTTTCAAAGCTATTTTCTTTAGTTCAGTATTAATCCTTATCCAAATAAATATGTTATTTAGCTTATGCATTTAATACAGATTAAAATTGCCCTTTACACTATATCAATCAGATGAATAGTTTTTGAGATATCGTCGTTAGAAGTAGGTATTAAAAATAAATAATGCGCAACGAAGTGGGCACGGGTCGGCTAGTGTTTTATAAAAAAACCGGCCAAGTGCGAGTCGGACTCGCGCACGAAGGGTTCCGTACCATTGACTAGGTAATATATATTTAAATATATGTATTATATAAATATCGAGCAAAAATAGGTAAAAAATAGCGTTTTGTGTATGGGAGCCCCCCTTAAATATTTATTTTATTTTATTTTTAGTAGATATTTGTTGTTATAGCGGCAACAGAAATACATAATCTGTGAAAATTTCAACTGTCTAGCTATAGCCGTTCTCGAGATACAGCCTGGTGACAGACGGACGGACGGACGGACGCACGGACGGACGGACGGACGGACAGCGAAGTCTTAGTAATAGGGTTCCGTTTTTACCCTTTGGGTACGGAACCCTAAAAACACAGTTTTTTTAGGGTTCCGTTTTTACCCTTTGGGTACGGAACCCTAAAAACACAGTTTTTTGTCGTACATATAGCTACAGTACACCTGTATATTTTATGTACCAAGTAACGAAAAATAAAAATATAATTATTTTCAAATTTTAGCCAGAACTACTTTTTACAAAAATGCGGACAAAATCTAAATAAAAATCCTTTGAAAATCCCCATTGTTTCATTGCACTACATACAGAAGCGTCACGTAGTGTTCTTAGTATCACAAGCGGTATAAATGGCCCGCTAAGGTAAACACGGTGAGCGGAAACGCCTTGATCGTCTGTCTGTCCGTCAGACACTAGTTGCCACTAGTATTGTTATGTTGTGAAACTTCCGTACGAATTTAGCTTTATAACACGTTTTGATATGGTTGTTATAGTTTTTCTTGAATTGATTATTTGGATAAAGTTTCTTTGATTAAGATTTCGTTCTGACATTACGTAATTATTATGACAAAGGTGGAATTGAAGTTAGTAGGTATTAAGATATACAGGTGTCCCAGAACTCAACGTCAAGCCGAAACCGGGTGACAGGGTTGGTTGTAACCATCATGAGAAAAATAAAAAAATAAATCTATCCCATGCAGTTCAAAAGTTATTGGCATTTAAGAAAAAATAGAAATTTGGTCAAAATGTAACAATTTTTCGGTTATTGTGGTTAAGTTTTATAATTTTTGTTCGTTTAAACTTTGGAACCGTAACCCTAAATAACATTTCTAGAACCACAGTAAAAAATAATGACACAATTGCCCCAAGTTTTCTAGAATTAAGACTATTTGTTAAACTATGAATTTAAAATTTTTAAAATATGTCGACTTTGAAAGGCCCTCCTTTAAAAAAATGTACTAAAGTGCCTTGGCAAGTGCTATTAAAAGTTCTATGTTCTCGCTTCGCCTGTAATATACCACTGCTGGGCCTCTTCCCCATGAAGGAGAAGGATCTGAGCTTAATCAACCACGCTGTTCCAATGCGGGTTGGCGAATATATTGCCTACTATCAACTATGAGTAACGATCGCTATCCAGGTGTAGGTATATGATAACTACCGGGACCGACGGCGACGGCTTAGCGTGTTATCCGAGGTATGGTGGGGAGACCCACAAGGACTGCACAAACACCCAGACCACGGCAAACATTTGTATGGCATGGTACATGTATATTCTCAATAACTTTAAATCTAGCCTTTGTCATAATAATTACAATAAATTAAACGTAAAAAACCTTTAAAAAAACAAGCTTTTATGTTAATGCGAAAAAAATAATTTTTTACTTTAAAATTTTCACTATCTACTTATAAAGTCATTACATAATCTATATGATATAAACGCTTGTTGCTTATATATATGATATTTAACTGAGGTAGGGCACAGCAGGAAATTTCCTGCTCAAAATATAGAGCAGCCCGACTGGGGTAGTACCTCGACCTTGTTCCTGTTCGTGAGTAAGGTGACCAGAACTCCTGGGGGGAACTAGGGATGGGGTCGGCAACGCACTTGCGATGCTTCTGGTGTTGCAGACGTCATAAGTTACGTTAATCGCTTACCATCAGGTAAGCTTGTTTGCCGATCTAATTACATAAAAAAATGAAGTAGAAAAATAAAATTTATGCATACTTCCGTTTATATGTTTATATGGCTATACCTAAGTACCTATAAATGTATATGATCGTGTCCATCAACAAATCACATTAACAATGTTAAATTTACTCTTTAAAATTAGTCACCGGAAAATATAAAAATCTCAACATTTTTCTCAATACATTGTAGATGCAAATACTTACAAAACAGAGTCACACGTAGCCGTGTACTAAGCCGTGCCCACGCGAATGTAGCTCCCGAACTTTTAACACAAACAGAATCATCGTCGTCGGTTTGATTATGTTTATTTAAATCCTCTGATATACAATTTTCGAGTCATTCCGGCTTTGTAGTCGCAATAATAGACGCTCTGTTTGATGTGATTCGCGAATAGTGCGCGCTATTACTGATAGACCTAGGTCCTAGGGTTGTAGCTTCCACACTATCGAAAGCTTCTGGAGAAACTATTACTAATATATTCTTATCTTAATATTAAGTGATAGAAATAGTTATAATGTATGCGTAGTGTTATAATTCGATAGGTACATAAAATATATATAATTTTATTAAGGTAGACACAACAGAAAAAAGGTATATTACAGCAGTGTTTTTCAACCTGTGCCCACTGCCTCTGTCGTCAGAGGTCGAGAAAACTTGAGTAAAAAAACAATGATGATTAAAAAGATTGATTTATTAAGTAAGGTAATTTTAACAAAAGGATATATACTTACTCATAAACATTTTTATGTTAATACAAACAAATTAACAAAAAATAAAATCCTAAGACTCATGTTAATGCGAAGGTTGTGCTTGTTTTTGATTAACCAATATCTACCATCGTCGATCTGTATTTGGTACATATAGAATTAAATCGTTTTCCAAATTTAAGCGATTTCTTTGCTTACTTTTTATTTGGGCCATTGATGAAAATGACAACTCACTTAAGTACGAGGTGGCAAATGGAATCAAACACTTCAAAGCCTCAGTTATCAATTCCGGGTATTCTGTTTTCTACTTAACCAAAAGGTATCAAAATTAGCAGACTTCAATTCCAAGTGTAAGTACATCCCATCGGCAGATAATTCTAGCAGATTCTTTTTGAGCTTAGTTGGCAAATAAGCCTTATTTGTAGCTGCATTTGAAAATGGATTTAAGATCCATCTCGGCCCACTGTTCTCCGATATCTCTTGCACTGAGAAGTAACGACACAATTCTTCTTTCAAATTATCTAACACCGTTTTCATATCAGATATATATGGCTTGATGTTTATCTCACATCCGACTTCTTCAGTAAAAAATTGTGTCGACGAAAATGAATCGAAGTTATTTTGATTTATAGACGACGACCACAAGTAATTTTTTTTTGTAAAGTCATTTATTTTGTCCTAATTATGGAGACGTATAAAGACATCGTATGGAATGAATATTTGTAACATACACATACATACATCATATAATTGTGTTTGCTCGCAAACGAAAAAAAAAACGACTCTAATTACATTCACAGGTAGACGTAAAAACGTAGGTACTTGTCGTCAACGTAAGTAGACGAAAAAATTAACAAACGCAGTACTCGTCACTATGATTTTCGAGGG
This sequence comes from Melitaea athalia, assembly GCA_905220545.2. Taxonomy (NCBI): domain Eukaryota; kingdom Metazoa; phylum Arthropoda; class Insecta; order Lepidoptera; family Nymphalidae; genus Melitaea; species Melitaea athalia. The sequence goes on along the minus strand of HG992199.1, from coordinate 6,703,765 downwards.
TTCCCCTCGATTTCTCTGGGATTCCATCATCAGATCCTGGTTTTCTTATCATGGTACCCAACTTGGGATATCTCCTTGAAAAAAATATACGGTCGAATTTTGTAACCTCCTCCTTTTTTGAAGTCGGTTAAAAAAAGCGAAGGGTCGGGGGGTCGCGAAATATTATTTCGTACCATGAAAAAGGTTGAAAAACACTGTATTACAGAATACGTTAGATACAGAAGGTAATAGGTAGATACTACTCTCACTCTGGAGTAGTATCGTGTTTTCGATGTGTAAATTAGCTAGAGTTTGCTGTAAGGGACGGGAGTAAGGTCAAACAAGATGCTAGGAATGCTCCTAATGATGCAGGATTCCATATGCTACGGTATTGGCTTAGTATTACGCAGATCGTACGAGTATTTGCTACACTATGTAAAAAAAATTGATAATATATATAATACAACTAATAGAAAACCATTTAATTAGTTTAGTAGAGAATAAGATATGGGGAAAAAATCACGACAAGTTAATTAATTTTCTGTTCCATAACATACATATCCGTAGTAAACATAGCAGTAAAGGAACACTGTGGAAAAAGGTGTTTCAGAGGTTTCATAGGCCATTTTAGTCAATTTAGTTATATATTTTTTAAATTAAATCAGTTAAGGTACGGACAGGCAACCCTGATCATTTAATTCTTTAAAGACGTGTGTTTCCGCGTGACTCCAAACTATTATGTAACACTGTAGAGTGTAGTATCATTAGAGCCGACAAAGAGCAGGATAATGTTATCACTTCTTTGCCTTTATATATAATAAATATCAGTAAATATCGCTTTCATCATTCATCATCATCATTTCAGCCTATCGCAGTCCACTGCTGGACATATCACATAGGCCTCCACAAGTTCGCGCCAAAATGGCGTGAACTCATGTGTTTTGCCCATAGTCACCACGCTGGGCAGGCGGGTTGGTGACCGCAGGGCTGGCTTTGTCGCACCGAAGACGCTGCTGCCCGTCTTCGGTCAAATATCGCTTTACCTTATTGCTATATTTGACTTTGTGAAAAAGTTTTAAGATTTGATGATTCTCCACAGTATTCAAAATCGTAATCTTCATCTTCAGAAGTTTCTATTTTATTGTCTTCAGATTCCTGAAATGCCTGATGGAAAATTGGTATAGGAACAGTGCCTGAATGACGGATAGATCTTGTAGCTGAAGAAATATTACGGTACTTGCTGCGATTGTTTTTGTTGGTGCCGTTACACTATTGTCATACAAAAAACAGTCGTCATAATGATTTTTTTTCTTCTCTCCAAATCATCGGTTGGAACTCCAAACTTTAAAAAAATTCGCGTTTCTTTTTCCCACTACCGCAAATATTCAATGCTCATTTACTAAAACTATGACGGACCCAAGGGCGGATCCAGCTTTGGCGCCAGGGGAGGTCACAGTCATGGTCAAGGCGCCAGGGGGGGAGGGGTCACATAGTCGTGGTCAAGTAAAAAGAAGTTATAATTTAATTTTTATAATGATAGATACAGGTAAAAAGTGGGTATTTTATTAATCTATGTAGGTAATGTACTTAAAAATACCTATATTGTGACAAAAATCTTGTTTAACAATTTTAATTAGTGGTCCACCTAGGTCCTCGACACAGCCCGGGGGGTCATGACCCCGTGACCACCCCTCCCTGGATCCGCCAGTGGACGGACCTGCGCTTTATCTCGATTGCGCATTTCAATACTGAAATAAGCATAATACAAGCGAATTACAGTTTTCGTTAATTTTTCATTCTATACTCACCGTATACCTATGTAGCCAAAAACGTCAGGATCTTTAGCACAACATCGCAACTTAATTGCCATAATAAAATTATCTGATAAATGTCATAAAAGTGTTTACAAGATTGACTGATTTGAAATAAAACCGGTAAAAAGTCGAAACAATAAGAATTGTAGGTAAACTAGGGTTGCCAACCGTCCTGTTTTCCTAGGACATGTCCTAGTTTTTGTAGTGTCCTGGCCCCTGGGACGTCCTGAATAGTTTTTAAGCAGCGTCCTGGGTTTTTGAATTTTAAAATTCGCGCGACTCTTCTAAAATTTACCTGGTAAACCAGAGCTGACATGAACTAGCAGAAATAGTTCATTCTACCAACCTTACCGACTACAGATACAAACCAAGCTGCACCAAACGAAAAAAAAATGTTGTAGGCATGGGTTGGGGAGATAGGTAGGTCACAAGATACACTTTGAGTTTTAAAAATTACAAGAGCGTCGATTTTAAATATAACAAAACACCCGTCTTGACGACATCAATAAAGTTAAAAGACTTCGATCACGATCACGATTCAGCCTGTAATATCCCACTGTTGGGCATAGGCCTCTTCCCCATGTAAGGAGAAAGATCGGAGCTTAATCCACCACGCTGCTCCAATGCGGGTTGGCGGATATATTCCCTACTATGAGTAACGATCGCTATCAGGTGTCCATGATAACAACCGGGAGGCGGGACCGACGGCTTAACGTGCTCTGCGAGGCACGGTGGGGAGACCCACAAGGACTGCACAAACACCCAGGCCACGGCAAACATCTGTATGGCCAATACAAATGTTGTCGTGTGCGGGGATCGAACCCGCAACCGCCCGCGCAACAGTCAATCGCAATCCAGTGCTGTGACCGCTGATGCGCCAACGCGGCGTCAAAAGACTTGCTGATATTAATTATAGAATAGATAATATATTATAATAGTTTTGCTCCAGACACTCTGAAATGCTAGAAAAAAATGAGGGAAAGTTTTATGCAGGATATGTACCTAGTATTAGGTACTATTCTAGTAAAAAATTAGATTTTTGTAGCCCAATTCGCGCAAAAGAATTAACTGTCATTCCTATGTTTCAAAAACAAGTATTATATACAGTATAATACTTTCAAATTAGCTTTATACCCATAGTCAAAAACATCTAGGTATAATTTGGTAATCAGTTCGTCGAATAATAGATTACCTACATAATTATTTACAACGCTAACGCTGCCTACCTATACACTATACCAGCCCTGAATTTGTAGTGGCGCCCCACTCTGTCTCGTTATTAGAAGTTAGTTGTTTAATAGTCCCGCCATATAGGTATAGAAAAAAATCTCTTCCTATTAACTTTGATATCATCGTTGTAAATTGACGCAAAGCCCAAAATTCATTCTCACGTGCACAATTCAATACGCGTAGGTACGCTAAATCAAACCATGATGAGCTATGTTTTTAAAAATAAATTCAGAAAATAAAATAAAATATTTTGAGAATATTTTAAAAAGTGTTAATTTACTGCATGAAACCATCCCGCGTAACCCGAGCTAATACGTCTAATTGCACATGTCGACTAGAATTGAAATAAATAATTTTAAATAAATAATGATGCAACTCCACCAATTTATAGCTTTTATAACCGAGCGGAACTCGCGTGCCAGTTGTTAAGAATATTGTTGTTTTTTTTTTTAATTTTTTTTAATGTAAGTACTAAGTAGGTACCTAACTTACAAGGTTTTTTTTTTACAAAGTTATTTAAATATTCTCATTCTCAATTTAAAAAAAGAAAATAAATTGTGTAATTAACGAATTCTAAAACTTACCTACACACAACGTACAGTAAAGTAAATCAAGCAGCTAAGCCGCTCAAGTGAAGTCAGTATACATTGATGTCGTTATTTAGAATAAAGAACTGCAACTGCAGTAGTTCTCAGAAGCCCACCCACGTGCACCTGACAAACAAACAGACGAACGCCAGAACACGGTAGCTTTTATGTACTCCACTCACCCTTAACTCACTACGTAGAAAAGTAAATTATATATTATGAGAAATCGAAAGGATACATTAATCATATAAAAATTTACGACATCGATAACTTTTAAACTTATATTATTAGTCTCGTAAAAATTAAAAACAACAGTCGGATACTTGCGTCGCATTATTATTTTGAAAACGATGCATTTGTAAACACAGCCAAGAGTGTAAAAATATACAAAATATTTGGAAAACGTTTGCATAAAGACAACAATTTAGCGTTATATGGTCTCTACAGTAAAGCTAACGAAGAATTCCCAAGATAATTATTTGTTATCTTTATTGATCATAAAGCTTTTACTTTTTAATTAGTAGGGAGCATTTGCATTTTGTTGAGGAGACAATTTTGTATTTATTTAAAGACTAGCTGCTGCCCGCGACGTCGTCTGCGTGCGTTCACTGCTCGTTCCCCGTAGGTGATAGCGCGATAATATGTAGCCTATGTTCTGACCCGACTTCTTAATAATATTCGTGCCAAATTTGAAGTAAATCCATGCAGTACTTTTTGAGTTTATCCCGGACATACATACAGACAAACAGACAAACAGACAAAAATTCTAAAAACTATATTTTTGGCTTCGGTATCGATTGTAGATCACACCCCAAGTATTCTTTTAAAAAAATATTCAATGTACAGTTTTGACTTTCCTACCATTTTATTATATGTATAGATACCCTATTGACTACTACTACTACTACTAGCTACTACTACTGCTACTACTACTACTACCAATACCTACTAGTTATTTGAAACATATGTAATTGCAGTTCGGTATTATTGGGCTTTAAAATGTTTGACTTGAATAGATATACCTAATTATGTCTACCAGTAGAGTGCGATAGGTTGAATCGATGGTTAACCTTTACATGAGTATAGTCATTTCAGTTAGGGTAGACTAATATTGATTGCATCATAAAAACTACAAAAAATATGTAAGTATATAGTAGGTACGCAACTTGACAAATACGATCTAGATACACTTAATGACTATACATTTGGAAATATTGCCATGGAATACGTTATATCCCATTCATAAATACATTAGTATTCAAGTAAAAAGACGGAAGGGTTATTTTTTAAATCAAAAATAAAACCAGAGACCACATAAAAGTTAATACAGGTTAATTACAGATAATAAAAGAAATTTCTTATAAGTAAATCTAAAACGAAATAAATTGTTTCCTTACACAAATATCCAATCAAAGTCGAAAGTTATCTGAATTAGCGTTAACAATTAAACACAAAATTGAGCAATACATTACACACCATTTAGCTTGAAACATACAAAACGACTTCTATGTAAAATAGTTCGCTTGTCGAAACGTCCATCTTATTTACTCTATTGATAAATTTATCTATGTTTCGAACTGTGTTAATCGTCTCGTTTATATCGAAATCACGATAAAACGGTCGCGAACACAATAAAATCAAATTTAACCGTTACATAGAGCGACTTATTTATTTAAGTGGTTTACGGCTCACCAGTCACCACCCGTAGGGAACTATTTTTGAAGACCACACATAAAATTTGACCTCCATATATATTTACTGTAATGCCTACTTAAAGCCTTTATATTGATTTTATTGGATTCCGTGGGAGTTTAATTGTCGTATTGGGGATAATGTAAACGATTCTCAAGCGAAACAATTGTTTTTATTTCGTATTTAACATTCGGTCATTCGATTCGGTGCTAACGAACTTAACGTAAGTTTGTTTTATTACCGCTTTTAGTAACTAGCTGTAAATTTGTTTTTAGTTCTAGACTGTAAAATAAAAAATAAAAGAAAATACATCACATTGTAGATCAGTAACAAAACCTTCTTTTTATATAACTAGGTAGGTAACTACTTATTTTTAAGCGTAATTTTAACACAACTTTGCAGTTAAAATAAGCAGCAGCCAGCAGTTTGCCAATTTTTTACACTACTTGCGGGATACACCTGCGGTTTCACACGTTAATTTAAGAAAAAAAATTACATTACAAAGGGCCATACTGCCATACATTGCACTAATTCGGCCTTCTACAACGTTGCTATGGGAGAGTTCAACGCTAAAGTAGGAGTAAAAGGCCGCGACGAATCGAGAATCGGACCACACGGATTGGGGCACAGGAATCAGTAATATCAATAAGTAAATCTTATAATTAATAGTTTATTGCAGAATCATCGTGCAAAAAACATAAAAAAGGGTACGAGTACCTACTCAAGAAGTGGATGAAGAATCCATGAAATTAGCAATTGCTAATAATAATTTTTGTGCTAAAAATTGCTATAGATAAATAATGTAATACAAGGATAGTTATCGTATAGAAAAGCCGCGTTAAAATATATACCTACAACATCAAAACATCAACGTTGGTAAGCAGTGAATGCGTAAATACGCCGAATGGAACGCCAACATCAGACAGAAAACACTAGCGCTGCTCGATCGTTTGCATTTAATACGACTGCAGTCCAAGAGTTCTTTAATAATTGGGCTGATGTGTTACAGTGATATAATTTTACTGCTGACAGAATATTTAACTTTGACGAGTTCGGTGTGTCTCCTGTTTTAGAAACTCCTAAAATTTTGGCTCCTAAATCACAGAAACAAGTGGGACAAATCGTGTCAACGGAAAGAGACGAATTGATAACATTTGGTGCTATTATTTTTGCAACCGCATATACTATGCCTCCGCTATTCGTATTTCCACGTGTGCACTACAACACCATTTTCTTGAAGGTGCGCCTGAAGGAAGTCTCGGAGCTGTTAATAGAAGTGGGTGTATAAATGCTAATATATAAGTTGCAGTTTTAAAGCACATTCAGAAACACACACACTGAGCTCTAAAGACCATCCGATTTTACTGTTATGTGATAATCACGAAAGCCACATCAGCTTAAAGGTTACCTATAACATAATTATGCTCGAGATAATGGCATAATTTTTGTGTCTTTTCCTCCGCACACAAGTCATCGATTGCAATTTTTAGACGTTGGAGTGTTCGGCCATTCAAGGCAAAGATGAAGGATGAACGATTTTATTTTTTGTTATTTTTCTAAAGAAAGCTTTAACGACTATTATTCAAGTCAAATATTATTAAGTTAGTTCTTTAATAAATAAATATTTTTATAATAATTAATAAATATTTAACGACTTTAATAGGCTTTTTAATTAACCTGTATGAATCTACACCATGACGTACGAAAGTACCCCACCTACTGTACGAACGTACCCCATACGTGGGGTACGTTCGTACAAATATCTTATCGCAGAAAGATGGCTATAACCCTTCAACGTTTTTGACATAATAGTTTCGGACTTTTTTGTAACAAACTACAATATATTTGCCACATTTAGGTACATAAATTAAATAATTTCGACAATTAGGTACTCATAAAATAAAAAAATAAAATCTAAAAAGTGTACGAAGGGTAACCACTTTCCCCTACTATTTACTAATCTGTGACTGATGAGGTAGATCACAGCAGGTAATATCCTGCTCAAAACCTGAAACAGCCTGACTGGGGAAGTACCTCGACCAGAGAAGATCACAGCTAAATAATACTGCTTTCAAGCAGAGTTGTGTTCCTGTGGTAAGGTGACCAGAGCTCCTAGGGGGATTGGGGTTAGGGTCGCGGTCGGCAATATGCTTGTGATGCTTCTGGTGTTGCAGGCGTCGACGGGAATTACTTACCACCAGGTGAGCCGTACGTTTGTTTGCCGACCTAATTGTATAAAAAAATCATATTTTCTAAGTTTGTGTTTCCTACTCATAATTAATTTACCGGTTTGCACTAGTGTGTTCATAATTATGTTTGTAATTTTACAAATAACGCACTGGATTGTAAATTAGTTGTAAAATTAATTTATCTATTGTTTTTACGAGTGCCAAAGCACAGTTGATTGTTACGTTGGATGGAAATAGTGTTATTGAATTTTGAAAGCAGACGAGGCAAGAGTGAAACAATTAAAGTATTGATAGGAGTGACATCTATTGGCGAATGAAAAATATCTAAAAAAAGAGAAATTATTTATTATTTTCTAGCGCCACCGATCATTGTAATTTTGTGTAACTAAATAAGAATATGTTCAGAATATAAATAAGTTGACATTTTATGTAATTTAAATACTTTAATTAATTATTTTGATGATATTTATTAAAATTAAAATTTTAAATACTTTTTTACAATTATAGAACTTGAAGACTTTAGTAATAGTATCCGATCATACGATTGAACGAAATGAAAGATAAGGAATAATGGTCGGGAAAATGACGTTTATCGACAGTTTTACTTTGTTGTCCTCCCGAATAATTTCTTCATATCTAACGAGAAAAAAATTATTGTTTGTTAGTGCTAGTAATATTCATATGGATAATAAAGATGAAGCAAAGTCAACTATGGAAATCGTTAACATTCCGCCTATTATTGCAACCTACCGGCAAGCCTTGCGTACTTTTGACGAGAAATTTAAAAGCGATCTTTCGATCAACTTGAATAAGTTAAAACTAATGATGGATAAACTGAAAGCCGATGATCTAGGTTTCGATCATACCTTGAATGATCCTAAAACCTGGAGTAAAGCGAAGAAAGCGCCTTGTACGTACATTGAAGTGTTTCAAAACAGTTTAGTGAATATGAGTATATTTGTGTTGAAACCCGGTTTTAAAATGCCTTTACACGATCATCCGCACATGCACGGACTATTAAAAGTAATTTCTGGTGCAGTAAGAATAAGAAGTTTTACTGAATACCCCCTAAAAGAAATAGTGAGTACTATGGACTTCGCGTCTCGTGCGAAGCACGAAGCGGCGCGAATCGCTCAAGGTATTCACAAACGGAGAAGATTATTCGCACAGGTATCACAGGACAGTATATGCCAGGCTAACTCTGAAACTTGCATTCTTACTCCCACCACATCTAATTATCATGAAATAGAGGCTTTAAATATGCCCGCTGCATTTTTTGATATTCTTTCACCGCCTTATGACACATTAATAGAGGAAGTAGGTCCAAGAAGGTGTAGATATTATTACGTAGCCAATGAAATTAGCACCAATGTCGTCGAATTACAAGAAACTAACGTGCCAGAATGTTTTTACTGTGATCAAGCACCATACTTAGGGCCTATGCTTGTATAGTCATAGATTAGTAGACTTTATAGTGTAAAAAATAGAACTGTTAGATAATCTTTGAGTTACCAAGTGAATGAGGTTGCTCTGATGATCTCCACTGTCAAAAGTAACATGCAACGTTTAGTGCAAATAATTTTGTGCCTTTTAACTAATGATGCCAGTAAATTGATACTAAGATAAAATACTTAGGTGGCATTTTGGTGGTTCATATTGTGAAAGCTTATAAAATAAGTTACCAAATGTTTATTAAAATCATGAATTAAATGATAAAATCAAATAGATTGTGAACTTTGTATACCTTTTTTTTTGCAAATTGATGGTCACTAAAGATTTTGAAATTTTAAAATATTTACAAAACATCATAAAATTAGTAAAAATCAGTTTTTGTAAAGGTTAAAGTTTTTGCGAAATACATGGGTAAAATAAAAATGATAACAACTTTTTAATTTAATTGTTTTTTTTAAAACGTTGTGCCAGTATTCTGCTATTACAATTAAATGCAATTAACAAATAAAATGGTGAGCTGATGTTCTAACAGAATAATGATTACTATTTGAACACTAAAACTGTTAAAAAAAACAAGCATTGTATACTTTATTCTATCAAAGTGACAGTAGGCTGATGCCTTATTATTATGTCCCTAACCCTCTTTTTCTTTTCAATATATTAGGTACTTGTCTTTTTACATTTTTCCATTCCATTCTCAAAAAATTATCTTAGATTACAAATAAATTTGATTATGAACATCAAAATGTTACTTGTTGTGAATGTATTGAATAGGTGATTACAGTATTAAGGTTATTTAATAGAATAATATTGTTATTCTGCAACAAATGTATATTGCAAGAGAATCTTTGTAAATAAAGAAAAAAAAGCATGGGTACAGAACACCAAGATTAAATGTTTTCTTATTTAACAGTTTCTTGCCGAATTTCCTGTAAATAGTAGAAAAAAAAATTAATTGTAAGTATTAATAATTAACGCAGAAGACTTAACATTTTATTACTTTGTTTTAATAAAGTGCAAACAGATTCTATTGAACTACACTTAAATACATTAATGATAAAAAATGTAATTATAAAAATTAGTGCAGTTTTAATACAATTAATTATGTAATTACTGTAAGATAAATTTATACCAAATGTTATTCTAACATCACACAAAATGACAGCTAAAAGTTTGTGAGAGTTATTGTAAAAAGAAGTATTTTATATAGAAAATATGTAACATTGTTTTAAGTTAATTTTAACTATAATGTAAATCACCACCAATTTATAACAGTAATGTATATAATTGCTATTTACAGTCAAATACCAGTATAGAACGTTGAAATTAGTGTATTCAATGCCTTGCAATGTGAACTATCTTTTACTTTCCAAAAATTGGATCTATGAGTACTCATAGTATACTTCTGAAAGTAAGAATTATGTAACCTATAACACGTAATTCTTGCATTCAGTATTACAATTCATATTTTTAAATGTCTGTGAAGTAATAAGATATTGCTTAAAACATTACACAATGGAATTTATTACCCATTTAGAAATTCTTTCTTAGTAATATTTGTTATATTGTTGCAAGAATCATTGTTTACAGTCATGGAAATGTTATAGAAGACCCAATACAGCTTTGTTCCTTTTTATGCATACATTTGCATACTATACTATATACATATATTTAAATTAATTGACTCAAAATATATTTAGATACAACAGCCACCTGTTAAATGCTGTTTTTATAAAAATATAAATATTATATCTATAAAAATCTTTATTAAAAGCATCCCGCAAGCAAACTGCGATAAAATATAAAAAGATTGTTTCATTATAATGAGTGAAATTCGCGTTTAAACATTAGAAAACAACACGTACCTACTACTTATCAGATTGTATCAGGAGCTCTTTGTATTAACACGATGCAAGGTTTGTCTTAATAATAATGTTTAAAAGCTTAAACTGTTACATGTTATTTCAAAACGAAATAATTATATAACGATTTTATATTTATTATTTATTCAATGTTAAATATTATTCTAATAAAATATCTATGTAGTTTATTTCATCACATTAGGATTACATTCCAATTTGTAAAAATTAAATTCGATTTAATTGCATTAAACCTATAAAATAAGGGAATTTTATAAATTTTATTATTACCTGATCTCTATGTTACGTTAAATTTAACAGTCATGTTCGATATACACTTACGAATTTAATGTAAATGCACGTTTAAGAAAGAGTGTTTTACCTTTACATATTTTCTTAGCGATAAGTTAATTGGTTCTTGTTAATAAAATCTTAAATTTGTTACAAATAATTTTTTTATTTATCCATAAATAAAATATGTACTAGTAATTAATAAAACGATATACAAAAAACGATACATCGACGACGCGCGGCGCAACGGTCACAGTACTGGTTTGTGGCTGTTTGCGCTGGCGTTTGCGGGTTCGATCCCCGCACATGACAAATATTTGTATTGGCCATACAGATGTTGCCGTGGTCTGGGTGTTTGTGCAGTCCTTGTGGGTCTCCCCACCGTGCTGATAGCGACCGTTACTTATAGTAGGGAATATATCCGCCAATCCGCATTGGAGCAGCGTGGTGGTTTGAGCTCTGATCCTTCTCATACATGGGATAAGAGGCCTATGCTAAGTAGTGGGATATTACAGGCTGAAGCTGAAGCTGAACGATACACAGTAAATTAATATTTTTTCATATTTTTAGTTTTTATATTAATTATATTGGTTGTTATTCTTGTCTCGCACAATAAGATATAATTTTAATAAATCTAATTATTATCACATAAAATCTTAGATACTGCTAGAGTAGTCGTCATTTAAACTACTTCCTACATTAAATATTTTATATAGTTATTAAAAGTGAGTAACATCCGAATATTTATTTTATCACGTTAACTTCTAGATATAAAAAAAAAAACATTTTATTTAAATACATACGTCAACCGAAACATTGCGAGAAATCAGAATGTATGTAAATCTTTGATAATAGTGACAAAAATCCATCATTGGAAGATAATAGATGTAATAAATCACTATTGTAAACTTCAGGCACATTGTTTCGAAGCATATTTATAAATGAATAAATATCTACAACATACAGACACGGTCGTCTGTTCCTAATGCCTTGATCACACATACCGAGTAGACGGGCGAGACAGTGCCCTCGGCCGAGTACTCTTGTTCTCGGCCGAAACAGTGAAATAAGCGAAAAATACATATACAAATAAATATATGTATATTACAATCAGACTCGGGGACACTCGGGGTGGGAATCGAACCCACAACCCCCGAAGCAGAAAGCAGGGTCACTACAAACTGCGCCAACGGGCTAGTCAAGTAGTTTTTAAAGTTCTTGCGCTTATTTGATATGAAAGTTCTGAAATTATGGCCTCTTAATACCTCTCTTTAAATAAATACCTGACAGGACTCCCTACTAGGATTTACTTATGTGTTGGGTCTCCGGAAATAAAAACAACTTTTTGTTTTTATTTGCGGAGACCGAAGAGACCGAGAGAGAAGCACAAACGCCCAGACCAAGACAAACACCTATGTCCTATACAAATGTTTGTCATTAGGGGCAATCGAACCCGCGACAGAAAGTGCTGTGACCGCTGAGTCAACGCGTCGTCAATACCTCTTTCTCCTTTCGTACCTTATACGTATTGTGTCTCTTGGATTTGCAGATAGCGTTGATGTTCCTATGACCTATGATATCGCCACATAGGGCTGAAGAAGGGTGTCTTATAATTATTAAAGAATTTGATATTTTTGTCCTTTTTGTATCTTAAATATTAACAACATCAATTTTTATAATATAATTTTTAGGGAAATAATAAAATACAGTTGTAATTAATTAAAGATTTATTGAAATACAACAATACAGCATGAACTTAATTTGAACACACAACAATTGCACATAAAAATTAAATATCAATCGTTTTAAATAATAAATATACTAGAATAGAACTTTCAAAATAGATATTGTTTCACAATGACAATAAGGCATAACATTTATTTTAGCACCTATTTAATATAACATTTTAAATTTAGCATTTTTATTAGAAAATATATACAATATTATATTAAATCAAATCTGCCCACATGAATTTTACATTTTTTCTTTGATAATAATATGTCATAAAAGTAATAAATAAAATAGTATTATCGCGTGCTTGAGATAAACCACACATAGATCAAAATATATATGTGATAAGTGTCACGAACATTCATATCGAAGTTTTATCGATAAATATCGATAAAATATTTAGAATATTTTTATATTTACAAATATTTCGTTATTCACTTCCTACAAATATGGCAAATATAGAAATTTCGAACTTACGATTTTTTATATATTAATAGTAATTAAATGCTGTATGGAATTATTATGATTATTATAATCTCCGTCAAAAAAAGTAAATCTAAAAAAACTAAGCTACCAAGATTTTTACATCGTTCTATTTTTACGTTTCTGTTATCAGGTAAATTCCTTATAAAATTGTTTTAATTCGTTAATTTCCACAGATATCATAAATAGTATTAATATATCATTCATTAAATTATAAGCTAACGCTAACATAATTACTGAATACATATTTAATTTAGATTTAATGAATTAAGCAATTACGTGCAGGCTCACTTTACAAATTGTATATTTTAAATAGTGGTTGAATATAGATATTTCAAAAATGATATTTTGAAATGTTAACCAACTTGTTTTAACGTACTTTATATAATATGTATGTCATCATATTATTTTAAAGATTGTTAATTTGTAACTATTGCAAACTAATTCTGATATTAATTATTAATTCAATTTTGACAGCTTAAAACAACCTATATTAATTGTTGTTTACAGACTAGGTCATAATTGAGTCCTTGTAAACAGTAATATTATGACATAAAAAAAACTTTCTCATTGACTAAACATAACCGAAAATAGAAATTCGGTTAGGATTATCTGCTCAACTAAATATTAATATAAAAAAATAATTACATATATTTTGTTATTATCTTAATAAATCTTACTAAAATTATGATTGACTTGTGGTTCTACTCGCTTAGTGAGAATGTCTTTTTAGATTCATTAAATTTAAAATAGTAATGAAAGTTTACATTAATATGTGTTAATCTATACTAATATATAAAGCTGAAGAGTTTGTTTGTTTGTTTGTTTGAACGCGGTAATCTCTGGAACTACTGGGCTGATTTGAAAAATTCTTTCAGTGTTAGATAGCTCATTATTTTATCGAGGAAGGCTATAGGCTATGTGTCATCACGCTAAGACCAATAGGAGCGGAGTCCACGCCGACGAAGTCGCGCGCAAAAGCTAGTATATTATATTTAGCTATTTCGGACAAACTTTTGATATTATTTCAATAAAAAGTGACCTAAAAATTAAAGTTAAAATCACACACGCTAAAGTTACTGATTATTGATTTATTATCTACAAAATTAAAAATAAACATATTTTTTGAAGTGAAACTTCTTTAGGCGCATGAGGGATAAAATTTGAGCGGTGGCGGTAACGGGGCAGCGTCAGGGACGGTCAGTACTTGGATGGGTGCCCGCCTGGGAACACCGCGTGACGTTTGCTTTTTGTTTTTTTTTTTTCAATTAGTTTTTTTTTGTATTTTAAATTTGTTTTTTTTTATTAGTTTTTTTGAAATAGTTTTTTTTTTAAAATTAGTTTGCCAAAGAAGTTTCACTTCTGACATGTGTACTTTGTACGCACGCAATTTTTTTTATTTATTTAAAAAATACATTTATAATTTTTTATTTAAAATATTATAAATTCACCATTTCAATATTTGAAAAAGAGAGCAATCGGCAGTCTTTACTAAACTGATTTAAAAAAAATGACCGTTCATACAAAACATTTTGTGCAGAAAATAGCCCAATCATGCAATTACATTTTCGACTAGTAAAGCGTTGTACTGTTATCTCATTAGACTAGTAAAATCTTTGAAACCTTTTACAATAACTCTTTTTTTGGTGCACACTAAATTTAATATGGACGGTGAAAAATAGATTTACATGTACCTTTTTGCGCATTTTCACACATAATTAAATTACACGATTGTTATAAATATTTAATATAATTAGTGAAAATATATTAGCTGCAAAAAGTTCTGTTGACAAAGTAATGCACTGTAATGTTGCTAATGAATTAACCGGAATTGTTGAAACACATAAAAAAAATTTAATGTGATACATTTTACAAGCTACAAGCGTTGCAGGTGTTGAAGGAGTTCATAGGCTACGGTAACAGTTTGCCATAAGGGGCCATCCATAAATTACGTCACACGTTAAGAGGGGGGTAGGGGGTCGACGAGGTGTGACATTGTGTGACAAGGGGTAGGGAGGGGGTCCAAATTTTGTGACGTCACTTTTTCAAATATAATAATATCAAAACGTAATTACAAAAATATGATATTTCAACTACCTATAAATAAATAACTTAAAAAATTAGTTTGCTCATGCAAAATTGTAAAATATGTGACGTCACACTAGGTAGGGAGGGGGTCTCATAAATGTGACCATCTGTGACAAGGACGGGGGAGGGGTCGAAAAATCGCGAAATTCGTGTAACGTAATTAATGGATGGCCCCTAAGGTGGGCCGTACACTTGTCAACATATTATATAAATCCTTCAACGGTTTGGAATATATGAGGTAATTGAAAAATGAAAGAGGTTAAATACTATAATAATAGCTGCAGGGACTCTGTTTTGTCCTCTAAATACTAACGACTTGTATTGTTTATTTACTAATGAAAATACAAAGGAAATATTTTAAAACAAATTCAGAAAGTACTATGCCAATTGGTTAAAATAAATTGTATATTAAAGTATCAGATCGATATGATATATTTTTATATTATTCAGGTAGCTCCGGTCTTTTACCGACGCCTCCAGCTAAATCGAATACCGCCTGAGCCACTTCCGTCGCTAATTTATCTGCTGACTGTAAAAAAAAAAACTTTATAATAATAACAATACGTTTATTTCAGGCAAGGTCCAAACAATCAAAACTACTGCATATATCTCGAAGATTACCTATGAAAATAAAGGCGTTTGATTGCAAACAAAAAAAAATGGTTGTCTGTAAAGTTGGTTTACGGACGACAGTTTAACGTGACAATGTCATAACAAAACATCTCCTCGGACGCATAAATCCAATCGAGTGGAAGAGAGATAGATGCGGCTTGCGCTTCCATATACTATGCGACTGAGCGTAACGGGACAATGAGCGTAACGGGACAATGAATCATCCTTTTTTGTGCATTAGTGTAGGAGCAAAAGAGAGGTCTGAGAACACATTTTGTTTCTTTTTTTCTGGGAGCTAAAGAAGTTTTACATCCGTTGTCTAAAGCAGTGTGCTTGTGTTTTTTTTTCTCATTTTTGTACTAACTATTATATGAAAAAATAAAAAATAAAAAATAAACGATAACTTACCTCCTGAGTATCCGCCTCTGCATACACCCTTACGACGTCCTCAGTACCCGAAGGTCTCACAAACGACCTCCCGCTGGGGTACTGTGACACCAATTCATTAATCTTCGTCTGTAACCCTTCGGGCGCCATACACTGACGTTCAGCGTCGGCTGTTGATATGGCGTTACGGTCCTGGAAATAATAATAATAATACTCTTTATAATCTATATCTATACCAGGTTTGTTTGTTTGAAAGCGCTAAACTCAAGAACTACTGGTCCTATTTGAAAAATTCTTACAGTGTTAGATAGTCCATTAATCGAGGAAGGCAATGCTATATACCATCACGGCTAGCGGCGGCAAGGCTATATATCATCACGCTTTGACCAATAGGAGCAGAGCATCAATGAAGATGTTTCAAAATCGGGGTTTTTTTCCAAGTAACTATTCTAGGCGGACAAAGTCGAGGTCAGAAGCTAGTAACATATATGGCAAAACAACGTTTGCGGGGTCAGCTAGTATACCATAAAGAAACATAACAAAATTAATAGAAATAAAGGTCTTATCGCTAGGGGCGATCTCATCCAGACAACCTTTTGGTATATAGGAACGTCCTGACATAGAAAAAGATTAATTTGTTATAAAATTACTACTTATATTTTATATACGAATTAGAAACATTAAATCTAGTTTCTCGTATACATAGGTATTTTATAATATTAAAAATTCAAACATATATAATGTCTGTCATTAGGCGGTCATCCATAAACACGTCACATGAAATTTTAATAACTATCAAGATATGAAAAAAATTATTATGAACTGCAAATGACATATTTCCTTAGACATCTCCCCTCCCTCTTGTCACATCTTGTCACTCTAAGCAAACCCCCATCTTATTAACGAACGTATTTTATGGACGACCCCTTAATAAAAAATTTCGGTATATTAAGTAAATATTAATATAATTAAGGTTGCCTGGAAGACATTGCTTCTTTAGCAATATGGCCGCCTCTTGTTCATTTCTCTTGTGAGTATTGTTACTCTGTACTTGTAATATTTAAAGAGTACTTGTATTGTATTGTAGATATACTTCAATTATCTCGAACACAGACTGTGTAACTAATACGAAATATCTACAAAAAATATATCAATAATATCATGTTTATTCACAAAGAAGGAAACAACAATTAATAAAAGAATAGTTTGGAAAGAATTAAAGTTAATTGTCGTTTTTTGTATTAACTTTGAGGATAACGAAATAAAAATGATTTTATAATAGTTTATCTTACTTATAGTAGAATCAATAATTCAGTAGACTAAAATGACAGTTGCTAATGTCACTTTGTAAAATAATATTTGTGTTTGTGTTTATTACTTGGAACATCCATATCTTTCGTAGTGATAACAAAACAGTACAAACATAACAGATTAACAAAACACAAAACAAAACTTAACAATAAACACAAACACAACGATTATTTTACAAAGTGACATTAGCAACTGTCATTTTAGTCTACTGAATTATTGATTCTACTATAGAATACCTTTAACGAGTGCCTATGTCTAAGTAGGTTAACAAAATAATAATTCTCACCTGAACAGTAACCTTTAACTGTCGACAGGGCAGATCTGTGTACTGTTGCTCCCAGTCTTGAACAGAGATACCGCGGGCTCGGAGGACAGTTTCCACAAGGAAGAGGTCGGAAATGGCATCGCCCACCGTTTCATTGGTAACGTCGATAAAATTGAGTAAGAGTTGCGCTGATTTCCTCTGTTCTGTGTCGCTGGAATATTAAATGGGTTATAAGTTATAACTTGACTACAGATAAAAAAAGATATGTGTATGTAATTTATTAATATTATGTCTTATTCTGTTCTACAAATACCTAACAGTAATAATATATTTTTATAAACCATTGTAAATAAAATAGTTTTCAAGATAATTTTGTAAAGTAGTTTTTTTGATTTTTATCGATAAAAAATCATAATAAAAAATGTATACCCGAATAATTATTTTCTTTATACCTCGAATAGAACTTGAAATTAATATTTTATTATAAGGAACTTCGTTCGTATCTGGTGTCCCACGACACCACACGGTTTTTTTATACAGTATATTTATTTAAGAGAATGTATCTATATGGGCCAACTGTTAACTAATATAACGGTGGAACAGCTGACCATGTATTTTAAAACATTTTTTTTTTTACACAACAAGATCGGCAAACAAAGGGTACAGCTCACCTAATAGTAGGCGGTTACCTACACCTTAGCTTATCTACAACATCAGAAGCATCACAAACGCGTTGCCGACCCAAACCCCCATCCCCCCAGAAGTTCTGGCTACATTACTCACCACAGGAATACAACACGAGTTAAGAGCAGTATTATTTAGCTGTGATCTTCTGTAAGGTCGAGGTACTTCCCCTGTTGGGCTACTCTCAATTTTGAGAAGGATAATTCTTTCTGTGCTCTAACGTTACATACACTTATTTGCTTACTAGCTGCCCGGACAGACTTCTTAGTATAAAAACCTTCCGTGGGATTTTTAAGGAACATACAAAAAAAAATTTTAGCCGAATCGGACGAGCCGTTCTCCAGTTATGCACTTAGCAACATTCATTTTTATTGTATAGATTATTGAAATCAACTAACCCTTCGTCTGCCACCTTCCTGATAGAACTCTTAGCGTCCCCACTGTACACAACCGTCCCGTGTCCATTAGCTTCAAAGTAAATCCCGATGTCGTAGGCCAACGCTGCATGGTGTAGATGTTTCACACCCGTTTTAACGCATGTGACTGGAATTTTCTGGAAAAATAAAGTATTTATGTTGTTTTTTTTTTTTTGATGATTAGTTTAATAAACTTTCCCAAATTTAATATATCAAATAAAAATCTTACCAAATCCTCAGTAATATACCGAGTGGACGCACCATTGGCATAAGCGGTCTGTACAAGACCAAGGCGCAAATGGGTCCCGCAGGCCTTCAGTAGCTCTGTTATATAACTCGCTAGCAGGATAGCTATACGGTCACCATCTAGTAAGTGCATTTCATTTCTGAAAATATAATTATGCAAATGTATCAACGCTTCATACGTAACAAGCCCCAATAGGATCAGAATACTGTAGCGATGGTCCAAAAACCATTCTGTACTAATTCCAGTTCATTTCAAATATATTTATGTTTATTTCAAATATATTATAATTGAAATAATATATTCAAATATATTATTTCAATTATATATATATATTTTATAAGAGAACTTCCAGTAGTTTTTGCCTCGAATGGAGTTAGGAAACAAAGAAGGCGCTGAATGTCAATTGCTTAACCAGAGAATTCCAAAAGATGGCGTTTGAGAGTGGATATAAACATATATAAATACAACACAGACACCCATGTGCAAATATTAGTGTTGGCCATTAAAAATATTTGTTATTATCTGGAGTCTCTTTGCAACAATCAGTTGTAATCAATGCGTCAGCCGTCAATTTATCATCAAATTCCATGAGATTTACATGACTGTATTGTAATATAAATTGTAAATATCCTACAATTGTGCACATTTCCTATCAAGAATAAATAGCTTAATACAGATAATTAATTGTAAATGAAAACCAACTATTATGAGGTTATTGAGATCAAAATTAAAAGAAAAAAATATATATTAAACAAAAACCAAATTGAACAGTTAAAATAAACTATGCAGATAAGCATTCTAATTTACTAAAGTTGGTTTGATCAAAGTGCCAAGCATATAGTTATACATAATAATGATAAAAATGAACCACATTAATAGAACTCACTTATCGTCCAAGTAGTAATACACAAGTCGGTCACCGTCCCCATCGAGTGAGGCAACTCTTTGGAAAGGAGCATGTTCCACTCCCACTGGAGGTTTCTGAGATACTTTCACGAAATCTGCACCACACTGTAATTTTTTAATATTATGTATATCAATGGTTTTTGCCACTTGCAACATTGTGAGAAATAAGATTTTAAGTATAACATAGAAAGTTATTATTCTAGCACATTTTTTTTGTCTGTGTTTTTCATGGTGTATTTAACTTTTTTTTAACTTGATTTAATTTTCAAATTAAATTATGTTTATTGCTAAGTCTATAAGATAATATACACAAGTAAATATTAATTATAGGGCAATACATACATAAGATTAGTAATTTAAAAAAATATTAACAAGATATTTTTATGTTAATATTGCAAACATTTGTATCGAATTAAAAATATTTTACCTACACAAAACTATGCTAATAATATAAGACAAATGAAACTTACATTTAAATTTAATTTACCGCCATTCCCTCCTAAATTATAGAGAACTAAATCAAGTTCTCCATCTAAAGTTTTCTTGATAATATTTAGTTTTTTCCCGCCAACGCCATTGGCACCGTCCACATAAAGCGTCGTATTATATTTGTCAACTACTGGCAACTTCTGGCAAATGTTTTTAAATGCACCGACTATTTTTTCGTAATACCCTGCAAAAGTTCGTACCGTAAGTATTTTTTTTTCATTTTCTGACATTTATACCTCTATTACAGAGTTTCATTTCTTTGTGTTGACATACTAATTCTACATTAATATCATATATATATGTATACAGTTACCAATAAAAAAAACACTAACTATTTTCTAATAATAAATATCCCCCTAAGCCTTAATTTTAATTAAGGCATGTTTTGAGGGTAGTTTAAAAAAAAACTAAAATATCAAAATACCTTCTTCAGTGGGTGTCCCGTATGTGTTATCATTGCGACACTTGACGCAAAAGTGTAGCATGGGTGTTGTGACTATGCCGAACTCTTTGGCTGTTCCTTTAAGGGCCATTACACCGTGGACCGCTGCCGCTGCCAGACGGGGGCTTGTGTACCTTTAAGATAATACATTTATAATTGAATTGATTTTTTGGTCTGTCTATGGCTTTCTATGAGGTATGTGGTCTTCTAAGAGATCCCTGATCTTCGATAATATTATTGGTCTTCTATAGTATGTCATTTTACCTTAAGAGTACATCATATACGTGGATATTTCCATTTACTATTTTTGGAATTTTTGAGATTAGTTTTCACGCTTTTCGTCCAAGAGATCTTCCAAATATGACAAAATTTTAAGAATTACTTAAACCAAAACATGCTTTGGGTTGTTGCCATTTATTTGAAACTGTATGAGAAATGATAATAATGAAAAAACAATAATAATAAAATAACGAAAAAACAATAATAATAAATTAATGATCATCTTTAACATATTATACTAATAATCCATATAGGATTATCAGTCTGAACTCAATTTTTTTTTAAATGTACATAATTAAACCCTTTGCATAAGTAAATTTTTGCAATTGATACCATTTGTTAAAAATGTTTAACTAAAAAAAAAGCTTATTTTATTATTATTTAAAGAAAAAATAGTTTAGGGCATTTTAAATTTTGCTTAGTTCTAGTTAGTTTGAATAGAGATAACTGTTTAAAAATTAAAAGTGAACTTCCTACATTATTTTTTTATTTAATACTTTGTAATGTCGTACCTTGTGTCCATTCCAATGAAGACGCTTGCCTTCAGAGACATATCGGCGTTTACTTGTTTTATAATCTCCCCCGTTGTCGATTCTAAGTCATTGTCACTGAAAATTAAAGATTGTGACGTGTAATATAATAATACATTTAGAGTTATTTGCAATGGATTACATGTTTTTTTTTTTTTTGGAATATAATAAAAGTGAAATAACAGTAGTTTGGAACTCATACTTGTAACAAAAACTATGAGCAAAACAAACATGCAATAAATAAACAAAATAACAGTAAACGTTTATAAATAGATACTAAGAAATTTGCACCTGCTAAAAATACTATAATACAAATATACTTTATTTACATAATTATGTCAGAATAAAATACTTTTATTATCTTCATCATTCTTCATTTGTATTTATTGTAAAGCTTAGCTTATTTCTTCTTATTAAAGTACGAGTGTGTTAAGGAAGAGTGACTCCTTCTGGCACAGGAGCTTATTGCACTCAAAAGAAGAAATCAAACTTTGTGTAATTATTATTTTATGTGTTGGTTCAATAACCAAATAAACCAAAAAAAAAAAATTGATTTGATCACTATGAAATCAATTTTTTTTTATTTAATCATACAGGCCTCATATGCTCCTCTCATACGTAATTTTTTCAAATTAATATTATATTAGATTTAAGCAATTAATTATAGTTAAAAGTGAAGCTAAAACCGGATTCGGAATGAAGATTCTGCAGAGAAGAATCGGCAAGAAATTGCGCAGTTACTCTTTATGAAAAAAAAAACTGTATTTTAACTTGCACGAAATACAGCGTCATTAAATCCATATAAGTAATAAACATATTACCTGACATTAGCGAGCCTTGTAGCAATTTCTTCCCAGCTCCCTTCCAACATTTCACCGTCCGGGTCGACGAGTTTCACACCGTTATCGGGTTCGAGGTTGTGAGAGGCGGTTATCATCATGCCGATTGTGCGACCTGAACAATGAATAAACAAATGTTATAAAATGTATTTAAAAATAAAAATATTTCAAGTTTCAACCACCTGCATAGAAAAAAAAACCTGTGCACCTATATAATACTCATACATACGACTCGAAATGCGTACCGTAACCGTGCGTAAATAAATACCCATATAAAAAACCCACTGAATCAATTTTTATGAAAATCGAAATGTTTTCTAAGTTAGAATATACCTGATATAAATAAAAAAATATCTCGATATGACTTTAGTTTCAAAGAATTTGAGGACAAACAATCATACACTTAGCCCAAATAGCAGGATATATTCTGCTGTGCTTCTACCTTACTTAAATTTTGTTTTAATTAGCAAGCATTTATTTCTGTATTTCGTGTCTATTAGTATAAGCCATGTAGACTAGCCCGTTGGGACAGTTAGTAGTGACCTTGCTTTCTGCTGCGACTAGATGCTCTATTCAATGATACTATAGGTTTAAGAACGTTATTACGAATATATAATGTATACATTTTTAATATCGTATCAAAAATGGACCGTTCCAGCGGGAAGTGGGGACCGAACCTGCACGACTGGCCGTGTCGGTGCTCTACCCAATTAAGCTATGGAACGATGTACCCGTTAGGTCGAATTTTTGATATGATGATTTTTCGGTTCTAAGCGATTCTAAGCGATTTTTGATATGATCTTATACACAAAACTAAATCATACGATGTAGGTATAATGTAAACATTAGATTCTAAAATTTCTAGAATAGATGAAATTACAAATGTAAAACTATATAGTATACTAGCTGACCCCGCAAACGTTGTTTTGCCATATATGTTATTAACCCCCGCAACCCCCTCTTGTGGGTGGAATTTCGTAAAACCCGTTCTTAGCTGACCTCTACTCGGTCAAAGGAATATTCGTACCAAATTTCAAGTCTCTACGCCTTATGGTTCCAGAGATATCGTGATGAGTCAATGGGTGGAAATCTCTTTTATATATATAGATAATTATGTATGTGTACGAACAAAAGTACAACAGTAAGAATTATCCAATTTGGTGCAGTCTTTCGAAAGTTATGCGCGTATACATACATTTCTTCGATTCATTTTTTATTTAGGTATATATATATAAGATATATAGACAGATAGACTGACTCAATAAAACTATGTATACCTATTTAGTTTTAGACCATGAAAACTTATATAGGTACACGTATAAGTTATACAGTATAACCTACGCATGGTTAACCTCTTTTTACATGGATTATTGCCGTATTTATTATTGACATAGTCTGACCTGCAAATACGACTTGCAAGGTCGCGAGTTCGATCACTAATGACATTATGTCGTGACATTTTCAAACGTTTTAAATTTCTTAGGAATGTAAAAGTCAGTGTTTTTTTTTTTCTTTTTTGAATATTATGAATTTACTTTTCGAATTTATAGAAAATATTTATACCATGAAGTAGGGATTTTTATCTTTTTTTTGGGCTTTTGCCTAAACAGACATGTGACACCCCTTCATACCCTAATTCTCAAAATGTCTGAAATGGAAAGACGCGTTAGCGCAGCGGTCACAGCACTGGCTGTTGCGCTGGCGGTCGCGGGTTCGATCCCCGCTCACGACAGACATTTGTATAGGCCATATAGATATATGTCGTGGTCTGGGCGTTTGTGTTTGTGCATTGCGTATGTTTCCGGACCCCCGACACAGGAGAAAATCCTACTGGGGGCCGTTGAGTGTGAAGCGTTTATTATTATTATTATTATTGACAATATATTAAAGATTACTCAAAAAGTTGTAATCAGTTTTCGATCTAATTTAAACAAGACTACAAGACAAGTATTAGCTTTCGATTAAAGTAAGAATCATAGAAATCGGTACACCGAGTAAAAAGTTATGCGGTATAATATAACGTAGGTTGACCAAAAAGTAGTCACGTAAATACGCATTAGTAGATATAACTCTAAAAGTACTTGTCAGATCTCAATTAAATTAAAATGGGATTACATGACACGCAACACCTTTCAATTAAAACAAAATTGATCGAAATCGGTCCACCCAGTCAAAAGTTCTGAGCTACATACCTGTCGAATTGAGAACCTCCTCCTTTTTTGGAAGTCGGTTAAAAACACCCAAATAGTATTCTGTCTCGTATCTAACACATTCGTTTAAAACTTGTTGTAAAAAGACAAAATTTTGTACGGAAAATGCTCTGAACGCAATCTATGCGCTGCGCTATGGTGATGTACTTCCTACCAATACTTGCTTTTATAAACCAAGGTAAACGAGAAGGCTGACTTTGAATAATTTTGTATCATGTGTAATATACTTTGTTTTCTACCTCTTTCATCGAAATATTCCTTAAACTTTTTGTAACACGGGTAAAGCAGGAAATATTATGCAAATTGACATAATACACAAAATATCTCGCTCAAAATCTGGAGCAGCCCACCTGTGGAAGGTTCCTCAACTTTACAGAAGATCTTATTCAAATAATATTGCTCTACGGAAGTGTTTTCCTGGTGTGGATAAAGAGATCTGGGGGGAAGGTTAAATAATACTGCTTTCAAGCAGTGTTGTGTTCCTGTTGGTGAGTAAGGTGATCAGAGCTCCTGGGGGGGAATTGGGGATAGGGTCGGCAACGCGCTTGTGATGCTTCTGGTGTTGCAGGCGTCTATAGGCTATACGGTATTTGCTTGCCATCAAGTGAGCCGTACGCTTGTTTGCCGACTTAGTTATATTTAAAATAAAATAAAAACGCTCTTGTAATTCTCCTGACGTTGCAGGCGTCCGTAGACTAAGACGTATAAAAAGAAAATATTTGTTATAATACTTTAGCTTACCATTTTTTACACGGGATCGGAGCACGGCAAGGAGGCCCATACGATAAACTACATGTTCTAAAAGGCTGGCTCTGTAAAGAAAATAAAAAGATGCTATACTTAGATGAATTAAATATTTCAAATACAGAATAGAGAATAAAGATATGTTTTCAACATGTAGGTACAGGTATGGCCTATAATTGGCATCCCTTAGATAAAATGTTATTTATTATCATATCAAAATTTCGATCCAGCGGGAGTTCCAACCCGCACCCCCGACATACCGCGTCGGTGCTCTAGCCAATTAAGCTATGGAAAGATGTACCGCCGAATCGAAAAGTTTGATATGATTTTATTCGGTTTTAAGCAACCGTGGTGCAGTGTATAGCGAATCCTTTACAGCACCCAACTATTCAAAGTTTCATATTACAATGAATTCTTTGACGAGAGATCCCTTAGATAGTTAAGGTTTAAATCTACTTATCCTTTTAACTTTAAAAATAAAATAAATTAACACTTTTCTTTTGAGCGCAGTTTAAAATTGTGATACATTTTATGTATTACTAGCTTCTGCGCGCGACTTCGTCGGCGTGGACTCCGCTCCTATTGGTCTTAGCGTGATGACACATAGCCTATAGCCTTCCTCGATAAATGGGCTATCTAACACTGAAAGAATTTTTCAAATCGGCCCAGTAGTTCCAGAGATTACCGCGTTCAAACAAACAAACAAACAAACAAACAAACAAACAAACTCTTCAGCTTTATATATTAGTATAGATGTGATTTAATTTTATGTTAACACGTCTGTAAAATGATTTAAAAATAGTTTATTCACTAACCTACATTGTCTAATGCACAAGAGATCATTATGAAAAACTATATTTGTGTGATAACAAAATAAAGTGATAAAAAGACATTCCTTTAACAATCAGATATAACAAAGGTGTTCAGTTAAAACATTAAATACAATAGAAATAATTCCGTTAACTTAATACTTATCATAAATGTTATCAGTTTAAAATCATTTCTTACTATATCCTATTTAATTTTGATAATACAAACTCAACAATTAGATCAAGTGATTACAAAACTGATTATATTAGCAACGGGTGAGCAACGGTCACTAACTCTGTGCTGTAACAGTCATTGCATATTGTAAAAGTAATTTAAACTATATTATGATATTATTTCCATATGAAAACTAGCTGTCGCATGCAACTTTGTCTGTGTTAAATAAATATTTATTTATAACAGATACAGATTTAAAGATTTTAGTTGTGATTTTTCAAATCAATCTTTACTTTGGCCACATTTCTATTTCACTGTTTCAAACTTACTTTCAACTGTATTAACAGCTTAAAGTGACTCTTATTAGTAAGTATTTCATAGCATATATATATATGAATTTTGCTAAAAGAAAAAACTTAAATGAAATGGAGCAATATGAAATTTGGTAATTTTTTATGTATACTGAAAATTTCCATAAAAAAATCAGCATATTATTACATTATCCTTACATATAATAAAAAGAAGTCCCCCGGCCACGTCTTTCTGTCCCCCTGTCTGTCTGAACGCGATAAACTCAATAACTACCTAACGGATTTTTAATAATTGATATTGATTGATAAATGTTGAAGAGGTCGCAAAAAATCTCACCAACTGGGAGCTTTCCACGCGACTGCCGTAAACTAGCGAACCAATTTTTATCAATTTTTTAAGCATCTGTAATTTGTTCCAATTTGGGACATAGGGTAGTTTTTATCTCAAATTTGGTAGCTGTTTTCTGGGCAGGACAACGTCTGCCGGGTCCACTAGTATTTACTAAAATAAAGTAATAAAAACAATATTTTATGGACTTCAGCTTATATCTGTATAAATATATATATATAAGCAGATGTTTGTGAGATTATGCGGGTGTGAAAGATTGGTATTTATTGCATTTTGTGTAGTTTTACTACTGAAATGTTTGCAATGAATTTCATTTAGTGTATAAGATTGTGGATTTTTTTCTTGCTAATTTTGAATTGGAAATTTCTATGGGATTGTAATTTATTTGGTAAGACCAAAAGGTTAATAATAATTACAATAAATAATATTCGTTATTGCATACCATTAAAAGATACAAACAAAAATGGTACAATTAGAAGAAGATGTAAAAAGGTGGTCTTATCGCTAAAAGAGTGATTTTTTCCAGACAACCTTTGGGTATAGGACAGGGCATAGAAAAGCGGTTAGGAAGTGTACAAATAATTGTTATTAAATTAGAATAAATTATATTAGAATATAAAATTATATCTACATATATATGGATTGCGATTGGCTGTTGCACTGGCAGTTGCGGGTTTGATCCCCGCACACGATAACATTTTGTATTGGCCATACAGATGTTTGCCGTGGTCTGGGTGTTTGTGCAGTCCGTGTGGGTCTCCCCACCGTGCCTCGGAGAGCACGTTAAGCCGTCGGTCCCGGTTGTTATCATGTACACTTGATAGCGATCGTTACTCATAGTAGGGAATATATGCCAACCTGCATATTGCAATTGGAGCAGCGTGGTGGATTAAGCTCCGATCCTTCTCCTACATGGGGAAGAGGCCTATGCCCAACGGTGGGATGTTACAGGCTGAATCGTGATCGTAATCTACATATATACACATATATACATACAATCGCATCACACATAGGTACATGTATATAAATAAGGTTAAGGTTAAGTCAGTTGTAGCTATAAATAAAAGAGTAATGATAAGGAACCTATATGAACCTAAATTATTTAAGTGTTTGGCAGTGAGCCAATGTATTTTCGACACACTTTCAAAGCACTAAGTGGAATTGTCCAATAAATACACATGATATTTTTTATACATATAATGTCATTGTAAAAGAAATGAAATAGATATTTTGTAACATTAATTACAATTTTTTCGTTAATAATTTATCTGCTAACTTTTTATTTTGTAAATAAAAATGACTTTGTAATGCACTATTTTTAAACTATGTCAATAAAATTATAATCACATAATAGTTCGGTCATGTTGATGACTAATTAGCAATACAAAACAACATTCCATAATTAATTCCAATGTCAGACTTGCATTATTACGTCCATACACGTAATTATGCAAACAAGGACTTGTTTAATTTTTTCTTCTCTCTCGCTACAGTTAACATTTGAACTATCACAAATCAACACTTGAATAAGTGCCAACATTTGTTTTGGTACCACAAGGAGTCACTGACCATAATATTACCGACTTCCCGTTATAAATTACACAATAACTGACTCACGAACTATCCAATATAGTAAATCGTAAAAGGATATTCGCATCCTCCGCAAAACTTGCCTACGTGACACTAAGAATAGGTGTAAAAGTAAAGATATAACAACCACATCCAATTTCAGCTTTAAATAGATTTTTAGATGGGAAAACCCTTTATTTCTTAGGTGTTAATATATAATGTAGGCTATTACTCACTTGGTACGGAATCCGGCAGTGCCGTATTGAATGAAAACGTCGGTTGTTTTTGGATGCATTTCTCTGGCGAACGCGTAGACGACTCGAAGGCTACTCGGCGGCATTGTGGCTGGTGAAATTATTTTATAAGGCCGCGTATCGCTCAGGTACAATCACTTGAAATCAACAAACTTGATTTCTACATTCCCGCTTTGACAGCGGCAACTGGCACCTAATGACTATTTTTGAAATATCCAAATGTCAATTGGTTAAAGATTAACCTTCTATTTTGAAAAGGGGTCTTATTTTGTCAAATTCTTTTTTTGTTATGCGATACCAACGACAAGTTTATGTCTTTTCAATATATTCACATTATATATGTCTATGGTCATGTCAATTGTTTCATAAAAGTTCAGCTATTGCACACAAGATGTCACTATTACGATTTGTATTTTTTTAAGGTAATACTAGACTGCTCTAATTTTTAACCGACTTCAAAAAAGGAGGAGGTTATGTATTCGACGCGTATATTTTTTTATGTATGACTACGCATAACTTTTTACAGAGTACTTAGTCCGATTTTGATAATTAAAATAAATAAATAAATAAATATATACAATACACACAGTCACAAACACGGTCGTCTGTTCCTAAAGTAAGCAACTTAATGCTTGTGTTATAGGTAACAGCCGACTGGTATAGTTACATATTTTTTTTTTCGATAAACATACATATAAATACTACATATATAAATAAATATATATTACACCCAGACTCGGGGTGGGAATCGAACCCACGACCCCTGGAGCAGAAAGCAGGGTCAATACACACTGCGCCAACGGGCTAGTCGAAAGTCTTCTTTTTTTATTTCGTCTACCTACGTTGTATTACTTGTCGATGGAATTGAAGTCGGTTTTTTTTTCGTTTGCGAGCAAACACAATTATTTAAGCATATCTCTCCAGTGTAAATAATAAGCCGTTGCTTTTGTACATTATACATAGGTATTTCCGGTTTTGTTCTTCTATATAGTAAACTAGTAACCATGTCCGTGTCGGCATCTGCACTGACTTTGAGATTTAAAGTTTTCCTTCTTTTTGTTTTCTTTCTACCTCCAGTATACTGTAGTAGCCTCATTTTACTACTTTCAAAAAACTGTAAGCCTGTAGTCACGAGACAGTAAATTCAGAACTATTTTAGGTGGTTGTGCACCAAAAATTTGGAATCGAGATCGACATGAGTCTTTTCTAGTGCTTGTAGCTTAGGTTTGTGGTTTATTCACACATGTCATTGATTTAATATTGATTTCTAATTATTTTAACTATAAAGTATTGTAGTTATTTAATATAATCCATAATATGTGTAACACTTTATGTTGATATTTTGTCAACTACTCTAAACATCTACATGACGTGGTCTAGTCAGGGGCGTAGCGAGGGGTGGGCAAGAGGGGGCATCATGCCCCGGGCGCTACTCACAAAGGGGCGCCAAATGGTCCGCAAAACTAAAAATTGCTTGACATATGATATGGTTTTCGAATGAGGGGGGCGCTAAAAAGGCATTGTGCCCCGGGCGCGAGGAATGGGGGAGCGCTAAAAAGGTATTTTCCCCGGCTGCGAGTTAAGCTCGCTACACCACTGGGTCTAGTATAGACGTACAAAACCCAAGTTCTTATGAGTTCGCGCCAAACATCCCGGTTTTCCGCAATCCTCATCCAGCCTCTGCCGACAATCTGGAGGACGCCTCACTCTGCCTATGCCAACACGTGGTCTCCACTCCTCTCGTCTCTGGTCTGCTCCTAATAAATTAAAACCCTAAAAATAGGTCTTCAACCTTCAACTAAATATTGTTAGAATCAGAAGTGGAAATCACTTAAAAAAACACATTCGTTATCAAACACAATTTTAATGATTTTAATTATTTTAACAATCTTCACAATTAACCCTAGAACTAACAGACTGAGCAACAATTACACGAAATTACATTTAAATATTAAGAATTAACATAACGATTACTTATTTTAAAACAATTAAAGCAAATATAAAGTGGCTTACGTGACCTCCAAACTTAACACCGAAAATTATGGGTACGTCCGTCTAGCACGAAAGTTGACAAGCGGAAAAGGCCTACTAACGATCGACACGTCATATATATAGACTTCGTATGCGGAGTTGCCATGTTCCTCTTACACGGCCTCTCCTGACGGTGTGTTGTCCTCGACACAATGATTTCGAGAGGCACCGCTAGGTCCTGGGGGGCAGGGCTCCGAGTCATCTGTTCCCTCGTCCAACAGAGGCATAGAAAGACCAGGCGTAGAACTCTCTTCCGTTTCGACAGTCTCGTCTTCATCTGTGTGCTCGCCTGAAACATACATAACAACGAGAGTAGATACACGTCAAATATGTTACCTTTCCTGCCATTCATTCAATCACCATTTGTTCAATTCATACATCGCCAAACATAATTCGCACACATCGTTAGTAATTCCCTAAAGTAAGATTGAGACGTCTCTTTATAAAAAAAAACAAAGCCTAGGTCTTTAATTTTAACAATCTTGGTTGACATAGTCCTCTAGTAGTAAGGTGCTTCAGGGGTTCATCTTGTACAGTAAGGTTAAATATCATGGTATAGCGACGGACGCCAAGCACGTAGCTTGTGTGTCTAAGCACATATACCGTAACAAGCCGACGAACGCTTCGGTACAGCGACGAACGCCAGGTATTGAACCTGTGTGTCTAAGCACATATACCTTTCAAACTATGCGACGGACGCTTCGTTATAGCGACGAACGCCAGGCATTGAACCTGTGTGTCTAAGGACATATACCTTTCAAACTATGCGACGGACGCTTCGGTATAGCGACGAACGCCAGGCATTGAACCTGTGTGTCTAAGCACATATACCTTTCAATTTTTAAACATTGCGACACACGCGTCTGTTTAGCGACGAACGCCAGGTATCGAACCTGTGTCTTAAAAGCACATATATCTTTCTTAACAACAACAAAATAAAGCTCAACTCACTTTCAAAAAATGCAGCACACGTATCAGGGCACCACTCGCCCCGCCACGGGACCATGTGCTGGGCCGCAGCTTGAGTAGTCTTGCCGTAGCTACCGCTAAGCAGACGTAGGGCGTAGCGTCCACTCGGCAGAACTTTGACTACTTTGTAGGGTCCACGCATACCTGGATCAAGCTTCCCAGTTACCTGTGAAAACTTTATAACAAAGACTAGGTCGTTAATATCAAATCGACGCGGTGGCTGTCGCTGCCGGTTCGTTGTCTCGTCTTGTTTAGCCTGATTGTCCCTAAGATGTTGACGAGCCCTGCTTCTAGTTAATTCCCTTAAGGCTTCTCTATTGGGAGCTGGATCTTCAATTGCCACATCTCGAACCAAGGCGCGGATAACTGGTGTTGTTGCCTCCGTACCGATGAGAAGATTCAATGGTGAAGCCTGAGTGGTCTTTTGTTTTGTGATGTTGAGTACCAATTGCAGCTTTCCCAAGGACTCCGACCAGGAGGCGTTCTTATAGTTCGCCTGAATACGCAGCATATTCAAGACGGTTCTCATGTATCTTTCGGCTTGTCCATTGGCGTGATGCATTTCAGGTGTTATGTAGTGAAGGTCACAGCCGAGCTCATTAATAAAACTAACAAAGTCGTTGGATTCGAACATACGCCCTTTATCCGTAACCATTAGCTTAGGTACCCCGAACATAGAGACTGCCTGTGTTATTACGCGCTTTAACTCTACTGAATCTTGTTTAGTTATAGGATACAAAAGTGAAAACTTTGTGAACGCGTCAATTATTAAAATAACAAACTTGTAACCATCAGAGGCAGGTAGAGGACCTAAAACATCTACGTGTACCGTATGAAAAGGAGTGTCGGGCTTTTCCCATGAAGTGATGCTCTGTAGTGGGGCTCGCGGGACTCGTTTTTGAGAGATACAGACCAGACAATGACCTATATATTTACAAACGAACCGTTTAAGTCCCGGGAACCAGAAGTGTCTCAATATAAGATCAAGGGTTTTCTCTACGCCAATGTGTTCGTGTTCATCGTGAAACACTCGTAAAAGAGAGAGGCGGTGCCCTTTGGGAATGTAACATAAGAGTCGTGGTTCCTGACCTACTGGCGTATACCTGTAATATAAGACATCCTTTTGGAGAGAGTAACGTCTAGGGTCTAGATTACCATCACGGAGTTTATCGATCAGGTCTCGCGTTTCGTTATCGGCTGACTGCGCGATTTGGGCCCAATTACGAGGTCTAGTGATCTGATTAAGGACGTATTCACAAAATTAATAGGTATAGAATCGACCATTTACACGAGTCACACACACAAGCGACGCAGTACGCACGGTTAGGTGTAAGAATAGTAGTGGATTGAACTACTTTGATACTTTACAATTTTTTATTTATTTATATTTTTTATTTTATTACAATTTATATTTCTTTGTGATACGTAGGTACCTACGAAAATATATTTTATTGGTGTTTGTGTTTTTAGTAAATAATAACTATTTATAAATATACCAATTTCAGTCACTTTTTGATACTATTTGTTTCACTTTGTTAGTTTTTCCTTAAGAGGTGTGAGTCATATTCATATACATATAATTGTGTGGTATGAGACGGTTGAGATTATGAAGTAGAGTGGAGAGGGTGAGGGCTGCGATTTGATACAAGTGACACTCTCTCCTCCTCCAAGAGGAGTGGGAGCCCGGCGGACAGCTTGTTTTTAAAGTATTTTTACTCATTTTACGATTTTTTTGACGAATTCTAAACGTAAAAATTGTGTTTGGCTCGTAAACGAAAAAAACCAACTTCAATTACATCGACAAGTAATACAACGTAATAAAACAAAAAAAAGGTGTGTGTGCGATTCACACACGATAGAAGTGAAACTTCCGCTACAATGAGCGTAACGCTACAATGAGCGTAACGCTACAATGAGCGTAACGCCACAATGAGCGTAACGCTACAATTAGCGTAACGCTACAAATAGCGTAATGCTACAATGAGTGTAACGCTACAATTAGCGTAACGCTACAAATAGCGTACCGCTACAAATAGCGTAACGCTACAATGAGTGTAACGCTAGAATGAGCATAACGCTACAATGAGTGTAACGCTACAATGAGCGTAACGCTACAATGCGCGTAACGCTACAAATAGCGTAATGCTACAATGAGCGTAACGCTACAAATAGCGTAACGCTACAAATTTCGTAACGCTACAATTAGCGTAACGCTACAATAAGCGTAACGCTACAATGTGTCATACTTTTTCGTGTTAGTAGCACGGCACGCCCTTCCCTGACGTTTTTCCGTTGCATCCGGTTTGAAATCACAATGACTCTAAAGAATTTTCACTTTAAGGCGTTAAGAAGAGCTAAGTGATCTTCAAGAACGCACGCACACATTTACAATATCGACGTGAACGCCATTTAACTATGGCGCTTATAAAAATTAACTCGACAGCCGTTTAGCGAGATTATGCCCGACCATGCTAATAGATGGCGCGAAAGAATTTTGGAGTTTGACGGACGGCTGTCAGTTCGCATACATTCAGTTTTTTCGATCGCAATTATTATAGCCCGGGATCCCTAGTACATTTTTTTCACTTGATTACTATCAAGCTAATTTTCCGGGAGTAGCTTAATTTTGATGAGACGAACAAAAATTTCCTCTACGAAAACTCTTGATTGTGGTAGGTAATAGAGTTAGCAGGGGATAGAGCAGCAGTGAGCGTAGGACCGGGATAACGTACCACGCAATTTGTAGGACAATATTACAATCAAATTATATAAATATAAAAAAAAAACGAAAAAAAAAACAGCTGGTTAGTAATTAATTTTTGATGTCCGTACGAGGTCATCAAAATGAAGCTACTCCCGGAAAATTAGCTCGATAGTTATCAAATAAAAAAAATGTACTATTAGGGATCCCGGACTATTATTGTTACAGTAGCGTTTTAGTAGAGGTATGTTTTTATAATGGAGTGTCTGCGGTTTCGAATTTTGGAAGGGAATGTTTTTCATTTTTGATTTTTTATTTAAAATACTAGGGGTATATATATATAACTTTTAATATCGTTCATATTTTGGGCATTTGTTTTATATGAACGTTTTTTACTTTTCGTGACGGGTTTCGCTTTATTTCACATATTGAAAATAATTAAAAACAGTAAATAATCTTATGCGAATAATGCGGAAAAAAGGCGTTTAGCATCAGGCCTTGGCCGAGACTGTCTGTACACGGGTATTACGCACCCATGCGCACGTATTAAGATTATTTATACTCAAAAATAAGGAAACGTGTATTTATAAAAATCTATTGATCAAACAAAATAATTAAAACACTATCACGATAGTATGTTGCTTAAAGAATAATTTGACAAAATATCAGAATTATAGCCTGTATATTAACATGGTTTTTACCCGTTAAAAGATATTTTTAGAGGTATCTTTGTGATTTTTTTCTATCGTATCAAATTTAAGGAATCATGTTTTCAACACACTATCTATCTAGCACATATCCTGCAGAATATCATATATTTTTCTGTTATTTTTTACTGCAGTGGATCATATACTTTTAGGCGTTATAAAACATCATTTTAGCTCCTCTAGTCGCCTTAAAAATAGTCAAGTAAAAACGCGCTATTAAAGATTACTCAAAAAGTTCAATAATCAGATCTCGATCTAATTTAAACAAGACTACATGACAAGTATTAGCTTTCGATTAAAGTAAGAATCATCAAAATCGATACACCGAGTAAAATTTATGCGGTATAATACAACGTAGGTCGACGAAAAAGTAGTCAAGTAAATAGGCATTATTAGATAAGTACTCGTCAGATCACGCAACACCTTTCAAAAACAAAATTGATCGAAAGCGGTCCACCCAGTCAAAAGTTCTGATCTAACGTACATAAAAAAATACAGTCGAATTGAGAACCTCCTTCTTTTTTGGAAGTCGGTTAAAAACAGTACAATACAGTGATTTTCCTACTCACAAACTTTAAAAAATTCAGTACTAGCTCAATTTTAACTTCTATTTTATGGCTAATCTCTGAAAAGGCTGGATCGTTTTTGACGGGAATTTCACTGGCAGATAGCTGATGTAATAAGGAGTAACTTAAGCTACTTTTTGTTTTAGATTTTTTATTATTATTTTATAACTGCGAACTGAACAATAATTATTTTGTTAAATTCCACGCGGACGAAGTCGCGGGCACAGGTAGTTTAAAATAATTATTATTCAATAAAATGGATCTCAATAAAGTAGCTTCATATTTTATCAATAATCTAATTCTTATTTTAATTTTAATTAAATATAATATATAACAAAGAAAAAAAAACGCCAACGTCACGTGGTGTTCCCAAGTGGTCACCCATCCAAGTACTGACGCTGCCGCGTTACCGATCGATCAAATTTTACCCCTCATGCACCTTAAGAATTTTCACTTAAAAAAACTAGTTGAAAAAAAAGCGGTCACCCATCCAAGTATTGACCATCGTGACGCTGCCGCGTTACCGGTCGATCAAATTTTAACTCAAAATCAAATCAAAAATCAACCAACTTATATCTCCCTCTCAACTTCCGTTCGCCTCGACCGATCACACTTTTCGTAACGCTCTCGTCACGCACCTGCTTACTCCCCAAGTTAAGCGCGCCTAAAGAAGTTCCACTTCAAAAATACTAGCTATGTACTTTTAGCGAAATAAAATAATGCAATAAAAATGTGTGATTATAAAATGATCTTACTTTGTCAAGTATCAAATTTGGTTTATCGAAAAATAATACGTAAATTTGTAAAATAATAATTATTTTGCTACGTAACCGGTTGCTAACAAAGCGACATGGCGTCCACTCACCACAGCGCCCGAGCGCGAAGTGATCAAGTGAGGTCTCGTTCGAAAAATTGAATTATGTTTCAAAACAAAAAACAACAATAAAATAAACCTTACTGCAATGGAATAAGAATCATCTTTAATAGCAAAATGTGTATAAAAATTAGCTCCAGTTTTTATTTTTTTTAAGACTATTGGTGGCATTTTTGTATTATTTTCAGCCTTCCATTTAAAATTGAACATATCCTCCTGCTCATACTATTTTTAGAAAACTTAACATATGTGTATAATAGAACAAACATCACCCGAAAGTCTACTCGTTTTGTTCATTTTCTTGAAAATGGTAATTGAAAAACGTTTAATACGATATATATATAAGAACTAGATTTAAAAAACAGCCTTCTGTTTGAAGATGAAGACCCAATCTCTATGAAATAATTATTCGTTATATATTATTTTGTTTAGTTTTGTCACAAAATGACCTGAAAAAGAGCATGATTTTGTCCGATTCGTATAGGCGGCCTTAACACTAACTACTGGATTTCGACTAAAATAATCTGCATGCGGCATCATTACCCCTTTACGATACTGAATGGAGAAATCGAAATCTTGGAGGTAAATCCACCAACGAGCAACTCGGGGTATTAAATCTTTCTTACGCTCTGTTGATTTGAGAGCGTTGCAATCGGTGACCACTGTAAACTTCAGTCCTACTAGATAGTGACGAAAATTTTGAAGTGCTTTTACGACTGCTAGAGTTTCGAGCTCATAGGAGTGATATTTGCTCTCAGCTCCTTGAGTAGACTTACTAAAGTACGAAACGACATGTTTACTAGAGTCCCGATGGACTTGTAATAAGATGGCACCATAACCTATACTACTGGCGTCAGTGTGAACCTCCGTAGGAAAGCTAGGGTTAAATATTGCAAGAACGGGTTCACTTGTCAATAATTTAATAATATCTAAGCGAACGGCTTCACATTCGGGGGTCCAATTGAACTGAAGGTTCTTACGAGTCAAACGAGTAATGGGAGCAATCTTTTGAGCGTAGTTTTTGATGTAACGCCTGAAATAACCTGCCAAACCTAGGAGTTGTCGAACTTGTTTTACGTTACTCGGGGGGTCGGTGTTAGCTAGCGCCTCTACCTTTCGTGGGCTCGGCCTAACCTGACCTTGGGAGATTATTCTGCCTAAATACTCGACTTCAGTTACAAGAAAGGAGCACTTTTTAAGGTTAATAGAAAACCCGGCGGAAGTGAGTGTTTTTAAAACTCTACCTAACAGGTCTATCCCTTCCTGTACCGTATTACTCAATAATAGCACGTCATCGACATAAACGAGAACGTTACCTTCATTGATGTGTTCGCGAAGAGTATCGTTAATAATACGTTGATACACGATAGGTGAGTTAGCGAGACCATATGGCATTTTGAGGTACTCGAAATGGTCTTCCGGCGTAACGAAACCAGTGAGGTGGATGCTCTCCTCTTTAAGCGGTATTTGGTGAAAGCCCGTAGCCATGTCTAAGCTCGTAAATAGCCTATAACTACCCAACCTATCTATGTGATCGTCTATAAGCGGTAATGGATATCGATCCTTTACTGTTATACGATTGAGAGCTCTATAATCCACGCAGGGTCGATCCGAACCATCACGCTTTTTTACAAGAATTATCGGGCTTGCGTATTCCGATTTTGAACGCCTAATCACGCCTTTATCTAAGAGATCATTAGTTATTTCGCGAACTTTAAGTTTTTCTTGATACGACAGCTTGTACGGTCGGTATACTATCGGCGTGTCCTTGTTAAGCTTGATTTCCATCTCGCCTGTTCGTACCGTAGTTGACGCAGTACCCGATATTAAATATTCCGAAAATTCGTTAATAATTGACATAAGCTTCGTTAGGTCTTCACCCTTAAGGGGTGAGTTTACTTCAATCTTATTATCTAACTGGACCGAATGCAACGCCGAGTAATTGGTGCTAGTGTGCGTAAGGTATTGCTTGTCCTTTGTTCGAATATAAGTTATGCCCTCCCGATTGAGAACATCGGTGCCTATTATAACAGACGCGTTCATAAAAGATGATGGGACTACTACAAACTCCACCTCAATTGATATGTTAGGGAATTCGACCGTGAGTGTCACGTAAGAATCCGAAACGATTTCCTTATCGCTTATGCCTTTCAGAATGCAACGTCTCGGTATCGGTTGGCAACGAACGTATTTGAGAACTTTCGAAGAAATAAGGGACACGTTGAGTGCGCCGCTATCAATCAGTACATCTAGAGGTACCCCGTCAATAACGGCGGAGGCGACGTCCTGCGCCCGCGAGTAGCTGGATTGAGCGGAACAAAGATTAACATTTTGCGTATTTCTCGACTCCGATCGTGCTTTTGCAAAACAGTCATTTTCGGTATGTCCCTGTTTTTTGCAAAATTTGCACAAAACAACCGAGGTAGGATGCGTGTTAGAAGGCGCTCCTGCTTTCGGAAAACGGCAATTACGACTAAGATGTCCCCGTCGATTACAGTTATAGCATTTAGGTGCCTCGTTAGAGCTAGGTTTGGGCTGGATACGCCTCTTATTAAATCCGCCTACGCTGCTACGATTGACTACCGGCTTCGTATAGATGGACAAAAACGAAACTATGTTGTTCGGGGTTAGATTCGCATTCGCAGCGGCCGCTCGAATCTGGGGACTATCTATTCCGCGTATAACGATAAGAGTCATCAACTCGTCACTTAGCCCCGGAACTATACGCAACCGTAATAATGTACGACGAGCATACTCTGCGAACGTCGGGTGTTTATCGGAAGTCGTACACATAGCATCAAAAAGTATGTTCGCGTAGTCTAATTTACTCGGACAAAGGTTCTTAAATTCGCGTTTGAAGTTTGACCACGTTCTATCAGACGTAACCCATTCGCTTAACCAAACTTTCGCGTCTCCCTTTAAACAAGATGCTACCCTTGACAAACACTCCTGATCGGTCCACTTATTCGCATCTCTGGCGCGATCCACTTCCGTGCACCATACCTCAATGTTATGAATAGACGGGTCAAAGTTCGACACGTAATAATGCTGCGAATTAGTAGGTTGCATAGTTCGAAAAGCTTGCATTAACGCTTGCGCGAAGGTGGATGCCTCAGAGTACGGTGTGCCCGAATCCGACGGACAAGATACTTGTGGAGCAGTCGGTTGAGGCGAAGCCTCACGAGACCGATAATCGCGCCTATGTGAGGCCCGGTACGCAGGCAATCGGGCCCTATCATGACGCCCATTCGCATATTCTCGACTACGTGAACGAGTCCTAGACCTATCACGTGAATAACGCGCTGACCTATCGTGCGAACGACGACGATTCTCATTATGCGCGCGACTTAACGTTTTCTCGACCGCTCGACAAACCTCGCGATTCTGGTAATCCGTTCGATCAAGTACACGCAAGCCACTATCTATTCCAAGTACGTCACCACTCGAGGCACGTCGCGTATCACTACCGCCTGGATTACGAGACCTACTCCTAGTATTTCTCTTGCTTTGAGACGCACGCTCCTCTGGATTCCGCGACCTGCCTCGAGTGTGCTGCTGATCACAGCCACGCGATTCCTTACTACTCATTACGAACAACAAACAAATAACACCAAGTCAAAATTAAGCAATCGTTATAAAAGTTTAAACCGAAAAAAAAAGAATGACGGTAGATAGAAAAAAAAAACGTTAATGAATAAATGTCTTTGTTTTAAGTGGGCGAATTTGAGTCCTTTATCCCACTTCTGATGTTAGAATCAGAAGTGGAAATCACTTAAAAAAACACATTCGTTATCAAACACAATTTTAATGATTTTAACCCGTGAGTAGGCGCGCCCTAAAAAGTTACACGAGTAGGCGCACGTATAGCAAAATGCTCACACTCTTCAAATGACTTTTTCGTGGAGAAAAAAGAAATTATATCATAAATTTTATTTATTATAATAAATTAAAAGTCTTATATTAATGAAATAGAATGTTTTATTACAATTAAATAACAAAAATGCAAACTTATGAACAAACTAAAAATCTTATAAACTTTGCCCTCAACTTATGGCTAATTTTTAGAAAACAGACAAAAAAAAATAATTGCAATAAAAATTGAAATGTTTTATTCTTCCATGACATCTTGAGATATACGTCTCTTATAAAATATACGGCACATAAACATCACATGCTCGTTGCAGAGTAATTTACTGCACAAAGTGCATGATTTTTTAGAACGCCTATTTTTCCTCCTTTTTGTGGTTTTGTGGCTACGGCAAAGAATATAGCCTCCCCCCTCTTCCCGTGGGTGTCGTAAGAGGCGACTAAGGGATAACATAGTTTCACTACCACCTTGGAACTTAAAAAGCCGACCTATAGCGGGATAACCATCCAACTGCTGGCTTTGAAGTACACATGCCAAAGACGGGCAGCAGCGTCTTCGGTGCGACAAAACCAGCCCTGCGGTCACCAACCCGCCTGCCCAGCGTTGTTACTATGGGCAAAACACATGAGTTCACGCCATTATTGGCGCGAAATTGTGGAGTCCTATGTCCAGCAGTGGACTGTGATAGGCTGAAATGGTGATGATGATGATTTTTCCTCCCGGGACATAGTTCACAATAACCATTTGCCCTAGGCTTCATGGGAGCTGTGAATGACTGAACAGTCGCTTTCTACGTCATCTACTCGATTTTGGACCGTATCTTCATAATCTATTGACTGCCCTTCTTCAGAATCGGGCTCTTCTAGCCAAGCACAAATTTTAGAGGTTTGTCGGCATCCATTTTAGACTTTGTATGCTGAAAATAGCAAACAGAATATTAGAACAATAAATCAATAATTTTTTTAAATTTTTATATACGAAAAATAAGAACAAGTATACAAAATATTTTTCATTTACTCAAAAAAATACTTACACAAGTAGGCGCGCAATGAGCAAAATGCCGCACTTCACGATGCATTGCGCACAAACACCTCACTACGCGGATGCAGCGGCACCGAGCTGTGCACGAGTCACGTCAGGGGAAAGGGCGTGAATAGTTAGGAAGGTACTGTGAAGCTTATAGTGCCCGAGCTTATAGTAATCGAAATAAACCGCAACAAATTTTTGCGTGAGCAAAATGCTCATAGCGCGCCTACTCACGGGTTAATTATTTTAACAATCTTCACAATTAACCCTAGAACTAACAGACTGAGCAACAATTACACGAAATTACATTTAAATATTAAGAATTAACATAACGATTACTTATTTTAAAACAATTAAAGCAAATATAAAGTGGCTTACGTGACCTCCAAACTTAACACCGAAAATTATGGGTACGTCCGTCTAGCACGAAAGTTGACAAGCGGAAAAGGCCTACTAACGATCGACACGTCATATATATAGACTTCGTATGCGGAGTTGCCATGTTCCTCTTACAATATTATAAAAAAGATTTCTCATTCAACGCAAATCTAAATTTAGTGTAGTAAGTGGTTACTCATTAATACAAAGTAAATCCGTATCACGAGAATTGCTCGAGCACTAAATCAATTAGCTAAGACCGACATGTGCGTCTATTTGTCTAAATTAGAACGACCGAACATTTGAAGTTTTTCGTTACGCCACGTTGGCAGACTCACCGAATCTTCAAAAACGGGATATGTCATTAATTAGGCGTAGGTACCTATTAGAAAACTTTATGTTTATATCATTTGAACTAACCATATATTTTTTTCTAAATTTTCTTTTTTATAAACCTTCTCCTGACAATAACGAATAAAAAAAATATGGTCGTTCAGAAATTACATAAATTTCAGCTAATAATTTTTATTAAAGTATATATAGGTATTAGTACGGGATCCCTAGTACATATTTTTCACCTGATTAGTAACAAGCTAATTTTCCGGGAGAAGCTTCATTTTGATGAGACGAACAAAAAGTTCCTCTTCGAAAACTCTCGATTGTGGTAGATTACCTATAGAGTTAGCAGGAGATAGAGCAGTAGTGGACTCCGCTCCTATTGGTCTTAGCATGATGATACATAGCCTATAGCCTTCCTCGATGAATAGGCTATCTAACACTGAAAGAATTTTTCAAATCGGCCCAG
Source organism: Melitaea athalia (assembly GCA_905220545.2). Lineage (NCBI taxonomy): Eukaryota > Metazoa > Arthropoda > Insecta > Lepidoptera > Nymphalidae > Melitaea > Melitaea athalia. The sequence goes on along the minus strand of HG992199.1, from coordinate 6,660,617 downwards.
GCCCAGTAGTTCCAGAGATTACCGCGTTCAAACAAACAAACAAACAAACAAACAAACAAACAAACAAACAAACAAACAAACAACCAAACAAACAAACTCTTCAGCTTTATATATTAGTATAAACTATTGGGCCTATAGACGCCGTTTTGTGCTTAAATTAAAGGTAATGAAACTTACTACAACCTCTTTTGATTCGACGTTCGTCGTAGGATGAGTATTTCCCACCGAAATTTGGGTCCAAAGTTGGTCAAAACTGTAAACTTCACTTTTTTGGAAAAAACGATCAACTTTTGAAGAGCTGTATCTCGGCTTCTATTTGACCTACAGAGCTGGATTTGGGCTCAAATTGTAGCTAATTTAAACTACTTTAAAAATGTATCCCACATGTATACTCTAAAAATGCATACTTTGGAAGATATAGTGAAAAAACCGAAACAAGTGCCAAAATTTCGTGGTTTTTCGAGCGCCCCAAAGTTAGCACAGGTCTTTCGAAGTTGCAAAACTGGATTTACACTACTGGTACTGATCCTAACAACATATGAAAAAAGCAGAACTAGCAGACCATTTGCGATTTTAATGTACAATTTGACTGGCCTATACTTAAAAGTTCTAATAACTGTCTCTCGAATTTTTAGTACCTACTCATCCTTTCCGACTCGAAATAATGTTCTGTCTTTATCTATATTTAATCGTTATATATTGACCAAATCGGTTTGTACCTACTTTTTATTTTAAATAAAAAGTGTTTGTCATTTTCATTGACTTATTATAGACCTACACATCGTTATAAAAAAATCAAATTTAACTTTTCATACATTTGCATTATATAATATGTAAAGGTAACATATAGATACCTATTTTTAATATTTTTTTCTGTCAACATCACTTAGTTACACATATTATAAATCAGCTCCACAACATTTGCATCAGTTAAATATGCACGGCCGACTGATCCCCGGCAACTAATTACTAATTAGTAGAACTAAAATAAATGTGTCCCCCAATTTGCGCTTCATGGAACGAGCGGCGGTAATCAAAGCTTGAAAACCTTATAATGTTTGTATTAATTAATGCTTATAGTCTGTGACAGGCTTACCAACATTGCACAATTTTGCATTTTTTTTCTTAATTTTCTTACCATTAATTGGTTTAGAGTTTGAGAACAATTTAATCAATTTAATTTTAATCTAAATATATATAAAATGCTTTGTTGTAGGTACCTACGTAAATACACAGTTTTCTCTATCACTAACAAACCCAATCAACTTTCCGTTGTTGGTGTGATAAATACCCCTTGGTCTCCAGATGGTAGTAAGGGAGTTTGGTCGCGGTTGGTGAAAGTGGGTGGTGGTGGGTGGTCAAAATGTTAAAACACATATTTCTCTCCTTTTCTAACGCATTAGGACATCTGAAAAGATCTCAAAATTTCTGTAATGGTCTAGAAAGTTTCTGCGATATATTTTAACCCGAGCAACGCCCGGTTTCGCTGCTAGTCACAAATAAAATTATTTAAACCGTAAGTTCTGTATTTAAAACTATGAAAAACGGTAAGTTAATTTTTTTGCACCACGAAGACATGCTTTTGTTAAAAAAAGGCGCGAATAAGAAAAAAACTACCTATCATTTGGACTTTTAAACTCAGTTCTATTATATTATGATGTCAAAATTATGAAACCCAAAATAGTAGAGGAGACGTGGAACATGGTCGATGTTGATGCATATAGGCTTGCCTGCAAAAACTAAAAAAATATAGCTATGACCACTTTTCGATAGGCAAGCTATCATAGGCATATTTGTTTATAAATTATAATTATAATAAAATGATAGAAAAGTCAATGTATGTCCGGGATAAACTCAAAAAGTACTGCATGGATTTACTTCAAATTTGGCACGAATATTATTAAGAAGTCGGGTCAGAACATAGGCTACATATTATCACGCTATCACCTACGGGGAACGAGCAGTGAACGCACGCAGACGACGTCGCGGGCAGCAGCTAGTATTTGATAAAAAATGTGTCTCATCTATCTATATACATATAATAAAATGGTAGAAAAGTCAAAACTGTACATTGAATATTTTTTTAAAAGAATACTTGGGGTGTGATCTACAATCGATACCGAAGCCAAAAATATAGTTTTTAGAATTTTTGTCTGTTTGTCTGTTTGTCTGTATGTATGTCCGGGATAAACTCAAAAAGTACTGCATGGATTTATTCCAAATTTGGCACGAATATTGTTAAGAAGTCGGGTCAGAACATAGGCTATATATTATCACGCTATCACCTACGGGGAACGAGCAGTGAACCTTTATTTCTTCAAATGTATGTCCGGGATAAACTCAAAAAGTACTGCATGGATTTACTTCAAATTTGGCACGAATATTATTAAGAAGTCGGGTCAGAATATAGGCTACATATTATCACGCTATCACCTACGGGGAACGAGCAGTGAACGCACGCAGACGACGTCGCGGGCAGCAGCTAGTACATATAATAAAATGGTAGGAAAGTCAAAACTGTACATTGAATATTTTTTTAAAAGAATACTTGGGGTGTGATCTACAATCGATACCGAAGCCAAAAATATAGTTTTTAGAATTTTTGTCTGTTTGTCTGTTTATCTGTTTGTCTGTTTGTCTGTTTGTCTGTATGTATGTCCGGGATAAACTCAAAAAGTACTGCATGGATTTACTTCAAATTTGGCACGAATATTATTAAGAAGTCGGGTCAGAACATAGGCTACATATTATCACGCTATCACCTACGGGGAACGAGCAGTGAACCTTTATTTCTTTAAATATATGTCCGAGATAAACTCAAAAAGTACTGCATGGATTCACTTCAAATTTGGCACGAATATTATTAAGAAGTCGCGTCAACATATAGGCTACATATTATCACGCTATCACCTACGGAGAACGAGCAGTGAACTTTTATTACTCAACGCATTCTGTAACAACGTGTAATCTAACGAGTAACGACGCATATTTGAATGTTGTTGTTATTATGCCATGCTACAAGCTAGCTTCACACTATAAAAATAACGCAGTATAAGTAATTTAGGCCGATAAACGTAATTAAATGAATATCAGTAGTTCAAGACAAATTTATAGCAGCGCCTTCTATGAGATTTCAAAAACATCATCTTCAATCCCTTTTTGGATATAAATAATTTAAATTTGATCATGTTGGCGAGGTTAATTGTTATTTTTAAAAGTCATAGATGGAGTTGTGCATTTTCTTCTTAAAAATTGTAGGTATCGTTAATTCGTTTCAAAGATGAGCAAGACAAATAAAAAAATTCTGTTTATATAAGTCTTATAAAATTAATCGAGTTTGTCTATATGTATCTAATAACAAACAGAACTCAAAAAGAACTGCATACATTTATAACAAAATTTAAACTCGAAAACCGCACGCTATTTCTGTATGCAATTTGAGCTAAGTAGCGAAAAAAGAGAAAAATTAAGCATGCCATATCTATACTGTCTTTTCTATCTATACTTATTATAAAAAGAAGTCTCCCGGCCGCGTCTTTCTGTCCTCCTGTCTGTCTGTCTGAACGCGATAAACTCGAAAATTACTGAACGGATTTTTACACGGTTTTCAACAATAGAAAGAGTGATTCTTGAGGAAGGTTTAGGTATATAATTTATTATGCTTTTATGTAAATTAGCAGAAATACAGCGATAAATGTTGAAGAGGTCGCAAAAAATCTCGCCAACGGGGACCTTTCCTCGCGAACGCCGCGTAAACTAGCAAAGATATAGTTAAGTAATGTACTAGCGAATTCAAAATCTATAAAAATGCTACAAAAAAGTCCGCGACAGCATATCTCTATCTCTTACGGTTGACTTACAATAACCACTTTTATGTTCAAATTTGTAAATAAACACATTACGTTATTTTCAAAGCTATTTTCTTTAGTTCAGTACTGATCCTTATCGAAATAAATATGTTAGTTAGCTTAAGAATTTAATGTAGATTAAAATTGCCCTTTCACGATTCAGCCTGTAATATCCCACTGTTGGGCATAGGCCTCTTCTCCATGTAGGAGAAGGATCGGAGCTTAATCCACCACGCTGCTCCAATGCCGATTGGCGAATATATTCCCTATTATGAGTAACGATCGCTGCCAGGCAGAATAGGCGCGTTAGACGTCGAGCTGCCGAAATAGCCCGTGCAAGAACTGGAGTAACGATCGCTATCAGGTGTATATGATAACAACCGGGACCGACGGCTTAACGTGCTCTCCGAGGCACGGTGGGGTAACCCACAAGGACTGCACAAACACCCAGACCACGGCAAACATCTGTATGGCCAATACAAATGCTGTCGTGTGCGGGAAGCGAACCCGCAACCGCCCAGGCAACAGCCAATCGCAATCCAGCGCTGTAACCGCTGCGCCAACGCGGCGTCATTATAGTAAATTGCCCTTTACACTATATCAATTAGATGAATAGTTTTTGAGATATCGTCGTTAGAAGTAATTATTAAAAATATGCGCAACGAAGTGGGCACGGGTCGGCTAGTCGAGTTATAAGATCGTTGAACGTCGATGTTCCACGTCTCATAGACCAAAACAAGAAAATCTCTATATATAAATATAAAAATGAATCGCTGAATGTGTTGCTAAGCGCAAATCTCGATAGTGGCTGAACCGATTTTGCTAATTATTTTTTTAGAATATTCCTTGAAGTACGAGGATGGTTCTTACGGTAGGAAAATTTTTAAAAATTCCCTGAAAAAGTCTAAAAACCATAATTTTCTATATTCCCATACAAAAGATTCGTAATAATACTTAAAAGTCAATTTGAACTTTAATACCATTCCTACAATAAAGTTTAAAAGTGTTACGTGTTAGGGGTTACGGCAAGGATAAGTATAAAAAATTAAAGAATCGACTGTTAGGCGGTACGAAGTTCGCCGGGTCAGCTAGTAAACAATAAAGACGAAGAAAACCCATCTGTCATATAAAATTTGAAAATTATAATTTTCCTTTTAGATTGACTGTAGTCGATTGGAAATAGGTTCAAATTAAAACATCGATGGTTATCTAAGACCCTTTGATGATAAGTATATTAGTAGATAATATAAGCAAAACATGTGCCGTAATTACTCTAACTGCAGATAAAGATAACGATGAAACATGGCTGTTCCGTCGTCAACTGTAGGGCTGGTAAACTATGAAAATATGTTTGAGAACATCTAATTTATTTGTATATAATACAAATATAGGTAATTTTTTGTACCACATAATTTACAAATTTCACCTTCTCCTGTTCGGAGAAAAAAAAACCACTTTCCGTGCAGTGAGGTGCTCATTCAAAGTCAAAAAACTATATACAACTAAATAAGACAATTTACATAGAAAATATTGACAAAACATAAGAGCGATCTTTTCCATCTAACAAGGATATTAAAAAGAATAATAATGAGTGTTATTAAAAATAAAACTTGCGAATTTGTAGATGTGTGAGTGTTATGCCGCAGATTTTTTTTGAAAATTTCCTTTTTTTTGACAAAGGACAAAAATTATTCATATGCTTTCAGGAGAAGTTTTCAGATGTTATGGTACCTGTCTAGACTAACCGAGTAAAAGCTTTTGTACAGCTTTGAAAAAATTATATTTTTAACAGTGACTACTTTTATATCTTAAAAATACTACACGAACAGCATTGATATCTATAGATATGTACCTAAGTATTTATTTAATTTATTCGTTATTCTACTACAGAATTTTAAAAAGTAAGTACCTACTTAAATTAAAAATTAAATTACTTTTTTTTTGTAAAAATTCTGGTTTATCTGATATTAAAACATTAATAAATAAATCTTTTGTTGACTGTATATATACGGTACCTATTTAATCTACGTATACTTAATCAAAGTGTACATTTAGCATCGCGTCCATCACATGCGCATGCGCTGATTTACGACCAACACTCATTAAAAATACATCGACGCGTTACAAACTTAGATCTCCGAGAATTACTGTCAGAAACTATAACGTAAGATCTTAGTGTAATATAGCCGTTTATGTTTGATAGGTTTATAAAATGTACCCACGCGTATTTTAGCCTTTTTAATATGATAGGTAGGTAGGTACCTAAATAGTTTTTTTTAAAGTGTCCCTTTAATTTACTTTTAAATATTATAATTTTAGGCGATTGTATATATTGAAAATTTTTTTTCGTCAATATACAACCTAAGAAAATCAAATACCTAACTTTAAAGCCTAAATTATTTTGGTTTTAAAAGAATGGCGGAAAAAAATTTCAAATAACAAGAAAATGAAAATGTTGAGGGGTTTAAATAATTATTGGACAAATAAGTAATTCATTTAATTATGAGAGTTTATTCTAACGAAAATTAAATTCAAAATTTAAATATTACTGACCAATGCTGCTATGTGTCAAAATTTGTCGCGTAGAGACCTTGAGGAACCTAAAAAGATAGAGCTACTCCTAATTTCTTTTTATTTGTACCAACTTAATTTATAACTTGTACACATGACGAATACGACATCGTAATCGGTACAATCTATACTAATATATAAAGCTGAAGAGTTTGTTTGTTTGGTTGTTTGTTTGTTTGTTTGTTTGTTTGTTTGTTTGTTTGAACGCGGTAATCTCTGGATCTACTGGGCCGATTTGAAAAATTCTTTCAGCGTTAGATAGCCCATTTATCGAGGAAGGCTATAGGCTATGTATCATCACGCTAAGACCAATAGGAGCGGAGTTCACGCCGACGAAGTCGCGCGCAGAAGCTAGTTTCTTATAAGAGGTAAATATGCCACGGAAAGACAATCGGTTTATTTTTAGCATCCTTCTTTTTACGTCAGTGGTTAATAAAATCTATAAAACGCATATTTCCTATAAAATTGATATAATGATGATAAAAAGAGTAATTTACTAAATCAAATAAATTTATTTATTCGGTGGAAGAATAAATATTTAATACATACCAAGTGTATTATTTTGTAAATGTGCTTCAATTAAGATAATAGGCTAGGTATAGGTACATAATATATTTTAAAGTTCATGACATTCATGACATTTATTAAAAAGAAGAAAAAGATTAGGTAGGTACCTACTGCGTATTTCGAATACAAATACTTACTTACTTAGTTATTTAATCAAAACAATTAAAATGTACCTATATATCTACTGAAATTATTCCACGTTTTTATAATCATATTCCTAATTACCCTTCTTAGCCCAAGTCATTAATATGGTTAAAAAAACTGTTTCATAAAACTAACGACCAAGCGTTTATTTTTAATCTGTTCAAAGCCTCGTTAAAAGTTACAACAACCGACTTCAGGTATCACATCGAAATCCAAGCAAAAAAGTTAATAAACAAATCCAATAACAAAAACTTACCGAGTATAATATAATTAATATCATATAGTTTTTTATCTATAATGGTATCTGGTGGTACATTAATGATAGCGTAGCGCACATGCAGTGATATGATACGAAATTGTGGGTAATATCATTGCAGTAATAGACGGACTTGTGGTGTGTTTCCATTGGTTAAGACGTTTTAATACGCCTTGGGAATGATCGCCGCCAGGCTATGTCAACTTATAAAATTTTTGTAAATTTCAATCTGATTTGGAAAAAAAACATAATAAAAAAATGATATTAGTCCCGCTGAGTTTCTTTCGCCAGTTCTTCTCAGGTCAGAGGCTTATTATTTCCGAACTGGTAGTAGACTCATGACGTTCAGGAAGAAATTGTAATAATTTTATGCTGAATAAAATTTTTTGAATTTGAATTTTGAATTTGAATTTGAATACCTAATATTTTTTTACCAACTAGGTCGGTAAACAAACTTAAGACTTACCGTAGCCACTAGTAGTAGTACGTAGTACCGTAAGCACTTACCGTAGCTTATAGACGCCTGTAACATCGGAAGGGTGGCAAACGCGTTGCTGACTACCCCCAACCCTCCCCAAGAGCTCTGGCCACCTTGACACAACTACACTGCAGCAGTGTTTTTCTTCTTCTTCTTCGTCTTTCTTCGTTTTGGTAGGAATATTCCTTTAGCCGAGTAGAGGTCAGCTAAGAACGGATTTTACGAAATTCCACCCACAAGAGGGGGTTGCGGGGGTTAATAACATATATGGCAAAACAACGTTTGCGGGGTCAGCTAGTTAGATATATAAATTAAGTAGGTATCACAGTCAAGCAGCTTGGATCAAGCTTTCTATAATCCTCTTTTTTGTGTTACGGAGACTTTTCTCTTCTATTAAGGATACATTGTCTAGCAATTGGAAATTTAAAATTTGTTGCAAATTACAGACTAGAGTTGATACTACTTGTCAAAATACAATCATTGAAAGCATTTTTACAAAGTGATGGTACCCTATGAATGGTATATTTTTGCAAATGGTATTTATTAATCAAATATAATACGAGTTGGTTGTTTAAATTGTTAATTCCTAAAACTGACTTATCTCTTTTTTATGCCGTCAAAAGCGAATGTAATAGTCGATCGGATTTGACGCTTCGTTGTAAAGCAATGGAATACAAAATCGTTAATGGAAATTATTTGATGATTGTTACCAGTATCCCGTGACCGCCGTACCTTTTGTATGGATATATAAACTTACTTATATTTACCGTCAACGTAAACTCTATGTACTTGAAATAAATATCATATTTGAATGAGAGAGTTTTCAGTTAAGGCTCCGTCGCATGACAAAAGTAGGCATTTAACGTCTACCCCGTCCCCCTTGGACACACGTCGCGCGAACTCGATGCTGTTGAACTCAGTCCGTGACCTGAAAGCGTCAGTGGCTGTAAAGCGAACTAATTTGATTTGACTTTAAAATAGAAATGCATTAATTTATTATGATCATTTTTTAAAGTAGTGATAAATATGTAATACTTTCGTAAATAAATGAAATAAGTAAATGATTTCAGGGTTATTTATTATAAAGACTGTTGGACATAAATAGAATAAGCTATATAAAATAAAACAAATTACATATTAAATCTATACAAATAAATAAAATTGAAGTGTCTGTTTGTAATATTGTAATACCCGCTTTTAACTAAATTACATATATAATATACATTGTGCAAATACCAAAATAACATTTTTTATAATTTGTCTGTCTGTCTGTTCCGGCTAATCTCTGAAACGGCTGGATCGTTTTTGACAGGACTTTCATTGGCAGATAGTTGCTGATGTAATAAGGAGTAACGTAGGCTACTTTTATTTTAGATTTTTTATTATTATTTTATGACTGCGAACTGAACAATAATTATTTTGTTAAATTCCACGGGGACGAAGTCGCGGGCATAGGTAGTTTAAAATAATTATTATTCAATAAAACGTATCTCAATAAATTCCACAATACAATTACAATATTTAAAAAAACTAGTTGAAAAAAAAAAGCGGTCACCCATCCAAGTACTGACCGTCGTGACGCTGCCGCGTTACCGGTCGCTCAAATTTTATCTTAACTAACTTATATCTCCCTCAACTTCCGTTCGCCTCGACCGATCACACTTTTCGTAACGCTCTCGTCACGCATTAACCTGCTTACTGACCAATTTAAGCGCGCCTAAAGAAGTTTCACTTCAAAAAAACTAGTTGAAAAAAAAGCGTCACGCATCCAAGTACTGACCGTCGTGACGGTGCCGCGTTACCGGTCGCTCAAATTTTACCCCTCATGCGCCTAAAAGTTTCACTTCAAAAAAACTAGTTGAAAAAAAAAGCGGTCACCCATCTAAGTACTGACCGTCATGAAATTTTATTTGGCTTTAAAATAGAAATGCATTTATAATGATCATTTTTTATAGTAGTGATAAAATAATAATACTTTCGTAAATAAATAAGTAAAGGATTTCAGGGTTATCTATACATATAATAAAATGGTAGAAAAGTCAAAACTGTACATTGAATATTTTTTTAAAAGAATACTTGGGGTGTGATCTACAATCGATACCAAAGCCAAAAATATAGTTTTTAGAATTTTTGTCTGTTTGTCTGTATGTATGTCCGGGATAAACTCAAAAAGTACTGCATGGATTTACTTCAAATTTGGCACGAATATTGTTAAGAAGTCGGGTCAGAACATAGGCTATATATTATCACGCTATCACCTACGGGGAAAGAGCAGTGAACCTTTATTTCTTCAAATGTATGTCCGGGATAAACTCAAAAAGTACTGCATGGATTTACTTCAAATTTGGCACGAATATTATTAAGAAGTCGGGTCAGAACATAGGCTACATATTATCACGCTATCACCTACGGGGAACGAGCAGTGAACGCACGCAGACGACGTCGCGGGCAGCAGCTAGTTTAGTATAAATACTGTTGGACATAAATGGAATAAAGGCTATTAAATGAAACAAATTACATATTAAATTTAAAATAATTATTATTAAATAAAATTTATCTGTATACAGTAGGCGGTATTAGCTCTCCGATGTTGATGAATTTTAAAATTGCTAATTTGCTACATCGCCATAGGCGTAAAAATGTAACAGACACACTTATACTTTTGAATTTTGTACCTAATTGTATTAACTCGAAATAAAAATATAATTTAAATTATTCATTTTGAGCTGTGTAACATACGAATGTAAAGTTTGTCATGAAGCGCTGCTTAGTACTAGTGGTCTAAGATCCGAATCTAAATCGATCTTCACCGAGCTGATAATATAATGAAACATACTTTATAATAAATTTAGTATATATATTAGATAATATATAAAAAATGGTTTACCTCTATTTTGAAAACTCTATTTTGTTGCTATGTATTATTATTATTATAATCTATATAATAAAAAAGAATGTTGCTAAGCGCATAACTCGAGAATGGCTCGACCGATTCTAATTTATTTTTGTATGTTCCTTAAAAATTCCACAGTAGGTTTTTATATTTAATAATTCTTATTTTAATATTAATTAAATATAATTTATTATAACAAAGAAAAAAAATGGCAACGTCACGCGGTGTTCCCAAGTGGTCACCCATCCAAGTACCTGACGCTGCCGCGTTACCGGTCGCTCAAATGTACCTCATGTGTATGTACCTCATGTGTATGTAATGCGCCTTAAGAAGTTTCACTTCAAAAAAACTAGTTGAAAAAAAAGCGGTCACCCATCCAAGTACTGACCGTCGTGACGCTGCCGCGTTTCTGGTCGATTAAATTTTATCTTTACTAACATATCTCACTCTCAACTTCCGTTCGGCTCAACCGATCACACTTTTCGTAACGCTCTCGTCACGCCTGCTTACTCTCCAAGTTAAGTGCGCCTAAAGAAGTTTTACTTTAAAAAAAACTAGTTGAAAAAAAAGCGGTCACCCATCCAAGAACTGACCGTCGTGATGCTGCCGCGTTTCCGGTCGATCAAATTTTATCTTAACCAAAATATCTCCCTCTCAACTTCCGTTCGCCTCGACCGATCACACTTTTCGTAACGCTCTCGTCACGCCTGCTTACTCTCCAAGTTAAGTGCGCCTAAAGAAGTTTCACTTCAAAAATCTAATTGAAAAAAAAAGAGGTCACCCATCCAAGTACTCGTCGTGACACTGACGCGTTACCGGTCGCTCAGATTTTACCCCTCATGCGCCTAAAGAAGTTTCACTTCAAAAATGTTAATTTGGTGTAATATGTACCGTGTATATATATATACATACATAATTATGAAGCCGTAATATTACAAACAGACACTCCATTTTTATTAATTTTTATATAGATAAATAGTGTTTACAAAAACTTAAACAGCAACAAAATAATTATATTAAACTAGCGGACCCGGCAGACGTTGTCCTGCCCGGAAAACAGCTACCAAATTTGATTGCTTACATACCGATAGCAGCGCCACCTATCGGGTCAAATTGAGATAAAAAATTCCCTATCTCTCGAGTTGGACCAAATTACAGATGCTTACGAAATGTGATAAAAATTGGTTCAGTACTTTCGGAGTTACATAGCGATAGCAGCGCCACCTACCGGGTCCAATTGAGATAAAAACTACCCTATCTCTCAAGTTAGACCAAATTACAGAAGCTTACAAAATTTGATACAAATTGGTTCAGTAGTTTCGGAGTTACATACCTATAGCAGCGCCACCTACCGGGTCTAATTGTGAAAAAAGTACCCTATCTCCCAAGTTGGACCAAATTACAGATGCTTACAAAATTTGATACAAATTGGTTCAGTAGTTTCGGAGTTACATACCGATAGCAGCGCCACCTACCGGGTCCAATTGAGATAAAAACTACCCTATCTCTCAAGTTCGACCAAACTACAGAAGCTTACAAAATTTGATACAAATTGGTTCAGTAGTTTCGGAGTTAGATACCTATAGCAGCGCCACCTACCGGGTACAATTGAGATAAAAAGTATCCTATGTCCGTTTCCTGGTTCTAAGCTACCTCCCCACCAATTTTCAGCCAAATCGCTTCAGCCGTTCTTGAGTTATAAATAGTGTAACTAACACGATTACACGACTTTCTTTTATATATTATAAATTTAAAATAAATAGCGAATTTAAATTTTATTACTACTGTGGGCAGTAGGTGTATGGATATTGAATGCATACTACGTAATATTAAAAATACAAAAGACGGAACGCTTTTTTGAAAAATTTTTCACACGTCCAGCGTCTATGACGTCCGACAGGACACTGCACAGTGCCGCTAGAGCAAAAAAGCGGTCGAAAATCACTTGAATAATCGATTAAAAAAAAATTATGGAAATAAAAAAAAAAACACTTGATCAAATTATTCCAGTTATATATGAACTTTATTTTGGTAATTTATTAATAATATCAAATCAGTTATTTTAAGAATAAAACCCAATCATAGTAAATAAAATGACCCGAAAAGAGGTAACTTTGTGAATTTATTCTATCGAGCCAAATTTATCAAATCATGTTTCCGACAAAAGCCTGAACTAGAATATACCCTCAACAATATCAATTAAATTTATTAGATAAAAATTTCACTGTTTACTATTTCAAAACTGAATTCATAGAAACGTGTTTTGCAGGAATACATCAATTACCTCACCTTAATTTGTAGTTTCAATATAAATAGTAAGGTTGGGTGTAATACTAGAGGTCTATGTAATTGGTTGGATATGTTAGGTTATTTAGTACGGTTTAGCTATTATGTATCTATTAGCCGTTTTGAAATATCAATTTAGATTGGTAACGCTAATGTAGCTTTGTTCTAATTTAGTTATTAACCATTGAAAGGTGAAACGGTTATCCGCTTCGACATATTCAATTATTAATACCCGTATGCTACGGAGAATTTATTACAATTTCTGTTAAAGTACCTACCTATTAGCTTTTTGTAGTGGCTGCATTAAATATTTTAGTTTATACTTAATTATGTAAAATTTTCGTTTTTTAATGTTTAACTTTTGAATACAATAATTTGAAAATGCGCATGCGAACAGTACAAGCATTAACTTATTCATCACGGTTTTCCGCAAGGCTCATCCAGCCTACACCGGTAATCTTACGTAGATCGTCGTTCCAGCGCGCCGGAGGACGTCCCACACTGCGTTTGCCAACACACACGTCTGCTCCAGCAGCTATCAGTCCTGCAACACAGGTGACCAGCTCACAGCCATTTAAACTTGCTAATTCTGTGGGCTATCGCCTGGTTTCCCAAAGGCTGATCAACGCAAAAATTAACTAATCATCTGTCAAATAGTCCGGGCTCCCTAGTACATTTTTTTCACTTGATTACTATCAAGCTAATTTTCCGGGAGTAGCTTTATTTTGACGAGACGAACAAAAAATTCCTCTACGAAAACTCTCGATTGTGGTAGCTATAACAGAGGTAGCAGTGGATAGAGCAGCAGTGAGCGTAGGACCGGGATAACGTACCATACGCAATGTGTAGGACAATATTACTATTAAATTATATAAATATTAACTAAGTAAAAGAAAAAAAAATCAGAAAAAAATTAATTTTTGATGACCTTACGACTCGTCGCCTTGTCGTCGTAGGTCCTACGCTCACTGCTGCTCTATCCCCTGCTACCTCTGTTATAGCTACCACAATCGAGAGTTTTCGTAGACAAAATTTTTGTTCGTCTAATCAAAATGAAGCTACTCCCGGAAAATTACCTAGCTTCATAGTAATCACGTGAAAAAATGTACTAGGGAACAAGATTATTTGACAAATGATTAGTTAATTTTTGCGTTGATCAGCCTTTGGGAAACCGGGCGTATGTCAGCTTCTTTCGTTCTCAATTCGACTGTATTTTTTGTGTGTTACCTCATAACTCTATACTGGGCGGAACGATTTCGATTATTCTAGTTTTAATCGAAAAGTGATGCTCGATTAAATAAATGCCCATTTAGGTACATTTATTTAATCGAGATCTAATGAGTGCTTTTTAAGTTAGATATCTATAATAACGCATTTTTACTTGGCTATTTTTTTCCGTACGTTGTATTATTTGTCGATGTAAGTCGGGTTTTTTTTTTCGTTTGAAAGCAAACAAAATGATATAATTTTTATTCAAGCCTTCTTTGTTGACATAGATAGCTTACAGAAGTACCCTACTCTATTAAAAAAAAAGTAAAAGAAAACTAGTAGCCACGTAGTATAAAGGTTTCTTTCTAAGCAATAACTACCTACATACAAAAGATTTAAGTGTGTATGCCTGTTACTTTGTACCTACTGTACAACTCTGTCTCTCAGAATAATAAACAGCTAACTTACAATTGCTGTTGAAAGGTGTCAGACTATTACCTACCTACTTAGTCTTCCTATTCAAATCATAAGATTTTATTCGTCTGTGCCGTTGTACCTACTCATTAGTAATACTAATATATGGAAGAAATAAACATTGTGGGATTTTTGTAGGTTTTAAGCGTTCCTTTCTGAAACTAAAAAAAATTAAAATTTAGAATTCATTATTCCTGAGTGCTGTATTGCTTGCTTTTATTTCGGTAATAAGATTTTTTTTAATTGACGCCTAACGAAGGTGTTACGGATTAGCTTGTTGTAAATAAAAGCAAATACTTGTTATGAAAGTATTTTCTTTTCTTTTTTTGAAATAAAAATGCTCATAAAAAAATTAGTAACATAATTTGGTAAATTAGTCATGCTGGATTTAATGGCAATTATTTTTATTTTATTTTCATTTTCTAATCAAAACCCACGCGAGCATAGTCAAGAGAAAAATATATAGATAATACATTCTTCAGTATAATTTTTGACATGAACAACTAGTACGATAGGCTGGGCCACTTTAGTTTATATAATTTTAACTCTTATTCCGTTGAAATAAGGAAAGTTTTGTTTAGAAAGTACTTTGGATTACGACAGTGTTAATAGAACATCCATCATATGAATTGTGACGGACTGTGTGGTCCATTCATACAATTAGTATGGCGGTATTGTATCAAAGAAGTTACAATCGTTAAATATTTGAGAGGAAATATGATAAGGAATGTGATTTTACGTCTTACGTTTAAAACTAATAAAAAAAAACGTAACAGACTAAATAATTACCTAGATACATAGGTACTATATTGTTTTTAAAAACATAAAACTACATACTAGCGTAACTTAAGCCTAACTTACCATTATATTATGTGTAAATAACGGAATGTAGGTATCTTTGATTCTTTAATATGACGGGTATGTAGGTATATCTGACCTTACATTCGGAAACTAAATGCAGTTCGATTTAAACATAGGTATAGGTATATATATCTATTGGCAGATAGGTACCCTAGTACCTAGACTAATTTTATGTAGGTATCTATTAGGTAATTTCAAAAGGAATTTTAAACATTTAATATCGAAGTAAATTATTATTATAAATTATTTATATTAGGTAGTTACTGCTAAAATTTTAAATAATAATTAATAATACCTAAATAAAATACTTGTAATATAATAAAAAAAACCTCCTTCTCCTACATGGGGAAGAGGCCAATGTTCAACAGTGGGATATTACAGGCTGAATCGTGATAATAAAAAAAAAATTAAAATTAATTGAGATTAATTAAAACGGTATTATCTTAATCAAAATGGCACTAACCTACCTAATTACCTACTGTAAGTTAAAGTAATAGTTTAGGTATTCTTATTGTCTTATTGAATGATATTAGATATCAAATGTCTTATTTTAAGAATTATTCTTGTATATATTGAGAAATAAAACAAATCAACCTATAAGAAACGACAGGTAATTACTATCTAGTTACATACGGTACAGAAGTAATGAAAAATAAAGTTACCTAGTGTAACATATCGAAGGTCAAAGTAATGGTGGTGATGGTAAAATCAAAAATACCACCCACAGTTTTCTCACACTGAATCCGCTCGCGGTTCTAATGAATACCTCTACTGGCCATATTATGTACACGCGGCCTCGTATTATGTTCAACAACAAAAAACAAATAATAGGTACTTACTTGATTAATTACTTATTATATTAAATACATACAGCATTTGACTACAAATCATTTATATTGTATCTTCTGTTGGTTTCCCTTAATTTAGACAAGGAATTTTAAAAAAATGTAAGTATTTATTGAGGATTAAGCTGCACCTTGAGGTTTTATTCGCATAATTTCCGATCCCGAGGAAATGTACATATAAATAAAATTGAAATCTCTGTCTATGATTTCAAAATAAGTGTGTTTTTCAAAGGCATATTTACACTGATACTAAAACACAAACAAACGATTTTAAAACATACTACATAGGAGCGACTTCGTCCCCGTGGAATAGGACCAATTCTGTCATAGATACCTACATGATTTGTGCGAAACTAACCGTTTACGCAGCGAAAGCTCTCAAAAGAAAAAAAACCCCGATTTTAAAACATTCTTCATTGATGCTACGCTCCTATTGGTCTTAGCATGATGATACCTATATAGCCTATAGTCTTCGTCGATAAATGGGCTATCTAACACTGAAAGAATTATTCAAATCGGTCCAGTAGATCCTAAGATTAGAGCGTTCAAACAAACAAACAAACTCTTCAGCTTTATTATATTAGTATAGATTATAGTATATTAGAAAAATAATTGTGAAAGGGTTGACTAAAAATTCCTGGCCAGGCTATAGTTAATTCAAACTTGAAAAAAAAAATGATTTAAAAATACCTACGACCTACCAGCTTACCTACGAGCTTAAAGAATAAATTTACCACTTAGTGACAGTATGAAGCCTGTAGAAGAATGCAAACGTTGCACTTGTGTTGTCGATTATTTTCCTGGCATAACTACCTACTGGTTGGAAACAGGTATATTAATATATTAGGTACCTATAGGTACTTATTGTTCTAGTTACTTTCACCTACATGTTTAATAAATATATCTTACATCAAAATGAGCGCTGTTTCATTGCGAATATGTTATAATACATAGAGTTGCCTGCAAACGTCAAATTAAGTAGGGTCCCAAATTCAAATAAGTACCTATACTTACAACTAAAACAATTTTATAAGACAGCAAAAATTCATACGCAACAGAAAGATTTTACGTAACTCGTGTGACGCCGGGAAGGTTACTAGTATTATTATAGTGTAAAAAATATTATATATTTATACTTTTTGATAACAATATAATCTAAATTCAAAGGTTAATACATAATGACCACATGACCGTAACTGTTATGTTTCGTTATTTGACAGCGTTCCGTATCGCCGAAATAGCTCAGTTGGGAGAGCGTTAGACTGAAGATCTAAAGGTCCCTGGTTCGATCCCGGGTTTCGGCAATCTCGTTTTTTTTTCTTTTTACAGTGAAAATATATGAATTTATTATTTAAGTATATTTTTTACTGTTTATAACATAACAAGTAAATTTCTCGCGAAAATCCTAAAATATACCTTTTAAAATATTATTTAACTAAAAAAAATATTTTTTAACCTTTAATAATAAAGACAATAATATCATTTCGATTTAATAAAAGTCTCTTAATTAAATAATGTACCCACCTAATTGTTTTATTTTTCTAATTAAGTGATTAAATAGGTTTTGCATGAAATACATTTTCAAGTAGTAGGTAAGTCTAACGTAGACTTATATTGCACTATAATTAATTAATTATTTTATTATTTTTATTAGGTAACTAGCTGACCCGACAGACGTTGTCCTGTCTTAACTTTTGTATGGGAATATAGAAAAAGTGTTGTTTTTTAGAATTCTTCATGCAATTTTTTAAATTTTTCTCTCCGTAATAACCATCCTCGTACTTCAAGGAACGTTATAAAAAAAGAATTAGCGAAATCGGTTCAGCTACTCTCGAGATTTGCGCTTAGCAACACATTCAGCGATTCATTTTTATACATATAGAGATTCTTATAAAGTAAGAAAATATTTTCGCCCACTGTACCTCGTCGCAGCATCTCATAATGCTAGTACGAGTATCTCATCACGCTCACAATGGCGTCGTGGTGGTCTTTGAACCTGTACTGAAATGGGTAAATTTCATGGATATATAGTACAAGATCATTGTACAGTACTTCCACTGAAATTATCGAAAGTAGGTACCTATTTATTGAAGGAATTTTCTCACAAGAGAATTGAAAAAGTCATGAGAGAGAAAACTACTACTAATTACTACTTATAATTGTTTTAGGTAGGTAAATGTTAATATTAGTAAGAGATTATTAAAACGGATGTATGATGATGTAGATAATCTATAAGTTCCTACATATAATAAAATGGTAGGAAAGTCAAAACTGTACATTGAATATTTTTTTTAAAGAATACTTGGGGTTTGATCTACAGTCGATACCGAAGCCAAAAATATAGTTTTTAGAATTTTTTTCTGTTTGTCTGTTTGTCTCTATGTATGTCCGGGATATATTGCTTGGGATATATTGATATATTGCTGTGTGGCTACGGCATAGAATTTAGCCTCCCCCTCTCTTCCCGTGGGTGTCGTAAGAGGCGACTAAGGGATAACATAGTTTCACTACCACCTTGGAACTTAAAAAGCCGACCGATGGCGGGATAACCATCCAACTGCTGGCTTTGATTTACACAGGCCGAAGACGGGCAGCAGCGTCTCCGGTGCGACAAAGCCAGCCCTGCGGTCACCAACCCGCCTGCCCAGCGTGGTGACTATGGGTAAAACACATGAGTTCACGCCATTATTGGCGCGAACTTGTGGAGGCCTATGTCCAGCAGTGGACTGCAATAGGCTGAAATGATGATGAATGATGTCCGGGATAAACTCAAAAAGTACTGCATGGATTTACTTCAAATTTGGCACGAATATTATTAAGAAGTCGGTTCAACATATAGGCTACATAATTATTATCACGCTATCACCTACGGGGAACGAGCAGTGAACCTTTATTTGCTGTAGGTATAGCGTTCACGCAGACGACGTCGCGGGCAGAAGCTAGTGGACTAATAAATATTGTGAACTATCTATAGGTCTCCACAAATATTATAAAAGAGTAAAATTGGTTTTTCTTACAAGACTACGTTATCGTTAAATCATAAATGCCTAGAAAATTTTTTATTTCAATTGGATCGCTTCAGCCTGTAATAACACACTAGTATAGGCCTCTTTGCCCATGTAGGAAAAGGATCAGAGCTTAATCTGCTGCTCCAATGCGGGTTTGCGGATATAGGTATTCCCTACAATAAGTAACGATCGCTATCAGGTGTACATGATAACAACCGGGACCGACGGCTTAACGTGCTCTCCGAGGCACGTTTTAATTGGATAAAATAGAAAATATAATACTTATTCAATATAAAGCGGGTAACCTTAAATAATTAATACTGTAAAAAAAAATATTGTACAAACATTTTGTGACAAGAAATATCACACAATAAAAATTATACTAAAACTGTTACATAAAATATGCACCGTATTAAAATAAGTAGCTACAATAAACGTGACAAAAGAAATCATAGGTATATCATAATCTTCTATATATATAAAAGAGTTACCCACCCATTGACTCATCACGATATCTCTGGAACCATAAGGCGTAGAGACTTGAATTTTGGTAGGAATATTCCTTTCGCCAAGTAGAGGTCAGCTAAGAACGGATTTTACGAAATTCCACCCCTAAGGGGGTAAAACGGGGGTTGGAAGTTTGTATGAAAGTCCTATGTTTTTGAAGTAAGAGACTTGAAATTCAAAATGTATGCTCTATAGATGGTGTTGAGGTGTACTAATAATGTATTTTGAGAAATCAACCGCCCTTTTGGGGTTAAAACAGGGGATGATATTTTGTATGAAAGTCCAATGAAAAATACACCTACAAACTTGAAATTAGGAAAGGCTATAGCTATGATTATCCTCAAATTAACGCGGGTGTAACCGCGGGGCACAGCTAGTAACTTCATATATTATTTTAATATCGACGCATTCAGTATTTAAACTTAAGTATGGTATCTTCGAAATCATTATCAACAAAATGCAGAAATAAATGTAGGTATTTTCATAACTAAATAATGGTCTAAGATCCGGAATATAAATCTTAGACCATAAGTAGTTATGTGCTCGTAAATATTACCGTTAAATAAAATCTAAATAAATTGGTATCCTAAAGGCATGCAGAAAAACATACGGTTATTTATATTTTCTTGTTTTTCTTTGATATTTATTCAAGGTATTTTAGTAAAAGATCTTTTAAATAGTACCAAACGATATTTATAAAACCAGGATCTCATGATCAAATTAATTTATTTTAAGCCTCTTCAACTATCCGACCAATAAAGCTAAGAGCGGAATTATAGCAATAAAATTAGTACAATCCTATAACTCGATGATAAGGCTCGCTCTGCTAATAGAGAGCCCATTAAAATCACCTTTCAACCTATATGGAGAGCAATAAATGAATAAAAACAATTACTCGGCATCCGACAAACTTTTATTTACAATTAGTTTAATCTTACCGTGATTTTTGTCAAGGCATAAACACTCTTATTCTGTGGATATAAAGTTTAGTGTTTCGAATAAATGGATTGTGTGGATATGTTTGTAATGTGGTTTAACGGATAGATTACCGTGCTAAAGATAGAGCGTTTGCAGTGACGTTAGCGTATTTTTGTTAGCATAAAGGTTTTAGTATTTACCTAGTTGTTTTTTTTATACATATAAAAAGAAGGTTTCATGTTCAATTGGTAACGGAGAAGTTATAGTTTTGTGCGGATCATTAATATGAAAAAAAAAATTACCTTGGAAATAATACTTTATCTCCTTGGTGTCATTTTACAGCTTTTTTAATATTACTGCTCTTTTTTAATTTACATATTTTTTAAATCTCTGGTTTCATTATTATTTTGTACAAAGTAGCCTAAGGACACTGTGTTGTGAGGCTGACTGGCCTGTTGGCATAGCTAGTAGCAGAAGCAGTTCGTGACATTTTTTGATGGAGGTTCATGAAAAAAAATAAACGAAAAACTACAAACTGGGAATAGTTTACCATTTATTTTAGTTGTATAGAAAATCCATTTCGTTCATGCGGATTCACCACAACTGTTATTAGGTAGGGATCCCTAGTACATTTTTTTCACCTGATTAGTATCAAGCTAATTTACTATCAGATTATAAAGCATATTATAAGATATATTAGATACTAATCAGGTGAAAAAAATGCACTAGGGATCCCTGTCTATATCTATAACGCAAGCATTAAGTTGCCCTTCTTAGGAACAGACGACCGTGTGTATGTGTGTTATAGATATTTATATATTTATTGACTCACACTTGTTGACTTTACCATATTTAGTTGCTTTTAACAGTAAATCTTATAGTAATTAAAATTATAATACTAATAACATTATATATCATTACTTTTAAATCGCTAATCGCTCCCGCTCATTCACGCGATCCGCTACCACAGGTCGGCAAGATGAAAGCGGTCGGCGCGTTTGAGATGCGTATTGCAGCGCAATTAGGGCTCAGTAATGAGAGGAGCGACACAGCCACCGCTAATCGTCCGATCCGGCCCCTAAACCAGCGCTTTGTTGTGGAAGAATGCAAATGATAACAAATGCCTTCGAACTTGCTCTCATTTAAATTATGATTATACGAGTATAATTAAAATTTAAATGTATCCGCTCCATAACAAATGCAAAATGGATAAAAAAAATATAATATTTTAGTAAAATTTTAAAGAGTATTTCATAAGAGATTTCTAAAAAGATTCTAATCTTAAAGCGTAATCTACTAGCGAGGAAAACCGCAAGTGACTTTTATCAGTTAATAAATTTAAAAAAAAAATTTAAAACCAGTAATTTTTAATTTTTTCAATAAACCTTTCTAAGTCTAATTCATCAACATTAGCGTTGAGTACTAGAATCCTTAGCTTGAGTAGGTAGTTAACACGCTCAGCGCCATGTGTATCATTTCTGATACACATTGCTATAACATTGTGTATCATTTTTGATACACACGACTTGTTTCGGTAAAAGCGTTGTGTATCAGAAATGCACACGTTTTTCGTACATTTTATACCGGTAATGAATAGCCCTGGCCTGTGCGAATTTCTGTGTGTATTTGGGTTGGGGATCGGGTGAATAAAAATAGAAAAAAGGTTTTTTAAATTTTTTTTTAAAAAGATCAACCAAATAAGCCATTTCTAACTGAACAATCAACGCTATTTCGACAAATAAAAATCACTAAACGTTTATATAAAGTTACAAAAAAATAAAAAAAATAAGAAAGTGTCCATTTGGTAATAAGAAATTACCTAATGTGTAGCAATAAAACAATTTTGACATAAGAAAATTTCACATAAGGAACATTTTGTGAAAACTTGAGAGGCTCTTACTAGCTTTCCATCGATGGTTTTCCCTGTCCGTCCATATTTTTGGTAACAATGTTGGCATCGACCACGCACTTTTTTGTTGTTCACAACGTTTTTTATTAGGTGATGCTTAGTTTGTGAAGTTCGACGCGAGGATACAACTGTAGTGTTCCTTTCAAGCATCGCCGTGATGACGTGTTCTCTAAATTCCGTTATAGTCAACTTCTTATTTACGGTGTTTTCATTGTACATGAAATGGGCATTTACCAAACTTGTACCCCATATAATTTCGAATGCCAACTTTCTATACCATTTTGTGCATCGGCGTAATGCAGAGCCATATGTCGCCATCTGGTCGCTAATATCTACCAATATTGCCTTGCCAATATTGTAATCTACCACACTCAATGGTTTTTGTATGGACGTGTTGTTCCTGCTTCTAGTTGAAACCGTTTTCTTGGCAGATGTTTTTGTGGAAAGCATCCTGACATCCCGCTTGTCACGCCACTTTAGGACAACAATCCCATCGTTTGTTTGCCTTGCTGCCAATTCTCCTCTCTTCAATTTGGCACCTATGACATCCTTTGGCAAGTGTTTGCGGTTCGCTCTCAATGTACCAATCAAGTGAGTTTTCCTCTGTCTCAAACGATACGCGAGTGGCACACTTGTATAATAGTTATCGGTATATAGTGTCCTGCCCTCATCTAGCAAACCCTCCGCCAAGGACATTACTGTTTTTTCTGAAACCTCGATTTCTTTGTCTCTGGATTTTCCGCAGTAAATCATAAGGTTCCACGTATATCCTTTATCATGCAGACTTTGAAAACCTTTATACCGTATTTAGCGGCTTTGCTCAGTATATATTGGCGAAACAACAAGAAGAAAGAAAATACACGTTATAGATAAAAGTGTGTATCTTTTCTGATACACATGGCCTGGGAAATAGGTGACGTATAAAAATTATTTCACAGGCCGTGTGTATCAAAATGATACACAAGAAAAAAAGGGGTAAGAAAAAGGGGGGATAACATTTTTTTATTTTTTTTGTGTTAGGATAACTTTATAAAGATAAAAAAAAAGCTAAAATAGAATTGTCCCAAAATGGAAGAAATTTGTAAAATAGGCTTGGCGCTAAGCGTGTTAAAAAGTATTAAGTAAATGAAGAAATTCTTAAATAGGTTCTATGTCTGACACTTACCAACTGTATTATAGTTATATGTATGTATGTCTTATTAGAATTGCTATATACATATTGAATAAGGGTGTATATATACATAAAATGAATATTATTATGAATATCCTGTGATATGTTTCATTGCAAAAAAAATGTATTTAATTTATTTTCAATAAAAACCTTTTAAAAGAACAGTCTAATATAAAATGTACCTACCTATTGCAAAGTAGGTATTTATTTTATTACATTTTTACTATCGAAATGCATCACATTATAACTCGTAAAACTTGTGTTTTAAGTGTCTTTTCCCATAGTACCTATAGAAATAATTGTAATTTTATGTTATTTATTGTTCTGTGCTTTTCAATTCTCATATTACGAAAATTAAAAACGTGTTTGTTTATTTGTAATCCAAAATTAGGAAGCTAATTTTAATAATCCTTTCACCATTAAAAAGCAACATTACCCAGAAACAGCATCAAATTCAAATTCATAGGAGCGGAACGGTAACCATAAACATGAAAGCTCGGATAAACGTGAAGAACTTTTATCAATTAATAAAGTTAAAATTATTTTAAACTAGATGGCCCAGTGAACTTCTTATCACCAACGTTTATTTGTGAAAAATATACACAAAACACCTATACATAAATATTTGACAACCAATTGACAACGTTTTTAACAAAAGACATTAAATTTCCCCGCTAGGAACATTTTGTATTGGAAAATTAAATCGTCGTTTTTAGTATTTTCCGTTACATACTATTTATGTTTCTCGCCGTTCAAACCTGCCCTGAACGTCCGTAGGTACGACAACCTGAAAAGGAACTTAAGATTAATCTAAAACAGGTACCTACCTACTTGAAAAATTAAGACTTGCATATTATTTAGAAATAATTCAACCCTTCATAGCTGCAAGATAATTGTTAAATTAGATTAAGTTATCTATATTTATTTCGAATTAGTAAACAGTCTTTCGAAATGATTTATTGATTCTAAAAGTCTAATAAATGACAATATTCTTCAATCTACGGGTACTTTCAGTCCAAGTATTTAGTTGAAATAAAATAAAAGGTTAACTTAAAAATGCTGTTAATATTTTTATTCTATACGATTTCCTCGAAATGTGTAAAATTCCTCTTCGAAAACTCTCGATTGTGGTAGATAATAGAGTTAGCAGGAGATAGAGCAACAGTGAGCGTAGGACCGGGATAACGTACCACGCAATTTGTAGGACAATATTACCATCAAATTATATAAATATTAACTAACTAAAAGAAAAAAAAATCATAATTTTTGATGACCTTACGAGGTCATCAAAAATTGATTTTTTACCTGATTTTTTTTTCTTTTAGTTGCGTGCACGTGTGTTGCGTGGTACGTTATCCCGGTCCTTCGTTCACTGCTGCTCTACCTCCTGTTATCTCTGTAACCTAATTTAAAAAAAATCTAATTAAAAAATACCTTAAGCTTTTTATATTCAAAATGTATTAAACATAAAAAATCTTCCCCTAACTGTAGTTAATTTGGAGAGAGCTCTCTGAAAACAAAAACAAAAATAATGAATAATCAAATCATAACATTGACTAAAACCTTTACCTACTCTGAAGTCAAATTCTTTACATCTACCTATCTATTTCAAACAACATTCTAATGGTATTTCGTGTTAATGGATAACAAATCTTTTTAAAGATGTCATCAAGCCACATTGACTCCACGTTCCATAGATAGCATTCTATTTGGTTGTCAATTTACACATCATGATCACATTTGAGATGTCCACGACATTATTGATCGAATATTTTGGAATAACAAACAAAAAATCTACAGCAAGCACCATAATTTCAGATTGTTTTACATTGCTTGATATTTGATTATACATTTAAAGTAACTGTTTATAAAACAGGCAGTGGATATCATTCTTCGAGTTACCATCAAATACAAAAGAATAGTTCCCTTGATTAAAAAAGGTACCGGAATTCTTTGTGTACTTTTAAGAGACCTTTAATGTGACACCCGTTGATGACAGATGACTGAGAAACCAACTTTTATATACAGCCATTTCAGGTAATTTAAACCTTATGTCCTACGTAATAAGTCGACTGGAGCTTCTTATAAATGTATGTTTTCAAATATAAAGGTTCGAAATCGAATCCAAATACAGAGGCGCTAAAAGGTAGTTTCTCTACATATATTTATTTAAAATGAGGTGTTGACTTTCGGATAAAGACACAGATTTGATGTTTTAACTTCATTTTTTCTCGTTTTCTTGTAGGTCCGTCAAAATTAGCGTCCGTTGTTTACCTAATTAAAAACTCTACCTGCTTTGTGAATAACAAAGAAATGGCAAAAAGTGGTTTACATGATTCATCATTCTGTATCCTCCTTAATTTTAACCATATCTGCTCATATATAAAGCCAGTTGTAACGTAGATAGTCGTATATTAAGTTGTAAATAGGTCATAT
This sequence comes from Melitaea athalia, assembly GCA_905220545.2. NCBI lineage: Eukaryota > Metazoa > Arthropoda > Insecta > Lepidoptera > Nymphalidae > Melitaea > Melitaea athalia. The sequence goes on along the minus strand of HG992199.1, from coordinate 6,634,236 downwards.
ATTTGTTCATAAATCATATTCTATCTATAAGCACCTAATATGTAAATAACAATAATGACTATTATTGAGATTCACACTATTTAAAAAGTGTCATAAAATTTAATTAACATTGGACTCTCGACCGCTCCGAACAATCTCCAGCATGTCTTCTCAACCCCATATGACATTGGCGAAACAAAAGAATATGAATATGAATATTTCTTTATTTTTCTTTATATAAACACAGTTTACAAAGCATTACACAGAAAACAACAATTTTACAGTTTTATATCAAATCACAGGTTAAAGGTTTACAATTTCATCGAACAGGTTCTTTATTCATTTACACAATTAAAGTAAATTAGGCACTCAAAACGTACGCGAATGTTTATGTGAGTCTGATGCCTATGCTAGGTATCAAAATACCTGTATTACAGGTAATCAATCAAAATCAATAGAAACAAAGTATCTAATTAAGGTAGCTAAAAGAAATAGAACGTAGAATTTAATGGTTACGTATTTTTTATAAAACTAGGTCTCAAACAAGCACACGACTAACCTGATGGTAAGCGATTACCGTAGCTTATAGACCTGCAACACTAGAAGCATCGTTAAACGCGTTGCCGACCCTACCCCAGAACCTCCCCAGGACGTAGTTATAAAACTTTTTTTGAAATTCCCGCCCTTGATGTATTTAAACTGCAACGTTACCTTTTTTACAAGTATATTAACGCTAGTGAGTCATTAGTAATTATTAACTATTCATATACACTGATTGAAGATGTCGTCTATCCATCACTAAAACATGAATGAATGGTGGTACTAAATAAATTCGAGTACATCGGTCACAGATAATTAAATGGGTTCATATTGTTCACTGGGGTGACCAAACGGTTAGTCTCATTTCTGATACTGTGGGAATTTCCATACACTGCAGCTATGTAGGTAGTAAGTGTTAAGTCTTTAATTATTTATTATCAATATCTATACTAATATTATAAAGCTGAAAAGTTTGTTTGTTTGTTTGTTTAAACGCGCTAATCTCCAGAACTACTGGTCCGATTTAAAAAAACTTTTTCAGTGTTAGATAGCCCATTTATCGAGGAAGGTGATAGACTCTATATCATCACGCTAAGACCGATAGGAGCGGAGCACCAATGAAGAATGTTTCAAAATCGGGGTATTTTTTTTCCTTTTGAGAGCTACCGCTGCGTGCGCTGCGTAAACAGTTAAAGTTTCGAAAGTTCTACGTAAACGAAGTCGCGGGATAAAGTTAGCGCTAGCCCAAAGTAACTATTCCACGCGAACGAAGTCGCGAGCAGAAGCTAGTGTCATAATATTACCATGAAATGAAAATGTCACGTTATAGTCTATAAGTTTTATAATCCATAGTCACCGTGTTCAGTAAAACATCTGCAGCGCTACAATGCAAGTGATTAGCCATGTCGGATGACTTCATTGTCGGTGACATCTCGACTATGTCGCCACGATGGTGACATGATGAATGTGTATGATTAGGGAAAATATCGACTACGTACTGAATAGACTACAATGTGTCAAACATTTTTTTTAGTTTTTTTCGCATAAGTATTGACCAATGAAAACAAAAATAAGTTCCACTTGTAATTTACTATTATTTATTACACGAAGTTTACGAAATATTTCATAGTAGCCTAGTAAATAAAATTAATAGAAATATTACCTAGAGTTAATGTTAATAATTTGCAATTTTTTTTTATTATAGCAAAATTGAATATTGCTATAGCTAATACTTTTATATAATGTATGTTCGATTTTCAATATTTTCAAATAATTTTACAAAAAAAAATATTATTAGATATTATTTTGCAGTAAACACCATCAAACACATTTTTTCCTAAACATAGTAAGGTTAGGTAGGCTAGGTAGAGTGCTCATCTCTAATTGGTAATTTTACGCTTATATAAACAAAATTTAATGTGGGAAAACAATATATTTTTCTAAAAGACCTTTATGTTAGCAGTGTTTTATAAAGAAAAGTAAAAAAATTAAAAAAAAAAGAATTCGAAGCTTCTAAAAAAACATAGTTAAGTTGTATACTTAATACATTTTGTAAGTACCTAATCACCTTATTCTTTAACACCAATTTTTTTTTTACCTAATCATAATATAGATTGGTCTATATGTAACTAAAAACTCTAATGACACGTTGACGCATACCTACTAACGTAGAAACGTCCAAAAAATCGTTACAAACGTAAAAAGGGCACTAGTAATCTCATTATTATGAGTAATGCCATCGCCCACGTCCCACGCTGCCCACCCGCATCTGCTTATTACTATTTATGTGTTAAAACCAAATTGAGATGTGTTATAATGACCGGGCTCAGAATTATTAGTGCGGTTGGGTGTATTCCCGTGAAGGATGGATCTTTCGGACCGGACGATGTATTTGTTTTGATGACTGTAGCTGCTGTAGGTACCTGAATTAAGTTTATTGAGCATATTCTTAAAAAAAAATAACTATTTTACAATTCAGGTAGATATATTTACTCAGATTAAGATTAAAATGATATAAATACGCGAGAATTTTAAGTAAATTAAAGTGGAAATAGAGGTTTAATTGAATATTGATATTTGTAATTATAAAATGTATTGTTTGAGAACGTGAAAATGAAAATACTTTTCAAAATTTATAAAAATCTTATCAAGGTGTCTTTCATACAATATGTTATACAAAATTTAAATTTTATATAAGTAATTTGCTAGTTTGTTTTTACTAATTTATAAGTCATCAGTTATGGATGACGATATCGAAAAGATAATAGTTTTTAGTGTATTTTTTTTCACCATTGAATTTCACTATGATTTTGGCCTATTTCTATTCGTAATTGTGAATTTAAAAGTTATAGTTTCTTAATTGAGACGAAACAGTTCCTAAAGGCCTATACTACCTCCTGCTGTTTAAGTCTAATCGTAACTTATTTGCAAGATAAACTTTAGCAACAACTCGTGAAACAAAAGTAAAAGTATTTAAATATGGGTGATAAATTTTTATCTTAAATTTATCATCCATATTAAAATTATTTTATACTAGCTGCTGCGCGCGACTTCGTCGGCGTGGACTCCACTCCTATTGATCTTAGCGTGACGATACATAGCCTATAGCCTTCCTCGATAAATGGGCTATCTAACAGTGAAAGAATTTTTCAAATTGGCCCAGTAGTTCCAGAGATTACCGCGTTCAAACAAACAAACAAACAAACAAACAACCAAACAAACAAACTCTTCAGCTTTATATATTAGTATAGATCTTAAAGGTATAAATTTTGGAATTGTAACACTTTATATATTTGTAGAACAACAGTTAGGTATACAATATTAAATACAACAAGAGAGTCTAATCTAACGTCCTTAACCGCACGCCACCCTTCCGTGCACCCCGGCACTAGACACAAATGACTTCTCCCTAACCTTCGCTTCCGTCTAATAAATACATTCCCAAAGTTTTTGGACCACTATTCTAAAGTTTCTACGCTTATAAAGATTTTTGTTGGTTCCTATTTCAAAGTTCACACTTATAGTGTAGTATAGTTCATATTTACTCCAATATTTTATGAATATAGATATAGATAATTTGTTTGTTTTTAATTTTATACTGAACAAAACTATTTTCGATTTGGAACACCTGTACGATGTGCAATGTGATCTCAATTCTATCTTCTAATCCCTCAATATCCTTGGAAATTTATATATAGGTAATGATAAAATACTAAAACTGAATTGTAACAGCTGTACGCATCACACTGCTGAAAAAAGTCCCTACTCTCTAATAAATTAAGATTTAGAGCTATATGTGTCACATTTTCTCGATCGTCACATTTTGTGGATAAACGAATTTAAGCAGATATTTGTGATATCGAAACAAAGTAGTTTTGTGTGGTCTCCAAGGCACGATGGAGAGGCTCAAGATCCATTTTTGCATAAATTATTTATACGATATTGATCCCCGGATCGCGACCATGCACTGTATAGGTACGTAGGTAGGTACCTATATATCACTGTAAATAAAATTCCACTATACAAAAATTCCACAAACAGTTTGAAAAGCAATGGATAAAAATATACCAAATAACATTTCACCACTAAATACAGGGTGCGTGTTGAATGTGCTGCGGAAATATAGATGTCATTTGTACAAAATTATATTTCTTTTTTTTATGTGAAAATATTAGCAAAACTGTGAAAGTCCATTGCCGCGGTGGTCTACCGGAAGCTGTTTTTATGTGGTTTTGTAAGTGAGATGTGAGGTGTGATATGTTATTTATAGGTTAAGAATATTAATAAAAAAACAACCTGACCACCAGTAAAGTCTTCATTAAATATAATTTGAAGGTTTGATGATAACCAACAGTAGTCATTCAAGCGTTAAATATCTTTACAAAAACTGATATAGATTTGATAGTAATTTGGCAACTTCTTTTTATGCATTTTCACGACATAAAAATTCAATTTTTTTTAGATAATCTTCTTATGAAGCGGTAAATTTGAATAAGTTTTTTTTTTACTTTTGTTTAAAAATTAATAAACACGACACAACACAATGTTCTTAAACACAGCTAGAAAAACAATAGCTAATAGTTACCTAAGTCAGTATCATAGCATACACTCAGCTAGTATGTATACCTAGTGCTTAGAGCCATATAAAGACAAGAGGGCTGACACACGATACCTTAGCATGTGGAGGTAAATATATGGCAAGTCAGTATGTAAATTAGTTTAATCTTGACGTTTCCAATGATTTTTTATTACCACAAGCTAATGGTTCCAACCAAGGCCAAGCAAAGCCAACAGCATAAGCAACGTGAAGTGGATGCTTGCATTCGGGAGCATCTCGAGAGACTCTACCCTCACATTCAACGCAGCGCAGGTCAGTCTATACGAGTATAATACTTATTTAATTCAAATGAAAATTGAAAACATTATCGAAACAGTAATTTCATAAAATATGCAAAAGAAATCGTAATCACAGATGCTCATTAGAAATATCTACAATGTAATGTAGCTTATGATGGAAAAGATCGCTTATGACTAAATTGCAAGAGGATGTAGGCGGTATCGAGGAAACGAATATTATACCAATGCTTGCCTATGTATCTTAAATAACTCTATAATCTGTTTTCACTATACGTACACAATTTCTAATGTAGATTAATCGAACATTCTGTTGATAGAGTATGCTTAATGATTTCAAAAATGATTTCAAAGCTTGTTAAAGAATATAATATAACAAATAAAAATATATAACAAACAATCACATAAAGAACTAGGTAGGTAGGTACTATAGCACACCCAAAAAACACATGTCTCAACTTATATTGTGTAAATGAAAATGGATGTCTAAATATGAGAACATGCACATAAATATACATACATAAATAAAAAGTCGTTCAAGGATATGGAGTCATACAATATGGCTTTATTTTTTTTTCACTATGCTTTTTATTAAAAAGAGAAACAAGTCTCAAAAAAAAAAACAATCTGGTTAAACATAGCACGAACTTCATTAGTAATCTACGTTAATATATAAAAAATACTACATTTTTTTCAATTGTAATTAAGTTATTACTCCTTGCATGATTGTTGATAGATAGCTCTTTCATCAAATGCTTGTCTAGACGTCTATTGATGTTTTACGATTTTTACGTTGTCTGCACATAATAACGTAGAGTTGTGATAAGTTATATAGTAGGTAGGTACCTAATGAATTTGTAAAGGTCAATAGCGACAAGAATACAATATTGAAATAAACTATACAGCATGCACATTATGCCGTATATGCTTAAACTTTGAAGTGAATTGATACAAATAGGTATGTTACTTTACTACCCCTACATTTTGCTTCATGAAAAAGTTGTTTAGGTTCTGGTTATACCTATGCTTGAATGCGAAAAAATCGTAGTGACGCTAAGCCTACATAGTATCATAAAAATTCTTCAATGATTACCAATACCTATTAATTGAACCGAAACCCAATGAAAATTTTTAGGTGCACACAGTTCGTTATACCTACGACACATGTTTTCCTAAAACATACAATTATATTAATATCCTAATGCTCAGAGACACATAATTTTTTTACATACAGGTTATAATTACATTAATGTACAAATAAACGAAGCGGAAATAGAGATGATTGACGAATCATAGGTCTGGAAAGCGAACAATATGGTGTCTTTTCCGGTAACATCACAAAAAAGAACCCAATAACACGGACTATCAAATCGCTAATAACCGATAGCAATTGATTTTTTTTATCGTTAAAACTTTTCCGATTCGATGGTTAATATAAATATCGTTTATTTCTTTGTAAACAATGGTGTTATGATACTTATTGTACGGTCATAATTTTTATGTCCGTTACTTTTTTGCTCTAAAAATAAAATTATTGTTGATAGTACAATTTATAAATTTGTTCCGTTCTGAATTATTACATTAAAACTTTACTTTTTAAAGTGTTTATTACTTTTGTTTATAATGAAATTGATCAGATGTTTATATACAAAATAAATGCTATCTCATGAATGATATTGGTACCTATAAGTAGCACTCTAATAAGTAGGCCGATATCTCAGACAAAATTAATTGTCCCAAGTTTTTGTTTTTAAACTATTTTAGCATCTTGAATGACCTAAAATAAGTTGAAAATATTTTATAAAATATTAGGTACTAGCTGTGCCCCGCGGTTTCACCTGCGTTGATTTGAGGGGGAAAATGCTTTCCTTTTTTTTAATAGTATAAGATTTAATTCGCTTGATATATTTTTATATATTATGTCAATCCGTTTTCATTACTGACATTATTATACATTTTTAAAATGTAAAATACGCCACTATCCGTATATTGTGGATAGGTATATGTTGTCGATTCGAAACCTTTATTTAAATACGTTCTTTAATTTTATCGGAGAGTTTACCATATCGACGGGATGAACATTAAATGTTTGACAGTAACGAAACAGGAACATAGTTCCATACAAATTTTCATTCCCACCTTTCAACCCCTTACACCCTTTTATTCGCATTAAAAAGTAGCCTATGTCCTTTCTCAGACTCTAGACTATCTGTATACCAAATTTTATTTAAATCTGTTCAGTAGTTTTGGCGTGATTGCGCGACAGACAGACAGACAGACAGAGATACTTTCGCATTTACATATAATATTAGTATGGATTATATTTAGGTACCTATAGCAGAGATGATGCGTACGATTTTACTTACGTCGAGACCTTACCTTAAAAACTTATAGGTAAGTATAATAAGTTATTGATTACGATTCTCATGTCATGAACTCATGAATATCATTGTATTTATATCAACAGAAAGAAAAACTTAGCTGGGAAATGCTACCTATAATGTTTTTCAATATTTAGGCTTCCTAAGACTAATAGAAGTTATTGTTCATATGGTAGGTAATTAGGTACATATTCTTTAGTTTTAAAATAGGGCTAAGGAGTTGCTACTTAATTAATTAAGTACCTACATAAAATTTCGTTAAGGAATTTTTATTACTGAAGCGAACGTGAATGAATCTCAATATTGATTGTTCAGATTGAGTTGCCTATCACTTATTGTTTTCTAATGTTTACGCGAATTGTACTCATTATATTGAAACTACTTTTTCGGATTTTATCGCAGTTTATTAAGTTTTTTAGATGCCCGATGTTTCGGATACTTTACAGCAACCATCTATCACTCACTCTCTGTCAATGACAGTCTTTCTTCCATAGGTATAAATATTATTTTCCTATGATAATTTTTCTTCATAAATTTATTTATTTATGGTGATAGCTAGTTACGGATGCAACGCAGGAAGATGATGGTAGGTAATCGACGTCAAAATACATGTGTAGAAGAAGAGAATCGGTGTAGGTTTAAACGATACTATAAATTATATAAATATTAAACAAAGAGAAAAGAAATGAAGGATGAGAAAGTACCTATCACTCGGAGTGTAAAATTCATTGCCCATGCCATCTGTCAGTTTGCTATGTTTCATGCTGGCTATTCAGCCGTTAACAAGCTCGCGTAATCTATACATATAATAAAATGGTAGAAAAGTCAAAACTGTACATTGAATATTTTTTTAAAAGAATACTTGGGGCGTGATCTACAATCGATACCGAAGCCAAAAATATAGTTTTTAGAATTTTTGTCTGTTTGTCTGTTTGTCTGTTTGTCTGTATGTATGTCCGGGATAAACTCAAAAAGTACTGCATGGATTTACTTCAAATTTGGCACAAATATTGTTAAGAAGTCGGGTCAGAACATAGGCTATATATTATCACGCTATCACCTACGGGGAACGAGCAGTGAACCTTTATTTCTTCAAATGTATGTCCGGGATAAACTCAAAAAGTACTGCATGGATTTACTTCAAATTTGGCACGAATATTATTAAGAAGTCGGGTCAGAACATAGGCTACATATTATCACGCTATCACCTACGGGGAACGAGCAGTGAACGCACGCAGACGACGTCGCGGGCAGCAGCTAGTTAATAGACTAAATCTAGGGTACAAAAGAAATGATAAAAAATACGTACAAACAATAAATGATTTCAAAATATATTTCAATCATCAACTAAATGCATATCGTCATATTGTAAAGATCTAGTCACTAGTGAACAAATAGTCAAACAAAAATGTATTGTCAATGTAGAGTCACTAACAAATCACAAAATGATTTGTAAAATAATAAGTAGAGAAACTGAACGTTAGAAAAGTTCAGAGGATAGCGAGAAAAGCTTTGATTATTGTGCCAAGCCGTTAGGATAATTGAATAATTTTATCAAATTAGTGTAGTGTCATCGGTCATCAATAAGTCTACCAAGTTTCAATGAAATCTGAACCTTAGAAGTGGGTTAAAATGAAGTCCAAAGGAGTCGGTTACAAACATATTAACAAACATACAGGTGAAGCTAAAAAAAGCGTGTAAAAAGCCATTTTATTATATCGAACCATTTTAATATTTCAAAGATTATTCTGTTTTTTAGAATTACTAGAAATAATCAATTATACATTTAAATGTAGAAAGGAATATATACCTATGTCTCTAATATTGTTTCTGTCTAGGTAAGTAAAAACCAAATTAACGGTTTTGTTTATCAAAAACAAATCCCATCGTTCACAAGTTCATCGCCAATCTAATAAGGTACGGCCCTAAACAACTGATTGTCAAATTAGATTACTTTTCCACGCTCACCCCAAAAACCACTAAGCGTGAAGTGCGCCGAAAGTAAATAACGGATTACAAAGATGGCCGACCTAACGTCAATTTGAATTTACGTCAAAACAATTGACGTTTCATTTTCATTTTATACATTACTGTGTTGTTATAAGGCCTATTTTTCAATGATTTATTTTGTAGGTTTTGTCTCTAATGCCTAATGAGCTGTGAGGCGCATGTCATTCTGATATTAGTATCTATCCACGTACGTACCAACGTTAGGTTACCTTCCTTACCTACGTTACCTTCCATTATTATTTCAAAAGCCCGTTAGGGTTTTTAATAATGGCATAGCTTTTCATTAGTAGGTACCTAATGTAGGTTGGTACCTAATTACAAAAAAAGAGTTGGTATAAGGAGTATCAAACTTAAGGAGAAGAATTTCTAGGAGAAAGATTCTAATCTGATTTTACTGTTGCAAGTCCTATCCTAAAGATTGCTAAGAGGATTGCCTACATTTTCTATGTTTACAGTATCAATTTTTTTTCTTTTATTAGTGTAGTGAACTTAAAATTAAACTATTATTACTAAGTAGAGTAAAATACACTACGCTGCAGTCAAAATTAATTCGGATAGGTAGAAATGAAGCAATAGAATTTTTTGATAATGTAGATATAGATACCTACTTACATAATGAGGTATACCTATATACTAACGCAACGGTTAAATAAGATTGTCTAAAGTCGTAACAGAGCAATGAAAGAACGTAGGTAATACTATAGAGTGTGGTGTCCTGATAAATAAATTAAATAGTACCTAATTCATCTGTCTCTGCTTGTGCTCATGTCACATAAAAGTTACCTATTGCAATAAAATCTATTTAGTTTCGACGATTGTATTTTTTTGAGTTTTAATTCTAAGTAAAAATGTTACAAGTAGGTACCTACTAGAAACTTAATGTAGGAATCATTAAATATGAGAACCAAGTAGGTACCTACCTACCTATAGTTTTTATTTTATCATAACCCTGAACTAAAGTAGGTCTGGTACTTTTACCGAGATCTTTAATAGGTACCTATGTATATATGTATTTTTTCTTTCCCACATTTTTTTCACCTATGTGACACAAATAAGTACCTACTTTTTAATGACGACAAGTTCAAACTTAGATACAAATTCAATACATCAACCTATCATAAACAACAATGTAATTAAAACAACTAATTAACACCTTTACTCTATTCGCTAATGTCCACTTCGCGAACGGTAGTAAATATCTTTAATAAATGTCCGACCGACACTTAAAAGCTACTGTGAACTGAGGCAATTAACCGATGAACTATAAATGAACCGAAGTAGCAATTTCTAAGTGACAAACGTCAGTCCTATCGACGCTAAATAATGTAGAGCCGTAGTTAGAGTCGCGTCTTCATCCCGATAATTAAACGGCCGCCCCGCCCGCTCGCCCCGCGCCCCCCTAGCCCGCGCCGAGCTAAATTAATCACACTATGAATCTCGCCCCCCAATCTGGGGTCCGATTAAAAAGTTTTATTGGAGAGTCGAGTGTGAAAGCCCCGCTCGTTTAGACCGCGTCCTCCGACCAACCGTCGGTCTGCTGCGATGTAAAGCCGGCCCTCTATTGGTCGCCAGCGATGGCGCTCCGCCCCCCATCGCCGCCCGGCCCGGGGCTGTCACACGCCACGTCAGTTGACCGATGCGCGTCGAGCCGTCAGCCGTATCTCGTGTCGCCGTGAGATAAACAGCCTCCGATATTTACCGTGACTGTGTGATGGATGTGAACTGAACTATGGAGGAGGAGTCTATGTCCGGGCATAGCTGTTCCGAGGACGATATCAGCGTCGGGCGACCGTCGCCCGCTCCTTCACGTTCACCGTCGCCGCAGGACTACTTCAGGCCGCTAAAACGACTGAAGATGGCCTCGGAACCGGTGGAGGAGCGTCGCGGTGAGGGAGTGAAGAGTTTCTCGATACTGGACATTTTGTCGCACAGTCCCCGAACTCCGCCGCGTATAGTACGCCCGTGGGATGCGTCTGGATTCGAAAGATTGCAGCGGTTGCAGCGCTTAGCTGGTGCGGCTTTGCTAGACGGGGAGCGCTGGAGGTTAGCAGCTTTGGGACTGCTGAGGCCACGAGAAATGGCGCCGGCGGAGTGCTGCGACACGGCTTCAGAAAGATCCTCGTCAGCCTCCGACTGCTGCTCGGAGCCGCGTCGTGCTCCACAGCAAGGGTCAAACGCTCCTCACACGCCTCTGGACGCACTGTTCCACATGACCAGCAAGACATTTGAAGCGAATAATCCTGACAATGGAGGTAAGTTGCTCTGTACTCGTTACCTTTGACCGACTAACATAGAAATTATCACAATTAAAAGAAAAAACTAGACTCGTACCTACCTAGTTGTGTTTAACATGTTTTACAAGTAAGTTTCTGATTAACATACGGTTTCTTCGTTGATTTTCAAGGAGCCTTTACTAAACAAGAATAAGAAAAAAAAATGGAAATGATGAAATAAATAGGTAGGTATATCAAACTGTTTATTTTCATTTCAATGTGCTATCTACCTTATGCTATAAAACAAACCTTGGTGTCAACATCTTGTTAAAAAAAACGCCTATTGTATTACTTTCTCATATAGACCTACATACCTGGATAGTAGATAAAATAATATATAAATAAATACCTATTTGTTTCACCATATTTTTTCTCCACCATTGATTTTACATTATTTTGGTAACAGCTAATATGACTTATACCTAGGTATAACGTAGAAACTGTAGAAATTAAAAATAGTATACCTACCTAGTTATAAGAGTAGGTTACTAGATGTAAATTTATTTAGATATAGCTGCAATTGCGATTCAGTCGTAACCATCCCACTGCTGGGTATAGGCCTCTTTCTACATGTAGGAGAAGGATTAGAACTTAATTCACTACGCTGCTCCACAGCAGGTTGGCAGATATATTCCCTACTATGAGTAATAATCACTATCATGTTTCTATTATAACAACCGGGACTAACAGTTTAATGTGCTCTCAGAAGCATAATGGGGACCACTAAAACAGACCAACATCTAAGCCGAAAACGAGTATTTGTACAAGTACAAATATCCATCCTCATCAGGAGTCGAACCAGCAAACCGCCGGTGTTTAGGCGCCTACAAGGCACATTCACCACTACACCAGAGAGGTTATTTATATCTAGATGTAAACAATGGGCTGCTCTTTACAATAACATAGCTATTACATAAATTCATAATAGCTATATTAGTCGTAAACACATAAAAACCTTGATTAAGTGATTGTAAAGCGAAATTCATGCCACTGTTGTAAAATTCCATATTTATATGCTCAAATACATCCGGAAAATAATGGATAAATATATAATGACATAATTTAAAAAAAATATGTCCGTAATAACTCTATATACATGTATATAATATACTTTAAATGATGGTATTATTATATAAATGGTACCATTGCCTATTAGATATTAAAATTATGTAGGTTGTAAATGACAACAGCTACAATTCTACCTACTTTTAATCGCGAGTGTGGTTTTACTTTTAATATATGAATAATAATTATTAATTGAAATGAAGATAATAGAAATAGAATAAAGATAATTGATATATAGGTATGGAAAATGAAACAAAATTACCTATCATCATAATAATTTGGATACACAAGTATCTCCCTTCGTGTATTTATTTCATGCGTGACATTTATATCTATTACAATTTGATATTAATACAATTATTTCGTAATAATACATAATAATAAAAGTTAATGCTTACAGTGATAAGTTTAATGTATCTATTTATTTACATAAAACTTAATCAAAACATTTGAAGGTTTTTTTTTAAACATAAAATAAGTCAAACAATCAAAAATTCCGTTCATTATGTGACATTTATATCTAGTAATGTAGATATTAATAAAATTACTTCATAATAATTCTTAACAATCATATTTTATGCTTACAATTAAAAATTAAATATTTTAATTTTCATAAAACTTCTGCAAAATTACCTATAGATACCTAGGTAGAAAAAAAATTTAACAAAAATTTTTTTACATACAAAATCATTCAAATAATCAAAAATCCGCCGTTCATTGCGTGACATTTATATCTATTAGTGTTTAATATTAATATAATTATTTCATAATAATACATAACAATCAAATTTCATGGTCACAATGACAAAAATGCGTATTTTAGGTGAATCTAATTTTTAAATATAAGCTCGTTCAAACAATCAAAAATTCCGCTGCTCATCACGTTAATATCATGTAATTTATTTCGGAAAATTGTCACTAGTTACTAGTGTAGGACGATTTAGTGATTGCAGCGGTAATACGAATTTGATTGCTCCTATCGAAAGATTAATATAACATTCGTCGATCAACATAAGTGTGATTAGATATATTAGTGTCGACCTCTTCGTTATTCATATTTATGTCCGACTAGTTGCACCTCGCGGTTTCACCTCCGTAATTTCTGGTCACATTGGAATCTCGGGATAAAATGTAGCCTATTGTAATTCTAGACTTCCAGCTGTCTACGTTCCAAGTTTCATGAAAATCTATACATTCAACATTCATTAAGGCACCGATCTTCATCAACTTTCACATCTGTCTCATATTAATGGTGTTTCAGGCAAAAAGCGTGCTTTTCAGTAGAAGACAAGGTTTATAAACTTTAAATATGTATGAAAGGGTTTTGAAATATTTTACCCTGGATATAGGACTATATTTATAATTATTAAACAATAAGATTTTTTTTAAAGAGATGTTTGTGTTGGGGTTTCCTTGCCGGGTCGTTTTAGCAGATTTTTTATTCAGAAAGCGATTGTAGAGCTACATTAATTATAATATGTTGTATATAGTTCAATGGCGATCATAAATTTTTTTTATTTGAATAAAGTATATGTACCTATATCTTTAATTGGCCATAGTTTGAATGATCTAATGATGGCATCGTAGCGGATTGTAGGTACCTACTTCAAGCATCCTCTAATCGAAGAAAAGGCCTTTTCACCTAGATTGAACATTTATAGGCTATTAGGTACCGTACAGCACGGTATTAATGAAATCAAAACAAATTAGTATATTTGATTAAGTAGGTTTTTTGAATAGGAGGTAGGTACCTAGGTTTGTTACGTACAAAACATTTTTACAAAAACATTAATATAATATGTAACTTACGACATTAACTACGAAATACGTATCTTATTATTTATAATAGAACATTAATTTAATCCCTACGTAGAATAACGTTAGAAGCTTAAATATAGATTTTACTCATAGGTAACAATAGCTAAAATAATATTTATTAAGGGATCTTTATAAATGTGAACATTTTTTTATATAGGTAGGTTGAAATATTTGTTCATAACTAAAGCCATTTAAAATACTGACAATTTAGTAATCGTACCAACTGTTCATTATTTTAAAATTAGGTATACAAATCAAAATATATAATTATATATGGTATATAAATTCTCCTGTCATGATCTAGTAGGTATAAGTGAGTCATTATAATGTCTCTTTTGATTATCGACTTTATAAAAAATTATGCAATACGACCACGAAATACGAATATAATATAATATCATCACGAAATATCTACTAACCATACGATGCAAATGTCAAAACAATAGAATTTTGAAATAAGAACAGCTCATAAAACTTTTTTCAACGACAGTGTTTCCATTGTAAAGAATCAATGGGCGATTAGGTACCACGATAATACTTATTGGTTATCGAGGTATGTTAACATTTGTAATGGTACCTTCGATATAGGCGATTATGTCATGATTACAGAGCGGCATTTGTAATTGAAACATGGCTGAATGCATCTGCCGAAGCGCTCTGTTATTATCTGTGCGTGTTTTTTTTTTTTAATTGTCAACGATGATTTTGGCAGCCATTAATTTCATTGTATTATCAGGAATGTTGCGTTTAGAAATTGATGAATCAATTTTTAAATTCATACCAATTTTTTTTTATGAATTTCGACTTTAGCGTATTTATTTTATTAAAATATCTAATCAACAGCGTTTACAGTTTATGACCCTAATGTTTTCAATCAAAATTCACAGAGATTTAATTTTATTAAATAAAAGAAAAATACGAACTACAAAATTTTAAATCTATTTTTACTAATAATGTTAAATCTATACCTACTTACAATATAAAAACAAAATGTTCACACATTATTATTTAAATATACACATTTTTTCATCACCATAGCTAATATAATTAAATTATAATAACCTCAAAAGTAACATAACAAAACCACTTAATTGCATAATAGATCACATCAATGAGCCTTTAAAGACTCTATAACTTGCACTAAAAAAAGTCACTACATTATAACGTTGCAAAAACTCTATTGTTACTGGCACAAAAGAAGACATCACCATTAACAATCGTTCCAAATTCGAACAGACGTCAAAAGAAAAGGCGGGAATTGTCTATGCTCCATATGTTACGAGATTAACATATTAAACGGCAAACTGGCTAGTAATTTGTCATTGGCGGGCTTGATTGAGGAAGTCATCTTGCTGAGCGGAAATAGTATTTTTTCAACATCCCCCAGAGGCATTAGATATTATTGTTGATATCTATATCATTACGCATACATACAAATAAATATAAAAATATAGACTAAAACAACGAAACTAAAACTAAAAATCTTAAAAATATAATATAATAACTAAAATATATTATAAAAAGGAGTCCCTTTAGGCAAGGTTCCGAAGATACTGGCAGCGTTCCCCCTTTGGATAGCTAGACTAATTCTTTGTCCGAGGTAGCTGCCAGCTCTTCGGTCTCCTGTGATGTCGACTAACCTTTTAGCTATTTCCTTAAAAAGCCTTAAGGCGCTAGGACCCCACGGACCAAGGGTCTCGACACCGAATGGGACAAAATCATATTCGGAGCCTAGACCCCTGTATTTGCCTGCTTTAGCCTTTTCAGCCGCTTCACAAGCCGCACCAGCTCTATTGTTGGTTCCATGTAGATGGGAAGGGGCCAGCGTGTCTGAACAGGTTGCATCCCATACCAGCACCCGGCCCATCTTCCATGGAATCAAACTCATACCGTCCGGTCTCTTGCCATCATCTCTTGCTATACCAGTCGGCTCAAGTAGACTTGGCACGTTGATGGTGGCAAGGGACCGGCGTATGATATCGTTAAGTGCGGCATGTCTAGAGAAGCGGCCTGCACTTTTTTGGCAAGACAGTCCGTGATGTCCTAGCTTGTCGACATCGCTGCCACAGGGACATTTATGTGGAAAGCAGACCGGAACCCCAAGCCGTAGACAGATTGCGATTCGGAGCGTGTCAGGCTCAAGAAATGTACCTGTATTTGACGAAGGATACGCGTGAAGCCAGTAGCCGGCCTCATGCGTACCCACGGCCAAAAGCCTGGCACGCGCCGAACCTGTACTACAGCTTAAAAGATTATCAAAAGTAAATTTACAGTTTATGTCGTCCCAGCTCCTCTGTGAGTTTGTAGAAACTGGAATATTTTGTCCTGGGCATGCAATTAAGAAAGCGTTTCTAGCTTCTTCCAAGCCAGCAATCTCAAAGTTTGAAGGGGATGCCCTTAAAATTTTACTTATGAGATTTGCTGAACTATGGACAGAATACATTAGATGTTGTATCAATGTGATTTGAATTTATTTATTATAAAACGTTATAAATATAGATATGCATGTATGGAAAAACTATCACAAATTAGACATTTACTAGCGACCCGCCCCGGCTTCGCACGGTTGCAAAAATGATCAGTGTTTCTCTACTATATTATGCATGTATTATACATATAAACCTTCCTCTTGAATCAATCTATCTTTTAAAAAAACCTGCATCAAAATCCGTTGCGAAGTTTTTAAGATCTAAGCATACATAGGGACAGACAGACAACGGGAGGCGACTTTTTTTTATAATATGTAGTGATATGGAAAGCAAGATTATACTTACTTACTATGTTTAAAAAAAAATTAATAACAATTACATACAAAAACAGAATAAAGATCTCCTCCAGAGAAAAACAGAATAGAATCCATCTCCGAGTGACCGTCTCGGTGCTCTAGCCAATTAAGCTATGGAACGATGTACCCGTTAGGTCGAAATAGCTTAGAACCGAAAAATCATCATATTAAAAATTCGGTTCGATCCCTGCTGGAACAGTCGATTTTTGATATGATAAAATGTTTAGAAATCGCTAATGTGTTGGTAACACAAAAATAAATCATACGATCTAATTCAATAGTTTTCTAAAATGACCACACTATTAATTTTAAATTCATATAAGTAAATAAATGCCACAGTTTGAATAAAAGAATGTCTATCATGCCAAGGATAATTAATTGATCGACATAGCATACAGTCTAAAATAGTACAAGGGATAGATATCTAAGTACCTACCCAGTAAGTAACTGGTAGTAAAAAAAAAACTGAAACGTATTAGCTGACCGGCGAACTTGGTATTGCGTTTCTTTTTGTGTCACGACGATCACGATACAGCCTGTAATATCCCACTGTTGGGCATAGGCCTCTTCTCCATGTAGGAGAAGGAAGGTTCTTTTTGTGTAAATATAGTTTTTTTTTGTATTTTTTTTTTCTACAAAATATGTCCGACAATAACAAAATTATTCAATTTGATACGATGTAAGTTATGCGAGTTTCAACGATTTATTTTTATTTATATAGATAATATATAATTATTGTGAATGTACGAAGTCGTGCTTTATGATATGTAGGTACATACCTAACTCATTTAAACCAAGGATAGTGTATTTATGTCACCGTACAATACGAAAATGTACATCAGGCGCAATCATTGTAATATTACGTGAATTGTTTAATCAAAACATATTTTATACTAACGTGTATTTTGCTAAATAGTTGCAAAGGTTTACGCTACTGTATTGTATGAGAGGTCGTGGTTTCGCTTCTCGCTTGCGACTATTTGTATGGCCCATACAGATATTTGTTGTTGTTTGATGTTTATGTTTAGACTCCCGACACAATAATATCATTCTAATTATCAGCCGTTGAGTATGAGGTGTTTTTTCATTCATCATACGTCTTAATAGGTACTTTTATGTACTAATTAACTCAAACCTAAGTTTTGATACAACTTAATGTGACATTTTAACTCTTAATCCTAAGTGCTAACCCTTCTCCTATAACCTATAAGAAGTCTTTGATAACTATAGGAAATTTTCAGGTTCATTCAGATTAGTATATATTACTAACTGAGGTAGGGCACAGCAGGATATTTCCTGCTCAAAATATGGAGCAGCCCGACTGGGGTAGTACCTCGACCTTACAGAAGACCACAGCTAAATAATACTGTTTTCAAGCAGTATTGTGTTCCTGTTGGTGAGTAAGGTGACCAGAGCTCCTGGGGGGGGGGGGGGGATAGGGTCGGCAACGCGCTTGCGATGCTTCTGGTGTTGCAGGCGTCTATAGGCTACGGTCTTACCATCAAGTGAGCCGTACGCTTGTTTGCCAACCTAGTTACATAAAAAAAAAATAATTCAGATTAGTTATACTGTTAACTAAATCTAAATACTTTTTATTGCTATTGTCAGAGTAAACTTACCCATATTTTAATACTAGGTATATAGATAACTTATAGATATACAATAAGTACCTAATAGTTACACAGAAAATAGTAGTAATATAAATAATTCAATTTCTTTAAGCAATAACTTAAATACAATTTTCCCTGTTCAATTCAGAGAGTCCATTATAACTCATTTTGTCTATGGTCGTCAAGCGGGCGTTCGGATTATTATATTTTATTACCCCCACAAATTGTGCTATACAACCTCCTGTGGGGTCCAAAGGTGTCAGAACCGGCACGTTTGTATTACCCCTATTATGAAAAAAAAACCGCGGCAAAAAGTCGCTCCCGACATTATAAAAGATACAGGGTGCTTTTAGCCAATAATACGTTTAGAATTCGCTGACTAATTGATTGTGAATAGTTTTTATTTAATTGAAAAACGATAGGGTGTACGGGAAATGATTTTTATTATAGTAATACTAATCGATTTTATTGATTTATACTTTATATTGTTTTTATATAACTCTTAAATAATAACAATTAATGTTATAATTTTATAAACTACTAACAATATAATTACTTAAATTTTTTTTTACAGTTTAGTCAAAGATGATAATAGTGGTAACCGTGTTTGTATCGTCTACGAATATATTTAAAATAAATAAAAACGTTACACTCTATGAAATTCTGCTTCGGAGGTTTTGAATCAAATTGAAATTCACAAATAAAATATTCGAGACAATGACAAACATCTGTATGGATGATACTAAAAGTCATGAGATCGAATCCGCAATATCTAGTACCTACCTACAATAGTCAGTTGTGTCTACTGCGCTAACCCTTCAAAAAAGTTCCATTCTAAAGTTCATAATAATTTGTACAAATCTACAAATCCCAAAGCAAGGTGTTCACAACCGTCTCGGTTCCTCCTATGATGTTAGAGCGAGGCAGGTGCACACTTCGATTAATTTAATTATATTATTCGGCTACACCTTCATCAGTCGATATCTTTTGTCCATCTGTAACGTGATGACATTGTGCATTCGATGGAAAACGGTGCAAGCTTTTAGTGTTCGAAAATAAGGCTTGTTACACAATAACGATTGGGAACATGTAACAGTCGATAGTATGAATTGAAAGAACGTAAATAGTTGATACATTTAATAAAAACTGTACTAAATAAAATAAAAACTGGTTTAAGGTAGGTTTTAAGGTTATTCATTTTCGTACTGTAATAGTAGAATGTACATATCACGTACATATACAGTTGATTATTTAAACTATTGATAACAAATAAAAAAATTGTAATGAAATTTATTTAAATGCCAATATTGTCCATGGCTGCTTTTTGGTTTACAGCAGTAAAGAATATAGCTCTCTTCCCGTGGGTTTCGTAAGAGGCGACTAAGGGATAACACAGTTCCACTAACACCTTGGAAGTTAAAAAGGCGACCGATGTCGGGATAACCATCCAACTTCTGGCTTTGAAATACACATGCTGAAGTCGGGCAGCAGCTTCTTCGGTGCGACAAAGCTAGCCCTGCGGTCACCAACCCGCCTGCCCAGCGTGGTGACTATGAGCTACACACATGAGTTGGTGCCATTTTTGGCGCGAACTAGTGGAGGCCTACGTCCAGCAGTGGACTGCGATAGGCTGAAGTGATGATGAGTGAGTGATTGTCCATGGGTCCTATTCCTTGCGTACAAACCGTCATCAAATTTTTGAAGATTAAAATTACTGCGCTTACAAA
Organism: Melitaea athalia; assembly: GCA_905220545.2. Classification (NCBI taxonomy): domain Eukaryota; kingdom Metazoa; phylum Arthropoda; class Insecta; order Lepidoptera; family Nymphalidae; genus Melitaea; species Melitaea athalia. The sequence continues at coordinate 6,613,695 of HG992199.1, read as the reverse complement.
TGAAAATTAAATTAAATCAAAAGGTAATTCCAATAAGAGCACTTAGAACTAAATGGTAGTTGCTTTGAGAAAAAGAACAAAATAAATCAAAATGCAGTACAGATAAATGCCTTAAAACAAATTAACTTGTCAAATATATTATGAAACTAATAGATATAATTGTCAGAGATAAAAAATGTTAGCTAATTTTTATTAATTGAGTATTATTAGCATAGGTGGCTAGTGTACATATTGCCAATTATCATTTTATAATATGAGGTCACTATAAACTCCAATTATACACCCGAACGCTTAAGGTTACTAAGAAAATAACAAAACAACGTTTTCTATAATAGTAAACTAACTTAAAATATAAAGATTTTTAATAACAATAATAATAATTTACTCTTTATTGTACACATAAAAACACATTTTTCAGGGATGCTTTGCCTTGTTATTCCAGACTTTGACCTATTTTCGTCTCTGTAATGTATGTAAGGTGTGTAATCATAATGTATAAAATAACGTAACATCGATTGTAAATATTTTTAAAGCATTGCAGAGTGGAGCTATAATCTAATTTAAATCCTAAAAATACATAATTTTTCACAATAAAACAAATAGAACCGTTAAATTATATTCATTTCTATTAATAAAACATGCATAAGAGAAACTGTAATTCCTATATTTTTTCTATTTTTTTAAATTAATAAAAGCACGCACCGTGTTGCGGCGTTCGTACCATTTAATATTACCGTCGGCGCGGTTCATCACTAAATAACCCTACATTTGGACACCCTGCGAATTATAGGGCAGTCTGTAAATAAACCGGCGGCTTTGTGGGAAGCCCGCTGTTATCCGAGCACACATAAAACATACATAAATACATACACAGTATAAACATACACAAATACTGATGTGTATGGATTTCAAATAGCTAAAATGTATATTTGTGTAATAGTGCACTATAAAAAAAGGTTCTAACTACTGAATTTTTTGCCAAATTTGAAGTCCTTTTCGTTGATAGCCTTTACATATATAATTTTTTTTTCTATTGAATTTTATTTGATATAATGTTAGTGTAAGAGGCAAGTTTTACCAAAAATAATATAAACATACTAGGTGACCCGGCAAACTTTGTTTTGCCATATATGTTATTAACCCCCGCAACCCACTCTTGTAGGTGGAATTTCGTAAAATCCGTTCTTAGCTGACCTCTACTCGGCGAAAGGAATATTCCTACCAAATTTCAAGTCTGTACGCCTTATGGTTCCAGAGATATCGTGATGAGTCAATATATGGGTGAAAATCTCTTTTATATATATAGAATCTTAGATATATCATAATACCTATAATAAAAAAACAATGAACGTTCATGTTAAAAAAAACATATTTTGTATCAATTTTATGATATGAATTGAGTTTTCCTACATTTTAAGAAAACCCAAGTAAATTGCAAATACAATTTACAATTTTATATACATTTTATTAGTGTTATAGTCTCATGGCAGAACGATTAAGACCAAAGACCAAAAAAAAACAATTAAAAAAAAAAAACGTCCATTAAGTTTCACACCTTTCTAATAATTCAAGAGATATTGATTTAGATAATAATCGTCGGTTCATCGATTGATTTTTTTCCTTTTTCAAAATCGACAGCCTTCAGTAATTACGTGCATTTAGTGGCGTTTAGTGTCGATTTTGTGAGTGTATTAGTTTTTAGTTAAAATATTGTAGATTTAAAAATATATGTGTGGGTGGGCTTTACACACATTGTACCTACTTGTATGTTAGCTTTAGCTATTTGTAATAATATTAAACTTTTTTTTATAGGTACTCTATTATTATGAAAAAGATAAAATTCCATTTAGCTTAACGATTTATCTAACTCTTTCCATTTACTCTTCGTGGTCATAAGAGAACTGGGTCAAACTATGCGAAGAAATTTGACAGTAGGTAAAATTCTATGGTCATTCTTACCACATATGACGGCGACAGAACTGGGGACTTTATGTGCTCTAAAAGGAACGGTGGGGAAATCCAGAACGGGATCACCTAAACCAGAAACAAATTTTCCCCACATTCGTCTGTATTGACGTAACTTTTATCACCACTGTCCTAGAACATTTTATTTAAGTATTAGGTATAAAATATATACTTAATAAAGTAAATTTAATTTGAAGCAAACGTATTATACTGTTTTGCATTTCTTAAGAGATAATTAAAAATATATAAACGATAAAATTCCACAAAACATCTGTTAAACGAACGTTTTTTATCGATAAAAGAGACATAAGATAATTGGCGATTTAAAAAGGTTTTAATAACGTGTAATAACTGGATGGAAGGTTTTATACCGTATGCAAAATTAAAAATAAAAAAAAACTCATACATATGGTGATAATTATTTTATACAAATATTATCAGTACGTTAAATTAACTTTAATCAAACGAATTTTTTCATTTGTATTAAAGAACTATAGAAGCTTTCCAAAAATTACGCTTCCTATTCAACATACACTTACTACACCTCCATTATTAAAACACGCAAACCATTTTTCATTCAATATAAATTCCGATATAGGTCACGAAGTTTCATTATATAATATATTTATAATTAGCACATTCAAATCTACGCTCTAAGTTGAAGTGTACAAAAGGTATATTCGCTTGTACGAATTAAGGCAGATGGCATTATGTCGAGTTCAGTGCACCAAAGAAGATCGCTCCGAATTATTTTCTCATTGGCACGATTGTTTGAGAAAATAGCTTTTAATAAAAGAAATACGTTTTGAATCGGACAAAAGACTTTTCAATTCTTCAATTGAATTCGGCGCATCAGTTCGCTCATTTACTCGTAAAAAATTATCTTTGACAAAGATCTGTCTCTTGACTGTATGTATAGCCTTTGAGAGAGATTCTTCCAGTAATTTGTGAATACAAGAACTTTGAATAATACATACTTATGTTAAATTATTGTGCAGGAATATAAATAAATATCTTAATGCAAAATGTACTAGGCGTTCCGTTTTGACACTCATTACCTACCTAGATTACTTCTCCCGTTCTACATAGCGAGATGTTATAAAGCCTACAGTTCTCCAAGTAATGATTCTGTCTATCGCCAAATAAGTATGTTTTTAGGGTTCCGTACCCAAAGGGTAAAAACGGGACCTTATTACTAAGACTTCGCTGTCCGTCCGTCCTTCTGTCACCAGGCTGTATCTCAAGAACGGCTATAGCTAGAGAGTTGAAATTTTCACAAATTATGTATTTCTGTTGCCGCTATAACAACAAATACTAAAAACAAAATAAAATAAATATTTAAGGGGGGCTCCCATACAACAAACGTGATTTTCTTGCCCTTTTTTGCTCGATATCAATAATGGCAACAGGTAGGTAGGTACTTGAAATATTCACAAAATACTCAGTTGTATTTTTACTTTAATAATAAATAATAAAATTAAAATTAAATTAATAGTTAAGGGGGGCTCCCATACAAAAAACGTCATTTTTGCCTATTTTTGCTCTCATACAATAAAAGTTATTTTTAGCCGCTTTTTGCCCGTTATTACAATCAATGTACCTAGTCAATGGTACGGAACCCTTCGTGCGCGAGTCCGACTCGCACTTGGCCGATTTTTAATTGCTCATATGAAAACTGAGCTTAAAGCTTTCAAAGATTAATAAGATATTCGAATATAAATTTGAATTCATATTTTAACAAATTTAGGTACATTTATTATTTTTTATTACGCGTTTTCTTACTCATTATCTGTAATTCAATCAATTTTAATATGAATAAAAATCAGAAAATATAATACAATAACTTAGTGTAAATAAAATGTTGCAGGCACGTAAATTTTTTTTCTTTTTTTTTTCTTACGGCGTAAGACCTTCCATCTAATGCAATAAAAAAAACACATTTTATATTCGCTGCCTATGTAGGTAATATAACCAAATATAATTAACATTAAAACGGTCTACGTTCGTTATTACTATTCTTAGAGTATAAATTACTATTGTTAGCAGCCGATAAGGTGTGATTCGTTGCACTAGCGATAAGTAATGTAAACACAAGCTCTTTAATTAAATTATGTTTACCTATGTAGCCCTGGTGTGTCGAGCGACGCGATTGGCTGCTAAGTAAAGACTATGATGGCGGATAGGTTTCTTTTCTTTTTCATTTTTACAAGATATAAGCAGGTATGTTTGTAATGTATGATAAATAAGCAGGTATGGAAGTCTAATAGTTTTGTATCAAACTAGGTATATCAAACGTTATGACGTTGTTTCCTAAAGCCAGACAGACGCTGCAGAGATTGATGCGTTTAAATAACGAATGTTTCGAAATTTTAGTTATACGAGTACAAACAGTTTGATTTTCCTCATTATATAGTGAATAATTACGTTTGCTCGCAAACGAAAAAAATTGGCTTAAATTAAGTACATCGACCAGTACCTAATACAATGCATTATTAGAGATAACACAAAAAGTACCTACTCCTCAGATCTCAATCAAATTTAAATGGGACCTATTTGACAACCACTAGCTTTTGATTAAAAATAAGATTCATCGAAATCGGTCCACCCAGTAAAAAGTTTTGAGGTAACTCAAATAAAAAATACAGTCGAATTGAGAACCTCCTCCTTTTTTGGAAGTCGGTTAAAAACGAATTGTATATGCAGTACCTATATTCCATTTAAGGAGGTACCTATATTAAACAATTGAGTTAGTATTACTAAGTAATAATAGTTCAATATATTAAACTTGCTTTTCGTATAGGCCGTCCTGTTTTCTTTTGTTAAAATATAGCCTTAGATGTCACGCAATGATATATTATTTAATTACTCTAATAATCTCATATCTCAATTAAATTTAAATAAGACATGACAAGCTGTTCGATCAAAAAAGATTAGAATTTTTTTTTTATATGGTAACTAGTAATTAATTAAAGTATACTGCAAGTATTTTATACTAAAAATTTCGTCAATACCATAAATCATCTAAAATTACAACGTCCATAATAAAAACGTTTAATCTTTTCATTACAAAACTACTCAAATAGTAAGCCATAGACCGGCTGGGACATTTGTAACTGTGACACAGATTGCACAGTGCTTAAAACATTGCACAAATAAATAAGAGTAAGGGGCGTTTGTCGACACAGTGCCGCCTGTGGTCGTTGTTGGAAAACACACCACGACCGCCTCGGATGAGTATTGCGTTGTCTTTTATAATGCAAACCGCATTCAATTTGAGACGAGGAAGCCGCGGGTGTAATTTAAATATTTGACAGGCTTATAGCCTAATTTGGAGTCTTGATAGCTCAATTTTAGTACACGCTACCGAAATCTTTCGGTCGTAATGTTGCATTTTTCTAAATAACTTTTATTACTGCAGTTTGAGCTTCTGGAATTACCTATACTTTTATTTGAAATGTCGACAGTACTGTTTAAACAATAGACTTCCATCAACGTTTTATTCGCGCTAATGTGAATGATTTCTGTAACTAAATTAGCCTCTTTCTCAATGTAGTAGAAGGATTGGAGCTTAGTAATCCACCACGCTGCTCCACTGCGGGTTCGCAGATATACCTATTACTAATACGAGTAACGATCGTTAGAAGGTATTTATGATAATAACCGGGACCAACACTTTAACGTGCTCTCCGAGGCACGGTGGGGAAACTCACAAGGATAGACATCCAATAAAATATATGTAAATACAATTATCCATTCCGAGATTATTCATTCGAACATTAGACGTAGTTACTAGTTAATTAAAATTGAAGGAAATTCAAAATAACAAAACGAATAAAATCTTAATCTAGGGAACGCTCCTAGAGTTCACCGAAGCTCATTTCGTCGTACTATTAATACAAAACGTCAATACGAAAGCACAATAAAGCGTCGATTTGCTCGATACAATAAAGGCTACTTGCTATAAATACACCCCATTGTTGTTCTAATCCCGCGTTGACTAATCGACCGCTTGACTGTTTCACACTGAAAGCAGTTTTGTCGCATTTGGCGTTTTTTGTACTTTTTGAAGCCGGTCGTTGTTTAGGTGACCACATCATCGGTGACAATACATCTTTTTTTATTCAAATATTTTTCTGAAAATTACACCAAAAACACGAGTGTTCTTTAGACCACACGAATGTAGTAAAACTTCTTTATCTCCATCTACCTAACCTATATCTCCCTCTCAACTTCTGTTTGCTTAGCCCGATCACACTTTTTGTAACGTCACGCGTTCAAGAGCTTACTCCCCAAATCAACCGTACGTAAAGAAGTTTTAATTCAAAAAAATAACCATCTAATTGGGTGTAGTCGTTCGGAAGCTATAGGTACGCTTACATAGGTATTCCTTTTTTTTCCAATTGTCGAGTGTTGTTGGCCCTATCGGCCTTTACAGCGTCACCGGTGAGATGGGCCGGGTGCATAGACTCCGGTAGCGAAGGAAGAAGGGGAGCCCTCTTGGTGGGCGCGGGGAAGACGCTCTTCCTAAGGGTGTCTCCTAGCGAGATCGCACCTCGACTTAGAACGTCGTCGGAGGAGGCATAGAATCCAACGATTCATTATTATTTATACTGATTAATTTAGTGTTTTACCGTATCAATTTGTGTTGATTAGTTATTTTATTATTTTTTAAATTTATTTTCTATATTTTTCTATTCAAAATTAGTTACGCAAGTTTGTTTATGAACGTTATAGTATTATTATGTAACTTTATTTTCTATTGCTTTCAATTGCGCTTACAAGAGCAGTGAATAGTAAATTAATTTTGCGATTGACTCATCACGAAATCTCAAAATCCGCTGAACACATAAAAATAATATTTGGCAGGAACACGGAGGGCAGGAGGGTAGTTTATAGGTAGTAGACGTCTTCGCTAAGAACGAAGCTGAGGGCTTTCGAACATTTTTCTAAAATACTATATTTTTTACTACTTACAACCTTTAAATTTGGCATGGATATAGGTAGTAGACATCCTCTAAAAAGGATTTTGCAACTAGGTCTGCATTAAAGATGTATAAGAGCTATGTTACAAGTTTTTACAAAAGCTCTTAATTTTTTTGTGCTATGAACGTGAAATTTCACAGAGAGGTTAATAGTTAGTAGACGTCCACGAAGAACGGATTTGCATCAAAGAAGTCTAAGGGGTCTCGACAATTTTTATTAAATAATATATGATATGTGCTACAAGTTTGGCAGAGAGATTATTAATAGTAGAAGAATAGTTAAAACAATTCAGAGCTTTGCTGGCAATCTGGTAGTTCTAACGAATGCAAGGTGAAGCATAAATATGGTACAAAGAGGTAATGAATTGTTGTAATATAATGATTATTCATTACTTTAACCCCTTTATGTAAATATGATCAATTTATACGCAAGCGAAGCCGCGGGCAATTGCTAGTAAAATATATTTATCGAACAAAACAAAAGGTAAATTAAAGTTACTAGAATATATTTTAAATATTTAACCCTCAAAAGAGCGCGAATCGTTTCCCGTGTGTAAAGTCTCTTACAACGGGGGTAATCAGTGGCGGGCAGTAATGGTGGCCGTAATTAAACAGGCCTGGTTGTGATTGAATGTGCCGTATTTAGTTAGCTTTGACGATAGGAACCTACCTACATAGGTACCTACCTACACTTAGGTATATATAATGAATGTTGGCGTATTGTGTTTTATAACATCTACTAATATCAACGAATACTTTTATTTGAAATCTGGTAAACTAAGTTTGTAGTTTATTTTTTAAAGAGTTAGGGTGTAGGTATAGGTGTTTCATTTTTTGTTGTTTTTAGTTTTACGACTGAACTTAGTTTATAAATAGACAGCTGTAATCGTACCTAGAGTATGTTGAAGATAAACGATTGGTAAGCTAGCCAACTACTGAAAAATTGTAATTATTGAAAATGAAATTTAATTTGGCATTAATAACATTATAAAAAAAAAATTATAATTACTGTAATCGTTACAAAAATACGTTACGTAAAAAATACCTAAAGTGAAGTAAAACCAAATCAATCAAAATAATTAGACTTTAATAACTTATAACATTTCGTTAGTTGTAACCTTTTACACAGATATTGCCATAAATGTCTGTATCCCCTGATAAGCAAAAGAAGATAATTATAATTATGCACAAGTCCCTATCAGATAAAATCATCTACGTATCAAAGTCAACGATAGCAGTTCATAACAACTTTGATCCACGGATAATATCTAACCCGACACCTCGTAACAGCTTAAAATCACCTAGTGTTATAAAAAATGTACTTATTCATTATACATGCCAGCAATAATCAGGTTAATGCCTTACAATTAGTTTGAAGCGACCACCGAGGGAGTAACATGTGGTCGAAAACCGGTTTCGGTATAAAACGGAGTGTTTTGCGAAGGAATAAAATAGTGTGCATAAAAAAAAAAAAACGTAAAATAAGATTGAGGATCGAAAGACGCTGTCAAATCGTGTCAAAGTGAAATGGTGTATTTAATCATTTGTCGAGTTATTTTTTTGGATTGCGAACCTTGTCACTCAAAAAAGTGTGTCAAAGTATGTAGGTAAGTCCTAAGATTCCGTCAGTTTGTAATGGTCTAAGATCCGGATTATAACAAAATCTTCCCTCATCTGTTAATTAGATGAAACAATTTTTTATAGGCTGATTTCAATATTGTGAATTTATAAAAACAACCTCTGCCACCAAGCCTGCTGCAAATAATAATAATTAAAAAAAAATTTGTTTCTTCTAAAAAATCTTTTCCCTCTCATGTTAATTACATGTATAGTACCCGGCCATAAATATTGCACATCGACCTTTGGAAAGAGACAATCGGCTAATTTCGACTTCGTAGAGCGTTATAGTCCAAGATCCCAGACCCCAGACTTCCTTGTTTCTGATTGACAAAACATTACAGTATACATCGTAGTATAAAGAGTTGCTAAAATATTTTCTACATGTTTTAAAATATAGTAATATAATTAGTGTCTGGCGATAAATACTAAAATAGCTGGTTAATAACATTTTTACGTATATAAAGCAGCCAAATTAAAAAAAATTGTGAAAGAACGTTTGTGTACTAAAGGATATTATTCGATTAACGATTTTATAGAAGACAGTACGCCTTGGGAATGATGTGATCGCCGCCAGGCTATTTCAACCTATAAAATTATTGTAAATTTCAATCTGCTTTGGAAAAAAAACATGATTAAAAAAATGATGTTAGTCCCGCTGAGTTTCTTTCGCCAGTTCTTCTCAGGTCAGAGGCTTTTTCTTTCCGAACTGGTAGTGGACTCATGACGTCCAGTAAGAAATTGTAATAATTTTATGCTGAATAAAATATTTTGAATTTGAATTTAATATATTTTGTCCTTCAAAAAAATATGACAGGTGATCTGGGAACTGGGTTCTTACACTATTAGATCTGTCATACGAAATACTGACAGTCCGATACGTCTCATAGGTAATGTGCGTCAGAGATAACGCTCTACAAAGTTCAAATTAGCTGATTGTCTCTTTCTAAAAGTCGATGTGCATTATTTACGGCCGTGTACTATAGTAAGCTAAAACCGTCAATATTTTACATTATATTATACCTGACTATAGTGGCACCCATCTCTATGATTGCTATACTTACCTGCAGCCAGGTTACTGCTGACTGAGGTTACTGACCTGGCTGCAGGTAAGTGTAGCAATCATAGAGATGGCTGCCTACTACAGTCAGGTATATAATGTAAAATATTAACGGTTTTAGCTTACTACATGTATTTAACATGAGAGGGAAAAGATTTAAAAAAAATGCAGCAGGCTTATGGTGGCAGAGGTTGTTTTTATAAATTCACAATATTGAAATAGGTACCTAAGCCTATAAAAAATTGTTTCATCTAATTAACAGATGAGGGAAGATTTAGCTTCTCGGATCTTAGACCATAATGTCTGTATTTTTTAATAGTCGGTTAACACTTAAATTGTTACAAAATATGTTCCTACTTAGTTAAGACAGCAAGTAATAAATATCAAAAAAAAAAAATTCATTCTTTTTAACTTAATCATTTGTTCGTATTATTAGTAAATTAATATTAATCTTTATAAGTAATTTAAGTATTATGCTTTAGATTTAAATATGATTTCTAGCCTAAAACACAAAATATAATCCTTAATCCAATTAAAGTTATCGAAAATATAAAATTTTACAGTAAAATTTTTAATTTAAACCAGTAAAATTTTTGATTTGTTGTTATTTACAATTGTTCAAAAGTTGATTATCTCAGGTGTACATGCGGGACCGACGGCTTAACGTGCTCGTGATCGTTACTCATAGTAGGGAATATATCCGCCAACCCGCATTGGAGCAGCGTGGTGGATTAAGCTCCGATCCTTCTCCTACATGGGGAAGAGGCCTATGCCCAACAGTGGGATATTACAGGCTGAATCGTGATCGTTGATTATCTCACTACGAAGACGTGTTACTAACATACCACAGAAATAGTAATAATACCAACATTCTGATTTCTTTTTAATCGCGCTACTATGGATGCCTTACACCAAAGATTGAGCCATTTCATCGCAGCCCGCGGTCCGATGCTATCTATTGCATCTTTCTTATTGTTCACTTAGCTCGATACCCGTCTTTGGGTAACCGTTCATTATGAATTAGAAGCGCTTTGTCGGGTTAAGCCTTTGATAACGCGGGATAGTTCGAAATTTTAACATCAGACTTTTTTAATTTTCTTAATAAGCTGTCAGGCGAGAATTAGTGAAATTAGTGTTATTTTTTTTTAATTCAGCCAGAAGTTTTACATTGCATACCTACCTAAGTAGCTACTTAAGTGTCTAGTGTGCTTTTTCTGTGAAAAATAGAAAGGTATCCACATTACCTATCTAGTTTAGTCTTGTTTTTTTAATTTTTAAGCCAATCTTAAACGGTCATGGGATTGCTTTATAAGTTTTAAATTTTATAATAACTTGTGTGACTCAACCGCCCACGCGCTTTAACACTAAAGATTTGTATCTTATTGCCGTAATCCAATTACCGGGGTCTTTAATGCCGAACCTATCAAAGACGTGTACGACACAACTATTGCTAATTAAAACCATTATTTTAGACCCTATTTCAAAGCACTAAGGACTACTAAAACAGAAAAAACCACTTGGCAGTTTACTACAAATTGACACCAATTTAAACAAAATTTTACTTTAACTCCATACAAGTAAGGACCATGTGAGTAAAGAAATTTTGGATAAAAAGAAACAAGTAATCAGCAAAACTATTGATTTGCTAAGTTAAACTTTATTCCATTGTTTTAAGCAGTATATGGAGTGTGAATATAAATTTGTAAACAGGCTGAAAGAATGATGGCGAGACGAATTTGTAGGAAATCGAGACTTAGTGTCAACACTTCACGGGTGATGGCTATAAATGAGGGTAGACACACAATGCGGTCACCTCTTTGTTGTTTAGACCGGAGTTACACGCTTTTTGACTTTCAACGTCAGAAATAATTGTATAAGATAGACGAGTAAACAAAAAAAGTAACACTTTAAGATAGTATTTAAAATTTTTAATGAAAAAAGGCACAAACCGTCAGTACCTACTGTTTTGTTAACAAGAAAGTCAAAGACAGGTGTTCTAAAAATTACAAAAGAAGGTAATTTAGGTATCAGATGTAATTACGTCACAAAACCTAGATCACAATCACATGAAACAATCCTACAGACACTATAAAAGGTACCAAAAGCCATACCACACAAATCGTCTACGGTGACCTCAACAAAGGCATACTAATTGCTTAGCGCGGATCAGTGAAATTAATCAATCTGCGCAGGAGTGAACGTCGATATTTATATATTTAATATTCGCCCTTATTATACTAGCTATAAAGGTGATTATAAATTGTGAGCATTGAATCGTACCTGTGGTCGACCGTACCTGCCTAATATAAACGTTGTAGTCGGCGAGCTTTGAAGTCGCTGCACTCTCCAATTAGCGTTCGCCGACGCCTTTGGCGTTCGCCGCCTTTAAGACTAACCCCGTCCCTCTCACACACTGGCTCTCTCTCTAAGCCCCCATGGATGCCATCGCGGTAGGCTTTACTTGTCGTAATATTACACATAGTGTTAGTGTAGTGCAGGTTCACACACGTAAAGATCTTTATCGCTGTATTTTTTGATGTGATGAAAGAGTAATTGGTCGAATCACGATCTATTTAAATGTTTAACGCTAGGGGAAACTGTTCTCATAATATTGTTATGGTACCTACATAGACAACATAGCACTCTTTTACTTTGAAACGGTTAAACTTCATTCATTCGTTCGTTCGTTCGGATTAATGGCTTCAAATAGTGCCAAAATAGCACGGATGATTACGCTAATATTTATAAAAAAATTTGAAGTAAAACTTCTTTACGCACGCTTTACTTGGGGTGTAAGCTGGTGAATGCGTGACGAGAGCGTTATGAGAAGTGTGATCGGAAGTTGAGAGGGAGATATAGGATAAGTTAGATGGAGCTACAGAAGTTTTACTTCAGTCGTGTGGTCTAAAGCACACTCGTTTTTTTTAAATATATATATAGGTATAGGTACCTAATAGGCATATGTAGGTATAATATCTAGATACCTAGTTCAAAAATAAGGATATAACTAACAGTTAATTTAAAAAATATTATATCGATCTTATAAGCAACTAGCTTCTGCGCGCGACTTCGTCGGCGTGGACTCCGCTCCTATTGGACTTAGCGTGATGATATGTAGCCTATAGCCTTCCTCGATAAATGGGCTATCTAACACTGAAAGAATTTTTCAAATCGGACCAGTAGATCCTGAGATTAGCGCGTTCTAACAAACAAACAATCAAACAAACAAACTCTTCAGCTTTATTATATTAAGTATAGATTTAATATAAGCTGACGATATTTAAAAAAATCAATTGTCAAAAAGAAATATTCCATTTAGGTATAAGTATTAAACTTGCTTTTCGCTCGCGGCTTAGCCCGCGTAAAGTAGTAATAACTTTTTGTGTTTATTCTCACAAAAAAAAAATCAAATCTGTCTTCTTTATATTATAATGAGACATACGAAATGAAAAGTATTTATAATATTTATGAATGAATCGCCAGATATCGGCGTACGTCGGCGTCGAGAGAAATTAGTTCGAAACGTACCTAATAACCGTCGGTGGACCTAACCGCTGTTTTCGTTTTATTTAAGCTCTTGAATATGTATGAACTGAATTATTATATTAAGCATTTGCTTTGCAACATACATAACATACATATGCATAAAGATATAAAGCTATAGGTATCTACCTACCTAAAAATAGAAAAAGTTTTATATTTTAAATAAAAGGAAAATGATATGTTTGAACCAAATCAGACAACGTTTCAGGACTCAAAATAAGTTGGTAAATAAAAATAACTAATTTTCGATAGGCTTAAATTTATATTTCTCAAAAATAGCTCACAAAGAATTTGAATTGAATAAGATGTAAATGTGCCTTTTTAATTTAAATAATGATTGCTTTAACAATACGTACCTAACCTTAAATCTAGAACAGATATATTTTTATTAAGTGACAGTTCAAAAGTGCTTCAAAAGTTATTTGATTAGGTAAAGTAGAGATCCAGACTCAGACAGGGAGACTCCAATTTTGTTTTAGCGGTTAACAAGTTATCTCGATATCAACATTTAAAAAGTCTACCTACACCTACACCCAATGCTTACTAATATTTCAATATTATGCCAAAGATGAAAATGATCGCAAACAAGATAACAAAAAAACAATAAATACCAATCGTAAATCCCAATAATAATGCATTCTCAGACAATTGAGCCGGCCACCCCGTTTCCACAATAAATCTTTACAAGGATATCACTTATTTTGCATAAATAAAACAAAATTAACCCTTTGCATCGCCCAGTAGCCGCCTGATGATATTGTAACCAATAACAAAAATAAATTAAACAAAAAAAAACTCGTAAATGGTATGGAAAAAAAGGTTTTACATCAAAGACCCGCCGCGGTCACGTACTGGCTGGTTATGACGATCAGCGGGTGTTAGTCGCCTAACTGAGGAAATTAAAAATTGTGCTAGATGAGATTTGAAAAAAGAACTGTATAGAAATTTAACATTTGATTCGATAATGTAACAAGAAAAAAGTTAGAAACTAAAGCCCGACTATAACAAAAAAAAAATTTCGTTTATGTCTTATAGATGGCACCTCATTTAATATAGGTATATAATGTGTTCTAATGATACCTACCTCGTTTGTTTTGACGCATTGCCTCATTTGTTGTAGTTTGGGAGATATGAGAGAACAGATGTTCATACATACCTACATACTTAGGTATATGCTAAAATCATAATCCTCATTTTGGTTTTGCCTTAGTCGGGTAAAAAGTTATTTTAAATTTGAAATTTTCTATGAATGAACGATTGATTTCGTGAATAGAAACTCGTCAGATTTACTTAGCAATATTGAATGAAATAAAAAAGAGATAAAGTATTACTAAGTATACGTATATTCATTTTTTATGTAGGTATGTCATAAATAAGAGTATGAATATTTTAATTTAAAATTGATATAATAGCAACATGATTAGAGCGAGCTGACTGGATTATCTATCTATAATACCTATAATGCTGCGACTCTCGAACTTTATGCTGGGATTTACACTGTTATCGACACAAAATATTCTCTGTACATCGTTGTCTTGTCGATTATCCTTAAGTTTTTTAACTCTAAACATCATTTCATTAAAAAGCTCTTTCATATTATAGGAAGTCCTCTCACAAAGCGTAAATAGGTGTTAACTATTGTTTTAAATATCTGTGTCAGTAGCGTACTTTAAAGTCAGCTAAATATCAGTCAGTTTATCAAAATAAATAAATAGAGAAATAAAATTATATTTTAAGTATTTTAACAATTAGCTTTCGCTATCAAATTTTAACTTGTTTAATCTTCACTCAAAAAAACGAACATATAGGTAGGTACCTACGTAGATCGGTGTATTGTAATCTTTAACAAAAAAGTATCCAGTCAAATTTAAACAGCGCACACGAATCATAGGTGTAATAAATCGTAAATTAATATTCGTATTGAATGATACATATTGTTAAGAAATGCTTCCGAAACCCGACACGTTAGGTTACCATTGGAATAAAACGTGCTCTTTATAAAACGCCGCGGCTATTAAAGAGCGATTAAGCTGGCCCCCGAGACGAAGCGGCTCCCACTTTCGATTTTACAACTATCTAAAATTGAACTGCCTATTCTATGACCGTTCTGGTGTAGTTGTACGCGTGTCCGCCTAAAGTCGCGGGTTATATTCCCGCTAGGATTGAATATTTGTATATTTTTTTTCAAATATTTATTTCCGGTAGTATGGTCTCCATACGATGCCTTGGAAAGCACATTAAGCTGTTGATCCCGGTTATTATCATAGACACATGATACGCTACGCTTCAGCCTCCAAGCCAATATCCCACAGCCGGGCATACATAGGCCTCTTTCCTCATGTAGGATCAAAGCTTCATCCACCACGCTGCGCCAATGCTGGCTGGCGGATATGCGGGTTGGCGGACACTTAATATACTTACTCATAATAGGGAATATATCCGCCAACAATACAATTGATCTTTGGTCAGGATATAAAATCAAACAATATTATACTTAACTTTTCATTACTTAACAGTCAAAATAACGCTCGGTTACTAAGTATATTCTGAAAACGGATCGTTTTCTAAATGTAATGGTTCGTAAGTAAAAATGTAAATGATTAGTTTTCCGAATAGAGGAACCGAGATTAAGAGAAACTCTTTGATAACATTAACATTGTAAATGTCTTACCTAAGCTTATTAACTAATCAAAAGGCGGATATGACACTGTATTTAAAAATATGAATAAAGAAATACTTTCGAAATTATAAAGTTGACAAAATTTCTCATTTGCATGAATATCTTGATTTATGTTATTGAGTGATCGACAAAAAATTGGTTTACGGATAGTTTGTGTCGTTCCGTAAATTTTAATATTTTTATTCGGGATTTTCATAATTATGTGTGATATTGTAATTTCGTTTATAATAATGATAGTTGTGTAGGTATTGTAATTTAAGAAACTTTTAAAACAATGAAATAAATGCTTAAATTTTTTAATAAATAAAATTGAAATAAACATTTTTTCGCATGTATAAAGAAACTATTGCAAAAGTTATTAATATAATTTAGTGTTTTAACACCTTCAAAGAGAACGCTGATTCATGTAAATCTATACCTACGCAATCTCTAACTAGCTGTCAATATTTAATTTTATGCGTCGAAATAGGATTCCGCAAATTAGAATGTTGATAAAGCGACGTGTAATAAATTAATATTTATTGTTATAAGCTTGACTTATTGGCGATTATTTATTAAACAAATCAAAGGAAACTGCTCAAATTTTTTAATAAGTTTAATTTAGATTATACAAGACAATAATTATTTTTAAATCAGCTCGAATGTTTGGAAATTATTATTATTTTTTTTTATGTTAGTAAGTCGACAAACAAGCGTACGGATCACCTGATGGTAAGTAACCACCGTAGCCTATAGACGCCTGCAACACCAGAAGCGTCGCAAGCGCGTTGCCGACCCTATCCCCAATCCCCCCAGGAGCTCTGGTCACCTTACTCACCAAAATTTTTATTTTGAATCAAAGCTTTTTACTAAAAGCTTTTTACATTATTTTCATTTTATTTAAAGCTTTTTACATTATTTTCAAATCAAAGCTTTTTACAATGCTTTATCCTAAATCATTTTTATGACATAGCATTAAAATTGTATAAAACATTACATAATTCAAAAATCTTTAAAAAAATGTTCTTCGATCTCAGAGATTAATAAGTAACTAGTTTCGAATCTGGTGAATATTTTCAGCAACTAACAATACAATTTTATTTATTACTAGATGGCCCGCCGCACGGTGAACTTCGTATCACCTACATATATTTGTGAAAAATATACACAAAACACTTTCTGAACGCACCTATAAATATTTGACAACCAATTGACAACGTTTTTGACAAAATACATTAAATTTCCCCGCTAGGAATATTTTGTATTGGAATATTAAATCGTCGTTTTTAGTATTTTCCGTTACATATTATTTATGTCACTCACCATTTAAACCTTCTTTTTACCGACTTTACTTACTGCTTTTCGATTTACCTATAAATACATAATTAATTATATAAAACTAAAAAAAATATTTCTTAAAATTAATTTAAATATTCTTGTAAATTGCGAGATTGTTGCGTCTACATATTTAATGTCTTTTTTTTATTTATTTTGTTAAATGAATTTATCATTTTCTTGCTATACCCGCAGTAGTATTCAGAGGCCTTAAGCTATTAGTTTTCGGAAAACGTTCTAATCGACTCGTCTGTAGAGATTGATGTATTTATTAGTGCGGGGTAGAAAGAAACGTTGTTTTATGTTTTAGAACTGGTTTTATAAGGCTTGAGAAGAATATTTTATGTCTTAAAAATAGTTAAGAACTGTAATGATAAGATTTATACATAAAACAGTTTTAAGGGTAAATAGCTTTTTGGTGACAATATTATATTGTAATTAAACATACCTAGTTCCTTGACTCTACTATTAATATCTTTAAGCTATTTCTATAGCCATAACAGAATAAACTAAATATATCTAATGAAACAATCATATTGCTACTTTTAATTGAATTATATTTGCATTTTATCGAAAAATTAGATATTAGTTGAGAAATCTATACTAATATATAAAGCTGAAAAGTTTGTTTGTTTGATTGTTTGTTTGTTTATTTGAACGCGGTAATCTCTGGATTTACTGGGCCGATTTGAAAAATTCTTTCAGTGTTAGATAGACCACTGATCGAGGAAGGCTATAGGATATTTGTGTCATCACGCTAAGACCAATAGGAGAGGAGTCCACGCCGACGAAGTCGCACGCAGAAGCTAGTTAGTAATAAAAAAAAAACTAAAACCTTTTACGTATTTATTCATAGTAACATTAAGACCTTACAATATTGGCTTGGGTAAAATAAAAATCAAAAGTGATTAAATATGCGAACAAAAAGCGAACGCAATCACTTAAAAAAATATTAATATGTTAATTAATCGCGTAACAGACGCAAGATTTGTTACAAGTAATTAATAATGATCGTTTTACGTTGCTTAAATTGTAAAAAAACAAAATGAACAAAGTTACCGGCAAGCCTTTGGGTCTGCAGTCGATTTGATTAAGATGCCTTTAGATTTAAAAAATACCTGATTTAAATGTTAACTACATTATCTTACTCATATTAAAGTAGGTTATACAATTAATTTAACGACTCCGAAAAAAAAAATTAGGTATAGGTACTTATATTTACCGACCTAACATTATTTGGCTATTTTAGGTAATCATATGGAAGAAAATATTAAAGCATGTTTGCAAGACATCATAAGATTGTTTTTCTGAACTCAACACCTTATAATTTTCTAAAAAGAGCTAAAATATAGGCTATAAGTATGGTTTCTTAATGTCATAGTTATTTATTTACTCGTAATGAATTTAATATCTACCTTAAAGGTAGGTATTTTACCGAAAATTATTTTACCGGCGACAACACAATTAGGCCATTAAATAGCTTGTCGCTTTGAACAATGGTATACAACTTTGCCTTACACAATACTTACGTCATAATGCTAACAAGTTATAAACAACTTGTAAATACAAGTTATATTAGCAATTATTTTAGCCATGATCTCAGTATTGACCTATGAGTATGAGTTACGTTTAATTTTATAATACGAGTACATAGTGGTACTTTTTTGCCTGCATGCATTATATGAAACTACTAGCGACCCGCCCCGGCTTCGCACGGTTGCGAAAATGATCAGTGTTCCTCTACTATATTATGCATATATTATACATATAAGCCTTCCTCTGGAATCACTCTATCTATTAAAAAAAACCGCATCAAAATCCGTTGCGTAGTTTTTAAGATCCAAGCATACATAGGGACAGACAGACAGCGGGAAGCGACTTTGTTTTATAATATGTAGTGAAGTTTATTTCAAAATGCTATGTACCTAATTATTTAAAACGTATGAATTGGTGTATTTGTCACAGAGGTCTGGTTGTAACATCGGTGGTTGCGGATTCGGGCTAGGTCTCGCAAGTTTATCGTAGTCTAAGTAATTGTGATCATGTTGTGTGTGTTCCTAGAAGCAAATTTCTGGGTGACTTATAAGCTGTAGGTATATTTTTCTCCTTTATCACGGCGATTATTTTAAATCACTTATAATTAGTCAATAAGTAACAAACGGTCATGAGAAACATTGCGCACTTTGAAAGTAATAAATTCATAAATAAATATTAGCCATTAACAAGAATTGAATATTTGAAGTAAGAATTAGGTTGAACAACTATTGCGTATCCTACATAGTATGCTTTTACACATTTAATATAATAATAAATTTTGAAGAATCACTGTGCAAACTGGTTATCCATCAAGACTATAAAAAAGACATTCAATTTACAAAATTGATATTTTGAATTAAAATAATTGCCGCTATGAATCGAATCGCGATTCAAAAGACCAAGCAGAACGAAATAGACACCAACGTCATATCATTAATTTATTCAAAAAATCAAGTGCTAATCTTTTACATTATTTATACGCGAAATAATAATGCGAACAAAATCATCAATCATATCCAACAACGCAATTGATAAATGATGTGATCGATAAAACTAAAAATACAAGCGTAATGAACAATCGACGTGTTTTGATACTTGAAACCTGGTTTATTGATATACGCTGAAATTGGTTTATAAAATAGATCTTTTAGTTTTTGTTTTTTTTTTTCGTTCGTTACTGCGATAGGTGAGAAATCAAAAATGTATTTAGGGGTTTAGTTTTTGTATAATAAGCGTCTTAAATACTTAGACTTAGTAATCACTATTCAAAATAATAGAGATCGACTAATAACTAATAATTAAAGATATGTTATACCAAAACAATCTATACTAATATTATAAAGAGCTAAAGTTTATAACTTTGTTTGTATATACGGGGTAATCTTCGCAAATACTGATCCGATCATGAAAATTCTTTCGCTAACAGAAAGCTACACTATTCAGGAGTGACAAGATAAAAGGAAAAAGATAAAAATATATAAAGATTTTAAATCAGCAGGATTTGAACCTGCGCCCTCTGACGTGCCGTGTCAACAATTCAATCTAATCAAGCATTATTATTTGCCTTAGAAATTAATTGGTGATTTTAAAACATTTATATTTATCTGATTTGCTGAAAATAGTGAGAGTGTATTGGAACATGTCAAATTTCACCGTACCCTTCTTATGTGAAATGGATTATAGTCCATTGAAAAGTTACATTTGGGGTTGCGTTTGTCAGAGGACGCAATTTTATTTTTTAGATATGAAGGGGGGGCTAGTCTAATGTTAAATCCAAGTTTGTGGGTTTGTAGTCCTTGTGCAACGGCCGCCATCTTGGAAAAAGAGGTTCAAATGGTTTTTATGGTTTATCTGCCAAACTATAAGTCTCACAAAAAAAATTATTTACCATTTTTTGTTGCGAATAAAATTATCTACAACTTATGTTCAGTAACTTTTAGTCCTAGAATCATAAATAAAAAAGTTATAAGTGAAACACCATAAAAATTTAAGAGAAAAAATCTATTTGTCGATAAAACTTTTTTTCTAATCATTTTACAAAAAAATAATATTAGACCATTTTTATAGATAATATTTTAAGGAACAATTATTATCAGAAACATATTTAATTTTATTTATTATTTAAGGTTTTACAGCGCTGCGAAACGAATACTATTCTTCAAGTATTTGTACTATACATGAATACTCGTATATTTTGCCATAATTTTTAATCACCTTGTTATTTTTTTTATGATGATCTTTTTAATTATTGATAGTAAAATATTGTTAATGTATAAATAATTCTTGATTTGACACTCTATCTACGAGGTGAAGTCTGGAGGCGCGTTTTTTTTACGCGCGTGATTTTCTAAATCACAACTACTCTGTCCTCGGTCTTTATGATGGACCAAGCTGCGGCTCAGCGGCTGGTTGGCTTACTATATTAAATACTTGAGCGGGAACCGGAGAAGGAAGTTAGCAAGAAGTGTGAAGTGGTTTTATGTATGGAGACGTTCTTGCGTTTGCTGTTTCTCCTTGCTTTTTCAGGATGTCACACAACTTCAGGTGCTTACAATATGGGTAAACTCAAATTTCTGAAAACCCTGGAGAAACATTTAGAGTTAGCAAGTGGAACAGCGTTGTTCCTCAACAAGAGAGTTGACTCTGCACTGCTCACTGTCATTGGTGAACGTTTTTTTTATCATTATTTATGGGGAATCTTGCAGCAAAATAATGGAACTCTTGAAATTAATTGAAGAAAATGATTTACACACATTTTGATATTTACGCTACTTTCTTCTTCGGTTCTCCCTCAAGTATTTAATATAGAATGCCAACCAGCCACTCGTCGCAAGATCGAGGACAGTAGTTGTGATTTAGAAAATCACCGTGGATTATGCCTACTGCGGATACCACGTAAAAAAAAAAACCGCGCCTCCAGACTCCACCTCGTAGGTAAAGTGTCAAATCAAGAATTATTTATATATTAACAATATTTTACTACCAATAATTAAAAAGATCATCATAAAAAAATAACAAGGTGATTAAAAATTTGGGCAAATCATGAATATTTATATTTATATTCACGTATTGTTATGAAAACTGAAGAATAGTATTCGTTTCGCAGCGCTGTAAAACCTTAAATAATAAATAAATTTAAAAATATTTCTAATAAAAATTGTTCCTTAAAACACCGTCTATAAAAATGGTCTGATATTATTTTTTTGTAAAATGATTTAAAAAAAAGTTTTATCAACAAATAGATTTTTTTCTCTTAAATTTTTTTTGGATTTTCGCTTATAACTTTTTTATTTATGATTCTACGACTAAAAATTACTAAACATAAGTTGTAGATAATTTTATTCGCAACAAAAAATGGTAATAATTTTTTTTGTGAGACTTATAGTTTGGCAGATAAACCATAAAAACCATTTGAACCTCTTTTTCCAAGATGGCGGCCGTTGCACAAGGACTACAAACCCACAAACTTGGATTTAACATTAGACTAGCCCCCCTTTCATATCTAAAAAATAAAATTGCGTCCTCTGACAAACGCAAGGTAAGCCCAAAAAAATGTAACATTTCAATGGACTATTATAACGCCCAACGAAGTGGGCACGGGTCGGCTAGTTATTAATAATTTTAGGACTGTTTTTTTTATATTAATAAAAAAAAGAAAAAACCTTTTTAGGTTAACGTACCTAGGTATTTTATTAAAATAGACAAATTCGAATAAAGCATATGTACATTTTTAATCGTAAATTATATTTTAAACTTGCGATAAAAATTTACAGAAAAATGCATCTTTTGTTGTGTAACCGGACTAGCTGATAATAATTATTTAATTCTATATATTACCCGTAGTCGAGCGCTATTACACCGCCAGTTGACCGTAATGAGGTAGCCTCGGGCGATGTGATCTACAAGATAAGGCTACTTACGTACTTGTTATCGATCAGACTGCTTTATAATAAATACGCTCTCTAACGCATCCTATACTTTATTCCTGATTACTGAAAATATAGTAGCCTTGAAAAACCAAGAATAATCCGTTGTTTTGTTCAATCTTGTTTTTTATCTTTACTATTTTACTTTAAAGTGGTTTTCAAATTCATCATCGTTTTCAAAGTAATTAATAAAATAAAAGGAGCATCCATCGAAATGTTAGTATTTTGGTTACAATTAAATATAACAAAAACTAACAAAATATAATAATTTAAACTGTGTTAAATTTTTTAACCTAAGACTAATATATATAATATAATAAATGCCAAAGTTTGGATAGATGTTTATGCCATCAGAAATGAACTTTGAAAAAAATTCGCAAAGAGGTTTTTATCTGTAATATGTCCAGTTCTTACGGAAAAACACAACATTTGGGATACCACAAAGTTTTTCACAATAAAGAAGTCGTAAGCGTGAGCTAATGAAATATAAAAGCCTAAATTTAAACTGTACAAAGTTTTACAGCGTGCGAAGTAGACTCGTGGTTGTTACCTTAAATTTGAACATAAAGATTTAAATTTGTTAAGGCAACACGTACCTACCACTTACGTTTAGTACCCTTATGAATAAATTGAAGGATATTTTCTCACACTGCACGTATAATTTGCATAAGAAAATGAATTGATTTATTAGTTAAGTGATTTTAAAGACACGTTGGTAATGCCTATTTTAAGTTTATTGAAAATATTTCAGTACACTTTAGTCCTGTAATTTTAGTAACAGCTAGTTAGTAGTAATTGTAAATACATCACTGATCAAAAATTAGTGTTAAGTAAGTAATTAAAATTATTTAGTGTTGGATAGCCCATTTGCCGAGGAATGCAATTTTTTTCCTCAAATTAACCAAGAAGAAACCGCGGGGAACAGCTAGTAATATAATACGTGTAACTTTTTCATCCATTTACGTACCTACGGATAAAAACTAAGGATTTAGAGATAACGGCTACATAAATTTGAAACTTACATTGAAAAGACTCTAACAAGAGAGGCATAATTATTATAATCTTCATGATTGTATTAAAGATAAATTAGCGTGGATTTGATATGCGTTAAATTTCTCGAAGGATGGCTAGATTGTAATCATATTCAGCAACATTGTACATGTAACAACAACATTTTTCACATGTATTGAAGGATTTTAAATGAGCAGCTGTTGGGTTTCTGATTGCCTATTTCAAGCCGATATGATGATCTAGTTTTACGTGATAATATTGACAGAGTTATCATCGCTCCATATCACTAGGTATAGGAAAGGGCTTTCCCTTGTCTCTGTAACTGTGAGTTAAAATTGTTAAATAGTAGAACATATGATTTTTTACAGGAATAAAAATAACCATCTTATCGAAACTAACTTTATTGAAAGACGGAATTACATTTATTCTTATAAGTCTATCCTAATTTTTTGTATACTTGACTCTATATACCTGAACTTGCCCTAACGTATCTTTAAAATTTACTATATTTTAAATAAAAGCTAATAAAGTCAATTTAGTAATTTATTTTCGGTTTTAAATGCATATGAATGAATAAGTACCTACTACTACTTAACTTCCCGGCCGATTACGACCACGGCGACTGCATTCAACTCCGGTTTTGTCTTAGGTGTGCTCGCGCGTGGCTTATGTAGCCAATTTTTTGTGTAAAGATCCTCGCACACTGCGGGCACGTTAGCACACCGTTTACATAATTATAGCTAAAGGTCGCTGGTGGTCGCTGGTAGTATATGAAAGAGTCATCCAGGCTTTTGGGAATGAATCAATTATACTTAATTGACAATTAAGTTATCAGAAATGAGAAAAGTTTATTGTTTGTTTTCTAATCCAGCCTAAAGAAAGTCATATCTTAGTTTAGTATTTCTAAGTAACAATTTTATTCGATGTTATATAATTATATACGTGGAAATGCTTTAGGTCGGAGAGTAGTAATTGATTTGCGACATTGTAACGAATGTATCTCGATTTAGCGGCTGTCTAACCGCTGATAATAACCATGTTAAGAATTCTTGTTGCAATTTAAGTATAATTAACATTTATAATCTACAACAGTATTACAATTAGACATACTTTATAAGAAATACACGTGTATAACTACTACTAAAACGATTAATATTTTTTTTACGGTATACTTTTTAATTTTCTTGATATTTATTTTCGTTTTTTTTTTTTTTTTTGCTTTTTTTTAATGTTTAAGGATATTTGTTTCTTATTTATATATTTTCTTATTGTTTTAATTACTACGGATTGTAGGTGTATAAGCAATGCAATTAATATATGAACAGTAAATCTTTCATACCTAACTCTATCTCAAGTAGAGCTTGAGCAAAGTCGTACGTTTCATACCTTTTTATCAGATTTCGTATTTGAAGTAAAACTTCTTTACGCACACTTGACTTGGGGAATAAGCTTGTGAATGCGTGACGAGAGTGTTACGAAAAGTGAGATATAAGTTAATAAAGATAGAAAGAGAGTTACGTTTCGTAAGTTTTACTTCAATCGTGTGATTCGTCGTATCTAAAGCACACTCGTTTTTTTTTATTTCATTTTCCACTAGTCACTAGTGTAACAAATTGTTTGTGATCATACGACGCATTACTTCAAGAGGACTAACATAGACTGGAATAATTTAGTTTTAATTACTAATTTATTGTTATCTATTTTTGATTATAGTAGAGACTTCAATAAACCAGTACCTACACATACTAAAGTAATATTGACATGTCAGGATAAGTTCTTCTTGAGAAGTGCTCTCTTCAACAACCACGGTGGTCGGTCCATTGAACTATTTATATAAATTATATTGAAGCACCTGCACCGGTATAATTTTAAATAGAGTGTCTTTAGATCTGAGCTAGTTACAGTTTTTTTAATTATTTCCTCACCATACTATTTATTAGGTAAAGCTCAAACAAAAACCAGGTGTTAAATATAGAGATATAACCTTATACTTTAAAATATGTAAATACCAGATGCATTTTACGTTTCACTTGCGTAACTTCCAATCCCGTAGGATTATCGGGATAAAAAGTAGCCTATGTATTACTGTGTATATCCATCATTATTATTTGCGTACGTAAAGTCATTGCTTATGCAGTTTAATTAAATTTATTTTATCATTCAAAGAGTAACATATAGGTAATTAGGTATCCATCGCATGTTACCTTTTCGTATTATACTCTACAATACTCTCATAAATAGACTTAACTAATTACGTTCTCTTCGTGATACATCCGGTGCTGTTAATTAATTTATAATATACAGCGTAATGTCGTGTATGTTGGTTCTAAATCTAATTAAAAGCTTAACACCTAATGGTGCTATCAATGTCACTATAAAACGTGCTTGTTATTTTACTTGAAATATAAATTTTAAGTTGACTTTTATTATTCTAGTAGCTATGATATGATTGATAAGATTGTCTAGATTCTAAAACACTTAAATTTGTCGCAATATCTTTGTTAAATTGATTCTAGATTTTAACTGATATGCACTACTATGTTCGAAGAGTTGTTAGAATTGACATCTTTTTCACTACATATTATAAAACAAAGTCTCTTCTGTCTGTCTGTCTGTATATATGCTTAGATCTTTAAAACTACGCAACGGATTTTGATGCGGTTTTCTTTAGTATGTAGAGTGATTCCAGAGAAAGTTTTATATGTATAATACATGCATAATATAGTAGAGGAACACTGATAGTTTTAAATTTTTCTAATGTGATGTCGTAAATAAACACATTTTTTGCGCTTAGATTGCAAATATTTATTTTATATTTAGTATCAGCATTATACCCGTGCGAAGCCGGAGCGGGTCGCTAGTATGACATAATTTAATATTGTAATTTCTATAACAAAATTTATAAAGTAAGCAAAAAATTATATCGAATCTGCCGTTTTTACTGTTTTTTATTTATTTATTTTATTTTTATTATTATGGGAATTATATATTGTATTGTCGTGTATCTATAGTCCGTCGGAACTCATTTATTCATCATTTTATTTGACGTTCCTTTAAATAACAGTTATAATATAATTTTGTCGTAGTAAATTAGATTGCTAATTTGCTATGCTTTCTTTCGAAAAGACTACAATAAAATTAATTCGTATTGATTTATATATCTTTTGTAGGTTAAAGACTTTCAGTGTTTTAAGGGTAGGTATTCATTATATTTGGCATATTTTACAATAAGAGTTAGAAGGTACAAAAATACACTAAAACATACAAAACGAAAATATTACTCTTAATAATTTCTTATTAATTTCTTAATATCTTGTTAAGATCGTCATAAATATAATAAAATAAATGAAACATTTCCTTCCAACAATATAAATTGCTAAGGAAAAAAACTATTAAGCTTAACACCACTCAATAAACTTAACTATCAATTACTAGTTGCTGCCCGCGACGTCGTCTGCGTGCGTTCACTGCTCGTTCCCCGTAGGTGATAGCGTGATAATATGTAGCCTATGTTCTGACCCGACTTCTTAATAATATTCGTGCCAAATTTGAAGTAAATCCATGCAGTACTGCTTGAGTTTATCCCGGACATACATTTGAAGAGATAAAGGTTCACTGCTCTTTCCCCGTAGGTGATAGCGTGATAATATATAGCCTATGTTCTGACCCAACTTCTTAACAATATTCGTGCCAAATTTGAAGTAAATCCATGCAGTACTTTTTGAGTTTATCCCGGACATACATACAGACAAACAGACAAACAGACAAACAGACAAACAGACAAACAGACAAACAGACAAAAATTCTAAAAACGATATTTTTGGCTTCGGTATCGATTGTAGATCACACCCCAAGTATTCTTTTAAAAAAATATTCAATGTACAGTTTTGACTTTTCTACCATTTTATTATATGTATAGATTACTGAGTCATTCTCAAAAACCTTGATGAGTTCGCCAATATATTCATTAAATTTAAAACCGAAAATAAATGACAAAATTGACGGTATGTGCTATAATTTAATATATGATAATAAATTAACAATTTTATTTAATAATTCATCCATATAATTATTAAAGGTAACCTACCCATTAAAATTAACTAGCTCCTTTATTCCATAACGAGTATAAAGCTTTTTATTTTTTACTTAAGTACCGCTGTTATCATACTGACGGTGGAATAAAAAAAAAATAAAACGGCATTCATGAGAGATCCAAGTATTGCAAATGTCAAACTTAAGTGGCAGGTACGTATTCGCGTTATATTTTTATCGGTTCGAATTAAATTTGTAATAATTTTAATGTAGTGCGATTACTTGTAATTGAGACGTGATCTTTTATGAAAAATAAAATCTTTTTGTGTATGTAACTGTTTTAAAATACGAATATGTCAAGATATCGTTTAGTCAATCTGTTTAAGTACTTTTATATACAATATAGTACAACGATTATAACATTTCAATAATAAATAAGCTGATAAAGAATTATTGCATGACAAAATTAATAAAAATTTAATAAATAAAAACCGCGTTCATATTAATTGGTAATTATACGAAGATAGAATTATATTAATATTACATTCTGTACCTATATATATTTTCATTGATACAAACATTACAACATTAGAACAGATAACAAAACTAATTTGCAAAAGAAAACAACAGTCAGAATGTGCGGCAACCCTTACCCTTAACGTGTAATCTCCAGTACCATACGTGAACCACAAGTCACGAACAAAGAGCGATTTTTTTAAGCTTTTACGTACTCTTTTAACAAAATCAATAATGATAAAAAATATATGTGTGAAATGAAACAAGACTAAAAATATTTAAACAACAAAAATTTTAGTATAAATAATAGTAATATATGAATACCTCTTATTGTTAATTATAAATATCTAATGCTTAAACGTGCATATAATAATCAGAAAACGCTTACGCTTCAGCCTGTAATATCCCACTTTTGCGATTTTTTGAATGCGATTTCATTAAAATAAAAATCAAAAATACAAAAGAAAAAATACTTATATCTACTGTCGTTAAAAGATGTGACATAGACCACAAACCCAAGAAGGTTACGAAGAGATCATATATCTCATTACACGGAGAAGTTAACGTCATTACTCAAGCCTTCTAATTGTTTAGTAACCATCGATGAACTTGGAAAATTATTATTTATTTTGTTTTCAAACTAGATGACCTACCTATTACACTGTTACGTACCTATATTACTACTAATTTTAATATTAGCTAGCTGACCCGAAAGATGTTGTCTTGACTTACACACTGTCAAAAATATTTTTTTTTTTTTATTATTTTATAACAAAGGGAACAAACGAACGGACGAAGCCGTCTGATGTTAAATAGTTACCGTCGCCCATGGAAATCTGTAAAATTAGAAGAGTGGTGAGTCCGTCGCCATTCTTTAGGGAAAAGATGTCTATACACTCGACGCTTCAAAACCCCCAAATTATAGCGCTTAGGGAAAACCACAGGAGGAAGGTCATTTCACAGTTTGATGCTTGAACTTTAAAAAATCTGTTACAATTTTCTGTGAAGTTTTCTCAATTTACTTTCTATAATAACATTATTAGAAGTGCTACAAAATTATTTAAGAAAACATAAAAATAAAGAAATCTATAAAGTTTGTCCCACGTATTAGGTAATGGCATGACGAAGGGAAATAGGGATTGATTTATATTATAGACAGGTAGGTACAGATTTTATAAGATTTAATTGTAAAATATTATTATTTTATTTCTTTGACTGCTATATTTTGGTACCAATATATGAAAATAGTAGGTACCTCTTCAGTGGCTGATTGAGGCCCAAGCCACCGGGCTGAGAAACATTCTCATAATGTAGGCCGTTTCAAGCAATTCCGTCTTCTGTATCTAACTGTGGTCGAAACTCTTTTCTAATAATAGCTATAGGTACCTATCACCCTGCTCTCATAAATTATCATCAATGTATCACCTCTGTCGTCTTCTGATCTTATAAAATAGCTCTCATTATTATTTGTTATTAATGCAAAACAGCAATTAATAATAATATATATTGTAGGAATATTAATTAAGCGTTAAATTATCTTGGCACACAATTAACACACAACAAGACATTAATATGTCAATTAAATCATTATGTAGGTACGTACCTATTTAATCGGGCAGGCTTAAAATAACTAATTAGTTTCATCTCTTTAAACCTAATAGATTTATTGTTAGTGTATTTTAATTAAATTGTAATAAGAAACATCTATGCTAAGGTGATGTAGTTCGCCAGTCGAGCTACTCCAGATAGTCAATAATATATTTTCTGCTGGTAGAGCACCCTAAAATAATTGTCTATGTCTACTACGACGATTGTGTTTTAATGACACCACTCCTATAGCCTACCTTTTTTTGATATTGCAAGGGAACCCATTTACGGGTGATATCCAGGACGA
Organism: Melitaea athalia; assembly: GCA_905220545.2. Lineage (NCBI taxonomy): Eukaryota > Metazoa > Arthropoda > Insecta > Lepidoptera > Nymphalidae > Melitaea > Melitaea athalia. The sequence goes on along the minus strand of HG992199.1, from coordinate 6,583,619 downwards.
CCGGGTAGGCAGTCCTCCTAGACCGTATGTCGGACTCAGCACTTGGGGGTGCTAATATATCTCCTATTCTCTCTATATCCTCCTATAGCTCCTATAGCCTACCTCGATCAATAGATAGCCAACACTTACAATTTTTTATTTGGACCAGTACTGCTTTGCCTGTACTGTTTTGCTTTAAGTATCTACCTAAGTACTATCCTAAGAAGGGACGTATCTAAGAAATATACCTACAGGATGTTCAACTCCAATCAGTACAATTACGAAGTACTCCTAGTTATTTAGCAAACGTTGATAATTAATATTTCAAGTCTTATGTGCCTACGTTAAGTGAAATATCAGTTGTTAAAATAATAAACTTACATTTCGCTATTTTCGGTCCGTGACTACACGTAAGGTCGGGTTACCAATTTGTAACGAGATGCGATCCGCAAGCCATTAAGGGGTTATACGCAGTTACAAGGCTCAAAAAAACATTTTTTTATGAATTTTTAATATGCACAGTTTTTATTTATCAATTACAAGTAACAGTTATTCAAATAGAGCCTACTTTCAAGAATACAATAGCTTGTCAATCATGTAAAAATATTAATGTGCGCCGCTCCTGTAGAAGATGTTCCACACGACCTCTACAAAAAAGCGCTTGGCGGTGATCTCCATTTCTTCGGTTTGGATGGTCTGAAATCAAAAAATATGGTGAATTCTTTTGAAGGATAGATTAATACAGGTATTGAACGAAGGAATAAGAACAATTTTGATTTTTGACAAAATGGCGTCTATTTGTAAAAAAAAATCGTTTTTGACCGAAATTATCGCTCCAAATTGTTAAAAAAAAAATTGTAATAATTTTTTTTAAATCTTATTCCTTCGTTCAATACCTGAGGAATATATTTAAGAACATTGTGTAAAAATTTGAGACTGATCGGTTGAGCCATTTCGGAAAAATCGCGATCACCGACTTTGAAAATACCGTTTTGAGAAAAACGCACTTAAAGTTTCAGAAGTAGCTTACACATAGTTAAAAAAAATCTTCAACTTACATGGTATTATCTATTCCAGGGCCATAAGAGGTACCTTCTGCAGTATTGGTAGCTTCTAATAAGTCTAGCTGGTGTTGTCGTCTAGCCATTCTTCCAAGGAACCTCAGATAGCGCGTGTAGTATATAAGTGTAGCTACTACTCCGGTTCTTACTCTTTCTACTTTCTAGCACTAACGTGGCCTTACAAATTCAGATATATCTCCGAAAATATTTATCAGATTGGCTTCAAATTTTCAGAAAATATACTTAAATATGTGTGAATTACGAAAATGCAAAAAAACAAAATTCGATTTTTTGAAAATTCTAACTGCGTATAACCCCTTAACCGAACATACGTCTAAGATTTAATGCGTATTGTGTTCCTATATTTAAGGATTTGTCGAGTTTTATTATAATTGAAACGTTTATTAGAAATGGGATGAATATGTTTTCGGTTAATCATAAAGGCGAATGTTGTATTTTTTATCAAACTACTAGCAACCCGCCCCGGCTTCGCATGGGTGCAATGCTGATATTTACGACATCACATTAGAAACCTCTAAAACTATCAATGTTTCTCTACTATATTATGCATGTATTATTCATATAAACCTTCCTCTTGAATCACTCTACCTATCTATTAAAAAAACCGTACCAAGTCCGTTGTGTAGTTACCTATAAAGATCTAAGCACATATAGGGACAGACAGCGGGAAGCGACTTTGTTTTATAATATGTATTGATAGGCTCTATATTTTTATTGTACCTATGTGCGTAAGTAGGTACCTACATAATATCTTCAAAAAATTCTGGGAACCTTTAGCAATATGGTGAAGATCTGGAGTTGAATCGAAGATATACGACGAATTAACCTTGATAGTTTATAATTATTAATCAAGGTAGGTACCTACTGCTAACGACTTACCTATTTACATTAAAAAGAAAAAATATATCTACCTATCTATCGGACTAGTAACAAAATCATTATTTTTTAAATTAATTTTGTGCAAATTAAACTGCTTTGCCAAATTGTAATATTTTTATATTAGATAAGTATGTAGTTACCTACCTACCTACCTAGACTAGGTTATTTTAGCAAAACTCAGACTAGTTAAAAAAAATTCTATTTAACGATCTGTGCCTTTGAACTTAAATACCTACTCGTAAGAGTAATCAACTGCAATTATTTTAACAACATATATGTATTTTTTAATATATGATGTTATCGCAACAATATTTCATTGAAGATGACCCTATCATCTTCAATTTTATTTTATTTGACCAATTATGTTATTCAAATGTCAAAATGACGCCAGTTTATTATTATTTTTATGGCTTTTGATTGCAACAAGTTAAAAATATTTCTGTATCCGATGGAGTTAAATGACGTACCCTCACCTCATCCTAGCAATTTCCGCAGCACTTTAACTATAGGTAAGTAACATTGCAACAAATTAAAATCATGTCCCTAAGTATCTTTCCATTAATATGGAAATATATGTTTTTGATAACATGTTATTTCTGAATGTGAATGAGTTTTAAATATTCACCACATCTTATTTTAAACGTAGGTAAGAAGAAATAAATTCTGAATGCTTAGATTAAGAAAATATCATCTTACATGTAACATTTATAAAGTGAATTGCAGTTTCTAAGTGGTATAGGCAATGATGTTCTAGTAAACTTACTAGAACTAAAACTTTACTAGAACATCATTGGGTATAGGTTATTCGATAGCACATTACTTACAAAATAGTCAAATATACCTAAAGCACAGCCTCCTTGGAGGAGTGCAATATTTCAAGTTATGTCGACGGAATAAAATTATTAAATTATGTACGAGTAGGTACCTACCTATAGTGAATAAAGTAACTAAAGCTTTAAAAAAAAACGTTTAAAAAAACTCAATTTTAAATATTCCATAGACAATTAATTAGTTTTACTTAAACATATGTTTTATTTTTACTTGGAAATGTGACAAAACGTCTAACCAGGCTTTGTAATGTATTGCACATTTTGTGCACTCTGTGTGGTCCGGTCGCTTTTGTTTCACAAAATAAACAGAACTGTGCAATAAATTGTCACTAACAATCGTATCAAAAGTGTTTTACAAACAAGATGCCTGTTTGGTGTTTGACATTTAAATATGTTAGGTAGGGATCCCTAGTACATTTTTTTAACCTGATCAGTATCAAGCTAATTTTTAACCGACTTCCAAAAAAGGAGGAGGTTCTCAATTCGACTGTATTTTTTTTTATGTATGTTAGCTCAGAACTTTTGACTGGGTGGACCGATTTCGATCAATTTTGTTTTAATTGAAAGGTGTTGCGTGTCATGTGGTCCCATGTTTTTTAAATTAAGATCTGACAAGTACCTACTTTTAGAGTTATATCTAATAATGTGTATTTACGTGACTACTTTTTCGTCGACCTACGTTATATTATACCGCATAACTTTTTACTCGGTGTACCGATTTCGATGATTCTTACTTTAATCAAAAGCTAATACTTGTCTTGTAGTCTTGTTTAAATTAGATCGAAAACTGATGACAACTTTTTGAGTAATCTCTAATAGCGCGTATTTACTTGACTATTTTTTCGTCTTATTACGTTGTATTACTTGTCGATGTACTTAATTGAAGTCGGTTTTTTTTCGTTTGCGAGCAAACACAATTATCCGTGAGTAGCTTCATTTTGATGAGACGAACAAAAAGTTCCTCTTCGAAAACTCTCGATTGTGGTAGATAATAGAGTTAGCAGGAGGTAGAGCAGCAGTTAGCGTAGGACCGGGATAACGTACCATTCAATTCGTAGGACAATATTACCATTAAATTATATGAATATTAACTAAATAAAAGAAAAAAAAATCAGAAAAAAAATCAATTTTTGATGACCTTACGAGGTCATCATAAATTATTACTAACCAGCTCAATTTTTTTTCTTTTAGTTAGTTAATACATATTTATATAATTTAATGGTAACATTGTCCTACAAATTGCGTGGTACGTTATCCCGGTCCTACGCTCACTGCTGCTCTACCTCCTGCTAACTCTATTATCTACCACAATCGAGAGTTTTCGAAGAGGAACTTTTTGTTCGTCTCATCAAAATGAAGCTACTCACGGAAAATTAGCTTGATACTGATCAGGTTAAAAAATGTACTATGGATCCCTACCATGTTTAATGCTACTTAATATTATTGCAAAATACTCCCCCAGTCTAACACTTAAAAATGGTTTAGGACACTGAAATGATATTCGATATATCTCTATTTTACGTGACATTGACAAAATCATCAGTACTTTTTAACCGACTTCCAAAAAAGATGACGAAATCATCAGTACTTTTTGACCGACTTCCAAAAAAGAAGGAGGTTCTCAATTCGACTGTATTTTTTAATGTAGATATGTTAGCTCAGAACTTTTGACTGGGTGGACCGATTTCGATCAATTTTATTTTGATTGAAAGGTGTTGCGTGTCATGTGGTCCCATTTAAATTTATTTGAGATCTAACAAGTACTTTTAGAGTTATATCTAATAATGCGTATTCACTTGACTACTTTTTCGTCGAAGTACCTACGTTGTATTTTATACCGCATAACTTTTTACTCGGTGACCTCGGTGTATTTACCGATTTTGATAGTTCTTACTTTAATTGAAAGCTAATAGGTACTTGTCATGTAATCTTGTTTAAATTAAATCGAGATCTCATTACAAGTTTTTGAGTAATCTTTAATAGCGCGTATTTACTTGACTATTTTTTTCGTCTTATTACGTTGTATTACTTGTCGATGTAATTGAAGTCGTTTTTTTTTTAGTTTGCGAGCAAACACAATTATTTGTTATTAAGAAGTTGTAATTGATACTTACCTAGGTACCTGTTAGATGCTATATTTTAAAACAAATCAAAGCGTTATTGTATAAAAAACATTTGTTATCTACGACTATCTTTCACGACATCAACATGTCAAAATATTGTATCTGTTAAATATTGCCGGCGTAGCCAAATATGGCCCCACAAGACTGCAAAAAACTGCTACCTACTTAAGGAAATCGTAATATTTTTTTCATGCCATTAAATTATTTCAGCAACGTTTGTTTAAAAAATAACGTAATTTGAGAAAAAAATACTTCCAATTTTTTTAGGATTATTAGAATCTTAGAAAGGAGTTTGGTTTATTTCATAAGGTGGTATATTATTTTCAATTACAGAACAATCACTGTTAGTTATTTCACATTCAAAAGCGCTAAAGTAACAATTACACTTCTACAGAAGTTTAATTCTTCACTCGATTGCAAAGATTTATTACACCATTAATTACTTACAAACAGACGTTACCGCGGGACAATTTAAATTTAACGATCACAATTTGCTAATAACCGACGCTCATTCATTATTGCTACCTAATTTCGCTCTGTCATTCACCTTTGTTTCATTTTATGAAAGATCATCTCCGTTCGAAATGAGTTTTTTAACTAATCACCTTCATTTTGAAGTATCTAAAACAAACATCCCCGTTTCGTGTAACCGTCGACTCACCGTCGCGATTGCTTTCAATTTTTTAAATTAAGAACGTCCGCCGGCGCCCGGTCTACTCTCTCGCTAATGAAGATTTCGTATATTGCCGTCCTTTTTTGTCAGCCATATCTGTTTGTTTTGAACTCGCCATCAATTATTATCCAGTTTTAAATTAGTTGTGTTTGGGCACCGGTCTATCGGCGCCTCGTTCGCGCGCGGCGCAACTCCTATTCGCGTCTCTGTCTCTCGTTTGTCGCTTGAGTTTGTTTTGTGCGTGACGCGCCACGCCCATGTTTCTTTGCGGCACGGGCGGCCGCTTTGACCGGTAGCGGGCGACTCGTTATCTTCAGTTTTTTCGTCTGTCTGTGTGTGTCCAGCCTAATATTTAAGTAGGGCGCAACGAAAAAAGTCGATTTGCGTGCAGTGGGAGGCGCACAAGTGTCCGTTGTTTCGTTTATTACTACTGCCGTATCTTAATTACCGTATGTTTCTAAAGGTAAAAATTGTTAAAAAAATATATCAGCTCTACGAAAATAACTGAATACTTTATTACTAACCCTTCGAGAAACGTAAAATATTAATACGGCCCTCTTAGACCCAGATTATCCAATAAATCATGCGAGGCAGTCAGAAATGAAAGCTTACGCTATTCTTGGAATTTGATCATTTCTATTTTCTTTTGAATTATCGTCGCTAATGAGCCCTAGTTCGTAATTCTAGTGATTCTTGTCGTAGTTTCGTGCAGTTAGTCGATTTAAGCTTGATGTTCGAGCACGCAAGCCCAAGTCCACAGTCCTAATATATTATTGAAAATATAAGCCTTATCTACAAAGCTTACAAACTACAGTTGCTTTATCGAAATAATCTTCTACGAGCTTTGCGAACTGGGCTTGAAATGAATGGTAATAATATTGTATACCTACCTAAGGCAATTACGTACCGGTACCGGGACATTTACACATCCAAAAATGTTATTTAATTTCTTATTTCACACACAATATTGGTACCTATACATAGTACCTATTTAGGTACCTGTAAATATTTCGCGGCATATAATAAAATAAAAAAAAACTAATACTTAATTTTCTTTTCAATCAACTCTAACTTTTATTATTTATGCCCCAAAAATCGTTGTTATTTTTTGGGTTCAATACCTCTTTACTCTTCAAAGTTCTCTACTAGTTAAGTACTCAATCAGTTGTATTATATTTTCTTTAAAAAATAAAATGCATCCGTATGTAAAGACCACACGCATGTGTGCTCTATACAGCTCTATGTACCTACCTATATAAAATTAACAAACTTTCTTTTAAAGTAAGTAGGTATATCCGAAACAAAGTTTTTATTTAATCAACATTGATAAAAGACACTTGTGCGTATTCTATTAGAGGGCCGATTCAATTATACGGAGACTGAATAATAATGATTCGCTTAATCGAATTTACCAAGCAAACATTCAGAACTGTAAAATTAGTAATACATCGCGTCTATTGTTCATTATTGTACAAGGGATAGTAAGGGGAACGGGTAATCTAATGAATACAAAGTTGTTTTTTCAGATGAGATTCTAATTAAATTTCACAATTCATTGCCGTTTTCAATTTTATATTAATGAGTACGGTAATGAAAAGGCTTCGGTGTATCGTTATTTATCGTAAAGCGTGCCTTTGATGCAATTACGGTTTGATTTTTCGATTATTAAATTGCGATTGCGAACCAAGTGTCTAAGATATTAAATTGTTACGTAAAAGATTTTTTTTTATTATTAAATATTATCCGATAGGTTAGGTTACTTTTTTAATTTATTAATCACGCAACAATATTTTACATTACATTACATAAACTTATAATAATTATTCTGTTTATGATATACACTTAAAAAGCTAAGACTATTAGTTTACCGCTTAAAAAATAAGGAAAATAATTAAGTAAAGCGAGTTTTCGTAGCTGAAATAATTTGATGAGCAGCAAACAAAGGCGGTTAATGCTGCTAATGTTTTATAGTTAAAAGAGGGTGATTTGTCACGCCCCGAGCAGATTGCACATTTTATAACGTTCGATTTGACACAGGAACTGGTTTAAGTGTATCTTTTTTATTTAAATAGAAATTTTAAATTTATACAGAAATTAATATTCTATCGATTTCATCTATACATCTATACATCTATACATATAAATAAAATTGGAGTGTCTGTTTTTAATATTAAAATAACCACTTTTTACTAAATGCATATGGATCTATACACGAAACATATACCAAAATAACATTTTTTACAATTTTTGTCTGTCTGTCTGTCTGTCTGTCTGTCTGTTTGTTCCAGGTAATTTCTGAAACGGCTGGACCTATTTAGACGGGACTTTCACTGTCAGATAGCTGATGTATTTGCGCGTAACTTAGGCTACTTTGATATTAGAAATTTATTTATTTTAATTCATAATTATTACGAAACGTCTCGAAAAAATTTACGTTCCGTCACAACTTTAGGTTACGTCCGTACACTCCGTCTAATCGTTTATTGTCTTTTTGACAGTTCCAGACATTTCGAAATTAGTGATTGCCTCACAGGTTATTAATTCAATTTTAAATAATAATCGATTTTATTTAAAAAGAACTTTCAATCGATTTAATGAAATATTTTTAGTTAAAAATATTAGTTATTCGTTTATCAATTAGTTTGTTAAATAAATTAGTAGTTAGGTATGTGATTTTCCAAGTATATTAATTTGCTCATAGCTCTTGATTTAAACTTGATTTAGACTTTATTAACCATGCATTTGAAAGTTTAATTTCGATAACGCGTGCAAAGTTACATTTTAGGGCAGCCGTCAAAAAATAAATAAATGAATGAACAGAGTTATTGCTGTTTACTCTTGGCTTAAAATCAACTTCAAGATTTCGACTTAATTCCTTGCAAATAATCAATGTTGGAGTCATAGATACTATATATTTTTATTTCCTTTTTTTATTAAATTTATAGAAACAATAATTAGAGGACGTATAATTATTTTTATCATAACTATGGTCAATTTATCGTATTGCAAGAACTGTTACATAGTCTGTGGTTGTTTGTTATGCATTTCAATCAATCAATCAAATCGTCAATAAAGTATGACATTACTGGAGAATTTTTTAGTACGTTATTCCGAAAAAAAAAAACTGTAATATATAGGCGTGAGCTGTCACAAAGATAATAAACGATTGGACGGAGGATGTCTTTTTTACATACTAAAGTGTTGTAACTAATTAATTGCTTAATTTCACCAGCTTCATTCGATTTAAATAGTAATTAAATATTGTGTTAGTGATCTCTACTGAAAAGAAAGATCAATCAATCAATTCGTTGAGTGATTGATTGACTGATCTGTACAGGTTGTATGGCGCTTAAAGGCGTAAATAAAATTTTGAATTGGTGGTACGTGACTTAACGTCCACGCGCGTACGTAACGCATACGCAGCGGAAGGATGTTAGATGAAAGACGACTAGGCAAAAGTGGTAGAAAAAACTTGAAAATAATAAAGGAAGATTATAACAGAGACGTCAATATTGATACTATAATTAAAAATGAAATAATTATATTTACAAATGACGATAGCTCAACTGACGATTTTGGCTCATCATCCTATGAAAATGATTGAATGAGGATTCAATCACTTTTGCTTTTTCTTCATTTTTATCGTGGTTTATTAGGTTTTTTTGCATGCCTGACGTTTCGGATACTTTACAGCAACCATGGTCACGGGAGGACCATGTCCTCATGTCTAAAACCTCATAAACCATGATATAATTCGTTCATTTTAATTATTGAAATTCGCGTAAACATTAGAAAACAATATTAGTAAACAATATTAGTAAACAATATAGTAGTATACTTAAGTTTAAGTTGAATTTTCTAATCAAAATTTTAATCCAATGCACTTTACATTACATAATCAAATCCATCAAATACTCAAACAAACTTGAATCGATTTATCGTAAGTATCGAGTACCAAGTCGCATACGACTAACCGTAACCATAGTTATAATTATAAAAAGTAACCATAGTTACTTCACTATTTACATCGCGATGACAAATGTCAAAAAATGCTTATTAAATTGTGATGACTATAGTTATGCCTAAATAAAGCAGGAGGCCAAAATCCCAAGATTGCGACGTGAAAAGGAATCTCAACAGGATACCTATGGAAAGTCGTCTTACAAATATATACTATGTAGATTACGGATGCCCATGTCTAGGTCGAATGAGAGTAGTTCTGGGAGGAATGAAAATTACTTCATAAAATACATGAAAAGAAATTACTTCATCGTTAGCATTTTGTACACCAAATACCGCCAAGTCTGAACGTTTATAGACATATTTACAAATGTACTTTATTGACTTAATACTGTTACAGAGTTCAACGTTGATAATTATGTGCTTTAAAAGTGCGCGACGTTACAGTATCGGTGAAAATGGAACAATCCAGCGATTGTCGACATCTATAGCGTTAGTTCGTGATCGGATTGTCGTTGTTAAGGCATCTACTGACAGCGGCCGATACGTTCTAGCCCGGGACAACGAAATGAAACTTCGTAACATGAACAAGAGTTTTTTTATGAATTTTAGTCTTTGTCAGTTGCAACTCCGTGGTTGGGGTAGGCAGTGGCAGCCTCCCAAACATCGAGAAAAAAATATTTTTTAGTCATTTCTTTCCATCTTAAAATTTGTCGGATTATAGTTTACCTACCTAATATTTTGAAGGAAAAATAACGTCAGTCCACGTCCAGTCACATCACCATAAACCACCATGTTACAGTCAGCTAACATTATTTTTCCTTCAAGATATTAGGTAAACTATAATCCGACAAATTTTAAGGTGGGAGGGAATGACTGAAAAATTTTTTTCTCCATGTTTGGAAGGCTGCCACTACCCACCCCACCCGTGGACTCACAACTGACAAAGACGAATATTCATAAAAACAAAATCCCTTATTCATGTTAAGAAGTTTCGATTGGGAGGAAATGATTGACCGATTTTTTACCTGGCTCCCGGACCATTCCATCCTTCAAAACGGATAGTGGTATCGGATCGCAATGTTCTTTATACTGACTGCGATACGGGCGACGATCCGTTCTGCGATACATAAAACTATCTATTCCAGTTAAAGATTGTATTCGAAACGGTCGCGCACACCCAACTTCAACATATAAAAAGAGTCGAGGAAATTAATATGTGTACAGATGACGGAAGTTCTGATGAAGAAAGAAAAGAAGAAGAAGTAATTTTACTAGCTTTATTGTTGAATCGAAAAAGAAAAATTTGGGTCCATAAAATTAATAAAAAAAGAAATGTATTTGGCGAACGCACGGCGTCAACCAATGTTTTTGTAAAACTATCCGCGATTTTTTTAACGTAACGCACCGCCGATCATGCGTTCTCTGCCTCTGAAGACAGATTGCAACTGATCGGCGTGCGATCACTAGAACGCGTGCGATAGATCGCAGGCAGCGAGAAGGGCAGAAGGCGTACTTGAGCGGCCATAGGTTACAGAGAACGCATGCGTTCAGATCATAGAGCAAAAACAAAGGTTCAGATCGCATCCTTAGATCGTATTGTCGGAACGGATCGGGCGCTGTCAGTAGAGGCCTTTATACCACCATGTTCAGGTAAACAACGTCTGTAAAATGGTTAACCATCCTCACCTGTAACAGTATTTGTGGTAAAAGTTTTAGGAAATCTTTTACATAATAACTGAAATAAAAATGCAAAAACGAATAAAAAACTAAATAACTTTTTTGTTAAATTCCACGCGGACGAAGTCGCGGGAACAGCTAGTAAACAATAAGAATCAAATTAAAAGTAAACATTAACAACAAAAGTTGTAGGTTCGTAGAACTAATTCTAACTCGGGTTTTGTTTAACTAGTTCTTTTGTCCGGTTTTCTATGTAGTCTTAAGTCGAACATGAACTAAAAACAATAATTTATACAATTCAACTGACTCTGGACTTGCAAGTCGTATAACTGTCAATTTATACAGTTTAAATAAAACTAAACATACAGAAGGCTCAAAAACCTGCCTTAAATTGCTTTGAATCGTAAACACTAAAAGAAGCAAATACTTTTTATTTTTATAACATATCAATAAAGATTAACACAGAAACTCACAAAAGAGCCGCGAAACCGAACGCTATTGTGAAGCAAAAAGGGAAAATATTGGTAAACGGCATAGATAAAGGATACTATGGATCAGCTACGCAATTATTATTACCGTGTGTGAATGAAACCACAACATACGAAAACTGTAAGGGGTGAAAAGGACACAAACAACATTTTTTGTCTTTGTCAGAGTTTCTGTTGGTCACAACTGAACTTGCGACCAACAAATCAGTTGAGACCGATATTTACTTCGTGAATTTATGTGATTTAAGTGATTTACAGTAATTTAAGTTGTGAAACTAAGACGTAGTTGAGTGTTATATAAGAGTTATCATGGTTATATGTTATATAATCGGCTGTAAAAGCCGTACGGAGACGAAATCACAAGACATAACCTTTCATACGTAAGTACAATTTTTTTGATAAAAATATGACTTGTTAGGCAAAAATATTAACAGAATGAGAGTCCTAGTATATTAACAAGTTATTATAAACAGAAATAATTTATGAAAACGGTATTTATCATCATAATAATAAATATATATTAACCGACAAAATTAAGTGGTAAGGTTAATTTGTCATCCTCGAAACAAACGTTAGGCTGGTCCGCCATTTTTAAGTACTTTATAATTTGCTCAGGTTATAGATTTTTTAGGGATACCAGCCGAGGTAACTGATAAATTACCCTAAAAGTGCGGTATTTTTTATTCAATCTTAAATTTCATATTACTTAATGAAACTGATGTTACAGATTTCCAAAGGACTCTGCAATTCGCCAATTATGGATTCGTGCCACTGGGCGACCAAACTGGCAACCAACCAAATATACTCGGATATGCTCTAGACATTTTGAACAAAGTTGTTTTAGAAAAACTGCTCGAAATGTGACATATTTAAAACCATTCTCGATCCCTACACTTCATATCGTCGAACAGGTTAGTTACTTTTATTAGGCTAAAATTTACATCCTGGACCGTCGATATAGATGTTCATATTTTTTCTGTATATAGTAATAGTACTCATATATAGAAAGCTTTTTGTGAATTCTCAGGCTTAGGAAAATTATAATAATAATAATTTTTTTTTTTTTTTACTTAAATATATTTTTATTTTTACTTATTTACTGTCACATTATAATTTTTGAAGTTAGATAGGTTAGAGTAATTTTTTTTTAACGAAATTATGCCGATAACCTGTCTAATTTTGAAAAAAAAATACCCTAACCTATCTAAGGTTAGGGTATTTTATTTTGTAACGAAATTATGCCGATAAACAGTCTAATTATGAAGTTAGATAGGTTATTTATTTATTTTTTTGTAAAGAAATTATGCCGATAAACGGTCGACGGTCCAGGATCTAAATTTTAACCATGTCTACTGAAATGTGTTAATATTACTTTATCTTTTATAGAAAATTGTACTGATTAAATAAATACATATATACAAAATTAATTGTATGTTGTCCATCTACTGTTTACTTCATCCTGGTTCATTAATAATATAAATTTTTTAAATTTAATACAGGTACCGATGGAAATCTTGTCCACATCTATCGAACTGCCGGTAGACATCCCATCTACATCTCACCACATACCAATGCAAATTGATTCCATACCTACACAGGTAATCTCTATATATATAAAAATGAATCGCTGAATTTGTTGCTAAGCGCAAATCTCGAGATCAGCTAAACTGATTTCACTAATTCTTTTTTATAATATTCCTTGAAGTGCAAGGATGGATCTTACGGAGAGAAAAATTTAAAAACTTACTTTTACTTTTCGTTTAATTTTGGTATGTTAAATTGTTTTCAAAGTAGATTCGTTTTTGTAAATTGTATTCTTTAGGGTAGAAATAAATTTGTTTTAAAAAAAATAACTTCTGTTCTTATTTGTAAGAATATATAAAGTATATTAATAAAAACTTAAATTTGGAGTAACTTGTTTCATTTTTTTTTTCATGAAATCATGCTAAATATGTTCCGTTCAACTCCCAGGTTCGATTAAGAGTTAAAAAACAGAACATTTTTTCAGACCACATCTTACAAGATATTACTGTCGTATTTCATGCAACTATCAAAACTCAAAAGCAGAATAAAATAAATTCATTAAAAAATCGAAAAAACAAAATACAACATAGACTGAAAAACACATTACCCTCCTTTGCATTGCGCAGTCGGGTAAAAATCAGTGCCCGGTGAAATTTAAAATAAAATAAAATACGGGGAAATTTTGGTAGGGCTGGCAACCCTGACATCTTATATACTTTTATGTTTGTCCCTTTCGGGTGTGGCACGCTTGTCACATCTATAGTATCCTTTATCTATGGTAAACGGCAATAAAAGATGCAATATATCCGAGTAGTGGCGCGGAAAATGACAGAATAACAGAGTTGCCACCGCAAAAAATACGATTGTTCGCGCGCGTTCGTCTATGCAAGGGGTTGCAAGTGTATTTTTATGTCAACTCCATTAACAATGATTGTAAACTTACATTTAACTCTGTAAAATAAATACAGCTTTAGAAACGTTAAAAAAACTGTTTATTTAGAATATATAGTTATAGAAGTTAAGATTTTAAATGATACTGTCAACAATTATGTAACTACATATAATTTGTATAAGTAGTTAATTTACAAACAGAATATGTCTTCATTAAACATCGAACACATTTCTGAATAATTAGTTTAAAATTTTCTATAGGTACACGTAGGTTATTTTTCCCTTTTTAAATTCTAATACAGGCTACAGCATACCTACTGTTTGATTAATGTAACACAAAGTGACAATTTTTAACAGACAAACTATAAAATACATAAGCAGGTGTCCGTAAAGCAATAAACGGAAAATGTTTGAATTAGTCGCTATAAATTAACGTAAACATTTATATTTTTTCCATTTCATTCGCTGCTGTTCATCGGGTCGCATGATCGAGTTCGCTTCAAACACGTGTCGACACGGATAGGTCAGTGTCGCTTGTACTAATTTACGCAAGTGTAGACAGCTTTTAGGTTTACTGGTATTAGTGTGATGTTTTTTTTTTGACAAATTACAAAAATGAACCTTAAGACATTCTTAATTACAAAACTTTTTTTTAAAAGTCACTTTAAAGAAATTTCAAAGTAAACAATCGAAGATAATATATTAAAGTAAGTAGGTACCTACAATGCCATTTAATTTTCCGTAGTATCAAGGTAACATAAGAAAATACCTCTAAAATAATAAATGATACTACCGAAAAAACTAGGTATTAGACTGTTTTAAAAATTACTGTTTTAAAAAAATACACTAGCTTCTGCCCGCGACTTCGTCCGCGTGGAATAGGAAAACTCTGTCATACATAATTTTTGCGAAGCTAACTGTTTATGAAGCGCACGCAGCGGAAGCTCTCAAAAGGAAAAAAACCGATTTTGAATCATTTTTCATTGGTAGGTACTCCGCTCCTATTGGTCTTAGCGTGATGATATATAGAATATAGCCTTCCTCGATAAATGGCTATCTAACTCTGAAATAATTTTTCGAATCGGACCAGTAATTTCTGAGATTAGCGCGTTCAAACAAACAAACAAACAAACAAACTCTTCAGCTTTATAATATTAGTATAGATTTCATTTTATTTTATGTAAGGTTGTTTATTAGTTACTAGTTACAATGTAGTTTTAAAACACATACCTATTAAAAAAAAAACTTCTTAAAATTAAATGAATAGTGCAAGTCCTTATTAGATAAAATAATGCCACCTGTTCACAATCAATTTAATCATGTTAAACCTACTAATTACATTACATACTTTGTATTTTAACACAATTACATACGTAAAGAGAAAATTAATTATTTCTCTCTCAACTTTATTTTCCATTCACTCTAAATTGAATGCATTAGGACACAATCTCGCTGGCGAATCTCGAGACTACATTTAACCCAAACGGTGCATTTTTGGCACATCTCCAAACGGCCATCTTAAATTAATTGCTTATTTTATGTACAAAGTCCTTTTGCGTACACTTTGTAAGTAGATGTGTATTGAAACGTTTAGTGCTGTATATTTTAACTTAATTAAAATTCCTGTAGTTGAATATTTAAGATGTTAAAATTAATTATTTCACTTGATTTTGCTACTTGAAACATATAATTTGCACGTTGAAAATAATAAAGTAGGTACGCAGATCTTGTACTGATTAGCTCTACTTACCTATAGCGATAAGATGTAATGTTTTTTCCTTTATTTTACAAGTATTTTTAGCTTTTATCGTATCGTTTCATGGTATTTGGTGCTGTGATTTAATATTTACCGAGGCGAAGTGTTTATTAATTACTTTAATATTTAAATGAGCGTTCATTGCGTGAACTATTAAAGTTCATATTCATTAACTATTTATAAAAAAATCTCTCTAAAGAAAGTACAGAGAGACTACCTATAATAAAAAACTAATTAATTATTATATGAAATCTACTTTTTGTATTTTAAAACCGAATACATTATCTGTGTAGATATAAAGATAGTTGGCAGGGCTTTAGCATCAAAATGACATCGCGTTTATAATCTTTGACAATTAACTAGCTGTCACTCGCACCAGCGCGTTGACAAATGAGAGCGGGAAAGACACATTTTTCAAAGCGCTAGGTCTGCATCGTTACTTCATTGGACTGAAATTTCTTTCATCTGGTGATAATTTAGGTTACAACATTTTCTTTTTATATATAAAATAAAATTACGATATATGAACACACACAACCACATTGTCTAAATTGTCTTCCAATAAAAAAAAATAAAAATTGGACTCCATTGATCATCGTCAATGATGATTTTTTTTTAATTTCGATATTTGAAAAGCTCTACATGACTACCAATAAGTATATCGTACAATGCTTTGATTTTGTTTAAATTATAGATCTAAAAACCGTAACGTATGGTAAAGGATAGCGTCACAAATGCGATAAAAAATAATAAATTCTCATGTTGCGTTCAATTTTCAAATACCAACCTGGTGAGCTTCAGCTTGAAATGCGCCCTGCCGGGTTTCAAATCGATTAAACTGAATCGGTATTATAATCTAGCAATCGTACAATACATTACATTTATATGTAAAAACGACTTGTAATGTAGGTATTTGTACCTAGATCAGTGCGAACAAAACTATTTGATTAAGTAGATTATTTATATACACATTTCATTTACCTTATTAATAATTTAAGTATTAAATATAAAGAGAGAGAAGAATAACGAAAATTATAAAATAATTTCCATGAAAAAATATAGGGAACAGTTAGCTTGTACCTACTTATTATAAAGAATTTTAAAACTAGCAACATTGTTATATAAATCTTGTGAAAAAACAGGTTTACAAAAAATCACATCAAAAACAAAGACACGAGCTTGTTTTTTTTTTTTTTTTTTTTTTTTTTTTTTTTTTTTCTTTATTTGGGTAAACAAACAGTATTACAATAGGTATAATATAACAATTAGTATATGAACAAAAAGTACTTAGTGTAACACCAACACCGTTTACCACGTAGTACAATTGTTACAACAGACACAGTAATATTGTAACAATATAACAACGAGCGACAAAAAACTGAATCGATATGTACTCACCGATAAACGAGTTCTCGGAACAGACTATAAACAGAAGCACGCGCAGTTAATAGCTCAGGTGGACAATAAGTACGTTTTTATCTGTCGCATCGCAAGGTGGACACTTGGAAGCAAAAAAGGCGTAACAATTGTACCGACAGACGGATAACTTTGATACCAATTCATCGTTATACTATAATGCCTGTCGATGTTCTTTTTATTACAAAATAAGTACCTACTTATAGATACCTACTTATTTAATGTATGAATGCATACGAGGAGTGAAAGTTTTCTTTTTGATGACAATCACATAGGGATCTACCTCCTATTTAGAAAAACTTTTCTGATGTCAGTCAGTCAGTTCAGCCTATTGCAGTCCACTGCTGGACATAGGCCTCCCCAAGTTCGCGCCAGACTTCCCGGTTTTCCGCAATCCTCATCCAGCCTACACCGGCAATCTTACGTAGATCGTCGGTCCAGCGGGCCGGAGGACGTCCTACACTGCGTTTGCCAATTTATACGCGGTCTCCACTCCAGGACACGTCTGCTCCAACGGCTCCTGCAACACAGGTTTCTGATGATATAAAGCCAATTCATTGAGAAAAGTCAGGCTGTTGTACCTCATATTATGATTGCAACAGTTATCGCAAACGCCTACCAATCAAAAAAGTAGCACATATTATCGTCTTCTACAAACTGTTTGTACAAAATATTATGTCTTTTTCGAATTGCGTTTGTTTTATCTTTAACATTTTGATAGAATAGCTATTGTTATTGAGATATCTTGTTTAATTGAGTAGAACTGGAATTCTCAGCTAGTTTATTTGCAGTTTCATTAACAGTTTCATGTTACAATATTAATACGTGTGTGATCACAATTAGACAAATTGCGATCTTGTCTGCTAGTTTGAGTAATAGTTGTGTTAACATGAAACAAGTAAGCAACAATGTTATGTAGTCATTGACTCATTGTTTACGATTATGTACAGATAACGAGCAAATTACAAGTGTCATGTAATGTCAGTATCCCGAGTGCAAGGTTGCAGTTGCAACGTTTAAACCTGTCAAAGAGATATGTACCTATCTACTAAATACATGTATTTATTTGTATCTAAGAATCTACATTAAAAAAGCTACGCTATTCAATATTTATAACATATCCACTATTTTTATTTAAACAAAAAGTCAACAAATAGATGTACCAGGGGAGCATGAATTCGTTGCAAGTGCTAAATTGAATCAGTTGAGTGTCTTTCAAACTAGTCCCCTACGTGACAGTTATGACACTGGGCGTGCCTGGCGCCCTCTTCATTTGTCGAGCCATTTGTTCGCTGGAATGCGGTGTCATCAGTGGCGAACGGAGCGTGAAATGGAAAACGCCCCACTGGTGACAACCCCCTTCTCCCAACCCCCTCGATTGCTAACGAAAATTGTTCAAGTTTAGACGTGAATTCTGTATATGATATGTTTAAATGGGCAAGTCGATTTAGGTACTGGTAATAAGATCTTTTAAAGGGAATTAACTTTGTGGAGTACCTACTTTAATACGAACCTGAAACCTATCTATATTAAAAACTATTCATTATAATCAATTTTTTAAAACATAGTCATAATAAATAAGTATCCATACTTAAACACACAATAACCGCTCTGGTGTAGTGGTGCGAGTAGTCGCCTAAAACACCGACAGTTTGCGGGTTCGAATCCCATTCGGGATAGATATTGGTATTTGTATAAATATTCCTTTCCGGTTTGGATGTCTGTCCCTGTGGGTCACCCCACCGTGCCTCGGAAAGCACGTTAAGCCGTCGGTCCCAGTTATTATCATAACTACTTGATAGCTATCGTTACTCATAATTATGGAACATATCCGCCAACCCGCAGTGGAACAGCGTGTTAAATTAAACTCAAATCATTCTCCTAAGTGGAGAAACCCATGCCCATCAGTGGGATGATACAGGCTGAATCCATGCACTTATATTAATCAAATCATAATTTTGATGTTCGTTACAAAGAATAATTTTTACCAGCTTATTCGCTCTACAAGTAATAAATTAATCCCCTACCCTAAGCAATTAATTAAGTTGACAATCTTACTCTCTTTTACTTAATTAACAAAAACATGAACTAAAAGTCAAGCTTATATTCTGTATAAACTGAGGCTACCAATATAGTCCATTGAAAAGTTACATTTGGGGTTGCGTTTGTCAGAGGACGCAATTTTATTTTTTAGATATGAAGGGCGGGCTAGTCTAATGTTAAATCCAAGTTTGTGGGTTTGTAGTCCTTGTGCAACGGCCGCCATCTTGAAAAAAGAGGTTCAAATGGTTTTTATGGTTTATCTGCCAAACTATAAGTCTCACAAAAAAAATTATTGAACATTTTTTGTTGCAAATAAAATTATCTACAACTTATGTTCAGTAATTTTTAGTTGTAGAATCATAAATAAAAAAGTTATAAGTGAAAAACCATAACAATTTAAGAGAAAAAAATATATTTGTCGATAAAACTTTTTTTCTAATCATTTTACAAAAAAATAATATCAGACCATTTTTATAGGAACATTTTTAAATTTATTTATTATTTAAGGTTTTACAACGCTGCGAAACGAATACTATTCTTTAGTATTTGTAACTATACATGAATACTCGTATATTTTGCCATAATTTTTAATCACCTTGTTATTTTTTTATGATGATCTTTTTAATTATTGATAGTAAAATATTGTTAATATATAAATAATTCTTGATTTAACACTCTACCTACGAGGTAGAGTCTGGAGGCGCGTTTTTTTTACACGCGTGATTTTCTAAATCACAACTACTCTGTCCTCGGTCTTTTGGATGGACCAAGCTGCGGCTCAGCGGCTGGTTGGCTTACTATATTAAATACTTGAGGGGGAACCGGAGAAGGAAGTTAGCAAGAAGTGTGAAGTGGTTTTATGTACGGAGACCTTATTGCGTATAACTTGCTGTTTCTCCATGCTTTTTCAGGATGTGACACAATTTCAGGTGCTTACAATATGGGTAAACTCAAATTTCTGAAAACCCTGGAGAAACATCTAGAGTTAGCCAGTGGAATGGCGTTGTTCCTCAACAAGAGAGTGGACCTTGCACTGATCACTATCATTGGTGAACGTTTTTTTATCATTATTTATGGGGAGACTTGAAGCAAAATAATGGAGCTCTCGAAACTAATTGAAGAAAATGATTTACACACATTTTAAAATTTACGCCACTTTCTTCTTCGGTTCTCCCTCACGTATTTAATATAGAAAGCCAACCAGCCCCTCGCCGCAAGATCGAGGACAGTAGTTGTGATTTAGAAAATCACCGTGGATTATGCCTACTGCGGATACCACGTAAAAAACGCGCCTCCAGACTCCACCTCGTAGGTAAAGTGTCAAATCAAGAATTATTTATATATTAACAATATTTTACTATCAATAATTAAAAAGATCATCATAAAAAAAATAACAAGGTGATTAAAAATTAGGGCAAATCATGAATATTTATATTTATATTCACGTATTGTTATGAATGCTAAAGAATAGTAGTCGTTTCGCAGCGCTGTAAAACCTTAAATAATAAATAAATTTAAAAATGTTTATAATAAAAATTGTTCCTTAAAACACCGTCTATAATAATGGTCTGATATTATTTTTATATAAAATGATTTAAAATAAAGTTTTATCAACAAACAGATTTTTTTCTCTCAAATTTTTATGGATTTTCACTTATAACTTTTTTATTTATGATTCTACGACTAAAAGTTACTGAACATAAGTTGTAGATAATTTTATTTGCAACAAAAAATGTTCAACAATTTTTTTTGTGAGACTTATAGTTTGGCAGATAAACCATAAAAACCATTTGAACCCCTTTTTCCAAGATGGTGGCCGTTGCACAAGGACTACAAACCCACAAACTTGGATTTAACATTAGACTAACCCCTCCTTCATATCTAAAAAATAAAATTGCGTCCTCTGACAAACGCAAGGTAAGCTCAAAAAAATGTAACATTTCAATGGACTAATACCTATATACAAGTACTGTCACTCCTTTAAATAGTCACCCTAATCTGAGTTGCTGTTTAGTAAGTTAACGTTAAACATCAAGCCGAATAAATGGTCTATAATTATTAATTAAAAGCCTTAAACATTAACAGAGATATCGATATAGATTATAGTACTTATATTTCTTAAGAAATTAATAAAATATAATTTATTAACATTTAATATATTCTGGATAAAAATATATCACGATAATAGTCTGACAGCTTAACGAAAATGTTAACAAATTAAATTAAATTTGATATTTTTTTTTGCATCAATGATTTTGCACATCAATGTTTAATTCCGATATTTCAATTTAATTATTTATCGAGTGATTTACAACCGATTCGTGTGAATGCTGACAAATCGCCGCTCCGGGATAGCGGGTAATCTGTGAGCTCAGTCCCCACACTACAGTGTAGTCGGAGACGCAATAAATCGCGTCACGGGAATAAATCTGAATCGACGCTGACGTTTTGATTGTTGGCAACACCGCACCGATTGTTTCCCACTGTTTTTCCTAAAACGATAGTTGATGGCGGAAATTATTCGATGTCTTTTACTATGTAGGTATGTAGACAACTATTTCTTTTAGTGTTTATCGAATATTTAGTATCATATTTGAATACATAATATAGCAATGTAATATTTTATTGCCATTTTAAGTGAAAAAAAAATTCTCCTTACAATTTTATAATAGGAAATAATTTTAAAATAATTTTTTCACCTTGTAATGTTTTAATACCGGAACCCTCTTATTTTATAAGACATGAAATACTTAGACCTGCATATTTGTATATATGTTTATATGTATAAGTACTACTTAATAAACATATTGTCGCCGCAACATTATTTCAAACAAAAGTAATTAAAATTCGTAACCTATTTGTTCAGATCCGTGTTTTATGTCCACTTAACATCCTCAAACAAAAAATAATAACAAAAAAAACTACTTTTGCAACATATAACTCAAGAAAATTGAAAAAAAGACAAAATATGACAAGACCACACAACGATGCGTCCAAAGAAGATGTAATCTCGACGGGAGACCACACTTCTACTACACACCTATATATCAATCAACGAAACATTTGCAAATACTTTAAACTGTAATTCTTTAACAAAATTTTGTAGTTTTTGATAAAATAAAAAGAAAAGTAATAAAAGAACTTATGTATGAGTGTTAGCTTGTCTGGAATCTGTGTGTCTTTCTTAAAAAGCTGTATTTACTTTTTTTACGACACCTATATGATTTTGTACTATATAAATATCAAACAAAAATTTTCTTAAAAGACCACTTTTTGAATTATTATTAAAAAAAAAGTGTTTAACAGTCAAATTATTAAAAAAAAAATTGGTAGCAGTTTCGATTTTTATGTACCTACCTATGTATACATGTAGTGCGCATCATACCTTTAAAATGTCTTCTTGTAGTTCTATCTGTTTTTTTCTGTTGCTTTAAGCTTTCCGTTAGGCCGCGTTTCCACCTGCAAGATAACTTCCGCGAGAAATGTCCGACAGTCTGTCTGACAGCAGCTTGCAAGTGTAAACCCCGTAGCAAGTGCTGTCGCGACAGTTTGTTAAGCGCTTCCTGCGAGTACTTGCGAAAGTATGTCTAAACATGTACGCGTCGACTCGCGACAGATCTCGCTGCTTATCGGTCTAGTTTCGTATATCTCGCAGCAAGTATCGCCCGCACGGCTTGATTTTTCTTATGAGAAGAATGAGTCAACGACAAAGTCGTGAATGGTCGCGTGAAGAAACTATACAGTTAATAGCGCTTCTAAATCGTCTGCGGTCATACGAATAAAATTGAAATACTGCTGTCCATCTTCCAGTTGTTTTTCTAGAAATCCATTCTCGAACCCAAATTGATCTATTTTTCTTTTTCAACAACAAAATAGTTAATGCAGCTGCTACACGTATGCGTCTTGACGTCATGATCTCAGAGTATAGAAATAGAATAGAAAATATTGCGATAGTTGTGATAGCGACACACGTAAGCTTTTGTGTGTAAATACCTGCACGATAAGTTGCGACAGTATGAACCGCGAGCTTCTCGCACGACAGTGATTGCAGAAATAAATTGCAGGAACATGTAAACGATACAGCAAGGAACTTCTGCAAGACTTTCACGAGTTTGCTTGCAGGTGGAAACGCGGCCTTACTTTTTAATATCCAACAATTGTCAAATTTGTACTTGAGCTGTCATTTGCAACAATTTAAATCTTTTAACAGCAAAGAATACTATAAACCTTAACAGAAGTAGATAAAGTTTAAAATACTTTTTTACATTCTAAGGTATAAATATTTTTTGGTGTTGTCAATATATCTGTCATGGAGGAGTTTTGTTTTTAAGTGTGACAACACGTGGTATTAGGTCGGGACCACACATATGCGATTGTTATTAGCCGATGAAGTATTTGTTATAGTTTTAAACGTTTACGTAATTGCCTCGTAAACGTATTAAGCGATATTACGGTTTGACGTGCTTTTAAAATATATTTAGATGTGGTAAAATGTATTGTAGAGATTAATTAGTTGCTTTTTATATTATTTTTACATACGGAGGTTATTAAAAAAAATGTTTTTGTTTTTGCAATAAGAATACTTACAAACAATAATATTGCTGACTATATTATAGATACATTATGGTTTTTATGAGTAGGTACTACATTAGGAAAACTGAAAAAATAGAGAAAAACGTATTATTTATCTAACTAGAGCTAGAGCTGTTTTAGTAGTGTCCAATCTGTTACAGATAACATATTTTATTAAATCTATTAAGAAACTAAGTATTAATTTATAAACATAGACAAAGCCGTGTATTTAAAAAAAGAACTACAACAGTTTTTCAAACGTTATACTTAATCACTCCATAGAACCAAAACGACACCATTTAAAGCTCATCTCTCATTCCCGCTATAAATATCCACCCTCACGCTCATATGTCTCTATTCCGACTAATAACAATTTAAGCTATTATGTGACAAACCGACAAAAGGAAGTGTTTTCGGCACATTTCGTGGACTCCCCCGAGAAAAGCCCACATTATTGCCATCCAGTGATTTAGTACCGCTACCAATCTTATTAGATTACCAGATAACACGATTTTGTAAGGGATTCTCGGATTGACGTGTTAAGATTTTTATATTTTACTAGGGAAATTCGTACTGCCATGTTTTTTTGTTGTTAAATTTTCCTTCATACTAAACGTTTCCTGACAATTACTAATTACTAATCTATATAATATATAAAAGAGATTTCCACCCATTGACTCATCACGATATCTCTGGAACCATAAGGCGTAGAGACTTGAAATTTGGTAGGAATATTCCTTTCGCCAAGTAGAGGTCAGCTAAGAACGGATTTTACAAAATTCCACCCACAAGAGGGGGTTGCGGGGGTTAATAACATAAATAGCAAAACAATGTTTGCGGGGTCAGCTAGTTTTAAATAAAAGAATTAGGTACCTATTTAAAGTAAAGTTGTTCGGAAGCTACGCGCGATCCAATATTTCGGCGGTTAATTTTGATTATAATTTCTATACCTTGCGTTTTATTTATTTCATTATAATAAGTAATAAAATGTATTACCTACAATGTTTTGACATAATTAGGTACTTTTTGTCTAAGAACGTGTTAAAGCAAGCATTATAATTTTACACTTTTTTATTTGATTATAATGGAACTTCTTTGAGTTGTTTTTTTAATTACTCGTCCAATTATTTGTACATATTTTTATTAATTAAATTTAGATTTTCAGACCGATAAAATTACTTTTACATCAATAGTATTAGCGAACGTTAAGCTTTCTGATGACTTGCAAAATTTGATCATACCTAATCCTTGTGAACTTTCTTGATACATACAAGTAAAATTCATTAATATTACATCTAAAACCTATGAGGTACAAATATCTATCTACTTAGTAGTTACCTATCTAGATTTTTAAGATTGACTGTTGAGTATTTTTGCAAAAAAATCACGTTAATTGTAAAGTGAAATAATTTTTAGTACCTACTTTGTATGATATACGTAAGTAAATAAAGTGTTTATAAAATATGTGTGCATGTAAAGTAATGATTTAAGTTTAACGAAAAGGTTATATTTTTTCCAATTTTTTTAACTCGTTTCGCTAACAAAAAAATTAATTTTGCCGAAACTTGCCTGAATTTGATAACATTTAACCTTTGAATGTATGTAGATATTTATGAATTTAATACTTTATTAATTTTTATATAGACGGGCAAGGTAATCGAGTCACCATCACTTTTTTACTAAACCAATATCACTAATATTGTAAAGAGGAAAACCTTGTTCTTTATTAACCGACTTCCAAAAAAGGAGGAGGTTCTCAATTCGACTGTATTTTTTTAAAATGTATGTTAGCTCAGAACTTTTGACTGGGTTGACCGATTTCGATCGATTTTGTTTTAATTGAAAGGTGTTGCGTGTCATGTGGCCCCATTTAAATTTAATTGAGATATGACAAGTACTTTTAGAGTTATATCTAATAATGCGTATATATACTTGACTACTTTTTCGTCGACCTACGTTGTATTCTGTGATGTTCAAATCTGCTATAAACTGAAAACATGCTATAGACTAAGTGCTAAATTTTTGTAGCATGCTATTTTATATGCTATCTTTATAGCACATTGTTAACCATAAATGTAAACACAATCGATCCTTTAATCAACCGAATTGCGCAATCGATTAGTTTTATTTAGGATTTATTGATTTTTGTTTATATAAGATATTAAACGATATAAGATATTATTAGATTTACAAATATAGTTAATTTTGTTATTAATAAACGAGATTTCGACATTAATAAAAAAAATAAACTACAAAAATTAAATTTTCTCAGTTGAAAGACACGATCTACTTGAATATCAGTTATCTATTAACGACTACTTACTTAGTATTACTAATTAGTTTATTAGTGTTATAGTATTCAGTTTGTTTTATTTAGTTTTAATTGTTTTATCTAGTGTTAGTATTAATTTTGTTTTATTTAGTGTTAGTATTAAGTGTGATTTGATTTTGCAGCGACAACGACAGTGATTAAATAATAATTAATAATAAGTGTAAATATGTGTTAAATAATAATAAGTGGTAATGTGTATAAAAAGTATTAAGTGTAAATATTATTGTGTTGCTTGTGATAAAAATCTGCCACTATCGAAAGGTGAGGTATTGAAATTGAATTTTGAATTTATAAGTTATTTTAGTAGCATCTTAAAGTGTTATGATGTTTATTTTATTGGTCACTGTATTAGGGAAATTTTATTCGTACATTGATTTATAATAAAAATAAAAATTGGTAATAAGAGTTTTTTTTCGTGAGTGACGTAAAAGTTCGAAAACGCTAAAAAGTAATGTTATCCCGCTCTAGCCTCGCTGCAGCGCGCTGTGTACGTTTAGCGTTTGAGACGTTATAAATTTAGCATGAAGTCATAGTCGGTATAGCAAATGCTATATGCTATAAACATTTAGCATGCTATACTTTTATGCTATACGCTATATTAACCACCACTAGTTGTATTATACCGCATAACTTTTTACTCAGTATACCGATTTTGATGATTCTTACTTTAATCGAAAGCTAATACTTGTCATGTAGTCATGTTTAAATTAGATCGAGATCTGGTTACAACTTTTTTAATCATCTTTGATAACGCGAATTTACTTGACTGTTTTTTGGTCTTATTACGTTGTATTACTTGTCGATGTAATTGAAGTCGGTTTTTTTCGTTTGCGAGCAAACACAATTATTCGTTCGTAATGGATAAATAAAAAAATACTACTGGACTGATAACTTGATAACTTCGTTATCACTGAGTAACATAGGCTATATTAAACGGGAGAAAACAGAACAATCAAAGATCGTGCAATCCACGCAAGCGAAGCTGAGGGCAGATAACTAGTATAGGTAACATAAAATATTTAAACAGCAAACACTTGACGTCTCGTTTGCCCATGTTTAGACACACGAGACGTTTAACAATAAAAATAAAACATAAAAAAATAAAAGATAGCTCAAGTGGCAACTTAAAGGGGCTCAAATGGTTTGTTTTGACTACTTCGGTTTGAAGAGGTGGTAAAAAATTATCTCTTTCAATGAAACTTCAAAGTATCCGAACTAGAGCACTCGTTTGACTAAACTTTCAAGTATCAAGACATATTGATACGCGTGTCTTAAATTACTTAATTTATGCATTATCAATTTATGTATTACTAAATATTGTGTGTATGTGCTTCCAAACACATTATTAGTAAACATAAATTCGTTTTAACTTTTGTACAAGACTTATCGCATGGTCACTCTTGGGACCGTTGTCTTTTTATTAGATACAGTAGGTCGTAGGTAGTAAACCATATACAACTTATAGATAATTTATGCTTATTTTTTTGATAACCAAGCTGGCCAGTAGCCAGCCAAGCCAGCCAGAAATAAATCCAAGCAAACTTTATGAATTTATAGATATAGAATTATACTATACTAGCTTCTGCGCGCGACTTCGTCGGCGTGGACTCCGCTCCTATTGGTCTTAGCGTGATGACACATAGCTTATAGCCTTCCTCGATAAATGGGCTATCTAACACTGAAAGAATTTTTCAAATCGGCCCAGTAGTTCCAGAGATTACCGCGTTCAAACAAACAAACAAACAACAAAAAAAACAAACTCTTCAGCTTTATACATTAGTATAGATATATAATGTATAGTGCAATTATTTCATAAATATCATAAAATATATAGCTAAAATGTAATTTATTATCATATGAAAATTTCGATCCAGCAGGGTTCGAACCCGCACCCCCGACATACCGTGTCGGTGCTCTAGCCAATTAAGCTATTAGGTATACCTATAATTTTATTCGGTTTTAAGCAACCGAGGTTGCCGTCTATAGCGAGTCCTTTACAGCACCCAACTATTCAAAGTTTCATATTATAATGAATTCTTTGACGAGATCGAAATTTTGATATGATAATAAATAATATTTTAGAATTTCCTCATGTGTGGGAAACACAAAAATAAAAATAAGTCGAATTAAATATATAGCTATTAATAAATACCTATCCATCCTCCTAAGCACAATAAAACATCATAAAAAAAAAACATAAATAGCTTCGCTTTAATTACATAAATAAAATAAATGGTTCGTCCTACGAGAAGTATCGGCACGCAACCTATCATTACAATTTACATCTGAAACAAGCGTAAACGGTTGGACGAGAACTATTCATTAGCATGACTAGAACTAGACACTCGAGACATCACTAAACGTAAGCTTTGCTAAAGACGTGTAAACACTGGGCATTTTTAGAAACGCTACGTAGGTACTACACAGGTACATTTAAACGACGTGCTTGTTCCTTCATCACTTAGGTGCTAAACTAAACCACAGATTAGTAAATAGTACCTACTACGTAACCATTAGGTACGTAACTAAACTGACTATAAAAATCAATGTCACTATGCCAAATCAGTGGCCTCCTGTCAATTTTGGCAGTTTAGGTCGTCTACAAATTATGGATTCGGTATTAGGTACCCTATTTACAAATCTCTAATATTCTACAATCTTGAGTGAGTTGAATGAGTGTATATTCTTTTAGAAGATTCGGGCTCCAGTTGTTTGTATAACAAAGTATGTTTATTTTTAATGATTATTTTAGAGCTTTGACAGCTTATTCTATGCCTTATAATTCATAGTACATATTGTAAACAAACATACAATTACATTATGTAATTATTATTTCTTTCATATCTCAGTCTCTACCAATCGCAAAAATAGCAGTAAATATTAGGCGTAATACTAATGTTCAGCATCGCTAGACTATACACATTCTGAAGCTCACAGTCCATACGCGGCTTAACGATAAACATCGATAGTTACTCTGTCACGGCCTCTGCACTAAACTACCGCGGTACTCCACGCGTGAAACCTTTTTGTACAACGCATTCTTTATTTGAAATATTTTAAAATACGCCGCAAACGCTTCAGTTTCGAATTTCGAGTGGATTCTGGAACGCGTTATGTTCCATTAGTAAGCGCCTTTAATTTATGTCCATATTCTCTTCTGAATTTTGGCGCCTACTTTTTTTAACACCGCGTTATACTTAGTCTGAAATTCACGATGCTGAAATTCATAAAGCTTTATTCCTTAATTTATTAATTTATATACTTATTTTGCAAATATGTATAAAGATACATAATAATAAACCGGAGAATTAAAAAATATATAGGTACTTAAGTACCTAATAGTAAAATAAATTATTGTTATGTTCATTGAATTACAACAATTAAGTTTGAGATAATAACAATTATATGATTTATACAACGCAAATCGCTAATAAATAAGAATTCCCAAATTTACTACAAAAATGGCAGAGCAACCAACCTGACCAAACATTTTCTAACTCAGAAATCAGTCAAAAAAAATATAATTCGAAATGTAACTGGCCGGTAAATCGAATTCCCAAACGTCCGTAGCGGTTACCGGAATAAAAAAAAAATAAACCGCACTGGAGTAATTCACGAATCGATAACGTTATAAAAACAATCTTAGATCGCGGTCAACGGGGCGTAAAACCAGAAGGCACTTGGGAGCTAGGAACACCCGTGTGAATCTGTCGTGAGAATGTGGTTTACCTAAGCCGTTTATGTTATTTCGGCATCTAAAGCTCCGTTACGCACCACTTTTGTATAATTACGTTGAAGCAAACAACTTACGTGTACTTCACCTAATTGTCAAACCCTTCATAATTTGAAAATCTCAATATATATTATGTACTTGTTTGATTCCACCATAGCGATTATAAATGTGTTTGCTCAAGTTACATAGACAAGTAATACAACGTACGGACTACATGACAAACACTAGCTTTCGAATAAGGAAATTGAGAACCTCCTCCTTTATGAAGTCAGTAAAAAATACAAAAAGAAGTACCTACTTAGGTTATTATAATAGTTAATCTATGTTAATATTATGGACAGTTTAACTATACGAAATATGACAATATTATCAACTAATTAATGCGTTAATTGGATTTTCACTCTTAAATTTTATAACGTTTGAAATCTACTTAATATTTTTACCACTTTAAAGAATTAACTTACTTAAAAAGCATAGGATTAAATTTATAATATGTTTTTTTTTTAAATTATAAGAAATTTTTTTGAAAGTAAGTAAATATTGTATAGGTACCTTACTTTGTAATATAATTAAGGAAATAACTATAAATATATTAATTTGTTGACCGACACAGTTAGGTACCTATACCATGGCCAAAATTAAAACTTCACCTAAGCTAGTCTTGACAATAACAAACACACACAAAAAAAAAGTTTGTGTGCACTCATGTACGCATGTAAGAAGTTATACTTCATTGGCCAGCTAACTTCACGTTGCTAACTTCTTTTTCGTTGACTAGCTAACTTGGTGTCGGTTTTTTTCGTGACGGTGTGCGCGCGCATAGTAAAAATTAATTTACTCTCATAATTTTTCCCTTACGCGCCAAAAGAAGTAGGTACCTATCCAAAAATCATCCAATTTGGTGCAATCATTCGGAAATTATGCTCACACCATTAGGTGCTACATTTCGGTGATTCATTTTTATTTTTGTACATAATTACATCTAACTTAATCCATTTTTGCCGGTGACAAATTTAATATTAGGTACAATAGCAATCCAAACTTCAGCACGTCACCTAAAAAAAACTTATTTAACCGGATACTTATCCCTAATTAAGAAGCAAAAACAGAAACAGAGTCACGGGCCGTTACAACGCGTTCGGCTGTCGAGAGTCGAGACAAACGAAATCGGGCGTGCCGGTAAACCAGCCGTTCAACTGCGACGCCGTTTGAGACTGTTTTGATAAAGCCGCTTGATAGACTCTTGTCACTGAAAAGTATTAAAGAAAACGATTATGTTTAACTAATTTTATATTTCAAGATGACTGATCTTCCGAAAGCATCAAAAGAATCGTGATACATTTAAGTAATTTGAACAACTAGTTTCTGCCCGCGACTTCGACCACGTGGAACAGTTACTTTCGGCTACGGTTTACGTAAAACTTACGAAACAACTGTTTACGCAGCGCACGCAGCGGAAGCTCACAAAAGGAAAAAACCTCGATTTCGAAACATTCTTTATTGGTGCTCCGCTCTTATTGGTCTTAGCGTGATGATGTATAGCCTATAGCCTTCCTCAATAAATGTGCTATCTAACGCTGAAAGAATTTTTCAAATCGGACCAGTACTTTCTGAGATTAGCGCGTTCAAACAAACAAACAAACTCTTCAGTTTTATAATATTTATATATATGATTATGAACAATATGTGCATCTTCCTTTCGATTCAGCCTATAAGATCCCACTGTTGGGCATAGGCCTCTTCCCCATGTAAGGAGAAGGATCGGAGCTTAATCCACCACGCTTCTCCAATGCGGGTTGGCCGATATATTCCCTACTATGAGTAACAATCGCTATCAGGTGTACATGATAACAACCGGGACCGACGGCTTAACGTGCTCTCCGAGGCACGGTGGGGAGACCCACAAGGACTGCACAAACACCCAGACCACGGCAAACATCTGTATGGCCAATACAAATGTTGTCGTGTGCGGGAATCGAACCCGCAACCGCCCGCGCAACAGTCTCGCAATCCAGTGCTGTGACCGCTGCGCCAACGAGGCGTCAATCCTTCATTTCGGCGGAATCTTCCTTTATATTTTTTAAAATTTTACTTCATATATAGAAGCGAAACGCTTCTCTTTGAAACTTGGTTTGTAAACACTAGAGTACCAAGTACCTGAAGTAGATCAAGCTACATGTGACTCTACAATTAATATTAAAAGAGTCAATTTTTGAGAAGTGATTGGACGAATGGATGTTAGTATACCCTTTTATGTTAAACTGATTAAACATTTGGAATTGTAACTAACGAAGGGTAAGTATACCTAGTGATTAATAGATTATGTATATATTCTAAATTATCACGTGATAAGACCTGGGTAGGTACAGTTAATTCTTTACTATTTATACTTAAATCAGTGGTTTGGTTTAACTCTATCTTACTCTGTAGGTATTTAATACTATTTTTAGTTAGTCTTTATTAAGCGTTTCTTAAAGCGTTTCAATATAGTTTTATCTCGAAATTTTTTTTTATTTTTAAATTACCTTTTTGTACATCTTTCCAATTTTGAACATAACATTAGACTTCGCATTTTTATATACTAAGGATTTGTTCATTCATTTAAATAATGTAATATTATTTGTACAAGTATAAGAAACATTGCAACATTCTTTATATTAAAGTCATTGTTAGAAAGAGTTCAAACGTCATGGGCTTCTGAACGCGATGCTAATTTATAAAAAAATACGTACAAAAAAACGCTGTTATGAATAACAAGTAAGGAATTACAGTCATTAATATCACCGCAGTTACTCATATGCAGTCGTGAACTTTTTTTACCGATCTCGACTGTGTTATTACGACTACTTACAATATTACGATTAAACAACTGATATTTTAAGACCGTAATTACGACTGATCCATCAAATATTGTTTTTATTGTTAAAAACCGACGTTTCGCGGCTTTGTTACGCGATTGACTACAACTATGTGTTTATGAACTGTACATAGGTAATTAGTCTAAAAAAGTAAAGAAGAGTTTAATTGTGTTTCTTATATGTTGTAACAACAAAGCCGTCAAAGAGAGTTGGTAAGCTAGAGTTTGATTGTAAATGTGGTTATCTCTGAAGCTACCAACCGTATTTTTTTAATTGCATAAGACATCCTATCGATTGAAACGCGTATAGGCCATAAAATAACATGTTATAACTCATATAAACAATCTTAGAAGTGTCTAAATAATTCAGGAATTATTATCATGCTGATTAATTACTACTAATGCTGTATATTACACACATGCTTTATTAAGTTTAAAGTAATTAATACAGTTTAATTTGTGTTTTGCATTCATATTTTTATAATAATTAAATCAAAATTTCTAACACGTGTTCTCCATTTCAATGTTAATTATTCTATCATACCAATCAGCAAATTTTCGTTAAAATCTATTTCGAAATTGATAAAAAGCGTTTAATTCCAAAATTAACGCCCGCGTCCTTTTAACCTACAGTAAAAACCAATGATTCACACGTAAGTTCTGTTTTGCCACGCTTTTTTTTTTAATTGCGAAGAAGGTGCCTTAAAGTCTTTTAAAATAGCTTTTTCTTCGACAGCAGGATATTCAATTTTATCTCGTTAAGGTAATAATGCATTGTACGTTATCAATCGTAACTAACATGCGTGATTGAGATGCGTCAGTCAATTTTTTTTATAAGTTTTTTTTTTTACCGGTAGCAGTTAAAGGTTGATTTTTTGTTGCCATTTAAATTATACTCAAATAGAGTGATTGATGACTTTTTGGTATTACCTTATGTATAAATAATACAGAAAACAAAAAGTATTAATAATTTTATTTTCAATATTAGTGCGAATGATACCTTACATTACAAATTTCTTATTGACGACACTTTTATTTATCACGCCAAGAAATAAATTTCGGCTAGGTACTTCTGACAGACAACTAACTATTAATTATTGTACTATACTGTCTTCAACTTTTATAATTGTGTCACTGTCAGTATGACCAATTCAAAAAAGTGAGCAACATTTATTCACATACAAGCGTCTCAAAACAAAATGTACCTTCAATTGCCAACAGACGTGCGTATCGATCGAATCCAGGAAGGCCATTGAGTCATCGACAAAACATTACCCAGTAACGAGATTTGAAATTAACATCGTTTGCTGCTCTACTTCTGTACCACTTATCCTACCTTCCTTTTAATTCATCAATGTATATTAAAATAGGGAAACTATCGTAATTGACGATTTCATACAGTGCAGCTAACCTCTTAATAGTTCAAGCTATAATGATCATTAACTTCATTAAATTATGGGTGATAATAGCGCGTTTATAATAACGTGACGAGTTCTGATCAGACCGCTTCACACAAGCGTAGTACGTGATGTTATTGTGGAATTAATTAAGTACGATGATCGTGACAAGTTAAAAAGAGGACGTTGAAGGGAAATCAATAATGTGATCATGACGGCCGAGCGAAATCGAGAATGTCTGGCATTTAAGTCAACCACAGGAACACGGCTCTTTTGTGTTTTATTATCTACATGTAACATTATTATCCGGTCAAGATAAAGAAAATGTTAAAAGGCTTACGTCAGGTTTTTATGGATTAGGCAATTAATTTGTAACACTCTGAAAAGGTCCCACAACTGGCAAAAAACTCTAGTAAATTAATGAGAAGACTTAGAGCTTGATTCGCCGAGTTGCTCCATAGTGGAAAGCTTTCGAAAGATCAGATTTCCTCATATATATTCCGTCCAACAACAATAATTAAGATTATTTTTAAAGACTACCACATAAAAACTCAGTGACGCTAGCCTAGATTTAAAACAGCAACTATCTGGTATTCATTCACGTATTTCATTTTCTGATCTGTAAATTATTTTAGGACAACCTTTTTTATGTTATAAAGGTGCTGATGATGAATTTCGTAGCTTTAGGAGACCAGGAGCATTGCCAGCGCATTGCCTCCCCAACGGCTCTGTCTATCTCACTTACCACAGAACACAACACTAATAATAATTGAGAGCTGTATTATTTAGGTTTGATCTCACGTAAGGCTGAGGTACTTCCCTAGTCTGATTACTCCAAACTTTGAGATAAGATATTTTCTATTGTAACACAATAAATACATAAATGTTTAAACATTTTACTTCAATTAAAGTCGTT
This sequence comes from Melitaea athalia, assembly GCA_905220545.2. Classification (NCBI taxonomy): domain Eukaryota; kingdom Metazoa; phylum Arthropoda; class Insecta; order Lepidoptera; family Nymphalidae; genus Melitaea; species Melitaea athalia. The sequence goes on along the minus strand of HG992199.1, from coordinate 6,548,488 downwards.
CTATACATACAAAATGTATTTTTATAAATTTATTTTATGTTATTTCAAATTTATCAAAAAGGTTCCTTCGATAATTACAGCATTAGATGACTCCAAATACGAGAATCACATCAGGTGCGATCAAATGTTGGCAATGTACCATGACTGATTTGGTATTTCTGCATCCGTAATCCGTATTAAACTTACTCTCTACCAAATGCTATACTAAAACAAGCTATGCAACCATTTCAAAAGTCGTAACGATATATTTCAAAAGATTCCACATTTTTTATAACGCTTTCAAAATGCAACAATAAACAAATACTAAAAGCTTACCAATGTAGTAAATATCGGTATAATATGTAGTAGGTATATAAACGAATTTTTTTTACATGTGTACATACTGATCATAATTATTATCATTCAGAGATATGATTTTTGTACATTCGTTTTAGCGTCTAAGAGTATCTAATAAGTATATAATAAAAATATCCATTTATGTTCTCTAACTTTTACGGTTATAACACACATAACACGAACTTGGGAAGGCCTATATCCATCAGTGGACTGCCAGAGGCTGAACTGAACAGACTGGCAATGACACAGAAATGGCACTTTCGTTTTCGCGTATATAGATATAGTTTGAAATATCCTTATATTTAGCTTTTTCCTGGTAGCCAATCCTAACGATGTCTTTTGACTTGATTTTTTTTTTAGGACTTTAGGTGTTTTATTCAGTCCTAATTGAGGTTCGGATTCGCTAAGGATGCGATTAGGTCGTGATTAATAAAGCCGCTCTACCGACTGCTAAGTTAGATTATAAATAAATTGTTCCCATTATTTCGACGTTTCTTGAATTGGTTGTGATGACGATGAATGGAATTGCTGGTAATTAACGATTAAAAAGCTTTAGGAAATATATTGTGTTGATGATAATTATTATTGATTTTTTTTATTTTATCTATATAGTACGCTTTGTTTATATTGGTTGCTTAAGTATTTATAATAATTATTTATTATGTTATACAAAACAATAGACATGTATAAAAACTTACATCGAATAAGAAACACTTAAAGTTATTCCTAAAAATATTTAAAAATACAACAAAAGACTTTTAACAAGAACGGTGAAACAAAATCTTGTATTTTGAAAAAATTGTATTGTACCAAGTGAATTCCGATTATCTGAGTGTGCATAGGCAATTAGAGTTAACGACGACCATCTTGCACTGTAAGAGTTATTTTATTATTTTATTAATATCTGTGGTTCACCGCGCCTTAACAGATGAGTGATCTCACAATATAAGAACTCCATGGAGGTTTACAAATACACAACCTTTTTACAATTTTAATTGTTATTCTTATTTTAGTTATATTGTTCCAAACGTACCTAAATGCTGTGAATACTGTGACTAATTATAATTTCATAGTTTTATTGTTGTTTTAAAGGATCGATAAAGAAAAATAAAAGCAAAGCCATTAACATAAATATTAACAAGTTAATTACAAAAAAAAAAACAATTACCAATAGCACGATTTTTGAACAGTTAAATAACACAGATAACGCAGAAATAGTACAACGTTAACGGTTACTAAAATAACGTAAACGTTTATGTATTTCGTTTCCGTTCATCCATTTCCATTTCCGTTTTTCATTTCAGTTCGAAGTTTTTCAATGAATACTAATACAAGTACAATTATTTAAATGGAATTATCCAACAATGTAACTGATTGCTTTCGTTTTTAAAAAGATTTTACGTGTAGCCCGTATATTATTGTATGCTCGTTAAAATGCAAGAGTCCTGGTTTTTTTTATTATACTTTTTTACGACGGAAGAGTTACATTTTAGCGCTGCGGGCAGTTTATTGCAGTGCCATAGACTCGAATAATGTTTTAGTACCTGATAACGAGTCAAAACGTTGGTTTCTTGTATACGACAGCTACTTTCATATGTGATATACACATAAAACCTACTCGACACTAATATCTACGTTTTATTGCGTTTTTAATTAAGTTTCGTCATTCTAATAAAATAGTCCAATAATAAACTACTGATATGAACAGATGTCTACCTCCATAGGCCTTTATTTATATTTAAAAAAAAAAACATAAAAATAAAATCAATCTCATTTGTTTCAGATGGTCAGTCAAACCACTTGAATCTCTTCAATTCGAGGCCGCAGCCGAAAAAGAAACGAAAATCACGAACCGCCTTCACGAACCACCAGATATTCGAACTCGAAAAGCGGTTCCTCTACCAGAAGTACCTATCACCGGCTGATAGAGACGAGATAGCCAGCTCTCTGGGGCTCTCCAATGCCCAGGTAATTACCTGGTTCCAGAACAGACGAGCGAAGCTCAAACGTGATATGGAAGAGTTGAAAAAGGATGTTGAAAGTGCTAAAGTACTCTCTGCACATAAGAGCTTTCTAGAAAACGTTACCGATTTGGGTATTTTGAAGAAGAAGGCGATGAGTATAGGGGCAAGCGAGGAGGCCGCTACGAATCTCGTAGTGAACGCGTCTAAATGAAACGAGGCGGCGCGTGCTCTCGCGCCGGACGCCTACGAACGACGATTACTCGATTACTAATAGATAAAGACTTTATAATCGATAATCGACAATGTGTGTCGTAAAGGACATTGTGACGTTAGATTTTACCTTTAACAATCTAGTTAAACGTACTTCACTATTTAATAAAACAAATGTAAATAATCTAGATTGACTGTACAAAATGATGTGCTTCGTTCGAATAAATGTGATAGTTTATATTTAAGTACTTAATGTTTTATAGATATTATATTCCTAAATTATTTATTGTAGGTTGTATCGACTGGCATTTAGTAAATCACAGTGTCTGTTTAATAATATAATGTAATATATGAAAGGTTTTTTGTTTTATGTTCAATAAATGTTATTAAAAGGTAGATAATGTGCAATATACAAAAATAGAATGTTGACTCTTGATTGCCAGTGTACACCTTGGTGTAAATATTATTTGATGTATAGTTATCGATTAAATATAATAATTTTATTACGTAGTTGTTAGTAAATGTGAACAGATTTATAGAAAATAATATAATTTAAATTAGTTAGCTGGCATAACTACTTAGAATGCAACATGTACAATCTACCACCATTTTAATGGATATATCTTTTTTTCATAAGAATATACAACAATGTAAACAGTTCACAGTCGACTACAGATTCTAGCACGTTTACATTATGTAGTTTGTTATTAATTTTTTTAATTAGGAAAAATTAAAATAAAGAAAATATTATAGTAGAAGGGCAAAAATATCTTAAACAGTAAAACTCTGTTTGTAATATACACAAGTAATATAATTAAAAGAAAACAAAAAACCCGCCTGCGTAAAAAACGGAAAGAGCAAAGTCAACATTTTTTAAACTTTCTTATTGTATTTCTTTGTTATTATTACAGTAATAATAATCATAATATACATTTTTGAAATCCTTGTATTGAGCCCTTTAATTTGATACCCATTTTATAGTATTCTAAAAAAAAATTATTTCTTCATTAACTACAATGGCTTCGCACAGCCGCCATGTTTGTTTTTTTTTAATGTCACCTATCTAAGAACACTTGGGCTGCTAAGACAAATCTAACGATATCTCAATTATGCAAATCCGTTCAGCGGTTCTAGAGAAGTGAGGTAATTAAGAATATTACATACATACATACATACAAGATACGCGCGAAAAACATAACCCTTCCTTGGCAGTCGGGTAAAAATGATTTTATCTAGATATGAGATCTAACTAGATTTATAGTCTTTATAAACTAATTACTTTTTAATTTAGGTACTGAAATGGATAGAGCTTTTTACATATTATCTGAAACATACTTTTCTCAGTATTAACTATTTATATGGTATGTGATGCAAAATAGGTATACCTTCTAAAATTTACATTTTACACCTGAAAAAGTAAAAAAGTGCTTTGAAACCAATTACTTCGTTCAATCGAAATAAAACAATAAATACCTATAATGCTTGCGATAGGTATGTGTGCTAATTGTTAAAACACGTTTTAAACTCAATTTTTAATATTTTACATAATATGATAGTCACGCAAACTCTTTATTATTCGTATACAAGTAATAACATGACAAGTCACGATATATTGAAATCGTTACTTTTATTACAAATTTAAACATGAATATGCGACAATTTATAAGCTAAGCTATTAGGCAGCGCTGCTGACGCGCGACGTTGTAAATGTATGTAAATAACAACGCGCGACAGCAGCGAGCAGCAGCAGCAGGCGACTGAAGGCGCCGCGCTGCTGTCGCGCGTTGTTATTTACATACATTTACAACGTCGCGCGTCAGCAGTGCTGCAGACGCGCTGCCGCCGCGCGGCTAATTTGAAGGCGCCCTTAAACACACATAATCACAGACTATATTATGACATATTATTATGTATCTACATTATCTTGTCTTTGATTAGCGTGACGAAATGCAACAAGATGAAAAATTTTAAACGTCTTCAAAACACAAAAACAAAATAACAAATTGTTAACTTCTTTGCTATTTTTAATCACAAAATTATTTATTGGGGGCAGAGCTTAGGTTTTGTGACTTAATATTTATCAATGGGGTTACTGAAAGTGTGTCATAGCGTGAGAAGGGGGGAGGGGTCCAAAACGGTTTAAATTCGTGATGTGTTTTATGGATGGCCCCATGGTAAAAAAGAAACATAGTATTCTCTTATTAGATTTATTTTATACACAAATATTTTTATGAATTTTATCCGTTAAGATGTGGTAGGTTGAAAATTGTATATTATAAAAACGGTTTATTACATTAGTTATTTAAATGTTATAACCTATAATGATTACCACGAGTAACAGAAAAATTATTTAATAATGTATTTCGTAATAATAACTTACGGAAAACCACGGGCTATAACATGTAAATATTTATTATCTATGGACTGTGTTACCATTTTAAAAAATTAAAAATATATATTTTAAAGTAATTTAAAATGGTAAGACTGTTTGTTATTATCTTGTTCCTATTAAAGTTACTTAAAATAAAGTAACTTACAATAGCAGCACCGTACGTGTGCTTTTGCAATGTGAATTAATTATGTACTTTATGTAAATAAATAATAAATTTATGTGTTCTAAAATATTTGTTTTATTTTTCTAATGGATCAAATAAAAATACACTCATAAATAAGGTGTTTAAAAAATGGCCACTATAAAGCAAAAATAATTTAACTATCGGTCCTTTATATAAACGTAGTTACCTACCTACTATTTTGAAATAGGGCCGAGTAGGTACTGAACTATGTTAAAGTACTTACAAAAAATAAGCACCCTATCACTTATCAGGCATGTTAATAATAAATTAAAATAAAAAAACTCTCTTAAACATCTACCTTTTTTCCTAACAAAAAATTAATATTCTTTACTGATTGAAGTCTCTTTCCCCATGTAGGAGAAGGATCAGAGCTTAATCCACCACGCTGCTCCAATGCGGGTTGGCGGATGTATGATGTAGGTATTCCCTACTATGAGTAACGATTGCCATTAGGTTTAGGTATATGACAACAATCGGGACCGACATCTTTAGATACGTGCCCTCCGAGGCATGGTAGAAAGACCCACAAGAATATGTACTCAGACCAGAAACAAATCATCATCTCCCTGCCCTTATCTTACTTAGGGTCGGCAAAACATGTTCTCCTCTTCCATTCCTCTCTATTATTCGTCACTTCAGCGCATACTCCTTTCTTTCTCATGTCCTCACTCACACAATCCATCCATCGCTTTCTTGGCCTGCCGATCACTCTTCGTCCTTCGACATTCATCGCTAACATTCTTTTACCAATATAGCTTTCATCCCTCCTCATTATATGCCCATACCACGCTAACCATCTTCTCCTCATTTTCTCCGTGACGGGGGCTACTTTCAAACTTTGCCTTATATACTCATTTCTAATTCGATCTTTCCTCGTCACTCCACACATTCATCACAGCATTCTCATCAGACCAGAAACAAATATTTGAACAAATATAAATATCTGCTCCGAGCGGGAATCGAACGAGCGAATGCCACCGTTTTAGGCGACTACACGAACCATAATAGCCTAAGATCCGAACTAGACACGACCTTCACCCACCTGTTTAAATAGAAAATTTTCAGCTAACCGGGATCGCGATTTTTTTTTTTTTTTGTTATATTCTAAAGTAGATATAAAATAATTTTTATTTATTAAACAGACGGGCAAAGAACATTTTTATTTCGAATCTCCTGCTACTTTGTACACTAGCAGTTGAAACTTGTCTAACACATAAGCATTTTAAGATTCGTCATTCTTAATCTGTGTAGACTAATTTTATAAAATTCCGCTTAGCGATTTATCAAAGTTAGGTATACCTTCTTTGTTATATGCCCATCACTATACAAGGAAAATGTTGTTTGCGTGAGTATTCGCAATAGTCGTAAAGTCACAAATGAGTGTCAGTCATAGGTTTTCGTCGAAAAGGTAGGAGGTTTTTGTCATGTATAGTCATAGTCAATTATCAATCATCATTTAGAAATATGTGAGATTTCAACTCATTCGTAATTACTTCGAAGAGATTAATTTAATAAACATAGTCAAGATCCTAACTAGACGTGATCTGCACCCATCTGCTTAATGAATACAATAATTACCTTCATAGCAAATACGATGACATATACCTAGTTGCCTGCTACACGTCGGGTTTGAATGGCGGTTGCTGAATCAAATATAGCCTGGCCAGAAATTATTAGTCAACCCTTTCACGATTATTTTGTCTATATACCTACTAAAATAAATATAAAATAATTTTAATCCATTAATTAAACAAATGGGTGAAGTTCGTCTCTAGTTCCAATCTCGTACTAATACGATATCAATAATAATTAATTATCAATATTTGTAAATAGACGTACCTACGTATTGTGGAACTTAAAATTACTTCTTTGATGTGAAACATCTATAGGCGAGGGTAAACCCGATTGGTGGCCTGGTGATACAGGCCGTGGCGACGCATCGCCGCACTATATGATGGAATATATGTACTATAATATACTATATAATTGAGTGGTCACGATTTTAAAAAAAATTTTGAATTAAATTTTTTTTTTTGTATATATAAAGAAAATAAATGTTTATCAAATAAACCGTCATCATTTTCTGGACAAAATTCGTAATATATATTGTGTTTTTTCATCATGCCATATTTAGTTCCTGTCATAATCTGCACTTTTGTGCCTATTACTTGTACAAAATAATTTCGATGTTTCACATCTACCAGCCATCACGTGACGAGTCACATTTTTTTAAAATCAAACCAGAATTGTAACATTGTAAGATTGTTGAATTGTAAGATTGTTTCTTTGTGTGTCCATATATCAAAAGTCTACCTAAAATATTTCTACTTATTTTACAATTCATTCATCAAGGTAGAGCAATGCAGGAAATATCTTGCTCAAAATTTGAAACAGACAGAATACAGAAGTACCTCAACCTTACAGAAGACCTCACTACCTCAGTAATAGGTACTGCCCTCAAATTGTGTTGTGCTCCCGTGTTGGGCAAGGTAGCTAAGGGGTATTTTATAAATAAAAGAAGTTGTTTCGGCCTAGTTGAATGGTATAGCCTAGCGAGACATAATCCTGAACAACTTCAATAAGGATACAATCGATCGATACCGGTCTCAGTATGACTTGGTTGTTAAACACAACTTTCGTTTTGTCCAAATTCATACCGAGATCGACTCACCGAGAGGACTCATTTTGGCCGCCCAGCATTCGGCCTAGCTCATCTAAGGCAAAGATGACGATATCGTCTGCAAAACGAAGGTGAGAGATGTATTTGCTGTTGACTTTGATGCCTCGTTCCCCCCAATTAACAGAGTAAATAAATTAAAAGGTATTGATCGCGGCTGCCTCCTGAACGTTGTATATTAATTTTAAAGGGATCGTAGAAATCCCTCTGAAACCTAATCATTTGAAGATTTCCTCTGCGTCGACAAAGAAACCTTAAGTAAATGTACCTATTAGGTATATACCTATATAAGTTAGCGCACTTTCTGTAACCGTTAACACACATATTATCAATCGCTGTAAAAGTGTAAGCTGCCTATATATTAAAACCAATGACCAATATTCATGTCACAATTACGTACAATAACGTCGCTTCACTTCAGCCTGTAATATCCCACTGGTGGAACCGACGACGGCTTAACGTGCTCTCCGAGGCACGGTAGGGAGGTCCACAAGGACTGCACAAACACCCAGACCACGGCAAACATCTGTATGGCCAAAAAAATAATGTAACTTTAACAAATTGTTAAAAACTATATTTTCATATTTCAGGAAGCCGGCGTCTATCAATCATTTCTAACTATATGTACCGAACTATCGTTTGTTCCAACAGTACAGTACATATTTAAATTTTCCTAAGCTCTCCTACACAGCATATACACTCTATATGCTCCGATCATATCTCAAAAGAACATACTAAGATATGTCCTAATATAATATTTGTGTACGTAGAAACAAATAGCGGTATCTTCGTGTATGAAATCCATTCGACACGACGAATACTTTTGGTTTGGTGTGTCGTCGCGTGCCGACCACTGCGCTGTTTAGGGGAGTGGCACACTGGCGCGTTGGTCGTTAGAGAATGTTTTGTTTTCAGAGTATTATCATAACTGAACTTCATGATAACATGACTATTATACTTTTATGCATATTACATAGATATATTTGATTAAAAATGTCGTAAATAGTTTTCTCATCCTAATTTTCCAAAATTAATTATGCGCTACATTTGTTTTAAGCAAAACTGATTTGGAAACTACATTTTGCCTTCTAGACAGTCTCTTATCAATAACTTAATTCATATCAATTCTTATTTTGAAGATTTAAATTTAAAAATTTATAAAAAAGACACTTAAACTTCAATTAGATTTAGTTTTATATTTTATATAGGTACACATACTATATTACTACTACCCTCCTTCTCCTATATGGAGAAAGAGGCCTATGTCCAGTAGTGGGATGTTACAGGCTGAGTTGGTCGATCGACTATAGGTACTAGTTACTACGATAACACCTTAAAACAATAAAACTAAATAAATATTTAAAGTGTACCCACATCCCAATATTACAATGTAAAAATTAAACGAACATTCGAAATTCAAATTGTTAAAACTGTACGACAATTTGTTACGGCCAAAGTTTGTTATTCGTTAATTGGTCGCGAGATAGCGTACAAAACTTTTATATGTTGATACTGAATTGTGTACAATCTTATAAAAGATAGAGGTCGTATTCAATTGGTTTGCGTTCGACACGAATATTCTCCGGTCACATTTAAATATTTATTGGAAGTAATGCGGTAACTATGGTCTGGAACACTGCTTCCCAAGTAATAGTCCACACCCCCCAATAATAGCGAAAGTACGCCATACTTCAGTCTGTAACATCCCACATGCCTCTTTCTCAACGTAGGACAAGGAGGAGCTTAACCTAACACGCGAGTTGACGATTATACTTTCTACTACAAGTAACGATTGCTATCAGGTGTCTATGATAACAACCGCGACCGACAGCTTAACTTGCTCCTAAAATAATATTAAAAAAATCTTTAAAACACACTAAATCTGTTTTTTCCAACTAGTTCAGCTCCTTACTACTCAAATAGAATTAATTTTTTACCTTTATTAAGCTTTTTACTATTTTAATAGAAAAAAAAAAACGATATGATGTGTATATTTTTATGTCCATGGTCAATTAATATAAAAAGTTTGGAAAACTCTGATCTAAAACTATGGTCAATATCTTCACGGACGTGATGACCCGTGAACAATATATAATTACTTTGATAACGACTGAAAACAAACGCCATCCTTTGTTTCACAATGCCAATTATAACACTTGTTTTATTAATTAAAAATATCGTTTAAAACGAATTAAAATTTTATCCAATTAAATATTTTTAAACGGTGAATTGGCAATTTTTTATTATTTTATTTCATTGTATTGACAATTCAATTATGGAGAATATTATAAGTAAGAAAGTCTGTCTTGAAAGACTGATGTTTGTTACGCTTTCACGCAAAACTACTGCATCGATTTTAATAAATCTTGGTACGTAGCTTTGTAAGGTAGCTGGTGATCCAGTGAAACACATTATCATCATCATCATCACTTCAGCCTAACGCAGTCCACAGCTGGACATAGGCCTCCCCATGTTCCCGACAAAAATGGCCTCAACTCATGTGTTTTGCCCAGAGTCACCACGCTGGGCCGGCAGGCTGGGTAGGCGGGTTGGTGACCGTAGGGCTGGCTTTGTCGCACCGAAGACGCTGCTACCCGTCTTCGGCCTGTGTATTTGAAAATTGAAAGCCAGCAGTTGGATGGGTAACCCACCATTAGTCGGATTTTTATCTCGAACTAATTAAAAACTACACTAGTTAAAGGCTAAGTGAGGCTAGTAAACAGATAAATAAACAATGAAGGGTTTCGTGACTAGACTAGACTGGTTCGACCATTGCATTGTCGCGGTCTTCGAGTTTCCACTTCAATTACGTACGAGTATTTTCTAACCCTCGAAATAGGATTTTTATACTACTGGGGCCATTTACTAAGAAGCGTTGTCTTATATCGTAAATAGTCATGTAAATTGCGGTTTAACAAAGTTTCTGCGCTAGATATCTATATTTAGGCACAGATTAGTAAATAGTTCTACGTATAGGCGCGGAGCCTTACCTATTATTATACTGCGTATTTTATTAGTTCTCAGATTAAAAAGTAGGTAAGATCTAATTGTAATTAGAATTATATCTTATGAAACTTTAATTGATTCAATAAATATTTGATACAATTTACTCACATCTATACTTAATATGTGCTTAATATTATAAAGCTGAAGAGTTTGTTTGTTTGTTTGAACGCGCTAATCTCAGGAACTACTGGTCCGATTTGAAAAATTCATTCAGTATCAGATAGCTCATTTATTGAAGAAGGCTATAAGCTACCTTTTTTTCAAATTAATGCATGTGAAACTGCGGGGCACATCTATACAGGGATAAATAGTGAATAAATAGTTTTGTTTAATATTCAATAGGTAACAGTAGTTAAGCAGAATAAATTCCAATTATTTTCCTTTTTATGCAACTAGTTCGGCAAACAAGCGTACGGCTCATCTGATAGTAAACGATTACTGTAGCTTATATACGCCTGCAACACTAGTATCGCAAGCGCGTTGCCGACTCTACCCCCAACCCAGGAGCTCTGGTTACCTTAATCACACACTTCTTGAAATCAGTATTTTTTAGCTATGATCTACAATAAGGTCCGAGGTACATCCCCATTCGGGCTGCTCCAGATTTGAGCAGGGAATTTTCTGCTGTGCCCTTCCTCAGTTAGTTTAAAGAAGTAAAGCTTAGCCTTTTCTAGACCTTACCCTTCCGGAGAAAAAAATAAATCTCTACATAATTTAAGACGCTTGAAATATATAGCACAATATCCTACAAGGGACTAAAATCTTCAAAAGGGTTAATACAAATATTGAAATAAAAAAACGATCGTTAGTACGTTACGACATGAAAAAGACCAGTATTTTTTGTCGTTCTATACAAATTGCACAAAACTATAGGTAATTATGTGTGTGAAGAAAACCGCAAGGAAATTAAGCGAATCGTGTATTAATGAAAGAAAACAAATAAGAACACGGACATGAGCTGTTAATATATATACTCTATGGTAATTATAACTGACGTATTGATTTCGCGGGTTAAATTTTCGAAATTTAAAATTCAAAAGTACAGCTTTCGGTCTCTTTGTTCGAAATTTAATACTATAATTTTGAGGTCGGCACGCGTGATGGTAGGGTGTAACGTTGCTTTGTAAAATGTGACCAATTTAACTACGCCCCACGGCAACGTACACAGCTCAACTAATATAAATATACAGACTCAAAATTTTTCACGCAATAATCATTTTAAACCCAAAGACTTAAAGATGAATTTTCTGTAACATTTTTCTAAGTTCGAATACAATTTTGCGGGTAACCGTACAGTCTCTAGACTCATCTTTTAGCAAGACCGAGCAAGACATCGGGCCTTAATACAGTGGTATTATAAAACAGTTGTTGATTTCGAATGTAGCAATTCGAAATTGAAAATAATTACGAAGTATAATCATAGGATGTTATTATGTTCCATTTGTTTTTAAAACCGTAATGAATGGTGGTTTGTTGAGGTGTTCCAAGTCTTAATAATGACTGAGACATTGGTATTACCATTAATAAAGAAGACTTGTGTTAAATTATATTATTTTATTAAAAAAATAAAACGTTTAATATGCTATTTAATTTTGTATGTGTAAGGCGTAAGTGCCATTTAAGTAGTTTGTCATTATAATTGCAGTTCTAAATATTTCGTATTAAATATTAAATGATGCAACTGACATTAACAAGTCGCAATTTTTTTTAATATAGTTTTTCAAAAAGAGCATTTCTATAGGTAGGTAATGACAATAATTACATATTTTGTAAAAGGGAAAATAGTAAATATTAATAGTTTTTATTTTTATTTGGAACAAAGACTGTACAATAACGAGTAAAAATACTTATCCAATTTTTTTTTTTGTGAATTAGTGATAATATAGAAAATAAGGGAATGCGAATTTTAAAGAAAATTTGTTAAAAGAAAACGCTAATAAGAACATTTTTTTTTAATAAATAAAAAAGTTTTTAAAACAGAATATACATAGGTAAGTAGCAAATCTGATAAAATACAATAAAACAAACTACATCACAGAATAAAAACTTCATTACAATTTATAATGAAAGTGTAATTATAATTAATTAGGCTACACGCGCCGCCACAGATATAGGTACCAGTTGCTTATCCCAACCATCTTTTTTGTGTTGGCAATTTATATTTCTATCATTTCACCACATGTTACTATCATAATATAACTTTTGATTTCTTCCGAAGATTCAAACTTGGTTACCAAATTAGTCTGTCGGTCCCGGTAATTATCATAGATACTTGATAGGTAGCGATTATTACTTATGGTAGGGAATATATCTGTCAAACCGTAGTGTAGCAGTGCAGTGAAGGTACTTGGAGACAGAGGCCTCGCCGGGCCGGTCTGGTCTAGGCCGGGTAGGTCTGAGAATCGGCCAACATCTATTTTTCATACTTTTAAGCTATAAGGGGCAGAGGGGTGAGAATTAAGGGGGTTAATAATATATATGGCTAAAACAACGTTTGCGGGGTCAGCTAGTATAAGTAATACTATAGTAGTACAAACTAGTATACTATAATAGTACAACAAAAAAGCTGACTCAACAGATGTTATCTGACTTGTGAACTGTCAAACATATAAAATTAAGGTAATCGTTGCGAAATTATCCAACTTTCTTATTATTTCATTCCGTACAAACATTCTAGAAAGAAATTATTATAAAATTTTAAAATATTAGCTCCATTGATTCAGCCCTTCTCGAATTTTGCGCTTTGAAACACTTCAGTGATACCTACATTTTACCTTTTTAACCGACTTCCAAAAAAGGAGGAGGTTCTCAAACAACTGCCGATACGGGATGTATTTAGTTAAACGCGAACGGTTGAAAAACTCAACTCTTTCTCTTAAAAACCAATATGTTCAAGATGTTATTAGTCAAGACTAGTTTTGACTCTATAGAAGGCTATTATATAGGTATATATCATAATAGGTAAGTTGGAGTAACAAAATTCGTGAAACTTAACCACCTTGACACAATATTCAAAGCTATTTCAAGTCCTATTGTAATCATATGTAGGTATAATACATATCGATTAAAACAAATAATAGTGAAACTAACTCCCGCCAGTGACTTTGTTTGTATGTATATCTATAACTGGGAGCAAAACATTTTTTCCGAAATAAAGGAAGGCTTATGCTAGATACTCCTAACTGTAAGTAATTTTACTAGATTGTACAAACTAACAAATTATATCATCATCAATTAGCAATTACCATTTTTGAAGTAAATTTTCTTTACGCACGCTTGACTTGGGAAGTAAGGTGAATGCGTGACGAGAGCGTTACGAAAAGTGTGTTCGGGCGAGGCGAACGGAAGTTGAGAGTGAGATATAAGATAATGAAGATAGAAAGTTCAACAAGTTCTCAACAAGAGAGAAAGGCTTTTTGGTTTTTGCAACAAATTTTGAGGAAATTATATATATAACAAGCGAAAAAACCTATGTTTACCTATATTGTTAACAAAGTAAAATTTTCTTAACTACCCTCATATTACATTAACTTTATTTTCAGTTTTCCTTATGTTAAACTTGATATCACTCCCGATATTTTTTATTAAAGTAGACAGAGTATTAAATTTTAATATAACGCCATAAAATATAATATATCACGGTATTAGCACGACGGTTATTTAATAGCTATTTAATTCCAATGCGCATTATGTTTTTCCGCATCCCAGGGGATGGCCGGGGGCTAAAAAGGACCGCAATCATCCGTGTGACGAATTAACGAGAAAAATCGGCAATATGATGGATTGAGCAGATTCGCTTTACTTTAGTTTGGAACTGACGTGCTTATCGGGAATAAGGCAGATAACACAATAAGTGTTGTAACAGTTTATATTTGTCCCACTGCTGGGAAAAGTTTCATTTATCAAAAGTATGACGGAGAAAAATTGGGGCATAATGAAACGCTCATTAGAGGATTGCTAGACTGAATCTGAAGTAGACCGTTTCTAATTTGTTACCAGATTAAATTATTACAAGTTTGTTTAAAAATGCGAAACCTTATAAATCCAAATGAAGTCTCTTTTAAAGTTCTTTGCAGCTTATTTATTGTGGTTATAAAAATAACCTAAATGGCGAATTGACTTTGTTAAACATGGCATCTTTGACTGTAAAAGAAATCTTATATCTTTTAAGCTAATATTTTTAATTTTTATTATAAAAAATAACGGAGAAATGTACAAACAAAGTGACAAATTTTAAGCTCTTATATGTTCATTTATATATTTACAATTTAAGTAAAAGTTGAAATTTAAAAAAAGCTTATTTGTACGCGCCCTTTTGCATTCAAAAGTGCAAAAGTTCTAATGGCTCGCAAGACCGTATCTTCTATCACAATATAAAGTAAAGCACACCCGGATATCACAAAAGGTATTGAGAACACAACAATGGCTCGTAATGAAGTGGTTTTGTCACTCGCTGTTCCTCGTGTGGGTATATTAAAGTACAATGAGGATCCGTAACGTTTTTAGTTGAGAATGCAGATTTATAGAACTAAGAAATACTTAACATACAGTGCAAAAATTTTTGTTCTACGACAAAAATTGACGAAGTTATGATCAAATTACTAGCGGAGTTTACTAACCGGCCGGCGCGGAAGGCTGTGACGTCACTCCGACGTTCCATGCCAGTTAGCCCATAGTAGCGACAAGCTGCGATGGTGTTTTCATTTAAACTATATGTCGTACAAAAAATTTATAAGGACCTAATTTGTAGCAAATTGCTTTGCCTACAAATATGTTCATATAACTTTTTGCCGAAATTTAAAAATTAAAGAAGTTATAAGCAAAAAAGTGATAAAATTTCTATAAAGATTTTCTTTTTTGCTCTATAACTTTTTTTTAATACATTTCACAAAAAAATACCTCTGACCAGTCTTGTAGATGGTTTTTTGAGGAAAATTTTTCTCTACAATTTTTTGAATTTCATTCATTTAAAACGCTGTTACAGCGCTCCAAAGTTGACCGGGTTCGTCAATGCTCATGAGAATCCGGTCAAAACGAAATGTTTAACTTAGTTTTATGATCCGGAGTGAGTTTTATGAGTCGGAGTGATGCCACACGCATCCCGCATACACTGATCCTGCTTACATGACGACGCGTTAACGCAGCGGTCACAGCACTAGCTGTTGCGCTAGCAGTCGCGGGTTCGATCCGCGCACATGACAAAAATTTGTATTGGCCATACAGATGTTTGTCATGGTCTGGGCGTTTGTGGTTGTGTATTGTGTGTGTTTCCGGACCCCCGACACATGAGAATATCCTACTGGGGGCCGTTGAGTGTGAAACGTTTATTATTTATTATTATTATTACTGACGTAGCGGCAGGAACGGCATAATGTTTATAACTTAATATCTTCGTAAGTAATGGTCCGATTTGGATAATTCAAAAAGAAATATCTTTCTTATATCATAGAGAATAACGTGGATACTAGTTTTATTGAATTTGCTATAACTTTATTGATCCTCATTATACATATGTGTAGAAGAGTACTTTTGAGTCTCAACCAGTTTCGGAAATACTAATGTTTTCCAAAAATGTGTTGATTTCTCTTAATCTTCTTCGAATGTATCTACTTAGGTAATCAAATATCTCATAAATCATATTTTTTTAACGTGGTATTCGCAGTAGGCCTACCCCACAGACAGCTTATGCCAATGAATAAGTAAAGTTGTAGGCAGGGATTTAACAAAAAAAAATTAAGAATATAATTATTTACAATAAAAAAAGGATCATAAAACTAAGTTAAGCATTTAGCTTTTAGCTTATTATACCTTGTCATCGAACCCGCGACTGCTAGCGCAACAGCTAGTGCTGTGACCGCTGCGTTAACGCGTCGTCATGTAAGCAGGATCAGTGTATGCGGGATGCGTGTGGCATCACTCCGACTCATAAAACTCACTCCGGATCATAAAACTAAGTTAAGCATTTCGTTTTGACCGGATTCTCATGAGCATTGACGAACCCGGTCAACTTTGGAGCGGTGTAACAGCGTTTTAAATGAATGAAATTCAAAAAATTGTAGAGAAAAATTTTCCTCAAAAAACCATCTACAAGACTGGTCAGAGGTATTTTTTTGTGAAATGTATTAAAAAAAAGTTATAGAGCAAAAAAGAAAATCTTTATAGAAATTTTATCACTTTTTTGATTATAACTTCTTCAATTTTTCAATTTCGGCAAAAAGTTATATGAACATATTTGTAGGCAAAGCAATTTGCTACAAATTATGTCCTTACAAATTTTTTGTAGGACAGATAGTTTAAATGAAAACACCATCGCAGCTTGTCGCTACTATGGGCTAACTGGCATGGAACGTCCGAGTGACGTCACACGCATCCCGCGTACACTGACGTAGCGGCAGAAACGGCATAATGTTTATAACTTAATATCTTCGTAAGTAATGGTCCGATTTGGATAATTCAAAAAGAAATATCATTCTTATGTCGTAGAGAATAACGTGGATACTAGTTCTATTGAATTTGCTAGAACTTTACTGATCCTCATTATGATATAAATGGGCGTTTATTGAGCGATTAGCGCGGACGTATCGCTTGTTGTCAAACTAAATGTACGATCGCCCACACAATACGTAATAAATATTATTTTATGAATGTTTTAATAACTAGATTTTGACTAGCCCGTTGGCGCAGTTTGTAGTAACCCTGCTTTCTGCTCCGGGGTTTGTGGGTTCGATTCCCACCCCGAGTCTGGGTGTAATATACATATTTATTTATATATTTATATATGTATTATTTATAAGTATCTTTATTGAAAAAAAAAATGTAGCTAGACCAGTCGGCTGTTACCTATAATACAAGCATTAAGTTGCTTACTTTAGGAACAGACAGACCGTGTGTGTAATGTGTAGATATTTATTTATTTATTTATACTAGATGATAGACGTCCACCGTGACTTTACTTGTCTTGATATCTGAACACTTTTTCTGATTAAATACTGCTTCTAGTAGTATAAATACTACTATAAATCTCTACTACAAGTATAACTCGGACCAGTCGTAGGCACTACTGTAAATTAAATTTTTACTTTATGAGCAGGTACTGCTGCACTCATGTTATGAGGATTTATCTTATGTAAACCTTACTAAATATACATAGTATAGGTATATTTCTATATGTCTATCAAATTTGAACAATGTTGCCTAAAATTACAACGTTGAAACAAACAAAAAACATTATTTGATTAGAAAAATATTCTTAACCAAAAGTTGTTATTTGACATTGACCTGGTAATATTTTGAAACTGTGCAATTATAACTTTTTTTATATGTGAAGACTTTAATTGTCAGTAGACATCGTGAGTCATAAAGACATTTTTATTTTTATTTTTGTGTTACCCACACCTGAGGAAATTATAAAGATTTTAAATCATATCAAAATTTTCGACCCAGCAGGATTTGAACCTGCGCCCTCTGACGTGCCGTGTCAGCGCTCTGCCAACTGAGCTATGGGCCCTCATCTAGCCGCGTCGAAATTCTTGATATGATGATTTTAGGTTTTAAGCAAACCTTGGGCGTCGTCTATAGCGAGTTCGTTACAGATACTCGGCTACTCAAAGATTTCATATTACAATGAATTCTTCGACAAGAGACGATACCATGCTATTTTTAATTCGTTTTTATTTTTATTTTTGTGTTACCCACACCTGAGGAAATTATAAAGATTTTAAATCATATGATATGATTTAAAATCTTTATAATTATCATATGTTATCTATACTAATATAATAAAGCTGAAGAGTTTGTTTGATTGTTTGTTTGTTTGTTTGTTTGTTTGTTTGTTTGTTTGTTTGAACGCGCTAATCTCAGGATCTACTGGTCCGATTTGAAAAATTCTTTCAGTGTTAGATAGTGCATTTATCGAGGAAGGCTATAGGCTATATATCATCACGCTAAGACCAATAGGAGCGTTGTCCACGCTGACGAAGTCGCGCGCAGAAGCTAGTAACATATAAATGTTTATATTATTATTATATATACTAATATAATAAAGCTGAAGAGTTTGTTTGATTGTTTGTTTGTTTGTTTGTTTGTTTGTTTGTTTGTTTGTTTGTTTGAACGCGCTAATCTCAGGATCTACTGGTCCGATTTGAAAAATTCTTTCAGTGTTAGATAGTGCATTTATCGAGGAAGGCTATAGGCTATATATCATCACGCTAAGACCAATAGGAGCGTTGTCCACGCTGACGAAGTCGCGCGCAGAAGCTAGTAACATATAAATGTTTATATTATTATTATATATATTATATATATCATATGTTATAACATATAAATGTTTATATTATTATTATATATTAATATAAACATTTATATATTATTATATATTATTTCCTCAGGTTCAGGCTTGGATATTTGAACATTTCTTTGGTTTTAGCGCTTTTGGTGTTTTTTTTTCCTTATTTTTGTTTATGTCTTCAATTTCAAAGTCATATTCTCTTTATCATCCTCTTCACTTGACTTGTAAATTTTCATAGCTGTGCATGTTTTTTGTTTCTATTGATTTTGTTTTTATCTTTTTATTGATTTTTATATTTTGTTCAGTTTTGTCACCTTCAGTGCTATCCTCAGTAATATCTGTTTAGCTCGAGTAAAAGTCACTTCTATTTTGCTTTTTTGCTTTAGTTTTTTCAAAGGAACTCTTTCTTTATCTTCTTTCTTAGTTTTTTCTCTGGTATCCCTTTCGTAGCTTTTCATTTCTTTTTATCCATTATTTTAGAATTGGAATTCAGTACTTCAGCACCTTGTTTGACTTTCTTTGTATAAAACGTCGGAAGCCTAGGAATTGGCAATGATTAATATAGCAGAAGCAGAAAAAAATTCAGAAGCTACTTTGCTTGTTTTGCATTTGGATTGGCATTGCAGCCAGTGTTCCCTCGGTTAAGGTTATATAACACGTGGTTGAACACCGGATCTGCGTTTATATTTTCGGGGCATTTTTAATCTTAATTATATAATATAGTCATACTAGGGTTATATGTCTTTATGGGCATATATCCCAAAAAAAATCGAGGCATGTATCCTTTCTCACAAGGATATATGCTAGAGATTGCAAACCGGGCCCGGCCGGGCCGGGCCCTTTTAGAGACCCACCGGGCCCGGCCATTCTTACCGAGCCCGGTCACCGGGCCCGGTACGTAAACCGCAACTATACAAGTTTGGTTGTTTACAGTTACAGTACACCTAACATATAAGATTTCGCTATTTAGTCAATTAGTAATAGTAACACTCGCTAGTCTAAACTCTTAATAGCCAAAGTTTAAGAAAAAACATACTTTACTTTTAGCAAACAAGAATTTGTTTTGTTTATAGAAATTAACAAAGCTACCAAAGTTTATCTATCTATCTAATCTAAGTCTTTATGACACGTTTAGTACCTTAAGCTGCGTTATTAGTTTATTATTAACCGACGTCCAAAAAGGAGGAGGTTCTCAATTTGATTGAATTTTTTTTTAATGTATGTTAGATCAGAACTTTTGACTTGGTGGACCGATTTCGATGAACTTTATTTTAACTGAAAGGTCTTGCGTGTCATGTGTCCCATTTAAATTTAATTAAAATCTGACAAGTACTTAGAGTTATCTAATAATGCGTAGGTATTTACTTGACTACTTTTTCGTCGACCGTATATCGTATCGTTATATCGTATCTCGTATTAAACCGCATAACTTTTCACTGGGTTTATCTATTTTCATGATTCTTACTTTAATCGAAAGCCAATACTTGTCATGTAGCCTTGTTTAAATTTGATCGAGATCTGATTACAACTTTTTGAGTAATCTTTGTTAGCGCGTATTTACTTGACTATTTTTTCGTCTTATTAAGTACATTGTATTACTTGTCGATGTAATTGAAGTCGGTTATTTTTTTGTTTGCGAGCACACACAATTATTTAAATACTATATATGTTTTCAAATAGACACTATAAGGAGTAAAGAGAAAAACCTGCTTATTTAAACTTATTAAAATGAATAATTACTAATACTAATGTTACTTTTCCGTCCATAAGTAAAAGTAATAAATTCTGTATTAAGTGCGATTTTGAGACTTGAGTGAGGCTGATTATTGTGATAATTGTTCATAAGCCAGTTTGAAATAAATATTAACCTTGAATCATTGTGTTTTTTCATTCATATCGAGAAAATTTTCATAAAATACGTAGGTGTCATCGCTAACAAGGGCCCGGCCGGGTTGGCGACGAATGCAACCGGGCCCGGCCGCGTTGAAAAACATACCGGGTTGCAATCTCTAATATATGCCCTTAAAAAAAGAATTAATTCGATTATTTCACCATCAAAGTGTAATTAATAACAATTAACATATCCTACTCCTTATTAAAAAGTAAAAATAAAATGAAGTCACTTGCTACATCCAAAGTTATAGAAGGTCGAAAGTCAATAGCAAAGTAAAATCAGGACTGTATATCTTACCACCACCAAAAACTCTCCTACGCAAGGCTGCAAGCGCCAACCTTTTGTGGCAGACTGAATTGGGTGAGGAGTGTGTTTGTATTATAAAATAAAATTTTGCTCACGTGTCTTGGAATTCACACAATCGCATCGAGGCGATCGTGCTGTGTGGTTACGGCACTAAAGAATGTAGCCACCCCCTCTCTTCCCGTGGGTGTCGTAAGAGGCGACCAAGGGATAACACAGTTCCACTACCACCTTGGAACTTAAAAAGCCGACGGATGGCGGGATAACCATCCATGCTGGCTTTGAAATACACAGGCCAAAGACGGGCAGCAGCGTCTTCGGTGCGACAAAGCCAGCCCAGCAACCCGCCTGCCCAGCGTGGTGACTATGGGCAAAACACATGAGTGCGCGTCATAATCTCGGGTGCGAACTTGTGGAGGCCTATGTCCAACAGTGGACTGTGATAGGCTGTAGTGGTAGTGGCCATCGAGGCGTCTATCCTTCTTGGGAGTAAATCCCGGATTTACCCTATATGTAAAACAAAGTATATTTATTTTTTTCATCGAAATCGTGTTGCATATTTGGGATATTAAAAATATCTACAACAAAAGAATGCGGTTGACGCTCACTTGTCAGGGCTTAGTGTTAAACAGATACGAATAATTTTATTATCAGCTTACGGAGTACTAATTCTTACTCACGACAAATTATTACGAAATACAACCTTAAGTTATATAAAATTAGAGTTAATTTTGTTTAACCGTGATATCAAAGAGAATCTGTCGCTTGACAGGCGATTACACTCGAATCAAAAGGAACAGAGTCTCATTAATTTCTCGTAAAAATCAATTGATAAACCGACGTGTGTTTAATATGACAGGGTTGTACTGTATTGGAAGATTAAATAGTTGTCAAGGATCGTGGCAAACTAGACGGGTCAACAATGCATCGGTTTCTTTGATTAGTGTGAGGTTCTCGTTAGCTTAGCGTCTGTGACGGCGTCTATTCATGTCGTGACATGAAATTGATATTAGACAAGTGGGCCTTAAGTAGAGGTTTAGCTGCCACGATATTATTTGGAAACAAATGATATAAGTTCGGCAGTATCTACTAGAGGTGAAATTATTTTTTTCTATCATAGAAAATAGACTTATTATAAAATTTGTCAGATATTACTAAAATATAATACTACTAAGATTCTCCTTTTTTAATTTAATACCACTAGGATGCAAAAGAGTGTTCAGTCCACTGATGCTAAGCAAGGGCGTTGCCGACCCAGTGTGCAGTGTCAACATCCCGACCATCCACGACACATAATCAAGAGCTCTGGCTATATTTCTTACATTAGAAACACAACACTACTTGGGAACAATTATTATTTAATTGTGAATTTGTGATATTATTCTTCTGTAAGGGATACGTACTTTCACAGACTTCAAATTTTTATCACGATTTTTCCAACAGTCCTTTGCTTCAATGAAACTCGTAATCTACTTATATATTTTTAAACCTTTAATTTTTAAAGACAATAACACACTGTCTTGAAAAGTTAACTAAAGCTGAGTATTGAAACTCCTTTTAAATTTATGGCATAAATTAAAAAGAAAAAAATAAACTTTACATATTATCGTAGTGACAAACGTAGTGTAAAACGTAGTGGTTATATCCTCTTTGGTAGTGATTTGTTTACTTTTCACGTCGCATCATTCTGATTTATTTCATAATGTGTCGCATCTGGCTGAAATAAACGTTGTTTTCCTGTTTTTCATTTTAATTTATTTTACTTTTCAAAGATTTATTAGTAATGCTATAATTTCGTAATTACAACAATGTCACTAAAATTCTAAATTATTTGCTGAGAAACTAATAACCCTAAACTCAACTCCAAATTACTGCCCACTTTAAATTGTATAGGTATATAGTTTGTACTTATTCACACAGTTGCGCTTTTTGTTAGCAACTTAGAAGTAGGTACTTAAATTACGTTAGCAATGTAGACCCAGAATTAAAAAAATATGACGTATTGAAAACATAAAAAGTCATCAGCACTCAGTGGCGTAGCTAGGTAACCGAAGGCCCTGGGGCAAAATAAAAATGAGGGCCCCAACTAAACTATTTAAAATCGTGTGTTCCGTATTCGTCCTGTTCCGAATTCGACATACTCCAAATTTTTCGTAATACAGTCGAATTCGTAACAAACTTTAAAACCAAATACAAATTTAACTTATTTTAGTGAACCAATTAAAACTATTTTATGAAAATAAAAGAAAATGTCTACCTGTTACCGTTTAAAACAGTAGAGTACAGTCTTGTAACAGTATGAAGACAACGGAGGTACGTTAATATGATCCCGTTGAGCACCCTTAGGTCCGTCACCCGTCTCCCGTCAGTCAGTCAGTTCAGCCTAATTGTAGTCCACTGCTGGATATAGGCCTCCCCAAGTTCACGCCAGGCATCCCGATTTTCCGCTATCCTCATCCAGCCTACACCGGTAATTACAAATTATGTGTCGATCCAACGGGCTGGAGGAAGTTCCACACTGCGTTTGTCAAGACGCGGTCTGCACTTCAGGATACGTCTGCTCCAACGGCCGTCGGTCCTGCGACACAGGTGACCAGCCCACTGCCACTTTAACTTGCTAAATGAGTGGGCTATGTAGCTTAGTTTCGTTCTCTTGCGGATAGTCTAATTTATCCTATCCTTGAGAGAAACCCCAAGCATTAGCCCGTTCTATTACACGTTGAGTGACTTGTGAACCAGTCTTTTTGTCAGTGTTCACGTCTCGGCGCCGTATATTAACACAGGCAGGACGCATTGCTCAGAGATTGTTGTCTTCAAGTAATGCGAAATCTTCGAAGTGAAGACGAAGCCTGCCAAACGCCACCCAGCCTAACCGAATCCTCCTATCGGCCTCCTTCTCATAGTTGTTGCGGCCTAGTTGGATGGCATGGCCTAGGTAAATATAATCCTGAACAACTTCGAGAAGGGTACCATTGTTCGATATGACTTGGTTGTTAAGCATAACTTTCGTTTTCTCCAAGTTCATACCGAGACCGACTCGTCGGAAGGACTCGTTTAAGGCCGGCCAGCATTTGGCCTAGCTTATTCAAGGTCTTCACAAAGATGACGATATCGTTGGCGAAACGAAGGTGAGAGATGGATTCGCTGTTGACGTTGACGCCTCGTTTCCCCCAATCGAAGGTCTTAAAGACATCCTTCAGCGCAGTGGTAAGCAGTTTAGAGGGTATTACATCTCCCTGTCTTACCCCACGCCGGAGGAAAATAGAGTCTTGTTCTCTGGTCTTGGATATGAACGATCATCGTCACCGCATCGTTCTCAGTACCTCGATATATCGCCAGTCGATATGAAATATTTGCAGAGAGTCCAGCCGGGCTAGCATGCGTACAACGAGATAATCTCTTGACGAGAGAGATAGATAATGTCTACATCGAGTATTTTCTCGATTACCCTAACATGCGCAATACGAGAGACATAATTCTCTTCCGCAGACAAAACGGAACGGAAACGCCATGGTATACAAAATATATTATAATAATATTTATAATTTTAATATATTTCGTTTATCGTAGTCTTCCTAGTCGATAATATTGAAAACGAGGAGTTTATCTTCTTAAAATTCGACAAAACTACGATATCTAAAATTTCTTGTTATCTCTTCAATTGTCGTGACGAGAAGAGTATCACGTGCACGCATGTTAGCGACTGTAGACATAAAGAGATAATACGAGAAAAGGGGTAGACAAACTTTTGTCGTGGCGCGCATGCTAGCCCGGCAGGATAGCCCAGGTTTCGCCATACACAGCGGCTGATTATATTCTTCTGTCTTTTGTATAATCTGCCGAATAATATGGATGTGGTTTACGGTACTGTAGCCATTTTGAAAACAAGCTTGCTCCGGTGGTTGGAATTCGTCAAGTCTTCTGGCGAGACGATTCGTAACGACCCTCGAAAACAGCTTATAGACGCGGCTCAGAAGTGAGATCGGTCTGTAATTCTTTAACAGAGACTTGTTGCTTCTCTTCAAGATCAGTACCACCACACTCCTGGACTACTCCTCCGGTGTGGTACC
Organism: Melitaea athalia; assembly: GCA_905220545.2. Classification (NCBI taxonomy): domain Eukaryota; kingdom Metazoa; phylum Arthropoda; class Insecta; order Lepidoptera; family Nymphalidae; genus Melitaea; species Melitaea athalia. The sequence continues at coordinate 6,523,165 of HG992199.1, read as the reverse complement.
TATCGGTGGATGACAGCGTTAACGAGTCTCGCCAAGGCTTTTAGGGCAGATCACCCGGCGGCTTCAAGGAGCTCAGTCCTAGCTCCGTCATCTCCAGTAGCCCTTCCGTTTTTAAGCTGCCCGAGCGCCGCACTAATCACTCATCTGCTTCAATGTCTGGGATATCTTCCGAATAATAGCTTAACAATGGTGCACACGGATCTTCAGTGTCCCAAGTCTCAGGCTTGCGTGCGCTCGACGAGTACAACTGTCCATAAAATTTCTCGACCTCTTCTAGGATCTGAGGGCGAGAGCAAACGGTCCTGCCATCCGCTGTTTTGAGCTTCGCAAAAAGGCTTCATCCCAATGGTCTTTGGAAAACTTTTAACCCCATATTCTGCTCAATAAGAGTAGTAATCTCTCTCGTATTTGAGCAGCGGAAGTCTCGCCGTACAAGTTTCCGTATCCTCTTGGAGGGAGCCTTCTGTTCTGGTGAAGCTGCTTGAGCAGCGGGCAACTCGCATCTCCGCCGCATCAGATCCAAGGCTTCGGGAGAAAGTTTGTACTGCTTCGTTGACTTCGTCGTCAGAAAATGTCTGCGATCCAGTATACACACCGTCTTCACCACGTTGTCGGTCATCTCGTCCACGTCGCAAGTAGTTTCCAGTGAATTGAATCGGTTTTGGAGTTCCAGTTGGAACTACTCGGAGCCACATAGTATTTGGGGCAGCGTAGCTCGGAGAGTAGATTTCATCAAGCGGGTCCGCTCTTTTCGGAGACATATATTCAGAGTGCCAAGCAATAGTCGGTGGTCTCTGCCGGTGTTAAACCTATTAACTACTGAGACATCTCTGAATATAAGCCTTTTATCTGCTATGATGAAATCGATCTCGTTCCTCGTCACAGTATCGAGGCTTTGCCATATTCACTGCCTTTGGGGCTTCTTCTCGAAAATGAATTCATAAAGAAGAGCGCTCCTCCATCTCCCGCTTCGAGGATGTTGACGAGCATCTACCCCCTGCGATTCCTGTGCCCCAATCCGTGTGGTCCGATTCTCGATTCGTCGAGGTCTTTTACTCCCACTTTAGCGTTGAAGTCTTCCATAACAACGTTGTAGAAGGCCGAAGTAGTGCCATGTATGGCCCATACAAAGCTTATACTTCATCGTCAAAAGCCAGCTGTAGGGTATCTATCCCGACATCGGTCGGCTTCAATAGTTCCAAGGTCGTAGTGGAACTTTGTTATCCCTTAGTTGCCTCTTACGACACCCACGAGTAGAGGGGGGTGGCTAAATTCTAGACTGTCGTAGCCACACAGCAAAACCCCTTCAATTACATCGACAAGTAATACAACGTAAGTAGACGAAAAAAGTACTGCGCGTAAAAGTAAATGCGCGTTATCAAAGATTACTCAAAAAGTAGTGATCAGATTTCAATAAAATTTAAATTGATACAAGACAAGTATAACTTTTCGAATCGAATAGGTCCCGCCTTGCTTCAAGCGCGTGCTTTTGAAACACGCTGGGGACAGGGAGCTACCTCCAAGTTTCAAACAAAGATGTTCGAGATTTGTTGGGAATTCCTGTGTAATTTTTCATATAAGTTACCATTATTAATTTCGCGTTCATGGAATCTGGTTTATTTATATTCCGAATGTGGGAGAAATTTTGAGTTGTTAAATTTATAGTTTGTAAGTCAGAACCGAGGGGCCCCTTAAGCTTGAGGGCCCCGGGGCACCGCCCCGCCTTGCCCCTTAGTAGCTACGCCACTGTCAGCACTTATAACTACGTTTTAAATCTACGATTATGCTAATCTTTCAAAGCTTGAGACTATTTTTTGTTCGTTTGATGCCACTTAGTTTAGTGATCGTAGTTAGCCATCAAGTCAGCTACTTTCTGGGGCTAATAATATAAACATAAACAACTTTCATATCCACTGCTGGACATAGGCCTCCCCAAGTTCGCGCCAGACATCTCAGTTTTCCGCAATCCGTCGTTTCCGCAAAGGTCTTCTCCAGCGGCCATCGGTCCTGCGACACAAGTGACCAGCCCAGTCTGCCCACTGCCACTTCAACTTGCTAATTCTGTGGAGTGTGGGCTATGTCGGTTACTTTCGTTCTCTCTTTTTATGCATTATTTTATTCATCTTTGGAGTTTACTGCTTAAAAATCGATATTCATATAAGGCCCCCGGTACGAAAAAAATATAAGGAGTAAAATCTACTGAACGAATGACCTCGTTACGTTTTTGTGCGCTATCTATCTGCTACGACGTTTACGACGGTACCGGCTACGACGGTTACGACGGTATCGGTTACGACTTTTTGTAATAATGCCATCGATAGATTCATTTATTTTATTTACCATTTGATACGGTATTAATCTTTTTCTTAGACTATAAATTATTTTTTGTGCATATTTATACAGTCGATCTGAAGAAGTAAACTCCAGTCGTGCGTCGGAGCTGACACACACAGATTTTTTTTATTTAGCATTTGAAGCTCATCCAATATAATAATATAACTATAGGTACAAAGTATGTTGTAGGTACATATGTCTAAGCGAATAGCTGTGTCTTTCGTTGATGTTAATCTAGGCATGAATGCGGAGAAAGGATGTTTATTGATGAACTCATCTCAAAGAGATTAGAGCTCGTAAACGCTCTAGATACAAGTAAATCTGCGTTATTTCACATTTACTGAAGTAATCAAGTACAATGTAGTGCGAGAGCTAATATCACATTACAAATAGGTATTTAAGATTAAGATTGCTAGAATTTTTACCTAACTACTGTTTATTGTGTTTCGTTCTATAATACCGTTAATTTTTTTTTAACTAATTTTTTATTAAATTTTATGTTATTTTTCGTCTAAGTCTAAGGTATTCGAATACGTCTAAAAGAAAGTAATTCAAATTATTCATTTTGCGCGAAACCAAAAAAAAAGGCATTTAATGAATATTATAACGAAAGCAGGGAATTAGTTACTTACTTTTCATTAAGAGGAAAGGATACCAGCTCATTCTCCATACAAACGTATTCGACTGTTTTCTCCCTGGATAATGACACTAGATCAAATATTTTTGTAAAATAAAACTTTTACCTGCCATGACCATGCCCCTACGTTTTGTTTTTTTTCATATTCTTATTATATTAGGTAGTAGGAGTCTTCAAAAACTAGAAATATTTCCTAATTTTTTGTACATTTTCAGACACTCATAAAAAAATAATAATTCATATTTACAAAAAAAAGAAAACGGAGCGGCATAGCTGAAGGCTTTGTTTATTTACCTAAAAAAAAATAAAAAAAAAGTTGGCATGTTTCGAGGAGAAAACAGGCGACTACGAAATGATGTTTTGGTCAATAATTATCTACCTAAAACGGTCTGAGCTGCAGTTGTCCCTTTCTTGCTGTTTGTGGGATAGGTCTGGGGGAGGGAAGGGTCAAAGCAGTACGTATACTGTGATGTTCAAATCTGCTATAAACTAAAAACATGCTATAGACTAAATGCTAAATTTTTTTAGCATGCTATTTTATATGCTATCTTTATAGCACATTGTTAACCATATGTAAACACAATCGATCCTTTAATCAACCGAATTGCGCAATCGATTAGTTTTATTTAGGATTTATTGATAATATTGATTTTTGTTTATATAAGATATTAAACGATATAAGATATTATTAGATTTACAAATATAGTTAATTTTGTCATTAATAAACGAGATTTCTACATTGATAAAAAAAAAAACTACAAAAATTAAATTTTCTCAGTGGAAAGACACGATTTACTTGAATATCAGTTATCTATTAACGACTACTTAAGTAACAACTATTTGAGAAAATTTAAAACCTTTTAAAATTAAAAATAAATGTATTTTTATGACTTAATTTTAATCGATTTCAATAAAAATCGATTAAACAACACCCTCAGGCGCGCGTATTGCACATCCCTTCTTGCTTACTTCATACAGCTTCGTGCTTATTCGGAAATGCTCGGTATACGGTAATCTGTCTCATGGCCCTTGTAAACGATCAAACTTGTTTGTCAAACATGTTTGATCAAACTTCATGTTTCATATAACAAACATATCAAAAAAACCCGCAGCCCCGCACACGATCAAATAATTTGACAAACACGTTTGTCAAACAGAAATTTAATATGAAGTTTGATCAAATATTTGATCGTCTATGGGGCCCTTTAGTAACACTTTAGTATTCGTGCCACTATCTCTGTCTTTAACACTATCGGCTACAAAAGTTTTCGTTTTTATTGTTGTTAATTTTTATTATTAGTATTAGTAATTAGTTTATTAGTGTTATAGTATTCAGTTTGTTTTATTTAGTTTTAATTGTTTTATATAGTGTTAGTATTAAGTGTGATTTGATTTTGCAGCGACAACGACAGTGATTAAATAATAATTAATAATAGGTAAGTGTAATTATGTGTTAAATAATAATAAGTGGTAATGTGTATAAAAAAGTATTAAGTGTAAATATTATTGTGTTGTTTTTGATAAAAATCTGCCACTATCGAAAGGTGAGGTATTGAAATTGAATTTTGAATTTATAAGTTATTTTTGTAGCATCTTAAAGTGTTATGATGTTTATTTTATTGGTCACTGTATTAGGGAAATTTTATTCGTACATTGATTTATAATAAAAATAAAAATTGGTAATAACAGTTTTTTTTCGTGAGTGGACATACGTAAAAGTTCGAAAACGCTAAAAAGTAATGTTATCCCACTCTAGCCTCGCTGCAGCGCGCTGTGTACGTTTAGCGTTTGAGACGTTATAAATTTAGCGCGAAGTCAGAGTCGGTATAGCAAATGCTATATGCTATAAACATTTAGCATGCTATACTTTTATGCTATACGCTATATTAACCACCACTATACGTATACACGCCAGCGAAGTGATGCCTCATAGTCGATAATTATATAGATACACTAGTGATGTATTATTTTGTCGATATTTTCAAAAATTCGTATTAACAAAATTAAATAATCTCTCTTTTCATAAACTACAATAAAACCTTATTTGGATGCGGTTTTCATTGTAACATTGTGCAAACCTGGGCTAAGGGTAGGGGTAGGGTAGGGCTAGGGTTTCTCTAACAAATAAAAATGATAATTATGGTAAATAGTTTAAATAATTATGTTGTTTATGTTTTTGCTTTGACTATAATTTTGGCTAACGGTAGTCTTATTACTGAGGCAAACGAAGGATACTGTAGAACGACTGACGGACAGACACTAGGAAGAGTAGGTTAACTAAATAAAGCTACAAAATTTCAAAATAAGAAGCATTATTTTATTCAGTTCAAGTAGGTAAAGAGTTATTTAATTATTTCCTTTCCTTTCCCTTAAGGCAATCATAGTAAAATTTTTCCAATATTGGTTCTATTAAATTCCAGAAAGCATCTTTCATTTTAACCGACTTTTAAAAAAGGAGGAGGTTCTCAATTTGACTGTATTTTTTTTAATGTATGTTCTCAGAACTTTTGACTGGGTGGACCGATTTCAATCAATTTTGTTTTAATTGAAAGGTGTTGCGTGTCATATGGTCCCATTTTAATTTAATTGAGATCTCACAAGTACTTTTAGAGTTATCTATACATATAATAAAATGGTAGGAAAGTCAAAACTGTACATTGAATATTTTTTTAAAAGAATACTTGGAGTGTGATCTACAATCGATACCGAAGCCAAAAATATAGTTTTTAGAATTTTTGTCTGTTTGTCTGTTTGTCTGTATGTATGTCCGGGATAAACTCAAAAAGTACTGCATGGATTTACTTCAAATTTTGCACGAATATTATTAAGAAGTCGGGTCAGAACATAGGCTACATATTATCACGCTATCACCTACGGGGAACGAGCAGTGAACGCACGCAGACGACGTCGCGAGCAGCAGCTAGTATCTAATAATGCGTATTTACTTGACTACTTTTTCGTCGACCTACGTTGTATTATACCGCATAACTTTTTACTCGGTGTACCGATTTTGATGATTCTTATTTTAATCGAAAGCTAATACTTGTCATTTAGTCTTGTTTAAATTAGATCGAGATCTGATTACAACTTTTTGAGTAATCTTTAATAGCGCGTATTTACTTGACTATTGTTTCGTCTTATTACGTTCTATTACTTGTCGATGTAATTGAAGTCGGTTTTGTTTCGTTTGCGAGCAAACACAATTACCAATTTTTTGGTAAATGATTCCTTTAGGGCTCCACAAAATAAAATAGCAGTAACTTCGTTTCCAATATTTTTTTAAATTAAATTCGGACTACTCTGTAATGAGTTATGCATGGTCAAACATATAAAAAAATATACGTGGCGACTTTAGAACCTCCTCTGTTTTTCTTCATCGGTTAAAAATTCTTTATCAACCACAAAATAATTAAATAAAAAATGAATAGGTGGTCCTGAAAATCTGTGTTAGGGTTTATCCCTAACTGAAGCCAAGGACTTATCTTTTTGTGAGACACACTGCCACCTTTATTAGTGACTAGCTTCTGCGCGCGACTTCGTCGGCGTGGACTCCCCTCCTATTGGTCTTAGCGTGATGATATATAGCCTATAGCCTTCCTCGATAAATGGGCTATCTAACACTGAAAGAATTTTTCAAATCGGACCAGTAGATCCTGAGATTAGCGCGTTCAAACAAACAAACAAACAAACAAACAATCAAACAAACAAACTCTTCAGCTTTATTATATTACTAGCTTGTGCGCGCGACTTCGTCCCCGTGGAATAGGACCACCCGATTTTGAAACATTCTTCATTAGTGCTACGCTCCTATTGGTCTTAGCGTGATGATATATAGCCTATAGCCTTCCTCGATAAATGGGCTATCTAACACTGAAAGAATTTTTCAAATCGGACCAGTAGATCCTGAGATTAGCGCGTTCAAACAAACAAACAAACAAACAAACAATCAAACAAACAAACTCTTCAGCTTTATTATATTACTAGCTTGTGCGCGCGACTTCGTCCCCGTGGAATAGGACCACCCGATTTTGAAACATTCTTCATTAGTGCTACGCTCCTATTGGTCTTAGCGTGATGATATATAGCCTATAGCCTTCCTCGATAAATGGGCTATCTAACGCTGAAAGAATTTTTCAAATCGGTCCAGTAGATCCTGAGATTAGCGCGTTCAAACAAACAAACAAACAAACAAACAAACAAACAATCAAACAAACTCTTCAGCTTTATTATATTAGTATAGATAGTATAGACTATTATTTTTAATGTCTTTATTGTTAGTTCTGAGTTCAGTTGTTTCAATTTTTTTATTATTATTATTATTTCTTTTTATTTATAGTTTGTTTTTCCACATTTAGTTTGATGTTTTTTTTTTGTAATAAGTATACTAATTTTTATCTTATGTTCATCATTTGTATTTCAGTGTGTTTCGCAAATAAAGCGCTTATTATTAGGTATTATTACGTAATTTGCCTAACTAAAAAGACATCAATAAAATAATCTATACTAATAATATAATAAAGTGGAAGAGTTTGTTTGTTTGTTTGTTTGTTTGAACGCGCTAATCTCAGGATCTACTGGTCCGATTTGAAAAATTCTTTCAGTGTTAGATAGCCCATTTATCGAGGACGGCTATAGGCTATGTATCATCATGCTTAGACCAATAGAAGCGGAGTCCACGCCGACGAAGTCGTGCGCAGAAGCTAGTAATTTATAATATGTATATGTCACCAGCATCTCATTTGTTTTTTTTATTACTATTTTTAAACATTTTTATATCGTCCCAATGCATGTGTTACGTATAACCGCGACAAACATGAGACATTACAACTTATATGTATACTATTATTATTATTATACTTATTTTGTTGCGTACGTATGTGTGTATGTACCTATGTATGATTGTTATGTATTCTTTTTTTGCTTATGTATTTATATTTATATACCACCTGCCCATCTGAAAAGCGATATCCATTTCATTATCAGGTTGTCTGGAAGAGATTGCTTTTTAGCAATAAGATCGCCTGGTTGTACAATTTGTGACTATAATTGCTTGTAATGTAAATTTTGTTCTTTATCTAAATGTACAACAAAGTATATTATTATTATTATACTAAGACAAACATATTAATTACTATGTATGTATGGCTACAATACATTTATCATGTACACTATATGTATGTATCTCAACACCCATTCTTACATACACCTCAACCATGTAATTACATACCTAATTCATAAATAAAATACCTAAGTATTTCAATAATTACTTACCAAAATACAGTTATGTAGATAACAATCCAATGAATTAACAAACAATAATTCAAAATAATAAGTACTAAGTAGTTTACGAAATCCAATAAAAGTAAGCCGAGTAACAGAAGAACGAAGCAGAAAAAATTAAATAAATAAAAATAAATAAATATGTAAAAATGCGGTCGTCTGTTCCTATGGTAAGCAACTTAATGCTTGTGTTACAGGTAATAGCCGACTGTTATAACTATATGTATATATGTATATTTTTATAAATATACATAGAAATAATACACATAAATGTGTATATAAATACAAATATTACACCCAGACTCGGGCAGGAAACGAACCCGCAACCCGCGGAACAGAAAGCAGGGCCACCACAAACTGCGCCAACGGGCTAATCAAATGAAACAAGTAAAATACAGAAAAATAGCATGACGCGAAGCGCGGGTGAAATGCACACGCACACTAACACCACGCCACTCACACATAGACAAAGCAGTGCGGGGCTTGCGGGAGGCGCGGTAGCGGCTAACAGCAATAGTCAGTGAAACAGGAATATTTTATTCAAATACCTATTTTTCAAAAGTCTATTCAGTATCCTTTCCTCTTAAGTATCAGAAATTTACACAAATATCTATACCTACTAATATAATAAAGCTGAAGAGTTTCTTTGTTTGTTTGAACGCGCTAATCTCAGGATCTACTGGTCCAATTTGAAAAATTCTTTCAGTGTTAGATAGCTCATTTATCGAGGAAGGCTATAGGCTATATATCATCACGCTAAGACTAATAGGAGCGTAGCACGAATGAAGAATGTTTCAAAATCTGAGTTTTTTTCCTTTTGAGAGCTTCCGCGGCGTAAACGGTTAAAGTTTCGCTCAAATCATGTATGAAAGAATTGGTCCTATTCCACGGGGACGAAGTCGCGCGCAGAAGCTAGTTTTAATATAATTTTGTAATTAGAAAATTTAATGGTCCAAACATATCGTTTTGTAAATTAACTGTTTCCATTGATTAATAAAAAGCTCTTTAATCCTGACGACGAATAAAGCCGCGTATTCAAAAACATTATACATAAAAATAATAAGAATTCTAACTTTAGCTTTCTACCTACAATCATAGTTTCTTCATTCTATGACTCCACACAAACAAGCGTTCACATCAAAGGTGAGACATAAAATTACGATTATGATATTTCGTTTGAAATTAATTACAGATGTAAACAACATGACCGACTTTGATAAATCACCACGCGTTTATGATATCCTGGTACCTCGGTTTTTCATTTCGAAGATAAATAATTATTTTATGGAATAATAATTTCCTGGATGACGTAAACCTAAATTTCTTTTCTAGTTTTGTAAGACTTGCCGATCAAGTTCTCAAATTGATATATTTATGATGTGATTATTATTCAATGCAATTGTTAACGATACAGTTTTGTTTAAGAGTGGACACATCTGTTAGGAGATTTTAAGAATTTGGCTATTAGATTATTAGGCAAGAAGGCAGGTACCTATATATTTATTTATTTATTTTATTTATTTATTACAGAAAAAAAAAATACATTGTTATGTGATAAACAGTGCAAAAAAACAATTTTCAGTTTACCAGTGCACTGTGTTTCTATAGTAATAATATCTATTAAATTACAAATTATATTAGAAAATAATATTAAAATATGCCATTACATTATATAAATAATAAGATATACCTACATTTTAATCTTATTGGAAAAAAAAAGAAAATGAACATAAATTGGTTAAAATAATAATAATAATCGTAATAATAAAATGATTCATGCGGCCATTTCACTCTCTATCTATATTATGTTGTTCTAAAAAGAATTTTTTTAGTATGTTTTTATAGTTATTATTTTTTTATTTTTTCTTTTAAAGCCGATGGTAAATTATTCATTAACATAGGAATAATATATTCAAGCATACGTTTTCCATAAAAATTACTATGTCTAGGCAGTTTTAATGTGTGATTTGTAATATTTCTTGTTAGTTTATTGTGACTCATTTTTATTTGAATGTTTGAATTAAAATATTGTTCTATTAATAATACATATTTTATTTTAGTATGAATTGGCATTACTTTGCAGTAGTTAAATAATTTTAATGGGTTGTTTTTGTATTTATTTCTTATGTATATGGGTACAATTGTTTTTAATATTCTTAATTGGAGCTGATAGATTCTATCGAGATGTGATTTAAATGTAAGACCGTAGGTGCTTAATCCATAAGATATAATAGATTCACCCAAAGATTTATAAAACATTAATAGTATTGAGAATGGAATTTTTGGTCTAATTATTGTTAATTTTGCTAAAAGGGCACGTAGTTTATCGCAAACATTGTTTATATGTTCCTTCCAATTGAGATTAGTGTCTATAGTAATACCAAGGTAACGCTGAGTTTTAACAAAGTCAATAGTGCTACAACTACAGGTATTAGTATATGAATTGTGAAAACATTGATGGCTATGTGCAGTGATTTGTATATCTCCAGAGAATCTATTGTGTGTAGAGCTTATATAGATGGCTTTTGTTTTTTCTCTATTTAATACGAGGCCAACATCATGGGACCATTTTGAAAGTTGGTCAAAATCATATTGAAGTTCTTTTATTGCTTGTTTTATATCACGATGTGCCGACAGAAGACATGTATCATCCGCATATTGATACATTTCACAAGTTTTTATAACTTTTTTAAGATCGTTAACATATGTGAGGTAATGAAGAGGTCCTAAAACTGAACCCTGTGCGGTTCCTTCTGTTACTGGTATTTCGTCACTGAGGGTGTCAGAAATTTTAACGCGATATGTTCTATTCGAAAGATAATTACAACACCAATTTAGAAGTGGGCCCCTGATTCCGTTATTTTCTAATTTTTCAAGAAGGATGTTATGTTGTAGAGTATCAAATGCTTTGCTGTAATCTATAAATATTATCAAAATGTGCTTTTTATCGTTCAAGTGTTTATTTACCGAATTTGAAAATATTGATAAAAGTTGTGTAGTATTTTTTTTTGGCTGAAAACCGAATTGATTATTATATAATATGTTATTTTCATTATAAAAATTTTGAATTTGGTGATGAATATATTTCTCTGTTATTTTATCAATTATTGGTAAAATAGTTATAGGTCTATAGTTTTCATATGAGTCAAAGTTTCCTTTTTTTTATTATTGGTCTTACAATGCCTGTTTTTAAGTCTTTGGGGTATATTCCTGACATGACACTACTGTTTATAAATTTCACAAGAATGGGAGTTAATTGTACACATAGTTCTACAATATCGACTCCGCGAATATTATCTATCCCTGGCGCTTTTTTCGTATTGAGTGATTTTATTATTTTCGAGATATTACAATTGTTTGCTTAATGAATCTACATGAAACATCAATTGAATTTTTATATATATTTTTGTCAAGTAACGGTACTTTACAAGTATTTAATATATTTTTAACGTTATTATTAAAAGATTTTGCGAAATTATTACAAATATCTTTGATCGATGTAGGTTTTTTATCAAAGGCGTGTAGTATGAATTCATCTAAAGATTTTTTTATCCTACCAGTAAGTGTATTTAACAACTGCCAAAGTTTTCTAGGGTCATTTTTATTTTTAATAATTTCATTTTTATAATATTTATTTTTAAAATAATTTATTTTATAATTAACATAGTTTCTTGCTTTTTTATACTCGATTCTTAGTCTCATATTATTAACATCTTTTTTCCATTTTCTAAATAATTTATCTCTAAATTTACATGCCTTGATTACACTTTCATTTATCCAATTATTATGACAACGCTTAGGATTGGTTTTTAATTTAATTTCGACTTTAGATTTATCATAACAGTCATTAATTTTTTTATTAAGTTGAGTGTAGATTTCTAATGGGCATTTTATATTTTCAATCGCTTTCCAGTTAATATTTTTCAAAAGACATTTAAGATGGTCATTTTTAATAATAACTTTTTTTTAATTCTATTGACATGTATGGATATTGTACTAAGGCACGCCATTGCAATCATTCTATGGTCGGAAAGTACTGTGTCAAGTGCTGTCGTTACAATGTCTAAAGTGCGGGATTTAACATATATGTGGTCAATGCAAGATTTACTAATTTTGTTACGAGACATTTCTACCCGCGTGTAATCTGAGATCCCACACACTAGGCCTAGGTTAGACATCATATTATTATAGCTATGTTTAATAGTATTATCTGATTTTAAGTCAATATTAACATCACCTATTAAAAATAGTTCATGTTTATAGTGTATATTGTTTACAAGTTTTTCTAGTTCATTAATAAATAAACATTTACTATTGTTTGGTGGACGGTAGATTGCACACAGTTTTGCAGAATAATTATTTGGTGTTTTTATAGACGCTAATATACATTCAAAGGTATTAGTTTTTGGCTTAGTGACATTCGCTTTAAGATTTTTATTAATATATATAATAATTCCACCTCCTTTACGCGCTTTACGCAAAGCTGTGTGCATTTCATAACCGTCTAAGTTAAACATATTACTTATTGAGTCCGAAATATTTGCTTCAGTTACAACTATTATATCCAAAATTATATTACAATGTTTTATTATTTGTTCTAAGGCTGCAAAATTTTTGATCATTGATCTTATGTTGACATGAATACACGATAAAGTTATATTATTATTAGTAGATAGACAAGCTATAAAGTCATTCAAATTTGAGCAATTAAATATTTCAGTTACTTCATTATTAATTTCATCCATTATAATTTAAAATTATAATTACTATACTTATATTAAAAAGAAATAATAATAATTAAAATAATCAATAGACAAAAAAAAATCTTAACTTTCAATAATCAAATAAGCTTATTTATATCCTCTAATGACCTCAAAATTATTGGATGACTATCGTTGTTTTTTCTAACACGGATAACTCCTTTTTTGCACCATATGAATTTGTACGTCTCCTTTAATTTCTCTTTAGCGTTCCATAAAAGTTTTTTATTATAGGGTGTAAGGGACTCTTTCATAAATACTATTTTGTTAGAGGATATTTTATGTTCCTTGGTTACAAGCTCTTTTAATAGTATTTTATTAGATTTTGATGCATATAGCCATTTCTGTACAGTTTCCTCGTTTTTCATTTTAAGTTGTACTGTTCCAGGCAAATCGTTTTGTTTTGTCTTTCTTTTTAATTTTACTTGAATAATATCATCGATAGGCATTTTAAGTTTCGTTGCTATGTCCTCAACAATAAGCTTTGTTTCCTCTATTTCAATATTTGGTATATTAAAAATTTCTAACTGATCATTTATTTTATTTTGTTCAGATTCACGTTGAATTTGCTTTAAGGCGCTAATTCTAGTTTCCAAATTAGAGTTTTTATTTAATAATTCGGTATTTTTTCTTTTTAATTCTTGAATTGTTTGTTTACAGAAGTCTATACTTTCCACTATTTCGTCCATTTTGTCACTTTGATATTGTAACGACTTAATAAAATCTTTCATCTCTCTTTGTATAGCTTTTTCCATCTCTTTTGTTAATTCTTTTAATATATATTTCATATTCATTGCTAAGCTCGGTGAATCATGAGGTATTGCATCATTGTCAATATCATATACAAAGTTAAAAGGTAAAGGTACATATAGAAAGAGACTTACTAATAGATATTTTTTTTGTCTAAATGTCTAAGGATCGATTAAGGCAAACTATCTTAAACAAAGTAGTTTTTTTAAAAAAAAAGAACAGTCATGGAACTACAAAGCCGGAAGTGCAGATGTATATAGACAGACTGCCAGTAGTGCTGACAGTATAAGCCTGTAAACGTTCCACTGCTATGTAATTGCTTCCTCTAGATAGGAAAATGGACGGAGCTTAGGTTCTTCACAGGGGGCTTGCGGTCAATTTCACAGGACAGAAGTAGGAGAGTAGGGTCTGTTATCAGTTCTCTTTGACAACAGTTTACCTCCGCTTATCCCGTTATAGACCTGTTAAAGGAATTTGATAGTCACAACCATCATAAGTATGGATCGATCCCGCAAAACTTAGTGTAACTGACTCACAAACATTACCTAAGTAACATCATACTATCGTCTGTAAATAGCTTATGAACAATTTTGCCTAACGGGCTTACCCGCTTAATTCCGGGATTCCAATAGTATTTCTAAAGAAGAATTTGCCGTTATATTTATTTTACATTTTATCCTACTTACGATTATATTACTTGTATATTATTATCGTGTATTAGTCTGAATCTGCATGTTATACGTAGCTTTCATCGAAACCTTTTTACTAGTTGTTGCGTAAAAAAAGCAAGCTTTACTTACCCATATTCACAAACTTTATAATACCTATTAATAAGTTAGTGAGAAACCAATAATCACAATGTTTTTGAGTAATTTAATGAATCAACAAAAAAATACTGTTTCGTAATAAAAGTAGCCCTTCACGATTTTTCACAAACATTTTTAACGACATTATTGATTTAACGATTAATCGATGTTGGATAAACAACTTTGACTTAAAAGAAATTACGTCTTCTACGTAAAGTGAACATTTTCTCGGAAGCAAGAAGTGAGTTTTTATATAAAGCTATGTGCAGACGACGCGTTTAAAAGTGTTTATGACAGTGATAACGTGGTCTGTGGTGATAACGTTGCTTTACGCAGACGGGCATCAAAGATACAGCTTGGACTACACAGGTCTGGGCCTTCTAGGTAAGTAACTTGAATTACAACTCTTTTTGAATAAATATAAGGTTAGTACCTATATTTGTATTACCGAACATTGGCTTAAAGAATACCAGGTTGTTTTTAATTTTTATAAGCACCAAGTTGCCAGTTCGTTCTGTAGGAAGACAGCCTTACACGGGGGTTATTAATCATAGCAAATAAAGACCTAAAATTTAAGGTACGTAGAGATATTGTAAGCCTTTCCATTGAACGAACGATAGAGATAGCCTGTATCGAGTTGGCGCAATGTAGGTACAATAGTCAGTATCTATAGACCACGCAGTCTATGTTATCGTACTCCAAATGAGGTAAAAATTTATTTCCAAATGTAATAAATAGCGCTTTTGAGTAAAACGCGTAGTCCGTAGAGGGCTTTATTTTCATTCACTGGATCGCCAATCTCGTTGATGGCGCTACATAATAAATTACAGATCAGTTTCATGGTGGCGCCGCCGGTCTTGTCTCTCGCTTTTTATTATTTCATAACTACTGGTATAAGTATAGATTGACAGTTAAAGATATTGATACTTGAAATAGCTAATTAAATAGGTAATGAAGAATTACAAAGAAAAGCAAAAACGTCAAATATATCACGCATACATTGTAGGTACAAAGGAAAGGATATCGCTAAAACGTACCCAACTCTATTTTAAAAGTTGTTAAAAAGGCCATTAAGTAGGCGCATAATAGGGGGAAAAGAGATAAATAACTTACATTTGCAATATAATATACATAATAATATGTTCATTATATAAAGGTAGGTAGGTATACCTTATTAACGATCCCTGGGCCCATTTTGATCAGCAACAAAACAATTAGACATAGAATTCACAAATTAAGTTAACAATAAGAGGGATAAGTTACGTCATTTTTGTCACGAATATCAGCTAACTTACTTCCTCTACCTCCACTTACATTCCTATGTTGACACGTCATTTTGAATATTAAGACATTTGAGAATTTTCATAATTATAGGTAGATAGGTACCGTATTTATAAATGTACCTATTCGATATCAATAATATTGTCTATAAGTAAGCACTCCATTTAAAACCTTTTAAAATTAAAAATCGATAAACAATTAATCTCAAAAGATCGTCCCAAACCCTCGCACACGGCGAGCATAAACAATAATATAACCGAGCCGTAGTAGTGAATTGCTCCTAATTATGTCGAAATAGGCGTTAATAGGACACCTAATGGCCATTTTTATGACCCCAGAACGCCGACAAAGAGCCTTCCGTTGTTTTTATTGACCCCTTTTTTCCTAAGTTTTTGAGTAAACACGCCGGATCGGATATTTCGATAGGTCAATTTGAGCCTTCGACTGTTGAGTAATGTTTGCCTATTTTATGTCACTAAAAAGACCAGTTGTTTGACACATATATAAATAAATGATAAATAAATAAATATCTACACAATACACACACGGTCGTCTGTTCCTAAAGTGCTTGTGTTATAGGTAACAGCCGACTAGTATAGTAGAAAAATACATATATATACATATATATATATATTTTTTTCGATAAACATACTTATAAATAATACATATATAAATATATAAACGAATATGTATATTACACCCAGACTCGGGGTGGGAATCGAACCCACAACCCCCGGAGCAGAAAGCAGGGTCACTACAAACTGCGCCAACGGGCTAGTGCGGCTAGTCAATATAATATGATCGCAAGTTAGATTTAAACCAGTATTTATTAATAGATTTTTAGAATGATTTTTATTATCATATCAAAATTTTGAACCCGCACCCCCGACATAATTACCGTGTCGGTGATCTAGCCAATTAAGCTATGGAACGATGTACCCGCCGAATCGAAATTTTCGATATGATTTTATTCGGTTTTAAGCAACCGTGGTGCCGTCTATAGCGAGTCCTTCACAGCCATTGAGCTATTATTACTAACGTACTCAATGTTCACAGCACCCTATACCACTATTCAAAGTTTCATAATACAATGAATTATTTATTTACAAGAGACGACACCATGCTATTTTTAATACGTACCTATCTATTATTTTTTTATTTTTGTGTTTCCACACCCATGAAATGAAATTCTAAAATGTTTTTTATTATCATATCATATAGATTTTTTAGGTTGATCGACTTAGATCTAGGAAAATATTAATAAGTTTGGAAGGTTTGTCGCGTAAAACATAAATTTTAAATAGACCAGTTTTTTGACACATAATATATTATCGCGAGTTAGACACCAGACAGTATTAGTAGGGTATAACTGGGTAAACTAGGTTAACTGAGGTAGGGCACAGCAGGAAATTTTCTCCTGAGGGGGATTGGGGATAGGGTCGGCAACGCGCTTGCGATGCTTCTGGTGTTGCAGGCGTCTATAAGCTACGGTAATCGCTTACGTACCTACCATCAGGTATTCAGGTGAGCCGTACGCTTGTTTGCCGACCTAGTTATATATAAAAAAGGGTTTTAAATGTTTTTGTATTAAAAATCGATTAATGCATGAATGTATAAGTCATGTATAATTAGTTCGTGATGATACCTGTGTGAGTCATGAGTGTACCTAAATGTGTCGTCGGAGCTTTGAGTGTCTCTTTAACGATTTAAGCAACATTTACCTACATGTCAGTTACACGTACAAAATGTTGTAGTTACGTATATCAAAACGAATGCATAACTACTTGGATACCGCTGTCGCATTTTAACCGACTTCCAAAAAAGGAGGAGGTTCTCAATTCGACTTATTTTTTTTATGTATGTTAACTCAGAACTTTTGACTGGGTGGACCAATTTCGATTAATTTTGTTTTAATTGATAGTTGTTGCGTGTCATGTGGTCCCATTTAAATTTAATTGAGATCTGACAAGTACTTTTAGAGTTATATCTAATAATGCGTATTTACTTGACTTCTTTTCGTCGACCTACGTTGTATTATACCGCATAACTTTTAACTTGGTGTTTTTTATTGATGACCGATTTTGATGATTCTTACTTTAATCGAAAGCTAATACTTGTCATGTAGTCTTGTTTAAATTAGATCGAGACCTGATTACAACTTTTTGAGTAATCTTTAATAGCGCGTATTTACTTGACTATTTTTTCGTCTTATTACGTTGTACTTATTACTTTTCGATGTAATTGAAGTCAGTTTTTTCGTTTGCGAGCAAACACAATTATTCTTATTAAGATGGTTCTAACTTTATGTTACACTTATTCTGTTCAACGGAAGTTTAGCTCATGCTTGTAATTCAAATATATTATTTGTAATTTAATGAATAAAAATTTAAGCGTTACCTACTAGACCTAATCACATATAATTATGTTGTTTTTAACAAAAAACGGAGTGTTAGTCAAAATTCCTAATCAAAGGTTTCGTACAAGTTTGAATATTGTTTAGGTCTTCAACTAGCTTTACTTATTTTATTTATACAATACCTATATTTTACGCTACAGTGAGCATAATAGGAACATAGATATTCCTGAAATTTTCGTTTCTACATAGCTAATTATGTGACAAAATACAGGTACCTATTTGATGAGACTTATAGACTTTATTAAAGTGCCATTGTCACATTGTCAGGATGACGACGTAGCATTAAAGTTAGTATTTTATGCCTGTTTATGTTTAGTTTTATATTTGTAGGTTGTAATACGATCGAAAATATAATAATCGCCTATTATTCATTCAAATGCGAGCCAGCAACTGTAAAGCTTAATGTAACCCATCACAAGACCAATGAATGCGTGTATTTCGAAAACTCAACATTATCATTTCAATAAGAATTCAGAAAGCACTATAACGTTGGCTATCAATTCTGTAATATTCAATCTGTACTGAAATTTCATTACGACTAATAAAGCATCATGCACAATCTAGCTAGAACTTAAGAAAATGAATCTGTCAGTTCGATTCGCTTTAACCTAACCGAAGTTCAAAAAGAATAGGTTGGACCAATGCACCATAATTTATAGCGACCGAGCGAGCTATAACGTTATAATAGCCTTTCAGACACCTTCGCTGGTGCGAGAGGAACGGAGCGATTTGAGTGAGCGAGATGCAAGACCAGAAGCGCCGCTCCACGTCAAAATACGTGCTCCATTCGTTTTATTGCCGCCTGGTGATGCGCGGTGGGATTGAGCGATTGTCGATAACGATGAAAGGTATCAATAAAATGATATAATATAATTTTAATATAACTTACAATTACTTTGAATAAAATGTTTTTTTCACGTAGTTTTGAATTTCATAACGTATTGCAGAATACTGGAAAGTAGGTATATTTTTTTCGTATACCCTTTTATTATTACAAACCTATTCCAAAATTGTTAACTCTTTCCACACGCATATTTATTTTAATAGCACCACATTAACATAATTGGATTCTCTCTCTCTCTCTATTCCAAACAATTCATCCTCATATGGTTGTGGAGTCTGCTTTCCTTATTTCTATCCTCCATTTCGCTCTTTCCCCGACATCGTCATCAGTTACTTGGCACTCATGCATGTTTTTTGACACAACATCTCTACATCTTGTCTTGGGTTTGTCTCTTGGTTTTCTACCAGGAAGAGAAAACTGCAGTGCCAAATTGCCAACGTAATCGTATTAATATAGTTGAATTATTTGTCGATAAAATTATCTCCCATACACTCCCAGCACTAGCTCGGCTACGCGGCAACATCAAAGGAGCCCACCTCTTTGATGTGGCCGGCGGCGCGCGCCTCCAAATGCCGTAAGCGACAAATCCATACGTCATCCTCCTGTCATTATAACGCCTCACAATCGAGTCGGGAATGTGAAATTACTTACGAGACAATATAAATTGACAAGGCGGTTTAATAGCGATTACTTGCCTGAACATGATTCAAGTGTCATTTTGGTCGAATGAGCTTAGCGATACAACGAGGTTGGACCGTCGCGTCGTACGCTTTCAATTAGACAAGTTCAGCAAATGATTTTTGTTTTCTAATTTGTATTGGGATTGGGAGTAATTGTGACTTCTTTAGGCTTAGGAAAGTATGCTCTATTTGTAGTTTTGCTCAATACAGGTACGTAAGTAAATATTTATCTTTTAATATTCTACGTTACAAATCAATGAATTAATTACGTTTTACGAGCATGATAAATCTGTTGAATATCTGATGAGACAGTTTAATAAAGGCATACAAAGTAAGCTTTTTGGGATAATTTCAGTAAAAACTTTTACAAGAAATATTTGATAGATTGATATGAATAATAATTTTTATATTTATGTATTCGTATTTTGATTTCAAATTGCATGATCGTAAAAAATTAGTAATTTAATTGTTTCCTGTTAATAACAAAAGTCTTAAAGTATAATCACTTATAGTAATTCCAATGTACGTCTCAATAACAATAAGCTTTAGCCGATTGTGTAGGCACAAAAAGTAAATTATAGGTTCGAGCCGAAAGGGCATTGTTTGGATAATTTGTACAACCCCTTTACTTTTGAGTGTGAATATATACTTACTCAAGTTTGGTTAATTTTAGGTAGGTACTGTTCTTAATGACTGGAACTTTAGATTTTACCGTTTGATTAGAAATAATTTCCAGATGCATCCGGGCGATTCAAATCGTTCTGTAGTTCTGTTTTTAAATCGTATAGGAAAGCCTTCAAACAATAACAGTAGCTTCAAATATTGAATATTATTAATAACGCAAATGTGTTTTCGAAACGAAAATATAGGTACCATATATCCCTAATACCTATTAAATTATTATAATTATTGTGAATGTGATAAAAATCGAGGTGTTTAACCTTTGACGATTCCAAATGCGACGGTCAAGGTGAATAGGCATTAAAGAAACGAAATCCGCAAGGTCGAAGGATCTGTGGAAACAAGCGATACAGACGTAGTAAACGTTAAAAAGACATCCAACTCATCAATCACACACGAAACGTTCGAAACATCTGACTCGACGTCGAGGCTAATCATGTAATTAAATAAATTTAACAGATAACCGTGCATAATTAGCAACAAAGCCACAGTTCCCGCGTCAACCTTTATCAACGAGAAAAATCGTCTAATTCACACCTTAAAGAACCCAATTCTGACGTACAAAAGTTTTTGACCGTTCAAATTAATCAAGTGGTCCCTAATTATGGCGTATTTTAGAATGTTTTCGGACAGAGCGACACAGTTTTGACAGAGGCGTAAAGATAAATGATCGCTAATTGCCCAACGGCTATTTGCGGGCGTGGTCCGATACGTGCTATCTAATGGGTTCCACATTGCAACTGTTGGCCATTTGATTATTTAAAACGAAGCGAACTCCATTATGAACTTACTATTATTTAGATTAAAAACTATTTAATTTCAATCTGTACGCAAAACATTTAGCAACTGTTACGTGATGGGCATACGTAAAAACTCAAAAATTAAAGGTCAACACATTATTATTGAAAAAAAAATGAAATACTTATATTATATTTTAATCAACACATGTGATTCGTCATTTTAAGATTATTTTTATTACGCATTCTATATTTAAAGGCGAAATGCTAAGAAGACTTATTAACAATCGTGTCTAAATGTTGATAGCTTATTTATTTTCAAAAAAAATTACAAAAAAATTTAGTTTTCAATCGGAAAAAGCTCAGTAGTTTTCAATCGGAAAATCAAAATAAAAAATATCTTTATTCAAATAGGCTTCAAAAAATCTTCGAATCAACATTTTACTAATTAAAATTTTAATTATTTTTAAAAGTGAAGTTAACGCAAGTTCGGAATGTAGATTCTGCAGATTAGAACCGGAAAGAAACTCCGCAGTTACTCTTTAAAAAAAAAATAAAGTGGGTACCTACAAACTATGTTTTTATACGGTTAATATCTTGCATGAAGTACAGCGTGACTAAGTCCACACGTCTTTATCAGCTATAGGTATATATGTACCTATCTAATCCTGCACCAAATAATAAACTTTAGCTATCTACTTTATATTAATTGGTTGTTTTATTATTAAATATTTCCGTGCACAATGCAAGTCAAAATCATAAGCGAATTAAAAATTTCAAGAGCCATCTTAATCACATTCTTATTACCCTCTTAGCAAATTTTATTATTTAATAAACGTGATTATTGTGGGAAATACTTCAATAATAGCTTATGTAAGTGTTTCGACAAACGTTTTATAGAATCAACGTGTGAATGAGGTAATAGCACATTGTTTATTTAATATAATAAATGTTAGGTGCGGCTCAGATGATGACTGCTCATGTCACGCCTTCAACAACAAAAAAGCTTAATATTAATTTCGTAATTGTATGCGATAATTAATCATCCGAGTTGAATTCTGCAAACTAATCTCTCACTTTAAAATTTAACCTAAATATACATTAAAGTTATGAGAATTGCTTATCTTTTAAAAATCATTCTTTTATCTTATTGGCGATCGTGGGAATATCGTATTGGCCGACACAACTTCATAATATTCGAGGTGTCTACTTAAATGAGTCAGCAGTCTTTCTATTAACCCGTTTCCAATATAGTAAGAGCTTTTGTGTCTCCTCATTCCAGTAGTGAGAGTTGAGGTGGCTCCTGTGTTAGCAGATCTTACACCTTTGGTCGTATTACCTAATGAGTAGTTAGCTTTTCTCTTCTGAATGAACGTGTCATAGATAATTCGATTTAATGCCGGCATCCCTGTCATTATCGAATTATGAACGTCGCTTGATGTTGTTATTTTAAATGCATTTTTTTTAATCGATTTGACCGGTGGTTTTCGCCCTTTCTACCTACCATATGTTTTTATATATCTATCAATTAATGTTCAGAATTTGTAACCATTTATATCCATAGTTTCAAACCCATTTGAAATAAGTAACTATAGGCGTTTCTTACCCTTAAAACACCTATTTAATAAGATTTTTTCAACCACGTAGACTTTTTTACCCTCAAAATATAGCTTATCTATAAATATGTAATTTTTTATACAAACTTTTTAATATTATCATTTGTTATAGGTATTTTTAGAAATGCGTAAGTACCTACTTAAAAAAATTTTTCATTCAAAATAAAAAAAAACGATCGGGGATGTGCTTAATATCTTAACCCAGCATCTGATTTATAAACAATACGTCAATGACGTAAGCTTCTTTAGAGGCACAGATTTATCGCTAGAGATGTACCGCCGCATGCTTCGGAGTTGCCGATATCGATTATTATCGATGTTGACTATTTTAAATTAATCAAAAACTAATTTTAAAATTTAGAACTCAGTCAAGGTTGAATAATACTTTTTGAGTTAAGTTTAAGGTTAATTTTTTTTTTAATTAACATAGTTACATTATTTGATTCTATCAATATAATTCAAACTCGTGTCCACATATTTAATGCAATTCATAAATAAAGTTAGAGCTTAAAGACTAAATATTTTTTTAATATAATTAAATTAATATTTACTTAATGAAATAAAAATATTTATTTCACCATAAGGCGAGATTACATACACTTAACGAACGTCATAATATATTCAAAATTTCGAAAAAAAAAGTAATTTAAAGTAATTCTTTAGTTTCGGGTTGTTTGCGCAGTCTCCCCTGCGTCGTCCTCCTCGTCGCCACTGTCACCTTCGTCGGTGTTCTGCTGCGTCTGCAGCAGGAGCTCACGAGGTAATGGACGCCCGTCCGGCGGTCTTGCGATTCTACACAAAGTTTGCTTAATAGTTTTTTAAACTTCTGTAAAGGCATAGATTGAAACGCAACAGGAATCTTATTATATTACATCAAAATAGACATTCCGAAAGTAACGACACTTTTTTAAGCCAAACTTTAAAGACTTAATCTTTTATTTTGTAAAATAGTCCTGTAAATTTAGCTATTTGTTCCACTTTAACAAACCTGTGGATGAGATATCGCCAATCGCCATGGAATAATTCATTAGGGGCCATCCATAAATTACGTCACACGAATTTATCGATTTTTCGACCCCTCCCCCGTCCTTGTCATAGATGGTCACATTTATGAGACCCACCCCCCTACCTAGTGTGACGTCACATATTTTACAATTTTACATTCGAGCAAACTGATGACAGTTTCGACATTATTTTTATTTTCATTTTAATTAAAGTCAATTCGACTATAAAACAAATAAAACTTTAAATTTTGTAGTCAGTTATTAATAGGTAGTTGAAATAGCATGTTTTTGTACTTTACGTTTTGATATTATTATATTTGGAAATGTGACGTCACAAAATGTTGACCCCCTCCCTCCCCCTTGTCACACATTGTCACACTTCGTCGACCCCCTACCCCCCTCCTAACGTGTGGCGTAATTTATGGATGGCCCCTTAACGATTACAACCTTAATACGAAAATTCCGTAAGCACTAAAACAATCCATTTTATCGACAACGCAAATCACAGCCACCACTATTCGCCATTCCGGTGATCTTGAATCAACCCGTTAGTACTTCACTACTACAGAAACAGATATCTTTCTCTCTTTCGCCCATATTAAAATGCACATGTCGCATTCCTCTCGCACGTCAATAAGTGTGTGTTGTCGGCGGTTTCTTTGAAGTATAAGCCACGCCTCCCTCCGCGCCCGCCCGCCGCCCTATAGTTAATTCGTCACACAGTAATGACAATGCTTTAATTACTAACGGAAAGGTACAGAAGAAATATTACCACTGACGAGGTAAAGACGCTGACTGTATCCTATAAGAAGATTGATATTAAAATCTTACTATCGTATTGATAAAAATCTACCTATATCCGTACTTTCCGGTAGGTACTCAACAAACTAATAAGAGTTTTTTTTTATTGTCAACAAAACTTTCGAAAAATATAATTTAAGGTCGTGTCACGTGTTTTTATACTCTTACTCAACGGACTCCTCTAAAACGCCGTTGCCTGTACGTCCTTCACTTTATCTGTCATAAGAATATTCGTAACTGGTACGAATGGAGACATAAAATTTGCACAGAAATATATTACTTATCTACTGGAATTATTATTGCTGTTTTTGATTTTTTCTTTTTTGTCATGATAATTAATAAAAATTAAATAAAACAGGAAAAATTAAAAAAGAAATTCACAATAATATTAAATATTCTACTAAAAATTAAATCAGGAAAAGTAATCTATACTAATATAATAAAGCTGAAGAGTTTGTTTGTTTGATTGTTTGTTCGTTTGATTGTTTGTTTGTTTGTTTAAACGCGCTAATCTCAGGATCTACTGGTCCGATTTGAAAAATTATTTCAGTGTTAGATAGCCCATTTATCGACGAAGGCTATAGGCTATATACCATCACGCTAAGACCAATAGGAGCGTAACACCAATGAACAATGTTTCAAAATCGGGGTTTTTCCTTTTGAGAGCTTCCACTGCGTAAACGGTTAAAGTTTCGCATAAATCATGTATGACAGAATTGGTCCTATTCAACGGGGACGAAGTCGCGCGCAGAAGCTAGTACTTAATATAGGTACACTACTGTACTACGGAACTTTCCGTGTTTTTGTAATGTTTAGACAAGTAAATTTTTTTGCGTTATCAAGAACTTCAAACAGTTAGGTACTTAAGATGGATATCGTTTCGTCTCGATAATATAAGTAGGTAATTAAGACGACCGTTAATGCTTGATGACTCCGTGGGAAAAATATTATTGCAATTTCGCTAAATGTTACTCGCATTGTTCGGATAAGATTAGATTTTTTATTGAGATGCTATTCTTAATATTTTGCTATTCTCATTGCTTTTTGTTGGATTGAAATTTTCCTAGAATTACTTATTAATCCATGTTAAAAAGTACTTATTAACCAGACTTTAAGGTGACAATTTCCTTAAATTATACCTAATATACCTACCTTATATTGAAATTCGTATCGAATGTCCTATTTTGCTTTTTATGATATTTTGAGCTCGTCAAGTAACTTATTTATCACTAAGCACAGTTTTCTTACGGATAAATTTGGATTCGAAACCATTGTCATCCTTGATTGGTAGAATCAGCTCAACACCTCAACAGCATTCTCAGTTAGAAAAGTATGTCAACTGACCGACCGGATTCTGTATGATTAGGTACCAGATTTAAAAATAAATATAGTTATGGGCCTTTTTTAATCCCAAATTTATTATAAAAACACAACTTATAAGTAACAAGTTGTTTTCTTGATTTCAAACAGAAATTCTTATACCTATTTATTTTATTTCAATTTTTAAAAATTAGAATATCTTTTTCATGACATTGGCAAATTTTTCCATCTTTTGTGGAAAAGAAATGTCATAGCTATATAAAAGTTAATGTTAAGCTAATATTTATCTATACATATAATAAAATGGTAGAAAAGTCAAAACTGTACATTGAATATTTTTTTAAAAGAATACTTGGGGTGTGATCTACAATCGATACCGAAGCCAAAAATATAGTTTTTAGAATTTTTGTCTGTTTGTCTGTATGTATGTCCGGGATAAACTCAAAAAGTACTGCATGGATTTACTTCAAATTTGGCACGAATATCGTTAAGAAGTCGGGTCAGAACATAGGCTATATATTATCACGCTATCACCTACGGGGAAAGAGCAGTGAACCTTTTTTTCTTCAAATGTATGTCCGGCATAAACTCAAAAAGTACTGCATGGATTTACTTCAAATTTGGCACGAATATTATTAAGAAGTCGGGTCAGAACATACGCTACATATTATCACGCTATCACCTACGGGGAACGAGCAGTGAACGCACGCAGACGACGTCGCGGGCAGCAGCTAGTTTCAGAATAAAGACTTTGTTTAGAAAAACTGACAAGAAACAAAAGAACAATAATACACCTACCTAAGGAAAATATCAAAAAAGAAATCAATTGTTCAAGCAAGCTTTAATAGCACCGCTAAATCATTAAAAATAATTTATTAATAATAGTTATCTCGTAAATTTCACAATTAGTAACTCTTTCAACCTTTTTTATTCTTTGCAAATTAAGAAACAATTGAAATAGCCCATCAAACAGTACTAAACAAAACTCAAATCATAACTCGAAACAGCGGCATACGCCGAAGTTAAACTCCAGAAATCCTTTACTTGATACACCGAAGCATTATGAACACACTCTTACGTAATTACAGTCGGTCGCTTCAAAGGGACCGCCGAGGCGATCGGCGCCTTTGTGGGCTAATAAATGAACTACCCTCATCAAACTGAACTAAACCTTAATCGATCAGAATAAGTTTCATTTTAGTTTGAATCGAGATGGTTTTCTTAACACCTTAGCGGAGTAAAGGGTCATATCGGTTAGGCATTTTGCCACGGATGTGTCAAAAGAGGTTTTATTAGGTCCCTAAATGAGACCGCACGGGGAGTTAGGAATTAGGTCATTCGGAAGTTTCTCTCGTAAGTACTGATTTTGAGTTCCAATGTTAAATAGGTATAGGTTACCTGTGTTGTATATAGAGCGGATATAACTTTGTTTGTAATTTTTGTTGTAATTAAGTATTTATTTTACTTAAAGAAAATGATCCTAATAAGCATCAAGCTTTCAGTACCAGGTGTAATTAAAAATAATCCGAGTGAATCCAAGAAAAATGTCCAACAGGAATGAAAACCAGGATGAAACGTTTTTTTAAGTTCAAATATCCAATATAGGTACCTACGCTAAACGTTCAACTATATTATATAATAATAAATAGACTATAGGTATTGTATACTATACAATACGAGTATTTACATAAGTATAACAAATACAGTATACAATGTATACTACTATGTACTTACTTTACCTTGGCTCCAACTATTCAAAGCACAGAATACACTTTCCAATATTAGCCCAATTAAAACTTTGACATCTTTTACTCAGGGAAGTGCATTATGTGAATATTTCACACCAGAAAGACTCACCATTTTTGTCAGATTTAGTTTCGTATACAAATAAGCAAGGAGTAGGTACCTACTGACATCTCCTCTGATGGATTTGTTTAGCAACAGCTAAATTATTTCACTTTACCATACTGGATTAGTTTGATCGCTCATCGCAGTGATAGTAAAAGGTAATGAGCTGAATAAGACTATAGAATGTGCCTCTACCTATACCTATCGTATTTTTATAGTAGGTATACATTTAAACGTGTGTGAGTTCGAATATGCTCAGAAGCTTTTTAATTATTATTTTTTCCTAATAGGTCGGCAAACAAACGTAGGTACGGCCCACTTGATGTTAAGCCGTTACCGTAGCCTATAGACACCTGCAATACCAGAAGCATCACAAGCGCGTTGCCGACCTTTTTTACGTGGGGAAAATCCTTTAGGGTTATGCCAGACTCTTACTGGCTAAAGAAGGCTCTGGAAAAGGTTACCTACTTACGGGCCCCACGTGTAAGCAGACTCCGCCTAGGTGGGACATTATGGGTTCGCGCTAGCATTCACCACTGCCGACAACCCCCCCGGGTGTCCTTACTCACCATAAGAACATAATACTGCTTAAAAGCAGTATTAGGTATTTAGCTGTAAAGTTCTACAAGGTCGAGGTTCTGATAAAATTTTGAGCAGGATATTACCTACCTCAGTTGATTTCCCGCAACCATCTTCAGCTGTGGTTATTCTTCAACAACGTGGCCAATACCCAATTCACTCTCTCGACAACCTACATAATTATAATTCTGACACTTGACGACCACACTGCTATAATCTTTGGTACACCCTCCCAGGATATGTTTCTTACAAATTTTTAAGAGAAGAAATAAATAAATAGGTAAGTAAGTATTTTTAAGCGCTAACCAAGCTTTACCCAATCTATTTGCTTTCAATTAAACAAAACTGTGCGACAGCGTCAATTAGTGCCAAAAATTATAATTAATAGGCATTGTGATACTATTATCCTACATAGTATAAAACAAAGTCGCTTCCCTCTATCTGTAGGTATGCTTAGATCTTTAAAACTACGCAACGGATTTTGATGCGGTTTTCTTTTGTAAATAGAGTGATTCCAGATCCAGAGGAAGATTTATATGTATAATACATTCATAATATAGTAGAGGAACACTGATAGTTATTGCAACCGTGCGAAGCCAGGGCGGATCGCTAGTTAAGTAATAATTACACCAATAAGTAAGTGACCATTTTAGTAACAAACTTAACTGTCCATTACCTATTTGTTCTATTAAAACAAACTATTCATTAAAGAATCGCGTGTCCCATCATCGTAAATATGGCGTACCTATTACGTTCTGCGTGTTTATTTTACTTTTTAAACCTTTACACAAAACCATCGATTTACTGAGAATATTACGATACCTCACACGGCGCTGATTACGGACGGTTAAAGGTTTATACCATGCGCGTCTTTAATACTGTAACTTTTTTGTTTAACTAGTAACTTGATGTTTTATCAACATGCATGTACTCCGTACATGGCTTGTATAGAGTTTAAGTAGCCGAACTACTTTCATTAATAGTAAATAAAATATCCACAAACAAAAATATTCACGAAAGGTTCGCTTTGTGGTCTTAGAAACTGACTGAATAGGCGCATCGGTACTGTACAGTTGCTGATACTAGTTTGATCCCCATATATGGTACCTAAATATATAGATGTTTGTATATTTTTATTTTTATTGTTGGTTTTTACGAAACCCGATTTAAAAATTTTATCCTAAGGCCTTTGAGTGTGAGATGTTTATTTATTTATAGGTATCAATTAGACAATTATTTTCCTGCCAACCCGCATTGGAGCAGCGTGGTGGATTAAGCTCCGATCCTTCTCCTACATGGGGAACAGGCCTATGCCCAACAGTGGGATATTACAGGCTGAATCGTGATCGTGATCTATTATTTTCATCTGAAAAACTTTTACAACCAAGTGTTTAAATTATGCTCAATAGCTATTATTTTTTAATTTTACTAGATTTAATTTAAAATTCGGAGACTGATGACAGTGCTGTTGATATAACGTAATTTATTAAACCGCTTCTAAATTGATGGTAATTATTGATACGCTAAATTTTTTCTTAAGATAAAGTTATTAACTTTTTCTAAATGAATAAAAAATAATGAAGCCACATATACAGATACAAAAAACTTAGAGGACCCAGGACGATGACCCAAGTACCTACTGTGTTATAATTAGGTGTAATATTATAATATTAAGGTTATTAGGTGTGGTTCCACCGGTCGTGGATAAAATTTATCCTGCAAATAGAGACTTTAACAGCACAGGCTAAAATAAACATTATGACTAGTTTCTGAACAATTATTAAATTACGACTTTTAGATTCAATTAAATGAAATAAATGACATTTTTTGACACGTACCTATAGGTGCTGCTTACAGACACAACTAACCAAATAAGAGTTATGAGTTTATGACACAAAAAAAAAGTTAAATAAAAATAAAAGAGTAATAAAAAAATTACAAAATACAGCATATATACCTACATACATGCTCATTGTAGATGTACCTACATAAAAAAAAAGCAGAAACAAAACATTCATCTGCCTAAGCTATGGCTATGAATGCCTGTACCTGCAGCACGAACCGCCACAAAAAGGAAGGCCACTCAGCATTTGTGGAAATACAGGAACCCTAATAAGAGATCTAGATTTCACAAACTACCTACTTTTCAGTGGCCGCCTAGGGATATATTGGGATATATAGCGATAGATTTATATTAGCGAATAGAAATACATACCTATCTATATCATACGTAAAGTGGAACTTTTTTTCACATTATAGACATTTAACAAAAAAAAATTTTGGAATAATATTCCATTAAGGATATAAAAATCGCTTTCTCCATCTTATCGCGCGGCCGACCGTCACGCGACATGCAACACACAGACGAAAAAGTTTGAGACGATGTAATAAAAAGTTCACTTTAAAAAGATGAACATAGCATAAACTTTTATTTTTGGATACGGTCACCCTTTAAATATCCACAACAGGTGAAAGAGATGCTCAGTATTGGGTTGAGATGGGTATAAACCGATTATTAACTGCTTTATTTTAAACTTACCGATTACGCAGATGAAATTATTAACACACGAACACAGTATATCAGTTAAATATTCTTTGACAAGTTAATTTTAGTCTCCTTTGCATGAAGTGGAATAAATGTTTCTTAGGTGTCCGCGTTTGTCTGGAAGGCTTTAGTCGGAAAAAACAATTTTTGTTGTTGCAGATATTTCATATATCATTTCAGTAGGTATATTTTTTTCGTATTCAGTTCAAATATCAAACGATCTAGTCGACTGGTATTTGCAAAATGAAAACAATTTTTATTAGATAGGTACATATTGCATATTACCTACTTTTTTAAGAGCTTGATAAAATTGCTTATGATAAATTTTCAAGGATTTATCGACGTTTTTTTAAAACTAGATATTAATTTACAGACTTCGTGCTTATTAAAATTGAACTGTAATCATTATGAATTTTCGTTTTTACTATTTCGAAATATAGTTACGCATCATAACTTAAGTTTTATTTTAAATTACATACAATAATAGTACCGTAACTATAAACTATTATAAAAAAAGGAACATCGAATCACAATTAGCGTTCACCCGCGATATAGATGGCGAATTATCATCTCGCGGGCGTAATAGATCATTGTTTGCCGTTATTACTCCGGCCACCCAGGAGTCTTGCCTCTCTCTCGCACTCTCGGTGGTCCATAACGAGACCTAACAGGGAACCGAATATGAATATCCATTTTTTATACGATTACTTCAACTTTCCTCGTAAGACAATTTATTATAAAGTGTCTTACTAAGAAATTTATTATAGGTAAACTGTCTTACGAAATCTTTTTTACGAGTAGTTACAGATGCAACAACTATCTAATTGAAGACGCTTTACTCCATTTGCTAATGTAGTTTATTTAACATACCTATATCTTACCTACCTATTTATTATTTATTAATACCAATTTAAAACCGAGACTAAACAAATTTATAGGGCGTCACGATCATGATCACGATTCAGCCTGTAATATCCCACTGTTGGGCATAGGCCTCTTCCCCATGTAGAAGAAGGATCGGAGCTTAATCCACCACGCTGCTCCAATGCGGCTTGGTGGATATGTTCCCTACTATGAGTAACGATCGCTATCAGGTGTACATGATAACAACCGGGACCGACGGCTTAACGTGCTCTCCGAGGCACGGTGGGGAGACCCACAAGGACTGCAGAAACACCCAGACCACGGCAAACATCAGTATGGCCAATACAAATGTTGTCGTGTGCGAGGATCGAACCCGCAACCGCCCGCGCAGCAGCCAATCGCAATCCAGTGCTGTGACCGCTGCGCCAACGCGGTGTTAAGTATAGGGCATATTTCTCCTCAACTATTAAGTATTTAGGTATTATGATTAAACTAAACTACAAATAATAATATAAATTTACAGATTGCGAATAGAATCTGAAAAATAAATTGGAATTCGACGTTGAAAAAAATATGTCACTATCTTTTATCTGTTAGATACGTAATATTGTAGATTTATCAGGAATCAGTGAAATAAGCCTTCAGTATAGGTACACCACAGTAACCTCGTTCAACAAAGATGTCAATATTGCATAAACACAATTTATACACGCAACCTTTTTTAAGACTAGGATTTTCTTTTTCTTTTTATTATTTTAATATTTGTTTTTAACGCTTTCTTTTAATAATTACGTTTAGTTTTTAGGCTCGTGTGTTTGTAAGCTATTCGTGTGACAGAAACAAATACCTACATATTATTTGGTTTGATTTCATTTTAATTGTAATGTTGCTCACAGTAGGAAGGTACCTACTGTTTATAAACCAGACAGAATCGAAAATGCATTATTTCGATCTTATCGATATCGATGCGTGAACGATTAATCACTCGATGAAACTTGAATCGATTATATTGGTTGTAATGTTTCATGTGAAATGATGAATGGACGATAATTTAACGATTTTTTTTTTATTTGACTGAAAAGAAAGTTTGGAAAGAAATGTTTTTATGTACTTTCTGATTTAGCACATTGCTTAATTCTTGCAAATGTTTTCGGAGATAATTGGTTACCTACGTGTCACAATTCATTCTTTGTTTTATTAAAAAACGTTTTGCAAAATATTTTTTTCTTTTTATAGTTTTTGTATGATTTTTGTATTTGTACACGTATCTTTCTATTTCTTTTTGATCTTCATTATGCTCTACCTTAATTCATCGGTCCTAATTATAATAAATAATAATCATTATAAACGCCTCATAATTTATTTATTTTTTGTAATAAAATTATTCACTTAGTTGGAGTGGAGCAACACTTTGCACTTTTATAGGATAATGGACAATTGGACCCGTTGATTGTTTTCACCGATGGTTTAGTTTAGTTGTTCTTTTAACATTAATACATTTTATTGAGTTACGGCCAGTTTTAATATTCTATCTATCTCTGAATTTGCTTACTAGATATAGAATTTTAATGTAAACTCCATACAAATTGTGTCAAAAATCTATCGTTAATCCAGCAAAGCTAGAGATAGGTAGATTATTCAAAACGGCCGAAAGAGCACACTAAGAAATTAATATCTAACTCAACATTTAGAGCAATCCTACCGGACAAGTACCTCAATCTTATTATATGAGACCATAGCTAAATTATACTGCTCCCAAATAATGTTGTGTTCTAATGGTGAGTAAGGCGTGCCTACCATTAAAAGAATCCATGCAATACTAGTTATCTAACCTCACCTAAACTTAGGTACAAACTGCAAAAAAAAAGAAATCACTTTCGGTTACCTATAATCAAATTTTTCTTTGCTTACTATACCTAAATCAAAATAAATCGGCTAAGTATAGACTTTGGCTTGGCATGAGCCAATTCTGATGATCTGATGACAGACTGATCTCAACTGATGATCTTCCGAATTATTGCACTAGATTAATTACCTACCTACCTAATTCTTTATGCGTTCGTTATTGTCTAGACAAGATTAATATAAAGAAGAATTTAAGAAAATTGACATATCCGTGAAAAAATTTCGGGATGAAGTTCGATAGATATGGATCTTCAGATCAGCTTAATAAATGTCAGTGAGATCATCAGATCAGATCAGTTTAATGATAAAGCTGAAAATAAAAATACTAAATAGTTGACGAAACATCACTTCAAAGTGTTATCACATAAATAGCTTATTATATAATTATATCGCTTGACCTTTGGACATTTATCACCCGTCACGTCAAGCTATACGTCAGTCAGCAGACGTTCGCACGTTTTTCCCGTCACCCGTCATTGAGGGCACGCCGTGTAATGGTAGTTTTGTGTTGCGAAGACATACAATCAATCATTCCGACGTGTATCAATAAGATTTTATGGTGTTCATGGACAAAGTACTGTTGCAACACAATAGGAAAATGAGAAAATTTAACCATCGGTCATGCTCGGGTTGTGTATATTTGATCTGTGAATGGAAATGGCTTATGTTTTTTTTTTTTTTTGAGGGGCTTGAATTTGTAATCCCTGATGCCAATTGTACCTAAGTCTGATCAATTTTTAATAATTGATTTATGAGATTTGATTTTATTATTTTTTGTTATATATAGGTAGGTACCTAGGGGAAGCCCGGGCAAGACGCATATGTTAAGGGAAAGTATAAATAAAACCACAACCTAATAATCAATAGAACTCTTTTCACTTTTTATTTGTACTTTGGTTAATCATCTTCGGAAAATAATGATTAAAAATACAAAACTTAAACATTTCTATAAAAATAAAAGCCATTATAAAAGAGTTGTCAATTATTCCTTTTGCCCGACCCACCCGGGCAAAACGAATACGCCTCAGGGGCAAAAAGGATATTATATACGGAATAGAAATTAATCTTGGTATTCATCGCAAAAATAGCTGCCAGTTCCTACATATGAGGTGCAGTCCTCGTGAGCCCAACTTTTGCACAGATTACACTGAATCCAATCTTCTGTTGGAGGATCAGTGTACCTTTCAGCGCACACCAAACAGTAGTAATCAGGTTTCGGACTTTTGCTTAGTGGGTTTTCAAGGCATCATTTTTTTTTTGTCTTGCTGAAGCCCACTAACTCAGAAATTTTCGTCTTTTTATTATTTACCTTTTTAAATATAGCTTGATCAGCTTTGACGGGTGTAGACGTTAACACCTCTGATTTTTGCCTCTTGTGTTTGCGACCTGTTTTAGGAGCAGCCATAACTGGTATAGGTCTGATCTGTAATGGTGTAAGATTAGCTGGAGATATTGGATGTACTCTCTCTAAATTAACTGATCCTTCTTCCGGTATATCGTTGGACAAAGTGAAAGTAGGCAAAGATGTAGTAAACATCTCAGTTATCATAGTGGTTTTGCTTTGGTAGTGTGATGAAGTTTCAGGTATTGCTTCTATAGGAGTAACAGATGCAATGTCGAGTGAAAGCAGTTCAGTCGTCTTTACTGCTGGAGAATCATTTGAAGGGACGTTGGTCAAAGTAGACGATTCACCGTTGTAAGAGATGTCAGCTATTGTCGACTAAGGAATATTAACAGGAAGTTCAGTCGGAGCCGATGATGAGCCATTAAAAGGATGATCTGTCATAGTCGAAGGAACGTAATGTTCTTCTCCAAATACATTTGGGTCATGGGACCATTCCTGGTTTTTTAAAACCACTTTTAGCATACGCTCCTCCAAAAAGTTTTGCCATATCATATTTGTTTACAATACGGCCTGGGTGCATTTTTTGAAAAGTATTTAGTTCTTGCTTAAAGTACTTTTTGAGGGGTAGGGAGTAGATAGATAGAAAGTGGGTAAAAATACTAAAACTTAAGATAGACATGATTAAAATACCAAACGGGCAAAACGGGTACCCTAACCGTTTTGCCCATATCCGTTTTGCCCAATGTACCAATTCTTACAACAATTGATGACTTAAAACATTGCAAAGAGGTAAATAAAAAACCAATTATCACAAATTATACTCATTTAAACTAGTAATAGAATAAAAAATATGATTTATAAGTAACTAATTGCTAATATAAAATGTTAGTGTACAAACCTTTGCAAAAATCGTAAGAAAACAACGAAAAAATATTTTTTTTATCTCCACAACATATACTCGCGCTTATTGTTTTGGTTGAACTGTCATGGCGTCGGCGGTCGCACGAGGAAGGCCTAGACAAAGCACAGTAAAGCCATCTATTATAGATTTTTAGAAAAAACGATTATTCTTTTTACCCACCCTATGCTTCTTGCC
Source organism: Melitaea athalia (assembly GCA_905220545.2). Lineage (NCBI taxonomy): Eukaryota > Metazoa > Arthropoda > Insecta > Lepidoptera > Nymphalidae > Melitaea > Melitaea athalia. Next base: position 6,487,036 of record HG992199.1, on the reverse strand, counting down.
CGGGTTTCCCCTACTTCTTAATATAAACAATAAAAAACAGTTTTTTAAGAGTACCTATCTCATATCTGCTTAGTTTCTTTCCGATTTTTTTCCTCAGGACCTACATTCTAAATCGGGGGGGGGGGGGGGGATTGTAGCTTCACATTTAAGTAAGTGTTATTAATTAATTAAAACTAATAATTTTAGGAACCATTCAGAAGTGCTTCTGAAGTTCTGATAGGTACCTACCTACTGAATAAAATTAGGTAAGTTTTTATTTTGATTTTGAATATGTACCTACTTATTATTATTATATACTTTTATTATATATACAATCGCGCGATTGTCAGATGGGTTAACTTCTTTATTTTGGAATAAAAACCAATTTACCTATAGGTATCTACAAATATTACCGATGTGTAACGAAGTCATTATTTATTAGTAAGTATTGTAAGAAATGCATTATGCTATAGGTACTGAATGTTTCCTTTTAAAAACATAGTGGTTAAAAGAATATTCTTTGCCACAAATTTTCAAAAAATAATTCAAGTATGAAAATAAAGAAATTATATGAATGAAAAACGTACAGGTAGGTACTTGTAAGTGATCCTTATAAATTCTGTAGTGTGTATTCATGTAGGTAATGATTTGTATTTAAATTTAATGTTATTTGTTTCGAGGTAGTTAACACTGGTAAATAAAAATAGTAAACAAATAAATACATGATTGTGTATTGTGTACAGATCTATCTGTATAGGTACTACAGATAGTTGGACGTTCAAGGGTTACACACTTAGGTACACCACACTTGCTTTGCTCCTAGCAAGACTTAACACGTGGTTCAATAAGTCCCGAGACTAAGTACTAAAAAAAGGTCTTTTTTATAAAATTAATTTGTATTCATCAACATAGTCTCCTCCAAGAGCGATACAGTCCCTCCAACGCTTTTCTAACTTTTCTATCCCATGTGTGTAGAACGATTTGTCTTTGGCTTCAAAATAAGCCTCCGTTGCTGCGATAACTTCACTATTTGAGTCAAATTTCTTACCCTGAAGCATTTTTTTGAGGTCTGCAAACAGCCAGTAATCGCTGGGGCCAAGTCTGGCAAATAAGGGGGATGAGGAAGGAATTCGAAGCCCAATTCGTTAATTTTGGCCATCGTTCTCACGGACTTGTGACAAGGCGCGTTGTCCTGGTGAAACACCACTTTCTTTTTGTTCATGTGAGGCCGTTTATCCGCAATTTCGTACTTCAATCGCTCCAATAAGCACATGTAATAGTCACTATTTATATTTTGCCCCTTTTCAAGGTAGTCGATGAAAAGTATTCCATGCGCATCCCAAAATATAGATGCCATAACCTTACCGGCCGATTTCTGAGTCTTTGGACGCTTCGGGCGGCTTTCACCAGCCGCTCTCCACTCCGCTGCCTGCCGATTGGATTCCGGAGTGAAATGGTATATCCAAGTTTCATCCATTGTTACATACCGACGTAAAAAATCCTTTTTATTATGATTCATCAGCGCCAAACATCGCTCTGAATCATTGATACGTTGTTCCTTTTGATCAGTTGTAAGCAAACGCGGCACCCACTTAGAAAAAAGCTTTTTCATGGCCAAATTTTTATGTAAAATAGTGAAAACACTACCAGCTGAAATCTTCACTATCTCGGCTACCTCTCGCACTTCTACCTTCCGATCTTCCAATGCGATTTTGAGGACTTGGTTAATATTTTGTTGAGTCACTGCTTCATTTGGACGACCTGAGCGTTCCCCATCATTGGTGTCCATGCGACCGCGTTTGAAGTCGGCATACCACCGACAAATGGTTGCTTTAGAGGGAGCTGATCCTGCATAACATTTTATAAGCCATTGCTGTGCTTCAACGGTATTTTTTCCCATTAAAAAACAATGTTTTATCAACACGCGAAACTCGTTTTTTTCCATTGTACCGAAATTACAACCGTAGCGTCACTTAAATGTTTCAAAATCAATAATTTTATTGTTCCATTTTTAAAAATTTGACACATATTCTTGTATTGATAGCCAGTACTTTTTAAAAATCTAAAGAGTTTTTAATATATGCGCCATTTCCAGGTTAGTCTCGGGACTTATTGAACGATCTAGTATAAGGCCATCCAAACACCTTGTGCATACCCAAAGGGTCTGTCTATTTATTAATTGCTTTATTATTAAGATTTTGTTCAAGGCTGTCAAAGGAGCCCTACTATTAACGTTGCACTGTCCAGTTATCCATGCGCAGTTTTTTCTTTTAAAGAACAGTATATTTTGACTGCAATAATATGTTTAACATCAAGGTTTATTTATCATAATTATTATAAGTACCTATACCTATAGGTACTATAGTAAGTATAGCAAAAGGCATTTGACTTCTTGTATCTTTAACTTTTATTTAAAAAAAAACGGCCAAGTACGATTCGGACTCGCGCACCGAGGGTTCCATACAAACTAAATTATTAAAAATTAGTGATGCAACAGATCTCTGTTTCTGTTTCCGCAAGTGCGGAAGTTCCGCACTCTTTTCAGCATCCGTTTCTACTTCTGTTTCCGCAACTTTTATAACGGAGATGTAAACGGAATTTTACGACGGTTGAGAGTTGAAAGTTTCACTTACCACTACTAAATTTTGAAGATTAAAATAATTTTAAGTTGCAATATTGTTTTCTATTGTAGATTTCTAATATATCTATTTCTTATCTAGGCTTGGTGTGTGTTTAATAGATACTTAATAAAGAAATATATTTGTAAATTTATTAATTTTTTTTCATATTATTTAGGTACACTTTCGTTTCTGCATCCGTTTCCGTTTCTGCTAAAATTTACTTTTGACATCTGTTTCCGTTTCTGGTTCCGTTAAGACACTTCCGTTGCATCACTATTAAAAATATATTTATTATATGATGTAACTAAAACTTTATGCTTTTCGCAATTTTTCCTTTACTTGATTATAAGACGTTCTTTCGTACGAAATTTCAAGATTCTGAGTTCACGGGAAGTACCCAGTAGGTTTTGATTCCTTTGCGAATGTTGAAAATTTGTAGCATAAATGGCTGTATTTTTTGATTGCGTTGGCTTAGAAGTTTGATTTTTTCACAGCTCCAAGGAACAGTAAACCTTAGTATTTGATATGAATTTCAGCTTAATACCTCCGACAAGTTCCTGAGAAAAAGGTCTTGACAGGCAGACGGACAACAAAGTGATCCTATAAGGGTTCCGGTTTTTCCTTTTGAGTTACAGAACTCTAAAATAACTAGCTGATCCAACTGACATTATTCTCTTGCGTCAATCGTTACATTTATTTGTAATTTTTCAATTTTCTGCGCATATTTCTTAATTTTACATTCCGTAAGAACTAAGAACCTTAAAAATTTATAATATAGGTAGGTATAGGTATAAAAAAAAAATTTAAAAATAGTCAAATTGGTCCAGCGGCTGGAACAAACTGGAACGAACGCGGCTGGAGTAAACAAACTTGAGGACGGATTCCGTTTTGAGATAGAGAAACTCAAGAAACCGGCTGCGTCAAACTATAGCTACGAATGCTGATAATGCAATGTGTACACCAGCGCCATCTATTACGAAAACATTGCACTATATGTTTAGAACAATTTTGCATAAAAAGTAGGTACCTACCTAATATTAAATTTTAAGATTTCCCTTTTTAAGACTTATTTATATTGAGAACAATAATTAATTTATCAACTTTAATCTATACTATAATCTTTACGAATAATATAAAGCTGAAAAGTTTCTTTGTTTATTTAAACGCGCTTATCTCAGGAACAAGGTAGGTAGGTACTACTTAGTGTGAATTGAAAAATTCTTTTTGTGCTGGATAGGCAATTTATCAAGTAAGACTACAGGCTATTTCTTTCTTCAAATTATCGGGCGCGAAACCGCGGGGCACAGCTAGTATCTAATAGGTATCATAAAGCTAAAGAGTTTGTTTAGGTAGGTATACCTACTTGTTTGAACCCGCTAATCTCAGGAACTACCGGTTCGAATTGAAGAATTATTTTTTGTGTTGTAAGTATAGTCCATTTGACGAGAAAGGATACGTACTTATATAGGTAGGCTAAAATTGAATTTAGGCATATCAAAGTTTATGCTGGCCTTCCCAATAGCACCTATAACAAATAGGTAGGTACCTACTCTTTCTTATAAGTAATTGTGAAATATGTTAAATAGGAAATTAAAGCTCCTATAGCATTACATTTTAAAATAACGTAGGTACCTAATATATTTATAGGTAGTCAGTTCTGGCAACAAGCGTACAGCTCACCTGATAATAGTAGGTATCTAATCAATTACTTATTAGGTATTTAGCCTATATTACTTATATCAGCTTATAGCCTGCATTCTGCAACACTACAAGCATTGCAAATGCGTTGCCGACCCTACCCTCCATTTCCCGCAGGATAGGGTAAAACCGGGATAGATGCCCCAGCGGGATAGATGCCTCACATTCTAAACACCTAACTTCCCGAACTCTCGACTAAAAATTAATCGCATGAGTAGGAGCCGCAGTCACCCTGTACCTAATATACCCACGGACAGTTGTGCGACGAGGACGCGTTTTGCTAGTGTGAGTAATTATTTCCGCGGCGAAATTAACAAACACGTCAAAGTTTTAATGGTTAGTATTTAAGGTTGTATAACTTTATAATTAGTAATAAATTGTGTTATATTTTTATTACGTCAATAAACTGGTTCATTGAGTCTGTATCTAGGTGTAAATAGATGCTATTTTATTTACAATTTATTTAAAAAATACGTGGGCATCTATCCCTATCAAAAAGGATAGTTGCCCTGATTTTTCGAGGTATAGGTGCCCTTAGGGGCATCTATCCCTTCCTACACAATATATGGAGTAACTGTATAATTTTTAAATATTTTTAGTGTCATTTATATTTTTTATGTATATACGCATATTTATATTTAGATTTTTTACTGATCCTAGCAGAAGTATGCCACGAAAATTTAAAAAAGGGAAGAAATGAGAGCTAATATAGAACAAAAAATACCGTTGAAAATTCTAATGGAATCATTACCTATTCTGAAAAACCCTTTGGACATGGCTAAGAGGACGGCGAAATAATCAGCAGATATTTTGAATTCAAGGGAACATATAAAACACAAGAAGGATGTAGCTGAAACAAAGGAAAACAAGACTGGGACTACCAAAGAACTTAGGAAAACAAAGAAAGGAGCCACCAATAAAGAAGAAGACAAAAAATAAATAAAACAAATGCTTTTAGTGAAAATGACGATGACAACCTAGCTGAATTGTCTGATAAAGAAAATGATATTAATTGAAAATTATACCAAGACCGAACATCATTAAAAATACAAATTATTTACAGTGCAAGCAGCGAAGATGAAGACAATCCACGTAATTTTAAAATTTAAGGAAAGAAATATAAAGGTTTGCCCGTAAAAAAAAAACTAAGATAAATGGACAGGATAACCCTAAAGATACAAGTAAAGATAACTGCATTGAATGTTTTGAGAACTATAAAAATACGAAGTTGCAATCCGACTGGATTCAATGTGTAATGTGTCAGAACTGGCTACATGATAGCTGTACCCTTTTCAGAAATTATTGCTCAAGATGTGGAAAATTAAAAGCACTATTAGGCAAAACTTCAATTAAGTTGGTTAAAGTAATGAAAATATATTTACTGTGTTATTTTATTATAAAAAAGTATGATTGTGCAATGTGTATGTTGAAACTTGATATTAATTTATATTTTTGTTGAAAAAAGCTTGTAAAATTTAATTTCACAAAAAAATATGATTACCTATGCATATTGAAACTTAAGAATTGATATTTTATTAAAACAAACGCTGTAAAAATTTTATTGTAGTGATTTGTGTGATACTAGAATTTTCTTCTAATGATAACAATTAAACGATTTAAAAAACCACAAAATGTTTTTCATTACTATGACGCATGATTCTTGGAGACAATTTAAGGAGTAGAACCAGCTAGCATTTGGATTAGGTTTTTCGTTTACACGGTATAAAGGGCATCTATCCTACACTGCAGGCATCTATCCTTCTCAGTATTTTCATGGTGGGGCAACTATCCATACAGGTAGGCATCTATCCTCGAAAAAAAGGTTTCACGAAAAGCTAATTTCTGCTAAATGTGCAATTGATAGGTTAAAAAAACATAATAATAATTCAAGATAAAGGATTGAGCTAGCTACATTGATAAAAATTATTCGTATAAAATTCATATTTTTTAAATTAGGTGGCTTTTTCAAAAAGTGGGGCATATATCCCGGTTTTACCCTATAGGTAGGTACTACCCTGCTGAAATTCCAAATAAAAAACGATGATTTGTATGGGAAGTTATTGGAAACTATTGTGTTTGAAACAGGGATTCCAAAATTTTCCCAATAATTACAATTTTCATAAAAATTTTATCGGATTTTATCTGGGTCCAGATAGATCAACCTGATCTATCTGGACCCAGATAGCCCATAGGTATATGGAATTTTCAGCAGGGTATCGATACTCTTTTAATGCCTAAGGGCCTGTTTCACCGGTTACCGTTAACAATACCCTAAGTAGGTACCTATTTGACAAGTAGGTACCTAACGGTATCCAACGGATAAAAGTTTATGATACCTACAAGGTATTATTCTTTTTCACCGTCGACTTTAACTGTATCTTCGGCATATTACTATTTGCAATTTGATGGTTTCTTAATTTAAGAGAAAAAGGTCCTAATGGCCTAGTCTAACGCCCGCTGTTCAAGACTATTCGTAACTTATGTGTAGGATAAACTTTATCCACAAGCGGCGAAAAAAGCCCTAAGTGACCTAAGTCTTAATCTAAATCGTTTGTTGTTCTTCAAGTTTGTGGGGAATATTTAAAGTACCTAGGTACCTACCTACTGTACCTTTTTTTTAACGTGTGGAAATGCTTTATGCATTTCCGGCCGCTGGGGAAGCGGCCGGGTATGTGGGACTCCCGCCGACTCCCTGGTATGTTACCCACTAAAACCACACGGTGTCCACCTTCGTCGCCTGTGCTGGGGTCGCAGGAATCCGAATTCTTCTGCAAACCCTGGCGGACAGCTACCTACTGTACCTAGGAAGGTACTATTTCGTAAACTTTATATAATAGACTTGCTTTAATTGTAATTAAATAGCAAAAAAAATACAAAAAAAAACCTCAAAAGATATTACCTACTTAGATATATTCTTAAACACAATACAATAACTCACACAAAATATGTTAAAAAAGAATATACCTACCTATAGGTTAGGTAGATATATACCTACATTTATTCAGACCAACCAAGAACAACAATTTAACAAACAAGAAGCCCTTTTATTTTAAAAACAAATAGCTACAGGAAAGAAATCAAGTTTAAAGATTAACTAAAGAATCATTATTTGTTTAACATGACAACAAAAACCACTCACGAGTCACGAGTAAACAAATATTTACATAGCGAGTATATTCACAATCCACATACATTGTTAAAGACATTTATTTCGTACTGGTCTTACGTGTAAAAGAGATATACAATCACCCGTCTCGTTTCCGGGCGGGGCTCCACGCGGTGTTGCCCACGTATTTAGAGGTCTCTACTCTATGTGAGGTCCCGAATGTAATTTATTAAAAGGCCCCACAAATGCAGTTTTCGAAGCACGATCAAAAAATTACCGTATGAATAAAGACTCAACGATAATTTTTATCGTATGTAACACTGCAAATTTATACTTATTATATTATTATTTTAATATATTGTTCTATCAACGTTCTAATAAAATTTATGGACTACCAAAATCTCACTTTGGTATTTGGGCACGATTTCTAGAAAGTTTCGACTATTATGTCTTACGTTACGGAATTTGTAACATTAGTAGGCGTTTACTTAAATGTTTTATGGCGTTTTCGTGATTTGTAATGTTTGGGAAAGCTAATAGACAGCAAAGTCAAAGTGCACGCCTTGTAATTTTATTATTTAACTAGCGACCCGCCCCGGCTTCGCAGGGGTGCAATGCTGATACTAAATACTATCTATAACAAAAGATACGTTAGAAACATCTAAAATGATCAGTGTTTCTATACCATATTATTCATGTATTATACATATAAACCTTCCTCTTGAATCACTCTATCTATTAAAAAACCGCATCAAAATCCGTTGCTTAGTTTTAAAGATCTAAGCATACATAGGGACAGACAGACGGGAAGCGACTTTGTTTTATACTATGCAGTGATGACTAATAGAGTAGCTTTCTATATATTTTTAATCTATAGTTTTCACTTTATTTATAATATGATCGACTAAATCTTTATTTATTTATTATAAATAATTAATAATAATAGCATATCAACAAAAATATTATAAAACTTGAAGCAGAGAAAGAGAGAGAAGCAGATAATACAGCAACATTATTACAATTATTAAAAACAAAATTAGAGACAAAAATAAACAGAGAACATTAATATTTCATACCCCACCATATATACACGTATAATGTAATTAATATTCAGACCATGTTGACTTGGTAATACATTCTCATGTTTTGTGACATAAAATATATCACTGAAGTTTGCGAGACTGTGTAAATAAAAATAAAACTTTCGTTATTACTCTCGTACTTGTAATTATATGAACTTTTGATGGATTGCTTAGGTAAAGAGAAAATATTTTTTATTACATATAATCTTAATTATGATCTAGGCATATTTTTTCATTCTCTATTTACTAATACTAAGACATGGACTGTTCCGTTTTCTCCCATTAAAACATAGCCTATGAGACTCCACTGAGAACGCAGCTTTCTACTGGTAAAAATATATTAAATTCGGTCTGTAATAGTATCTAGTAGTCTATTATAGTAGTGCTTGAGTTTATTTATTATTTTAAAAATAAACAAAAAATTAAATCTCTCTTCATTATAATATTAGTAATAGATTACCTAATACATTATGATATGTAATACCAGCTAAATTTTTTGAATAATCATAATCATTTCAAAGCTCCTTACTTAAAGAATAAAAGATAAAATGACAATTTATTTATATTAATATTTGTTTTATTATTTGTTATACTATATTAATTATATATTATAACAAAGACAAAAGATGTAGGTATATTTTATAACGCTTAGATTCACTTGTGGAATATCTTTTACAGATAAGTTCGTCCCTGCCAATTTCTTCGTAGCCAAGAATGTGTTAATGGTCTAAGATCCGGAATATAACAAAATCTTCCCTCATCTGTTAATTAGATGAAACAATTTTTTATAGGCTGATTTCAATATTGTGAATTTATAAAAACAACCTCTGCCACCATAAGCCTGCTGCAAATAATATTACTTAAAAAAAAATTTTTTTTCTTCTAAAAAATCTTTTCCCTCTCATGTTAATTACATGTAGTAAGCTAAAACCGTCAATATTTTACATTATATACCTGACTATAGTAGGCACCCATCTCTATGATTGCTATACTTACCTGCAGCGGCTGCAGCCAGGTTACTCTGACTGAGGTTACTGACCTGGCTGCAGGTAAGTGTAGCAATCATAGCGATGGCTGCCTACTACAGTCAGGTATATAATGTAAAATATTAACGGTTTTAGCTTACTACATGTAATTAACATGAGAGGGAAAAGATTTAAAAAAAAAAAATTGCAGCAGGCATATGGTGGCAGAGGTTGTTTTTATAAATTCACAATATTGAAATAAGCCTATAAAAAATTGTTTCATCTAATTAACAGATGAGGGAAGATTTACCTTCTCGGATCTTAGACCATAAGCGCAATATTGAATATGAATTAATTTCAATAATTATTATTTTTATTAAACTGACTTTAACTGTAATTATTTAATACTAGCTGTGCCCGCGACTTCGTCCGCGTGGAATTTAACAAAAAAGTTATTTAGATAAATATACATAGAAATTATACCTATATATAAATACAAATATTACACCCAGACTCAGGATGGAATCGAACCCGCAACCCGCGGAACAGAAAGCAGAGCCATTACAAACTGCTAGTAGCTTATTTAGTATAGCTGCTATTAGCTTATTTATGTAGTACTTTATTTAGTTTTTTATTCGTTTTTGCATTTTTATTTCAGTTATCATGTAAAAGATTTCCTAAAACTTTTACCACAGATACTGTTACAGGTGAGGATGGTTATCCATTTTACAGACGTTGTTTACCTGAACACGGTGTTATAAAGGCCTCTACTGACAGCGCACGATCCCTTCCGACGATACGATCTAAGGATGCGATCTGAACCTTTGTTTTTGCTCTATGATCTGAACGCATGATTTCTCTGTAACCTATGGCCGCCCAAGTACGCCTTCTCACTGCCTGCGATCTATCGCACGCGTTCTAGTGATCGCACGCCGATCAGTTGCGATCTGTCTCCGGACGCAGAGAACGCATGATCGGCGGTGCGTTACGTTAAAAAATGGCGGATAATTTTACAAAAACATTGATTGACGCCGTGCGTTCGACAATAAAGCTAGTAAAATTACTTCTTCTTCTTTTCTTTCTTCATCAGAACTTCCGTCATCTGTACTCATATTAATTTCCTCGACCCTTTTTATATGTTGAAGTTGGGTGTGCGCGACCGTTTCGAATACAATCTCTAACTGGAATAGAATGATAGTTTTATGTATCGCAGAACGGATCGTCGCCCGTATCGCAGTCAGTATAAAGAGCATTGCGATCCGATACCACTATCAGTTCTGAAGGAATGGTCCGGGAGCTTCCTAGTCTCTATGTTTGGAAGGCTGCCACTGCCCACCCCACCCACGGATTCGCAGCTGACAAAGACGAATATTTATAAAAACAAAATCCCTTATTCACGTTACGAAGTTTCGATTGGGAGGAAATTATTGAAATTTTTTTTTTACATCTTTCAAGGTACCAGCTGACAAACTTTCCACCGAGATACAGCCAGCTGACGTTATTTTTCATTTTAGCATGTAATCTATCATCAGGTAAATTTTTAGTTGAGAGGAAATCATTGAAAAAAAATTTTTTTTACTTTTCATGTTCAAGTAGCCAGCTGACTTTTAATCCACCATTTTATGGTCAGCTGAAGTTATTTTTCCTTCAAGATATTAAGTAAACTATAATCCGACAAATTTTAAGGTGGGAGGAAATGACTAAAAACTTTTTTTCTCGATGTTTGGGAGGCTGCCACTGCCTACCCCACCCACGCATTGGCAACTGATAAAGACGAAAATTCATAAAAAAAACTCTTATTCATGTTACGAAGTTTCATTTCGTTGTCACGGGCTCCCGGGCTAGAACATATCGTCGGAATGGATCGGCCGCTGTCAGTAGAGGCCTCAAGAAAGACAATCCGATCACGAACTAACGCTATAGATCTCGACAATTTCTGGATTGTTCCATTTTCACCGATACTGTCGCGCACTTTTAAAGCACATATCAACGTTGAACTCTGTAACAGTATTAAGTCAATAAAGTACATTTGTAAATATGTCAATAAACGTTCAGACGTCCCACACTGCGTTTGCCAAGGCGCGGTCTCCACCCCAGGACACGTCTGCTCCAACGGCCATCGGTCCTGCGACACAGATGACCAGCCCACTGCCACTTCAACTTGCTAATTCTGTGGGCTATGTCGGTTACTTTCGTTCTCTCGCGGATAGTCTCGTTTCTAAGTCTATCTTTGAGAGAAACCCCAAGCATAGCCCGTTCCATTGCGCGTTGAGCGACTTTGAACTTGTGGACCAGTCCCTTCGTCAGTGTCCACGTCTCGGCTCCGTATGTCAACACAGGCAGGACGCATTGCTCGAAAACTTTTGTCTTTAAGGATTGCGGAATCTTCGAAGTGAAGACTCGACTATAACTATAGTCATCACAATTTAATGAGCATTTTTTGACATTTGTCGTCGCGATGTAAATAGTGAAGTAACTATGGTTACTTATTATAATTATAACTATGGTTACGGTTAGTCGTATGCGACTTGGTACTCGATACTTACGATAAATCGATTCAAGTTTGTATGAGTATTTGATGGATTTGACTATGTGATGTAAAGTGCATTGGATTAAAATTTTGATTAGAAAAGTTAACTTAAACTTAAACATTGTAGGTAATTTGAAATAATCAATTTTCTTTATTTTATTTTTTATATTGTTTTCTAATGTTTACGCGAATTTCAATAATTAAAATGAACGAATTTTATCATGGTTTATGAGGTTCTGGACATAAGTACATGGTCCACCCGTAACCATGGTTGCTGTAAAGTATCCGAAACCTCAGGCATGCAAAAAAACCTAATAAACAAAATGAAAAAAAAGCAAAAGTGATTGAATCGTCATTCAATCATTTTCATAGGACGATGAGCCAAAATCGTCAGTTGAGCTATCGTCACCTGTAAATATAATTATTTCATTTTCAATTATAGTATCAATATCGACGTCTCTATCATAATCTTCCTTTATTATTTTCTAGTTTTTTCTACCACTTTTGCCCAGTCGTCTTTCATTTAAGATCCCTCCGCTGCGTATGCATTACGTACGCGCGTGGACGTTAAGTCACGGACTACCAATTCAAAATTTTATTTACGCCTTTGAGCGCCATACAACCTGTACAGATCAGTCAATCAATCATTCAATCAAATGATTGATTGATCTTTCTTTTCAGTAGTGATCACTACATAATATTTAATTACTATTTAAATCGAATGAAGCTAGTGAAATTAAGTAATTAATTAGGTACAAAACTTTAATATTAAAAAAAGACACACTCCGTCCAATCGTTTATTACCTTTGTGACAGCTCACGCCTATATATTACAGTTTTTTTTTTCGGAATAACGTACCAAAATTTTTTCCAGTAATGTCATACTTTATTGACGATTTGATTGATTGATTGAAGTGCCCTGTGCATAACAAACAACCACAGACTATGAAACAGTTCTTGAAATACGATAAATCGATCATATTATGATAAAAATAATTTTACGTCATTTAATTATTGTTTCTATAAATTTAATAAAAAAAGGAAATGAAAATATATAGTATCTATGACTCCAAGATTGATTACTTGCATGGAATTAAGTCGAAATCTTGGAGTTTAATTTCATACCAAGAATAAAAATTCAAGAGCTATGAGCAAATTAATATACTTAGAAAATCACATACCTAATTACTAATTCATTTAAAAAACTAACTAATATACGAATAATTATAATTTTTGAACTAAAAATATTTCATTATATCGATTGAAAGTTCTTCTTAAAAAAATCGATTATTATTTCAAATCGAATTAATAACCTGTGAGGAAATCACTAATTTCGAAATGTCTGGAACTGTCAAAAAGATAAACGATTGGACGGAGTGTACGGACGTAACCTAAAGTTGTGACGGAACGTAAATTTTTTCGAGACGTTTCGTAATAATTATAAATTAAAATATATAAATTTCTAATATCAAAGTAGCCTAAGTTACGCGCAATTACATCAGCTATCTGACAGTGAAAGTCCCGTCTAAATAGGTCCAGCCGTTTCAGAAATTAGCCGGAACAAACAGACAGACAGACAGACAGACAGACAAAAATTGTAAAAAATGTTATTTTGGTATATGTTTCGTGTATAGATCCATATGCATATAGTAAAAAGTGGTTATTTTAATGTTAAAAACAGACACTCCAATTTTATTTATATGTATAGATGAGAAATAAACACAGCGATAAAATAGCTAGACATTATTAAATTAATACGCTCAAATAAAAAAAAAGATTCTATTTAGGTACCTACATAACTTTCCTTAACTACACCAATAGTTGTTCTATAGTTATTTACTATACCTATACTATCTTAGTTAAGTCTTCGTCTACTTAGGGTAAGAAGCCTATTCCCAGCTGTGCGATGTTACGGGCTGAATCAATTTATAGGGTACCTACTGTAACATTTATACAAAATGTTACACGATAATTTTAATTCCTTGCCTAAACATTCTATATTATACAAATAATTTTATTATTATAATGAAATTGCGTATAACTTTACCTAATAGGTAGGTATAATATTTCATAATAAAGCCTTTATTCCGAACTTTTACATAAATGACTAACTAATAACTTAAGGTAGTAGAGAACCTACCTATATAATCAAAGATCCCCGAAAGGTAAATTAAATTAAATCTACCCATACCTAGATGTGAGCATTTTGACCCTAGAACCTTACAGCTGTTTGCCATACCTAGCCGATTTTACTACATGGGGTACTGAAGAACCCCAAAACTAAAATTAGTGTAAAAAAAGCAGACGAAGAGTTGGTACCTACCTACCTATAATTAACCAAATGCTTTGAATTAAAATAAAATAGGAACTAATAATTGCAAATCCATCAAAAACTTAACCTATATAGGTAAATAATTATTTTGAGCACTTTTCAGAACTTTTGACTTGAAACTAAGGTTAAGACGAATAATCTGGCAAAGTGCAAACATTTTTATCTTCGCCGTCTTGGCATTCCTTATATTTTTTCGTTGTCTTTCTATCTTTGAATTCGTATGAACAAATATTTTTTAGCAGTTCATCAATAAAATAAAGAGAACAAGCTTTCAACACCACCGAATAGGTATACCTATCTTTTGCTAGACCATTGTTACCAAGTGGTTTGGTAATGATATATCGTTGAGGTATACGACACATAATATGAAATCATATTTTATTTGTAACTATAAACACAGTATGTAACTAAATACATAATTAAAAATAACTTTATATAAATAGGGTTCAAAAGCGCCTTCAAATCGCAACTTTTCAAATTAAAATTTTAATTTTCGTTATGATGTAGGTAGGACGCCGCGCCGCGTTGGCGCAGCGGTTACAGCGCTGGATTGCGATTGGCTGTTGCGCGGGCGGTTGCGGGTTCGATTCCCGCACACGACAGCATTTGTATTGGCCAATGGCCATACAGCTGTTTGCCGTGGTCTGGGTGTTTGTGCAGTCCTTGTGGGTTACCCCACCGTGCCTCGGAGAGCACGTTAAGCCGTCGGTCCCGGTTGTTATCATATACACCTGATAGCGATCGTTACTCATAGTAGGGAATATATCCGCCAACCCGCATTGGAGTAGCGTGGTGGATTAAGCTCTGATCCTTCTCCTACATGGAGAAGAGGCCTATGCCCAACAGTGGGTTATTACAGGCTGAATCGTGATCGTGATCGTAGGTAATTACTAATTAGGTATACATTCCTAATTGTAGCTTCATAAGGAAATTATTGAAATATTACATTACATACCTATCAAATTCAAAAGCAAAAACTATCAGTGTTCCTCTACTATATACATAGCGATTAGCGAGTATTATACATATAAATTATAAACCTTCCTCTGGAATCACTCTACTTATTTACTAAAGAAAACCGCATCAAAATCCGTTGCGTAGTTTTCAAGATCTAAGCATATATACAGACCACAGACCACAGGTGATACAGACAGACAGCGGGAAGCGACTTTGTTTTCTACTATTATATATATTATACTTATTATTTGGATATCAAATTTATAAACCATTTTTCGCACATAGGTAGGTAGGTACATTGCCCTCTTCATCTGAGTTTCCATCTATTCTAATTTCATTCTATTTTAAATTCTGATTTCATTATCCATCTATGAAAATAATACATTTTTATGTAAAAAGTAGTTAAACTAGTCTAGGATACAGTAAAAGACAAAATGCAATTAAAACTAAAAATAGCAAATACTTAAAATTCCAATTCTCTGGGGTGTCGGATCACCCTACGACAGTCATACACACTTCTATACAAAATGCCGATCGTCGCCAGACTGTCCAATCAGTAGCGAGTGTTACTAAAGTAATTAACCTGGTTATTTAAATATGTAGATATAAAACAAAGAAAATTATTAACAAAGTAAATCCACGCGGGGTACTCCAGCATCCCCGGTAGGGTTCTAGGGTTAAAAATAGTTTAAACTGATAAATATTATACCTACTATACCTAGATTCGTTAATCCAAATGAATGAATGAATAAATAATAATTTAGTGGCAACTGTACACTAATTTTTTTTTTTATAATAAGCGATCAACTTATTCCGGCATGTAATAATAAAGATTTATTATTGTGCCTGCTAATATTATAAAACTAAAGAGTTTGTTTGTTTAAACGCACTAATCTCAGGAACTGCTAGTAGGTATACCTATATAGGTAGGTACCTACTATTTAAAAAATTCGTTTTGTACCGGATTACATTTACCAAGGAAAGTTACAAAATACCTATGTACCTACCTATACCTATATTAGTTTAGTACCTAGTAGGTACGTTTTTCCTTAAATTGACACGGGTGAAACCGCGGCTAAATAGCTTTTTAAACGACTTAAAAAGAGGAGGTTTTCAATTGACTGTATTTTTTTCTTCTTTTTAACCGACTTCCGAAAAAGGAGGAGGCTCTCAATTCGGTGGTATTTTTTTTAATGTAGGTATGATACCTCAGAACTTTTGACTGGGTGAACCGAATTCAATGATTTTTTTTTTCAACCGAAGGGAGGTGCGTGTCATGTGGTCCCATTTAAATTTAATTGCGATCTGACAAGTGCTTTTTGAGTTATATCTAATAATGCGTACTTTCACTGTAGATACATATACCTAGCGATTTTAAGGATTTTTGTTTTATTCGGAAGTTGATAGGTACTTGTCTTGTATTCCAATAATATAAATTTTATTGAGATCTGATCACTACTTTTTGAGTAATCTTTGATAACACGTATTTACGTGACTATTTTTTCGGCTACTTAGGTAGGTACTTAGCAAACACAATTATTTTAGGTAGCTATGTATTTTACCTCAGAACTTTTAACTGGGTGGACCGATATCGATTATTCTGATCTGATGAGAAATTTTTGAGCTATCTCTAATAATGCGCATTTACCTACTTGGATGTTTTTCGTCTACCTACGTTGTATTTTACTGATCGATGTAGGTATGTAATTGAAGTCGGTTTTTTTTGTTTGCGAGCAAATACGATTATTAAATAAATGGTTAGGTAAATAGGTACCTACCTACCTACATACTTACATGCAGTAACACGGCCTTGTAAGAAACAGGATTTTATATCGTTAAAGACATGAATGAAGCATGAACGTAAACGTGACGTCATTTCGATCGAAACAACTTTAATATTTTTAAAAAAAGAACATTAACTTTGACGACAGACGTGGCAGACGCCATGCGTGTACCTAACACTCACACCACAGAGTACCTACATTGTAACAGTAGACTCACACTGTCTTGTGATAACGAAAACAAAACGGACATTGTGCATTGGTAAATAAAAAATCAATTATATGCAAGGGGGCTTTAATAACCCTTTTGGATCAACATTGTAAAAAAAAAATATTGTAGTTAATAACCCTTTTGGATCAACATTGTAAAAAAATACTTATTGTAGTAGGTAAAGACCTGATTTACTAGTTGTGGATAAAGTTTATCCTGCAAATAAGTTACGATTAGACTTTAACAGTAGGTGGTACCTACCCAGGGGCGTAGCTACCGCCGTATCAGCCGTATCAATGATACGGGGCCCCCGGGCTACAGGGGCCCCTAACGTGTATAAAAAAAAATAGTAAAATGTTATCCACGATTTTAATTAATTTCGTGCTTTCCGGGAAAAAAAACATATAAAATAACTGTCATACGTGCCTATAGAGTTTTCACTTCAGAAATGACAAAAATCAAAAATAAAAGATTGTCACAGAGATTATAGCACTGGCTGTTGCGCTGGCAGTCGCGGATTCGATTCTCGCTCACGACAGACATTTGTATTGGCCATATAGATGTTTGTCGTCATGTCGTGGTATGGGCGTTTGTGCTTCTGTATTGTGTGTGTTTCCGGACCTCCGACACAGGAGAAAATACTGGGGGCTGTTGAGTGTGAAGCGTTGAGTGTGAATCTTAATTTCTTTTTTTAACCGACTTCCAAAAAAGGAGGAGGTTCTCAATTCGACTGTATTTTTTTATGTATGTTAGCTCAGAACTTTTGACTGGGTGGACCGATTAGGATCAATTTTGTTTTAATTGAAAGGTGTTGCGTGTCATGTGGTCCAATTTAAATTTAATTGAGATCTGACAAGTACTTTTAGAGTTATATCTAATAATGCGTATTTACTTGACTACTTTTTCGTCAACCTACGTTGTACCTATTTATTGATTTTGATGGTTAGCTAATACTTGTCATGTAGTTTTTCTTGTTTAAATTAGATCGAGATCTGATTACAACTTTTTGAGTAATCTTTAATAGTATAGTGCGTATTTACTTGACTATTTTTTCGTCTTATTACGTTGTATTACTTGTCGATGAAATTGAAGTCGGTTTTTTTTCATTTGCGAGCAAACACAATTATTTGAGTTAAGTGTTCGTCCAAAACCTGAGTTATATGTTCGAAGTATTACAACCTGAGAAACTCTTATCTTCTTCAAATGAAGTGATAAAAAACACTTCCGGAAAACTATCGGCTAAATACAGTAAAGACGTCTCAATTAACCTATAAGAACAATTAATTTGGTCTAAGATCCGAGAAGCTAAATCTTCCCTCATCTGTTAATTAGATGAAACAATTTTTATAGGCTTATTTCAATATTGTGAATTTATAAAAACAACCTCTGCCACCATAAGCCTATGCCTATAAGTAACGACGATCGTTATCAGGTGTACCTACAGGATACAACCGGGACCGACGGCTTACCGTGCTCTCCGAAGTCCGAGGCACGGTGGGGAGACCCAAAAGAACTGCACAAACACCCAGACCACGGGAAACATCTGTATGGCCAATACAAATGTTTATCATGTGCGGGGATTGAACCCGCAACCGCCAGCGCAACGGTCATAAACCAGTACTGCGACCATTGCGCCAACGCATCAATAAATATTTATTTTCATTTAATTCAAGCATTTTTGTTTCTTTAGTGAGAAATCTTTACCCTTCGTTAGGGCCCCCTAACTAAATTTGATACAGGGCCCCTCAAAAGCTCGCTACGCTACTGTACCTACCTATACCTGTATCAAGCCATTTGGACCTCGATCACGATCACGATTCAGCCGGTAACATCCCACTGTTATATAGGCCTATAGGCCTCTTCCCCGTGTAGGAGAAGGATCAGAGCTTAATCCACCACGCTGCTCCAATGCGGGTTGGCGGATGATAACTATAAAATGACTCCCATTTGGACCTGTTTCACTTCAATTAATAAACTAGCTTTTAGATTCATTTTTGCGAATAGAAATATCTCATAAATACGGTAAAATCGGTGGTGAGAAAGAAATATATAAGTATATTAAAACTTATCTGGTAAATACCTATTATCATTCGTCAAGTAGCGTTATCCCCACAACTGTAGGTAGTCTATTTCGGAATAAAAAAAATGGGCACCAAGTGTCTGCCACGTTGAAGAAATAATTAAATTATTATAATTGCAATTATTTATTTTGTATTTAACAATTAAAATTAAATTTTTATCCAAAGCACTACAAAAACAAAACAAGTCCAGAATTAGCTAGGATTTTAAAAAAGTTTCTACTCATACTGCCATCTTAAGTCAAAAATATAAAACTGTTAGATCATACTATTTGACGCTAGATGGTACTACAAAGCATTAACATCACATTAACATTTAATAATATACTTGTATTAATTAAAATGTATTAATAATTATTACTTCAACCGTATTATATTGACTTACTCTTTGACTATTTTTAAAATATTTATATTAAAATATATTTAAATTTAATAATAAATAAAATGAAAGTAAGTTATTGTGGTCTAGCAACAAAATACCTGTTTATTTGAGCATTTGACAATTGACATTTGTATTTTGTATTTTCTACTGGGACAGTTTGTTTATCGATTTGTTCGTTTTCGTAATTTCGTTACCTATTGCAATTATTGTAAATGAAAACAGCTTGATCATAGCTTAGTCGTCTCCGTTTTAAATACAGTGAAAGTTTGTTTTGCCTATTTTGTAAATTGAAACTGTTACTGCAACCACACCTTCGTGTCTTCTCAATTTTAGATGACATCGGTAGAATCAACTGTTCTTCATGAAAGACATTAACCCAATCATTTAGTGAATAAAAATACAAAAACCATACATATAACGAAGAACTGGATAAAAATACATAAACTTTTGTTGCTAACACATAACTTTACAGTGATGAACGTCCAATTGATTGAGAACTTGTTAATATCAAACAACGAAACTTGCCCAGAATTAACTTATTCAAACCCACTCCTGGATAAAGATGTTGCATTGGCGTTATCAAAAAGTTTTATAAAGATACTCAATATTTCAAAAGAAAATTCGAATGAAAAATTAAGACATACGGTTCTTGAAAACATCCGCAACACTTGCAAAATCGAACCCGACGACCATGTGGAAGTCGATGAAGATGTCACTGAGCTTCTCATTGCTTATTTTGAAAAATTAAATGAACAAACTGAAAATTTTTCTCGTGATATTTTAAAAAAAAAGCTGGATGATTTTCTTATTCGAATGGAAAATACCATCAGATCCTCTGTTACGTGTCCTATTACACCAGAAGTGGTACAGGCCTTATTAAACTTGAATAACAAGATAAAAAATCAGGATGCCTTAGTGCAGGATATTATTCACTGGAATCAAGATGACAAAAAATGTATGAAATTATTAAAATACCGTTGGAATTGCCATAAAAAACTAAATTTTTCCAGACAGGATAAATACAAACAATTCCTTGATGATGCTTCAATAAAAATTAGTACTGAAATTGAAAAATTACTTCTCGATATTGCATGTGAAATACTTAATGATGATAATGTCGATCTTGATGAAATACTAAATAAAAATGTAAACAAAACGTTAATAGAAATAAGTGCTGTCTCAACAGAATGTTTTCAAATCTGTATAAGTATACTTAATACTCTATTTATTATGAATAATTTTCACTTTAAAATACAAAAACTTATTCTTGTATTTCTTAAAAAGGTTAAGTTAGAATGTAAATTGTTAACAACTGCAGTATTGTATCCAATACGTCTGAACTCCATTGCTGTTCTATTAGATATTGACATAGACAAAATGCGTAGTCATTTAGAGATAAGGACTATGTATAGTAATCTTGTAAATAAGTATTTAAGTGAGTTACAAAAGCGATCTGAAACCGAGTTAATATTAATGCTTTCACATTTTCCACAGTGGATTAGTATTTACTTTAAACAAGAGGAGAATATAATTAACCCAATGGCACAGTGAGCAGTGAACCTACTTTCTGCTCCAGTTGCGGGTTCAATGCCCGCTCCAAGTTTGGGTGTTGTTACTCACATACATTTGTATATATATTTACTAAAAAAAGTCACTATTTCAATCTGTTGTTACCTACACACAAGCATTAAGTTGCTTATCTGAGGGATGAAAGACTCTAATTATGACTGTGTTTAAAAAAATAATTATTTAAATTAATATTTATGTTATTTATTAGTAGCAGTAGTAATTTTATGTACCAGTAAAAGTAAATTGTTGTATTTTTTTTTGTTTTAAAATAAAACAATAAACACAACTTTTTCTTAATTTTGTATGAATACAAATTATCCAAAGTATAATACTAACCAAATATTAACCACCATAAAAGAATAATTGTGTTTGCTCGCAAACGAAAAAAAAACAGACTTCAATTACATCAACAAGTACCTAATACAACGTAGGTAGACAAAAAAATTGTCAAGTAAATACGCATCATCAAATATTACTCAATAAGTTGTAATCAGATCTCGATGAAATTTAAATGTAACCAGATTAAATTAAAAATCATCAAAATCGGTAAACGTAGTAAAAAGTTATGCGGTATAATAACAACGTAGCTCGACTAAAAAATTGTCACGTAAAAACGCATTATAATAACCCGAAAAGTATTTGTTAGATCTCAAATAAATTTAAATGGGACCAGATGACACGCACTACGTTTCGATTAAAAAAAAATCATCGAAATCGGTCCACCCTTTCAAAAGTTCTGAGTTATGTATATATCTATACTAATATAATAAAGCTGAAGAGTTTGTTTGTTTGTTTGTTTGTTTGAACGCGCTAATCTCAGGATCTACTGGACCGATTTGAAAAATTCTTTCAGTGTTAGATAGGCCATTTATCGAGGAAGGCTATAGGCTATTATATCATCATGCTAAGACCGATAGGAGCGTAGCACCAATAAAGAATGTTTCAAAATCGGAGCTTTTTTTCCTTTTGAGAGCTTCCGCTGCGTAAACGGTTAAAGTTTCGCACAAATCATGTATGACAGAAATGGTCCTATTCCACGGGGACGAAGTCGCGCGCAGAAGCTAGTTATACATATATGACGAAGAGGCTTGACCGAGGGTGTTTTTAAAAAGCATGACGTCACGAATGTCAGGGTCTAGATTACTATCCATCCTCGAAGGATGGTAATTAAACGCAGGAGATATTCTTCGTTGATTTATTCCAAGTTGAGTAGGTCCGATCGCTTCGACGGCTCGAACAAGAATTATTGAAATCGGCGAGCGCTCGGCCTTTTATAACAAAATTGGGTGGGGGAACAATCCACTCAAAATAACACCCATTTATGGACACTAAAATATTTCAGACTAATTTCACATGTCTAAAATTCACTAAATATTATTAATTTAATAATCAAACAGTTTTCAATCATTAAATTAATTAAAACAATCATTTCCGGCCACGTGTTTTTCTTAAATACGCGGTTTCGCGCCGACATATAGTTATATATATTATATATGCAGGGACAGTTGGGGAACAGTGGAACACGGGGCACTAGGGAACAATGTCGATAAAAATTTGAATTTCAAACTAATTTGCGCGGTAGGTACCGCTTCGTTCAATCACAGCGCGTTTTGCCTCATACGAGGACGTAGTGAAATATGGCGGCGAGACAACGATGGAGCAGTGAATAGTAAAATATTGTTTTTTATGTTCAAAAGTTGAGATTTCTTTTCAAAGTACCTACTTTCGTTTTTGGTATAAAAGTTTAAACAATAGGTAAGTGATATTTTTTTTTTCATAAATCTTAATAATTTTGTCTATTTGAGACAACTGTGTATAAAGTTCAAAAAGTAACCTACCTTTTAGCAATTCCGCAAGGGAGCTAAAGCCAAAGAAGAAGAAGAAGAACCTACCTTTTATAAAATTTGTTTGAAACTTTGGCCACCTAATGGGGCACTATGGAACGGGGCACAATGGAACACTGTTCCAACGAACTATACTAACTTTAATTTTTTGGCAGATTTTAAAAAAGTCAAGAATGGTGTGACACCGCGTACGAAAAAGTGACAGAGGGCTTCACAGCGAAGATTCAGATTCTTGGATGGTTCGCCCCCAGGGCAGGCTTTGACTATTTATAATATAGCTGAGCTTGTAGGACAGGCATTTGTGAAGTCTATGACACCAAGTAACATCAAAACTGGATTTAAAAAAAACAGAATTTTTCCATTTGACCGAGATGTCTGTATGGACGTATGAATACTTGGTCGTGTTCCAATGTGCTCCATACCCTGTTTCATTGTACCCCAGACCTGGGGCACAGTGGAACAAAGGAAGGGGTTCACAAAATCAAAGATAAATAGGTTTTAATTTGATAATTGATCTCTGTTTTGCTGTGCAATTATTAGGTTGAAGTATATTGTTGATTTCTGTAAGCCGAAATTATAAAAAGAATAAACACTGTTTTTTTTTTACAAATAAAAATAACTTTTTTGTACCATTGTACACCAACTGCCCCTATATCCTTTTTGTAATTTGAACATAGGCGTTACGAAAAAAAAAGTGCGGGCATACAAAGTACATATGTCAGAAGTGAAACTTCTTTGGCAAACTAATTTTTATGTTTCGTTTATATTTACACAAATCTAAAGCTTTAGATTTCCGTTCCAGCGCTATCTAGTTAGTTTCCAATGTAATACTATGTACCTACATATTAATGTAACAACCTTTGTAGTTTCTATAGTACACACTAGGAGGCTCTAATAGTACACACTAGGAGGCTCTACCCTACCTACCAAAAACAACATAGATTAAAAACGTTTCCTTTTTATCAAAACATCATTATCATCATCTCATGCGCCTAAAGAAGTTTCACTTCAAAATCGAGTTTTTGGTCCAAATCACGTTCTTCCATCTGCTATAGTCACGGAAATAATATTTTAGGGTTCCGTACCCAAACAGTAAAAACGGAACCCTAGTCACTCCATACCTAGTACTAAGACTTCGCTGTCTGTCAGTCCGTCCGACCTGTCACCAGGCTGTATCTCAAGAACGGCGATAGCTAGACAGTTGATTTTTTTTTACAAATTATGTATTTTTGTTGCCGCTATATAAGTACATACAACAAATACTAAAAACAAAATAAAATAAATATGTAAGGAGGGCTCCCATACAACAAACGAGATTTTTGCCTATTTTCGCTCGATATCAATAAAATGGTAACAGGTAGGCGTAGGCCTAGCTACATAGGTATATAGGTACCTACTAACCTGTGAGGTAGGCACTTGAAATATATTCACAAACTACTTAATTGTAAGTACATTTACTTCAATAATAATAAATAAAATTAAATGAAAAAAATATTTAAGGGACTCATAGAACAAAAGTGACTTTTTTGACGCTTTTTGCTTTTTTAGAGATATTAAAATCAATGTAATGTTGTTTACCTAGCCGGAACCCTTCGTGCGCAAGTCCGACTCGCACCTGTCCAATTTATTATTATTTTAGAGTTCCCGTTTCATGGAGGTGATAGAGGTAAGGTTACAAATTGTAAGTACTTACGTTAGATACACCTATATATACTGCGAAATATGTTACGCTTCAGCCTGTAATATCCCACTGTTGGGCATAGGCCTCTTTCCCCATGTAGGAGAAGGATCAGAGCTTAATCCACCACGCTGATCCAGTGCGAGTTGGCGAATATATTCCTACTATGAGTAACGATGGCTATCAGGTGTACATGATAACAAAGGGGACCAACGGCTTAACGTGCTCTCCGAGGCAAGGTGGGAAGACCCACAAGGACTGCACAAACACCCAGACCACGGTAAACATCTGTATGGCCAATACAAATGTTGTCGTGTACGGGGATCGAACCCGCAACCACCAGCGCCACAGCCAACACAAACCAGTGCTGTGACCGCTGCGCCAACGCGGCGTCATGTGACATTTCCTTATTCCGTGTTGACGCCATAGAATGCAAGACTGTTTTACAACCAACAATCGTTTGTTATTCCTACTGATAACGCGTCTGTTGCAATCAATTACCTAAGTAATGAAACAAGACAATTTTGCATATTTTCACATTCATCCGGACTTAGGTACCTACCCTTTGATTTTATTAAACGAATCTTTGACACGATTTTCAATCAAACTATCACCATAAATTATTAATATCACTCAAAACATTGTAATAGATTGGGACTTTACACGCTACGATAAATTGTAACAATTTATTGAACGATTAAAAATTCCACATTTAGGTACGAAAAAAAAATAAAAAATAAAATAAAATGAAAAAGAATGTATACTTCACAAAAGAAGACATCAGTTAAACTAAGCTCAAGAACAAGAATTGCTTGAAATCTAGCTTTAGCTCTCCTGTAAAATGATGAAGTTCAACTTGTCACAGGAGGTACGGTAGGTACTTATTCCATCTCCTCCGTAACTCCGTCATAAGTCTTAATATTTTTGAGGCATCATTATACCACCGGTTAGCTTTGCTGTAATTATCCGCATTTCTAT
Organism: Melitaea athalia; assembly: GCA_905220545.2. NCBI lineage: Eukaryota > Metazoa > Arthropoda > Insecta > Lepidoptera > Nymphalidae > Melitaea > Melitaea athalia. The sequence goes on along the minus strand of HG992199.1, from coordinate 6,461,246 downwards.
ATGCCAAAGGCTTTTCAAATGTTTCATTAAATTTTCCCAAAACGGAAAGACACAATTACAATATCCGCAATGATAAAGGTCGGGACGAACCTGCAATAAATAAAGTTGTTTTTTTTTAAATCATTTAATATCATATTTATCATTGTACTAGCTGTGCCCGCGACTTCGTCCGCGTGGAATTTATTAACAAAGAAGTTGTTCAGTTCTCAGTTATAAAATAAATAAATTTTTAAAATAAAAGTAGCCTAAATTACTCCTTATATCAGCTATCTGCCAGTGAAAGTTCCATCAAAATCGGTCCAGCCGTTTCAGAGATTAGCCAGAACAAACAGACAGACAATACCTAATGGTAAAAAAATGTTATTTTGGAATACATATGTACCGTGTATACATCCATATGCATTTAGTAAAAAGCGGTTATTTTAATTTAATATTACTAGCAGACACTCCAATTTTATTTATTTGTATGTATAGATGTATAGATTAACTTTAATTACCTCTCGTATATATTCATCAACACATTTTACAGAAATAAGTAAAACTTTACATTTCCAGACATTTACTTTATGCGCTTCGGAATTTGTATGTATTTTCAAATCCGAATTATTTATTATTATGTTACAACCATAACACTTCAGTATGTCGTCATTAAAATTATAATTGGGAGAAATTAGCATGTAACTCAAAAGAGTGACACATATGTCATTGTTTATACAAACTACAGATACGCCGTTAATTATTTGTGGCCCTTGTACTGCTTTAATAAAGTTTCTATGAGGAATGAGTTGAACAGGAAACATTTCATGTTTTTGTTCCTGTATCAAACCTCTGAGTTCTAAATGCCCCCTGTGTAAAGAACCTCCCACATGTTCTTTGGCATTTTTTATGTGAGGAGACATGTAAACGCAGCATAAGGTGCAATAACTTTTACTCCCACCTCGATTTAAGGTTATAAAATTATTTCTACCATAAACAGCCAACTCTGCCCTTCTTTTACCCTTGTCTATGAGAGGTCTTTCAAAGTCAAGATTTTGTAGTTTCTCATGAATCTTTATATGGCTATCTATTGCGTCATAGTTTAAATCTACTTCTTCTTTACATTTTAAACATATAGCCTTATTTTCCATTTCGAAATTAAAATATTTATTTCTTGTCCTTTTTAATACATTTGTCTCACTCGAGTTTGTTTGACTGGTATTCAAAGCTTTCTTCGTGTTTTCTTTGTTAGCTTTTTCTTCGCGTATTTTCTGAATGTTAAGATGGCATTCAGTCCAATGTGCATCAAGATCATCTTTGTCATATACTTTGAAGCAGGTGAAGCAATAAAAACTATTTGCGCCTTGCTATAAAACGAAATAATGAAAATATTATGTGTTATTATATTAGATAAACAGCATTTTTAACCGACTTCAAAAAAGGAGGAGGTTCTCAATTCGACAATATTTTTGTTACGCTGTGGTAGGTACGTGTTACGTTACCTCATTACGTTTTACTTAATGTCGATTCTTTTTTAATCGAAAGCTGGTTCTTGTCGTCTGGGTCTATTTAAATTTTATCGAGAGAGTAATAATAGATAGGTACGTATTTAATTATCAATTTTTTCGACTACCTATTACGTTAGATATAAATGACAACAAGTCTACACTGTACCTATTCGTTCTCATTGTAAAATAAAAGCTTTTTTTGCGAGCAAATTATTAAAAACAATTATTAACGTAGTCAACTGCTTACTATATTTAACTAATAGATTAATAAAATATTACCTTTCTGTAATGATTGCTGTTCTCCGATATAGTTTCCGATTGTAATAGATTCACCACATGGTCAAAGGACTTAATATGGCTCAGTACTATTCCAAACGGCTCATCACATAACAAACACATATCATTATTTAAACCTTGCCATTTAGCTACTGTGAGTTTTTCATTCAATAATTTTTCTAAATTGGACGTCCTTTGTTTAGCGAAAGTTTTAGAATTTTTTAAATCTTGATGTGTAGTCTCCTTTATATGATCCTCCGCTTTTTTAAAAACTGAATTGCAAATTTCACAATAGAATCGGTTATCGGTAATCTAAAATATATAATATTTACAAATTAACCAAAACCTGATGGAACACATAATTAAACAATTAAATTATACCAGTGATAGGCATGTACCTTATAAATGAAATTCTTTCTAAATTTAGCAACGTACTCTTGATTTTTAATATTTTTCCTGTGAGCGTCCCATTTAAGATGCTTTTCAACTGTGTAAATACCACTAAAGATTTCTTGACACAAAATACAATAATAGGTAACTTCCCCGCATAATATAAAGTTTTTATAATATTTCTCCATTTTATTTTCTCTTAATAACAAGGCACTGTTTCAATTTTCTGTTGTCTGTTTCAAATTGTGCGTCAGTTAGTGAGGGTAGAATACCAACATAATTCAATTCACTTCATGGACGTAATATACCTACTAATAGGTACCGTCCATGATCCACTTCTACTCCACATACACTAATAGGTATGTGTTACGTTACGTGTACATATACGAATATGTGAAAATATGTTTCAAATTATACAAAATACTTATATATTATTACAAAATTTGTAACATAAATTACATGTTGTCTATTGTAGTAATATATATATATATATATATATATATATATATATATATATATATATATATATATATATACAGGGTGTCCCGCGATAAAGTGCAACCCCGAAAGAGGGTGAAACTAGACCATAAATTATCGACAAAAACCAGAAAAAAATTAAAAAAATTTTTTTTATTTTTTTATTGACGAATTAAGATTTTTATATAGCTTACGTAGCGTCTTTGTACAAAAAATGATGATTTTTGTACGTGTTTTTTGGGATACAGGCGTAATTTTTTTTTATTTGAATGGCAATATGGTAAGAAATAATAATAAATCATTAAATTTCCTGGTATTGGGGGCATAATTCTGAGAAAATTAGAGATCATTGAAAAACAGTCATAAAATATGGATTTTTTTTCACAAGAAGCATAGTTAAAGACATAATGCCACTTTTTTGCGAGCTAATTGTTATTTTATCCTTACCGCCAAGTACGTGGCGTAATATTTTATTTTATTTTAAAGTAATCGACCTACTACATTGGAAGAAATCATCATTTTTTGTACATAGAGTCTACGTAAGATATAAAAAATCTTATTTCGTCAATAAGAAATAAAATATTTTTTTCAAAAAGTTTTTTCTGTTTTTTGTCGATAATTTATGGTCTAGTTTCACCCCCATTCGGGGTTGCACTTTATCGCGGGACATCCTGTATAGGTACAATTATATTGTGGTTATGATACCTACTATGTCTATTTATGTTAATTTTCCTAATTTGAATCTCTATTTTGCTAATAAACCAAAAATAATTTAGGTATCACTGGTAATTTTTTTTTTTTGCAACATATCTTAGTATTCTATAATTAATAAGAATACGTAGCTACATCACTCTAACAGCTTTTAAACGTTCCATTGATGGGCATATAAATTCAACTACTATGTAGGTATCTTCCTAATATCTTATGGAGAAAAATGATTTGATCTCAACCTTTTTACCACCAAAGAAAAAATTGTGATAAGATGTAAATTAAAAAATATACGTGTACATCATCTATATATATAGGTAGGTACCTGTATAAAAGCGTTAGGTCATTCACTCATCACGATTCCATCAGGTTATAATCAAAATCAAAATCAAAATCAAAAATAATATCTTTATTCAAACAGACTTAAGCACCTTCAAATCGTCATTTTGAACCGACTTCAAAAAAGGAGGTGGTTACTCAATTCGACCGTATATAATTATGTTTTTTTTAATGTATGTTCGGGCATAACTTCATCGCTTGTGACCCGATTTTGATGATTCTTTTTTTATTGGAAAGGAGATATCCCAAGTTTAGTACCATGATAAGGAAACCGGGATCTGATGATGGGATCCCAGAGAAATCGAGGTGAACCTTCGAAAATCGTAGTGAAGACTAATGCGTTTGTTAATTTTTTTCGTCTACTTATGTTGTATTACTTATCGATGTAATTGAAGTCGGTTTTTTTCCTTTGGTGGCAAACACGATTGTCAAAAATAAAAGTTTAATTATTTTTAAAAGTGAAGTTACCACCGGATTGAGCGAATTTTCAATTTGGTTTTTGCAGGTAAAAGCGAGTTTCCTCGTGGTGGCAAAAATCGTCGACCCAGCAGTTTGAAGATTGTTAGCTCTTTTCCAAAATGATATAAGGCGTTTAAGGAATGCAAGAAGGCAAAAAATAAATTTCTTTCCATTTTCATAATATGATAAAATTTGACTAAACGTAACTACTTAAAATATGCCTTTATAATAATAGTTATATTATATTAGTTTATATAATATATGTATTAAATATTAAAATAACAATCGTCTGGTAACGTTGACCTGATACTGGAAGCAGGCTATGCTGCAGATACCTAACTCTTCGAAAACTTAAAACAGACATCATGTTTGAACTCACTAGCTTAGTTTCGATGAGTAGCTTCCTAGCACGTTATGGTCTCGCAAGAAAATAATTCAAAAGACCTTGCAATATTGCAATATTGCAAGGGTCTTTTGAATCTATACTATCTATACTTAATATATAAAGCTGAAGAGTTTGTTTGTTTGTTTGTTTGAACGCGGTAATCTCTGGTTCTACTGGGCCGATTTGAAAAATTCTTTCAGTGTTAGATAGCCCATTTATCGAGGAAGGCTATAGGCTATGTATCATCACGCTAAGACCAATAGGAGCGGAGTCCACGCCGACGAAGTCGCGCGCAGAAGCTAGTAATATAATAAAGCTGAAGAGTTTGTTTGTTTGATTGTTTGTTTGAACGCGCTAATCTCAGGATCTACTGGTCCGATTTGTAAAATTCTTTCAGTGTTAGATAGCCCATTTATCGAGGAAGGCTATAGGCTATATACCATCACGCTAAGACCAATAGGAGTGGAGTCCACGCCGACGAAGTCGCGCGCAAAAGCTAGTTTTTAATAAAATTCATTTGTACTTTAGATGCTTTGCCAACACCAATCAGGCTATAAACTATATTCGAATGACAATTGACAACTACTTCTTCTTCTTCTTCTGGTTAATAGTAAATTGCTTATAACAATTACAAAAGCAATCTGAAACTGATAATATTATTCCGTTTAAAAATGTTCACTTCCAGTTCCACATTCTATTTCCTGTGGCATAATCTTTAAATTTTTTAGGGAAACCACTAAAACTAAACTGAGGTAGGGCACAGCAGGAAATTTCCTGCTCAAAATATGGAGCAGCCCGACTGGTGTAGTATTTCGACCTTACAGAAGACCACAGCTAAATAATACTGTTTTCAAGCAGTGTTGTGTTTCTGTTGGTGAGTAAGGTGACCAGAGCTCCTGGGGGCGCCGGGCGGGGGGATTGGGGATAGGGTCGGCAATGCGCTTGCAACGCTTCTGGTGTTGCAGGCGTCTATAGGCTACGGTAGTCACTTACCATCAGGTGAGCCGTACGCTTGTTTGTTGACTTAGTAACATAAAAATAAAATAAAAAAGTGAATTATTAAAAATATTACAATATACATATACCTACATATGATTCTAAATAAATTAGAAATGAGCCACAGTTACAATAATCACAAGTTTATTAGTTTTTTACATGGATATGTTAAAAACCATTGGTGACGAAAATTAAACTAAGTAGGTACCTATCTATTTAAGAAAAAAATTAATCTTTTGTGGAAGAATTTGATTGAGTTCTTTTTTTGTACTCCATCGCATCGGTTAAATTTTTTGGATAGTTATCAAAGGCTTCATTGCATTGATAACTTAACATTTTTGCCTTTATTCGGTTAGTCCTATGATTAAAGTTTTTCAAATGTTTCTTTAAATTTTCCCAAAATGGAAAGACGCTATGGCAATATCCACAATGATAAAGATTCGGATGAATCTGGAACCAATAAAAAAAAAATCTTTTACTTATTTTTTAAGATTTCCTAATTCAATTTAAGACTTGTACGAATCATATTGAAATCAGTATAAAAGTAAGAAATCAAAGTGCATATTTTAAATATCATATAAATTGTTATAGCTTCTAATTACCTGTCGAATAAATTCAACATCATCATTTGTAGGTAGAAGTAAAACTTTAACTTCAGAGACAATTTTTTTATGCTCCTTAGTGCTTGTGTGTTTGTGCAAGTCGAAGCAACTTACTATTTCATTGCAACAGTAACACTTAAAAATATCGTCATTGAATTTATAATTTCTAGAAATTAGCATATAACTCATAACAGTCACACATATATCATTATTTATGCAAGTTAGAGTCATGTCATCAATTGTATGCGGACCACGCATTAATTCGATAAAGTTTTTTTGAGGAATGAGTTCATATGGTAATACTTCATGTTTTTGTTCTTGTATCAAACCTCTGAGCTCTAAGTGTCCCCTGTGTAATGTACCTTCTACGTGTTGTTTCGCAACATTGATGTGAGCAGACACGTATGTGTAACATAAGGTGCAATAACCCATACTGCCACCTCGATTTAACATGATAAAATTATTTTTGCCATAATCGGCTAACTCTGCCCTTCTCTTGCCCTTGTCTATGAAAGATCGTTGAAATGAATCTAGTTCTTGCTCATGAATCCTTATATGGCTTTGCATTGCGTCGTATTTTAAATCTACTTCTTTTTTACATTGTAAGCAAAGAGCTTTGTTTGCCATGTCGAAATTAAAATGTTTATTTTTTGTCTTTATTAGCGTACTCGAGTTTGTTTGACTGGTCTTCAAAGCTTTCTTCATATTTTCTTTTTTAGCTTTTTCTTCGCGTATTTTCTGAATGTTGAGATGACATTCAGTCCAATGTGCGTCAAGATCATCTTTGTTATATACTTTGAAGCAGGTGAAGCAATAAAAACGATTTGCGCCTTGCTATAAAACGAAACAATGTAATATAAGGTAATGTAATATACTTAGGTAGGTATACTTACTTCTTCAAAAAAGGAGGAGGTTCTCAATTCGACAGTATTTTTGTTATGTGGGTTACGTTACCTCATTACTTTATTTTACTGGATCTAACGATTTTAATAATTCTTTTTTTAATCTAAAGCTAGTTCTTGTCGTGAATCGTGATGACCTATTAAAATTGTATCGAAAGAGTAATCCCTAATAATCCTTCACATAAACAATAAAAACGATTTGTGCCTTGCTATTAAATAAAACAAAAATAATCTATTATATTATTAAATAATTAAAAAAAAGTAACTGATTAATGTGTGTAATAAGGAGGAAATATTGGCCTAAAACTCTATGAGTGTCTTTATAGGACCAAAAGAAGTCTAAAATATTATTTTTAGTATTTTTGTCTCACGCTAAAACCATTGAATGAAATTTTGATGCGCTGATCACAATTGCATTGGTGTGGCAATTCTGGTGCATTTCATCTCAATTCGCGTCTGCCTGAGATATGAAAATTTTATTTATTTATTGTAATTATTTATTTACACTTTCGCACACCAATACAAGGTTTTAACAGTATGACAAATCTCTATACATATTATATATAAAAATGAATCGCTAAATGTGTTGCTAAGCGCAAATCTCGAGAGTGGCTGAACCGATTTTGCTAATTCTTTTTTTATAATATTCCTTGAAGTACGAGGATGGTTCATACGGAGAGAAAAATTTAAATATTTGTATATTCCCATACAAAAGGTTCGTAATAATACTTAAAAGTCAATTTGAACTTTAATGCCATACAATAAATTTTTAGTGTTAGTGGAGGGGTTCCGGGAAGAATAATTATTAAAAAATCGACTGTTAGGCGGTACGAAGTTCGCCGGGTCAGCTACTAATATATAAAAACAGAAGTTGCATCATTTTATGTAATATTTGTAGTTTTTTTACGACATTTGAAGAGTCGTGATGTGATGCGGGTTCGATTCTTGTTCAGACATTTGTTCCGCCTAGACTCGTAGATAATAATAGATATTTTAGATTTTTATAAGGAGATTTTAGGTAAATTTAGCCAAAACCTCCGCTAGCTATTATTGATGTACCTACCTAAGATAGTAATAAGGTAAACAAAAAGTTGCAGTAAAAAAGCATTTTTTAATTTACTATTACTTTAGATTTATTTGTTTTCCCCCATCCTTAATAATTCTAGGTCATGTCAAGTACTGAGAAATGACAAACACTTATTGTTAAAGTAGTTCTCGCCTAACGCCTTAGTAAAAAAATTTACACGTTTGTGCCTGTTAAGATTATAGATTATTTAAAAAAAAATACCTTTCTGTAATGATTGCCATTCTCTGATATAGTTTCAGATTCTATTAGTTTCACCACATGGCTATAGGATGTTATATGTGTCATTAGCATTCCAAACGGTTCATCACACAACAAACACATATCATCTGTTAAACTTAAGCCGTGCCAGTTTGCAATTGCAATTTTTTCGTTTGATATTTTTATTGTGAACTTATCTATATACTTAGCAACTGGAGTCCTTCTATTTGCTGAAGTCTTCGAAATTTTTAAGTCTCGGTGTGTTTTTTCTTTAATGTGATCCTCCCCTTTGTTAAAAACTAAATTGCAAATTTCACAATAGAAGCTGCCATCAGGAAGCTAAAACATATATTAACAAAATATTAATTACTAAACGATGAGAACCACGAGGTAAAATTATATTTTACACGTGGCATTAGGTATTTCATGTAAGATGTTGTTAACGAAAATCAAAATTAGTGTTAAATTAAAAACCTAAGTTTAATTAAAGTTAAGTTAAATTAAATACCTTATAAATGAAATCTTTTCTGAACTTAGGGAAATATTCTTGTTTTTTAATGTTGTTCTTGTGATCCTCCCATATCAGGTGTTTATCGACATAATAACTACGAATAAAACTTTCTCGGCACAAAAGACAACAATAGTTAAGCTCTCCGCATAATATAAAGTTTTTATAATATTTTTCCACTTTATTTTCCATTTTAGAATACGTAATAGTAACTCTCCGTTCAAGTTTTTATCTAACTTGTTATAAAGTACCCGTTGATTAGTGAGGGTAGAATAAAAAATGATATTCAATCGCCTTTTACTCACGAACCCTATTATATACCTATGTTTACCTATATATACCTACCTATGTTTACTAGTGGGTATATCTTTAATAAAATATGTTGTAAAGGAAATCAACTTTAATATCATAAGACATTGGTCCGTAGTCATATTTTACCGTTTATATTAGTGATGTTCCGGATATCCGTATCCGTATTCGCGGATATCCGCGAGAAAAATGATATCCGTATCCGTCACTTTTCTTGCGGATCTTTTACGGATTTTTTATTAAGTCTCAAATTCAATTGACAGAATATTATGCTGCATAAGTAGTATAATTATTTTGAAAAATTCCATTCAGAGTATTTTTTTATTTCTTAAAATCAAATATGTAATAACTGAGGTAGGGCACAGCAGGAAATTTCCTGCTCAAAATATGGAGCAGCCTGACTGGGGTAGTACCTCGACCTTACAGAAGACCACAGCTAAATAATACTGTTTTCAATCAGTATTGTGTTCCTGTTGGTGAGTAAGGTGACCAGAGCTCCTGGGGGGGATTGGGGATAGGGTCGGCAACGCGCTTGCGATGCTTCTGGTGTTGCAGGCGTCCATAGGCTACGGTCTTACCATCAGGTGAGCCGTACGCTTGTTTGCCGACCTAGTTACATAAAAAAAAAAAATCAAATATTTAGCACTTTTTATTGCAAACATATATTGTAGTAAGTTACCATACTAATAGTATATATAACTCAAAGATACTTCTTATGAGATAATCAACTATCTTATAAGTTTACTATTACACATAGAAAGTTATGAGTGCTTATGACATTACTTTTATAAATATAAGAAAATGAAAAACAAATAACTTTTTTATTGAAACAACTTTTACGGATTTTATCGCGGTTTATTAAGCTTTTTAGATGCCCGACGCTTCCTGGGCCTGGTTGCCAAATAACTGTTTCTCGCAAACGAATAAAACCCGACTTCAATTACAAAAGTAGTTATCAGATCTCGATCAAATTTAAATGGGACCACAAGACAAGCATCGATTAAAACAAGAATCACAAAAATTATTTATATACAATGAACTGCTACTGCCCCATCTGCTGCATCATGCTGCATCCAGTGGATAATATAGCTTACTACGTTATACAATAGTTCAAGTCGAAGTAGTTTCTAATAACGTTAACGAAAAAATAAATTACGACAACGACGAGTACGCGCCGTTACATAAATATACGTCTTCAAAGATTACTCATTATATCTCGATCAAAAAATGAAACTACAAGAGAAGCACTAACTTTCAACTAAAACAAGAATCATCAAAATCGATGTACCCAGTGTAAAAGTTATGCGGTATAATACAAACGTATAAATCTACGAAAAAATAGTCCAGCAAATACGGATTATTAGATATAACTTGAAAAGTACATACTTGTTAGATCTCAATTAAATTTAAATGGGACCACGTGACACGCAGCACCTTTCGTTTAAAAAAAGAATCATCGAAATCGGTGCATTCAATAAAAAGTTCTGAGGCAACATACATTAAAAAAATACAGACGAATTGAGAACCTCCTTCTTTTTTGGAAGTTGGTTAACAAAAGTAATACGCGCGCAATGCAAATTGAAATCTGTCGTTTCAAGATCACGCGCCGACACCGATTGAGTGAGTAAATAAAGATCCGTATCCGGATCCGTATCCGCGGATCTACATTTTTGACGATCCGGCACATCACTAGTTTATAGGTAAGTATAGGTACTCGTATATAATGTAGATAAACCTTTACGGTGCGCCCAGCAGGTATAAGTATTACTTATATGCATAATTATTATAGTGAAGGTCACCGACATAACTCTCAAAATCTGCAAGCTGAAGTAACAATGGATAGGCCATATAGCAAGTCGAAGAACCGATGACCGATGGGGAAGGAAGGCTCTCGAAGACGACCACGTCTCGGCAAAAGGAACACAGGCCGCTCTTCAACCAGGTGGACTGACGACCTTAGGATAAGACAGCGAGAAACCGCTGGATTTAAAGTGCATAGGATCGGACGGAGTGGCGAACATTAGCGGAGGCCTATATTCAGCAGTGGACTGTTAAAAGCTGATGGATGATATACATTGCTGTATGTGGGCCGGAAAATTTTAGCATTTGCTGGTCCAATGCAAATATTATAAGTAATGACCATTTTTAACGAATTATGTTAGACATCTTCATAAAGAAAGTAGAACAAGTGAATGAATTTGTTTATCTGGGTTGCGTTTTTACAAGGGATGGTAAGTATGAAGAAGATATTGAAAGGAGAGTAAAATTGGGAAATCAAGTCAATGGGGCCCTGCACTCCCTTATGCACAACCGAAATTTGTCAAACAAGGCAAGGTTGGCGATTCATGAGGGGGTGCTCATCCCCACATTGACCTATGGAAGTGAATGTTGGGTGTGGCAGAAGAAGAATGAAAGTAGATTGAATGCGGTAGAAATGCGCTCTTTGCCTAATATGTGTGGCTTAAGACTGGTTGATAGAGTAAGAAATAGTGTGATAAGGGAAAAATGTGGCTTGAAAGAAGATGTGGTTATGAAAGTAAGAAAGGGGATGCTGCGTTGGTTTGGACATATTGAAAGTATGAGTGAAAGTAGGGTTACGAAAGGTATTTACAAAAGTAAATTGGCGGGCGTAGTTCCGAAAGGCCGTCCAAGAAGGACTTTCGAGGATCAAATCCGAGAAATCTTGGAAATCGGCCATGTAAGAAGTACGCACAATCGCCGACAGTGTATGAGAAGATGTATGACTGTAGATGAGGCACGAGAGGTTTGTCAGGATCGTGGCAGGTGGAGGGATGTAATCTCTGCCTACCCCTCTGGGATACAGGCGTGAATATATGTATGTATGTATGTATCTTCATAAAGAAGTTATCTCTCTATCTTTTCGTTAACACTTAATGGGCACGTTCCACTAAGCGACCGCAACGACCACAACGCCCTTTCTATCGTTCCACATAAAGCAAGTGGTCGTCGCGAGCGATCATCTATGACGTCGAGCGATGTTCTCATTCATCATCTTCACTTCTCCCACATAATATAGGGGGTCAGAGTTGACATTCATCAAACGTGGCGGGAAATAAGAAAAAAACATCTGTCAATGTCAAATTGTGAATTTTATCTCTCATTCGATTCGACAAAAACGCAACGATAAATTCCTGGGAATCCATGTTGAATTAAGTTTTACTCCAATCCATATGAAATATTTACTCACAACCCCCACAGCTGCATGTTTTCACCACGCCACCATATTACGAGCATACAACTGATACCTGATAGCGCTCAAATATGCTTTTCATTTATAAAATTCGCCTACAATACCCACGGCGTTTTTTGCGTTAGTGGAACGGAAATTTCAGCGGTCGTGGTCGATGGCGTTGCGGGCCTTTAGTGGAACGCGCCCAACATGATATTAATGTAGCGGTGTAGCCATCTAAAAATAAAAAATTTGTAGTTTGTAGTCTTGTTATTACCTAACATAACCACTAAAAATACTAAAATCTTAATAAAACACTACAAGTATAATACATATCTATTCTAATACATTAAACAGTATTCTGTGTGGTCTATGAATTTAGTAATACTTTAATGCAGTCAAATTTACGAAGCTACTTTTATAGTGGATGAGGAAGTTGAATAATTTAGGATGAATAAACGACGGCGAGCGTCGTCGGTGGCAAGCAGGGGAGCTGATGGTGATGATAGTGACGACGGTGTCGAACTCAGTAACCCTGGGCCTCCACCAGCTCGAAAAAAGAAGAAGCTCGAACCGGTACTTAGGAAATATAAAATATTTATGTTTATCAAAAAATGGGTCATTGAACTGTCTGTGCGTTGTTAGTAGAAAAAGTGCCGGTTTATTATTATTTTATAATATTTTTTTCAATGTTCAGTAAAATATCGTCTATATTACTTAACTAAGCGAGTTCGTAACCCTAAAGTCAATGTTAGTAACAGTAGTATATTGTAGAAAAATATTTTTTAAATAAACAGTAACAATAACCTATTTATCATATGGAAAACAGTTCAGTTTATCTTGTCTATAAGTAGTTATGTCATCTAACAGTTTTAATAGGTTAATCCATAATAAAACAATGCATTAAAACAAATTAACTATTACAGAGTGAAATATGTCAGCAATTGTATGATATAATTCGAACTTACAAGAAAGAAGATGGTACTCTGTTGTGCGACTCCTTTATAAGGGCACCGAAAAGGCGTCAAGAGCCACAATATTATGAAGTTGTGTCACAACCAATTGACTTGTTAAGAGTAAGTGTAGAAATAAGATATTTGTACATATTATTCTATCTTTCTAATTAGTTGTCTACTGTCTAGATGGGATGGGCTCTGTAACTGGATAAGTATGGAAATGCGCTTGTGATGCTTCTGGTGTTAGGGGTCTATAGGCTACGGTAACCGCTTACCATCACGTGGGCCGTACTCTTATTTGCCAATTTAGTTGTATAAAAAATAAACATAACCAAAACTATCCAAAATAATAATTTATCCATAACCATAATCTAATCCATAGTAAAAGTTTTTAATAAAGTCAATGCTATAAAGATAGATTCTGGGTAAGACATGATATGATTTGTTTTGCCCACTCAAACAGACACAGCCTCTCGCATTCTTTATTATCCTTCTCATTTTCGTTTCTTACTTTGCTAATTCCATAAATCTCCAATAATCAATATAGCCTAAAATATCTCTGATAAGTATGATATTTGGTTTTAAAATGTAATATTGAAATAATGAACTTACTTTAAAAATGAATTATTCAATTTGGTACAATTGTTTGAAAGTTATTCATACATTTTTTACATTTCATTATTTTTTGTATGTGTAAGATTATATGTTTTTGTATGTTTTTTATTTGTCCAATTATATTTTTTACTTATAGGTACAACAGAAGCTAAAAACTGATACATATGAAGATATCGAGGAGCTGTCAGCAGACATAGAACTTCTAGTGAATAATGCTAAAGCATTCTATAAGCCGGATTCTGATGAATATAAAGATGCTAATGAACTTTGGAAACTTTATTCAAAGCACAGAATGACACTTGAAAATGGTAATATGTTAATAACTGAATCTTTCGTAAATTCTTTTATTATTAGTCTTATTAACGACAATTTAATATAATTAAAAATTACATTTATAACAGTCACATAATTAAAATTCATTTAATATTAATCATATTACTTATAAATAAAAGAGATTTCCAACCATATATTGACTCATCAAGATATCTCTGAAACCACACAAGAGGGGGTTGCGGGGGTCAATAACATATATGGCAAAACGTTTGCGGGGTCAGCTAGTTACTTATAAATGCAAAAGCTTAATGAATATTTGTTATTCAATTATAGTATCTAGATGTAATTTCAAACTTTCTTATGTTTACACTTGGTTGTTTTAAGTTTGTTTTTCGTTGTGTTTTAGGTAACAATGTAAATATACATATATATTTTTGTAAATAAATACAAACATATAAATATGTTGCCCAGACTCACGGTAGGAAATCAAATCCCCGGAGCAGAAAAGTGCTAAATGCGCTAACTAGCCAGTCAATTTACATAACATTATTGAGTATAACAAGGTAATTTGTTTTTAAACAGGCGAGGAAGTCAAAACGCAAAAGCTGTCTCGTACTGGTTCATCAAGTAGAAGATCAGATGTTGCCGAGGATTTGTCGGAGACCTCTACTAATAATGAAGAAGAAAATATCTTTGAAGAATTATTTAATGCAGTAAGTATAACATAGCATTCACACTGTTAACATTCTTTTTGGGTATATTAAGGTTGTTTAATAATTTTTAATATATATTTTTATTTATTAATTACTTTATTGCATATAAATCTGATACACAGTATTCTAAAAGATACACATTACTATGTGTAATATTGCATATCTGATTATAAATGAAAGGATGGCAATTATATGAAATTTGTATATATTACTAGCGGACCTGGCAGACGTTGCCTGTCCGGAAAACACCAACCATATAACCAACAACCAAATTTGATTGCTTACACACCGATAGCAGCGCCACCTACCGGGTTCAATTGAGATAAAAACTACCCTATCTCCCAAGTTGGACCAAATTACAGATGCTTTCAAAAAATTTGATAAAAATTGGTTCAGCAGTTTCAGAGTACTCCATATCATTAAACATATATTGATGCTCTTTCTTTTATCATAGAATTGGCTTTTTGAAAGCCTATCCATATTTGACTAAATTTTTTATTCAATTTTTTTTTATTTTTTTAGGTTATGATGGCTAATATAGATGGCAGACCGTTGTATCTAGATTTCCAATTTCTCCCATCAAAAAAACGGTATCCAGAATATTTCAGTATTATAGATAATCCAATAGATCTGAAGACAATTGCTCAAAAGATTCAAGTTGGTGAATATACAAATTTGAATGAACTGGAGAGAGATTTACTACTTATGGTCAGGAACGCCTGCCTGTTTAATGAACCGGGCAGTCAGATATATAAAGATGCAAAGGCATTGAAAAAGGTAATTAAAACAGTCATAATATATACCTGACACTGAACTACATTGAATTCTAGTTTAAGAGGTTTTGAAATGTATTAAATATAAACAAGCAACCCAGACCACAACAAAAAAGTCGGCGACACGCTTGCGATGCTTCTGGTGTTGCAGGCGTCTATAAGCTATAGTGATCGCTTACCATCAGATGGGCTGTACCCTTGTTTGCCAACCTAGTTATATATAAAAAAAGGTAATTAGTATGTTTGTACCTGCAGGTGATCGTCTCCCGCAAACAGGAGCTGGAGCCGGGCGGGCGCGGCGCGGCGAAGGCGTCCGAGCGCATCCGCAGCAAGCGCTCCTCGCGCGCCGCGCCCGCGCCCTCCTGCCGCGCGCTGGCGCTCATGGAGCCGCCCGGCGCCGACGAGCCCTACGTCAAGGTGATGTGCGCACCAGTGTACTGAGCGAGCGAGTGAGGTACTAGAGTACTGTACCGCGCCCTCCTGCCGCGCTCTGGCGCTCATGGAGCCGCCCGGCGCCGACGAGCCCTACGTCAAGGTGATGTGCGCACCAGTGTACTGAGCGAGCGAGTGAGGTACTAGAGTACTGTACCGCGCCCTCCTGCCGCGCGCTGGCGCTCATGGAGCCGCCCGGCGCCGACGAGCCCTACGTCAAGGTGATGTGCGCACCAGTGTACTGAGCGAGCGAGTGAGGTACTAGAGTACTGTACCGCGCCCTCCTGCCGCGCGCTGGCGCTCATGGAGCCGCCCGGCGCCGACGAGCCCTACGTCAAGGTGATGTGCGCACCAGTGTACTGAGCGAGCGAGTGAGGTACTAGAGTACTGTACCGCGCCCTCCTGCCGCGCGCTGGCGCTCATGGAGCCGCCCGGCGCCGACGAGCCCTACGTCAAGGTGATGTGCGCACCAGTGTACTGAGCGAGCGAGTGAGGTACTAGAGTACTGTA
Organism: Melitaea athalia; assembly: GCA_905220545.2. NCBI lineage: Eukaryota > Metazoa > Arthropoda > Insecta > Lepidoptera > Nymphalidae > Melitaea > Melitaea athalia. Next base: position 6,444,664 of record HG992199.1, on the reverse strand, counting down.
CCGCGCCCTCCTGCCGCGCGCTGGCGCTCATGGAGCCGCCCGGCGCCGACGAGCCCTACGTCAAGGTGATGTGCGCACCAGTGTACTGAGCGAGCGAGTGAGGTACTAGAGTACTGTACCGCGCCCTCCTGCCGCGCGCTGGCGCTCATGGAGCCGCCCGGCGCCGACGAGCCCTACGTCAAGGTGATGTGCGCACCAGTGTACTGAGCGAGCGAGTGAGGTACTAGAGTACTGTACCGCGCCCTCCTGCCGCGCGCTGGCGCTCATGGAGCCGCCCGGCGCCGACGAGCCCTACGTCAAGGTGATGTGCGCACCAGTATACTGAGCGAGCAAGTGAGGTACTAGAGTACTGTACCGCGCCCTCCTGCCGCGCGCTGGCGCTCATGGAGCCGCCCGGCGCCGACGAGCCCTACGTCAAGGTGATGTGCGCACCAGTGTACTGAGCGAGCGAGTGAGGTACTAGAGTACTGTACCGCGCCCTCCTGCCGCGCGCTGGTGCTCATGGAGCCGCCCGGCGCCGACGAGCCCTACGTCAAGGTGATGTGCGCACCAGTGTACTGAGCGAGCGAGTGAGGTACTAGAGTACTGTACCGCGCCCTCCTGCCGCGCGCTGGTGCTCATGGAGCCGCCCGGCGCCGACGAGCCCTATGTCAAGGTGATGTGCGCACCAGTGTACTGAGCGAGCGAGTGAGGTACTAGAGTACTGTACCGCGCCCTCCTGCCGCGCGCTGGCGCTCATGGAGCCGCCCGGCGCCGACGAGCCCTATGTCAAGGTGATGTGCGCACCAGTGTACTGAGCGAGCGAGTGAGGTACTAGAGTACTGTACCGCGCCCTCCTGCCGCGCGCTGGTGCTCATGGAGCCGCCCGGCGCCGACGAGCCCTACGTCAAGGTGATGTGCGCACCAGTGTACTGAGCGAGCAAGTGAGGTACTAGAGTACTGTACCGCGCCCTCCTGCCGCGCGCTGGCGCTCATGGAGTCGCCCGGCGCCGACGAGCCCTACGTCAAGGTGATGTGCGCACCAGTGTACTGAGCGAGCGAGTGAGGTACTAGAGTACTGTACCGCGCCCTCCTGCCGCGCGCTGGCGCTCATGGAGCCGCCCGGCGCCGACGAGCCCTACGTCAAGGTGATGTGCGCACCAGTGTACTGAGCGAGCGAGTGAGGTACTAGAGTACTGTACCGCGCCCTCCTGCCGCGCGCTGGCGCTCATGGAGCCGCCCGGCGCCGACGAGCCCTACGTCAAGGTGATGTGCGCACCAGTGTACTGAGCGAGCGAGTGAGGTACTAGAGTACTGTACCGCGCCCTCCTGCCGCGCGCTGGCGCTCATGGAGCCGCCCGGCGCCGACGAGCCCTACGTCAAGGTGATGTGCGCACCAGTGTACTGAGCGAGCGAGTGAGGTACTAGAGTACTGTACCGCGCCCTCCTGCCGCGCGCTGGCGCTCATGGAGCCGCCCGGCGCCGACGAGCCCTACGTCAAGGTGATGTGCGCACCAGTGTACTGAGCGAGCGAGTGAGGTACTAGAGTACTGTACCGCGCCCTCCTGCCGCGCGCTGGCGCTCATGGAGCCGCCCGGCGCCGACGAGCCCTACGTCAAGGTGATGTGCGCACCAGTGTACTGAGCGAGCGAGTGAGGTACTAGAGTACTGTACCGCGCCCTCCTGCCGCGCGCTGGCGCTCATGGAGCCGCCCGGCGCCGACGAGCCCTACGTCAAGGTGATGTGCGCACCAGTGTACTGAGCGAGCGAGTGAGGTACTAGAGTACTGTACCGCGCCCTCCTGCCGCGCGCTGGCGCTCATGGAGCCGCCCGGCGCCGACGAGCCCTACGTCAAGGTGATGTGCGCACCAGTGTACTGAGCGAGCGAGTGAGGTACTAGAGTACTGTACCGCGCCCTCCTGCCGCGCGCTGGCGCTCATGGAGCCGCCCGGCGCCGACGAGCCCTACGTCAAGGTGATGTGCGCACCAGTGTACTGAGCGAGCGAGTGAGGTACTAGAGTACTGTACCGCGCCCTCCTGCCGCGCGCTGGCGCTCATGGAGCCGCCCGGCGCCGACGAGCCCTATGTCAAGGTGATGTGCGCACCAGTGTACTGAGCGAGCGAGTGAGGTACTAGAGTACTGTACCGCGCCCTCCTGCCGCGCGCTGGCGCTCATGGAGCCGCCCGGCGCCGACGAGCCCTATGTCAAGGTGATGTGCGCACCAGTGTACTGAGCGAGCAAGTGAGGTACTAGAGTACTGTAAAGCGCCCTATGTGCGCACTGTGTACTAATGTTCTCAGTTACCAGTGTACTTGAATACTGAGGTACTTGGGCACTAGGGTACTGAGGTACTGGGGTACTGGTATAAAAAGGCTCATTTAAATGAAATAGTATACTTCATTACAAGTGCGGAAAGGCTGTCATTGCAAAGAGTTCCAACAAATGTCTACCCGAGCCGAGGCGCAACCGAAGGCGATGGTTGACAGTCGGAACAAGTTGCAATGACGGTTCCGCACGTGTACTGAACGACTATTTTTAATACAGTTGCGAAAAAATGAAACAATTTAATAAAATAAACTCGCAAAAAAAATTTCTGAAAAATGGCGCCAACCGTAGAATATAAGTAGAGTTTTTTTTCTTCACCCATTCTGGTAGGCAAAGGGAAACTATGCCCATACAGCCAAGTCTTCAGTAGAAGTTTTTTATTGATATGAAATGAAAAGGAAATTAAAGGAGATGAAATGAAATGAAATGAAACCTAACCAAACTCATTTAATCAAATCATTAAATCTGATATTGAAACAAATTAGTAGCTTCTTTTAAGAAATATACGTATTTGCATGAATCATAAAAACTCCTATGAATTTGTTTTAGTAAAACCTTCAGGGTTGGTTTTTCGTTTTAATAGACATTATTTTGACAGTTGGGAAAGAGAACGCACGAGTGCGCGAAAGGTAAAAAAAAAGCACGAGTGTGTAATAGTCCACTTCCCGAACGCTATACGTCCCTGCAATACGCCACTTTTTGAGCAACTGTATTAAAAAAATTATAACATATTATGTAGATACTTATATAGAGAACGAAAGTAACCGACATAGCTCACAGAATTAGCAAGTTGAAGTGGCAGTGGGCTGGTCATCTGTGTCGCAGGACCGATGGCCGTTGGAGCAGACGTGTCCTGGAGTGGAGACCGCGTCTTGGCAAACGCAGTGTGGGACGTCCTCCGGCCCGTTGGACCGACGATCTTCGTAAGATTGCCGGTGTAGGCTGGATGAGGATTGCGGAAAGCCGGGATGTCTGGCGCGAGCTTGGGGAGGCCTATGTCCAGCAGTGGACTGCGATAGGCTGAACTGATGATGATGATGATGTAGATACTTCAGAGCTACGAATATCTCATTTTTATGCTAAAGTTTTAGTCATTTTTGTCAGTCACTCTTAACTTTTTATTAAAATGAGGCAAAATAAAGCCAAGTTCAAAATATACATTTTTAGCTTTATTTTACAGCACTCTGAAGATAGCGCCGATAGTGATGAAGATAAAGTTGACAATGAAGATTCGCCGCAGTGGAAGCTGCTGGATGTTATCAGGAATCATTTGGGACCAAATGGTAATTATACGGTTCAAAACTATCTTCTGATGTATTTTTCCCATTAACAATCTCAAATCTACAATACTACTACTCTACTTCTAGGTACTCCGATGGCTGATCCTTTCTGGAAACTTCCATCGCGTCGCGAATACCCCGACTACTACAAGGAGATTAAGAATCCACTATCATTGAATCAAATCCGAAATAAAATCCGACGCGGTAGCTACGGAACCCTATCAGAAGTGGCCGGCGATATGAACATTATGTTTGAGAACGCTAAACAGTATAACGTACCTTCCTCGAGGTTATACAAGGACGCTGTTAAATTGCAAAGGTAGGTTATATTAGGTACTTATATTTTTTTTTTATACATACATACATATTATAATCACGCCTCTTTCATCGTAGGGGTAGGCAGAGACCACTTCTTTCCACTTGCTACGATCCTTACATACTTGTTTCGCTTCATCCACTTTCATTATTCCTTTCATACATGCTCTTCAGTTTAGGGTACTCTTGACCTGGCCTTTTTTCAAGACGTTTTGTTTTATATACTGTTATTAACAGCTAATATTATGTATCTCGAAGACAGCGTTGTTATAATTATATAATAAGAATAATTAATGGACGACGTAATAAATGAAAATGAATTTTTTAGATTAATGCAGCAACGTGTACAAGAAATGCTTGATATCGTACAGAGCTCATCAAGTGATGACGAAAGTTTGTCATCGGTTAAAAATCAGGCGCAAGCTAACACACCGCGGCCTAGAGGTAAGAACTTTATATACAAACTATAAACCATATATTTAATATTTTAGCCACATATTTTTTTTTTAATTATTAATACTCGTACATACTTAAGTACTTTAAGATTGAGTTTCTTTCATTTTTTTTTTACTTTTTAAAGGGAACTCAAGTTACTGTGTTGGGGGTTTTTTAAATTTTTAATTTAATTTTTATACATACACATTAACGGACCTAGTCAAAGACGCTTGAAAAATAATTTTTCTTTATAATTTTATTTATTTATTTCAACCATAACTTACTACTATCATTACAGGTGGTACCCATTTCGATAGTGAAGTACACAAAATTTAACTTATACATGTATAACAAATAAATTATATATTTAAAATTCTGTTAAAAGGTATCAAATTTTATTAATTACAGGTAGGCCGCGTCTCAACCCAAACCCATCATCAGCGCCATCGCCATCCCCATCACCGATTCTACCAAAAACCAATCTAACATTGAAGAAAAAGCTACATTACATATCGAAGCAACTGTTGGAGTTTACTTGTTCGGATGGAAGACAGCCTATGTTGTTGTTTATGGAAAAACCTAGTAAGAAGTTATATCCAGAATACTACAATATCATAGACCGTCCCATTGATATGTTGACTATTGAAGCTAATATTAAGGTATGCTATTATTTATTTTTGTTGATTTAGAATAGATGAGCTATTTTTTTAGGGTTCCGTACCCAAAGGGTAAAAACGGAACCCTATTACTAAGACTTCGCTGTCTGTCCGCCCGTCCTTCCGTCTATCACCAGGCTGTATATCAAGAACGGCGATAGCTAGACAGTTGAAAATTTCACAAATTATGTATTTCTGTTGCCGCTATAACAACAAAAAAATACTAAAAACAAAATAAAATGAATATTTAAGGGGGCTCCCATACAACAAACGCAATTTTTTCACTTTGGCACTTGAAATATTCACAAAATACGTAATTGTATATTTACTTAAATAATAACATAAAAATAAAAAATTAATATAGGGCTCTCATGATATGAGAATGAATGAATGAATGAGATGAATATGATTTGTAGTGTAACAATACGAAAATGCTTTTGAAACCTATTTGAATATTAATTTATTATAACTTGACTATTTTATGATATACAGGGTAATAAATCCGATCTAGGCCTTAAATAGTGGACGTGGTGCCCACAAATGTGAGAAAAACTGAGATTTTTCTAAATTTTACAAAAAATGGCATAGACCGCGAGCTATTTGAGATTTAAAAAAAAATTTGGTTTTGTAACCCACCTCTCCCTCCGCACACGCACGTTCAGGATTATCCATTCATTACGGGACATCCTGTATACTATTGACTTTTGTGTTTACATTTGTATTGTATTTATGAGTTATTTTTTTAATATATATCTGAAAAATAATAAATTACCATGTTCTCGAGATTTAAGTGTAGTTAGTTTTTTATTTGTTTGAGATTTTCTTTTTGTTTGAGTAAGACATAATTAAATGTTTTTACAATATACACGCAGTGGTCTGTTCCTAAGAAACGCAATTGTTGTCTGTAGTTTAGGTAATATCTGACTGACATACGTAGTAGTACTGACTGACATACGTTAGTATATTTTATAGTAAGAATAAGGTTCTAGACTAGTATCTAACCCACAAATAGCCCCAAAGCTGGGATACTGCCGATAACCCCAACGGGTCTTAGCGTTCATGATCAAAAAAGCGAAAAGCAGATTCCAACTGCGCCTTATTTCCCGTTAAAGTATATTAAATTGTGTTTATTCTACAGAACGATAGATACAGTAGTATGGATGAATTGGTCGCTGATTTTCGTTTGATGTTCTCAAACTGTCGACAATTTAACGAAGAAGGTTCAATGATATATGAAGATGCTAATCTTCTAGAACGCGTCATGAATGAAAAGTTAAAGGAAATTAACAGTAATTATGAAAGAAAAACTCCTTTGAAAACTTTCAAATCAGCTAAATCGAAGCAATTGTCTCCGTTTGAGCAAAAATTAAGGACTTTGTATGATGCTATAAGGGATTATAGGGATCCAAAAGGTACATATATTTATTATATATATTTTTTAATTTCCATAATTTTTTTCTGCAATGTCATGACTGTTTTAGGTCTAAAAAGTAATTTTTCCAATTTTTTTTTGGTTAGATTTATTAATCCTCAATTGAATAATTAATTAAATTCTTGTTTGTCAGATACATTTTTCAAGAAAATTTATTAAATTATTTAAATGACATTTGGAAACATTTATATAGCAAATACTAACTTAAAAAATAAAATTACTAAGATTAAAAATGTAATATTTACCGCAATAAAGACACTAATATATTTTGCTTAGTAAAAATTTTACGTCTACACCAAATTATAATTAAATTATTTTTGTTAAAGTTAATCGACAACTAGCCTTAATCTTCATGAAGCTGCCGAGTAAAACGGAATATCCAGACTACTACGAACTAATAAAAAATCCGATTGACATGGAGAAAATCGCCCACAAGCTAAAGAACGGGGTATACAACTCTGTGAATGAACTAGCTTCGGACTTCATACTAATGTTTGATAACGCTTGCAAGTACAACGAACCAGACTCACAGATATACAAAGATGCATTAATATTGCAAAGAGTTTGTTTGCAAACGAAACAATTGCTGCGGTAAGTCTCACTAATGTTATAAGTGTAAACAATAAAACTTGGAAATTTTAGAATAAGTAGGCGAAAATTTGGATTAAGACATATGTCTTATATGCTATTTTTAATTATAAAATGTAAATAGAATCGGGACATACGCATAAAAGTGGAAAGATCTAACATTAATGTGAAAATTAAGTTACAAAATTGATTTGCAATAAAGTTCAAGATCCAACAAGCTACATTCACAAACTATTCTGTATTGTATTGTATTAAAAAGTATTGGTTATAGAATAGATTATGTTTTTGTTCCCAGGGAAGACGACGATGCAGTTCCAGACGTCCCGGCCGCCGTGCAAGAACTGCTGCTCAACTTGTTTACTACTGTGTACAATCATCAGGATGAAGAGGGCAGGTGCGTACACTCTCATACAAGCAAACCCATACGCAAAAATGTATAATTGAAAACGATTTTCTATATCATGTGCTAATTGTACTATAAAGGTCGACAGTGGATTAGTAATGTTTTTGGTTGATCAAGGGGAATTTTTAAACTAATGGACTGATAATGAAAACTGACTATTATCTGAAGGCGAATAAACTACACTCATAACACGATTCATATTTCGATTTTTTTTAACAAAAAACTTATAATGTTAGTATTGTGTTTCTTAAATAAATAGTCAAGCATCTAATCGGGATACTAGTTGAACCAATAGTCGACAACTTGTTAACCTACTGGCTTACTAGCTTCTCTAGCAACTAGGCATAAAAGTTGGCCTACTAAATGACCTGATAGTCTAGCAACGTGTCGCGTAATTAGTAATAGTCGGGCTAGTAACCTGCTGGGTTACTAGTTAGACAGCCAGTTGGACAACTAGTTGAATAAGTCGGCCAACCAGTCAGGTTTAAAGTCAGAATTAGTCATTCACCTGGCGTAACTGGTTGTTACTGACATTCAAATCTAGTTTGGCAATTAGTGGGGTAACGAGTCGGGTAACTAGACTGACCACTAGTTAGGGGATCGGTCTAGCATTTTGTCTTGCAACCACTGGACTATCGCCTTAAACTGGTTCTAAAATTATATATTAATATACATAAATATCTCAACATTTTTTTTTTCTCTGAGAATTACAACACGAGACAATAGCTCCATTACCCAATTATAAAATATGCAGCATTAACCTCAGAACGATTTTAATTTGTTTTATACAGAACGAAGTAGTATTGGATAATAAATTTTCAGATGCTACTCGGATAGTATGGCTGAACTGCCAGAACACGACGAAGCGGCAAACGGAGAGAAAGTTCGCGCTATTTCTTTAGACCTCGTCAAACGGAGGCTGGACAAAGGCCTCTACAAGAGATTGGATCACTTCCAACAAGACATGTTCGCGGTTTTCGAACGGTAAGTGATAGTTACCCTCCGTCTTAACCTCTAGAGTAGTTGTTCTTAAAATTTTAGTTATAAGAAATTATTTGTCAAAATGTATGTTTTGCAATGGACCACCAACTGTTTTTGGGGTAAAAGGAGTACTTAGTTTAGTATAGCTATAGCCTAGTGAGACTCACTCACTTTGCACCTCGCTTTCGTTGACCACTTCGGTTGCCAGCAGGGACCACCTGTGGTCCGCGGACCACTGGATAAGAACCACTGCTCTAAAGCAAAGTGTGCATAACTCCTAACTTTTGCCGAAGATTTTCGATTGGTCCTTTTAAACCATTTTATGATCTACCATATTAATTATTTATTGGTTTAAAAATAAGTAAATTTTGTCCTAATTTTTCCATATCTACCAACTATATTTTCCATTCTCAATTGTCCCCAGTGCCCGCCGTCTCTCACGAACTGATAGCCAGATCTTCGAAGACTCTGTAGAGCTACAGTCTTACTATGTGGAGCAGCGGGATGCATTGTGTCGCAACACTCTTGTGTCACCAGCATTGGCCTTCACTCGAGACACCATCAGCACAAGCGTGGAGCTCGTCAAACAGTGCAAACTGTTGCAGGAAAACGATGATGAGGATGAGACCAGGTAAATACATAGGTTTTTTTATACAATTAGGTCGGTCGGTCAATCTTAAATTTTAAACATATATTCTAAACTAGCTGTGCCCGCGACTCCGTCTGCATGGAATTTAACAAAAAAATTATTCTCTAGTTCGCAGAGTTATAAAATAAATCAATTTCTAAAATAAAAGTAGCCGAAGCTACTCTTTATTACATCAGCTATCTGTCAATGAAAGTCCCGTCGAAATCGGTCCAGCCTTTTCAGAGATTAGGCGGAACAAACAGACAGACAAAAATTGTAAAAAAATGTTATATGTACCGTGTATATAGTGTATACATCCATATTCATTTAGTAAAAAGCGGTTATTTTAACATTAAAAACACACTAGTTTTATTTATTTGTATAGATTTATTTTGTTCGTAATTAAAAGGAATTGTCTTCTGAATATACCAGGCTCTCGTTTATATCACTATATCCACCACCACCACTTTAGCCTATCACAGTCCACTGCTGGACATAGGCCTCCACAAGTTCGCGCCCGACATTATGACGCGAACTCATGTGTTTTGCCCATAGTCACCACGCTGGGCAGGCGGGTTGGTGACCGCAGGGCTGGCGCCGTCGCACCGAAGACGCTGCTGCCCGTCTTTGGCCTGTGTATTTCAAAGCCAGCATGGATGGTTATCCCGCCATCCGTCGGCTTTTTAAGCTCCAAGGTGGTAGTGGAAGTGTGTTATCCCTTAGTCGCCTCTTACGACACCCACGGGAAGAGAGGGGGTGGCTACATTCTTTAGTGCCGTAACCACACAGCACTATATAAATCACTATATAAACTAATTTAAACATAACAATTTTTTTAAATGAAGCTTTATGGCACTTTAAAGACAGTGTAACAATAACTTAAACTAATCTGTTCTTTTTTGGCTGTAATCGGTAAATGTTTAATGTACTAATCACGGCCAAAATTTACTTTACTGTGACTAGATTTTAAAGTAACAATTTATCAGTAATATGGTGAACTAAACGGAATTTCAAATTCTTCATCAGATCGAGTACCGACGAATCAATGTCAGGCGCTGCGCCGCCTCAGAGTCAATACGGCAAAGGGGATTTCGTGTACGTCCAAGGAGAGAAAGGAAGCAAGGAACCTTCCGTGGTGCAGCTACAACGCATGTGGACTAATTCCGATGGAGTACCAATGGTCTACGCCAATGTTTACTTCAGGTACTATTATGGGACAAATTCTTGTACTTTTACATAAATTAGATGACACTGTACTGTTTTGAATGTACTTGAAATGTAATTGAAAAAAATGTTTCCGAGTCCCTGATAGGTTGATTATTAAATTTACTGGGTATTTATTCAGGGAGAGTAATATAGAGTAGGTATATTACTTTATCGTCTACTACAGTTTTTGTTCAGAAAGTGTTACGAAATGAAATGAATTAAAACCTACATAAAAAAACCTACTTAATTTGTCGAATTATTCGAATATATTCTTGTAACGTTTAGGCACATTTGAGATATTAACAAACTTAGTTAGTGTTGAGGCCAGTGCCTTGTGCCCATGGTGGTAGGGAAAACTGACTACCAGAATGCTGGTCTACTGTATTTTGTATTGTACATTACAAACTTAGGTAATGTACCCATTGTTATAACAAATAATAATATAGAATATTAGTAAAGTGGCGCGTACTGCTCAGGCCGCACGAGACGTTCCACGTGCGCACGCGCAAGTTCCTGCAGCAGGAGGTGTTCAAGACGGAGACGCACCGCACGCTGCCGCTGGACCTCGTGCTGGGCCGCTGCTACGTCATGAACGTCAAGGAGTACTTCAAGTACCGCCCGGAAGGTATGTTTCTATATAAAGTGTGTGACACGTTCCACGTGCGCACGCGCAAGTTCCTGCAGCAGGAGGTGTTCAAGACGGAGACGCACCGCACGCTGCCGCTGGACCTCGTGCTGGGCCGCTGCTACGTCATGAACGTCAAGGAGTACTTCAAGTACCGCCCGGAAGGTATGTTTCTATATAAAGTGTGTGACACGTTCCACGTGCGCACGCGCAAGTTCCTGCAGCAGGAGGTGTTCAAGACGGAGACGCACCGCACGCTGCCGCTGGACCTCGTGCTGGGCCGCTGCTACGTCATGAACGTCAAGGAGTACTTCAAGTACCGCCCGGAAGGTATGTTTCTATATAAAGTGTGTGACACGTTCCACGTGCGCACGCGCAAGTTCCTGCAGCAGGAGGTGTTCAAGACGGAGACGCACCGCACGCTGCCGCTGGACCTCGTGCTGGGCCGCTGCTACGTCATGAACGTCAAGGAGTACTTCAAGTACCGCCCGGAAGGTATGTTTCTATATAAAGTGTGTGACACGTTCCACGTGCGCACGCGCAAGTTCCTGCAGCAGGAGGTGTTCAAGACGGAGACGCACCGCACGCTGCCGCTGGACCTCGTGCTGGGCCGCTGCTACGTCATGAACGTCAAGGAGTACTTCAAGTACCGCCCGGAAGGTATGTTTCTATATAAAGTGTGTGACACGTTCCACGTGCGCACGCGCAAGTTCCTGCAGCAGGAGGTGTTCAAGACGGAGTCGCACCGCACGCTGCCGCGGGACCTCGTGCTGGGCCGCTGCTACGTCATGAACGTCAAGGAGTACTTCAAGTACCGCCCGGAAGGTATGTTTCTATATAAAGTGTGTGACACGTTCCACGTGCGCACGCGCAAGTTCCTGCAGCAGGAGGTGTTCAAGACGGAGACGCACCGCACGCTGCCGCTGGACCTCGTGCTGGGCCGCTGCTACGTCATGAACGTCAAGGAGTACTTCAAGTACCGCCCGGAAGGTATGTTTCTATATAAAGTGTGTGACACGTTCCACGTGCGCACGCGCAAGTTCCTGCAGCAGGAGGTGTTCAAGACGGAGACGCACCGCACGCTGCCGCTGGACCTCGTGCTGGGCCGCTGCTACGTCATGAACGTCAAGGAGTACTTCAAGTACCGCCCGGAAGGTATGTTTCTATATAAAGTGTGTGACACGTTCCACGTGCGCACGCGCAAGTTCCTGCAGCAGGAGGTGTTCAAGACGGAGACGCACCGCACGCTGCCGCTGGACCTCGTGCTGGGCCGCTGCTACGTCATGAACGTCAAGGAGTACTTCAAGTACCGCCCGGAAGGTATATTTCTATATAAAGTGTGTGACACGTTCCACGTGCGCACGCGCAAGTTCCTGCAGCAGGAGGTGTTCAAGACGGAGACGCACCGCACGCTGCCGCTGGACCTCGTGCTGGGCCGCTGCTACGTCATGAACGTCAAGGAGTACTTCAAGTACCGCCCGGAAGGTATGTTTCTATATAAAGTGTGTGACACGTTCCACGTGCGCACGCGCAAGTTCCTGCAGCAGGAGGTGTTCAAGACGGAGACGCACCGCACGCTGCCGCTGGACCTCGTGCTGGGCCGCTGCTACGTCATGAACGTCAAGGAGTACTTCAAGTACCGCCCGGAAGGTATGTTTGTATCGACTAGCCCGTTGGCACTTGGCGTAGTTTGTAGCGGCCTTGCTTTCTGCTTCGCGGGTTGCGGATTCGATTCCCGCCTGATGTATGGTGTATATTGTATTGTGTTGTGCGAGTCTGGAGCAGCCCGTCGCGAAAAGTACCTCTTGCAGAAGATCACAATTAAATGATACTGTTTTCAAGTAGTTTTGTCTTTCTGTGATGAGTAAGGTGACCAGAGTTCCTGTGGGGGATTTGGGGATATGGTCGGAAACGCACTTGCGATGCTTCTGGTGTTCCTAGCATCCATTAGCTATGGGTATCAACTTACAATGACACGGACCATATGCTACTTTTCCAACTTTTGCAATAAACACTCCGGGTGTGCCGGCAGAAGTGAAAACTTAAATAGTTGTTACTGTCAGTGAAAGTCAATTTGACTACACTCCAATGCAGATTTTTTTTTAGTAATATTCTTCTTGCATTTTACACACTTTTTTAACACCGTTGTAGATAATTATTGAATAAAAATTATTTATATTTTCTAATAATTTTTATATATTGACGTTAACAATGTCGTTGCTAAGCAATATACATGTATATTCGTTGTGGGCCTTTATTGGTGGTTTTCGTACAGGCCACGCCCCCTGACGCGAGTTTAACGTTTTTTACCCAACACATGGTATGGTATGGTATGGTATCACGGGCTGGTTTCCGCAAGTCGACGACCAGGCGCCTATTTTGCGTGAGTGGGGATATGCTAATTTCACTCTTGCCACCCAAGCTCCTCCAGAAACTTCAGAAGTCTTTTTGGCTTCTTGAAGATCTCCGGAAGTGTCCTCGGGGTGCCAAGGTGCTGTGCCCGGTAAGCCGCTACACCTGGACAGTGAAGAAGTACATGCATAGCCGTTTCATCTGTTCCCATGCAAGCTCTGCACAGGGGACTGTCGGTGATGCCTAAATTAAATAGATGTTTATTATACGGACCGTGTCCAGTTAGTGCCGCAGTTATTTGTCTTAGTTGGCGTCTGTTCCTATTTATTAGGGTGTTTGCCAATTTGGCGTCAACTACTGGCAGCGCCAACTTGGCCTGCCTACAGTCCTCAAGTTCGGACCAGAGAGTGACATGTTTGTGTTTCATGCGCTGTCGAATTTGGCCTTTGAGCCAGCAAGAGGGTAATGGTATAATGGGTTCGGCTCCTATGGCCCTCATGCTCGACCCCCTTCTTGCTAGCTCGTCAGCTATATCGTTACCGCGTGTGTTGTTGTGACCTTTGATCCATTGCAGTGTGATGTTGTTGTATGCACTTACCTGCATCAAGGTGTTATGGCACTCAAAGATGATACCTGAGGTAGTTGAGTTACTGTTTAGTGCCTGTAGTACTGACATGCTATCTGATAGTATCCGGATGTTGGTGTCCTGTACGTTCCTTCTCCCGATTGCTCTGGCTGCCTCAAGTATGCCCAAACACTCTGCTTGAAACACTGTATTATGGGCGCCTATGTTACCCAACACATAATTATAACTTTATAAAAGTGCTCAACGTCGCTACATAAGTTTTCACTTCAAAAAGTGAGATCACTCAGCGCACATGAGCAAGTTCTTGAAATTCTAATTTTGAAATTGACAGTTGTCTGGTTCTTATATTTAGAAAACCAACTACCAGAACTTTCACGATTCACAAACTGTTACATTTGCCTTTTTTAAATTTGACTTCTCACATCTGCAAAAAATCTCACCCCAAAGTCAAGTTTCCTCATCTCATACCCTCCTCTTATTACTGTATCGTAATACATTATACAATGTTTTTTCACAGGTTATTTAGACAAAGATGTGTACGTTTGTGAGAGTCGCTACAACAGTAAGAACCGCTGTTTCAAGAAACTCAAGACATGGGAGGGCGCTGAGAAAGAAGCTGCTCTCATACCTAGAGACGTAATTATATTCTTAAATAATTACAAATGTATAACTACAGATGGTTGTAGTATTGTATTTATAATAGATTTAAAAGATTAATATTAAACTTTAATAGAAACAATATTATTCTGACATTGGTTTGATAATAGAGTAATTTGTTATGTCACTAAGATAATGGCATAGATACAAAAGTAAAGACTTTTTGCTGGATTAATGTTATAAAACTTTTTTAAATTATTAATTTTCGTTACAGATTCCTCTGGAACCAAACAGAACAGTGTCAGTATTCCGGGAAAGAGTGGAAAAGCACAAAGATGAACTCGCTGAATTAGAGATACTTGAAAACGTCCAAGAAAAAGAGAGACCTGTAAGTCATCTCTACGTATCGTCTCAGACAGTGTAAAACCACTTTAACACACCTATTTATGTTTCATTCTTTAAAATTTGAGATTTCATGAAGAAGTGTAAATTATATTGATAATTAAAAACATTCAAAATGTATACGTAATAATTTAAAACTTTTTCGTAGATAATAATTATAGTTTTTGTAACTTATTTTAGACAGGATAAGAATGCTTACAAAAAAATGTACAACAGTCAATTTATAAAACAGAAACCTTTTTTAAACCTTAGGTAGAAGAAATAAATATAAAAATCGGCCATGCGCGGGTCGGACTCGCGCACGAAGGGTTTCGTACCATTGACTAAACTAAATATAAGTAAATTTTCTGTAAAATATTTATTTAATTATTACGCCATCTATGATGCTATTAGAAAACTATTATTATTAGTCTATTGACGAAGTTTTCCTAATTTCTGATAGATGGCGTTTTAGAGTAATAAAAAATTAAATGTTTATTTTATTTTGATTTAGTATTTGTTGTTATAGCGGCAACAGAAATACATAATTTGTGAAAATTTCAACTGTCTAGCTATCGCCGTTCTTGAGATACAGCCTGGTGACAGACGGACGGACGGACAGCGAAGTCTTAGTAATAGGGTCCCGTTTTTATCCTTTGGGTACGGAACTCTAAAAATGGGTGTATTAAACAAACACAAGACATACCTATATGGAAAAATTAGAAATGTTTACATTTATATATAGTTTCTAAAGGGTATATTTAATATTTCTTTGTCAACAGGACGTAGTCATGTACAATCCTCTCGGTACTGACGACGAGAACACCTACTATGAGCAGTACAACACTGTTTGTTCCGGAGTCATAAAGACAGGAGACTATGTCTACGTTGTAACTGATGGCGGCAAGCAGTTAATAGCACAGGTCGACACTATATGGGAGACTGGAGAGTAAGTATCATAGCATATAAGTGAAAAAATATGCAGCAAAGCAGGAAATATCCTGTCCAAAATATGCTCCAGATTTTGAGCAGGATATTTATAAGCCCGACTGGGATAGTACCTCAACCTTATAGAAGAGCACAGCTTAATTATACTGCTCCCAAGTAGTTTTGTGTTCCTGTGATAAGTGAAGTGGCAGGAGCTCCTGAAGAAAATTGGGGGTAGAGGTAGTATATGCTTGTGATGCTCTTGGACTTGATACCATAGATTTCTTGGTTATGGTTTCTCTTACCATCAGGAGACTATACTTGTTTGTTACCCTAGTGGTAAATAAAAACTTGATCACTCAAGGTGTGTGAGGTCTTTTTGTTCTCTGGCGTTATAAAGTGTGTAAAATGTGGCGAGGTGGTGACCAGTAGGGCACTAGTACTTGACAACTAGTGGTATTCTGATAAATTATGAGTGCCCATTGGAGTATTGTAGTTTGAGTCACTCTTATATTAATATTTATTATTCCAGCAACAAATGTTACTTCCGCGGACCATTTTTGATCTTCCCATCCGAGGTTGCCAATATTATTAACAAGGTGAGATTCACGAGTTTTATTTCTTCTGACTGTATTATACTAGCTGTCCCCGCGAACTTTGTACTGCTATGTTTTTGTCGTGAAAATGGCTATTTTTTTTATTTTACTTTAGACAAACCTTGTTTTGACTAAAACGTACAAAAAAGTCATCCAATTTGGTGGTCGTTCGGAATTTACGCGATTTATTTTTGTGAAGATAGATAAATAAGTTTATATTTTGCAGCCTTTCTACAAACAAGAAGTGCTTCTAACGACCATGCACGACACGAGCCCACTTGTCGGTATTGTTGGGAAATGCTCAGTGCTTGACTATGATGATTATCTTAAATGTAAGTAGATTGTTACTTTTGAAATAACACTATTAAAAATTAGCTATAAAATTTTTCTTTTAATCATATTTTCATTTCAAGAGCACGTTTACCACGAGAAAACCTTATTTATATAAGGTTATTTAATTATAATGATAAATTCATATCTTATTCAAAATAGACGATATCCATAATAATTGATAGAGTAGTCGATCGCGCGATAATTGCTAGACTGTCGCATTCCATAATTTTTGTTAAATGCTTGTTTGATTTTATTCAATAATAAATTTTTTTTTTTTCTGTTTTATGAATGCAGGTCGCCCTACAGAAATATCAGAAAACGATGTGTATGTCTGTGAGTCGGTATACGATGAGTCTAACAGAGTTGCGAGAAAGCTCAAGTCTGGCTTGCGTAAGTTCGAGCATACAAAGGACGTCACAGTAGACGAAGTAATTATAATAATATTTTTCTTAAGCTTATCTTTTTTGGTCTTAAGGACAGGTTTTTCTTAGGATTTGTAGGGTAATTGAAGTCATTTGAAATGATTCTCTTTGGTTTTATTTAGTAATTTTCATTTATTTCTAAAACATCAATTTTAATTTAATTTTAATAATAATAATAAATTTTATATACTTTTTTTAGACATTTACATAAAGTAAATAATGTATGTAATTTAAAAGTCAAATGTATAGAAAAAAATATGTAAGGACAGAATTTTTGAAATCGGCATTTTATCTCCTGGAATTGGCAATTTAAACAAATTCCTTAGCTACATCATATCAGTATACAATCACACAAGCCTACTACTATGGTCTATTTTTCCGTTCTGATTACTGCTCTGCCACAGAATTACAGTGTTAAACCCTATATTTTCCTTACTAATATTTAGATATCTGATTACTCTACAGTTACAGTACAGTACAGTTCTACCAACTCAAGAAGCATATTTAAAACAAACAGTATATTTAATGTTTAATTTTATAATACATATTTAAATAATTATGATAATAACGTATAACTCTTTCAGATTTACTATTTCCCCAAGCCCCTGGGCCCGCCCGCGCTAGCCTCAGCCCAAGACGTGCAAACTTCTTCGAGTGCTTTCGCTCAGAAACCTTTCAACCCTAGTGTTGTCAATGCCGATTCGATGGTATGTTTAAAATTATATATATAATTAAAGGTTAATTTTTTTCTATGGAGGAGAAGTCTGGCCTTTTCGCTGAGGCCAGCCTGTCGCTGGAGGGATCCTGTTGCCTGTAGATCCGGGACCCTCCAATTAAAGCGGCTGAAGGCTCCCGCAGGGGGTTTAGTTTAGTTTAGTTTTTTAGTTTCCTAGTCCGACATACGGTCTAGGACTGCTTACCCGGGCGTCCTGGATATCACCCGTAAATGGGTTACCCTGCGATATCAAAAAAAAAAGCCTTGGAAACCAAAATACTTACTTTATCGATTTGAGTGGGGCCATTAACTACATAAGGGTCCCGAGTTTTGGATTTTCCAACATACCTTTACATGTGGGGGGTTGAGTTATTCTTACGTAATATTTGAAAAGTCGATATTTACAAACTACGCGGTCAAGTGGTATGGCAGGAATCATAATATGCATATCATATTTGCGCCTGGAAGGTAAAAATGTATTTGGATGAGCTGTTATTACTTGTTTTACAAAGAATGAATAGTGTAAAATGTAATAAAAGCATCACACTGTTTTTTTATTTTTTATTTGTGTCACATCATATACAAAAAATGTCGAAAAACATTCAGTCTAGTAGGCTTTGAAAGCACTTTTGAATTTGCTATTTAATAATTATGTAGATTATGTGTTTACGGAGTATTTACTCGTACACGTATTTTTAGATTAATATTTTTATGTATTTGTGGAAGGCAAATTTTGCCTACCCCGCAACTCTCTGAGGTTTGACATGTATTTACATTGTACTTTAGAAGTTCAGTGTAAAAACAGCACTCGTGGAGTTTAGTTATTTCTTACCCAACTCTTCATATTGTGTGTTCTGTTCAATAAAATTCTGGTCCTTCGAGCCGGATTTGAAACAGCGACTTATGTATGGAAAGCTAACAATGGCTTTGGATTGTAGATTCTGCTGAAAAGATACAGCGGGAAACTGAACATTTAGGGTCTCTGTAGGCGACGTAAAAACACGCGTGGCACTTCTGCATTTTACGACATAACTGTATCGATTTAAACGCGCGTTTGAATTTATGTAGATATACAAAATTGACAGGCTGCGTTTGATTGCGTGCATATAGCATCGAAAGCGTGTTTAAAAAACGTGATGTGCAACTGCCACTTAATATTTTAAAAATTGTAAACGTTTAATAATTATAAATCTATAATACAATAATCCCACGGCAGTTTATTTATATACTAATATATTAAATATGTTAACAGGATGGGAAGCCTCAGTTCACGAATCTCATCAATACCACGATTGGAAGTCAAGACGTTGAAATGATTCTGGAAAATTCTCTTGACGATTCTTCACTTGCTTCGCCGGCTACACCACTCTCTATAGGTAACATAATTATTCTAAAGAATTATTTGCTATTTTTAACCGACTTCATAAAAGGGGGAGGTTCTCAATTCGCCTGTATTTTTTTCTTACACCAACAAATATTATATTTTGTACGTCCAATAGCAATAATCCAATAATTTATATTTTAAACTCGTCTTAGTACGATTATATAACACAATTCATCCTTCTGTTAAAATACACTACGGTTAGTTATAATTTAAACGTGATGACTAGAAACACTAATGACATTTGAAAAGGCTATACGCTATTTACATATACAAACTACTGTTTGAATCTTTGTTTCCTATTGTGGGTTGTTGAGAGAAATTTTGTTTTTCTAAATAGGTGGTAATAGCAACCCCTATAATCCATCAATGACACCTTCAAGCCAAGAGCGTTCAAACAGCCAAGCGGCTGCCACACCGGCGAGCAGCAAGAAGAAAAAAGAACAGAAACAGAAGATAGTCACTGGCTACATTCTCTACTCTAGCGAAGTGAGGAAGGCTATCGTGGCAAACAATCCGGAATCAACTTTTGGTAAGATAGTTTCTTTTTTTTTACATTTGTGTATATGTAATGTGCTACTGCTGTGTAGCTACGGCAGTATAGGATATAGCCACCCCCTCCCTTTCCATGGGTGTCATAAGAGGTGACAGAGGGATAACAAAGTACCACTACCACCTTGGAACTGTTGAAGCCGACCGATGGCATAACCATCCAATTGCTTACTTTAAAATACACAGACAGAAGATGAGCAGCAGCGTTTTCGCTGTGATAAAACCAGCCCTACCGTCACCAACCCGCCTGCGCAGCGTGTTGACTATGGGCAAAACTCATGCGTAGGCGCCAAAAATTTTGGTACTTGTACTACTTACATAAAGGTGGTGGGCTTTCCCAAGGTGGCGTCGGTTTATTGGTCCACAAGTCTCTCACTTGCAACGTTGTGGAAGTCAGCAGTGTGTTGTGTATCGACCCGTGTAGCGTACCTTGTACTTAAACTCACTGACAGGTACTCCCTGAAAGTAATACAGGTATATGCACCGACCCTGGTACACTCTGAAGATGAAGTCGAAGCCTTAATGTATGACAATATTACAAATTCCATACATGGCACTACTTAGTGTCTTCTACTACGTTGTTATGGGAGACTTCAACTCTAAAGTGGGAGTACAAGACCGCGCCGAATCGAAAATCGGACCACACGGATTAGGGCACAGGAATCACAGGGATGCTTGTCAACTTCCTCGAGTCGGTGGGGCTCTTTTTGATGAATTCCTTTTTCGAGAAGAAGCCTCATAAACGTTGGATATGGCAAAGCCCTGGTACTGTCGCGAGGAACGAGATGGATTTCATCATAGTAGATAAAAGGGATATATTCAAAGAGAAAAGCTCCAAGGCCGGATAAAAAAACAGCTGAAACGTTAACCGCACTGGGGGACGCTGGGATAGACATATTGCACATAATCTGCAACCCAGTTTGGTGTAACGGTGTATGACTAAAGGACTGGGCCCTTTTTGTTGTGGTCCCTTTACATAAGAGAGGGTCAACACGAAAATGTGACCATTACCGCACACTAGGTCATCAGCCATGCCAGCAAAATACTGCTCTACATCTTAAACAACCGGATCCGTTACTACCTGGACTGGCAGATCCCGCAGGAGCAGGCGGGTTTCGTCAAAGGACTTTTCCTTCTCTCACTCTTTTCAATTTGCACTCGCGAACAAATTTTGAACATAAGGCAACTAGTGGAGAAGTCTTACGAATTTAATACGCCAATGGTCATGTGCTTCGTCGATCACAGTATGGCCTCATTTACGGAGACGCGGAGCGTCGTGCGTAGCGTGTGGCGTGGCGGAACGCACTAAATTCAAATGTAGGGCGTTGGATGAGTGAGTTTACGGAGAAGCTATTTCACACGCGTTCATTTTCATACATTTTGACACACGCGCGACGCCACGCCACACGCTACGCGCACCGCCCCGCGTCTCCATAAATGAGGCCTAAGGCTTTTGATTGTTTCGACTGGAGCTGTCTATGGGGGGTTCTTTTAGAATGGGGCATACCACAACACCTTGTAGCGCTACTCAAGACACTCTACTACAATAGTGAAGGAGTCGTAAGGTTAGACGAGATAATCTCCAAACCCTTCTTTGGTAAAGGTGTAAGACAAGGGTGTGTGCTTTCTCCCGTCCTGTTCAATATCTACGGGGAATAACATTATGAGGCGAACGCTCGAAAACTGGGAAGATGGCGTCAGTATCGGTGGAGTAAAAATAACAAACTTAAGTTGCGCTGATGACACGACACTCCTAGCAGCAACTGAGGCCGAGATAACTTCTCTGTTGAGCAGAATTTATGAAATAAGCAAGGACATTTGCCTTTTGAGTGAGTTGAAAATATTATTTTCCTATCACTGAACAGTTGCTATGAGTGTGTTAAACTCTTTTCTTGAGGACCTTAACTGGTGTGCATGACAAGATTTTATTGGTTATTACATCAAAGTAATATGAAATTTCTGGACATTTTTTTATTTGAAGTGATAAGCACACGCTTCGCTCGAAAATCTGTAATGTTTTCACTATGTTTAATATTTTTATTGAGGTAGGGCACAGGAAATATGTATCTCGCTTAAAATTTTGAGCAGCCTGGCTGGATAAGCACCTCCATCTTACAGAAGATAACATTTGTTGTTTTCCTGTGGTGAGTAAGGTGCCTAGAGCTGGAGAATCGGGACTAGAATCTGCAATGCTCCTAGTGTTTCTAGTGCCCATAAGTTACGGTATCCGCTTAGCGTTAGGCGGACTGTACGCTTGTTTGCCATCGTGGTAATAAAAAAAAAATGGTATTGAGTCTATAACGAGTCCATTTCCGCAGGTGAGATCTCGCGCATCGTCGGGAACGAGTGGCGCTCGCTGCCCGCCTCCACCAAGCAGAGCTGGGAAGAACGCGCCGCGCGCTGCAACGAGGAGACCGCCGCACGCCTCGCCGAGGAGATGAGGGAGCTGGCGCAGCACGTGAGCGCACCGCCTCACTGTCGCTAGGGACTGACCGATACTGTCGATAGGGACTGACCGATACTGTCGATAGAGACTGACCGATACTGTCGATAGGGACTGACCGATACTGTCGATAGGGACTGACCGATACTGTCGATAGAGACTGACCGATACTGTCGATAGGGACTGACCGATACTGTCGATAGGGACACATGAGGAGACCGCTGCTTCTTCATACCTTTACACTTTTGTGTCTAGGTTGTCAATGTCTGATTGTTCTATTGGTTTAGAAACAGCCATTACCAATTGACTGCTTTACTAAAAGCTGCTTGACTTACCTTATCTTCCTTGTGCCTTGATAACGTTTAAAAAAAAACTAAATTCTTGCTATACCTTAAAAACGAACCGCTGACCGCTTAAGTTGATTAATTTTTGTTAGTAAATAAACATACTGTCTAATTTGTTTTGCTAGTAATGGTTTACTAATATAGTTTTCTGTTTCTATTCAGACCCCAATGGAAATGACGTACGAGTGCGCCTGGGACACCTGCGATTATCAGTTTGAAGATCTCGCAGATTGCATGGAACACTGTATAGGAGACGGAGGCAACAGTAAGTACATATATACAGTTATCCGTACACTAATACCTTATTTTTGTATAGATTTATATTTAATACGAGTATATATATACATTTATTTAAAACTGAAACAATTTACTGAAAACGTTTTCGTTAAGAATAAATAAGAACCTTCTCATCAATATGTTCTTATTTTTTAACTGATTAAACCATATGGTTTAATTTTTGCAAATTGTCTTAATGTGGAAACATTTATCTGAATTTAGTGATTTAGTTATTACATAATACCTTAAATTTTCCTTTTATTATTAAATTATACATACAAAAAAAAAGAATGTTGAAGATGTAATTTTTAGTAAACGTCTTGGTGTGTTAAATAGTCATTAAATGATATTTAACTTTTAACGCTGCTAGTGATTGGAACATTTATTGAAACTAAGAAGAGTAAGCTGGAACGTGAGTATTCTAAATGACGTAATTTGTAGTTGCTAAAATATGTTTGTAAAGTAGGCATGATATTTACAGGCATAGATTATATTGGCAAATAATTTAATTGTTCTGATTTATTCAAATGTTGGCATGATATTTACAGGCATAGATTATATTGGCAAATAATTTAATTGTTCTGATTTATTCAAATGTTGGCATGATATTTACAGGCATAGATTATATTGGCAAATAATTTAATTGTTCTGATTTATTCAAATGTTGGCATGATATTTACAGGCATAGATTATATTGGCAAATAATTTAATTGTTCTGATTTATTCAAATGTTGGCATGATATTTACAGGCATAGATTATATTGGCAAATAATTTAACCGGTTGTTCTGATTTATTCAAATGTTTACTAAATTTATGCATTTTATTTTATTTTGCATAACAGAAACAGTAATCTCAGAACATTTAAGTCAAAATTAAGTATGTCTTAAGTTCAAGTATCCTGTTGATGGAGTTATATAATGTGTAAATTTGAGAAAGAGCAAAAACTGTAATAACTTTTAAATGGGGTCCCATTGTACTTTGAATTAATGATGATTCTTAAAAAAAAATTGAGTTAACTAAGTTCAGTTTACCGAGATTGAGTTTTGGTTGCATATCAATTTGTCTCACATTTAAAGATAAAATTTAATAAACATGAAATCATAGTTTGTTTCTTGTTTATGGGCGATTCCGTAGTCGCGGGTGCAACATTTAGACTCACTCAAGGCTTCTTACTAAGAAAATAAAAACTCTTTTTAAAGAAATGACTGGTCGCAGGATTATATTGTAATCTGTTTTACAAAAATGAATATAAAAAATATTTAATAAAATGTATAAATAGACACAGGAGAGGTTCAAAGTGCTATCGCGGGTGCAACGAAATCGGCCCACCACTAAAGGTCATGAAGCTAGAATGAAAAAAGTCTGTTAATTATGGAATATTTATTAAATTATTTTTACATTCTTTAAAAGAATACAAAACAAACTAATTATTAACTTAAATAAAATTATTAAAAGAAATAAATATTATAAATTATTCACTTTTTATCCAGTCGCGGGTGCAACGTAAAATTATCGCGGGTGCAACACGTCTCACTGTAGTGAATATAAACATTTCCATGTAATTTCAAATTAAAGATATGAAATCATAGATGCTGTATCACTAATTAGCGCTTTCCCATGTAACTTAAATAAATTATTTAAATGGAATAGTCGGTGATTTATCAGCCTTATGGTTCATCTTCAGAATCGCTGTAAACATCAGAAATGCGTAACTTTTTTTATAACTTAACTTCGTTTTTTTTTTTGTAGCAGCTGTCAAAACTAATTTGCTTTACTTTTCGCCTATATTTTTGAGAAACAGTCTCATTTTGCTGTTGTTTTGCCATTTCATTTGATCTATTTACACAAAAAAATTAAAAAATTAACAATAAACTCTTATTAAATAGGAATCAGTAATTATAAATAAGATATGAAGTTATCAAAACTAGATAAATGAAAAATATATGACAAATAACAATATAATCGTAAGAGTCATAACTGTTGCACCCGCGATTCTAATATTTTGATCGCGGGTGCAACTCATTTTAGTCAACGTTAATTTTAATTGAAATGACAATATACCTTCTATTGCGACTGAATCAAGTTTCCCTTTTATTTCTTCTTACTTCTACAAAGTTTCAAAAAATTACCAATTTATTTCTTCAAGAAAACCAAACTTTCATTTGTTTTATATCGCGGGTGCAACTGACCAACAATGGTTTCATATTTAATCAATATTGTTAGAAAAATAATAATAAATATTTAATTTTTTTATATAAGGCCATAAACAAATGTTATGACTTCAATATTCATCAGTGAAATATAACCTTAAACCACCGGTAATAGCGATTTCGTGTAAAAATTATCAAGTGTCGATGAAAGGTTTGCATCAAGTCTTCAGGCGCCACCATTTCTGAGCGCGCCAAAAAATTCAAATAATAACTTAAGTTCATAAAAGTTTTTTTATTGTTAAATTTATATCTTTTTCTTTATATTGATATAAAAAAAAGTTACAAATACTGTGATTTAAAAATTTATGTCAAAAATCGTCTCCCGTGGAATCGCCCTTATGCAATTTAAATATCAGCAACAATACAGTCTCATGATTCTTCTCTACTAAATATGGTAGGTCGTTTATGTATGTTAAAAATAAGAATCGACCCATAATTGAGCCTTGTGATATCCTCACCTGTACAAGAGGCCCAGGCGACGTAATACCGTTTACTTCGATTATCTGAGTTTTATGGCTAAGATAAGAACTCAGAAGTTTAAGCGCGGTATTTTTAAAGCTATAGTGTCTCGAGTTTCTTGATTATGGTATCATTATATTAACTGAGGTAGGGCACAGCAGGAAATTTCCTGCTTAAAATATGGAGCAGCCCGACTGGGGTAGTACCTCGACCTTACAGAAGACCACAGCTAAATAATACTGTTTTCAAGCAGTATTGTGTTCCTGTTGGTGAGTAACGTGACCAGAGCTCCTGGAGGGATTGGGGATAGGGTCGGCAACGCGCTTGCGATGCTTCTGGTGTTGCAGGCGTCTATAGGCTACGGTCTTACCATCAGGTGAGCCGTACGCTTGTTTGCCAACCTAGTAACATAAAAAAAAATCATGATGAACATAGTGAAATGCCTCGCATAAATCACAAACCACGCCTAAAGCATCGAATCTACTTCTCCGACGTTTTGACTTTCGGAGTTTACAATAAGTAGCTGTCCGCCCTAGGCCCGGGCCTACTTGGCCTGAAGGTAAATCCGCCACTGTTAACAACTACTTGTCAAAAATAAACAACTTTAGTTGTCGAAAGTGGAATGTTAGCAGAGTTTTTCCAAAGCCGCTGTCTCCTAATTATCTGATTTAATAGGGTGATTATCAATGATCTGTTCACTGACACCATTATGGCAGAATAATTTTTATAACGTCATAGAAGTAATAGCTATATTACACTAATACGTTTGTATACCATCTATTAAATACCACCAGGTCTGGAAGAAATCGTTATTTAAATTCTTACTATTTTAATTCCTTTGCAAGTGGTGTACAATAATATGTATTCTCGTGTTCTCTCTGTCGACGAAACCGCTCAAACATACTGACGTGAGTCTCTCCCAACATGCGCCACGGCAGCGGGGCACGTGCAGCAGCACTACCGCAGCGGCGGCGCCTCCAACGAGTTCCCGTGTCTGTGGCGCAACTGCGCGCGCGTGCGCAAGGGCCAGGCGCCCTTCCCCAACCTGCCGCGCCTGCTGCGCCACGTGCGCGACCTGCACGTCAACAAGGGCAACGGGCGCAACATGGCGGTGCACGAGCGCTCCCGGTGAGTGAACCGTCGCGCGTCCGCTGTAGGGACAGGCGTACAGACCTACGATGTACAATTCAACAGTTTATTCTGTATTACTTTTGTTGTATTTTCAAATTTTTGGAGTTTACTCTTTAAGAATTGATTTTCATATTAAGGCCCCCGGTATGAAAAAAATATGATATGAGGACTAAAATCTACTGAACGAATGACCTCGTTACGACGTTTTCTAATAACGTCATCTATTGGAAGTGGAACCCAATATGGTTCAGATAGATGGCGTTATTTGATTCGTTTATTTACCATTTTATATGGTATTCAAATTTTTCTTAGACTAGTAAGCCTTTTTTGTGCCTATTTAGAAAGTCGATCTGAAGGAGTAAACTCCAGTCGTGCGTCGGAGCTAACACACACACTTTTTTTTTTTTCAGAAACTTTGTTCCGTCTTCAAAGAAGCCGCCCAAGACATACTCAACGAACTTCCGTAGCGGACTCATGTCGCCAGGAGGTATTTATACGATTCATTTTAGCAACAAACCAATTTTTATCTGTAGAAATAAATCAGATTAGAACTGTTTGTAACCAACTAATCGTTTAAATTATTTGAACACACTTAACGGGACTTTGATTTTTTAAAATTCAAAATCTGTGTTGAATATAACCTATTAATTAAAAAAGTCTTCTTAAATCTAAAAGATAAATTCGTATTGAACACAACTCATGTAAGTTTTGAAGGTAATGGGCATGACGACAGTATCAAAAAATCGTCAATATAATGATTTTAGGGGAACACTCATATTTAAAAAATTCAAAATACTGGTTTAGTTTTATGTAAAATAATAAGATTATTGTGATTTTCGATAAAATAAAACGTTAAAATACTGCAATCGGCCATTTTGATTGAAACACAAATTACAGCGCATGACGTCACAACATAACATAATACGTCAGGCGCGCTTCAAAGATTAAAGTAAAAAGTAAGGCCCACTTTATATTGTGACGTCAAAGCCGACGCCATGACACCTGCAGCCGTTTTGCCGCTCTCATTGAAAACATATTAGAAAAATAGTTTTAAACATCCTTAAACTTATGTTTATTACCGAAATATAGGTATTTTCGTAAATAGTAAATGTGTACCCACATTATGAAAGAGGTTTTCAAAATCTTTCGTCATGCCCATTATTGAGAGTGAGGCACGTTCCAGGCATGTCGCCAATGGCGCGCAACACGCCGTCCCCGGGCGCCGGCGGCGAGGCGGGCGCGCGGCCCGGCCTCGACCCGCTGTTCGTGCACGCGCCGCCGCGCGCGCAGCGCGTCACGCACTCCGAGGCCTACATCCGGTGAGTCGCCTTACATCTGTGTCACGTCGCCGTCCCCGGGCGCGCGGCCCGGCCTCGACCCGCTGTTCGTGCACGCGCCGCCGCGCGCGCAGCGCGTCACGCACTCCGAGGCCTACATCCGGTGAGTCGCCTTACATCTGTGTCACGTCGCCGTCCCCGGGCGCGCGGCCCGGCCTCGACCCGCTGTTCGTGCACGCGCCGCCGCGCGCGCAGCGCGTCACGCACTCCGAGGCCTACATCCGGTGAGTCGCCTTACATCTGTGTCACGTCGCCGTCCCCGGGCGCGCGGCCCGGCCTCGACCCGCTGTTCGTGCACGCGCCGCCGCGCGCGCAGCGCGTCACGCACTCCGAGGCCTACATCCGGTGAGTCGCCTTACATCTGTGTCACGTCGCCGTCCCCGGGCGCGCGGCCCGGCCTCGACCCGCTGTTCGTGCACGCGCCGCCGCGCGCGCAGCGCGTCACGCACTCCGAGGCCTACATCCGGTGAGTCGCCTTACATCTGTGTCACGTCGCCGTCCCCGCCTCGACCCGCTGTTCGTGCACGCGCCGCCGCGCGCGCAGCGCGTCACGCACTCCGAGGCCTACATCCGGTGAGTCGCCTTACATCTGTGTCACGTCGCCGTCCCCGCCTCGACCCGCTGTTCGTGCACGCGCCGCCGCGCGCGCAGCGCGTCACGCACTCCGAGGCCTACATCCGGTGAGTCGCCTTACATCTGTGTCACGTCGCCGTCCCCGCCTCGACCCGCTGTTCGTGCACGCGCCGCCGCGCGCGCAGCGCGTCACGCACTCCGAGGCCTACATCCGGTGAGTCGCCTTACATCTGTGTCACGTCGCCGTCCCCGCCTCGACCCGCTGTTCGTGCACGCGCCGCCGCGCGCGCAGCGCGTCACGCACTCCGAGGCCTACATCCGGTGAGTCGCCTTACATCTGTGTCACGTCGCCGTCCCCGGGCGCGCGGCCCGGCCTCGACCCGCTGTTCGTGCACGCGCCGCCGCGCGCGCAGCGCGTCACGCACTCCGAGGCCTACATCCGGTGAGTCGCCTTACATCTGTGTCACGTCGCCGTCCCCGGGCGCCGGCCGGCCTCGACCCGCTGTTCGTGCACGCGCCGCCGCGCGCGCAGCGCGTCACGCACTCCGAGGCCTACATCCGGTGAGTCGCCTTACATCTGTGTCACGTCGCCGTCCCCGCCTCGACCCGCTGTTCGTGCACGCGCCGCCGCGCGCGCAGCGCGTCACGCACTCCGAGGCCTACATCCGGTGAGTCGCCTTACATCTGTGTCACGTCGCCGTCCCCGCCTCGACCCGCTGTTCGTGCACGCGCCGCCGCGCGCGCAGCGCGTCACGCACTCCGAGGCCTACATCCGGTGAGTCGCCTTACATCTGTGTCACGTCGCCGTCCCCGGGCGCGCGGCCCGGCCTCGACCCGCTGTTCGTGCACGCGCCGCCGCGCGCGCAGCGCGTCACGCACTCCGAGGCCTACATCCGGTGAGTCGCCTTACATCTGTGTCACGTCGCCGTCCCCGGGCGCGCGGCCCGGCCTCGACCCGCTGTTCGTGCACGCGCCGCCGCGCGCGCAGCGCGTCACGCACTCCGAGGCCTACATCCGGTGAGTCGCCTTACATCTGTGTCACGTCGCCGTCCCCGGGCGCCGGCCGGCCTCGACCCGCTGTTCGTGCACGCGCCGCCGCGCGCGCAGCGCGTCACGCACTCCGAGGCCTACATCCGGTGAGTCGCCTTACATCTGTGTCACGTCGCCGTCCCTGCCTCGACCCGCTGTTCGTGCACGCGCCGCCGCGCGCGCAGCGCGTCACGCACTCCGAGGCCTACATCCGGTGAGTCGCCTTACATCTGTGTCACGTCGCCGTCCCCGCCTCGACCCGCTGTTCGTGCACGCGCCGCCGCGCGCGCTGCGCGTCACGCACTCCGAGGCCTACATCCGGTGAGTCGCCTTACATCTGTGTCACGTCGCCGTCCCCGCCTCGACCCGCTGTTCGTGCACGCGCCGCCGCGCGCGCAGCGCGTCACGCACTCCGAGGCCTACATCCGGTGAGTCGCCTTACATCTGTGTCACGTCGCCGTCCCCGCCTCGACCCGCTGTTCGTGCACGCGCCGCCGCGCGCGCAGCGCGTCACGCACTCCGAGGCCTACATCCGGTGAGTCGCCTTACATCTGTGTCACGTCGCCGTCCCCGGGCGCCGGCCGGCCTCGACCCGCTGTTCGTGCACGCGCCGCCGCGCGCGCAGCGCGTCACGCACTCCGAGGCCTACATCCGGTGAGTCGCCTTACATCTGTGTCACGTCGCCGTCCCCGCCTCGACCCGCTGTTCGTGCACGCGCCGCCGCGCGCGCAGCGCGTCACGCACTCCGAGGCCTACATCCGGTGAGTCGCCTTACATCTGTGTCACGTCGCCGTCCCCGGGCGCCGGCCGGCCTCGACCCGCTGTTCGTGCACGCGCCGCCGCGCGCGCAGCGCGTCACGCACTCCGAGGCCTACATCCGGTGAGTCGCCTTACATCTGTGTCACGTCGCCGTCCCCGGGCGCCGGCCGGCCTCGACCCGCTGTTCGTGCACGCGCCGCCGCGCGCGCAGCGCGTCACGCACTCCGAGGCCTACATCCGGTGAGTCGCCTTACATCTGTGTCACGTCGCCGTCCCCGCCTCGACCCGCTGTTCGTGCACGCGCCGCCGCGCGCGCAGCGCGTCACGCACTCCGAGGCCTACATCCGGTGAGTCGCCTTACATCTGTGTCACGTCGCCGTCCCCGCCTCGACCCGCTGTTCGTGCACGCGCCGCCGCGCGCGCAGCGCGTCACGCACTCCGAGGCCTACATCCGGTGAGTCGCCTTACATCTGTGTCACGTCGCCGTCCCCGGGCGCCGGCCGGCCTCGACCCGCTGTTCGTGCACGCGCCGCCGCGCGCGCAGCGCGTCACGCACTCCGAGGCCTACATCCGGTGAGTCGCCTTACATCTGTGTCACGTCGCCGTCCCCGCCTCGACCCGCTGTTCGTGCACGCGCCGCCGCGCGCGCAGCGCGTCACGCACTCCGAGGCCTACATCCGGTGAGTCGCCTTACATCTGTGTCACGTCGCCGTCCCCGGGCGCCGGCCGGCCTCGACCCGCTGTTCGTGCACGCGCCGCCGCGCGCGCAGCGCGTCACGCACTCCGAGGCCTACATCCGGTGAGTCGCCTTACATCTGTGTCACGTCGCCGTCCCCGGGCGCCGGCCGGCCTCGACCCGCTGTTCGTGCACGCGCCGCCGCGCGCGCAGCGCGTCACGCACTCCGAGGCCTACATCCGGTGAGTCGCCTTACATCTGTGTCACGTCGCCGTCCCCGCCTCGACCCGCTGTTCGTGCACGCGCCGCCGCGCGCGCAGCGCGTCACGCACTCCGAGGCCTACATCCGGTGAGTCGCCTTACATCTGTGTCACGTCGCCGTCCCCGCCTCGACCCGCTGTTCGTGCACGCGCCGCCGCGCGCGCAGCGCGTCACGCACTCCGAGGCCTACATCCGGTGAGTCGCCTTACATCTGTGTCACGTCGCCGTCCCCGGGCGCCGGCCGGCCTCGACCCGCTGTTCGTGCACGCGCCGCCGCGCGCGCAGCGCGTCACGCACTCCGAGGCCTACATCCGGTGAGTCGCCTTACATCTGTGTCACGTCGCCGTCCCCGCCTCGACCCGCTGTTCGTGCACGCGCCGCCGCGCGCGCAGCGCGTCACGCACTCCGAGGCCTACATCCGGTGAGTCGCCTTACATCTGTGTCACGTCGCCGTCCCCGGGCGCCGGCCGGCCTCGACCCGCTGTTCGTGCACGCGCCGCCGCGCGCGCAGCGCGTCACGCACTCCGAGGCCTACATCCGGTGAGTCGCCTTACATCTGTGTCACGTCGCCGTCCCCGGGCGCCGGCCGGCCTCGACCCGCTGTTCGTGCACGCGCCGCCGCGCGCGCAGCGCGTCACGCACTCCGAGGCCTACATCCGGTGAGTCGCCTTACATCTGTGTCACGTCGCCGTCCCCGCCTCGACCCGCTGTTCGTGCACGCGCCGCCGCGCGCGCAGCGCGTCACGCACTCCGAGGCCTACATCCGGTGAGTCGCCTTACATCTGTGTCACGTCGCCGTCCCCGCCTCGACCCGCTGTTCGTGCACGCGCCGCCGCGCGCGCAGCGCGTCACGCACTCCGAGGCCTACATCCGGTGAGTCGCCTTACATCTGTGTCACGTCGCCGTCCCCGGGCGCGCGGCCCGGCCTCGACCCGCTGTTCGTGCACGCGCCGCCGCGCGCGCAGCGCGTCACGCACTCCGAGGCCTACATCCGGTGAGTCGCCTTACATCTGTGTCACGTCGCCGTCCCCGCCTCGACCCGCTGTTCGTGCACGCGCCGCCGCGCGCGCAGCGCGTCACGCACTCCGAGGCCTACATCCGGTGAGTCGCCTTACATCTGTGTCACGTCGCCGTCCCCGGGCGCCGGCCGGCCTCGACCCGCTGTTCGTGCACGCGCCGCCGCGCGCGCAGCGCGTCACGCACTCCGAGGCCTACATCCGGTGAGTCGCCTTACATCTGTGTCACGTCGCCGTCCCCGCCTCGACCCGCTGTTCGTGCACGCGCCGCCGCGCGCGCAGCGCGTCACGCACTCCGAGGCCTACATCCGGTGAGTCGCCTTACATCTGTGTCACGTCGCCGTCCCCGCCTCGACCCGCTGTTCGTGCACGCGCCGCCGCGCGCGCAGCGCGTCACGCACTCCGAGGCCTACATCCGGTGAGTCGCCTTACATCTGTGTCACGTCGCCGTCCCCGCCTCGACCCGCTGTTCGTGCACGCGCCGCCGCGCGCGCAGCGCGTCACGCACTCCGAGGCCTACATCCGGTGAGTCGCCTTACATCTGTGTCACGTCGCCGTCCCCGCCTCGACCCGCTGTTCGTGCACGCGCCGCCGCGCGCGCAGCGCGTCACGCACTCCGAGGCCTACATCCGGTGAGTCGCCTTACATCTGTGTCACGTCGCCGTCCCCGCCTCGACCCGCTGTTCGTGCACGCGCCGCCGCGCGCGCAGCGCGTCACGCACTCCGAGGCCTACATCCGGTGAGTCGCCTTACATCTGTGTCATGTCGCCGTCCCCGCCTCGACCCGCTGTTCGTGCACGCGCCGCCGCGCGCGCAGCGCGTCACGCACTCCGAGGCCTACATCCGGTGAGTCGCCTTACATCTGTGTCACGTCGCCGTCCCCGCCTCGACCCGCTGTTCGTGCACGCGCCGCCGGGCGCGCAGCGCGTCACGCACTCCGAGGCCTACATCCGGTGAGTCGCCTTACATCTGTGTCACGTCGCCGTCCCCGCCTCGACCCGCTGTTCGTGCACGCGCCGCCGGGCGCGCAGCGCGTCACGCACTCCGAGGCCTACATCCGGTGAGTCGCCTTACATCTGTGTCACGTCGCCGTCCCCGCCTCGACCCGCTGTTCGTGCACGCGCCGCCGCGCGCGCAGCGCGTCACGCACTCCGAGGCCTACATCCGGTGAGTCGCCTTACATCTGTGTCACGTCGCCGTCCCCGCCTCGACCCGCTGTTCGTGCACGCGCCGCCGGGCGCGCAGCGCGTCACGCACTCCGAGGCCTACATCCGGTGAGTCGCCTTACATCTGTGTCACGTCGCCGTCCCCGGGCGCCGGCCCGGCCTCGACCCGCTGTTCGTGAGTCGTCTTACATTACAATTGTGTCACGTCGGTCACGGCGCATGTATTGCACGTATACTGTGCGTGAGTGTGCTGTGCGTGTACAGACGCGTATCTACCGAATAAGTTGTGTACGATTCTAACATTAACGATTGATTGCTTTACAAATCAACTCGACAAAACTTGTTTCTTACAGTACCTCAAAGATATTTATCTAACTCAATGTGGTGGATATCGCTTGTATCTGATTATAAGAAATGTGTACTTTTTAAAATTATAAACATACCAATCGAACTACTATTTAGTTAAATGAATACTGTTATATAACATTTATTACACTTTTTTATTAATTTAAACTAATGATCTCATAATTTCCAGATACATCGAGGGTCTACATTCAGAACAAAAGTATATCACACCATGGGAGAAATCTCTTACTCCGATGCCAGCTAATCCAGATCCATCCCATTTTAACATGCAAAAACTACCAACACATTGGATCACTGAAGACGCTGTAAATGGCTATTTGCAACAAGACAAGAATCTCTCAGAAACAGATATTCAAAAGATGGACCAAAATACAAAGATTTTGAAAGGTTTGTGTGCCCTCAGAGATTTCATGATGAGGGACGCTCTGTCTATTTATAAGAATTATTAATAACTTTACTTTCTAAGTTTTATAATTCAGATCGTATATTGTCGACTAATAAATAAATCTTAATCAATTATGTGTATTTTTTTTATATTTAAAAATATGTAGAACAATTGTTTGACACACAGGCGCCCAAAACAATTGCTACTACAGTGCCACCTATTGGGCCCAATTAGAATTATTTAAATAAAGATAACAATTTTAGAATTAGATTGTGTTCGAATTTGAAATTTTAGTTTTAAAACTATCGGTCCTCAGCCTAGCTATAGGACTTTTTAATTCTTAAAAATATGGATAGTAAATAAAAAAACAAAAAGTAAAGCTTACAATAACATAAATTTAATAGTCTTAAAATATTACATCCAAAGTGAAAATGGCATTGTATACACTTTAGTTGAGATAGTAAGCTTATCATTGTACACTTTCGACCTCTTCTTTAAGCAACCTTACCAACTCGTTAAATTTGGTTCCTTCGAAGATTAGTACCTGCGAAAGAAGAATTATTAAGATAAACTTATTTTTAACTTTGATTAATCGACTAGCCCGTTGGCGCAGTTTGTAGTGACCCTGCTTTCTGCTCCGGGGGTTGTGGGTTCGATTACCACCCCAAGTCTGGGTGTAATATATATATTTATTTATATATGTATTATTTATAAGTATGTTTATCAAAAAAAATATACATGTAGCTATACCAGTCGGCTGTTACCTATAACACAAGCATTAAATTGCTTACTTTAGGGACAGACGACCGTGTGTGTATTGTGTATATATTGTGTATATTAATATATTTTTTTGCTGTTTTTAGATGTTAGGCATACAAAAAATAAATGAATTTTTTTTATTGATATTGACAGTTATGTAATTTTTTAGTGGCTGACACACTTAACCAATGACCACTTTATTTTTTCAAATAACTAAAGAATTTGTGAAATTATAAAATTAGCATATATGATACAACTAAGAGGCAATTCAAAAATAACAACAATAATAAAATTTCTTTTTCACACATCTGTGTTACATTTGAATTTCGTACCTTTCTATAAGCGGTCATATCCCCTCCTTCATCATCCCACTGACATAATTCAGCCTGTTCCGTTACGTCAACATCAAAACTGGCCATAGCCTTTTCCACTAAAGGCATTTCTTCTTGGTTTGCAAATAACACTTCTGATTCATCATCTTCAAATTAAACATCAAACGTTATTAGAAATATATAGGTATAATATATTTATACGCGTATCTACCGAAAAAGTTGTGTATGATTACATTAACGATCGATTGCTTTACAAATCAACTTGACAAAAATTTTGGCATTAATAAAATGGTAAATCTACCTTTCTTAACAACATTTTATACAATATTTTAAATAAAATTTTCGTTCTATTAAACTTATTCATTATTAACTGTTTACAGCATTTAACTATAATTTAATTATTGTTCTTACTAATCATATCTTTTGAATTTTAATGAGTTACAATTGTAAAAAATAAAATATGTATAACTTACCACTAGTTTTATATGTCTTGCAAATCCAAACAAGATATTGGAATGAATAAGGCATGTTCTTTTTCAACGCTTTGTCTAACTCATTTTGTAGCGATGTAAAGAGTGGTACACTTATAGCGGCTGGAATGTTAAGAATCCTGGAAACAAAAAACAATTTTTATATCCAAGGTAGGTATATTTCTAAAAACCAAAAACAAATGATAATTGAGGCAATTCTTACTTTACAAGAAGAATGTAGGGGTCAAAATAATGAGATATATTATAGTAAATTAAGTTACAACAGTAAGTCTACATTATTTCTATCTATAATAAGTCTACATTAATTCTAATAAGTATACATTATTTCTATATAATTATATCTATATATATATGTATCTAGATCTACATTATTTACCCATCACTTTGGAGTTAAAAGCGGGTATAAACTGAAAATGTCAGTTGTAGATTTGGTTTCTACAGTCAACAGTCTAAAATCAAGATCATGATTCAACTAACCGAAAAAAAAACATATAAATATTACATCATATTTTCAAAGAACCAGATTAAGTAAAAACATAAAAGAATAAAATTTGATCGATAAAAAAAAAATCACGAAATCACGTCTAGTTTTCTACTATTTTCAATTTATTTTCATTGTATTACATAATACATAGCCAATATTTAGCATTATGACTCCAAATAATATTAGTAATATATCACATTAGCGATTTTATAAAAAAAACTGTATTTTACGAGTTATTAAAATAAAACATATTTGTCGTTTTTTACATTCGTAATGCGCTCAAAACTATATCGTCTATCGCACTCTGACACGAGGCTTTGTGTATATTTTGTTTCATCAATTAGTCACGGGCGCGCGGGTGAAATCTAATTTTTTGCTCGCTTTATACGCCCTCTTAACTATGTTTTGATTACACAAATGCATAAAATAATGAAAAAGAAAACAAACAATGGGTTCAAACACGACAAAGTGCTGCTAAAATTTTAAAGAAAATTTCCCTAAAAATCATTATAATTGACAATTAGGTATTAAAAAGTTGCATGAATTGGTGTAATTTTGAAACACGTAAATTCATCCCTTCTCTATAATGGAAGAGGCATTATTTCAACAATAGTTCTGGCCTAACTTTTACTCATATACATACACAAGCTTCTGCGCGCGACTTCGTCGGCGTTTACTCCGCTCCTATTGGTCTTAGCGTGATGATACATAGCCTATAGCCTTCCTCGGTAAATGGGCTATCTAACACTGTAAGAATTTTTCAAATTGGCCCAGTAGTTCCAGAGATTACCGCGTTCAAACAAACAAACAACCAACCAAACAAACAAACTTTTCAGCTTTATATATTAGTACGTTCTTATCCCTTCTCTATAATGGAAGAGGCATTATTTCAACAATAGTTCTGGCCTGACATTTTACTCATATACATACATTATTAAAGTTAGCATAGCTCAAGACACTAATTCTTACCTTTCATTTATAATTAAGCCCACATGATTAGCGTCATCTGAAAGTATTTTATTTACTAGCGTTTTCACTCTGTCATCAGCATTGTCATTGGCCAGTGTGGTTAGCAATTGTCTTACTTGTTTTATGCAGGGTTCTTCCTAAGTAAAACAAAAATTACGAAAACATTTAGCACTAAGAATTATCTAGTCTTATTATCTATATAATAAAACTAAGTTGATAAAATGTGCGTGCCGATAAAACTTAAAAAGGAGTCCCGGCACGATAAAGGGACTTACATAGTGTGATAGCCCTTTATCGAACAAGAAAGTTCCCGTTTTGACCTAAAGGGCGTGTTTTTAAAGATATAAGGGCTTACCAACCCTTCAATTTGGAAAGTAAGTGTAGTGGCGCCATCTGTTGTCGAGTATTTGAACTTCTTCGAAAGGCGCTGCGAGCAATTGCAGCATGTGTAGTAATGGTGCGAAATTTAAAATTTCAATTTCAATAAAGTCTTATATTACATTTGTCTACACTAATATTATAAAGAGGAAAGATTTTATTTGTTTGTTTGTATTGAATATCCTCCAAAAATACTGGGCCGATTTTAATAATTTAAAATACTCTATAATACTAACTATTCTATAATAATAACTCTGAGGTCCACAAACATCTGAACTTCTTCTTCTTCCGTGCCTTGTCCCACTTCAGGTAGGGTCGGCTCTCCTTATCTCACGGCGCCAAGACATTCTGTCAAGGGTTGTCGGATCGGGTAATTGCTCCTTCTTGAGAAGTTTTGTCATACTGGTCCACCATGTCAAAGGAGGACGTCCTCTGCCTCTCTTGTTCTCTGGTAGGCTTAAAGCTGTTTTAACGACGTGTTCCTCCGGTCTCCGCATGACATGTCCGTACCACCTCAGTCTGTTCTCAGTCAGTTTGTTGTGAATTGGTGCAACTTTGAAGGACCCTCGTATGTACTCATTTCGAACCTTATCCAACCTGGTCACTCCACCGGACCACCTAAGCATCTTCATCTCGGCTGTATGTAGTTTCTGAACGTGACTCTCTTTTACTGTCCAGCATTCTGCTCCATATATCAAGGCTGGTCTCACTGCCGTTTTATATACTTTGCCTTTTGTGCGCACTGGCATTCGTGTGTCACAAAGAACTCCCGTCACACTCCGCCATTTCTGCCAAGCAACGTTCACTCTGTGAGCCACGTCCTCATCCATGTCTCCATTTTCGGTGACACAAACATCTGAACATGCCCACAGTTAAGGAGGAAATAGTAGCACATGCCAGAAGATACAGGGTTAGATTGGAAAATCACCATAACCTGCTGGCTCAGCAGCTTACTTTGCCAGACTGCATCACTCGCCTAAGACGACGCCGAACATGAGAACTAGGCAGCATATGAGCCAATATAGCAATATAGGCGTTATTCCTAATGGGGAATACACCTCACCGACAATGTTCACAACAACAATCAACAACCCATCTGCTCATCGTCAATAAAGACTGATTGCACATTACGCTAAAAAAAAAAATATTTCTTTCCTTCGTGTGCACTACTTAAATGGTTAAAGATAAGACAAAGTTATGTACGACTGAATTATAGGACTAAAAAGATCTACAAAAAAGTTCGCGAGGTTGTATATCTACATATCTATAACAGCTTAGCTAAAAAAGCGTTTTAATATTTTAAATTTTAAAAAATGGGTGTTTGTGTTAAATTTATAATTCTTTTACCCGAGGGAAGCCGGGGCGAGCTGCTAGTTTTATATAATTAGCAAATATATATTGTCTCTAGAATATTTATAAGCATTTATTTCAATAACCTTACATATAAGTACAAATTAAACAACTTGAGAAGTAAATGAAGAGAGTGTCTGCAAAATTTTTATTTCAAACTGCAATAGTTTAACAACAAAATTTTTAATTAGAATGCGGAAATTTATATGCATAGTTGAAAGTGCCTCAAGCAAACTCTTCACAAAAATAAATTGTATACAAAAATACTCACACACATAATTATGTAACTAACAACACAAGTATTTTAATAATAAATAAACTTTAATAGTAAATAATGAAACTCTGATTCTTCTCCTACATGGGGAGAGAGGCCTATGCCCAACAGTGGGATATATATATTCTTTATTGCACTAAGTAATTTTAACTCATTATAATAAAGGAAGTAGGCAAGGGCAAACTTATCTCTAAAAGAGATCTCTTCCAGTCAACCCATAACAGATAGGATATTACAGGCTGAAGCAAATATTGCTATACTAGCTGCTGCCCCGACGTCGTCTGCGTGCGTTCACTGCTCGTTCCCCGTAGGTGATAGCGTGATAATATGTAGCCTATATTCTGACCCGACTTCTTAATAATATTCGTGCCAAATTTGAAGTAAATCCATACAGCACTTTTTGAGTTTATCCCGGACATACATTGACTTTCCTATAATTTTATTATATGTATAGATATATGTTTTTATGTCATATATACAGGGTGTTAGGGGAATGGTTAGCCATAGAGGTATGTTGGGTATGGGGGGTCATTTGGAACCTATTTAGGCTAACTTACCTATATGCAAAGTGTTACGGATTTTTTTTATGATTATTTTTTCATTTTTCGAAAAAAGTGCCGAAAATTAGTGGTTTGACCATCATATATTTTTTGTTTATTGATATATCAACGCCATTTCTTTTTTGTTTTGATCATCAATACATTGCTCGTGTAAAATAAATGTGATTTAATTTAGAAAACATCTACAAAAAAAATTATGGGCCAAAGAAATCTTGACAGAGACAAAAAGTAAATCAAACCTTCAAGTTTAGGTATAAATTAAAAAAAAATTAAAGCGTCCAGACAATTTAAAATAATTTAAAAAATTACTCTAGTTAACACTGTTTTAAATAATATTACTTTCATTCACCTACCTTACTTATTTTTTTTTTAATTGATGAAATAACGAAATGGTTTCTACCTGAACCCGCACCCTACGCTGACAATGGGCATGACGACAGTATCAAAAAATCGTCAATTTAATGATTTTAGGGGAACACTCATATTTAAAAAATTCAAAATACTGGTTTAGTTTTATGTAATATAATAAGATTATTGTGATTTTCAATAAAATAAAACAGTAAAATACTGCAATCGGCCATTTTGATTGAAACACAAATTACAGCGCACGACGTCACAACATAACATAATACGTCAGGCGCGCTCCAAAGAGTAAAGTAAAAAGTAAGGCCCACATTATTCTGTGACGTCAAGCCGACGCCATGACACCTGCAGCCGTTTTGCCGCTCTCATTGAAAACATAATTATTAGAAAAATAGTTTTGAAATTCATTAAACTTAAGTTTATTACCGAAATATAGGTATTTTTGTAAATAGTAAATGTGTACCCACAATATGGAAGAGGTTTTCAAAATCTTTCGTCATGCCCATTATAACAATAATTGTTACTACGCAGGGCGGTATGTCCCTGTACAGCACATGGTAAACTACCTGCTGTCTCTTTTTATCTTGGAATTTGGGGTATGAGTTTCCACGGCACCACAAATGTCTCTCATAGGGTGAAATTAATGCCGGTAGGTATCAAAATAAAACAAATCATAAATTCGAGTAACAAATTTATTTTATTTTTATAAATACAGTGAATTCGGTCGTGAATTTCCACAATCTACATTACTGGAAATAAGGATGATCTTCAAATAAGGATGTAAATCCTCGCCTGATGAGAGCAGACAAGATTTTTTTATTTTTATTTTATAATAAACGCTTCAAACTCGACGGCCCCCAGTAGGATTTTCTTCTGTGTCGGGGGTCCGGAAACACACACAATACACAAGCACAAACGCCCAGACCACGACAAACATCTATATGACCTATACAAATATCTGCCGTGAGCGGGAATCGAACGCGCGACCACCAGCGCATCAGCCAGTGCTGTGACAGCTGCGCCGACATGTCGCCAAAGTCAAGATGGTAGTTTACCATGTTCTATACAGGGACATACCGCCCTGCGTAATAACAATCATTGTTATAATTGTCAGCGTAGAGTGTGGGTTCAGGTAGAAACCATTTCGTTATTTCATCATATAAAAAAAAGTAAGTAAGGTAGATGAATGAAAGTAATATTATTTAAAACAGTGTTAACTAGAGTAATTTTTTAAATTATTTTAAATTGTCTGGAGGCTTTAATTTTTTTTTTAATTTATACCTAAACTTGAAGGTTTGATTTACTTTTTGTCTCTGTCAAGATTTCTTTGGCCCATATTTTTTTTTGTAGATGCTTTCTAAATTAAATCACATTTATTTTACATGCGCAATGTATTGATGATCAAAACAAAAAAGAAATGGCGTTGATATATCAATAAACAAAAAAGATATGATGGTCAAACCACTAATTTTCGGCATTTTTTTCGAAAAATGAAAAAATAATCATTAAAAAAAATCCGTAACACTTTGCATATAGGTAAGTTAGCCTAAATAGGTTCCAAATGACCCCCCCTACCCAACATACCTCTATGGCTAACCATTCCCCTAACACCCTGTATATGTTTGTCAATTCCTTTCGATGTCATTATAAACGGATTCAACTGTATATATAAAATGGGTACTTACTTTTCTTTTGGTAATATTTATCACAGTAGTAATCCCAAATACGCCATCGCTGCCATCGTCATCGTCATCATCGTCCTGTCCATCATCTAAGCACTGCTTTACAACACTGCCGACGTAGTTTTGAGCTAACAACATTAAATTTATTTGTATATATTACTTGGACATGTTTAAGTAAAACAATATGAGTCAGAAAATATGCTCACTGAAAAGAAACACCTCTCAATCCAAAAATGCAATTTCAAGAACTCTAAGATATACAGTGTGAACATAATTGTGTTTGCTAAAAGGAAAAAATAAACTGACTTTAATTTTCATCGAAAATTAATAGATATTCAAATAAACATTGCATTATTAGGGTTAACTCAAAAATTACTTCACAGATCTCATTCTTTCGATTAAAAAAAAGAATCACCAAAATTAGTTCACCCAGTAAAAAGTAAACATCTAAAATTACCAATTGTTTAACCCCCTCACCCAAATTTTTTTTTTCATCATTACATATAGCATAACATTTAGCCGCTAAAATTCTATCATGGTCTTAATAATACTTTTTCGTTATCCCTAATAATGCATATTTTATTCATTATTTTTTTGACTACCTACATTGTATTATTTGTCGCTGTAAATTGAAATCAGTTTTTTTTTTCTTGTTTGCAAGCAATCATAAATTCTATTTTATGTGTAGTGTACGTATAATAAAGAATGACATTATAAAAAATATTAATAAACCTACAAATAATTATCTGTGCTAGTGCTCCCAAATCAACATTCGATTTTAGAAACAGTTGCCTCAAGAGTTGTTTTAGTCCGTGAGAGTCACAATCTTCTGGGCTTCTTGTTTCAAAATCTACTTGTACTTCCTGTAAATAAAAAAATTGCTTATTTACTTTTTTAATACTTCAATCAGAAACAAAGCAAAATCGGGTAAAAGATGTATATTTAAACGGGATATAATAAGTCTAGCCAAAGATTATTTAATTGGCCACGTACCCTAACTTCTTATTAAGCGACTTCCAAAAAAGGAGGAGGTTTTCAATTCGACTGTATTTTCTTTTTTTTTATGTATGTCAACTCAGAACTTTGACTGGGTGGACTGATTTCGATCAATTTCGTTTTAATTGAAAGGCGTTGCGTGCCAAGTGGTCCCATTTAAATTTAATTGAGATCTGACAAGCACTTTTAGAGTTATATCTAATAATTCGTATTTACTTGACTACTTTTTTGTCGACCTACTTTGTCGTCGTTGTGTGTCGTTGTATTATACTGCATAACTTTTTACTCGGTGTACCGATTTTGATGATTCTTACTTTAATCGAAAGCTAATACTTGTCATGTAATCGTGTTTAAATTAGATCGAGATCTGATTACGTTTTGAGAAAAAAAAATCAGCTGGATTAATAATTTTTTTTTTCTAATTGATATAACTTATAAAAATATATAAATATTTTTTAACACCTAGAACTGGATATTTGTTAACAAATTTTCTATTTTGAAATTTTTTATTTTGTCTCCCCTTAATAGAAATAACCACCATGCTGAGTTGTATTTAGGCTGTTGTGGCTTACATAGAAGATAACTAGTGGATAAAATAATGTAATTTAGACGCTCGTTAATTGCGGCTGACTTATTAATTTAGAAGACAATGTAGATTCTTAGCGGCAAATAATGCTATTAAAAAGAAGTCTGTTTAATTAGCGCCCTATTTAAGCTACTGCGTTCTAAATATTGAAAGTCAGTCCAAAAGATTATTTGTACAGTCACATAAAGTTTCCATAATAGTGTTAAAAAACAGTTTTTTTCTTTACTGAATTTGAAATGCAATGAAAACGAGCCTTTGTTGTGCCAAGCCAAGTGCCTCTGTTGTAATTTGATATTCTTTGAATCCATAATGCGAAATACTTTTTACGTAAACGGCATATTAGACTCGATTACTTAAAATATACGTCAGTACTTTGTCTTAGCGATTAAAGTATAAATATCTTAATGAATAATAATATATTACATTATCATTATTAAAATTGTAAATATCTTAAAGCGGCATGTTTAACTTGTTTTTATAAACGCCATGTGTTATCTAGGTTATGTTTTTAACTGACCTTATCACCGACGAAATTTCCATCTGAATCGAAATCAGAATCTCTTTCGCTGCCGGAATCTTGTTCTTCTTCACTTTCACTATCTTCTTTTATTATTTCCTTGTTTTTCTTGTTC
Organism: Melitaea athalia; assembly: GCA_905220545.2. NCBI lineage: Eukaryota > Metazoa > Arthropoda > Insecta > Lepidoptera > Nymphalidae > Melitaea > Melitaea athalia. Next base: position 6,400,680 of record HG992199.1, on the reverse strand, counting down.
GACATTTTGATTAAATATTAACTTCACCGATAAGATACGGATACACCACACATGCACCACACTCCACACTCAGTCCCTCTGTGCTCAGTCCCATAGATGAAGGATACTATAGATGTGACAAGCGTGCCACACCCGAAAGGGACAAACATAAAAGTATATAAGATGTCAGGGTTGCCAGCCCTACCAAAATTTCCCCGTATTTTATTTTATTTTAAATTTTTATTTTATTTTAAATTTCACCGGGCACTGATTTTTACCCGACTGCGCAATGCAAAGGAGGGTAATGTGTTTTTCAGTCTATGTTGTATTTTGTTTTTTCGATTTTTTAATGAATTTATTTTATTCTGCTTTTGAGTTTTGATAGTTGCATGAAATACGACAGTAATATCTCGTAAGATGTGGTCTGAAAAAATGTTCTGTTTTTTAACTCTTAATCGAACCTGGGAGTTGAACGGAACATATTTAGCATGATTTCATGAAAAAAAAAAGAAAATGAAACAAGTTACTCCAAATTTAAGTTTTTATTAATATACTTTATATATTCTTACAAATAAGAACAGAAGTTATTTTTTTTAAAACAAATTTATTTCTACCCTAAAGAATACAATTTACAAAAACGAATCTACTTTGAAAACAATTTAACATACCAAAATTAAACGAAAAGTAAAAATGTAAGACCTCTAGAACAATTACGTACCAAGATAAAGAAGACTGAACATAGGCTCTGCGAACTTTTGCGCATGTACACTCACGAAGAAAACTGTCATTACCAATTTTTATTTTTATTTGTCTTTTTCTTATTTATTGAATTTTTTGTTCAATTACAATAAAATATAGCATAGTCACTCTTGAATATGAAGCTTTCTATTAGAGAAAGAATTTTCATAATCGGATCAGTATTTGCGAAGATTACCCCCTACATAGAAACAAAGCTATAAACTTTACCTCTTTATAATATTAGTATAGATGGATATTCAACAATCTCGATCTCAACTGAGGTAGGGCTCAGCAGGAAATTTCCTGCTCAAAATATGGAGCAGCCCGACTGGGGTAGTACCTCGACCTTACAGAAGACCACAGCTAAATAATACTGTTTTCAAGCAGTATTGTGTTCCTGTTGGTGAGTAAGGTGACCAGAGCTCCTGGGGGGGATTGGGGATAGGGTCGGCAACGCGCTTGCGACGCTTCTGGTGTTGCAGGCGTCTATAGGCTACGGTAGTCACTTACCATCAGGTGAGCCGTACGCTTGTTTGTCGAGTTAGTAACATAAAAAAAAAAAAATATTACGAAATTAACACACACTTAACTACTCAGGGTCTTATCGACTTACATGAGTTAAAATAATAAATAACACAGCTTTCCACATCACCACGGAGGTACTGTGTCGTCGATGCGTTCCCATTATTTTACATGGCGGGATCCCCAGTAGGCCTACACCATGGATCGACGTATCTGATGGCGAGTGATATATCTGATGGCGGCTTAGAATTTGTTACACATATCAAATCCATTTAAATATAGATTGGATATGAACAATTTTCAGGCGAATGTCAGTCTTCTCTATAAGAACCATTCTATTGGTTTCGGTCTTTCGCCACTTGAAACCCAGGTTTTTAATTATTGTCCTTAAGCTCGTTAGACCACCTTGAAAATTTATATCCCGTTTGAGTTTCGCTAGTAATTTGTTTATGGTCGGTATTTCTTTTTCGGTTTTGTGGAAATTATGTATGCATCTTTTTATTAAAACCACTGAAAACCACTGATCGATAGATGTGGACAAGATTTCAATCGGTACCTGTATATTAAATTTAAAAAATTTATATTATTAATGAACCAGGATGAAGTAAACAGTAGATGGACAACATACAATTAATTTTGTATATATGTATTTATTTAATCAGTACAATTTTCTATAAAAGATAAAGTAATATTAACACATTTCAGTAGACATGGTTAAAATTTAGATCCTGGACCGTCGACCGTTTATCGGCATAATTTCTTTACAAAAAAATAAATAAATAACCTATCTAACTTCATAATTAGACTGTTTATCGGCATAATTTCGTTACAAAATAAAATACCCTAACCTTAGATAGGTTAGGGTATTTTTTTTTTCAAAATTAGACAGGTTATCGGCATAATTTCGTTAAAAAAAAATTACTCTAACCTATCTAACTTCAAAAATTATAATGTGACAGTAAATAAGTAAAAATAAAAATAAATTTAAGTAAAAAAAAAAATAATTATTATTATTATAATTTTCCTAAGCCTGAGAATGAGGATCCGTAACGTTTTTAGTTGAGAATGCAGATTTATAGAACTAAGAAATCCTTAACATACAGTGCAAAAATTTTTGTTCTACGACAAAAATTGACGAAGTTATGATCAAATTACTAGCGGCGTTTACTAAACGGCCGGCGCGGAAGGCTGTGACGTCACTCCGACGTTCCATGCCAGTTAGCCCATAGCAGCGACAAGCTGCGATGGTGTTTTCATTTAAACTAGCTGTCCTACGAAAAATTTGTAAGGACATAATTTGTAGCAAATTGCTTTGCCTACAATATTTTCATATAACTTTTTGCCGAAATTTAAAAATTAAAGAAGTTATAAGCAAAAAAGTGAGAAAATTTCTATAAAGATTTTCTTTTTTGCTCTATAACTTTTTTTTTATACATTTTACATAAAAATACCTCTGACCAGTCTTGTAGATGGTTTTTTGAGGAAAATTTTTCTCTACAATTTTTTGAATTTCATTCATTTAAAACGCTGTTACAGCGCTCCAAAGTTGACCGGGTTCGTCAATGCTCATGAGAATCCGGTCAAAACGAAATGTTTAAATTAGTTTTATGATCCGGAGTGAGTTTTATGAGTCGGAGTTATGACACACGCATCCCGCATACACTGATCCCGCTTACGACGCGTTGGCGCAGCGGTCACAGCACTAGCTGTTGCGCTAGCAGTCGCGGGTTCGATCCGCGCACATGACAAAAATTTGTATTGGCCATACAGATGTTTGTCATGGTCTGGGCGTTTGTGGTTGTGTATTGTGTGTGTTTCCGGACCCCCGACACAGGAGAAAATCCCACTGGGGGCCGTTGAGTGTGAAACGTTTATTATTTATTATTATTATTATAACTGATGTAGCGGCAAAAACGGCATAATGTTTATAACTTAATATCTTCGTAAGTAATGGTCCGATTTGGATAATTCAAAAAGAAATATCTTTCTTATATCATAGAGAATAACGTGGATACTAGTTTTATTGAATTTGCCATAACTTTATTGATCCTCATTATACATATGTGTAGAAGAGTACTTTTGAGTCTCAACCAGTTTCGGAAATACTAATGTTTTCCAAAAATGCGTTGACTTCTCTTAATCTTCTTCGAATGTATCTACTTAGGTAATCAAATATCTCATAAATCATATTTTTAACGTGGTATTCCCTGTAGGCCTACCCCACAGACAGCTTATGCCAATGAATAAGTAAAGTTGTAGGCAGGGATTTAACAAAAAAAATTTAAGAATATATTTACAATAAAAAAAGAATCATAAAACTAAGTTAAGCATTTCGTTTTGACCGGATTTTCATGAGCATTGACGAACCCGGTCTACTTTGGAGCGCTGTAGCAGCGTTTGAAATTAATGAAATTCAAAAAATTGTAGAGAAAAATTTTCCTCAAAAAAACATTTACAAAATTGGTCTGAGGTATTTTTTTGTGAAATGTATAAAAAAAAAGTTATAGAGCAATAAAGAAAATTTCTATAAAATTTTTCTCACTTTTTTGCTTATAACTTCTTTAATTTTTAAATTTCGGCAAAGTTATATAAACATATTTGTAGGCACAGCAATTTGCTACAAATTATGTCCTTACAAATTTTTTGTAGGACACATAGTTTAAAAGAAAACACCATCGCATCTTGTCGCTGCTAAGGGCTAACTGGCATGGAACGTCGGAGTGACGTCACACGTATCCCGCGTACACTGACGTAGCGGCATGAACGGCATAATGTTTATAACTTAATATCTTCGTAAGTAATGGTCCGATTTGGATAATTCAAAAAGAAATATCATTCTTATGCCATAGAGAATAACGTGGATACTAGTTCTATTGAATTTGCTAGAACTTTACTGATCCTCATTCACAAAAAGCTTTCTATATATGAGTACTATTACTATATACAGAAAAAAATGAACATCTATATCGACGGTCCAGGATGTAAATTTTAGCCTAATAAAAGTAACTAACCTGTTCGACGATATGAAGTGTAGGGATCGAGAATGGTTTTAAATATGTCACATTTCGAGCAGTTTTTCTAAAACAACTTTGTTCAAAATGTCTAGAGCATATCCGAGTATATTTGGTTGGTTGCCAGTTTGGTCGCCCAGTGGCACGAATCCATAATTGGCGAATTGCAGAGTCCTTTGGAAATCTGTAACATCAGTTTCATTAAGTAATATGAAATTTAAGATTGAATAAAAAATACCGCACTTTTAGGGTAATTTATCAGTTACCTCGGCTGGTATCCCTAAAAAATCTATAACCTGAGCAAATTATAAAGTACTTAAAAATGGCGGACCAGCCTAACGTTTGTTTCGAGGATGACAAATTAACCTTACCACTTAATTTTGTCGGTTAATATATATTTATTATTATGATGATAAATACCGTTTTCATAAATTATTTCTGTTTATAATAACTTGTTAATATACTAGGTGTTGTAGAGAATACTGGCTTATGATAATTATAGTTTAATTTAAGAATAGAATAAGAATATGATTTTTGATAGATGTCGGTAAAAGAAAATTGTGTGCTAGGTTGTCGTAATAAAAATTGTAAATTAAAATAATAAAAGCATGTTAGTTTAAAAGGGGATTTTATTAAAATAAAAATAATTTCACTGCGTAAATAAGAAACTACTCTCTATAAAAGGTTATGGGCCGTGCGTAGACGCGAAAAATCGTATATTAAAAAAGAGAAAAATGAGTCATCATGTGCATATAGAGCCACTAAAAAGAGAAAATTACGATACATGGAGAATTCATGCAAAATCTCTGTTGTTGAAACTAGGTCTTTGGAACTATGTTTCTAATAAAATTAAGAAGCCAACAAGCGAAGGCGATGAGCTGAGCAAATATATAGAAAAAGATGGGTTAGCATTAGCTGAATTATTTCTTATAATATCTCCAAGCGAATTAAAACAAGTAAAAAATTGTAAAACGAGTAAAGAAGTATGGGATACGCTTGAAAATATATATCATAGTAAAGGTCCCGCTAGAAAAGCAACTCTGTTAAAAGAGTTGATATTAAGAAAAATGAAAGACGATGACAGCATAGTTGATCATTTAAACAAATTTATGGATATTGTCGATAAACTAGCCGACATGGATATAATAATTAATAAAGATTTATTAAGTATAATGCTGCTATATAGTTTGCCGCAATCTTTTGAAAATTTTCGCATAGCCATAGAATCTAGAGATGATTTACCAGATCCAGATAATCTGAAAATAAAGATAATTGAAGAAGCTGAAGCACGAAAACATATGGCTAGTACGACTAATAGGAATTCAGAACAAGAAGTACTGTATAGCAAGCAACAAAGAAAAAATAAAAAATATATTATTGAATGCTACAAATGTCATAAAAAAGGGCATAAAGCGAATGAATGCTGGTCAAAAATAAACAAAACTAAAAGCAGTGCGAACTATTGTTTAGAAAAATGTTTAAATGCTAATGATAACAAAGAAAAAGTCAGAAAATGGTGTCTTGATAGTGGATGCACGTCGCATATGACTCATGAATTGGAAAGATTACATAATGTAGAAAAAGATGACTATAAAACTATAAGGTTAGCTTCAGAGAACTGTACAGCACAAATTGAAGGTCGAGGTTCAGTGAAACTGAACATAAAGAAAGTACCTGGTCTAAAATTGACTGAAGCCTTGTATGTACCGTCGCTGACTACAAATTTAATGTCAGTAGGAAAAATGACAGATAAAGGTGCAACAGTTTTATTTAAGAAGCAACAAGCAACCGTAATGCGAAATGGTCAAATATTGTTAAAAGCAGAAAGAAATGAAGATGGTTTATACTACGTTAAAGAAAATTTAGAAGAGAAATCAAATTACTGTGGAACAAATAAAATGCAACTTTGGCATAGAAAACTAGCACACCTTAATGAAGGACAAATGAGAATAGCTCTTGATAAGAAAAGTATGGAAGGCTTAGAATTTAATAAATCTGATACAATTAGAGATTGTGTAGTCTGTGCTAAGGGTAAGGCAACAAAACTCCCGTTTAAAACATGTAAAAATGAGCAACGGACAAATCAGAGGTTAGAAATTGTACATACTGATGTATGTGGTCCCATGAAACAGCCATCTAAGGGAGGATCAAAATACTTCATCACATTTACAGATGATTATTCGAGATATACACGAGTATATACAATGAAAACTAAGGATGAAGCCCTATCAAAATTTATAGAATTTAAAAACGAGGCTGAACGATTTACGAAAAATAAAATAATATATTTGCAAAGTGATAATGGGACAGAGTATATAAACAATAGATTTGATAACTACTTAAAAGACAAAGGTATCAAGAGGAGACTTTCCGCACCATATACGCCAGAGCAAAATGGATTAGCAGAAAGAAAAAACAGAACATTGCTTGATAAAGCTAGATGTATGCTGATTGACGCTAATATGAAAGAAGATTTTTGGGCTGAAGCAATTATTACAGCTAACTACTTGGCGAATCGAAGTCCTTGCAGCAGCATTGATAATGCGACTCCATTTGAAAAATGGGTAAAGAAAGTTCCATCTGTGAGGCATTTTCACATGTTTGGAGCTAAAGCATTTGTGTTAAATAAAGCCAAGAGAAATGGAAAATTTGCAGCCAGAGCAACAGCTGGAATTTTTATCGGATATTCCGAAAATCATAAGGCGTACCGGGTATTTAACCCGAAAACAGGTAAGGTAATAATCAGCAGAGATGTTAAAGTTTTAGATGAAATGTTTTATGAGAACGAGATGAAAGAAGAACAAAAACAAAAGGAAGTTGATAAAAAGGAAATAGAGGTAATATTTTTTCCAGATAAACAAAATAAAGAAAACAATGATGAGTTAATAGAAAATGAAGGAAATGATTCAGAAAATGAATTGAACAATGATGAATTATTCCTAGATGCAACTACAGAAATAGAAGAAATAGATAATGATATGTGTACAGATAATGAAGTCGAAGCAACGACTAACAGTATAAAAAGACAGAGAAAACCACCAGCATGGCATCAAGATTATGAGATGGATGCTGAGCAATCATTCCTCTGTGAAATAGATGAGAACAGTGATGAATGGGAAGATACAATAATGAACGAGATAGAATCTCATCTTAAAAACAATACTTGGACAGTTGTACACAAGAACGAAAGCAAAAATTTGATAGATAATAAAATGATTTTGAAATATAAGTATAATGCACTAGGAGAAATAGATAGACGTAAGGCACGACTTGTGGCGCGTGGATTTAATCAGAAAGAAGGTATTGATTACACAGAAACATTTGCACCTGTTGCGAAAATGAGTACTATTAGACTACTCATTGCACATGCGATTGAAAATGACATGAAGTTATCCCAACTAGATGTATGTACTGCATTTTTAAACGGCGATATAGACGAAGAAATTTACATGAAGATGCCAAAAAATTTGGATAAATACTTAAAAATGATAATAGCAAAAGGAAAAGATAAAGAAATAATAAGAAAGGCAAAAGAAATGCTATTAGATGTAAATAGATATAAAAATAATGGGATATGCCAACTAAACAAAGCTATTTATGGGTTTAAACAAGCAGGACGACAATGGTTCTTGAAGTTACATAATAAATTGATAGAAATTGGATTTAAGAACTCTATAGCAGATCCTTGCTTATATATTTTAGAAAAAGAAGGTGAAAAGCTATTTGCAAACATTTATGTAGACGATTTAATACTGGCATATAAATCAGAAAATCTGTTAAAAGACGTCAAAATGAAATTACAAAAAGCATTTCAAATAAGAGATATGGGTTCGCTCCATCATTGCCTCGGCATACAATTCACCCATGTAGGGGGAGAAATGAGGTTGTCACAGACAACTTATATTGAAAATTTAAGTAAAAAATATAACATGAGTGAATGTAAGCCGATTTCAACGCCGATGGAAACAGGTTTAAAATTGGAAAGAGCACAAAAAGAAGAAGAAACTGAAAACATACCATATCAGGCACTGATTGGTTCTTTGATGTATCTGGCTATAGCTACGCGACCAGATATCATGTTCACAGTAAGTTATTTGAGCCAATATAATACTTGTTATGGAAAAACGCATTGGCAAGCAGCAAAAAGGGTTTTACGTTATTTAAAAGGCACGAAAAATGTTAGCATCAGATATAGTAAAACAGGAAGCGCATTAGTAGGAATAGCTGATGCTGATTGGGCAGCGTGTACCATTGACCGTCGTTCATATACGGGCTACATATTCAAGTATGGAGGTGGTCTAATAAGTTATGCAACAAAGAAGCAACGAGTTGTAGCTTTGTCAACTGCTGAAGCAGAATATATGGCAATGACGGAAGCCGCAAAAGAAGCGCTACACCTGAAACAACTTTTGGAAGACATAGGAGTGGCTACACAAGCTGTACCAATTTACAATGATAACTTAGCTGCACAGAAGTTAGCCAATAATTTAATAACAGGAAAAAGATCAAAGCACATAAGCATAAGAGAACACTTTATTAGAGACTGTGTCCAAAAGAAATTGATTACGATCCGATATAAGGACACAGAAAATATGGAGGCAGATCTTTTAACAAAGGCCTTAACCCAGCCAAGGTTAATGAAACTGCTAAATATGATAAGAGTCACTCAGACCTGAGGTTACACCCCAAGATCTTCGTGAGGGGGAGTGTTGTAGAGAATACTGGCTTATGATAATTATAGTTTAATTTAAGAATAGAATAAGAATATGATTTTTGATAGATGTCGGTAAAAGAAAATTGTGTGCTAGGTTGTCGTAATAAAAATTGTAAATTAAAATAATAAAAGCATGTTAGTTTAAAAGGGGATTTTATTAAAATAAAAATAATTTCACTGCGTAAATAAGAAACTACTCTCTATAAAACTAGGACTCTCATTCTGTTAATATTTTTGCCTAACAAGTCATATTTTTATCAAAAAAATTGTACTTACGTATGAAAGGTTATGTCTTGTGATTTCGTCTCCGTACGGCTTTTACAGCCGATTATATAACATATAACCAGGATAACTCTTATACAACACTCAACTACGTCTTAGTTTCACAACTTAAATTACTGTAAATCACTTAAATCACATAAATTCACGAAGTAAATATCGGTCTCAACTGATTTGTTGGTCGCAAGTTCAGTTGTGACCAACAGAAACTCTGACAAAGACAAAAAATGTTGTTTGTGTCCTTTTCACCCCTTACAGTTTTCGTATGTTGTGGTTTCGTTCACACACGGTAATAATAATTGCGTAGCGTATCCACAGTATCCTTCATCCTAGGCTCAGTCCACAGACAGAGCCACAGAGTACATTTGAATATACAGGACAGAGCAAGGACCACACACGTAGACAGAGTAATACTATAGACCGCTTGATAATTCCTTTTCGTTCCCACAAAACAGAGATACAAATAGGGAAAACGTAGTAGGAAAAAAGAGATAGAGCATAACTATTTGCATCTCTCATCGCGTGCCGATTTTTCTCAAGGCCAGCAAAACATTTTGCTAAACAATTTTGACATTCGAGACATTGTGCTATAAAATTTTCAATAATTTAGCTAATTTTAAATTTAAATAGACTTGATTTTGTTTAATTAAAGAAGATAAAGGCAAATCCTTATTGTTCACAATGGTTCGGTGTTGTGTTTTTAGCTGTAAAAGCGATAGTGAACGGAAAATTGCAGGATTGTCTTTTCATTCGTAAGTATTCCTTGTTTGTTATAATTATATAATCATTTTGCTGTCCGAAGTGCAGTTTTTATCTTTAAAAACGATTCCTAATTGTATTTATAGCTTATTTATCTAAATTTTATAATTTTACAATTCACATAACCTAATTTCAGTGTTTCTAGTTTCGTATAACAAAAGCCCCTACAAATTAACAAAAGACTTCAATTATTATTGTTTTTTTTTCTGCTCCCTGTTTATAGGGGTAAAGTAACTAACATATGGGCCATGTTATTATCAGTATTATTTGAGAAAATAAAAAATAATAATAAATCATGATCTGTAAGCTTAAAATTACCCATAAATAGTTTTTTTTTTTTGAAAGTATCTACTTGTTATTGGAAAGAAATTTCAAACTAATAAAAACACATTAAATTTCTAGATAATAATTATTGATTACACAATGGTTACTTAAAATATAAAATAAATAAATAACCATTGTTTCATAGAGGCAAATAGGGAACGAATGCTTAAGGTTATTTGCACAGGCCGGTAATGCCTTAATATGTAACTTTTCAGGCATGTCAAATAGTTAATAGAATGGCGTATCTAAACTTTATATTTAGCTTTATATATAATTTTATGATTGCAGTTTCCCGAAGAAGCAGAATTTGCGTGAAGTTTAGATAGCTGCCACAGGACGAAATCGTTGATCACAGATTAATGTTATTGAAAGCAGTCGCCGTGCATGACTTTGAAGTACGCATTCATCATACCGCAAAACAGTTTTTTTCACCCAGCGATAGAATTCGCAACGTACACAATAAACTTGTACTGTTTAGAGGGCAATAAATTCACTATTCTCTAATTTGTGTTGTTTTATTTCCTCCTGTTTTTTTTTCTAATTACTAGCTATTGCCCGCAGCTATTCAATCAATTTTTCAACAAAAATAATTTTTCAATTCGAACTAGTAGTTCCTGAAATTAGTGCGTTCAACGAAACAAAGAAACTCTTCAGCTTTATAATATTAGTATAGAAGTACGTAAAAAGGAATAACTACAAACCTCTGATTCTTAAAACACCGTTTTGGCGTTTTAGCATTTTGTCCTTTCCACTGACGGTATTATGTCAATTACTTCAAACGGGGTAAATGTTTTTGTATGACAACACTAGCAAGACCCGACCTTGATTTACGTCATCATTCTCTGTCTCATGTGCGGCCACGCTGAGCAGTAGTCTATACTCGGACTAAGAATTTCTTAGCATTAGAGGTATTAAGTCCATGTTTCTTAGTCCGAGAGTCTATAGTATTTCTCTGTCTACGACTGTTGAATGGTAATCTCAGATATACATAAAAACTATTTTTATATAAGCTATATGATCTCTTTGGTATATTATGTTTAAATTATTTTAAGTTTAGAATTTTAGTTTTATTTTCTTTAGGTTGAATGTTGTGATATTTCTTGATTCCGTTCGAAGCTCTCTCGATAATAACATGTCTTAGTTGCACGAACATATTTTTTGTATTTATATATATTAATTTTATAACGACTATTGTATCAGAAAAATTCAAAATGATAAATTTACAATAAATAGTTTTTCCAGTCAATCTTAAAGTGTCTTTTCAGTTATATAGTATTAACATTAGCCACATCTACCTATTCAAGAGGTTATGGGCCCAGCACGTTAGCCACATCTACCGATTCAAGAGGTTATGGGCCCAGTTCACGCTAGTCACACCCACCGATTCAAGAGGTTATGGGCCCAGTTCGCTAGTCACATCCACCTTTCAAGAGGTTATGGGCCCAGTTCACGCTAGTCACATCTACCGATTCAAGAGGTTATGGGCCCAGTTCACGCTAGTCACATCTACCTATTCAAGAGGTTATGGGCCCAGCACGAATTGCCCAGCATTGCCCAGAGCACGCAAGCCGCATTTTACATATTTTAAGGGGTGTTGAAACGAGAATGTTACAGAAGTAACAATTTATTGTGTTGAAAATGAAGAGAACAGAGACAAACGAATTCATTTGTGAAGAAACAATTGAAGGTGTTAGGAATGTGAATTTTGATGAAGAAGTTATAGAAGAGAGGAGTTTATTGTGGTTGATGTTTTTGAGGATAGAAGAGGAGTTTATTGTTGTTGATGTTTTTGAGGATAGAGGAGAGGAAGTTGTTGTTGTTGATGATTTTTGAAGAGGAGGTTGTTGATGTTTTTAATGATGATGACGTAACATGTGAGGAAGAAGCTGAAGTTGTCGCGGAAAGTGTGGACCTAAGGAAGAATTTATCCAACGTTAAATATTTGTGGCTTCGTAATCAAGTTTTAGTGATGTGACGGTGTAGGTAGGAAATGACTTAAGTGACTAGTTTTTAAAGTGATTAGTGTTATTTTCTTGTGATTGATGATTTTTTTAGGTATTTTAATTCCAAATCTTTTAGGTATAGTTAGTGCTAGTTTAAAGGGGTGTTAATAATAGAGATTTGCGCAGTGGAAGCATGTATGAGATTGTTGTAAGGGAAAAAAGGATTTAATGTTTTGTGTTATATGGAATTGGAAACGGAATCTTTAGAGAAATTTTTTTTTTATATAGAATTTTTAATATTACTTGTATTTTATGTGGTTTTTGGTTTTTGTTGAGAAAGAGTGTGTTAGTGTTGGTAGTTTTGTTTGTTGTTAACTTTGAAATTATTTTGATGGTGTTAAATTATTTTGTTGGTTGTCTGGTGTTATGATGTATATCTGAGATTAAGGGGGTGTGTTGAATGGTAATCTCAGATATACATAAAAACTATTTTTATATAAGCTATATGATCTCTTTGGTATATTATGTTTAAATTCTTTTAAGTTTAGAATTTTAGTTTTATTTTCTTTAGGTTGAATGTTGTGATATTTCTTGATTCCGTTCGAAGCTCTCTCGATAATAACATGTCTTAGTTGCACGAACATATTTTTTGTATTTATATATATTAATTTTATAACGACTATTGTATCAGGAAAAATTCAAAATGATAAATTTACAATAAATAGTTTTTCCAGTCAATCTTTAAGTGTCTTTTCAGTTATATAGTATTAACATTAGCCACATCCACCTATTCAAGAACGACCACACACCACACTCCACAGATGCTCCACAGTCCACAATTTTGTCCACAGACTACTAAGATAACAAGTTTTGGCAATGGTTTGGAGCACCTGAAAGGTAGCACCCGAAAAAAAAATTTTATATTTTGAGTTTCAAAAATAGATTGCGCATAAAAAATGCATCAAAAAATTGCAAGTTAGACGTTTGCGCGAGCTTTAGTTTTCGAGAAAATCCAAAATTTCTTCCGGGTGCTAGGGTATTTTGAATTTATATTCTGACACACTATTAATAAATAACTTTAAAGCAACAAAAATGTTTATCGATAGATTTTTGCATGCGCAATCAGCACCCGTAGAAGATTTATGTCTACGACCATTATTTATTGCAGAAAAAAAAAATTAAATTGTCAATGGGGGCGTCGGGGTCAGGCCTGAAAATCGTTAGAAAATAGAATAGAAATTTGAGTTTCAAAAATAGATTGCGCATAAAAAATGCATCAAAAAATTGCAAGTTAGACGTTTGCGCGAGCTTTGGTTTTCGAGAAAATCCAAAATTTCTTCCGGGTGCTAGGGTATTTTGAATTTATATTCTGACACACTATTAATAAATAACTTTAAAGCAACAAAAATGTTTATCGATAGATTTTTGCATGCGCATTTGCGCAATCAGCACCCGTAGAAGATTTATGTCTACGACCATTATTTATTGCAAAAATTGAATTTACATATTTTGAATTTCAAACCTCGTACATTTATATTATGCATCGATAACGTGCTAAAACCATAATTAAGGCATATTAAGCTACTGAATTAGGGACTTTTTAAGCAATGAAATAAACTAATGTAAGTTTCCTATTAAATAAATCATAACTATATATTGTAATTCAAATAAATCTTTAGTATTCTTCAAGTAAGATAACAAAAAAAAAAAAAAACTAAATGTGCCTATATTATTACGAAATTTTGCAAGGTAACTTAATTTACATCTCCTCTCCAAATATAATGTCAGGAACATCCACATTGTGATCGTTTTTTCTGCCGTATATTTTATCTTTTGTTATGCGGCTATACATACATGTCTTTTGTGGGTTCAAAATTGACGCAGTTTCCAGTACGACTTAAACCTTTTACGCTCTCTGCAGCAAGAAGTGTGCCTTTTACTGTATCCACAGTTAGCCAGTTTCGTTCGTATGGCCATATTATGAAAATCTCGTACATAATTGTACGAGGTTGATAGTATCCTCGTACCTCGTACGGAAGAACACAAATCTCGTATTTGTACGAGGAACCTCGTACAGTTGGCAACCCTGGATATCTGCTATATCGATGCAGTATACGTACACCGCGAGTGTCGATAAAACAGATTTGAGATTCAAATTTAAAGGTTTTTCTACACAACCTTGATTTCAAGTTTTTTACAACAACAAATAATTAATAGCGAATAAATTCATGTAATAAACCAAAATTTATTCAACTGATGATAACAATATCATTATTAATATAATAAACTAGTTTAATATATCTGTTATTGTTTGCCTCTCCGACTCCGACCGACCACACATCTCTGACTCCGCAGCAGCCGAATTCTATAAAGGTGCATTTTCATGTGACATTTGAACTATGCGCCATCTTGAAAAAATTGTAGCGAAAAAGCTAAACGTAGTTTAGCTTTTTTAAAGGGTGCTTTTAGCGTCAGCGTAACTCGAACAGTTATATCGATAATCAATAGTAATCGATTCTTATAAAACAACAATCAGCTGTTACTTTGTGATTTTATTAATAAAAATAGTGAGTGTAGAAATAAATAAAAACAAATACTTAAAAATACCACATACAATTTTTTGATTAATATTACGAGATGAAATATAGGCGCATAGATCTGTAAAGTTAGAAACAAAATTATTCATTTAATTTTTTTTTAACAAAACACAATCCCGTATCTCAGTTCAAAAAAAAATGTCAAGCGCAACCTCGTATCTTAAAATACAAGATGGCGCATATAAATAAACAAGTGTTATTTAGTTCAAAACTATTAATATAAAAATTATCTTTCAGTAAATTTAATTGTCATTCAAAGTGAATAAACAATAATTAATAAACACATTTTTTATTGTACTGAAAAAAATACACAAGTAATAAAAATTAAAATATTACGTATCAAACTAAAAAAACGTTAGTATCGATTATCGAGTCGTTTCGATAATCGATATTAACGTTCTTTATTTTACGCTTGAATTTGACGCTAAACGCTGAAATTTAACGCTACAATTTTTTTCAAGATGGCGCATAGTTCAATTGTGATCACGTGACCAAATTTAACGCTCAAAACCAGCGTCAAGCGTCACATGAAAATGCACCCTAACGATTTTCAGGCCTGACCCCGACGCCCCCATTGACAATTTAATTATTTTTTTTTGCAATAAATAATGGTCGTAGACATAAATCTTCTACGGGTGCTGATTGCGCATGCAAAAATCTATCGATAAACATTTTTGTTGCTTTAAAGTTATTTATTAATAGTGTGTCAGAATATAAATTCAAAATACCCTAGCACCCGGAAGAAATTTTGGATTTTCTCGAAAACCAAAGCTCGCGCAAACGTCTAACTTGCAATTTTTTGATGCATTTTTTATGCGCAATCTATTTTTGAAACTCAAAATATAAAAATTTTTTTTCGGGTGCTACCTTTCAGGTGCTATGGTTTGGCCCGTTTGGCAGATAAACCATAAAAACCATTTGAACCTTTTTCCAAGATGGCGGCCGTTGCACAATGACTACTTAACCCACAAACTTGGATTTAACGAATCAAATTTTATCATTTTTCAAATTCGAGCGAAAAATAAAAAACGTTAGTATCGATTATCGAAACGACTTTCGATAATCGATAATCGATACTATCGTTTTTTTAGTTTGATACTCGTATAATTTTTATTACTTGTGATATTTTTTTCACTATAATAAAAAATATGTTTAATAACTATTGTTTATTCACTTTGAATGACAATTAAATTTACTGAAAGATAATTTTTATATTAATAGTATTGAACTAAATAACACTTTACACTGCTGAGAGGGAACTTGTTTATTTATATGCGCCATCTTGTATTTTAAGATCTGAGGTTGCGCTTGACAAATTTTTTTGAACTGAGATACGGGATTGTGTTTTGTTAAATAAAAAGAAATTGAATGAATAATTTTGTAGTAACTTTACAGATCTATACGCCTATATTTATTGATTAATTTCATTTTGTAAAATTAATCAAAAAATTGTATGTGGTTGTTTTTATTTATTTCTACACTCGCTATTTTTATTTATAAAATCACAAAGTAACAGCTGATTTTTTTTTATAAGGATCGATTTCTATTGATTATCGATATAACTGTTCGAGTTATGCTGAAGCTAAAATCACCCGTTAAAAAAGCTAAACTACGTTTAGCTTTTTCTCTACAGTTTTTTCAAGATGGCGCATAGTTCAATTGTCATCACGTGACAAAATTTGACGCTCAAAACCAGCGTCAAGCGTCACATGAAAATACATGGTCGATTTACATCAAACGAGCGAATGCTCATTCTATCCCCACTACATCAAATTCTTATCAAATACTTTTAGTGTAAACAGGCGTAGAGCATTCTTTCGTTGTTAAATATATGAATACGAGTGTTCGAAGATCAAGAAAGAATGCTCTTGTTCTAGCTCTAGCTCTTTGTTCGTTTGGTCTAAATCCACCTTTAGACTAACCCCCCTTCATATCTAAAAAATAAAATTGCGTCCTCTGACAAACGCAACCCCAAATGTAACTTTTCAATGGACTTGTTTAAATTGTTCAAAATTTTGATTACTAATATATACATATTTTTATTTTACTAATAAAATTTAAATACGTTCACGTGCTGTGTGGTTACGGCACTAAAGAATGTAGCCACCCCCTCTCTTCCCGTGGGTGTCGTAAGAGGCGACTAAGGGATAGCACAGTTCCACTACCACCTTGGAACTTAAAAAGCCGACGGATGGCGGGATAACCATCCATGCTGGCTTTGAAATACACAGGCCGAAGACGGGCAACAGCGTCTTCGGTGCGACAAAGCCAGCCCTGCGGTCACCAACCCGCCTGCCCAGTGTGGTGACTATGGGCAAAACACATGAGTTCGCGTCATAATGTCGGGCGCGAACTTGTGGAGGCCTATGTCCAACAGTGGACCACCAAGACTTCGTCCTGCGTCCACGCCGCTACAACATGCGGAGAATGCCCTAATAGAGTTCCTGGCCATAATAGAGGCAAACCGCGAGGTCAGCCGGGCCACCTGTAAAAAGATCATGCAGGCCTACCAGTACGATCACCAAGGATTACTGGAGGTGGAACTCGAGGAAGCCGAAGCAGCCCTATACAACAGCGAAACCCGACAAATACTCAAGGGCAAGATGTCAGGTAAGTATATGGCTGCGTATAACAGCACAGCAGGCTTCGTGAGCGCGGTCGAGTCTGAGGGGAACGACGAGGAGCCACAAACCTTCGAAACACCTGAAGGGGACCCGGTGGTGGTAGTGGCCAGATGCACGAAAGTAATGCTGGCGGACCGGATGCTACAGATGGCGAAAACCGTCTCCGGCGACCGGGAAGGCCTACCGACCGTGCCCTGGGGACTACCATCGCTGGAGTGGATAAACGGGGTACCAGGATGCGGCAAGACAACTCGTATAGTCGGGGACTTCGATGAGGACACGGAGGTCGTAATCACGACCACAGTCGAGGCGGCCAAAGACCTAAAAGAAAAACTGGCGCACCGTTATGGCAACAAAGCCAAGCAAAAGGTGCGCACTATGGCCTCCGTTCTAGTTAATGGTTTCCGCGAGGGCTCAAAAATAAACCGCCTAACGGTGGACGAAGCCCTCATGAACCACTTCGGAGCCATAGTAATGGCCGCCCGACTATCTGGAGCTCAGAAGGTAGTCCTCATCGGAGACATAAACCAGCTTCCGTACATCGACAGGGACAACCTGTTCGAAATGCGGTACTGTAGACCAACCCTGATAACAACCATCTCGTGCGAGTTGTCATGCACGCATCGTAATCCCAAAGACGTCGCCCTTGCCATCAGCGAAGTTTACAGGACCGTGTACAGCTCAAGCACAAAGATCCGATCTTTGCGAGTGGAGAGCCTCACGGGCGCGCGTATTCCTGCAGGAAGGGACCGCACCTTATACCTGGTCTTTACGCAAGAGGAGAAGAGATTGCTGACTGACCAGGGATACGGGTCCGGTGAGGGATCGCGCGTCTTAACCATCCACGAGGCGCAGGGCCAGACCTTTGAGGACGTCATTGTCCTCCAGACGAAGACAAGGAGGCTCAAGATCCACGACAGCGTTTCGCACGCTGTAGTCGCGGTAACTAGACACACCAACACCTGTGTCTACTACACCGACGACCGTGACGACGCAATTGGTCGCTTTGTGGCGAGGGCAGCGGAGGCGACAGACAAGAAAATCCTCGAGCACAGTCTCAAGATGGCAATTCATCATAGGGATGCCGCCGTCATTGAGAGTGTGCTCAGAATGTTGAAAGGTGTGGGGGTGAAAAGACATTATAAATAGTGTAGATTAATATAAAATGCATGTAATATAAAAGGAAGATAAATAGTGTTCATTAATTTAAAATTCATGTAATATAATAGGAGTAGTAATACTATAGGATTAATTAATAAAAAAAAAAAAAAAAAACATTTACTAATATTAACATAGGTTAAGTGTACATTGTAAGTAGCCAATAAGTGCACATATATTGTAGCTAGGAAATAAGTGTACATATATTGTAGTTAGCAATTAAGTGTAAATATAACAAAATTATATTATAGAATAGTTTTGGTCAGTGGACTCACGTTGTTTCTAAGTCTAGTTATTAGGTTAACTTAAGTTGCAGTACAGTACCAATGCATGTTTTATTACATAAAAATTGGAATAACAAAAGCACGGGCACTATAAGTCCGTGGATATATCTTTTATTATAAAAAAAAAAAAAAAAACAGTGGACTGTGATAGGCTGTAGTGGTGGTGGTGGTGGTGGATTTAATAATATTTATTTTTATAATAAATAAAATTAATATACCTAATTGCCAAATGATTTTTTTTACGTTCACATATTTTAACAAGTCTTTGGTAATAGCACTTTGTACATAATTGTGTTAATAATAATTGACAAGTAATAAAACTTAAAGGTAAGTAAACGAAAAACTTTACAAAATCACTACGATTTTCGGAGGTTGCCTTCGATTTCTCTGGGATGCCATCATCAAATCCTGGTTTCCTTATCACAATACCACCGTTGGGATATCGCCTTTCAAAAAAAAAAAAAAGAATCAGTAAAATCAGTTCATAAAAGACGAAGTTATCCGGATACACACATAAAAATATAATTACGTAGAGTCTAATTGAGAAACCTCCTTTTTTGGAGTCGGTTAAAAAATCGATATATCGAAATATCGATTTTTTATTTATTTAGTATATATCGATATCAATCGATATTTTTTTTAAATATCGATACGATATATTTTTTAATTTGCCCATCCTCAGTTTAGACTCTTTTTTAAGTCTTTAGAGTTTAGACCAAATACTTTAGACTATTTGTAATTGAATCGTTAGGTTTGGAGTTTGATCTTCTGAAAAATAAAGTCAAAGAGTATATAACCACAAGTTGGCAACACTGTCGCCATGCCTACTTATGAGTTCGTCAGTTTGCTTTCTTTCAATTTCCTCTTCGAAAAATTGACACAACAAAATGTCTAAGAGAGGTTTGTGAATTATAAAATATCTGTTTGAATGTGTATATTTAACGAAAATTACTCTGTAACAATGTGAAAAATCACATCTTTTATCGTATATATCGTGAATGCATGTTATGTCCATTTTATTGTATATTATTTGTATAGATTTTGCCATGTGGTTTTGGTCAAGTGAAAGATGTATCGAGAGTGTTTTTAATGTATTATTTAATGTTTTAAGGACGTGGTGGTTCCGCGGGAGCGAAGTACCGTATCTCACTGGGTCTCCCAGTGGGTGCCGTTATTAACTGCGCAGATAACACAGGTAAAAACAATACTTACCTATATCATAACCTCAATATGTAACTACAGCTATGTACTGGATGCATTAGTGATGATTCATAAATAACACATTGTGTTTTGATTTATAATGATATTTTCCTTGGCTGTGTCTGAAATCATGCAGTACATACAACGTTCACAAGTATTTCTTAGTTTTGTCAAGTCAATGTGACTTTTTCTATGCGAGTTGAAATGGTGTGAAAAAAAGTACGAATAAAACCAAGTTAACACATTGTATTGTATCAATAACATGTTATGGGGGCTTTACACGCTACGATTAATTGTAACAATTTATTGAACGATTTATCGCTCCAACAAATCGAAAGAGTAGAGCACCCCAACTCCAACCCCAATAAATCGCTACAATCTCCCGTTTACACGCAACGTTAAACGATGTAACAATCTGGATCGTTACGATAAATTGTGTGACAGTTTACATGCTACTATGAATGAAAATTAATGGCAGCTTGCTGGGTTAAAATTTAGACTGTGGACCGTCGATTTTTGGGGGTTTGAGGGATGCGGGGGGGAGGGGGAGGGGTGAACTACCCACCAGTACCACTCCCACATACCAGAAACCCATAGTTATGGAGATATCCATGGTTAAAGTTTTAAGATTAGAAGAAGAATTTAGATCGTTTGGCACGAATTTAAGGGCGAGAGTGGGAGGAGGGAGGTAGCGGCGGTCCCCCTAAACCCCCCCATACCACTCACGATACAAGGTAATGCGCCGTTCTTGAAAAACATAGAAAAAATGAATCTCATAGACCTAACCTCGAAATTTGACAGTTGATCGGTATAAATTCATTCCGTGACGGCTCCGGCGCTTCGGAAGGGCAGCCCTTTCGCCCTTGCGTAACAAAACGCAGACACCCACGCTCGCCTCCGCAGCAGGTCTGCCCTCCCTCCGCGCCTCCGGCTTTTACAAAACACTCTAGGGGTAAGACAGACCAAGACCACGTGGATAGTGGGGTGCTCCGATTCGGTTTTGGGTATTTTTTGGACTTAAAAAAAAAATAACCCTAACCTATCTAACTTCAAAATTAAACTGTTTATCCGCATAATTTCGTTACAAAAAAAATACCCTAACCTATTTAACTTCAAAATTTATAATGTGACCGTAAATAAGCAGAAAAAATATGAAAATCTAAATCGACGGTCCATAATCTAAATTTTAGCCGCTTGCTGTATCTCGGTGGAAAGTGGAGGTACTGTATACATACAAAAAAATAATCCCAACATTTGGAGACAATGGTTATAAATTGTTACCCAGCAGGCTACGTGGTCCGTGGTCGGCGCGCGACCAACTGACTCGTGACTGACTTATTACAGCGATCAGCGATGGCGTACATATGTATGTATGTACATAGTGGCGAGTTATAGTGCATAGATTAACAAAGGTCAAAAAGCGACCAAAAAATTAGGCGCCAAAGTTGTGGTACGCTGGCCGCCCATGTGGCCTGAGGAGATAAGTTCTAAAAACATATAGGCTTGCAAACAAATAATTTATGTGGGCGGCCGGCGGACCACGTGGTGCTGAGAGTGTTAAAAAATCAATAATTATTCAAATAGGCTTCAAAAGCAATCTTGAATCGTCATTTTGCACCAAAATTATATTTGGCGTAATTAATTAAGTAAAAAGTGAAACTACCACCAATTTGGAATCAATATAGTAACAAAGTATGACTAAACGCCTTTATAAATATTTTAGGTGGAAAAAACCTGTATATCATCGCTGTGCAAGGTATTCAGGGCCGCCTGAACAGGCTCCCAGCAGCCGGATTAGGTGACATGATCGTATCCACCGTCAAGAAGGGTAAACCCGAACTCAGGAAAAAAGTACGGTTTTCTTTTAATTACAATTTTTATACAATCAAATTGAAATGATACACTTAAATTATTAACTAATTTAATAAATTATTTAAATTAAATGTAGTGTAGACTGGTTTTTGTGTTTAAGAATTAGTTTTTGGTAGTTTTTGAGTTCGATTTTCTCTCTAATACTACTTTTACTAAGTTTTTTTAAGTTAATGGCTGAAAACCTTTCCAAATTGAAATGTTTCATTTAAATTATTAAATGTTAAGTTTGAACTCTGATTTTTGATTTTAGAATTTGCTTTAGATGATAAATTTGCAGTGATGATATGCCATGGTTTCGCTAATTTATCCCTGAATTCACAAAGTGTGTTGATATCACCTTGGCTGACTGAGCATCTTTATCACTGAGACAAGAACCATAATATTTTGATATAAATATTCTAAAAAGATTAAAGCTTAAAATTCTAATCGCAGAATTAATTATTAATTGTATATTCTAATAAACTGTAAATCAGCATGAAATATTTCATAGCTTACTTCTTTGTACTTTCTAGTTAAAAAATTTGTCTTAGAATTTATTTTTTTGCGTGATTTTATGATAAAGTGTAAAGTAGAGAACCATTCTTACAATTTTAGTCCAAAAGCTTTTATAACAGTACAAATATTAAATTACTTCTTCCATTGTATGGTAAGAATTTTATTTGTTTGTATTTTGTGTTATAGGTTGTGCTGGCAGTGGTTATCAGGCAGCGGAAACCGTTCAGGAGGCGTGACGGGACGTTCATATACTTTGAAGACAATGCAGGCGTCATAGTGAACAACAAGGGAGAAATGAAAGGTTCAGCTATCACCGGCCCCGTAGCTAAGGAGTGTGCGGATCTCTGGCCTCGTATTGCTTCCAACGCGAGCAGTATAGCTTGAAATTAATATACGGCTCAGGAAAAATTTGTGTTTTTATTGTAATCTCACTTTTTTAATTACCTTATTTTTATTTTTACTGTCTTTAGCAAGCTCAAGTAGATAAGAAGATAGAAATTTAACACAAGAATTTTTTTTAAATACACAATACATACATGGTCGTCTGTTCCTAAAGTAAGCAACCTTATGCTTGTGTTATAGGTAACAGCCGACTGCTATAGCTACATTTTTTATTATTTTTATTTTTTAACCTTTTGAACGCCAAAGTCACCTACACGTGACAAGCACTTGCGAGCTCTGTGCGCCAACGACGTCTATAGGTGACAAAAAACCCGGACCACCAAAATCTATACTAATATAATAAAGCTGAAGAGTTTGTTTGATTGTTTGTTTGTTTGTTTGTTTGTTTGAACGCGCTAATCTCAGGATCTACTGGTCCGATTTAAAAAATTCTTTCAGTGTTAGATAGCCCATTTTTCGAGGAAGGCTATAGGCTATATATCATCACGCTAAGACCAATAGGAGCGGAGTCCACGCCGACGAAGTCGCGCGCAGAAGCTAGTATTAAATAAAATTATTAAAAAAATATTTTTAGTATTTTAATTCAACATCTCTCAAAATAGAATATCCCAGCAACATTTGAGCATAAAAAACCAGTCTTTTAGAGCTACACGTACTGAGAAACATTGAAATAAAAACATGCATTCTTATTCCACGTAAATGATATGTCCTGTACGCCGTTGTCGTCTAAAGGTGACCGCTAGTAATGTGACGCAAGAGGCACAAATATAAATGTAAGATATGAATTTATATATTATAAATCTAGTTTAACCTCTATAAGACAAAAGTTGTTTAAAATCGTACTAGACTAAAAAACATATAGTCCAGTAAATAAAGCCGTTTTTTTTTGGTCAACCTCGCACTAAATTTCCGATCCAATTTCAATTTTTTTTTTAGGTTAAGGGTCACTTACTGACTATAAAAACACAAAATGCTGACAGATCCAGGTGGTTTCGATCGCAATCTTAAAGAAAAGTTTTTGGCCGATATCTCGGAAACTATCCACTTTAGGGCAAAAGTTATGTAGGCTTTTTTTGTAGAAAATAAAATTTCGCATCTTTTATTTCCTGTAAACTTTTTTGTAAAACTTACCGTTTACGATTTATGGCCCATTTAATGAATCCGTTTTTCATTTTTGGCCAATAACTCTTAAAATATTGGATTAATCAATAAAATGCGTTTATTCATTTTTTAAGATCACTTTATTTTCTACAACTTTTGTTTAAAACTTTTTTTTCTAATGTCCTGAGCTTCTGGAAGGAGCTGGGCTTTTCACGCATAATGGACCATATTGAGTCTAAATGCGGTAAATCGGGCCCACAACAATACAATACATACATACACCATACCTACAATAATCATACATATAATAAAAATGTAAAGGGACACGGTATACATGTTAGGTATAGTAAATATGATTGAAACCTATAACAATGCAAATAGGACCCATAACAATGATTGTTAGAATTTTAGTCTGTTTGTCTGTGGGTTTATGCACGCTTATCTCAGAAATGGCTTATCCGATTTAGATGTGGTTTTTATTAATATATTGTGGCAAGCTTAGCTTAACATTAGTATTTGTTTCATGTAAATCGGTTCAGAAATAAAAAAGTTATGCCGTAAAATTAAAATGTAGTCACTATTCCACGCGGACGAAGTCGCGAGCACAGCTATAGTTAGCTGTAAATATATAGGTACTTGTTGGACAAAGATATTTTCATCATAATTATGAAGGTGACCAATCACATTTTCCTACTGTCCTCTTTGGGTATAAATTTAACACAAAATTAAACAAATATAAACTATATAATTATGTGGTAAAAATACCGCTAGATAGAGTTAAGTCAAATAATGAGTAATGCTAACTTGAACTGTCTTACTTTGTGTTGATTACGACTACAATTTTTAACAATATGCCTTCAAATAGCGTGTCTGCAACAATAGTGGTGCAAGTTCTTTTTCAAGACGAAATTACAATTCATACAATACGATTCACCAGTAACTTTCCACTGCTGGGCATAGGCACCTTTCTCCATGTAGAGAAGATCGGAGCTTAACCCGCCAAGCTGCTTCATTGCGGGTTAACGAATATATGTCCCCACTATGAGAAATGATCGCTATTAGGTTTAGAGGTAAGTATGATAAAAACCAACAGCTTAACACGCCCTTCGAGGCACGATGGGGAGACCCACAAGGACAGACATATTTGAATACATACAGAAAGAAATATTTGTACACATACACATATCCATGCCGAGCGGGAATCGAAACCGTAAACCGCAGATGTAGAGGCGTTTACAAGCTACCATACCGGAGCGGAGGTCACATACAGTGGCGGATTTACCACATTAGGCTGAGTAGGCTGGAGCCTAGGGCGGCAAATTGTATGGGGCGGCAATTTTGTTTTTGAAACAATAATTGTGATCCAGAAAACTATTATCTCCATTAGTTTTTTAAAGTGAAACTTTTATTACATCGTCTCAAACTTTTTCGTTTGTGTGTTGCGTGACGGTCGGCCGCGCGGTAAGATTGATAAATTAACGATTTTTATACCCTTAATGGAATATTATTCCAAATTTTTTAGTTAAATCCACTTCCACCAACACTTCAGCCTATCACAGTCCACTGTTGGACATAGGCCTCCACAAGTTCGCGCCCGACATTAGACGCGAACTCATGTGTTTTGCCCATAGTCACCACGCTGAGCAGGCGGGTTGGTGACCGCAGGGCTGGCTTTGTCGCACCGAAAACGCTGCTGCCCGTCTTCGGCCTGTGTATTTCAAAGCCAGCAGGGGGTGGCTACATTCTTTAGTGCCGTAACCACACAGCACATTACCTATAGGGGGAGTTCAAGTATTACGTAACGCTAATTGGGGGGAGGGGGGGGGTCTTGCTAAACGTTACGACGCGTTACAGGGGTGGGAGGGGGGTTCGAGCAACGCGTTACGTAACATTGTTTTTTGTTTAGTTAAAAAAATAGGGTATTAAAATCTATCGTTTTATTTATTTATTACTAAGTACCACAAACGCGATTAAAACAATAACAAAAGTAATTTAGCGACTTTCCGCTTAGTTTGCGCAAAAAAGTTGTGACATTCGGGTAAAATGTGGTAAAAATGGTCAGTTGGATGTTACGTAACGTTTATCGGGTAGGGGGGGGGGTATACAGGAAAACGTTACGGCGCGTTACATGGGGGGAGGGGGGGGGGGGGGGGGTCAAAAATTATCAAAATTTGCGTTACGTAATACTTGAACGCCCTCATAGACATTTAGTTAAAATGTCTATAGGTAATGTGAAAAAAAGTTTCACTTTTACCGTGGTTTCATAAAACCACACAGGTCTTTTTTAACTATAGTTTCCCAAAGAAGTTTCACTTCTGACATATTGTGTATGTACTTTGTGTTTGTACGCAGGCAATTTTTTTTTTAATTTTTCGACATGTACATTGTACACGTAGGTTCATATCTCGACTACTACTCATACGTCCATGGTAAATTCAATTTTTGGCGCCCCTACCAGCCTCTGAAACTCGAATATTGAATAGACTATAACTATAATATTGAATAGACTATACTGGCGGCAAATTTGTAAATCCGCAACTGGTCACAAAACTAATAATATTTAAATACATAAACAAAGAAATAAATGCAGATAGTATGTATATATTTCTTTTAGATTATATTTGCACTGATATCCAAGTTATCCAACGTTGCTCTCTGCAGTCCGGTTGAAGGGGTTATAGGGGGAATCGGTGGGATGTCGAAATTGTCGGAATAACACATGTATTTTCAAATGAACACTGATCATTTATTATTATACTCTTTGACACTGACGATTGGATAACAAGTCCGGAAAAAAATTCCTACAAAATGGACAATTTGACTGGAGCATCCTCCACTCCGAACATGTCCAAATAACACATGTATTTTCAAATGAACACTGATCATTTATTATTATACTCTTTGACACTGACGATTGGATAACAAGTCCGGAAAAAAATTCCTACAAAATGGACAATTTGACTGGCGAGCATCCTCCACTCCGAACATGTCCAAATAACGTGATCATACAATTATTGATAACCAACAGATTTTTTAAATATACCTACATAGCTTAGTGAATAATATTGTATTTTCGACTTCAAGAAATGATGGAGGTTCTCATTTCTCAATTCGACTGTATTTTTATGCTACGTAATGCTATGTTATACCGAAAGTATAATTATGAACACAATTATGAATTACAGAACGATACGAGTAACTGCGACCTGTGTAAGACTGCGTTCGGACGCTGAATCGCGCTAGCGTCTGGTTTTTTGCTTTTGTTATTTATAAATAAAAGTCTTTTCACATTGCAATCTAATATTTTACTATGAAAATCCCGCAGTGTAGGTAATTAAGTATAGTTTTAAGTCGAGCGTTGTACAATGGGTGAACTAAAACTAAATAGGTATGAAACAACTTTAAAGCAAGGAAAAGTGATACAAGCTATTATAATTATTTGACAAAATTATCGATATTAATGTTTTAACCCTTATACATATTAATCAGAAGCGTGAAATACGACCACGACGTCTTTAAAATCTGAAAACGTCATTTATGAGAATTAATTAACATAAAATATATTTTTATAAAGTTTATTCATAGAAATGAAACTTTAATAAAAATATAACCGTTGAATAGCTCTCCAAAGATATTATTGAAAAACCGTAAGTTGTTATGTATACGCGCTTTTGTGATCTGAAATAAAAAATACACGTTTAAATCTTCAAAAAAAGTACTATCTGTAGTATTACTTAAAGCATTATAGCATAGCATAGTAGCAAATATATTTAAAAAAAAAACTATTAGATATATAAATGAGATAAAATATCAACGTAATCATAATACCTATGAATCATTATAAGAATAGATTTCTTAATCTTTTTTGATGCCAAGTACCAGCCACAGTTATATAGAGCTTCTGCAACTCCTGTGCTCTAAAGCAAACATATAAAATTATGTATGTTATGAATAAATTAAATTATAGTACATTAATAGGCCGTGTAAGCATCATAA
Organism: Melitaea athalia; assembly: GCA_905220545.2. Classification (NCBI taxonomy): domain Eukaryota; kingdom Metazoa; phylum Arthropoda; class Insecta; order Lepidoptera; family Nymphalidae; genus Melitaea; species Melitaea athalia. The sequence goes on along the minus strand of HG992199.1, from coordinate 6,372,682 downwards.
AAGTAATCGATTGGTTACTTAAGGGGTTAAATGGGTTTCAAAGGTTCAAAAATCATACATTTTCACGATTTTAGGGTTTCATACCTCTAAAGGAAAAAACGTAACCCTTATAGGATCACTTTGTTGTCCGTCTGTTTGTCAAGACCCTTTTTCTTAAAAACGCGTGGAGGTATCAAGTTGAAATTCATCAAATCAATCATCAAATACTCAAGTCTACTGTCCCTTGGAGCTCTGAAAAAAATAAAACTTCTAAGCCAACGCAATCAAAAGATACAGCCGTTTATGCTGCAAATTTTCGACACTCGCAAGGGGATCAAAACCTACAGGGTACTTCCCGTGAACTAAAAATCTTGAAATCTGGTACGAAGCAACGTCTTATAGATAAAGGAAAAATTGCGAAAAGCATAAATTTTTGTTACATCATATAATAAAAATATTTTTAATAATTTTTATACGGAACCCTCGGTGCGCGAGTCCGACTCGCACTTTGCTGGTTTAATTTTTTATGTATACAATAAAATTATTTAAAAAAAATAGCATATAAAAGATACACCCCTATAATAGTATATATAGTATATATAGTATGGTAGTATACCTACTTTGTGAAATTTTTATTAAAAATTTTAAAAGTCCATCCATCTACTGTGACCCCTCCAAAAGTTATCTTATTTCTTTTTTGTCTAACTTTTCTCTGAGAACCCGATGCTTTGATTAGATCTACTAACTTTATGCATTTTGAAATGTAATTAATAAAATTATCGATAAAAATTTACATACTTAGAACTCCAAACAAACCTTGTGGCTCTACTGACAAAAATCAACTAAATTTTAGTGCTGAAATAATTAAAACTATTTGACAATGGAAAACGAAAATAAGCGAAAAGGCAAGGGTGAAAGATAAACGACAGACCGACAATAGTTAAACTGCTGCCTCAAAATACCTGCGACACAGATGAAATGGTCCGATGGGCGGAACTTTTAAAGGCCTTATCTGTTAGAATGTAACTTGGATCAATTTAAAAATGTGGGAGAATATTTTAAACATACTGTATTCATCATCATCATCATTTCAGCCTATCGCAGTCCACTGCTGGACATAGGCCTCCACAAGTTCGCGCCAATAATGGCGTGAACTCATGTGTTTTACCCATAGTCACCACGCTGGGCAGGCGGGTTGGTGACCGCAGGGCTGGCTTTGTCGCACCGAAGACGCTGCTGCCCGTCTTCGGCCTGTGTACTTCAAAGCCAGCAATTGGATGGTTATCCCGCCATCTGTCGGCTTTTTAAGTTCCAAGGTGGTAGTGAAACTATGTTATCCCTTAGTCGCCTCTTACGACACCCACGGGAAGAGAGGGGGAGGCTAAATTCTATGCCGTAGCCACACAGCAAGTACTGTATTCTATACTAATATTATAAAGCTGAAGAGTTTGTTTGTTTAAACGCGCTAATCTCAGGAACTACTAGCTTGATTTCAAAAATTCTTTCAGTGTTAGATAGCCCATTTATCAAGGAAGGCTATAGGCTATATATCATCACGCTAAGACCAATAGGAGCGGACCACCAATGAAGAATGTTTCAAAATCGGGGTATTTTTTTTTTTTGAGAACTTCCGCTGCGTGCGCTGCTGCGTAAACAGTTAAAGTTTCGAAAAAATCTTATATGACAGAATTGTTCTTATTCCACACGAACGAAGTCGCGAGCAGAAGCTAGTATTAAATGAGCAAAAAAAAATGATAGGTGGAAACTTTGAAACCCACCTAACCCCTTAATAATGGTTTGCAGTTGCTGTTATTTAATCAACCCTGTAAAATATATTTTAAAAAGATCAATTTTACGTTAATCGCATCGAGGCGTTTGTAAACTTATTAAAATCCTTACCGTATCAAGTAATTGTTGTCCATACCAACACAACATCCAAGTTTGCATGATTGCTGTTACAAAAAATAATTTATATGTGACCTCATTCCATTTTTCGATGAACTAAAACAAGACGTTATAGAACTGAAGTTTCAGTATTTGATACACTGGATACATATTTACTATTTATTCAACGATATCTAATAGATATTTTTAAAACATGATTTACTCAAGTTTTGACGAATTGGCATTGAACTGAGGTAGGGGACAGCAGCAAGCAGCAGGAAATTCCTTGCTTAAAATATGGAGCAGCCCGTCTGGGGTAGTACCTCGACCTTACAGAAGATCACAACTAAATAATACTGCTTTCAAGCAGTGTTGTGTTCCTGTTGGTGAGTAAGGTGACCAGAGCTCCTAGGGGGGATTGGGGATAGGGTCGGCAACGCGATGCTGTTTGCGATGCTTCTGGTGTTGCAGGCGTCTATAAGCTACGGTAATCGCTTACCATTAGGTGAGCCGTACGCCGTACGCTTGTTTGCCGACCTAGTTATACAGGGTGTTAGGGGAATGGTTAGCCATAGAGGTATGTTGGGTAGGGGGGGTCATTTGGAACCTATTTAGGCTAACTTACCTATATGCAAAGTGTTACGGATTTTTTTTATGATTATTTTTTCATTTTTCGAAAAAAGTGCCGAAAATTAGTGATTTGACCATCATATCTTTTTTGTTTATTGATATAACAACGCCATTCTTTTTTTGTTTTGATCATCAATACATTGCGCATGTAAAATAAATGTGATTTAATTTAGAAAAGATCTACAAAAAAAATTATGGGCCAAAGAAATCTTGACAGAGACAAAAAGTAAATCAAACCTTCAAGTTTAGGTATACATTAAAAAAAATTAAAGCCTCCAGACAATTTAAAATAATTTAAAAAACTACTCTAGTTAACACTGTTTTAAATAATATTACTTTCATTCACCTACCTTACTTACTTTTTTTTTAAATGATGAAATAACGAAATGGTTTCTACCTGAACCCGCACTCTACGCTGACAATTATAACAATAATTGTTATTACGCAGGGCGGTATATCCCTGTATAGCACATGGTAAACTACCATCTTGACTTTGGCGACATGTTGGCGCAGCGGTCAGAGCACTGGCTGATGCGCTGGCGGTCGTGCGTTCGATTCCCGCTCACGGCAGATATTTGTATTGGTCATATAGATGTTTGTCGTGGTCTGAGCGTTTGTGCTTGTGTATTGTGTGTGTTTCCGGACCCCCGACACAGGAGAAAATCCTACTGGGGGCCGTCGAGTGTGAAGCGTTTATTATTAAAAAAAAATCTTGACTGCTCCCATCAGGCGAGGATTTACATCCTTATTTGAAGATCATCCTTATTTCTACAATAATTGTTATTACGCAGGGCGATATGTCCCTGTACGGCACATGGTAAACTACTTGCTGTCTCTTTTTATCTTGGAATTTGGGGTATGAGTTTCCACGGGCACCACAAATGTCTCTCATAGGGTGAAATTAATGCCGGTAGGTATCAAAATAAAACAAATCATAAATTCGAGTAACAAATTTATTCTATTTTTATAAATACAGTGAATTCGGTCGTGAATTTTCATAATCTACATTACTAGAAATAAGGATGATCTTCAAATAAGGATGTAAATCCTCGCCTGATGAGAGCAGTCAAGATTTTTTTTTTAAATAATAAACGATTCACACTCGACGGCCCCCAGTAGGATTTTCTCCTGTGTCGGGGGTCCGGAAACACACACAATACACAAGCACAAACGCCCAGACCACGACAAACATCTATATGACCAATACAAATATCTGCCGTGAGCGGGAATCGAACGCGCAACCGCCAGCGCATCAGCCAGTGCTCTGACCGCTGCGCCAACATGTCGCCAAAGTCAAGATGGTAGTTTACCATGTGCTATACAGGGATATACCGCCCTGCGTAATAACAATTATTGTTATAATTGTCAGCGTAGAGTGCGGGTTCAGGTAGAAACCATTTCGTTATTTCATCATTTAAAAAAAAAGTAAGTAAGGTAGGTGAATGAAAGTAATATTATTTAAAACAGTGTTAACTAGAGTAGTTTTTTAAATTATTTTAAATTGTCTGGAGGCTTTAATTTTTTTTTAATGTATACCTAACCTTGAAGGTTTGATTTACTTTTTGTCTCTGTCAAGATTTCTTTGGCCCATAATTTTTTTTGTAGATGTTTTCTAAATTAAATCACATTTATTTTACATGCGCAATGTATTGATGATCAAAACAAAAAAGAAATGGCGTTGATATATCAATAAACAAAAAAGATATGATGGTCAAATCACTAATTTTCGGCACTTTTTTCGAAAAATGAAAAAATAATCATAAAAAAAAATCCGTAACACTTTGCATATAGGTAAGTTAGCCTAAATAGGTTCCAAATGACCCCCCCTACCCAACATACCTCTATGGCTAACCATTCCCCTAACACCCTGTATTTAAAAAAAATTGAAGTATTGACTTCTTTTTCGTTTAGGCATTAAGAAAAATAGTTTAAATTTGTATTAAAATATATAGTGTACTTACCGCACAGCAGAATAAGCAGAAACAAATAATTATGGAACTATTAAGAAAATTTACAAGGAGAGAAAATGTATACATATTTTCAACATCACCAGATAGTCTGTAACATTAAAATATTACGTACAAAATAGGTAAAAAAGCCCACGACACGCTTAAATGTATTTTTATACCTTATCAAAGATCGATGTTGATCAATAATAGAAATGAACTCTTCGTTCAACATCTGTTCCTTTTCTTTGAGATCGTGGGAGTTCTCAATATCATTATTTGTCCCAAGTAATTTGCTGTATGTGACTGTAATAATTTTATAGGCACATAATATGTAATATAGTCCAATCATCAGACAAATAAAGAGAAAAACAAACGTCGGCAAAAGCTATGATAAAAAATACAAAGACTTTATTTTACGTAATAGATAAAAAATTCATTTAACGTCTTAGACAACCCAGCGATGCTGTTATCCGAGCGGCTTTTTGTGCACCATCCAAGTTGATAAGTTGTCAATATCTAGTGTTTCATCTCTCATGTCCTACTTCATGAGGATCATAGCTTTGTTGGGTGTCCGTGAGGTCTAATTTCAGGGACAGACACGTCAAGGCACTTTCGTCCTAAGTATTCCTCAGATCAGCGAGACACGACCATACCATCCCAGGCACCACTTTTGGAAATTATCAGCTATGTCACGGATCCCAAGACTGTGTGTACATTCATCTCAGCATCTTCATGTCTGTACCAAGAAACTCTTCATTGTACTAATATAGTATATAGTCCACTGTCAGATATAGACTTCCCAAAGCTCGCGCCAAACTTCCCCATTTTTCACAATCCTCATCCAGCCTCCATCGGTAATCTTACAGTGAGCCGGAGGACGTCCCACACTGCGTTTGCCTACACGCGGTCTCTACTCTAGGACACGTCTGCTCCAGCAGACATCGGTCCTGCGACACAGGTGACCAAACCACTGTCACTTCAACTTGCTCATTCTGTGGGCTATGTCGGTTACTTTCGTCCTCTCGCGGATAGTTTCATTTCTAATCCTAATCCTTTGAGAGAGACTATTCTATATCCATAGCCCAATCCGTTGCCCGTTAAGCGACTTTAAACTTCTTGACTAATCTCTTCGTCAGTGTTCATGTCTCAGTATCGTATGTTAAAACAGGTAGGACACATTGCTCTAACTTTTGTCTTCAAGCATTATTAATTATACAGATTATATATATTAAGATGTAAATATAAGTATTGAGAACAGTACCACGCAATATAAATTTAAGTTCCCATTTTACTTACCTAATGGATAAGAATTGATGAGTTGATCGTCTTTAGGAACGAACATTAATTTCTTAATTCTGATTGCAAGCAGTGAAAAATGTGTAGTTATATGACTTAGGAATACCACAAATAGTAAATCTCCGCTTAGCATGAAACCAGCCGCGAGAAAACCTGTAAACATAAATAAAAAGAGTTAAAAAGAGAGTCTACCGCGATTATTACTTAGGTAGTAACATAACTTTGAAAAAATCTCTAATTATTCATTTTGTTTTAAAAGTTAAATTTAAAATAATAATACTTACAGTGAAACATTTGTAGTACAAACATAATTTCATATCGATATCCTACAAACGGGTCGAAAGGAAGCCAATAAAAGAAAGGCAGTATGGGCTGTTTTTCCTGATCAGTTCGACTTTCAATCCAAGAGATCAAGGGCGGTACTGAGAAAATATTAGCCAGCAATACGTTGCAAAAAACATACACTGTCAATGTAAAGAAAAACATCTTAGTTCATTATTATTGTATCTCTTATTGTAATCTGTATATATACCTACCTACTTTTTAAAAAGTTATGCGTGATCATACATAAAAAAGCCGTCGGATTGATAACCTCCTACGTTTTTTTTGTCGGTAAAAGAAAGCTATAGAAACAGTATACACCCATGCTAAGGCTATACGCAAAATAAATGAAAAATGTATAATAATCTATACTAATATTATAAAGCTGAATAGTTTGTTTGTTTGTTTGTTTGAACGCCCTAATCTCAGAAACTACTGGTCAGATTTGAAAAATTATTTCAGTGTTAGATAGCCCATTTATCGAGAAGGCTATAGGCATATACCGCGTCCTAGCTTTACTCCTGGGGGGGATTGGGGATACGGTCGGCAACGCGCTTGCGATGCTTCTGGTGTTGCAGGCGTCTCTAGGCTACGCTCTTACCATCAGGTGAGCCGTATGCTTGTTTGCCAACCTAGTTACATAAAAAAAAGAACTAGGCAGTCACAGGGCTGTCGATCTGTAGTTTGAATAATAAATCGCCTGTAGGATAAGCATGATTATAAATTATAATGCATGATGCTCAACAAAAGGCATGGGCATTTCAGAACCCGTGGATGTTAATTTTAAATAATAAAAAAAGAGTCACTTCAACTTGCTAATTCTGTGGGCCCAAACCACACGACTGAAGTAAAACTTACGAAACCTAACTCTCTCTCTCTTTCTATCTTCGCTAACTTATATCTCCCTCTCAACCGTCGTCTTCCGTTTGCCTCGCCCGATCACAATTTTCGTAATGTTCTAGTTATACTCACCAAATTACTCCCCAAGTCAAGCGTTCATAAAGAAGTTTTACTTAAAAAAACGAGTGTGCTTTAGACCACACGACTGAAGTAAAACTTACGAAACGTAGCTCTCTTTCTTTCTATCTTCGCTAACTTATTTATACCTCTCACTCAACTTCCATTCGCCTCGCCCGATCACACTTTTCGTTACGCTATCGTCACGCATTCATCAGATTATTCCCCAACTCAAGCATGCGTAAAGCAGTTTTACTTTAAAAAAACTAGTTTAATTACAATTTAATTTAAATTAGTTTTTGTTCTGAAATTTTCGTATCTATAATAAATATTTAGTTATCAACAACATTTATGTATGCCGATGAGAATGCAAAAGAAATATAACCCTTTCTTTTAAATGAAATCTTTTCACATTTTAAACGCTTAGTCGTGGGAAGTAGTTGTAAGTACAAGGGCGCATCCAGCTTTGGCGCCAGGGGGGGTCACAGCCATGGTCAAGGCGCCAGGGGGGGGGGGGGGGTCACAAAGTCGTGGTCAAGTAAAAAGAAGTTATAATTTAAATTTTTTAATGATAGTTACAGGTAAAAAGTAGGTATTTTATTAATCTATGTAGGTAATGTACTTAAAAATACCTATATTGTGACAAAAATCTTGTTTAAAAATTTTAATTAGTGGTCCATCTAGGTCCTGGACACAGCCCAGGGGGGGGTCATGACCTCCGTGACCCCCCCCTGGATCCGCCAGTGTGTAAGTAATATGATAATAAATAATGCTGATTGCTGCGATACATTCTCTAACTTTGTATCCATTATTCAAGTCCATTACCAAGTTTATAATTGTAGCTGACCTTTCATAACCAACCGCAGTCGACCCAGAGCGTCGGTTATTATCTTATGTTCTTCTTCTGTGATGTTTCCTTTAGGCCACATATTTCTTGGCTCAAATACTAGATTCTCGAAAACTGATCGGTAGCATTTTATCCTGTACGCTTTTGAAAGTACTGTTGATCAATAATCATAAGTTTAGTAATTTGAATCAATTTATTTTATAAAGTAGGTATGTATTTCTGAATTTTGTATTGTACTTCAGCTTTGTAAAAAAAAAAAATGTAAATTTCAGAAATTAAAATAATGAAAGTTTAAAAAAAAAACACCTAACATTATTTCTCCGACTTTGTCTGGCCTGTTAATGAGTTATTTTAAGTAAAACAAAAAAATTTACGACGGTTAAAGACACTTTTAAATGAATTACTACGTGAACTATAACAGGACTTTAGAATTATAAAATATTTTCATCAAGGATTTACTCAAAGTTCTTGTTGAATTCTCGACAGATGATTTTTATTTTTATTCGTATAAGAAAAATTTCATACAAACCAACTACTAGATAGCCAACACACGGCATCATGGTGAACAAGTCGAGAAACGTCCCAACAGAAGCCATTAGAAACATGTTTGTCGATTCCAGGATGACAGATACAACGACATTCGTGAAATTAAACCAGAATAATAAATTCCAACCCATTCTATAAAAATAAGTCAAGTTGAATTTTATAAGTACCTCTAGGCTATCTATATATTTATATAATTTGATGGTAATATTGTCCTACAAATTGCGTGGTACGTTATCCCGGTCCTACGCTCACTGCTGCTCTATCTCCTGCTAACTCTATTATTTACCACAATCGAGAGTTTTCGAAGAGGAACTTTTTGTTCGTCTCATAAAAATGAAGCTACTCCCGGATTATTAGCTTGATACGAATCAGGTGAAAAATATGTAGGGGAGACTGGGTACGGTTGTGCCAGGGTACGGTAGTGACAGTCGTTATAACCGCGAAACTATACGGAATGCGGGGAAGAGTGTAAGGGAAAAAAGAAGCGCAATGCATGTCTACACATGTTGCCCAGTATTGCGTTAGCCAGTGCACGACGTAAACAAAAGCAGGAGGCCACATTGCTTTTCAACACCCAAAAGTAAGTTTTTTTGTTCAGATTCTTTTAATATTTACTTTTATTGGTATACAGATATACTATAGCAAATATTTTTTTGTTGTCAATTGAATGTTAGTAGTTAATTACAAATGATTACTTTTTTCGTAGATAATTTAGGTTACTCATGATGTTTTATTGTTTTCAGAAGTATGCGTTGGGTACGGTTGTGACAAATGTAGATGGGTACGGTTGTGACATATATATTCTTTATGTTTTTGCTTTTAGATGACCAGAAAACGCTTGCGGATGAAGTAAGACGTGGGACTTCTTTACGGAGAGCTGCGGAAATGCATAATATTAATCGCATGTCGTTGTTACGATACATTCGTAAACATGATGAAGTCGGTGCGAATCACGATGTAAACAGCATCAGTATGTGATACGCAGCTCATAGCAAAGTATTTTCGAAGGAGCAAAAAGAGCTGTTATCAAAATACATGTACCACACGTTGCGCGGAAATATATTTTGGCCTTACTACTAGAGAGGTACGGAAACTGGCCTTTGAACTGACAAATAAATACATACAACATAAACCGACGAGCTTCTTGGGATGAGAATGAGATGGCTGGTGAGGAATGGTTTCGTTCATGTCTGTACGCGTAGCTCAAGCTACAAACCTTTCAAGAGCTACAAGTTTTAACAAAACGAATATTGAAGCTTTTTATAACAACTTGCAGACTATTTTGGACATAGACCTACATGAGCCACAACATATATATAATATTGATAAAACTGGTGTAAACTTTATATAGAAGAAAAGTATTTTGTGTTATGTCAAACATTTCTAACAATAAAAGTCATTATAAACCATTTCTGTGAATGTTTATGTCTGTCACTATTGACCCCAACCACTGTCACAACCGTCCTTGGGGTGAGGACGGTTGTGACATTTTCCTTTTTTTTTCAAATTTGATGCTATAAGTAATACAGCATAATTTGAGACAAAATTTCAGTATTTTTATGTGGAAAAGTGTATAAGCTACGGTTTAAGTAATTTTTGTCTCAACTAACTAGTAAATTAACAAAATTATTGGCGGTCAAACCGAAATTGTCACAACCGTACCCAGTCTACCCTACTAGGGATCCCTACCTATACCTAAGTTTGATTTTTATTTTAAAATTGATGCTCCGGTTAAATTTTAACATTAACTGAATGATGAATTTGATCATTACGAAGGAAAATTGTTGTCTCTTTACATAATATGGTTATATATCTTTGTATAGTCATTAGTCATTTGTCTACTTAGAACGTCTACTGAAACTTTGCGAATATTTTTTTCTAAACAGAACGAGGAGAAATTAAATTTTAAGATTCAATATATCACCGAAAGAATAAAAATTTATCAAGATCTAAAAATGTATCCACAAGTCAAAAATAGAAATAACCTGGCGAATTTTGTGTCATTCAGTGTCATGCGAAGTCCAACGATCTTCATTATTCTCTTGGCGAGATTGAAAGTATCATCGTAATCTTTTAAGTTTCCTTTAAAAACCTAAAACAAATTATTAATACTATAAATGTATGTAGTAAACTAGAAATATAAATTTTAAGGAACCTAAAAGCTTGCTTTGCGATTTTTTTTTATTTCTAATATTAGAATAATACTAATAACTTTCACAATTCGTTTTCAAAATATCATGTTCAAAGCGTATTGACTAAATTTAGTCCAGGATTTACTAAAAATAATTAATAAATGGTAAAAACGTACTCTTTCTCCTACATCCATGTTTTTAATTTTAGACTTTTGTGTTGTAGCCATCTTGTACATAATCGTGTTGTTTGTTACACAAGAAATAAATTGTAAAAATGAATAGGTTGCATTGATTTTTATTCTTATATAAGAGTTATCGTGAGAACAAACATATTTACAAGAATAAACTATGATTTAAAAAATGTAATTAAAATGGGAATGTTTTACACATATTGTATAAAGCGGAACAAGTCTGTAATTATGGAATAATTTATTCAGTTACATTTTATTTTAAGTACAGCTTATAGCTAATTGTATTTTAGTGAGATGAATAGTTTATTAACTTTTTTGCTAATATTAACTACGCCCGCGGCTTTGCCTCCGTGAACTGGTTCCGTTTTCTCTCATTAAAATACAGCCTATTTCACTTAGTAATGATGTAGCATTATCATCCTGGTGAAATAATGTATCGAAACGGTCAAGAAGTTTTTGAGTTTATCAATTACAAACATCAGTTCAGCCTATCGCAGTTCACTGCTGGCCATAGGCCGGATAGGATGTATCCCCTAGTTCGTATCAGACATCCCGGTTTTCCGCAATCCTCATCCAGCTTCCACCGGCTATCTTACGTAGATCGTCAGTCCAGTGGACCGGGTACTGTTCCACATTGCATTTGCCAACACGTGATCTCCACTCCAGAACACTCTGAACACAGGTGATCAGCCCACTGCCACATCAACTTGCTAATTCTGTGGGCTTTGTCGGTTACTTTAGTTCTCTCGTAGATAGTCTCCTTTCTCATAGGATACCCCTAGCGTAGCACGTTCCATTGCACGTTGAGCAACCTTAAACTTGTGGACTAGTCAATGTCCACGTCTCGACACCGTAGTTAAAACGGGCAGTACAAATTGCTCGAAGACTTTTGTCTTTAAGCACTGTGGAATCTTCGAAGTGAAGACTCGACAAAGCGTGTCAAACTCCGCCTAACCCAACCGATTCCTCTTATCAACTTACTTCTTGAAGATGTTTCGGCCTAGTTGAATGATATGGCATAGGTAGACAAAATGCTGAACAACTTTGAGAAGGGTACGGGTGTAATGGTAGGGGAGAGATGTACTCGCCGTTGACGTTAATATCTCGTACCCCCTTTTTACATAACTAGGTCGGCAAACAAGCGTACGGCTCACCTGATGGTAAGCGATTACCGTAGCTTATAGACGTCTGCACCACCAGAAGCATCGCAAGCGCGTTGCCGACCCCATCCCCAATTTCCCCCCAGGAGCTCTGGTCACACATGACAAGTGAAAGAAAATATTTTCGGTGATAAGGTATCTCGTATACCAACAACCGCTCTGGTGTAGTGGTGCGAGTAGTCACCTAAAGCACTTGCGGGTTCGATTCCCGCTCGGGATGGATATTTGTATTTGTACAAATATTTATTCCGGTTTGGATGTCTGTGTTTGTGGGTCTCCCCACTGTGCCTCGGAGAGCACGTTAAGCCAACGATCCCGGTTGTTATCATAAATACTAGATAGCGATCATATTAATTTAAATGAGACCACATGATAAGTATTAGCTTTCGATTAAAAAAAGAAACATCAAAATCAGTATACCCGATAAAAAGTTATATAATACAACGTAGGGTGACAAAGAAACAATCAAGTAAAAAATACTTGTCAGATCTCAAGTAACTTAAATAGAACCACATGACACGTTCCATCTTTCGATTAAAAAAAAATCATCGAAATCGGTCCACCCAGTAAAAAGTTCTGAGATAACATAAATAAAGAAAAACACAGTCGAATTGAGAACCTCCTCCTTTTTTTGAAGGCGGCTAAAAATATAAATTTAACATCGTTCACAAAAGTAAGTAAATGGCATGTTTAGCTTTCTTTTTTGTTTAGTTTTAAGCTAAACCATAATTATGTAATAATTATATACCTATTCAGAAGACTCCTTGACTTGGGTAATATTTACAGGTATCTACTGTAGGGGAGATTGACGAGAGTTGTGACAATGGAGATTTCTGCCTATACCTATAATAGTTAGCGTGATGGTGACAAAGCTCTTTTGTCGCTTTAGAGTTTACTTCTTGCCTCAGTAGTCGCCGCCACCACACTAGAAGCGGTTATGAAATTACAACGTCAGTGTGTAAAAAAATATGGGAAGTAAATTTTTTTTCAAAATTTTGGTTGATTTTATATCATCTTTTATAATATGTATATTTTTTATTATTTTTTCTTATATTGTATGGCTAAACAAGTCTCAAAGCGTAGCATTGATATTACGCGTTCGTATCGTGTTAAGAAAATATGAATTATTATGCGGACCTTGTCGTCATTTTAAGCACCTAGAGGGCCTAGGTGCTTAAAGTGTGTAAGTGCTAGGTAGCTTGTCAAAACTCTCATGTCTGACTTAATTTTGTTGCTAGGTTATTTTCGCGATATTTTTATTTTAATTTGCAATATTTTTTGTAGGTATGTTTTTTCATTACGATATTGGGATAAACTCTTGAACACAATATAATAAACCACACAATATGAAAATTCTTGAGTACGCAATCTACAATAGTAGATAGCTTGTTTCAAAAAATGTGTTTTTCAAAAATATTTGGTTTTGTGGTGTCTGCATGTTGCATTCTGAATATGTCATTTTCTATTTCATAATGACAAATCAATATAAACGAATTACTAATAAAGGAAATGCTTGTGTCGAAATCTACGATCTAGCCTCTCAATAACAATGCTATAGATAAGTAATCAACTTTCTCTACTTTATTCTCGCTAGGCCATTGGCAAAAGCCTCGTCAAGAAAAAAAAAAAGAAAAAAAGGAAAAAAAAAACAACCGAACAGACGCATAATCAAGTCAAATAAATATTTCTATAGTATACTATGTGATAATTATTTGTATTGGAATGTTATATGTAAAATACGTTTTTGAAGAAAAAAAAAATATTTATAATATTGTTTATATAACTAGGTCGGCAAACAAGCACACGGCTTACCTGATCGTAAGCGGTTACCGTAACCTATAGACGCTCGCACACCAACAAAAAGCGCAAGTTCATTACAGATCCTACTCCCGACCCTCCCTCTCCCTCTGGCCATCTTAATAACTACAGGAACACAACACTACTTGAGAGCAGTATTATTTAGCTGTGATCTTCTGTAAAGTTGAAATACTTCCTCAGCCGAGCTGCTCACGATTTTAAGTAGAGTATATCCTGCTATGCCCTGCCTCAATAAGATATGTAGTAGTTGTCTGGTAGAAATCGCTTACCTAGCGATAAGACCGCCTTTGTGCATAATATTATTTTGTAAGTTTTATTTTTTGTATACCTATGTATGTAAACTTGTATGCACAATAAAGTATATTTATCTTATATGTAATAGTATTTTTAGTTATCAAATAGTCTCAAAAAATGCTGTCACAAATTATCTCGCTACCTGTCAGAACTTACGTCTATGATAGGAGAGTTGTGACAGATCGAGTAGTCTTTGTTATTGTTGAAATTCTCCGAAATCATAATACTTTAACTGAGGTGAGGAGGAGAGCACAGCAGGAAATTTTCTGCTCAAAATATGGAGCAGCCCGACTAGGGTAGTACCACGACCTTACAGAATATCACAGCTAAATGATACTGTTTTTAAGCAGTGTTGTGTTCCTGTTGGTGAGTAAGGTGACCAGAGTGAGATCCTGGAGGAATTGGGGATAGGATCAGCAACGCGCTTGCGATGCTTCTGTTGTTGCAGATGTCTATAAGCTACGGTAATAAGCGCTTATCTTCAGGTAAGCCGTACGCTTGTTTGTCGACTTTAAAAAAAAAAAACTGAAGTTCATTTTGATTGTTTTTGAAAGGGAAGGAATGACGCTATATCATATTTAATAAATAATAACTGTGAAATGTTTTTTAAGTGAGATATGTCTCTTAAAGTAAAAATTGTCACAACTCTCCTAGGTCTCCCCTACTTATAATTATGTGTTCTCTTTGAATATATTTGTACTGATAATAAATAATTAATATGTGACCTGTGTTATGGGGCGTATTTTAATTAGAGTTTACTCCTTTAGAAACGTTATAAGACGCATGCTGTGACGCCGCGTTGGCGCAGCGGTCACAGCAATGGATTGCGATTGGCTGCTGCGCGAGCGGTTGCGGGTTCGATCCCCGCACACGACAACATTTGTATTGGCCATACAGATGTTTGCCGTGGTCTGGGTGTTTGTGCAGTCCTTGTGGGTCTCCCCACCGTGCCTCGGAGAGCACGTTAAGCCGTCGGTCCCGGTTGTTATCATGTACACCTGATAGCGATCGTTACTCATAGTAGGAAATATAGGGTTGTCTGGAAGAAATGGCTAAATAGCCATAAGTCCGCCCATTGTACTTCACAGTCTGTAAATGATATTTGTAGTTGTGATGTACAATAAAGTATAAATAAATAAATAAATAAATATAAGACGCGCGGTATGAAAAGAATAATAATGGGGAGTGAAACCATGTAAAACAACGCTGAACAGTGACACTAAGAATTACGCTGAGAGTTAAGTTGACGCTTTACATAACTTTTAGCTGCAGTAAGATATAGGTATTATACCTATAATACTAATAGTCCGGGAACCCTAGTACATTTTTTTTCACTTGATTACTATCAAGCTAATTTTCCGGGAGTAGCTTCATTTTGATGAGACGAACAAAAATTTCCTCTACGAAAACTCTCGATTGCGGTAGGTAATAGAGTTAGCAGGTGATAGCAGGGCCGGATCTACCATATGGCTTTTTGGGCTTCAGCCCAGGGCCCCATGGATTCAAGGGGCCCCCAGCTAAGTCAATTCAAAGTCAAAAATAGACGACAATGCGAAAGAATCAATAATTTTATTAAATTCTTTATTCTTATATTAGTTCGAACTGACAGTTAAAATGTTCGGCTGTCATTACACATTCATTTCAATCGTGGTCAAATTTGGTGGGGCCCCTAATTAGTATTAGCCCAGGGCCCCCTGACCTCACGGTCCGGCCCTGGGTGATAGAGCAGCAGTGAGCGTAGGACCGGGATAACGTACCACGCAATTTGTAGGACAATATTACTATTAAATTATATAAATATTAGCTAACTAATACTATACTATATAATAAATACTAACTAACACGTTCTGTCACGTTGAGTAAAGTAGTTAGGTAGGAAGGAAGTAGGTAGTAGTAGAAGATACAAAGTAGATTGATCAGTGCGGTTAAGATTAAAATCTCAATATAATTTCGAAGACCCTAAATGTAGTAGATAACAAGGTTCTTTCCAAAAACTTTTTAACTGTCACTTTTAGTTAATCTGTCATCGGTCCGGACTGTTAAATAATGCAAACACGACTATTTTTAAATTTGGCACTGTAAAAGTAGGTATAAACTTCCATTATTCTTCATATTGTAATTCCTGCGTTTGATTTAAGAGTAACTAAAGAAGCGTTTTTAAATTTAATTAAGTTAAAATTCTTTAGAAAGAGCAATTGAAAAACTCAACTTGCAATCGTATTTTAAATTCAACAGGCTGTTGTTTTGCGGACAATACGGGAAAGTTTTATAACTATTTCAATTTTAAAGCGAACACTATTTTACTCGACAATTTAATTTAAATTTTTTACAACTTTTCTCTTCTTTTAATAATAATAGTAATAATAATATCACTTATTGTTGGCCATACAGATGTTTGCCGTGGTCTGGGTGTTTGTGCAGTCCTTGTGGGTTACCCCACCGTGCCTCGGAGAGCACGTTAAGCCGTCGGTCCCGGTTGTTACCATGTACACCTGGTAGCGATCGTTACTCATAGTAGGGAATATATCCGCCAACCCGCATTGGAGCAGCGTGGTGGATTAAGCTCCGATCCTTCTCCTACATGGAGAAGAGGCCTATGCCCAACAGTGGGATATTACAGGCTGAATCGTCGTGGCCATAGAGGAATGACAGAAACCGGTCGTACTGAGCACCTCTGACCGGGTGATCGTATGGATAGAGCTGCATCGATGGTTTTACAAGGCGTGGATAGTGAGGCCTCCGTGCAGTGGCTGCGATTTGGGAACCTCTTCGGAAAAACTAAAGGTTTTGTCTGTACAATACAAGGTCAGGTGCTTAAGACAAAAAACTACCGAAAGCACATCCTAAAGTGTAACACTCCCGACTTCTGTTGAGCCTGTCGTCATTCCGGTGAGTCACTCAGGAATATGCTTTCGGGTTTTTCCGCGCTTACTAGCATTGAGTACTTGCACAGACATAAACAAGCGGCCAAGAGTCTCCACCAAGAGCTTGTTTTTATGTGCGGTTTCCTTGAACAGAGGATGCCGTATTATCAGTACTCAGCGGTACCAGTATTCGAAAGCAACGGAGTCTAGCTCTACTGGAACCTGCCTATCCCCACAGACATGATCATACTGGCAAACAAGCCTATTATCGTGGTGATAGACAGGGCACAATTGTGAGTGTTTTTACTGGACATCACCGTTGGGCATGTCGATAACCTCGTTAAAGTCAAAACAGAGAAAAACGTAAGCGTGTGTAAGGTCCACTGAAATCATCCCTGTGATAATATCTCCCAACGGTTTTGATCCCGGTTAGCCTCACTCACCATCTGAGGCAACTGGGAATACGTGACAGTTCGCTCGCAGCAAGGCCGTACTGGGAGATAAAGATGAAGAGGGTGTATCTATGGTGTTATATTATATCTGGTTATGATATTTTTAGTTGTTCTTCGTGTCTGCTATTCTAATAAACTAGCTGACCCCGCAAACGTTGTTTTGCCATATATGTTATTAGCCCCCGCAACCCTCTCTTGTGGGTAGAATTTCTTAAAATCCGTTATTAGCTGACCTCTACTCGGCGAAAGGGATATTCATACCAAATGTCAAGTCTCTACGCCTTATCGTTCCAGAGATATCGTGATGAGCCAATATATGGGTGGAAATCTCTTTTATATATATAGATAATCCTGCAAAAATTAAGCTAAGAATACAGCAATTTTCATTTATAAACAATGGTAATTTAGGTTGTATAGCGAGTCCTAACAAAGTGTCAAGTTCGTCAAATGCTAATGTGAATGAATGTGTGAATGTGTGTTGATGAATAATATACGCTACAAAAAAAAAAAAAACATAGCCTAATTTGGTAATACAAAAACAGCTCTAACAACGACTACGGAATTAGGGGTCTGATGCCAAAACCATAATATCTATTTCTGTTCAGACCATCTTTTTTGTCCTTCGAACCAGATATAATAACTTTCAGAAAATAAGGGCGATGGTCGCTCTCTTGAGGCTAAGTAGACAAATATTTGTCAAACTTTTCGGTTACGTTAATGTGTTTTGGAGGAAGGAAGAATAGTCATTAGATAGATCTTTAAGTTCAGTACTAATAACAAATAATTAATCATTAATTACAACTCAAAACCCATCTTCCGTTACAAGAATTTTTATATTTTTTTCGATATTCATTTTTACTTTCATTATATTGAATAATTTTCTCAAGAGAAGAAACTTCTATCATATCTCAAAAATGGCTTGACTGGAAAAAGGACTTGAAATATTATTTATTGGCGATGATTCTTCGATTAATTTCGTGGTCCTAAATAATCAGAACCAACATCCAAACCGGTAGGGGAACCGAGCGGGAATTGAACCCGCAAACCGTCGTTGTTTTAGGCACCACGACACATGAGCGGGTTTTTATAAAATAACCTGTGTGCAATTCATTACATACATTTGATTTGTAGCATCAAAATATTACAATTATTTCATAATATTTCAGTGACATTTTATAGGCTGGCTAACGAAAGATGATACTGAAAAAACGCGGCATATTAAAAATACCACACCCTGGCAACCCCAAGCTGGGACATGGTAGAGTATTACCATAGTCGGATTCCGATTCTTCCCAATCTCTGTTAAAATCGGCAAAATTTGTCAATGTTAATAACAAGATTTATGTTGCCGAATATTTATATTGTCCTAAATTCTAATTGTGTTTTCAGACGTAGTAATTGGATTAATTAAGGTTTTGCATTGGTTGTAATATTATGTATATTTAAATCTTAGTAGGTTTCCGCTAGTAATTTCCCAATTAAAGAGTTAATATACCCGATAGTGGGAACCCTAGTATTGCCATTTAAACGATCCGACGAACGCCGACATGGCGAGCGACGGTGATGAGGCGGTCAGTGTTGGAGAGTTTGCCCTGGGGATAGAAGAACTCGACCTTGGGTCAGGGGACGACTCTGAAGATGGAGTCCCTTTCACCTTGTAGTCGAGCCCTCCAAATAAATCTCCACCACAGTCTCACTGCTACGGCACAGCTGCGTAGGTGGTTGGAGACTAACAGAACAGCTGTAGCCTTCATCCAAGAACCCTGGCTATCGCGGTCAGGGTCTATACAAGGATTAGGTAATCTCAAAGGTAAGCTTATAACAAGTAATGAACCTAGCCCAAGGGCAGCAATATTTGTCACAAATAACATTCCCGTGCAGACCCTTACCGAGTTCTGTTCCAGAGACATCTGCACAATAAAAACAGCCGTATCCACATCCACATCGCGGGAAGTCGTCCTCGCGTCTGTGTACATGCCAGATGGAGAGGACCCCCCACCACAAGACCTGGTGCGACTAGTAAACCACTGCGAAGCAGAAGGATTGGATGTCATCGTTGCAACAGACGCGAACTGCCACCATACAGTCTGGGGTAACGAAAAAACCAATAACAGAGGTAAGACACTTATTGAATACTTATCCACTACTAAATTAGACATTATTAACACAGGTAGCAAACCCACGTTCGTTACCAGGCGTGCCAAAACTATCATCGATCTCACGCTGGCAAACGACGGAGGGTCCAAACTCATATCCAACTGGCACGTGTCTGACGAGGCGTCCTGCTCTGACCATAGGTGGATACGCTTCGATCTAGGCATTGTACCGACACCTTTAAAACCTTATAGAAACGTACGTAAGACAAACAAGGAGGAGTTTCGTTCAATGCTCGTTAGAGGGCTAGAAGCGCTTGACTGTCCTGTAAAAATAAAAGACATTCATAGTTTAGAAGAACTAGTGGAGAAACTAACACTTCTGTTTAAGAAATGTTATGAAGCAACATGTCCACTAATTCATCCTCCGGAGAACCCAACCGACAAAAAATCTTGGTGGGGCCCAGAGCTAAACCGCCTCAGAACCAAGGTTAGGAAAGCACTCAATAGAGCTATGAACACGTATAATCACCAGGATTGGGATCACTACAAAAATGTTAAGGCCCTGTACAAAAAGCGAATACGGTTTTGGAAGACTCGAGCTTGGCGCAACTTCTGCGAAGCGATTGAGTCGTTTGTGCAGGCCAGTAGAATCCGTATCCGCAAAATCCTCTCGAGGGACCCACAACGTGTGATGGTGGCCCTAAGGAAACCGGACAATTCCTACACCAAATCACTAGAAGAGTCACATCAAGTGCTAATCCAGACGCACTTTCCGGACTGTACTATGATTACCACAACCAACTGGCAGGATACTAACTTTACTACAACAGATAGCGCCTGGAAGTGCGCAAGTGAGGTAATACAACCAAACAAAATAGCGTGGGCAATCAAGAGCTTCCAGCCTTTCAAAACGCCAGGACCGGACGGCGTATACCCTGCGTTCCTCGAATGGGGAGGCTCACGATTGAACCACACACTTAACTCAATCTTCCAAGCCTGCCTGGCTTTTGGCTACGTGCCCAAACCATGGAGGGAAGTAAAGGTTACCTTTATACCTAAACCCGGCAAGGCAGACTACTCAGATGCAAGGTCCTATAGGCCGATCAGTCTCACTTCCTTCCTTATAAAGACGTTGGAGAGACTGTGCGATAGATACCTGAGAGATAACGTGCTACCGAAAGTACCACTACATAAGAATCAACATGCTTATAGTGCAGGTAAATCGACAGAATCAGCCCTACACGCTGTAGTGAGCAAGATCGAAGAGGCACTTACAATCAAAGAATCATGTCTAGGCACCTTTATCGACATCGAAGGTGCATTTGATAAAACTAACTTCAACAGCATAGTCACGGCACTGAACCGCCACAATACAAACCCTACTATAACCGCTTGGATTCGAAACATGCTGGCAAGTAGGATTGTGAGGGTAGACAACGACAAGAAACAGGGTGCTATCGTTGCTAAAGGGTGCCCCCAGGGAGGAGTGTTATCACCCTTGCTATGGAACCTCGTAGTCAACGATCTTATATCCTTGCTAAACGACAACAGATTCTATACAATAGGTTATGCAGACGACCTGGCCATTCTAGTAACAGGAAAGTTCACTAGCACACTTTGTGAACTAACTCAGACAGCCCTGCTATTGGTAGAAAGATGGTGCGAAGAGCATAATCTATCCATAAATCCGAATAAAACGGAATTAGTTATGTTCACGAACAAACGAGACTTAGGAAATTACACTCTACCTATGCTCTTTAACTCAACCCTGAATTTAACCACAGAGGTTAAATATCTTGGTGTAATACTTGATTATAAACTAAACTGGTCCAAACACCTGGAAAATAAATTAAACAAAGCCAGCATCATCTTCTGGCAATGCCGTAGAATGGTTGGGAGGAGCTGGGGCCTCAACCCGAAACTGACTCTATGGCTCTACACTGCGGTCATCAGACCTATGATCAGTTATGGAGCTGTGGTATGGTGGCGCAGAACACTTCTCACCACAGCGCAATCCAAGTTACAAAGCTGGCAAAGATTGGTGTGCATGGCAGTCACGGGCTGCATGAGAACCACCCCTACAGCAGCAATGGAGACTATGCTAAATATTCTTCCACTCCACTTATTTATTCAGCAAGAAGCTGCTACCACAGCAGCGAGATTAAAGAACCACAAACTACTGTGTTCAACTGGCACACCACATATAAAAATTTTGGAAGATGTAGCCAAAGATATACAGCTCATGGAAGCTCCAAATGACGGAATCCAGATCAGGTACATTTTTGACAAAAAATACAAAATACAGCTGGATGAGGATTCACACGCGGACTACAGTACGCATGAACTGAGAATCTTCACGGACGGCTCCAAGACAAAAACAGGCTCAGGAAGTGGCATCTTCTCCGATGACCTAAATATTAATATATCACTACCTATAGGCGCCCATAATACAGTGTTTCAAGCAGAGTGTTTGGGCATACTTGAGGCAGCCAGAGCAATCGGGAGAAGGAACGTACAGGACTCCAACATCCGGATACTATCAGATAGCATGTCAGTACTACAGGCACTAAACAGTAACTCAACTACCTCAGGTATCATCTTTGAGTGCCATAACACCTTGATGCAGGTAAGTGCATACAACGACATCACACTGCAATGGATCAAAGGTCACAACAACACACGCGGTAATGATATAGCTGACGAGCTAGCAAGAAGGGGGTCGAGCATGAGGGCCATAGGAGCCGAACCCATTATACCATTACCCTCTTGCTGGCTCAAAGGCCAAATTCGACAGCGCATGAAACACAAACATGTCACTCTCTGGTCCGAACTTGAGGACTGTAGGCAGGCCAAGTTGGCGCTGCCAGTAGTTGACGCCAAATTGGCAAACACCCTAATAAATATGAACAGACGCCAACTAAGACAAATAACTGCGGCACTAACTGGACACGGTCCGTATAATAAACATCTATTTAATTTAGGCATCACCGACAGTCCCCTGTGCAGAGCTTGCATGGGAACAGAGGAAACGGCTATGCATGTACTTCTTCACTGTCCAGGTGTAGCGGCTTACCGGGCACAGCACCTTGGCACCCCGAGGACACTTCCGGAGATCTTCAAGAAGCCAAAAAGACTTCTGAAGTTTCTGGAGGAGCTTGGGTGGCAAGAGTGAATTAACATATCCCCATTCACGCAAAATAGGCGCCTGGTCGTCGACTTGCGGAAACCAGCCCGTGATACCATACCATACCATACCATTGCCATTTAAAAAGTATGCAAAAAATCGAGTATCATCTTTCGTTAGCCAGACTGTAGTGGCTTTCATTGTCCGCTGTTTCAAACGGGAATTCCTCAAATTTTCGTTGTATGTAAAAGTTTATACTCAACTGTCCACGGAGATGCGTATTTAAAAAGTTACAACATCCCTTTAGCTGCAAGTTATAAGTTTTACGAGTATAGTTAAAAATAATTATTAATACTTGTTAATGTATAACATAATGCTTATATTTTATATTAGATATTTTTATACAATACCATACTGTGACAACTTTTAATAATACTACACACGACTTGTCAAGTTTTACCATACCTACCTATTTTTAATATTTAGTAAAGCAATAATTAGGTTTCCAATTTGTTAACTTTCCATATTAATATTGAGTTATATATTTTACGAAATTAAATCTTAATCTTTAAATCAAAGAAAAAAAAAATCAATCCCTCGTAATTTTTTTATTTCTTTCTTTTTAATTACGAGTATGTAATGTAAGTAAAATTTAATTTTACAAAAAATACCAACTAGAATTACGATACCCGGAGGACTTAAAAATCCAGACTTAAATACTTTAACTAAAATACTAAAACTATAATTAATTAAACTGACTGTCAGATACAGTATTATCTTATGCTTTGATTAACCATTGAATGACAAATTATTTCTATAAATCTAAATAAATTATTAAAGACCAAATTCTATAAAGTCATGTAAAATTGTATTAAAACAAAAAAGTAAACCTTTAATTATATAAATGCTCGCTTAAATTTACATTATTTACGGCATAGGTATAGATACAATAAGGAATAGATTTATGCATACCTACTAGCTGACCCCGCAAACGTTGTTTTCCATACATATGTTATTTAAAACCCCTTAATCCCCCCCCTTAAAACTTAGGGTATGAAAAATAGATGTTGGCCGATTCTCAGACCTACCCGATATGCACACGCATAAAAATCGGTCCAGCCGTTTCGGAGGAGTATTGTAATTTGTAACTAACATAGTGACACGAGAATTTTATATATAAGATTTATATTTTCATTTAACATATTTATCATTTTTACTTTAATACATAAAAACAGAAGTAGCTTAATAAATTAATGGAAAAATAAGGTTGTTTTCAACGTTAAGAGCGTAAGTCACGTTGCAAATCACTCTGCCCGCGATGGACTTTTCTTGTACTCACCGTAATTTGCATTTGCGTTTTTGTTGTTGGTTACACCACATTTCGTTTGGAGTTAAGTCTATTATTAATTTTCTTAATATAATTTTTTTTTATTAAATTTTTATATTTCAGTACTCAGTAGTCCTGGTAAATCTATGTCGTTCTTAGTGATAGCTGTCATCTTCATTTACGTTATTCGTCACTAACATGCTAAATCTAATAATAGGTATTCTGCGCAATTTTAATCTATTTTAGATCACTTGTATTTGTACAGCATATTTTTGCTAAAGTTTTTTGGCCTTTTTGATGTTTTGATACCATTCAGAGTTCGAACTTTAACAACAATACATGAGTTTCATTATAAAGATTAGAATTGAACTTCACCTAGGCGGGAGGGGGGGGGGGGCAGTGCGAAGTTTCTTGAATACTTAGGAAGTCTAGATTTCCTCTACGTGCTCACGGTTTGCTCCTCTACACGTATTCTTCTGGCACCGTTTTAAGTGTTTTCTGGTTTCTCGTGTTTGGGTACTGTTCTACTTTCTTCCGTTTTCCATTCGAATACCATCCATGCAAAAAAGAATAATTTCTAGACTTATCATAGCTTCTGTTGTATGGATATATTGTAAATTTTATCTATTTACATATATGTATATGTTTATGTGTCTATGATATAAACAGGATAATAAAAAGAGAAAGATAAGAAAAACATAAAATGGGAAGCCGAAGGGTAAAGTAAAATTCGCCGGAAGACGTGCGACCTTTCGCCTTGGCTCGTGTATCGTTATGTGTAAAGTTTAAATTTACATTTGAACACAATTTTGTGACCCGCCTTCGATATAAAATGGGAAAATAGCTTTTTATACTTTTCTTTCATATCTATACTAATATAATAAAGCTGAAGAGTTTGTTTGTTTTTTTGTTCGAACGCGTTAATCTCAGGATCAACTGGTCCGATTTGAAAAATTCTTTCAGTGTTAGATAGCCCATTTATCGAGGAAGGCTATAGGCTATATATCATCACGCTAAGACCAATAGGAGCGTAGCACCAATGAAGAATATTTCAAAATCGGGTTTTTCTTTTCTTTTGAGAGCTTCCGCTGCGTAAACGGTTAAAGTTTCGCACAAATCATGTATGACAGAATTGGTCCTATTTCACGCGGACGAAGTCGCGCGCAGAAGCTAGTAGGAAATATATTCAGATGTGTAAGGGTGAGCATGATTAAGACAAAAATTGTTTTTATTAATTAAAGCTACATAAGAAAAAACCTAATAAAGTATATTATAGATTGAATTATTTTTATAACGTGGTTATGAAAATCAGATTATATATATTTATGAGAAATTGTTTTTCTTTATCAGAACGATATGGAGTTTTTATGTTTTTTTAGTAAACCGACGATTTTGATATTCAAAAATACTGGAAACCGTTTACTTTCCTCCATCAAGCTTTCCCATATGCCATCCGAAATGCTTTTTATATTACGTCAACAATTACTTGACTGTACGTACTTTAATCTAGGTTGAAATTGAAAATCCAATAGTAAATGTGTATTAAATCGGCTTAAACCTGTATTCGAAGCGATTTTGGATTTAGGGCGGAGTTTTCATAAACCGAGGTGTTAACCTATGTTATTCATGTCCTTTGAACTTTTGCATTAATATACTAAAGTTTCTCTTTATTAGAGTTTCCAACAGAAAGGGTGCAAACAGGGGTCTATTAAATCTCTTGTAATAACTCAGACTATCCCGTCAATCTGTTAAAATTTTACTCGGACAAATCTTATATTTAAAAACTAATGCAGGTAGAACCCGCAATATACATAGAATTATACTGTGGAACGTTTTAACATCAACAAAAATAAAGATTATGTTTTTTATGTGTTTTTATTGCCACAATACAACTTTCCCGTTCCTATTTTAGGCATCCTGCAATTTTTGCTTATCTTGAATACAATACAAGAAATATATTTTTCGGGGTTTTAGATCCGTCGTATAAAATATCAGTGTTAAATGTTATATGATATACTAGCTTCTGCGCGCGACTTCGTCGGCGTGAACTCCGCTCCTATTGGTCTTAGCGTGATGACACATAGCCTATAGCCTTCCTCAATAAATGGGCTATCTAACACTGAAAGAATTTTTCAAATCGGCCTAGTAGTTCCAAAGATTACCGCGTTCAAACAAACAAACAAACAAACAAACAAACAAACCCTTCAGCTTTATATATTAGTATAGATTTAAAATTTAGGTACGCATAATTTGGCCGCTTGGTTGTCGTAATAATTTATTACTCTTTACAAAGTTTTGCCACCTACGTGGCTAAGTGTGAGGTTGCTAATTATTTATTTATTTATAATATCTTCAACGTTTACTTCCGTTTCATTTAAATATTAAAGAAGGTCTCTCACGTATCCTAGCAGTACTAAATAAGAGTATCGAATTATTATTTTTAGGTGTATAATTAAAATGTATTTTTTTTTCTTTACTTGGGTAAACAAACAGTATTACAATAGGTATAATTATTAAAGTAGTTTAATAAACAATAACAAAAAGTACTTAGTGTACCTACATATTACTCCAAAGGAGACGGATACGATTCCATACATTCTCGGGCTAAAATGTAACGAAATGAAAATGGTACCAATTAATGTATTTACGCTTATTGATCCCTCGCTGAAAATTATGTATATTTTGGCTATCTGAGAGCGGAGTTATTAGACGTTTTGTAAAATTGAGGTTATGTTACAATGTCTATGAAAAACCCAATCACTAAGTTCTTGAAGCACTAATGTTTATTATATTATATCATTACAAAATAATATCAATCACTTGAAACCATAAATAAATAAGTATCAGGAATGGGCTCAGGACGCATCTGAATACACTGAAAACATTAAACAACTATAAACATGATTACATGAAACGAGTGACAGGATTTTGGTTTATCAGATATTAATTTTTAATTTCGATATTAATGTAACTTTATTTAAATACACTTTATGTTTACAACTTCAATTGTGTATCTAAATACTTTGAGTTAATTAACTAGTGCAAACCTTTTTTTAATTCTATAATCGATTATAGTTAAATCGATACCCAATTAATTTGACGAAAACTATTTTTTTCATTTTTCTCAGCTTCCAGATTCAGATTCGGTCATTTTTTAAATTTCGTTCAAACATAGAAAGTATTTTTTTTCTGCAGATATAAGGCATCAATATCAGATATTTTATATAATTTACATACGTAATATTTATATGTTATATTTTAAGATGCGTTGGCGCAACAGTCACAGCTCTGGTTTGTGGCTGTTGCGCTAGCGGTTGCGGGTTCGAGTGTTTTGTGACAACATTTGTATTGGCCATACAGATGTTTGCCGTGGTCTGGGTGTTTGTGCAGTCCTTGTGGTTCTCCCCACCTTGACTCGGAATTCATATATTTTGTTTAAAAATAAATGATAATATTTTTAGTTTTTTGAAAGATATTTATTTCGAATTTTACAATATTAAACGTAATATTTATAATTCACAACTTAGGAACTAAATACTACAGATAATATTATAATATTTATCAGATAACCTTACATATTACCAAACGTTTTAATAAAAGTAAGAATACACGTACTGTTAGCCTATAATGCAATTAGCAGTTATTATCATTTAACTAGCAATTACACTGGACCATCGTCGGACAAGGCCAGAAGGGAACATTACGAAATATTTGAAGATAATTTACTTAGTGAACAAGCAAATATCTCTATTGTTCTGTGTCCCTATTCACCCAATTATAACAAACGACTTCCTCAGTCAACCCGTGTAGATTGAGCCTATTGTACACTGAAGTAGAGAAGAGTAAGCAGGCTATTTTTAAAAAGTAGGCTTATGCTATTGATACTTATAGTTTGGTTTCACAATATTAAATAATCGTCACAGATAAGCAATAAATTGCAACATATTTTAGAAAGGGATGAACATTTACAAGCCCATGGATCTTGTAAAATTAAATTAAATTATGAAGAATATAGCCTATTTTACTGCTTTGGTAGTTTTAAAGCTTGTTGATTAAAAAAATTATAGCACTTTTTGTATTGTTGTAAAATAAATAACTTATTGAAAACTGATTTTTGAAAACTGGCTCACACATAACAATATAATGCTTAATTTATCGATGGCCCTTAACAGAGGCTGATATATTATTAGCAGCTTTAATATGGCCTGTGGTCTGAAAAAATCGTCAATACATAAATGAGAATATATTTCAAAGGTATGAGCGCACATAGGTACTATTCAACTGTTCAAGAGCTGCGAAGACAGTTCTGCGGTGACTACTACAAGATTATTACGGATGTTTATAATTTACTAGCTTCTGCGCGCGACTTCGTCGGCGTGGACTTCGGTCCTATTGGTCTTAGCGTGATGATATATAGCCTATAGCCTTCCTCGATACATGGGCTATCTAACACTGAAAGAATTATTCAAATCGGACCAGTAGATCCTGAGATTAGCGCGTTCAAACAAACAAACAAACAATCAAACAAACAAACTCTTCAGCTTTATTATATTACTAGCTTCTGCGCGCGACTTCGTCGGCGTGGACTCCGCTCCTATTGGTCTTAGCGTGATGATATATAGCCTATAGCCTTCCTCGATAAATGGGCTATCTAACACTGAAAGAATTTTTTAAATCGGACCAGTAGATCCTGAGATTAGCGCGTTCAAACAAACAAACAAACAAACAAACAATCAAACAAACTCTTCAGCTTTATTATATTAGTATAGATTAGTATAGATTATATGATTTAAGTTTAAGAAAAATTAGTGTAAGGGACGTAGTTACATTTCTGTATGAAATTTTAAAACGATTCTAGGCCACAAATACATATAGAATATTATTTGCAATTTAAGGTTCAATATCGCATTTTTACAGTGATGCTTAACTCTATGACTATATTTGTTGAATAAAATTAGCAAATAATATTTAAGAATATTTGCATAATTTGCACAAGATATGACTGATTTAAAAATATAACTTTTACTGTTAAAAATAAATCACAAGTTCAAAAAATTTAATTTTAATACAAAATTTACGATAACCAATCTTGAGAAACTGCAATTAAGGAACGAGTGAGATGTTCAATTTAATTGAATCCATTGCATTTGTCCAGACAAGATAAATACTCTCTTACCGCTTCGTCTCAAAGGATTTTATTTGAGTATTTAAAAAGATTTTATTCGAAACCACTTTTTCGGAATTTATTGCAGTTTACCCGACGTTTCGGATAAGTATATACTTTACAGCAGTGTTTTTCAACCTGTGGGTCGCGACCCCCTGGGGGGTCGCGAAGCTTCTGTAGGGGGGTCGTCAGAGGTCGAGAGATTTTTAGTAAAAAAAGAATAAAGATTAAAAAGATTGATCTATTAAGTAAGAGAATTTTAACAAAAGGATATACTCAAACATTTTTAACAAATTAACATAAAATAAAATCCTAAGACTCATGTTATTGCGAAGGTTGTGCTTGTTTAAGATTAACCAATTTCTCCCATCGTGGATCTGTATTTGCTACACATAGAATTAAACCGTTTTTAAAACCTATATTGAAGTGATTTCTTTGTTTACTTTTTATTTTAGCCATTGATGAAAATGTCAACTCACATAAGTACGAGGTAGCAAATGGAATCAAACACTTCAAAGCCTCAGTTGTTAATTCCGGATATTCTGTTTTTCTTCTTAACCAAAAGGTATCCAAATTAGCAGACTCGAATTCCAATTCCATCAGCAGATAATTCTAGCAGATTTTTTTGAGCTTAGTTAGCAAATTAGCATCATTTATAGCTGCGTTTAAAAACGAATTTAAGATTTTTAAACTGAGGTAGGGCACAGCAGGAAACCTGCTCAAAATATGGAGCAGTCCGACTGGGGTAGTACCTCGACCTTGCAGAAGATCACAGCTAAATAATACTGTTTCCAAGCAGTGCACAGTGTTGTGTTCCTGTTTGTGAGTAAGGTGACCAGAGCTTCCGGAGGGAATTGGGGGTAGGGTCAGCAGCGCGCTTGCGATGCTTCTGGTGTTGCAAGCGTCTATGCTTATAGACGCTTGCAACACGGTAATCGCTTACCATCAAGTGAGCTGTACGCTTGTTTGCCGACCTAGTTACTTTAAAAAAAACACCTCTGCCCAGTGGTCTCCGATGTCTCTTGCACTGAGAAGTAATGACACAATTCTTCTTTCAAATTATCTAAGACCATTTTCATACCAGGTACATATGCTTGATATTTATCTCATATCCGACTTCTTCAGTAAAAGATTGTGTCGACGAAAATGAATCGAAGCTATTTTGATTTATAGATGACGACTACAAGTCAACTTTTTTTGTAAAGCCATGTATTATTAACCGACTTCCAAATGATTGTTTGCTCGCAAACGAAAAAAAACCGACTTCAATTACATCGACAAGTAATATGTAAGCCGACGAAAAAAATTAACAAACGCACTAGTTGTCACTACGATTTTTGAGGGTTCCCCTCGATTTCTCTGGGATTCCATCATCAGATCCTGGTTTCCTTATCATGGTACCTAAGTTGGGATATCTCCTTTCCAACAAAAAAAGAATTATCAAAATCGGTTCATAAACGACGAAGTTATCCCCGAAAATACATAAAAAAAACATATATCCGGTCGAATTGAGTAGCCTCCTCCTTTTTTGAAGTCGGTTAAAAAAGAAGGAGGTTCTCAATTCGACTGCATTTTTTTATGTTTGTTAACTCAGAACTTTTGAATGGGTGGACCGATTTCGATGATTTTTGTTTTAATCGAAAGGTAGTGCGTGTCATTTGGTCCCATTTAAATTTATTTGAGATCTAACAAGTACTTTTTGAGTTGTATCTAATAATACGTTTTTACTTGACAATATTTTCGTCGACCTACGTTGTATTATACCGCATAACAACTGGGTTTACCGATTTTGATGATTTTTAATTTAATCGAAAGCTTATGTTTGTCATCTGGTTAGATTTAAATTTCATCGAGATCTGATTACAACTTTTTGAGTAATCTTTGATAACGCATATTTACTTGACTATTTTTTCGTCTACCTACGTTGTATTACTTGTCGATGTCATTGAAGTCGGTTTTTTTTTCGTTTGCGAGCAAACACAATTATGTCTTTTGCAATGATGACATTTTCATCTCGCTCTATACATATACATACATGAAAAAAAATTGTGTGCCTACAAATTACACATGTCAGAAGTGAAACTTCTTTGGCAAACTAATTAAAAAAACGAATTTAAAATACAAAAAAAAAAACTAGTTGAAAAAAAAAACAAAAAGCCAACGTCGCGGTTTTTCCAGGTGGTCGCCCATCCAAGTACTGACCGTCATGACGCTGCCGCGTTATCGGTCGCTCAAATTTTACCCCTCATGCGCCTGCGGGGGGTCGCGAAATATTTTTTCATACCAGGGGGGTCGCATCATGAAAAAGGTTGAAAAACACTGCTTTACAGCAATCATGGTCACGGGAGGATATTATTAGTTATGGTATATAAACTAAATAAATCGTGATAAAATCCGAAAAGGTTGTTTCATTATAAGATTTTATTCGGCTTTATACGATTTATTGTTATTCAAATTATTGTGTACAATGCTATGAATAGACAATCATCATCCATTACTTCAATCATGTAATGTTAACCCTTAAATACCACAGGCAGAGTTTATAATATACATATATTATATTTATAATTAATCACGTAGGTATGCAAACCTTTATTATTTTATGGATTTCTTATACGTCTATTGATAATAATGTAAGTGGGTGCTTGACAAAAGTAAATTAATATTTGCAAATTCACAAATCAAAGAAAATATACAAAGTATTGAAACAAGCTTGAAATGTTCTTTTAAAACACGAATTTGAAACTAAATTTGTTTTAGTAGCTAATATAGAAAAGAATAATTTTGGTAATAATGTACCTAAGTAGAGTTGTTTACGTCTGTACGCAAAACAGGAAAACCACGGTTGGATATTAATGAAACTTATTTCCCGGGTCAACATTTGACACAGAAAATTGCCCAGTGAAAAAAAATAAAAATATAAAAGGAATGAGTTGGATTCTTTGTTGACATTAATACAATTTGGTACAATTACGATTTATAAGAATGTCAGCGCAATACCTTGAGGGTGAAATTATATTCTAAATATACCTGTAAATTAGCTTCACGTTTACTGCTCTATTTATTTTCTAATTATAATGATACATTGATAATGCTTTGTTTATACAATAAGATTCAACCTTAGCATATAAGTTACTATATTATTCTGAAATTTACCCAATTTCGTGATTATGACATATCAGGTACACACAGTTCTAAGCATCAAAAAGAATAAGAGAAATTATTTTTTGTTAATTTAAATTAACAAGTATGTAAGGATCGTAGCAAGTGGAAAGAAATGGTCTCTGCCTACCCCTATGGGAAAGAGGCGTGATTATATGTATGTATGTAATTTAACCTATTATAAGTAAGCTTCATAAAACCTGAACTAATTAAGTAAACATTTTATTATAATCTGAAAGCAATCCTTTGAACCTAAAACGTATTTTATTGATAATGTTTATTTTCTATTCAATATTATGTTTCATTGCTTAAACAAATCTGGTTAACAATAGTACAATGGTAAGGATAATCCTGCTTCAAAGCTCCATAGAGCTCCTAGCGGATTGCATTACTAATATATTAGTTGCTATTTACTTTATCCTCAGTTTACAAGATCTTCTGAAAGCAGATAATTTTTTTATTACAAAAATATTAAAAATAGCGAGTTAAAACTATGGTTTATTATATTACTTGTGTAATTTAAATAGAAAAAGATATAACCTCCGTAAAAACTAATAACATTGTTACAACGTGAAAAAACCCCATTTTTAACGAATGAAACTGAAATATTCATAATCAATAGTTTTTGGCTGAGATAATGAGTGGAATGCCAAATTTTACATCTATA
The DNA here is from genome assembly GCA_905220545.2 of Melitaea athalia. Lineage (NCBI taxonomy): Eukaryota > Metazoa > Arthropoda > Insecta > Lepidoptera > Nymphalidae > Melitaea > Melitaea athalia. The sequence continues at coordinate 6,339,822 of HG992199.1, read as the reverse complement.
TACAAATAAATAAAATTGGAGTGTCTGTTTGTAATATTAAAATAACCGCTATTTACTAATTGCATATGGATGTATACACGGTACATATATCAGAATAACATTTTTTATAATTTTTTCCTGTCTGTCTGTCTGTCGGTTTGCTCAGCTAATCTCTGAAACGGCTGGACCGATTTTGACTGGCAGATAGCCGATGTAATAAGGAGTAACTTAGGCTACTTTCATTTTAGAAATTTATTTATTTTCTAACGCTGCAAACTAAACAATAACTTTTTTTTTTAAATTCCACGCGGACGAAGTCGCGGGCACAGCTAGTTTAATAATAAATTTAAACGATGCTTCAAATAATTTAAAAACCAAGAGTGATCGTTCAAAGATAAATAAAAATGTTAAGGATAATATTTTAAGTAATTTTGATGATCAGGTAAGTCACAACTCAACTAAATACTTATTGTGAGAAGGTCTATCCAACAAAATACATATTGTAACTAGGTCAAAATAATGATCCTATGTAATTGATTATAGTAGAAAAGTATATTCAAATTCTTGTGGAGAAAATTCTTGAAGTCAGAACTTAGAATTTGTAACAATTAATGTTAATATTTTCAGTTGAAGATTATGTAGTATGGCTAGTTAATTTAACACTAAACACAACATTCCCAAAAAAAAAACTACGTTCTCACTAACGGATATGTGAGGAGGATTGATTTTAACTAATTGAAAAATAATGAGTACCTATACCTAATAGTTATTATTAATTTTTTTCTTTACCTTCATGATTTGAAAGAAGTGGAAGTATCTGAAGTGTAATAAAAGTACGTCTTTATAATGGCATTGAAGACAGAATGTTAAATATAGGTTTACTCGAGCGTCGTGGGGACATATTGGATTATGAAGATTAGATACTAAAAGGAAAAAAAAGTTATATAATTATGATGTATTCATGTTTCAGCAGTAGGGAGAGCTTTTAGTGAGTCGCTAAGAAATAGATACTCGATCCCGTCAGAATTTAATAGTATTTGTGCCCTACGTTTTTAGTTTTTTTTTTTTTATGTAACTAGGTTAGCAAACAAGCGTACGGCTCACCTGATGGTAAGACCGTAGCCTATAGACGCCTGCAACACCAGAAGCATCGCAAGCGCGTTGCCGACCCTATCCCCATTCCCCCCCAGGAGCTCTGGTCACCTTACTCACCAACAGGAACACAATACTGCTTGAAAACAGTTTTATTTAGCTGTGGTCTTCTGTAAGGTCAAGGTACTACCCCAGTCGGGCTACGTGTTTCTCTGATAACGGAAAAATATTAATCTGTCAGTTTTGCGTGGTGGGCGTGCGAAGAAATACAATTTTTTTTCGAACCTTTGGGTCAGTATGATAAAAAAATCAAGATAAAGCTTCTGTATTACATAATCTGACGCGATGCCTGACTCGTCGAGTCACTCATAAAATCCCCGTTAAGGAAGCCCTACCATAATAAAAGTGTTTTAGGGGCCGTTCAAGTATTACGTAACGCAATTAGGGGGGAGGGGGGGGTCTTGTAAAACGTTACGATGCGTTACAAGGGGGGAGGGGGGGTCTCGAACAACGCGTTACGTAACGTTGTTTTTTATTTAAATAAAAAAAACTAGTGTACTAAAATCTCCCAAATTGGCAACCCTTTTCGTTTATATCCCTTTTTGTATATATATATTTATACTTACCGCAAACGCGATTTTTTAAGCGACTTTTCGGTAGTTTTCGCAACAAAGTTGTGATATTTGGGTAAAAATGGTCAGTTGGGGTGTTACGTAACGTTTATGGGATGGGGGGGGGGGGTACAGGAAAACGTTACGGCGCGTTACATAGGGGGGAGGGGGGGTCAAAAATCTTCAAAATTTGCGTTACGTAATACTTGAACGACCCCTTATCGACTTTTTACTAAGTGAGTAGTGAGTGAGTTAACTCTATCTGAGTTGAGTGAAATCCTGTAAGCGGGATTTAGTACTTTGGGAAAACATACTAAAGTAAAATATTAGGATTTTTTTAGCTATACACGTTTTTACAATGGATATTAATAAAATATTTATGTTTCCTTAAAACTAATACAATACAGTTTTTTAATTTTTTTCATATTATGTGTATTTTTGACGTTGCTTAAATTGAGAAAAAAAAATCTATAATAATATATTACCCAATAAATGTTTCTTTTTTTCTAAGTCAAAACAATTCCTTTCATGGCTTACAAAAATAATTCAATTATTTAATTAGTGAAAAAAAAATCCATTGATGTACTACCTAGTTTTATTATTGGCTATATATTTCGTGTGCACGAACCTTATTGCTTGCGTGCGTACCTAGTCAATTAATTGTCACCTAAAACGAAACAATTGTATGATATCCTTGTAGGACTCTAACGATCATCGCGCCACCGTCGCTAACGTTCACGTTATAATAACATAACACTACTGATATGTACTTTATATTAAAATTAAGGTCACTCATAATGGTATCTATTCTTCTTGCTATTAAAATTGAATCTTAATAATACAATATTAGCAAACGAAAAAAACCGACTTCAATTACATCAACAAGTAATACAATGTAAGTAGACGAAAAAAATTAACAAACGCACTAGTCGTCACTACGATTTTCGAAGATTACCCTCGATTTATCTGAGATGCCATTATCAGATCCTGGTTTCCTTATCATGGTACCACTCTTGGGATATCTTCTTTCCAACAAAAAAAGGATCATCAAAATCGGTTCATAAACGACGAAGTTTTCCGCGAACACACATAAAAAAAAATATCACTCACTTCAGCCTATCGCAGTCCACTGCTGGACATAGGCCTCCACAAGTTCGCGCCAAAAATGGCGCGAACTCATGTGTTTTGCCCATGGTCACCACGCTGGGCAGGCGGGTTGGTGACCGCAGGGCTGACTTTGTCGCACCGAAGACGCCGCTGTCCGTTTCGGCCTGTGTATTTCAAAGCCAGTAGTTGGATGGTTATCCCGCCATCGGTCAGCTTTTTAAGTTCCAAGGTGGTAGTGGAACTGTGTTATCCCTTGACCCTTAGTCGCCTCTTACGACACCCACGGGAAGAGAGGGGGTGGCTATATTCTTTACTGCCGTAACCACACAGCAAAAAAATATATATAAGGTCAAATTGAGAAACCTCCTCCTTTTTTGAAATTGGTTATAAATCTGTTAAATAAAAATTAATCTATGGATTTTTTTAAAATCTTTATTTAGGGACTTTTTATACATATGCACGTGGCAGTCTTATACTTATCTAACAACTAAGGTACATTTTTACATATCTATCGAAATATTTATCGTGGAAAAGAAAATTTAGAGAAACACAAGTTGTATGATGTCTTGATTTTTATTTTCACTTTACACATTTCAACATGCATACGTTAAGTACCTATTCTATTGAATATTAAGCTTTGGAAACTAAAAAAGCTATTGATATGAATTTTAGGTCGCTATATTAATAATAACTAGTGGTCGCCCAGAAGTCGAAATTCGACCATAATTAAAAAATTTAATTCAAGAAAACCAAATAATTATGAAAATAAAGAACCTTTTTTTAAAAATTTCAACTTGACTACAGACTTTGACAATCAACAAATAGTATAATATGCGTGTGTGAGTGCTGTAGTGTGTGTAATGCTTTTTTTATTAATTTAATGTATATTTCATGTATAATTTTAAGAAAATATTACTATTCCGTACTCCTTCTCTATATAAACTACTAGCTGAATGACCTGGCGAACTTCGTACCGCTTTTTTTTTTCTTAAATATAATAATTACCTATATCAAAATAAAATATAGCCTATCTTTCAAGTTGGCTCAAACTGCACACGGTGTGCAAATTTCATTAAAATCGGTTAAGTGGTTTAGGAGTCCATTGAGGACAAACATTGTGACACGAGATTTATATATATTAAGATAAGTGTGCAAAATTTCATACTCCTACGTACGCACAATTTCCGTAAAAAGGGGTACAAACTTATTGCTTTACGTATTAATATATAGATAAAAACAAGAAACCTTAAATTTAATACTTTTTGCTACATTTTAGTAGTAATAAAGTTTATATCGTAACAGAAAAATCTTTACGTGCCAGACAAAAACAGCGACATTAAAACTTTTTAGATTTGTCTGTAAGGCATAAATACTTTCCATGTAAACATATAATTTTTATATGAATATCATTTGTTTTACGTAAGTTTAATGGTTGATTTTTTTATTAAAGTAGGCCACAGCAGGATATATTCTGCTCAAAATCTAGCCCAGCCTGTCTGAAGAAGTACCTCAACCTTACAGAAGATCAAAGCCTAAGTAACAATGTTCTCAAGCAGTGTTGTAAAATCTATATCTATACTAATATATAAAGCTGGAGAGTTTGTTTGTTTGTTTGTTTGAACGCGGTAATCTCTGGAACTACTGGGCCGATTTGAAAAATTCTTCCACTGTTAGATAGCCCATTTATCGGGGAAGGCTATAGGCTATGTATCGTCACGCTAAGACCAATAGGAGCGAAGTCCACGCCGACGAAGTCACGCGCAGAAGCTAGTACCAAATATTTGTTCAATACTATTATATTGTAACGTCAATTTTAAAATCATGGAAAATTTCTTTAAAGGATTCAAAAAAGTATATGGTGTACGCGCTCTTCAGCCTGTAATATCCCACTGCTGGGCATAGGCTTCTTTACCCATTTAGGAGACGGATCAGAGCTTCATCCACGACGCTGCTCCAATGCGGGTTGGCGGATATATTGCCTACTATGAGTAACGATCGCTATCAGGTGTAGGTACTCTCCGAGGCAGGTAGGTAGGTATATGGTGTGAAAGTTTAGATATAAATAAATGTCTGAATTTCTGCATATTATGTATAAAACAATGAATTTATGCAGTATTAGGGATTACACTTGCCATAAAAAATATTTCAATGTTTTCACCACTTTGTTTTTGTTACTTTTCTGTTGCATTTTACTATATTTGATTAAAATTTGTGTTAAGTGGATCCTGCTTATAACTTTGAAGTCAAAAGCATCGATGCGTTTTAAACTTATACTTTAAAATAAAAAACAATATCATTGCATTAGACGTAGAATACTATTTAAAACATGAAAAATTTTAGCCTCAAAATAAATCACCTCCAAAGTTTTTGATTACCCAAAAGGTACCTACTTACTCATCAGAACTCGATTAAATTTAAACGAAACCACATGACAACCACCACCTTTTGAAAGAAAATAGTGTAAATAGTTACAGAACAAAAATTAACAATTGATTATAAATGTTATAATAAGCCTACGAATATTAATCCTGACTTATTTTGTAATTTCATTCCGAGATGTAGCGCGCCTGCGGGAAACTACTAACTCTCGTAACTCAGCTTTTTTGGTACTTTAGTCCGTGCTTTAGTCAGTCGGTCGCTTGACACGTCGACTTGACACCGCGCCGTTCGGCCGCGTGAAATGTCACGATATAGATTCAAATATTACATTTTCCCGCGCGATTCTAGTGACGTTTAAGTGATATTTAATTTTTTTTTGTGATTAAGCTGAAAAAAGTATTTATATTTTTAAGTGTTTAATTTTTGTTTTATAGTTGTTGTTGACTGATTTGTGTGTGTAATTTTTTTATGCTTTAACTAAATTATATTTATTTATTTTTACGGGACAAGACGCGAGATAAGAAGGTAAGATTATTAAAATATTTAATAGTTTATATATTATATTAAAGTATTTGCCTAATAATGTACTGAAAGTAATTTAATAACAGAAGTTTTAGTAATATAATTTAAATATGGAATAAAACATTAAAATAAAAACAATATATTAAAAATTATTGTCACCTTAAAATTATAATTTAAATTCAATTATAAGAAAGTAGTTTAGAGGAAGTTATAAAATAGTTAATATTTTTTATTACTAATAGGTAGGCACTGTTAAGTAACTTGAGAAATCTAAATTAAGTAAGTTTAATTTTTGAATTAATTTTAATTTTATCACATCGAGGATACTGGATGTATTCCAAACATAAAAATATTACGTAACAGCTATATAAATAATGTTTTATTACTCTCATTATTAAATTTAAGAAATAATGGGACGTATTTATTTCAATTAGTAGATTGTTGTAGCAATAGTCTTAAGAAACGGTATGTTATTATATTACATATAGAATTTGCTGGATAACATAGTATTTTTATCAGGAGCTATAACTAATCTGCGAGGTTCATTTGTGTTTGATGTCACATGTAACAATGGCGGTTGCTTCCGGTTCATCAGGTACAATGGATACAATAGATATATTAACAGATCTAATTATTATTCTTTATCAATAAGACATGTATCATGACTTGATTATTCAATTAAGTATGTTAAATTTGCACCAATTCCTTTTCTTAATTGAAGACAAAAAGCGAGGGTAAAAGTTTATTTTGTTTATTTTATAGTTTGATCGATTTGATAATTTTTCGCTTGATATTTAAATTTTGAAGGTCAGTGTATTAAGAGTACTCCAAAACTGTAAGAGATTAGGGCAAATATTACTGCTATTAGGTTTCTATAAAGAAATTTATTTAATTTGAAATCTATACATGAGAGAGACTACAACTAATATAATGTTCCAGATGATTTAACAACAGAAGTATAAAGTTAAGCAAACCCTTGTCATACTTAAAAAATATTTATTTTCAAATATTTTTTGGCCAAGTATGTACCTACTTAATTAACAATTCACAAAAGCCTCAGATAATTAAAAAAAAAAGAGAGATTAGAATATGGAATAGATAAACAGAATCAGTTCAGTTCGTGAACTGACTTTACTAGGACGTGTCCTAGCTTTACTAGTCAAAGGATTGTCAACCTGTAGTTATAAATAGTCACTAGCTTGTGCGCGCGACTTCGTCCCCGTGGAATAGGACCACCCGATTTTGAAACATTCTTCATTAGTGCTACGCTCCTATTGGTCTTAGCGTGATGATATATAGCCTATAGCCTTCCTCGATAAATGGGCTATCTAACACTGAAAGAATTTTTCAAATCGGTCCAGTAGATCCTGAGATTAGCGCGTTCAAACAAACAAACAAACAAACAAACAAACAAACAAACAAACAAACAAACAAACTCTTCAGCTTTATTATATTAGTATAGATTTGCAGGATAAGCATATTCAATGCGTATTGTTTAAAAGTACAGGTGGTTTCAATGTGGTTTACGGAAAAATATTTTTTAAAGATGTCTAGCCGATGATGATAATATTAGTACCATCATCTTTCTTCTATGTAAGCAACTTTTAAAAAATAATTGGATTTCATTTAATAATCTGTTAAATAATAGCAGAGGAAGGACAAAAGTAAAAAAAAAAGTTTACCTTTAAGTGTAGGTATTTTTTTACAAAAGTATCATATTTTTAACAAATACGGTGTTTTTGTTCTTTCCGTATATTTATAACAAAATAGTATAAAAGCCTACTTTCACTAATTTGGAAAATTAAAATTAAGTTAGAATAGTCTATGTTCAAATATTTTACACACAAGCATATTTTTTATTCGAATTTTATTCATTATTAAAAATCAATCATAAAGTTGTTATCGATTGAATAATGTAAAATAAATAAATATGATTAACAAGCAAACCTACCAACTTTACCTGTGGGAATCTGTAATAGGATTCGTAGTTGTTTATATAATATTTTAACTGAGTATGAAAAACTTTAGATCTACGTAAGATTGTCGGTGTAGACTGGATGAGGATTGTGGAAAACCGGAATGTCTGGGGCGAATTTGGGGAGGCCTATGTCCAGCAGTGGACTGCGATAGGCTTAAGTGAAGTGAAGTGAAGTGATGCAAAAATGTAGATTCATCTATTAAAAAAAAATGAACGTAAAGTTTCAGTAAAACGATCAATCATACTCTGTTTTTTACACTAAGCTTGTATTTTCCCTTAATTCCTGTGGGTTCCTTTCAATATACACCCCATTCAATAAAAACTCATCTCAATCTTACAGCCCAAATTATAACGTGATAGAATAACAAATTATGTTGGTGGGAAATCAATCATCCTTCAACTTTCTTGTCGTTACGAGTAAATATTTTTTATTTAAATAGGATTCAGTAAATAACTAAATTCATTATTATCCGAAAAAACTTATTTTTTTACTTAACCTGGACTGTTGGCGCAGTTTTCAGTGACCGTGCTTACTGTTCAAGGGGTTATGGTGTTGACTCTAGCCTCGAGTTTGGGGGGAATACATTTACGTATCTGTCTCAGTCGACTACCTTATATAATCTTATCTTATATACATATATAATATATATAATATATTATATAAAAGAGATTTCCACCCATTGACTCATCACGATATCTCTGGAACCATAAGGCATAGAGACTTGAAATTTGGTAGCAATGTTCCTTTCGTCGAGTAGAGGTCAGCTAAGAACGGATTTTACGAAATTCCACCCACAAGAGGGGGTTGTGGGGGCTAATAACATATATGGCAAAACAACGTTTGTGGGGTCAGCTACTACATATAACATAGATATTGAGTGAAAAATGTGTAGTACTGGCGACCGTGTGTGATACTATACATATTTATTATAATTATTGAAGTTAAACTTCATTACGCACGCTTGACTTGAAGAGTACGTGGTTAACGTGACGAGAGCGTTTCGAAAACTGTGATCGGGTGAGGCGAATGGAGCAAGAGAGAGAGGTAAGAGCACACATTTTCTTTCTCTCTTTCACTCATAGACAGTTAGGTTTCGTATATCTAAGACACGGTGCAGGCCTATTATGCAGGCCTATAGCTAAAAAAGTTTTACTTCAGTCGTGTGGTGTAAATCACACTTGTTTTCGAAGTAAAAGTACTTCTCTACGTACGAGTAAGCTGGTGATAGCGTGAAGAGATTTTTATAATACAAATATTTTCACAATTAAAAATTCCGGAAAACGCTTAAATTTTATTATTTGGTAAGAACTTGTTAATAAATATTAGCTTTTAAAACTTTTTTAAAAGTTAAAAACCAAAGAGAATTTTTCTAATACAAACTGCATTTGTTTCTTTTTGAATTCGAATTTTGAAAAAATACTAAATGAACTATTCTACGTAACGCCAATAAACAAATGAATAGTTATTGAGCCTCTACGTCGTAGCAACAGAGATATTATATTCATATCAATGTAAAACATCAAAATCATCTGGTTAATCTAATTGAAAATGTATCTATTTAATGGTGTACAATGAAGAGTATACAGTATGATTACTAACTTTCAGACCTTGTTAATTACTTCGAGAAATAATTTAATCTGTCGTCGGTGTCATCAGGTTATAATTCAACGAACTCGAATTAATAAATTCAAGCTACTAGACAAAAGATAAAACCTTTCGTCTATTGTTTTATTTCCTTACCTTGATAGACGTTACTTTAATTAATAGAAACCTATAAAGCAATTTAATATAAATAAAAATCACACTCGACTAATTTTAAGAAATTAGAAAGTCGCATCAAACACGCCCACAGCTACAGTGAGCGTAACCGTCCCATAGGCACGGTCACGCTACAGAAACGCCTACGTGATGACAGTTACCGGGACCCTCCAATTAAAGCGGCTGAAGGCTCCCGCAGGGGGTTTAGTGCGGTAGTGGCACCCCCAAGCGCTGAGTCCGACATACGGTCTAGGACTGCCTAACCGGGCGTCCTGGATATCACCCGTAAATGGGTTACCCTGCGATAAAAAAAAGCCTATAACTGTCATGAAACAAGTAGGTATCTATTTTAACAATTTCATAGTCAGTGAGCTTATTTTTATCCCAAAAATGTCCGTCATGCTCCTTAGTTTATATGAACGGACATTGATACAATTTTTTCCTTTTGACGAAGGTTGATAGTAATATAATTTCTACTTTATTTTATCATACATAATATCTTATTGATAACATTTATTGATAAAAATGCTTCGTTTCTTTTATAGAGTTTTTTGTCCACAAAATATTTTACACATCGGTTTTATTAATTATGTTAATCTATACCTATGTAAACAAAAACGAATCGGTAAATACATAGTTTTTAAGTGCTAAATTTGAGTACGGCTGGACCAATTAAACTAATTTTTTTATCAAGCTTTCTAATAAAATTTTTAGGATGTTCTTACGGAAACAAAAACTAAGAATATTGCGCAGAAAAGGTAATGACCACCGAATCAGCTAGTATCTACTTATTTAGTAAGTGATGTTTTTATTTTAAGAGCTAATTTAATTTGTCTTCAATAGTCAATAGCTTCTAAGATTACCATGTTTAAACGAACAAACAAACGTTTCAGCTTTATAATCTAATATAGAACTAGCTGACCCCGCAAACGTTGTTTTGCCATATATGATATTAACCCCTGCAACCCCCTCTTGTGGGTTGAATTTCGTAAAATCTGTTCTTAGCTGACCTCTACTCGGCGAAAGGAATATTCCTACCACAAGTCTCTACGCCTTATGGTTCCAGAGATATCGTTATGAGTGAATATATGGGTGGAAATCTCTTTTATATATATATAGAAGATTACTATTAAGTTAAAATGACATTTCAAACGAAATAATAGCAACAATAGGCAAATATGCAGCATACATACATTCTACAGAATTTTCGGTCAAAAGCTTAACTGCTAGGTATACCTTTTGTATTAAAGTGCAAATACGATCTCAACGTTCGTATGATATTTTACCGAGTCGTCTAATACCTACTTGCAGTGACGGTAATGTTGCTTTAGAATACTATTACTGGACTAAAGTATATTTTGCAAAGGTAGAATCTCTTTAATATAAAGCTACAGGTTTAATAAAAGAATGAGGCGAGAAGACTTTGTGAAACGAATATTTGCATTAACCAGGTTATTAAAAGTTAAAATACGCGCAAAGAAAACTTTACTTTCATTTTTTGATTAAGGGTGGAAATAATATGTATTGTACATTTTTTTTGAATGAAAAATATCCTTTTATGTACAAAATAAAACATATTTGTATTTTTATTTTGAGAAAACTGGAAAATATTCATTGTCGTATTGTAATGAAGTTATTATATACCTATTTTGTTTTTAGTTTTAAGACGAGTAACAGTCTAATATAGTTATAGAGTATATAGTTATAGTTGTAATATTTGAAGCTAAATGATAACTGCATCACTGAATAGATGTCGCAGCCAGATCGTAGGATAGATGAATTTACAATGTGTTGAATAATTTTATTAAGTACTATTTAGTGTAACTCACTCGGTACTTTAATATCACTTTATGTATAACTATTTAATTAAAATAAAACAAAAACCGACCCAAGACTAACATTTTATAGGGAAAACTAGCTTCTGCACGCGACTTCGTCGGCGTGGACTCCGCTCCTATTGGTCTTAGTGTGATGATATATAGCCTATAGCCTTCCTCGATAAATGGGCTATCTAACACTGAAAGAATTTTTCAAATCGGACCAGTAGATCCTGAGATTAGCGCGTTCAAACAAACAAACAAACAAACAAACTCTTCAGCTTTATTATATTAGTATAGATGTGTTACACAATTTTTGGAATGAGCTGATACTCCACAAACTAAATGATTGATTTATACCAAACATAGCTAAGAATCATAACAAGGAAACGCGGTGTCAAATAAAAAAACACTGCATCAAAATCGACCCATCCTTTCGAGAGCTACGATGCGACAGACGATACACAGACAGACGTTGACATCAAACTTGTAACACAAACCCCAACACAAAAAGAAAAGTCTTATTTCATCAGGAATGAAAAAAAAAACATTATTTATGACAAATAGCCCACAGCCCTATAAAGGGCCCTACCTTAATGTAAGCCTTCCAAGTTCCAACACGTGGTTAGGATAAAAGGATTACGCTTGAATACACATACTCTCGTTAATGTGTTTATTGTATAATATTATGTGTAATCAAGTTATGTTTTGTTTTTGTGGTTTAGTTTATTAAATAAACATATTTAATTTTGAAAATGATGGTTAGTGTTCTTAAGAAGTAAACTCCAGTCAGGTGTCAGGGTTGTCACATATATTTTTTCTTTGATCTTTTTACTTTGTACGTATTAGCGATGTTTTCTGGACAGTCATTAATTATAATGATACAAGTAAGCCGTGGTCCTAAACGCCGCAAGTAAAGCTTTAAAGGCTTTGAAGGAATCAATAGGTGAATGTCATTGTCTTATTGTTTTACAATTAACAATTTAACTAGTGATGAACCGATATGAACCATAAATTCCAAAATACTTTTTATTATGCACATTCATTTTTCATGCAAATGGACCATTTCATGAAATTCTCGAGCATTTCATGATGTGGCCAAATTTACGATATGGTGACGACATAATATAAGCAAGGGTTGTGTATATTGCAGAGATTCGCTTTGACTAGCCACTGTGTACATAATTATGTCTTGTTCTGTGTTCTGCAGTTGGTATGAGCGTATAACGCATTTGTCTTTATTGTGTGTTACAGACAGTCACATATTCTGTATCCGATTTGTCTATGTCTGCATAAATTTACATCAATCTGGGACTGCTGCGTTTGTGAAATGAATCTTTGTTGAAACCATCTGCTATGTTCAAAAACGTTTTAAATACTTTTTATTACAATACTATCTTTTCGCTCGACGCTCGTAGCTTCACCCGCGTGGATAAAAAAAAAAAAACTAATGTGTCAACTTAATTATTATGATATTATAGTAAAAGTAAGAAAATAGTAACTCATCGCTGTCACTTAGCTTGACCACGCCACTTGACCGATTACATCGTAATAAATTAGTACGCCGAGTTCAAATTAACCAGTTGAATTAGGCCGTTCATACAAACGTTTCTTAACGCGAATAGATCATAATGATATTATACCTCCAAAAATGTATTTTTATGTAATTTAAACATTGCCCACGAGATAACCAGCTTATGGAATATAGACTCATCAATAATTGTTGATATAGTTGTATCGATTAATGGTGTATTAGCGACAGTTTTGACCAATACGTTGAGAAATTCTCGCTTGACGTTGGATCAAGGGTCCGATTCAAAAGGCAGTGTTGTTTGAAACGGCTCGCATCAACCTGTCTGAGCTTCAACCTACTTGTCACTAACTTAACGCGAATAAACTTAAAAATCAAAATCAAAAGCAGGCTTCGATATCACCTTCGTATCATCTCACATAGTAAAGTTTTAATTATTCTTAAAAGTGAAGCTACCACCGATTCGGAATGTATATTATAAAGATAGGAACTGGCTTGAAACACCACAGTTACCTACTCTTCTTAAAAAAATAAACTGTGTTTTAATACAAAATTCTTAATAATATCTTGAATGAAATACAGCGTCATTAAGTCAACACATCTTTATCATTTATGTAATGCTGCACCAAATAATGAGCTTTAGTTATTAATTTCTTCGATATTACCATGTTCAAAAATGTTATGATAATTAGAAGCCAGTATCGCGTTTGTTTTATGTTTCGATATGTGTACTAAACGCATATAAACAATCCATAAACACTCCCAAAGTTATTTTTAGTGTTACTGTATTAGATACGTACCTACTGCATTAGGGATGATATTTCGATAGCAGTAAATGTAATAATTTCGCTCAACTTTATGAGGCCAATGTTTGGGTTATAATACTTCTATATTATAAAGATATTATCATTCGAAAGGATATTTGCTACTTCTGTAACTGTAAATAAATAATTGTAGCAAGAACAAATGAACATTTTAAAAGAGAGTAAGGGGTGGTTCATTAATTATTGAGGCTCGAAAAGGGTTCGGAAAACATCACGAAAGGAGGGGGGGGGGGACCATGATGCCTGTCTAGAAGTTAGCATCATGATTCTTAATTTTTCAAAATTAAACAGATTATAACTGTATTAAATGTAATATGTAATCTGAAAATTTCAATGTTCTTTGGCAAAAAAGTACACGTGATTTTTGACATATGGGGGGGGGGGAGTCTTAAACCTCACCAAATATCACCAAGGGGAGGTTTAACAAAGTTGCTAAAACACGTGATTAATGGACGACCCCTAAGTAATTATGCTTTTGTGGTCAAAATAACAGGTCAAGGTTTTGGATTTTGGAATTTTCGTTTTTAAATTGAACATGTAATATTTGGTATAGTAACATTTCAGATTCTAGTAAGTATCACTTCTAAAAGGAATCGAAAACTAGGCTGACTCGATAACTCGTCGATGTTTACGAGACACTTTTCAGACGAACTATTAAAGAAATAATTGTGTTTGCTCGCAAACGAAAAAAAAAACTACTTCAATTACATAGACAAGTAATACAACGGCCAAGAAATGGCTAAATAGCCATAAGTCCGCCCATTGTACTTCACTGTCTGTAATTAATTATCCTTATTATTTGTTTTTTAATATTTTTCTGGTGTACAATAAAGTATAAATAAATAAATAAATACAACGTAATTACACGAAAATATAGTGAAGTAAATACGCATTATTCATACATTTGAAAAACAATTACAATCGATTTGAGAACCTCCTCCGTTTTTGGTAGTCAGTTAAAAATGTTAACAATTGCTAAATTATTTAAGCGCTTTTAATACAATAAATTCGAGAAGGAAGCTGATAGGAGGATTCGGTTGGGCTGGGCGGCATTTGGCAGGCTTCGTCGAGTCTTCACTTCGAAAATTCCGCAATGCTTGAAGACAAAAGTCTTCGAGCAATGCGTCCTGCCTATGTTGACATATGGAGCCGAGACGTGGACACTGACGAAGGGACTGGTCCACAAGTTTAAAGTCGCTCAACGTGCTATGGAACGGGCTATGCTTGGGGTTTCTCTCAAGGACAGAATAAGAAATGAGACTATCCGTGAGAGAACGAAAGTAACCGACATAGCCCACAGAATCAGCAAGTTGAAGTGGCAGTGGGCTGGTCATCTGTGTCGCAGGACCGATGGCCGTTGGAGCAGACGTGTCCTGGAGTGGAGACCGCGTATTGGCAAACGCAGTGTAGGACGCCCTCTGGCCCGCTGGACCGACGATCTACGTAAGATTGCTGGTGTAGGCTGGATGGGGATTGCGGAAAACCGGGATGTCTGGCGCGAGCTTGGGGAGGCCTATGTCCAGCAGTGGACTGCAACAGGCTGATATGATGATGATGATGATGATGAATACAATAACAACAGATTTAGTAATTCATAATAGTAAGGACAATGTACCATATATAAAAAGTAGTTTATCTTTGAAAAAAAAAAACATAAATATAGTTGGCTTTGTAGGTGTCGAGATAATATAAAAGATGAAATATTAAATAGTGACGTGAACGTGTAAATCTTAACTTTCCTGTAATCTGAAGTACTCTCATAAGGAGTCAGCTTTTATACTCTAGTACACTCGTCAAATCGAGAGGGAAAACGATAGGGTCTAAGTTGGTGTCATACACAGACAAGTTCTCGCTAAGTATCATTTCAGTTGGCACATAATGTCTAGTATTTAGAGTTTCTTACCCAAAGTGTGCCTGTACTTGAAGTCCTCTGACCGTTCGACCTTTTACCCTGTCTTTTTGTCTAGCTGACTTTTTTTGACTTAAATATGAAGACTTTAGAGAGGTACTAGCTTCTGCGCGCGACTTCGTCGGCGTGGACTCCACTCCTGTTCGTCTTAGCGTGATGATATATAGCCTATAGCCTTCCTCGATAAATGGGCTATCTAACACTGAAAGAATTTTTCAAATCGGACCAGTAGATCCTGAGATTAGCACGTTCAAACAAACAAACAAACAAACAAACAATCAAACAAACAAACACTTCAGCTTTATTATATTAGTATAGATTATATTATCTGTGCAGCATAATACCTAGTTATTTATTTATAATTAAATAAATAGAAACTATGGTGCACAGATAATATAATTGCGTCTGTCAAACAACAGAAAATCAACTACAATTTATATAGTCAAGTAATAACATGAGAATATCACACATTATACGCATGATAAAGGGAAACGCAATAAGTACTTATTTAATCTCACTCAGATTCAAATTAGACCGCATGACAAACACCAGCTTTTGAATAAATAAAAATCATCAAAATTGCTACAACCAGTAAAAGGATATGAAATAACACACTTGAAAATAAAGTAGAATAGAGAACCTCCTCAATTAAAGATTGGTGGGTGCATAATATCCCTATAGAAGTAATGATTATTATCATAACGACTGGGACCGATAGCTTCATGTACTTAACGTAAGTATAGTGGAGAGATCTGTAGGATAAATAAAACCACAAAAACAGGACAAAAATTGCTCCGTTACAATTGCTGTAATAAAAGACCGCGAATATCGTCATTAATCAAACTTTCGTAAACACACCATAGTAATTGTCAATATTTTTAAAAGTTGGGTAAAAATATATTCAAAATACATAAAAATGCCTACGCAGGGCGCACTTGAAATACTCTTTAATTTCTTTGAAGAATGAAATCCTATGAAGATCATAAAAAGAACAAGAGTGTGCAATAATGCGAATTTTAAGAGAACTGGTGGATTTTTTAAATGTACAAGTATAAATTTGTAGCCGAGTATATGAGGCATTATGGACACTCTCCTCACAAGTAACAACACAGTTTTATTAATTCTCAATCATAACAATTAAAAGAAACATCAAAACCAAAAAAACAAACAATAATTTCACAAAAATGAATGTATTATAATAGCTACTTATCACTTTCTATACCTGTAGATTTTTGCATTTTATTGTCATATTCAGTATCATAATGAAACGAGGACACACGATTCAGCCTGTAATATCCCACTGTTGGGCATAGGCCTCTTCTCCATGTAGGAGAAGGATCGGATCATAATGAAATATAAACAAAAATTATATACATATATAATATCAGAAGATAAATGCTAAGTATTATGATTTAGCCGAATTGTTTTCTAAACCTCAATATTGAATTCTTTACAGTCTCGTACACTGAATCATCGGCGTCTTAAAGTTAGGAATATCTAATCGAAAATCAATCGCGTTCCTATCAACAGCATAATATTGTGCGCATTCTTCTTGAGGAGGTCTTACGATCTCCTATCAAAAATTAATTATATTATATTATTAATATGTAATAATTAACTTATTACCAATACTTATTATTATCAACTCTCAAACAAAGAAAAAGTACAGTGTGAAACTTCTTTGGCAAACTAATTTTAAAAAAATATTTAAAATTCAAAAAAAGTAATTGAAAAAAAAGCAAAAAGCCAACCTTACACGGTGTTCCCAGGCGGTCACCCATCCAAGTACTGAACGTCAAGACGCTGCCGTGTTACCGGTCGCTCAAATTTTACCCCTCATGCACCTAAAGAAGTTTCACTTCAAAAAATCTGAAATACTAGCGACCCGCCCCGGCTTCGCACGGGTGCAATGATGATACTAAATACTTTCAACAATAAAAGATACGTTAGAAACCTCTAGTCTAAAATTATCAGTGTTTTTCTACCATATTATGCATGTATTATACATATAAACCTTCCTCTTGAATCACTCTATCTATTAAAAAAAAACTGCATCAAAATTCGTTGCGTAGTTTTAAAGATCTAAGCATACAGACGGCGGGAAGTGACTTAATTTTATAGGTACTAATTACTATGTATAAAGATAAAGATGTGCATGTGCAGGCATAGTAGGCGCCACACTTTAAATGTTTCGCTGTTAATTACTTCTAACGACGATATCTGAAAACCTATTCATCTGATTGATATAGTGTAAAGGGCAATTTTAATCTGCATTAAATTCCTAAGCTAACTAAAATATTTGTTTGGATAAGGATTAATACTGAACTAAAGAAAATAACTTGGAAAATAACGTAATGTTTTTAATTAAAAATATGAACATAAAAGTGGTTATTGTAAGTCAACCGTAAGAGATAGAGATATGCTATCGCGGACTTTTTTGTAGCATTTTTATAGATTTAGAATTCGCTAGTACATTACTCCACTGTATCTTTGCTAGTTTACGCGGCGTTTGCGTGGAAAGCTCCCAGTTGGTGCGATTTTTTGCGACTTCTTCAACATTTATCGCCGTTTTCTGCTAATTTACATAAAAGTATACTAATAAATTATATACATAAACCTCCCTCAAGAATCACTCTAGCTATTAAAAAAAAACCGCATCAAAATCCGTTGCGTAGTTTTAAAGATTTAAGCGTACAAAGGGACATAGGGACAGAGAAAGCGACTTTGTTTTATACTATGTAGTGATTAATATTGATAACATTTTATTTCTTATTTTTTAATTTATATTATACTTCGACTGGAACGCGAGAACGACTGGACTTATTCGGCTAATTCTTATTTTAGTAATGAAATACTTTGTAGAAAGTTTATTGTTGTAGAAGCACTTTGTAGAAGTTCTTATAGAAAAAAAATTAAAAAATGCAGCAAACTGAAAAGATTCAGAAAAAAATACGATTATTTAAAATAGATGCTTTGTTTGATATTTCGAAAGACAAATACATAATTTTGGATTTAATCTTTAATTTTTCTTTTTGATATTTTTAAAAGTATTACAAAATGTACATTTAGAATTATATTCATAAATTTAAACTCCACTGAACTTAAATAAATTGTAACTCCAAGTTTTCCACCTCACAAAGTAAATATTCAATTTTCATGGCAAGGTATTTGAGTAAAATTATAATAAAATTCCGCAAACGTTTTTAAGTCACATGAAATAAGTTTAAAATTGTATAGACTCTTTAAAAGCTAAATAATATGAACAAGTACAATTCGTTGATATGAATAACAAAAAAGTTAGTTAATAAAACTGGTATTGAAAACTTTTAAAACAATGTCAATAAATTCCCCGGTGCTTATTTTCGGAGGTCGTTTTAATTAATTATATCATTGCACGTTACGGTTCAAAAATGTTTTAAACATATTTAAATATAATAATTTTTTTTTATGATGTGGATTATAAAATAAAACACCAATACTAGAAATAAATATATGAACTATTTGCTTTTCAAATTAAAGTTTAGAACAAAAACTTTAATCGAAGTTTAGAAAAAAAAACCTTTTTGATATTTTAAAACATAGGAAGCGAGACGTTTGTTAAACGAACGAATATGACCTTTGGCGCAGAGTACGAATCATAAAATATGTCCAACATGAAATTGGATCGATCGAATCATCTCATATTTCATATAACCCTGGTAACCCCTCATATTTCATATACTGAACGCTTACTAAGTCAAAATTTAATCGTTTTAATGGTATTTGTTCCCAAACGAAAAAAAAAAACGACTACAATTTACTAAACGAAAAATAGCGTAGGTAGTTGAAAAAAATATCAAGTAAATACTAGTAGAAGTGAACTAGACACGAACTTCACCCAACTGCTTAATGGATGAAAAGTATTTTTTATTTTACTGAAAAATCCTGACCAGGCTATATTAAATTCGAGTTTAAAGAATACATTTTAATACCTACCGACAGTATAAAGCCTGTAAAAAATACAAATGTGTTGTCTATTATTTTCCTGACATAACTACTGGGTGGCAGTAATAAACAGGTATATTAATATAATTATGTATATTGACTTACTAGTTACTTTCACCCACATGTTTAATAAAAGCTGTGTGGTTACGGCAGTAAAGACTATAGCCACCCCTTCTTCCCGTAGGTGTCGTAAGAGGCGACTAAGGGATAACAAAGTTCCACTACCACCTTGGAACTTATAAAGCCGACCGATGGCGGGATAACCGTCCAACTTCTGGCTTTGAAATACACAGGCCGAAGACGGGCAGCAGCATCTAGTGCGACAAAGTCAGCCCTGCGGTCACCAACCCGCATGCCCAGCGTAGTGACTATGGGCAAAACACATGAGTTGGCGCCATATGTGTTACGCGAACTTGGGGAGGCCTATGTCCAGCAGGGGACTGCAGTAGGCTGAGGGTGATATGTTTAATAAATAAATTTTACGTCAAAATTAGCGCTGTTTCATTACGAATACGATGTCATAGAGAATATAGCCTGACTAGGAATTTTTAAGCCAACTTTATCGTGGTTTATCTTTAATATACTAACAAATATAATTATTTAGTTTTTATCCATAGCCGATGGGCGAATATCGCGTCTAGTTCATATCTTAGACTGCATTGTTATTAGGGACAACTCAAAAACTACTCATCACATCTTGCTCATATTTAACCATACGATAAGTATTGTGTTTCAAAGGAAAAAAGGGAAAAAAGGAATCATCAAAAACCGCACACCCAGTAAAGAGCTATATATAAGGTCACACATATAAAAATACAATCGGATTGAGAACCTCGGTTAAAATACGTGTCTAAAAATGCGATGCACTGTATATTTACTTTATTTTTTGACACGCTCTGGAAAAATTAATGACGTAACATTAGATCCGTTTCCACTGTCGTTTTATACGAGTATCTTTCATATAATATAACTAGCTGCTGTGCCCGCGACTTCGTCGGCGTGGAATTTAACCAAAAAGTTATTGTTCAGTTAACAGTTATAAAAAAAAAACTAAAATAAAAGTAGCCTAAGTTACACCTTATTACATCAGCTATCGTCCAGTGAAAGTCCCGCCAAAATCGGTCCAGCCGTTTCAGAGATTAGCCAGAACAAACAGACAGACAGACAGACAAAAATTGTAAAAAATGTTATTTTCGTATATGTACCGTGTATAGATCCATATACATTTAGTAAAAAGCGGTTATTTTAATATTAAAAACAGACACTCCAATTTTATTTATTTGTATAGATAAATTGTGTATTTTTCTGTAGCGAGCACGTGACAATATATTTAATTTTTCGTACTTCCCTTTTTTGTTAAAAGTAAATGACTGAAAATTTGAAAATAATACCTGAGGAATAACATTTAGTAAGTACAATACAAATTCGTTTATATTTTTGAATAAGAGGAGATATGTATGTATCCCTTTTGTTATATTATATACATTACACATACACTATTAATAGTATTCTGTGTCTATCAGCTACCTACTAATAAAATAAACTAAATTCCTATTCTAACTGAAGTTCTTATCTATACTAATATTATAAAGAGGTAAAATTTATAACTTTGTTTGTATATACGGGGTAATCTTCGCAAATACTGATCCGATCATGAAAATTCTTTCGCTAACAGAAAGCTACACTATTCAGGAGTGACAAGTTAAAAGGAAAAAGATAAAAATATATAAAGATTTTAAATCAGCAGGATTTGAACCTGCGCCCTCTGACGTGCCGTGTCAACAATTCAATCTAATCAAGCATTATTATTTGCCTTAGAAATTAATTGGTGATTTTAAAACATTTATATTTATCTGATTTGCTGAAAATAGTGAGAGTGTATTGGAACATATTATTATCAAATTTCACCATACCCTTCTTCTGTGAAATGGATTATAACGCCCAACGAAGTGGGCACGGGTCGGCTAGTATATTATAAATTCATTTTTTGCTCTAAACTGCACCCCGGTGAAAGGTTTAATCTTATCGACGTTCATAAATAACGAATATCCCTTATACATCGTTCATAAATATCAATAGTACATAGATACAATCTTTTTATAAAAAAATTACATTTAATACTATTATTTAAACTTTTGGTTCACACACGTGCTATTTCTGACTGATGGAAATGTTGTCCTTAGGAAAAGCCTAGATCGATTACGCAATTTTTATTTAGTATTTGGAATACGTGTTGTGCTTACTAAAGTTTCAAAAATCAGTAGATATCTTCTATATATATATTAATACGTGAAGCAAAAACTTTGTACCCCTTTTTACGAAAATTGCGCGGACGGAGGAGTATGAAATTTCGCACACTTATAGTTTATATAGAAAAGGACTGCGGAATGCTAATATTTTTTCAAAATTATACATAAAATATACATTAAATTAATAAATAGGTATACATTAAAATAAAAAAGCATTACACACAATACCACACGAACACACGCATATTATACTATTTTGTTGATTGTCAAAGTCTGTAGTCAAATTAAAAAGGTATTTAAAAGAAGTTTCTTTATTGTCATAATTATTTGGTTTTCTTTGATTTAAAATTTTAATTATGGTCGAATTTCGACCTCTGGGCGACCACTAGTATATATTAATCTATATATATATAAAAGAGTTACCCACCCATTGACTCATCACGATATCTCTGGAACCATAAGGCGTAGAGACTTGAAATTTGGTAGGAATATTCCTTTCGCTGAGTAGAGGTCAGCTAAGAACGGATTTTACAAAATTCCGCCCACTAGAGGGGGGGCGGGGGTTAATATTATGTAATTAATATCATATAATTATGGCAAAACAACGTTTGCGGGGTCAGCTAGTACGTACATATATCTTGTATTTAGGGTAATTTTGATTTCTAATATGACGTTTGGTTAAGTAAACCATTACTATGATTAAATCGTTATTTCTTTAAAGAAACTTCGATGTTTCATTTTACGATTATCTGATTTATTATTGTATAAATAATATGTGCTTAATATTTAGAGGCTAGGCATGAAATTTAAATTTTAATCCTCATTATCTTCTTATCTACCAACCCGCAGTAGAGCAGCGAGGTGGGTTAAGCTATGACCCATCCGACACTGAGAAAGAGGTCTGTGACCAGCGCGCTGTTCATAGTCAGCGGTGGGATATTGCAAATGAAATCAATATTTTCTTATAAATTTCTACTTCGGCCACAGGTACTGTATGCTTAGGTATATGTTGAGAACACAGGTGTATTAATTAATGTTTCATGACACCTACCTCTCGGATGACTTCGCTATATTGTACCAGTGATTGATGGACGATATCCATCAATAACTAACTAACATATGAAGCCACGTTCGAAGGGGAATTCATCAATATTTCGTTACAGCTCGTGGTCTGATAACGTAAACATAATTTTGATAATGTTATACCTAGGTACATGTTTTGGGATCAAAATGAAAATGAAATATCAAATTTTTCTTCAATTAATTTTCAAAAGCACTTTTAAGTAATTAAATATTAAATTTTCAGTAATTTTATATATTTTTTATTATACTAGCTTCTGCCCACGACTTCATCCGCGTGGAAAAGTTACTTTGGGCTAACTTTGGAAGCTCTCAAAAGGAAAAAAACCTCGATTTTGAAACATTCTTCATTGGTGCTCCACTCCTATTGGTCTTAGCGTAATGATATATAGGCTATAGCCTTCCTTGATAAACGGGCTATCTAAAACTGAAAGAATTTTTCAAATCGGCCCAGTAGTTCCTGAGATTAGCGAGTTCAAACAAACAAACTCTTCAGCTTCATAATATTAGTATCTAGATTAGTCTTTAATAATTCAATTACTGTTAAAATAAGATTCTGCAGAGAAGAATCGTCAATGAATGAATGAAACTTTGAAATTCGTTTAGAATACTATACTATTCAGCTTATATTATTTATGACTATACTAGCTGACCCCGCAAACGTTGTTTTGCAATATATGCTATTAACCCCCGTAACCCCCTCTTACGGGTGGAATTTCGTAAAATCCGTTCTTAGCTGACCTCTACTCGGCGTAAAGAATATTCCTACCAAATTTCAAGTCTCTACGCCTGATGGTTTCAGAGATATCGTGATGAGTCAATATATGGGTGGAAATATATATAGACTTCTTAGTCTCTTTACGTGCATGGCATACTTGTAAGAGTTCAATTCGTTCTGAGATTTAATCTAAAAGAGGTTATTTGTGTTATCGTTTACTTAGAGGGTACTTCAAACGCTTTGGGATATAAAGTGACTTAATAATATCGGGAAACGTATTTTTTTTTCAATTTGGGAAAACCTTTCATCTTTTTTAAGTTTATATTTGTTTTTGCGTTTGACTCAAATGGATCATAATATGATAGAAATATGTTTTTGAAGTGATACTTCTTTAGGCACATGAGGATTGAGGGGTATAATTTGAGCGAACGCTAACGCGGCAAAGCTTCACGCGGTCAGTATTGGATTCTCTTGTCAAAGAATTCATTCTTTGAGTAGTCGGGGTCTGTAAAAAACTCGCTATAGACGGCGCCAAGGTTTCGTCATCAAGAATTTCGACACGGCTAGATGAGGATCCATAGCTCAGTTGGCAGAGCACTGACACGGCACGTAAGAGGGCGCGGGTTCAAATCCCGCTGGGTCGAAAAATTTTTGGTATGATTTAAAATGTCTATATTATCTTGTTAAATAAAAACCAGTATCGCACCGCACTTTTGTGAGGTTTGAGTATTTAGGTAATTAATCTTAATATATTAAAAATTATAGCTTTCTTTGTTCAAAACTTTGGTATTGTATTAATAAATTTCCTACTTGATCAAAGGAGGTTGAATCAAAGAAGAAATATTTAAAGCGGATCCTGGCAAATTATTAACTTTCTCAGACGATAAAAAAATGGTGATCAAACGCAAAATATTAATGGAAAAGGAAATTGCTTTAAGAATTAGACAGGCAGAAAGTTACGTGAAAACCGAGTAGTAGGTATGTGGAAAAATAGTAAGTAGCAACGGGGTATAGCTTATTAATTTTATTAATTTACACTTAATCTAATAAGTTATAGAAGCAAAACTGAATAAACGAAATATATGTGCACGCATAACTTACAAATGATTGAATCAAATCAGATAATTCTTTCATCTGCACTCATTTGTAACTAACAATAAGATTAAGGCCAGGGTTGTATAAAATAAAATTAAAAAAACAAACTTTACATTCACGAAAAAAACATAATATATTACCAAGTTCACTACCGAAGAAGAAGAACTGGGGTAGGGTACAGAAGGAAATATCTTGCTGAAAATCTGGGATAGCTCGTTTTGGAAAATACCTTGACCTTACAGAAGATAACAGCTTGTGGCGGCACGTCACTAGCCGCTTCTCACATCCCTACGCGCGAACCGGTCCAGGCGCTCGCGGGGTGCGGACAACGCGCGCGGCGCGGGGAGGAAACCTGTCCTCAGTCGGCCTGCGCTCGCGCCAGTGCAAGCACAGAGTACATTGTAATAGTAGGGAAAGTGCAAGGAAAACGTGCATCTACGCCGGATCTGTGCCCCTTTGCTTCGCGCGCCTATGCTTATTGCTTAAATCTACGATACTTCTAAATATATGCATATATTGTGGTGGAAGTGTGTTTCATTAGGAACTCCCGCACACGCCCCCACAAGCTAAATAATACAGCTTTCAAGCAGTGTTGTCTATAAGCTAAGGTAATCGCTTACCATCAGACGAGGCGTAACCGTAAGCTTGTTTGCCGATCTAGTTGTATAAAAAAAATAAAAAAAAGTACCGGGTCTACTAATAAGACATAGAATGATACGTGACATGATAAAATAACCGCCGCGTTGGCGCAGCGGTCACAGCACTGGATTGCGATTGGCTGTTGCGCGGGCGGTTGCGGGTTCGATCCCCGCACATGACAACATTTTATTGACCATACAGATGTTTGCCGTGGTCTGGGTGTTTGTGCAGTCCTTGTGGGTCTCCCCACCGTGCCTCGGAGAGCATGTTAAGCCGTTGGTCCCAGTTGTTATCATGTACACCTGATAGCGATCGTTACTCATAGTAGGGAATATATCCGCCAACCCGCATTGGAGCAGCGTGGTGGATTAAGCTCCGATCCTTTTCCTACGTGGGGTAACAGGCCTATGCCCAACAGTGGGATATTACAGGCTGAATCGTTAGGCAGTTAGTATCGCCTCGCGATCGCTTTTTAAAAAAGTAGTTTTTTTTTGTTGGTATCAATTCGTGATCGTGATCGATGATAAAATAACCAAGTTAAAAAAGTTCCAACTGGCGGCCTTATCGCTAATATATCGATTTCTTCCGGCAACCTTTGGCCAGAGAACTTGCATGTCTCACCCCTGGTACTGGCACCCCTGCACACACTTGGAAGTGTGTGAAGGGGTGCTTATTATAAAAACATTTAGAAGTAACGTAATAAAACTCACATAGGCTTATTATGGAGGTTATAAAACAAGTTAATTACGACATTATAATTAAAATATACGACTACCTAAGACATCGAACATCTAAAACCCGAGATAAAGTAATTTTGCTACGAATAACTACATACATCTAAGTTTCCTTAATAAAACCGCTAAGAAGTTATAATGAAATGAACCCAACCACATTCTACTAAACCTAAAATTTTAGAACATATTTTTTACACATTGTTTTTATACCATGAAAGAAAAATTCAATCAGCCTGTAAGCATGCCACTGCTGGGCAAAAGGTTCGTCTCCTTGTAGGAAAAGGGTTAATGAGCAATGCTGTACTACTGCAGATAGACGATAATTTCCCTATCATATTCCTACAGACAGATTAATTTAAATTACAAAATTGTAATTTTGGCTTCAATGCCTATTGTAAATTGTCATCCAAAAACATCTTAAATATCATCAATGTAATCATATTACAGTTTTGCTATGAGTAAAAATTTGAAAAATATACATATTGAACATCTATGAAACTAAATGAAAAAAAAACCAACTAAATATTAACCGAATTTCTCATCTCCTGGTATTCTCAAATGTAAACATACAAACGTTTCCTGTTAGAGATCTATATAATGTACATCCATATATTTGTTAGAAATTCCACCCCTTTATCGAATTCCTGGCTTTTAGATAAGAAAGGAACTGAGGAAAAACAAGTTGACAACGACCTGTCAATCCATATTCATTATGTATGTACATAATAGTAGGTAAAATATGTAACCCTATCCTCGATATCGCTAATATAATGTATTTATTGGTATTTTCTTTTAGGAAGTAAACAATATATTAGTTGTACACGTATACCCTGGTATGATATATAAGGTAATTTGGAGGATATCGCTCTGTAGTGACAAGACCTTCTTTTGTTCTTATCGCTGTTATTATTATAGTTTTTCGCAAAAACCTGTTGTCTATTCTACAGAATACTTACCATCAATACATATTATAAAACAAAGTCTCTTCCCGCTGTCTGTCTGTCCCTATGTAGGTATGCTTAGATCTTTAAAACTACGCAACGGATTTTGATGCGGTTTTTTTTTAAATAGATGGAGTGATTCACAAGGAAGGTTTGTATTTATGATACATGCATAATATAGTAGAGGAACACCCTAATGATAGGTTTAGCAACCGTGCGAAGCCGGGGCGGGTCGCTAGTTCATTATATAAATGTTTCTGTAGATAAAGCAATGATTGGTTTTATTATGAATAATAAATGCCGTGTTAAGTAAGTAATCCTCGTTGATATTGTTTGCTTAAAGAATTTTGTTTGTTCATACTTCAAGGTTAAGCTTTAAAGCGAAAGGTTTTATCTTCAAAATTAAATTAAATATTTATATACGATAATTATAGCCTGTAATCTGTATCATGTAATCATATTTTTAACTCAATTTGTGTGTAAAAATTTTAAACAAATGTGTTAGTATTAATCATAACTAACACAGACTATGTTGTTAATTTTTATTTTTTTTTTATTTTTTTTTTATTAGAAGTATTTCCTTAACGCTATTCAGACTGCTACTTAAATAGAACGGTATAAATAAGAATATCAAATAAAGCTATTAATTATAATTAAGCTGTTTCGCTTTGGGATTTAAATTTCTTCCATTTTTTAGGAGAAAGATATTGTTTTTCGATATTAAAAAAAAATCTTAGATCAAGAGCCCGCAACGGCCAGACATTCATCGTTGCATAAAACCTGGCAATTTCTCAGCACATGCTCCCAACACCGGTAGAAGTAAGTAGTTTCATATTTGGTCATTACCAAATATGAAATTTAATATAGTGGCTTTGGCAGCTGGTAGCAACTGGTAGCAAATGCGTACAAAATTGTTTCGCGCTAGGCTATCGGGCTATCTTAAAAATCTTAAATTTATTCCATGTTAAGGCAGTTAACATGGCCTCGCCGCGTTGGCGGTTACAGCACCGGTTTGTGGCTGTTGCACTTTGCGGTTGCGGGTTCGATCCCCGCAGATGACAAACATTTTTGTATTGGCTATACAGATGTTTGCCGTGGTCTGGGTGTCATCCTTGTGGGTCTCCCCACCGTGCCTGGGAGAGCACGTTAAGCCGTCGGTACCGGTTGTTATCATGTACACCTGATAGCGATCGTTACTCATAGTAGAAAATATATCCGCCAACCCGCATTGGAGCAGCGTGGTGGATTAAGCTCTGATCCTTCTCCTACATGGGGGAAGAGGCCTATGCCCAACAGTAGGATATTTACAGGCTGAATCGTAAGGCAGTGAATATCACCTCGCAATCGCTTTTTAAAAAAGTGTTTTTTTTTTTAGTATCAATTTGTTCTGTCAATGTTCGTTTGGGAAGAGAAAAAAATCTAATTTTACCAAATATGTTTGAATTCTCGATGTCAAGTGATATTTATTCAAGTGATTAATGGAATGTTTGTCAGTACGCAATAAATGATTTTTTTCTGATTTAATATCGAGGATGATAAAGGAAATCATATTTGAGTACATACTAATCAATGATCACCTTTTTCAAAGCTGATATGTAAGTATTTTCATACAAAAATGAATAATTTATTTTTTAAAGTATAAATGTGAGAGTTTATCGTACAGACATATTTTTAAATTATAAAGCGTCTTAAAAGAAATATTTCATCTCGTTGGATTCAATTCGTAGTGACGAATGTTAACATGGAATAAGCGCGATTTGTATAATGTCATTTATGATCTTTCTTATTATGAATCAGTCAGTATTTTTAATATTTTATTCCTTTTTATAACATCGTCTTTTAAATTTACATCACGAGTAAATAAAAGTCATATTTTACGTATTTTTTTTATATATAGCTCAGTAAATAAAGTAAGATTTGTGGTTAAGAGCCAATATAACGTTTTAGGTATCATTTGATTGCAAAAATCACCTAAACTATTGAGACAAAAGCCTTTATTTTTGTCAAACCATAATTTTATAAAAATGTTTTATTTTTTAACTTAAATTAAATTGCAAAAATAAGACCATCATTTTAACAAAACTTTAAAACGATTTATTTATTTGTGCATTTCGGTATTCACATTCAGAGACAGTTTGTAGACATCAGGCAACGCTACGAATTGCTACGAGACAGATACTTGCTACGTACATTTCTACGTTACAGCTACATACTACGAAATATATGTTTTATCTTATTTGAGAGGCATTTAAAATAAGAATTGTTATACTTATTATTATTTTAATTTCAATGACATCATTTAATTTAAAAACATGTTTTTGGTACATTGAATAAAAGAAACCATAGACAAAAATAACAACATTGTTTTTTTATATTGGCAATTCATAAGTTTCATAATATTGTAAGTACTACAGATTTCATTACCGCGTTATTCTAATGATAACAGACTATTGATATTTTATTTTTTTCTTTTGAAATGTAATAATAAAAATAAAATAAAAACTATTTATTTAAATTAAATTTAACGTAAAATACGAAAAGTGAATTGAAATGTGATTGCTTCAAAGCAATTCTTATTCACGACGCGTAAAAAGATCGTACCCAAGCATTACTTTAAAACTTATTTTACGAATTCGACACATTTACCCCTTTTATATTCAAATTTTACACAAATTGAAAATCACTTAACTTCGCTCTGAAGGTGCTATATGTATTTGCTTCTATAAGCAATCCTATGATTAGTGCTATGAAAAGTGGAATCAAATTTACATCTCAATATGGCGACTGGTATTGTTTGATAGAAGTAGGGCACAGCAGGAAATTACCTGCTTAAAATCTGGAGAATCCCGAGTGAGGTTGTTACCTCACGTTTGTAAATAATAGTACCTAGCGTTTGTAAATAATGAGGTGTTCCTCAACCTTAAAGAAGATCACAGTCAAATAACACTAGTCTCAACTATTGTTTGGTTCCTGTGGTGGTAGTGAGAATTCCAGGGCAAGGTTTGGGTGAGAATTGTCAACACGCTTGTGATGCTTCTGGTATTGCAGCCATTTGTATACTAAGCTATTAACCGCTTACCATTAGGTGGGCCGTGGGCTTGCTTGCAAAGTTGCAACAACTGGAAGATTTATAAAAAGCAAATGAATTATAAGGTTAAGTTATTTAGTTTGAGTAATAAATACAGTACGCAGCTTAAATATAGTATGTATTCTTATTCATCATTTTACTCAAAATCATCAAAAAAAAAAAACATGAAGTTCAATGAATTAGGCAAATGCAAGCAAACGTTTGTAAATAAATAATTAAAACTATTAAGAACCTTTTTAGAGTCAAAAATATTTTTTCTCAACCCAATATGTCTACAGCTCGTAGTGTTTGTAATATTCTATTTAATCATCCCCAATTTTATTAAATAATATTTAGGCCCTTAAGAATATAGAAGGATATACAAATCTCAAGACTTTGGAGCTATTTATAAACCACTCCTTACTCCTTTTTCTTTTAGTTTTTACTAGCTTTTACCCGCGGCTTCGCTCGCATTGATTTTTTTTAATAAAAAGTATCCTATGTTGGTAGGTATGTATATGTACTCGTAATACCTCCAAGAATATACAAATATAAATAAATAATAAGTACAAAGTTTCATGATGATCGGTTTAGTAGTTTTCGTGTGGAAGCGTGGAACAAACAAACTTACATTGCATTTTTATAATTTTAGTAGGAATTTATAACAAAATTTACTATAAAATAATACACACTATTACATCGAAAACCGTAGTGACGATTAGTGCGTTTGTTAATTTTATTTGTCTATTTCGTCTATTACGTAGTATTACTTGTCGGTGTAATTGAAGTCAGTTTTTTTTTCGTTTGCTAGCAAACACAATATTTTTTAAATAATGTTCCATGAATATTTTAATTTAGCGAAATTTCCTTAATTTAATAAGCTTAAAGACTTAAGTTATTGCGCTCAAACAACGTGATAGTGTTTTTATTAACTTCTAAACTACTAACAGTAGCTCGTTGAGTTTTATCTTAATTGCCATCGTTAATCGCAGCTTAAACTGGATTGTAGTCTCATGAAAACAAACAGCTTATCAAATTCAAAGATAAATACTTGGTTAGAATTTTGATCGTTTTTAATACAAAAGAAACTTTTTTTACGATATTTTTATTTATTTACATAATCGGCTTACAAACTTAATACATATTTAAACTATTTCTGCAGTTAACATGCATTTAAATTATAGGTATGCACAAAGCTATTTTTTTTTTATTTAGGGACTTTTAAGCACTAGTACAGTACGCGCGAAATAACTTGGCACGTCTGAACATAGGCTCTGCGAACTTTTGCGCATGTACACTCACGAAAAAAAACTGTCATTACCAATTTTTATTTTTATTATAAATCAATGTACGAATAAAATTTCCCTAATACAGTGACCAATAAAATAAACATCATAGCACTTTAAGATGCTGCAAAAATAACTTTTATATTAAAAATTCAATTTCAATACCTTACCTTTCGATAGTGGCAGCTAGATTTTTATCACAAACAACACAATAAATAATATTTACACTTAATACTTTTTATATACATTACCACTTATTATTATTTAACACATATTTACGCTTATTATTAATTATTATTTAATCGCTGTCGCTGAGGGGGAAAATCCCAAAATCAAAACACACTTAATACTAACACTAAATAAAACAAAATTAATACTAACACTAGATAAAACAATTAAAGCTAAATAAAACAAACTGAATACTATAACACTAATTAATTACTAATACTAATAATAAAAATTAACAACATTAGAAACGAAAACTTTTGTAGCCGATAGTGCTCAAGACAGAGATAGTGGCACGAATACTAACGTGTGACTGAGACAGATTACCGTATCCGAGCATTTCCGAAAAAACACGAAGCTGTATGAAGTAAGCAAAAAGGGATGTGCAATAAGGTGTTGTTTAATCGATTTTTATTGAAATCGATTAAAATTAAGTCATAAAAATATATTTATTTTTAATTTTAAAAGGAGGTTTTAAATTTTCTCAAATAGTGTAGTCGTTAATAGATAACTGATATTCAAGTAAATCGTGTCTTTCAACTGAGAAAATTTGATTTTTGTAGTTTTTTTTTTAATTAATGTCGAAATCTCGTTTATTAACGACAAAATTAACTATATTCGTAAATCTAATACGTTTAATATCTTATATATAAACAAAAATCAATAAATCCTAAATAAAACTAATCGATTGCGCAATTCGGTTGATTAAACGGTCGATTGTGTTTACATATGGTCAATCCCTAGCCTCCCCGCATGCGTCTCATGCCAAAATCGCCTTCCCCGGGACATACTTACATAACATTTTTTAAGGGACCGGTCCCTTAAAAAATGTTACTGCGCAGCCTTCTGCGCGAACTTCAGTCGTGCCAAGTAATAACGCGCGAGGTATACATGTCAGTCCAATCGTAACCTTATTGTAACAATACAATCAGATGAGGCTTATGATTCTGAATAATATGCCGATAACCTGTCACGCAGTTTGGTGAGTTAAGAAATTGTAAAGTATTTGGTCCAATAAATAATTTATTATTATCTATTATTAAAGAATAGTATTATGGCTTCATAAGAAATTGGACGAGTCAGTATATCATGGAACATTCCAGTATCTAATCTATTTCAATTCATAAGTCTCGTAATGGCTTCTCTGCCAGATTGAAATTGTGTACATTCGATTAGCAAGTATTGTACATCTTCGACAGTTTTATACGTCTCACAGTTGGAAGAGATAGATGTTTTCATTAAAAATTTATATTTATTTAACGGAATGTGTCCCGACCTCAATATTATGCACAACACTTAACGAAAATAAACTTAAACCTGTTTACAAAATAATTTATATTGTAACTTGCTAAAAAGCTGCAGTGAAACATAGCTGATTAGGTACCTATGCTTCAACACTTTTCTTTATACCAGAACGTGATATCTTTGTCTAGTTTAGATTAAGCTCCAACCCTTCTGCTACATGGAGAAACAGGACTATGGATGAATATATATATATATATATATATATATATATTCAGCAGTGGGATATTATAGGTTGAATCAACAGTTGATTGTTAATGCTAATTTAAGTACCTAAGTCTTATTCTTAGCTACCTATAGATTGGTATGTGTATTATAATAAAACAAGGTACCCATTCTTGTGTAAGTTCACGTAGTTCAGTTCAGATCATATGAAAATAAATAACTTAAATTTATATATGTATTTAATTAAAGTTTACACATAATTATGATAAGTTCGTTTTTATTAGACGTGAAAAAATGTGGTCGAAGTTCATAAGTTTTACCGCAGTTGAATTAAGGCCATCAAACAGATTTCGGATAAAATGTCTAGTAAAGCTTAGGCTTAGCCGATGGGTTTAATGTTGATATAGTCCTTTTTTAGATTTTAGTCCTCAAAAAAATTGTATAAACTTCTTGGTATGAAAAATATTATGATTGAGATTTTTGATAAAATTTCTAGTACTAGGCGTAGCCGTTGGGTTTAATGTTAAAATAGTAGATACTTTATAGATTTTATATAAACTACTTGCTATGAAAAATATTGTGAATGAAATCTTGTGAAACAATACACTCAGTATAGTCTGGCTAACGAAAGATGATACTCGCTTTTTTTGCATACTTTTTAAATGACAACACTAGGGTTCCCACCATCGGGTATATTACCTCTTTAATTGGGAAATAACTAGCGGAAAACTTCTAAGATTTAAATATACATAATATTACAAGCAAAACAAAACCTTAATTAATCCAATTACTACGTCTGAAAACACAATTAGAATTTAGGACAAAATAAATACTCTGCAATATAAATCTTGTTATAAAGATTGACAAATTTCGGCGATTTTAGCAGGGGTGGGAAGAATTTTTGAATATCTAAATCTTTTCATAAATTTTCAACTGGTTAGTTAGTAATACCTGTAAGTAATTTTAAAATGCGAAGCCAAAGGTTAATATTGTTCAACCTAGTAATATTAATAACTAGCTTCTGCGCGCGACTTCGTCGGCGTGGACTCCGCTCCTATTGGTCTTAGCGTGATGATACATAGCCTATAGCCTTCCTCGATAAATGGGCTATCTAACACTGAAAGAATTTTTCAAATCGGCCCAGTAGAACCAGAGATTACCGCGTTCAAACAAACAAACAAACAAACAAACAAACAAACAAACAAACAAACTCTTCAGCTTTATATATTAGTATAGATAATAAAACCTAATGTTTATTTTTCCAAAATTGTAACCCGAATATTCGAACTCTTTTGATTAACAGATGTTTAAAAAATATAAAACCCGGCACCATATCAAAATAACACAGGCTAATGAATCTTTTGTAAGGTTTTTTAATCTGTGAGGGTGTTTTCGCGCCAATGCACAATGGAGCAAAGGAATTAATTTAATTGCTACTTTACAAGTAAGTCACTTGTATTATTAGATAATTTACCAAGTTTAGAAAATCATAAACATGGTTTCATTATCATAATGTATAGAATAAAAATTAGTAATAAAAAAACTTAGATAGGGCAACTGAGGTAGGGCAACTTTAAACTGAGGTAGGGCACAGCAGGAAATATCCTGCTCAAAATATGGAGCAGCCCGACTGGGGCAGTACCTCGACCTTACAGAAGATCACAGCTAAATAATACTGTTTTCAAGAAGTATTGTGTTCCTGTTGGTGAGTAAGGTGACCAGAGCTCGCAATGTTCTGGTGTTGCAGGCGTCTATGATAATCGCTTACCATCAGTTGAGCCGTACGCTTGTTTGCCAACTAATTTGTAGAAAAAAAAATAGTAAGATAATTGTGTTTGCTCGTAAACGAAGAAAAACAGACTTAAATTACATCGACAAGAAATACAACGTAGGTAGACGAAAAAATAGTCAAGTAAATACGCGTTATCAAAGGTTTCTCAAAAAGTGGTCATCAGATCTCGATTAAATTTAAATTCGACTACAAAACAAGCACCAGTTTTTGATAAAAATAAGAATTATCAAAATCGGTATACCTAGTGAAAAGTTATGCGGTATAATACAACGTAATAAAATAGTCAAGTAAATGCGCATTATTAGATATATGTAACTCGAAAAGCAGTTCTTATCTCAATGAAATTTAAATGGGACCACATGACACGTACCTACATTCCAGTAAAAAAAATTATCAAAATCGGTCCACCCACTCTAAAGGTCTGAGGTATAAATACATTAAAAATTCAATCAATTTGAGAACCTCCTCCTTTTTAACTAAACGCTTATGACATAATTTAAAGTTTGAGCCAAAGAGACAGAAGAAATATTTAAAAAATGAACGTTTTAGTATCACAGAAATCATAATTCTGTAGAATTTTGCTTATATTATTTGCGATACAAATTATTACGATATAACATTATTATTTTGACGACAGTGGCAAAAATAAATAAAAAGCTTGATTTACTTAAAAAGATATTTGTTTAGAATATTTTAAATACCTTTAATTTTGTTGAAAAGGAAGACGTTTCGTGGTAATGGTAAATGTACAATAATATTATTAGATAGGATAAGCCAATCGTGGTTGCTCCCATATTTATATTGACTGTCCCACTTCACTAGTGTGTTTTTATATTTATCGCGTATAACCTTTCTCGATAAACAGATTTCCTAAAATAATATTTTTCAAAATCGAACTGGCAAGGCCTCTTGACCTATTTTGTTAGTGCGATTAAACAAATGTATGGTAGTGTAAGT
Organism: Melitaea athalia; assembly: GCA_905220545.2. Classification (NCBI taxonomy): domain Eukaryota; kingdom Metazoa; phylum Arthropoda; class Insecta; order Lepidoptera; family Nymphalidae; genus Melitaea; species Melitaea athalia. Next base: position 6,304,080 of record HG992199.1, on the reverse strand, counting down.
GGTAAAGTACACGGCCGTAAATAATGCACATCGACTTTTAGAAAGAGACAATCAGCTAATTTGAACTTTGTAGAGCGTTATCTCTGACGCACATTACCTATGAGACGTATCGGACTGTCAGTATTTCATCATATGACAGATCTAATAGTGTAAGAACCCAGTTCCCAGATCACCTGTCATATTTTTTTGAAGGACAAAATATATTAAATTCAAAATCAAAATATTTTATTCAGCATAAAATTATTACAATTTCTTACTGAACGTCATGAGTCTACTACCAGTTCGGAAAGAAAAAGCCTCTGACCTGAGAAGAACTGGCGAAAGAAACTCAGCGGGACTAATATCATTTTTTTAATCATGTTTTTTTTCCAAATCAGATTGAAATTTACAATAATTTTATAGGTTGAAATAGCCTGGCGGCGATCACATCATTCCCAAGGCGTACTGTCTTCTATAAAATCGTTAATTGAATAATATCCTTTAGTACACAAACGTTCTTTCACAATTTTTTTTCAATTTGGCTGCTTTATATACGTAAAAATGTTATTAACCAGCTATTTTAGTATTTATCGCCAGACACTAATTATCTATACTAATATAATAAAGCTGAAGAGTTTGTTTGATTGTTTGTTTGTTTGTTTGTTTGTTTGAACGCGGTAATCTCTGGAACTACTGGTCCGATTTTAAAAATTCTTTCAGTGTTAGATAGCCCATTTATCGAGGAAGGCTATAGGCTATATATCATCACGCTAAGACCCATAGGAGCGGAGCCCACGCCGACGAAGTCGCGCGCAGAAGCTAGTATTACTATATTTTAAAACCTGTAGAAAATATTTTAGCAACTCTTTATACTACGATGTATACTGTAATGTTTTGTCAATCAGAAACAAGGAAGTCTGGGGTCTGGGATCTTGGACTATAACGCTCTACGAAGTCGAAATTAGCCGATTGTCTCTTTCCAAAGGTCGATGTGCAATATTTATGGCCGGGTACTATAACAATGTATAAGTACATGCTGATGCAGATCTTAATGTTTAAGAAGTAAGTTATTTATTTATTATTAAACTGTTAATCATCTTCTCCCCGTCCCCGTCCACTCTTCCCGTGGGTGTAATAAGAGGCGACTAATGGATAACATATTTCCACTACGACCTTGGAACTTAAAAAGCCGAGCGATGGCGGGATAACCATCCAACTGCTGGCTTTCAAATAAATAGGCCGAAGACGGGCAGCAGTGTCTTCGGTGCGACAAAGCCAGCTCTGAGGTCACCAACCCGCCTGCCCAGCGTGGTGAAGCACGTGAACTTGCGGAGGCCTATGTCCAGCAGTGGACTGCGATAAACTGAAGTGGTGACGTTGATGATAAATATATAAAGTTATTTCCTTAAATTACTATTGAAAGTAGTTTTTTTGTAAGATTAGTACGCTATTGTCAAATAATCTAATTCAAGAATCTAAATAATAATTAAAAAACATGTAGTAAGTATATAGTTACTAGCGGACCCCGCAAACGTTGTTTTGCCATATATGTTATTAACCCCCTTAATCCCCCCCTTACATTAACTTATACGTTAGGGGTATGAACAATAGATGTTGGCCGATTCTCAGACCTACCCGATATGCACACAAAATTTCATAAAAATCGGTCCAGCCGTTTCGGAGGAGTATGTTAACTAACATTGTGACACGAGAATTTTATATATCTATACTAATAACATAATAAAGCTGAAGAGTTTGTTTGTTTGATTGTTTGTTTGTTTGTTTGTATGTATGTTTGAACGCGCTAATCTCAGTATCTACTGGTCCGATTTGAAAAATTCTTTCAGTGTTAGATAGCTCATTTATCGAGGAAGGCTATAGGCTATATATCATCACGCTAAGACCAATAGGAGCGTAGCACCAATGAAGAATGTTTCAAAATAGGTTTTTTTTTCCTTTCGAAAGCTTCCGCTGCGTAAACGGTTCAAGTTTCGCACAAATCATGTATGACAGAATAAGTCCTATTCCGCGCGGACGAAGTTGCGCGCAGAAGTTAGTAAGATATATAATTATTTAATTAAATTAACAATGAAAGACACTGTCGTTTATTTTTTCTTAACATGTAGTTTAAATATAAATAAAACATTCCCTAATCTTTTCTAGGGCGCCTATTTCTTGATAGAGCGGAACTATTTTTCTGTATTCTGTACCATACCAACATATAATTATTCGAACTTTAGGTATAAACCTCTTCTGATATTGAAATCATTGCAGCTCAATTTACCACATTGTTCAACACTGATCTAATAGTCGGAATGTATCAGAAATTCTCCTAAAATTTGTAAGACTCTATGTTTTCGCTCACAGTCAATCATGACATGAATTTTAACCACAAACAAAATATTTGTTTATGTAGAGTTTAGCGTGGTTAAATTTTGGTCGTCAAAATTTGCAATGTGAGTTGTGTTGCCTTTCTGTTCAAAGGGTTGCGGGTTCAATTCCTGAAGCCTGGGTGTTGAATACCTACATATCTATACTAATATATATACTAATATATTAATAAGCAAAGAATTTGTTTGTTTGAACACGCTAATCTCAGGAACTACTGGTCCGATTTGAAAAATTATTTCACTGTTAGATAGCCCATTTGACGAGGAAGGCTATAAGGCTATTTTTTTAAATGAATGCGTGTGAAACCGCGGGGCACAGCTGGTTTATTTATATATGTATTACTTATGTATATTTATCAAATCAATAAAAACGTATTTTATCAATAAAAAATGTAGCTATATCAGTTGGCTGCCTATTAAAAACATTTATTTATTCTACTTCTTTGACTACGTTAGTAAATATTCACAATTTATCAACATTATTTTGTCGAATTACAAATTTGAGCAATGATTCATCAAAAATAACCAAATATATTTCTCATAATATCGCAGAATTTTTGATTCTGTCTAATAATTTCCAATTATTTTTATTTGTATTTTTGTTCAAAGCGTTTTCCTGGAAGATAAATATTTTGAAGGATGTAACGATGGAATCTGAGAAAAATCAAGGAAAATTAGAAATTCATTGATAATCTAATGATGTACTTGTAAGTTATCTATTCTATACAAAAAAATAAAATTGGAGTGTCCGTTTGTAATATTGATATAACCGCTTTTTACTAAATTCATATATATATATATATATATATATATATATATATATAAGTATACTTACACTGAATGAATGAATGTATGATGAAGTCGGGGGCACAGCTCCAAAGATTATATTAATTACTTTCCCCCACAAATCATTTCAACGTGATTAAAATTTCATTTCAGTCGGTAATCTCTATATATATAAAAATGAATCGCCAAATGTGTTGCTAAGCGCAAATCTCGAGAGTGGCTGAACCGATTTTCTTAATTCTTCTTTTATAATATTCCTTGAAGTGCGAGGATTGTTATTACGGAGAGAAAAATTTAAAAAATTGCCTGAACAAGTCTAAAAACAACACTTCTCTATATTCCCTGTATGGGAAGATTCGTAATAATACTTAAAAGTCAATTTGAACTTTAATACCAATCGACTGTTAGGCGGTACGAAGTTCGCCGGGTCAGCTAGTATATTTATAAACGTAAACAATTGGGAGATTGTAACTACACTTAAAACTAACGCACAATAAACTTTGAGGGTAAATTGCTTGTCTACACAGTTATGTACATTATTTTTAATTTTAAATAAATTGTTCTCAAATGAATAGTAAAGGTAAAGTAGTTCGTAAGTGAAAAACTCAGAAAATTTTCTTATAAATATATAATTATTATTATTTATCCGTATTAAATGAAAATAGACTCGAGCTAATCTTATATATAAAATTCTTATATCACAATGTTACTTAAAATACTCCTCCGAAACGGCTGGACCGATTTTTATGAAATTTTGTGTGCATATCGGGTAGGTCTGAGAATCGGCCAACATCTATTTTTCATACTCATAAGTTATAAGGGGGGGATTAAGGGGGTTACTGGTTAATAACATATATGGCAAAACAACGTTTGCGGGGCCAGCTAGTAATACGAGTAGGTATATAAAAATAATGACGTATTTTAAAAAAGTGAAATAAAGTAAACTGATGTAGAACAAGAGCTGCTTTGATGTTGTTGCAAAGTTATCTTGTTAAAACTTAAAAACTCAGCCACGATTTTTGTCAAGGTTAAAAGTTCAAGAAAACGAATAAAAAAAGAGAGACCTAAGTGGAAAAATAAAGAAATATTTGGAAGAACTTCACTGTAAATATCCTCCTTGATTATGATGTTTATTAGGGTTTGTTTTTTGTTATTTAGTTGACGGCTTTATGACCCATACACAGCAATTGGCTGTTGAGCTAGCTGTTGCAAGAACCATTCCCGCTCTTGATAATATATGTTTGTATAAGTCGAAATTACAGATGTTTGTCGTTCTCTGGGAGTTTGTATACAATTTGTGTGTGGCAAGACTAATCCTACTGTAGACAAATAATATTATACATATAGATATAAGATATACAAACGCGACAGCAATCAAGCTTCTACACTCTTTTTTTGGCTTTGCTCAAGTATGTAGAGTATGAGTAGATTTGTGTGATACCAGAAACGGATCCATTACACGTCCCAAGTATCATTCACATAAATCATTCTTCTTAAACTCAATATAATTATAAGTTTCTAAAAATATCTAAATTATAAAACAATATTAAAAACTAAACAGGTTCATTAGTAGCTAATACCCAATAAATTTATCTTACAACTCGATCGATATCATTTCCATATTTAATTAACAATAAAATTCGTTGAACTGCAATTCGACAGTACAATTCCGTAAAAGCGATGGGAATAATAAATAGAATGAAATTCCTCGGTGACGTTGACAGCGGTCCCAGTTCACATTAGGTTTTATGGCTAATTGCTTTTTATCTGTTAAAGAATACGCCAATCTTAATTGACAAACGTTTATTTCTTTTTAATTAAACTTTCAACTTTTACTAAACAGAACTGAACTGGAATAGTTTATCGACGTACCTACTGCTGAGGAAATAGGGTAGAAACTTTTTTTACAAATTACAAAGGTAGCAAATAATTGTACGGTCTGCCTGATAGTAATTTAGCTATGATCTTCTGTAAGGTTGAGGTACTACCCCATTCTGGCTGCTCCACATTTTGAGCAGGAAATTTCCTGCTATTACTTATTACCCCAGTTAAAAGATATTTAGCCAGTCGAAGGACTTTCTAAGCATAGGATCATGGCAATATAAGTCATAAGTCAAAAACAATTTTGTACCAACCTGACAGGTTCTTGGGGTTTATCAGGGCTGACCTAGAGTACACCCTGGACTACAGTAACACAACACTGCTCGATAGCAGTAATATTTAGCTGTGATCTTCTGTAAGGTTGAGGTACTTTCGCTACAGGGACACAACATTACTTGATGGCTGTGGTCTTTTCTAAGGTTGAGATACTTTCGTAGTCGGATTCGGATTTCGTAATTTCAAGCATGATATTTTCTGTGGTGTCTTAATTCAGTAGACTTAATCAACGAGTGTCAATTATTATCACTTATAGCTTAATTGGTTTTATGGGCGATGATGACTAGGAAACGATTGGGAAAACAACATCGACAAATAGGTGCTTAGATAAAAACAAATAAAAATTCCGTTCTGAGCTGTAGTCGAGCCAAATACCACAAATTTTTATTGTCAGTGTAATAGAACGTCTCAACACCACTTCGCATAAAAAAGTAAAAAAAAAACATATTTTGAAAAACATAACGTTTCCATCGTTTGAACTTATTTTGTTTTATTTATAAATGAACTAGATGTTGTTCGCTACAGCGATTGCGTAGAGATTTTCATAGTACCCCATTTGTTATACTATGGAAAGGCAAAGCAATGAGTACGTGTCCACCACTACCACCACCACCACTACAGCCTATCACAGTCCACTGTTGGACATAGGCCTCCACAAGTTCGCGCCCGACATTATGACGCGAACTCATGTGTTTTGCCCATTGTCACCACGCTGGGCAGGCGGGTTGGTGACCGCAGGGCTGGCTTTGTCGCACCGAAGACGCTGCTGCCCGTCTTTGGCCTGTGTATTTCAAAGCCAGCATGGATGGTTATCCCGCCATCCGTCGGCTTTTTAAGTTCCAAGGTGGTAGTGGAACTGTGTTATCCCTTAGTCGCCTCTTACGACACCCGCGGTAAGAGAGGTGGTGGCTACATTCTTTAGTGCCGTAACCACACAGCACAGACGTACGACGTACACAGCAGAGTACATGTCAGTGGACATTATTGTTGATTTCTAATAATAATTCTGACTGTCATTTATAACGTAATTGTTTATTTTCGACTTGAAACATGATGTTGTTGATGTTAATGTTGTTAACAATTTTCATTTTTTGGCAGTATTAATTTAATTTGAGCTGTCACAAATGTTACAGTTCCCGCCAGTAAATAATGCACATCGACCATTGGAAAAAGACAATCGGCTAAATTCCACTTCGCTACGAAGTACTCGTTATAGTCTACTAGCGAACCGCCCCGGCTTCGCACGGGTGAAATGCTGATACTAAATACATATATTAGAGAATGTCTTTATACACAACGTTCACAGCTTTTTAGCTTCAGCTTTTTTTCTTAAATTACATATTAGTGTTTCTCTACTATAGTATGGATGTATTATACACATAAACCTTCCTCTTGAGTCACTATCTACTAAAGAAAACCGCATCAGAATCCGTTGCGTAGTTTTAAAAATGTAAGCATACATACAGACAGACAGACGTACAGCGGGAAGCGACTTTGTTTTATAATATGTAGTGATGATCCCAGACCCCAGATTTTCCTCATTTTCTGATTGATAAAATAATTATATACAATATAGTAGTATAAAGAGTTGCTAAAATATTTTGTAGTCATTTTAAAATGTAATGTAATTAGTGCCTGGTAATAAATCCTGCCGACAGAAGGTGTCTGGCAGTATTAATTTCATATTTTTTTTCAATATTCCATTAATATTATAGCTTATGTATATTAGCTATTCAATAACATTTTTACGTACAAATAGCATCTAATATTTATTACATATATATAATATTTACTACTTCTACTACATATATATAATATTTACTACTTCATTTTATGTATATACTTTGTTCTTCAAAAAATACTAAAGGTCTGAAGTTCTTGGGACCTTACACTATAATATTAGATCTGTTATACGAAATACTGACATGACATTATTATCGACATCATTCTACAAATTTTATCATCATCTATACTAATATAATAAAGCTGAAGAGTTTGTTTGATTGTTTGTTTGTTTGTTTGTTTGTTTGTTTGAACGCGCTAATCTCAGGATCTACTGGTCCGATTTGAAAAATTCTTTCAGTGTTAGATAGCCCATTTATCGAGGAAGGCTATAGGCTATATATCATCACGCTAAGACCAATAGGAGCGTAGCACCAAAGAAGAATGTTTCAAAATCGGGGTTTTTTTTCCTTTTGAAAGCTTCCTAGAGAATTGGTCCTATTCTACGGGGACGAAGTCGCGCGCAGAAGCTAGTATAATATAAAGTCCTAGTAAATCTATATTCTTAATATATAAAGCTGAAGAGTTTGTTTGTTTGGTTGTTTGTTTGTTTGTTTGTTTGTTTGTTTGTTTGTTTGTTTGTTTGTTTGTTTGTTTGAACGCGGTAATCTCTGGAACTACTGGGCCGATTTGAAAAATTCTTTCAGTGTTAGATAGCCCATTTATCGAGGAAGGCTATAGGCTATGTGTCATCACGCCAAGACCAATAGGAGCGGAGTCAACGCCGACGAAGTCGCGCGCAGAAGCTAGTGTGATATAAAAACATAAAATTGAAATGTATGCTTACTGCTCCAAGCATAATTATATTAGTTCGCACTCACATAGACTTGCACGCACACTTCCAATGTTCTGAAATTACTCTTAATAGTCTATACTAATATATAAAGCTGAAGAGTTTGGTTGTTTGTTTGTTTGTTTGAACGCGGTAATCTCTGGAACTACTAGGCCGATTTGAAAAAATCTTTCAGTATTAGATAGCCCATTTATCGAGGAAGGCTATAGGCTATGTATCATCACGCTAAGACCAATAGGAGCGGTTTCCACGCCGACGAAGTCGCGCGCAGAAGCTAGTCATAAATATAGCTCTATTTCTCATAATTTCTGAACGTAATACCGTCACATACTAGGTGTCATTAATGAGTTACACTATTAGCTGTAGCATATCAATGTAATGCTGTGAGAACTCCGCCATAATGAAACTTCTTTTGTTTTGTTGCAGGCACCTTTGATATTCGTGCCGCACTGCTACATATAATATCTTATATACTAGATCATATCATATCTTATCTATATAATAAAAATGAATGTTGCTGAGCGCATAACTCGAGAATGGCTCGCCCAAGTCAAGGCAATTTTTTTGTATGTTCCTTAAATTCCACAGAAGGTTTTCATACTAAAAAAAAAATAATAACAGACAGAACGAAGTCATTAGGATAATGTGTAAAAAATACCTTTTTTTTTCAATTCCTACTATTAGTTTACATTTTCCTATAGGTATACTAATAAACATATATTGTTAAAACTTTCAATCCTTAATATCTACCAGCTTAGATACGCTGATCTGTGTATAAAATTTGGCGTCTACGAAGTTTTATCTAGTATTTTGTCCCAGGTTCTATATAATATGCTCCGCGTTCGCCATCTTTATAAGGTCGTTGATTTTTACTACCCTAGTGTGCTTCGACACCCAGGTTGCTATTGATCTCTTATATGACCCATGTAAGAGATCCAGCTACTTAAATAGTAGCATATACAAGATTCTTAAGTTGTATGTGTCGATTTGCTTCGTTACTATGATTTATGAACTCACTGAAAATTCGGATTATGTGTGAGAGATCCTTTTCCAACATGGCGAAAGAGTCCTATACCTATGAGGCTATGACTTATTGAGAAGACAAGAGATAAAATGCAACATGTGAAAATAAACAAATCTTATTCTTAATATTTTATACTCTACTAGCGACCCGCCCCGGCTTCGCAGGGGTGCAATGCTGATACTAAATACTATCTATAACAAAAGATACGTTAGAAACATCTAAAATGATCAGTGTTTCTATACCATATTATTCATGTATTATACATATAAACCTTCCTCTTGAATCACTCTATCTATTAAAAAACCGCATCAAAATCCGTTGCTTAGTTTTAAAGATCTAAGCATACATAGGGACAGACAGACGGGAAGCGACTTTGTTTTATACTATGCAGTGATGACTAATAGAGTAGCTTTCTATATATTTTTAATCTATAGTTTTCACTTTATTTATAATATGATCGACTAAATCTTTATTTATTTATTATAAATAATTAATAATAATAGCATATCAACAAAAATATTATAAAACTTGAAGCAGAGAAAGAGAGAGAAGCAGATAATACAGCAACATTATTACAATTATTAAAAACAAAATTAGAGACAAAAATAAACAGAGAACATTAATATTTCATACCCCACCATATATACACGTATAATGTAATTAATATTCAGACCATGTTGACTTGGTAATACATTCTCATGTTTTGTGACATAAAATATATCACTGAAGTTTGCGAGACTGTGTAAATAAAAATAAAACTTTCGTTATTACTCTCGTACTTGTAATTATATGAACTTTTGATGGATTGCTTAGGTAAAGAGAAAATATTTTTTATTACATATAATCTTAATTATGATCTAGGCATATTTTTTCATTCTCTATTTACTAATACTAAGACATGGACTGTTCCGTTTTCTCCCATTAAAACATAGCCTATGAGACTCCACTGAGAACGCAGCTTTCTACTGGTAAAAATATATTAAATTCGGTCTGTAATAGTATCTAGTAGTCTATTATAGTAGTGCTTGAGTTTATTTATTATTTTAAAAATAAACAAAAAATTAAATCTCTCTTCATTATAATATTAGTAATAGATTACCTAATACATTATGATATGTAATACCAGCTAAATTTTTTGAATAATCATAATCATTTCAAAGCTCCTTACTTAAAGAATAAAAGATAAAATGACAATTTATTTATATTAATATTTGTTTTATTATTTGTTATACTATATTAATTATATATTATAACAAAGACAAAAGATGTAGGTATATTTTATAACGCTTAGATTCACTTGTGGAATATCTTTTACAGATAAGTTCGTCCCTGCCAATTTCTTCGTAGCCAAGAATGTGTTAATGGTCTAAGATCCGGAATATAACAAAATCTTCCCTCATCTGTTAATTAGATGAAACAATTTTTTATAGGCTGATTTCAATATTGTGAATTTATAAAAACAACCTCTGCCACCATAAGCCTGCTGCAAATAATATTACTTAAAAAAAAATTTTTTTTCTTCTAAAAAATCTTTTCCCTCTCATGTTAATTACATGTAGTAAGCTAAAACCGTCAATATTTTACATTATATACCTGACTATAGTAGGCACCCATCTCTATGATTGCTATACTTACCTGCAGCGGCTGCAGCCAGGTTACTCTGACTGAGGTTACTGACCTGGCTGCAGGTAAGTGTAGCAATCATAGCGATGGCTGCCTACTACAGTCAGGTATATAATGTAAAATATTAACGGTTTTAGCTTACTACATGTAATTAACATGAGAGGGAAAAGATTTAAAAAAAAAAAATTGCAGCAGGCATATGGTGGCAGAGGTTGTTTTTATAAATTCACAATATTGAAATAAGCCTATAAAAAATTGTTTCATCTAATTAACAGATGAGGGAAGATTTACCTTCTCGGATCTTAGACCATAAGCGCAATATTGAATATGAATTAATTTCAATAATTATTATTTTTATTAAACTGACTTTAACTGTAATTATTTAATACTAGCTGTGCCCGCGACTTCGTCCGCGTGGAATTTAACAAAAAAGTTATTTAGATAAATATACATAGAAATTATACCTATATATAAATACAAATATTACACCCAGACTCAGGATGGAATCGAACCCGCAACCCGCGGAACAGAAAGCAGAGCCATTACAAACTGCTAGTAGCTTATTTAGTATAGCTGCTATTAGCTTATTTATGTAGTACTTTATTTAGTTTTTTATTCGTTTTTGCATTTTTATTTCAGTTATCATGTAAAAGATTTCCTAAAACTTTTACCACAGATACTGTTACAGGTGAGGATGGTTATCCATTTTACAGACGTTGTTTACCTGAACACGGTGTTATAAAGGCCTCTACTGACAGCGCACGATCCCTTCCGACGATACGATCTAAGGATGCGATCTGAACCTTTGTTTTTGCTCTATGATCTGAACGCATGATTTCTCTGTAACCTATGGCCGCCCAAGTACGCCTTCTCACTGCCTGCGATCTATCGCACGCGTTCTAGTGATCGCACGCCGATCAGTTGCGATCTGTCTCCGGACGCAGAGAACGCATGATCGGCGGTGCGTTACGTTAAAAAATGGCGGATAATTTTACAAAAACATTGATTGACGCCGTGCGTTCGACAATAAAGCTAGTAAAATTACTTCTTCTTCTTTTCTTTCTTCATCAGAACTTCCGTCATCTGTACTCATATTAATTTCCTCGACCCTTTTTATATGTTGAAGTTGGGTGTGCGCGACCGTTTCGAATACAATCTCTAACTGGAATAGAATGATAGTTTTATGTATCGCAGAACGGATCGTCGCCCGTATCGCAGTCAGTATAAAGAGCATTGCGATCCGATACCACTATCAGTTCTGAAGGAATGGTCCGGGAGCTTCCTAGTCTCTATGTTTGGAAGGCTGCCACTGCCCACCCCACCCACGGATTCGCAGCTGACAAAGACGAATATTTATAAAAACAAAATCCCTTATTCACGTTACGAAGTTTCGATTGGGAGGAAATTATTGAAATTTTTTTTTTACATCTTTCAAGGTACCAGCTGACAAACTTTCCACCGAGATACAGCCAGCTGACGTTATTTTTCATTTTAGCATGTAATCTATCATCAGGTAAATTTTTAGTTGAGAGGAAATCATTGAAAAAAAATTTTTTTTACTTTTCATGTTCAAGTAGCCAGCTGACTTTTAATCCACCATTTTATGGTCAGCTGAAGTTATTTTTCCTTCAAGATATTAAGTAAACTATAATCCGACAAATTTTAAGGTGGGAGGAAATGACTAAAAACTTTTTTTCTCGATGTTTGGGAGGCTGCCACTGCCTACCCCACCCACGCATTGGCAACTGATAAAGACGAAAATTCATAAAAAAAACTCTTATTCATGTTACGAAGTTTCATTTCGTTGTCACGGGCTCCCGGGCTAGAACATATCGTCGGAATGGATCGGCCGCTGTCAGTAGAGGCCTCAAGAAAGACAATCCGATCACGAACTAACGCTATAGATCTCGACAATTTCTGGATTGTTCCATTTTCACCGATACTGTCGCGCACTTTTAAAGCACATATCAACGTTGAACTCTGTAACAGTATTAAGTCAATAAAGTACATTTGTAAATATGTCAATAAACGTTCAGACGTCCCACACTGCGTTTGCCAAGGCGCGGTCTCCACCCCAGGACACGTCTGCTCCAACGGCCATCGGTCCTGCGACACAGATGACCAGCCCACTGCCACTTCAACTTGCTAATTCTGTGGGCTATGTCGGTTACTTTCGTTCTCTCGCGGATAGTCTCGTTTCTAAGTCTATCTTTGAGAGAAACCCCAAGCATAGCCCGTTCCATTGCGCGTTGAGCGACTTTGAACTTGTGGACCAGTCCCTTCGTCAGTGTCCACGTCTCGGCTCCGTATGTCAACACAGGCAGGACGCATTGCTCGAAAACTTTTGTCTTTAAGGATTGCGGAATCTTCGAAGTGAAGACTCGACTATAACTATAGTCATCACAATTTAATGAGCATTTTTTGACATTTGTCGTCGCGATGTAAATAGTGAAGTAACTATGGTTACTTATTATAATTATAACTATGGTTACGGTTAGTCGTATGCGACTTGGTACTCGATACTTACGATAAATCGATTCAAGTTTGTATGAGTATTTGATGGATTTGACTATGTGATGTAAAGTGCATTGGATTAAAATTTTGATTAGAAAAGTTAACTTAAACTTAAACATTGTAGGTAATTTGAAATAATCAATTTTCTTTATTTTATTTTTTATATTGTTTTCTAATGTTTACGCGAATTTCAATAATTAAAATGAACGAATTTTATCATGGTTTATGAGGTTCTGGACATAAGTACATGGTCCACCCGTAACCATGGTTGCTGTAAAGTATCCGAAACCTCAGGCATGCAAAAAAACCTAATAAACAAAATGAAAAAAAAGCAAAAGTGATTGAATCGTCATTCAATCATTTTCATAGGACGATGAGCCAAAATCGTCAGTTGAGCTATCGTCACCTGTAAATATAATTATTTCATTTTCAATTATAGTATCAATATCGACGTCTCTATCATAATCTTCCTTTATTATTTTCTAGTTTTTTCTACCACTTTTGCCCAGTCGTCTTTCATTTAAGATCCCTCCGCTGCGTATGCATTACGTACGCGCGTGGACGTTAAGTCACGGACTACCAATTCAAAATTTTATTTACGCCTTTGAGCGCCATACAACCTGTACAGATCAGTCAATCAATCATTCAATCAAATGATTGATTGATCTTTCTTTTCAGTAGTGATCACTACATAATATTTAATTACTATTTAAATCGAATGAAGCTAGTGAAATTAAGTAATTAATTAGGTACAAAACTTTAATATTAAAAAAAGACACACTCCGTCCAATCGTTTATTACCTTTGTGACAGCTCACGCCTATATATTACAGTTTTTTTTTTCGGAATAACGTACCAAAATTTTTTCCAGTAATGTCATACTTTATTGACGATTTGATTGATTGATTGAAGTGCCCTGTGCATAACAAACAACCACAGACTATGAAACAGTTCTTGAAATACGATAAATCGATCATATTATGATAAAAATAATTTTACGTCATTTAATTATTGTTTCTATAAATTTAATAAAAAAAGGAAATGAAAATATATAGTATCTATGACTCCAAGATTGATTACTTGCATGGAATTAAGTCGAAATCTTGGAGTTTAATTTCATACCAAGAATAAAAATTCAAGAGCTATGAGCAAATTAATATACTTAGAAAATCACATACCTAATTACTAATTCATTTAAAAAACTAACTAATATACGAATAATTATAATTTTTGAACTAAAAATATTTCATTATATCGATTGAAAGTTCTTCTTAAAAAAATCGATTATTATTTCAAATCGAATTAATAACCTGTGAGGAAATCACTAATTTCGAAATGTCTGGAACTGTCAAAAAGATAAACGATTGGACGGAGTGTACGGACGTAACCTAAAGTTGTGACGGAACGTAAATTTTTTCGAGACGTTTCGTAATAATTATAAATTAAAATATATAAATTTCTAATATCAAAGTAGCCTAAGTTACGCGCAATTACATCAGCTATCTGACAGTGAAAGTCCCGTCTAAATAGGTCCAGCCGTTTCAGAAATTAGCCGGAACAAACAGACAGACAGACAGACAGACAGACAAAAATTGTAAAAAATGTTATTTTGGTATATGTTTCGTGTATAGATCCATATGCATATAGTAAAAAGTGGTTATTTTAATGTTAAAAACAGACACTCCAATTTTATTTATATGTATAGATGTATAGATGTATAGATGTATAGATGTATAGATGAATCAACAAGTCTCTACAAAAACCATAGAGTGGTTCTCAAAAAAGTGGCATCGTTTGAATAAACTTTTCATTTTTTTTAAATGTATGGAATATTGAGTATTTCTTTACGGGAATCCATTCAGAGTATTACGCTTATATAAAATTGATGTATTGTTTCAATAACATAAATTTAAGAATATACTGACCACTATTGTTACAAATTGAAGATTATTTATTATTTATGACTTCCAAAAATACGACACAGTGTTTGGACACGACAGGTTATTAAGAAACAGAGATTACAATTTAATTTTATTAAAAAAAACAGTCCGTTCTCCTTGTTTCTACTCAGCCTCTATATAAAAAGTATCTTTAAATACAGTATAGTACAGAAATTGGCGATTACTACTTAAATAAAAAAGATTTCTTTAAAAAAAATATTGTCATGTTACAGGGCCACATTTTTGAGAACAACTCCCAATTATTTCATAAATCATTTATATGGAAGTCCGCATAAAAGACAAAAGTGAACAGACAAGGGTTTAAGTAGTCTTTAAATCTTTAATCGATATTAGTGGCAAATGTAAATCCGACGGGAACTGTCGGTGTCGACACTTAATTAAACGAGTAACAAGGATTAACTTAATTAACTCTCCAGTTGTAGAGATTTACTGAATATAATATCAATAACTTGACAATTTATTATATGAATAATATTGAACTTCACAGAATAAGTCTGATTTTACAAAATTGGGGTCTTAGTTATATTTCGTTTCTTCAATCGCTATCTATATATCGTTTATATTAAAAATAATTTAATAGCTAAAGCGTATTATTCGGTTCAAGATTATAAGTAACGATAATAAATTATAAGTAAAAAACCTTTTTAAAAAACAAGCTTTTATTTGAATGCACTAAAACGAAAAAAATAAATTTTTACCTTAAAACTTTTACTATCTACTTATAAAGTCATTACACATAATCTATATGATAGAAAAGCTTGTCGCGAGATAGTACTCGTATTTCCTTAGTTTGAAAATTTTAATAGTTAAAATCAATCACAACAATTTATTTAATTTACTTGTTTACAAGCAAATCTTGCGACAAGCTTTTATATCATTTTATATTTTATATAATAAAGCTGAAGAGTTTGTTTGTTTGATTGTTTGTTTGTTTGTTTGTTTGTTTGTTTGAACACGCTAATCTCAGGATCTACTGGTCCGATTTGAAAAATTCTTTCAGTGTTAGAAAGCCCATTTATCGAGGAAGGCTATAGGCTATATATCATCACGCTAAGACCAATAGGAGCGGAGCCCACGCTGACGAAGTCGCGCGCAGAAGCTAATAAAATACATAACTCAAAATTTCACGCCTAAGAAATCTGGAACAAATGGTAGGGCAAAATAAAATTACTTTTATCAAACAAGTTAAATTGGTGGAACTGAGAGCATCTGAGTGATTTGATCCAAATACAAATTGTTTTAAGTTACCCAATAAAATATCCAATCAAGATATCTTCGGATGGAATAATTTTGTGATTTATATAACGAAAATCTTGACTACTTTTTCTTAGAAATCTTAATTTTTCTATCAAACGTTTGTTCCAGACTTTATTTCTGTTATAGATACTTATAGCTTTTTTTTTCGTAGTAAGTAATAAAAGGTTTTATTTTTTACCACTCGATGGCAAAAAAGCTTATGGTCCGCCTAATAATAGTCAGAGCATCACAATCGCATTGCCGACCCTATCATTTTTTTTAGTTTGATATTTAAAGGTGTATGTTATATAATATATTGAGTATCTGACACCTATCAGGTGGATTTATAGTGTTCGAATATGACAATAATTTCAATTTCTAAAGTCAAAGTTGATTATTACGTTCATATTTCATGCTTGTACTCGTAGTAGACATACACAGTTTAATCACAGCCCATGAAACATATTACGCTCTGGTTTAATTATGTACGTCTTAAATAACTTTAGCTCAAGGCCTAGTTTCACCGGATTGGGATAAATTTTATCCTGCACTTAAGTCACGAATTAACTTTTACAGAAAGAGATAGAATCAGCTATTAGGACCTATTTCTCTTCAATTAATAATCTAAAACTTTTAGATTTATATTTTCGAATAGAAATATCTCATAAATATAGCTCGACAGTAAAAAAGAATATAATATGTTTGTTTTTTTATACAACTAGGTCAGCAAACAAGCGTACGGCTCACCTGATGGTAAGCGATTACCGTAGCCTATAGACACCTGCAACACCTGCCAGTAGCATCGCAAGAGCTATGCCGACCCTACCCCAAATTCCTTCCAGAAGCTCTGATCACCTTACTCACCAACAGGAACACAACAATGCTTGAAAACAGTGTTATTTAGCTGTGATCTTCTGTAATATCGAGGTTGTTACTCTACCTCAGTTCAAATATATTAAAAACTTTTATCGGTTCGAATCGTTATCCGTCAAATAGTCCACAAACGGTGAAACAGGCCCTAAAATTAAAAACGAATAATTCCAAATGCGTGCGAAAGAGACAGAAATATTTTTTCCACTTCCGTCTCGCTTGTTTATTCGAGAACGTCGTCACGTCGAGACGGTGCCACAGTAAATAATAAATATTGATTCGCTATTGATATTAGTGACGAGTGATACTAATTAGTCTCCATTACGAATTCACCAATTGCGTAGAATACGTTAACTCATTATATGTGGGCTTAGTTTGAGTAAACATCACGGTTTTTGACTTTTGAGAACATTGTTTTATTTCTATTCGATTGTTGACTAATCTATCACGATCACGATTCAGCCTGTAGGTAAGTGGGGTATTATCCCCGTCGGTCCCGATTGTTATCTCGTACACCTGATAGCGATCGTTACTCATAGTAGGGAATATATCCGCCAACCCGCATTGGAGCAGCGTGGTGGATTAAGCTCCGATCCTTCTCCTACATGGGGAAGAGGCCTATGCCCAACACTGGGATATTACAGGCTGAAGCAGGCCGATATGTTTTCGAACTTAGGAACAGATTAACAGATGACCGTGTGTATATGTTAATAATATTTATATAAAAAAAAATTTATTTATAATAATTAAGCTCTAGCTTATCTTATAATGGTCTATGTATAGGCAACTGGAGTGCCGGTAGTTGGAAATATAAGTAGTTGTGACTGTTTCTATTAAAAGTTTATTTACATTTATATCTTTTAATGAAACTACATATAAAACAACGTTAAAATCTCTATGAATAAACAAATACTAGACAAATAATACAAGTGTTGTCCTTTAATTCATAATTCTTATAAAGATTCCCGCCAAATAGTAAAAATTAAAAATTTAAAGTTATCTTAAAGAAATATTTCTCAATAATTTTATATTTTTACCACAAAATCAAAATTAACTTCATTCAAATATGCTTCAAAAGCACTTTCGAAAAGTTTTACAAATTAAAATATTTTCTGATTTTATTATTTTGATGATTCTGCAGAGAAGAATCGTGAAGAAACTCCGTAGTTACTCTTTTGAAAATAATAATATATAAACTGCGTTTTAGTACAAAATTAGTAATATCTTGCATGAAATACAGCGTTACTAACTCCACACATCTTTATCATCTATGTAATCCTGCACCGAATAATATGCTTTATCTTTTAAATTGTTTATAATGAACGCTTTTGATTTATGTTGATACAATTGCAAAATTGTTTGTGGAATTTTATTCTACATGTGAATACCATAACCCAGGAAGACGTTATTGACTGAGAATCAAAACTGGGATATTTCAAAATATTGTTTTCTAATGTTTACGCGAATTTTATTCATTGAAATGAAACAATTTTTACGGATTTTATCGTGGTTTATTAAGTTTTTTAAATTCCCGACATTTCGGATACTTTACAGCAACCATGGTCACGGGAGGACTGGACTGGAAGTCCTCCTGTGTTGTGTTGTAAAGTTGTTTCATTTCAATATTGCAAAAAAATTAAAAATGAAAGAATATTTTTTTTGCTTTATAAGTTATGATACTATAATACCAAATATATATCTAAATATACTTACTAATTTAGTACCAATTGAAAATATTTTCGTCATTGAATTATGATTTAATTATTCAATTTCAGTTTGCGAGATGATATAACAAACGAACGTTCTCGAAATTCTTTATACATTGAACGATTGAAATAATATTTGCCGAACATTCCGTAAATAGCATTAGGGAATTCGGAAGTAACTGCGGGAATCATCGCATAGTTTTTTTTTTTCGACGAGGCATAAATTTTAATATAATTTAAAAAGTGAACCATGTGTTCAGTTTTAATTATTTATTGAAGGACCTTTGCGGTGCAACCCGTATAAGGGCCTATGCAAACCGCGTTTTTTAAACGCGATACAGACGCGATGCAAACGCGCGTGTGACGCGATACAAACGCGCGTATGTCGCGATACAAACGCGCCGTCGACGCGCGTTTGAATCGATACAAACGCCAACAAACTGCTCTGTAGGATAAAAACGCGCCGTCGACGCGCGTGTCACGCGATACAGACGCGATGCAAACGCGCGTGTGACGCGATACAAACGCGATACAAATGCGCGTATGTCGCGATACAAACGCGCCGTCGACGCGCGTTTGAATCGATACAAATGCCAACAAACTGCTCTGTAGGATAAAAACGAGCCGTCGACGCGCGTGTCACGCGATACAGACGCGATGCAAACGCACGACGTATGTCGCGATACAAACGCGCTGACGACGCGCGTTTTAGAAACGCGCGTCGACGGCGCGATTAAAAAACGTGGTTTGCATAGGCCCTTAGGGTTCAATATTTATAAATACATAAATAATATACTTTATATTTCCCATCAGAAAATTGATATTTTGAAATGTGTGTAAAATAATTTCCTAAAAGGTGTAACAATTTTTCGAAATCTCCTTATACCTACACATACAAAATTCATTCTTTCCTTTTATTTCACTGAAGTATACAAGGACTAAAGACATATCGTAACTTATAAATAAAATAATGGCGAGTTAAAATCTGGTCAGCACTGCTGAATTTTTATTTACTGAATTATAAAAAGGAATATTTAACATTTTATTTCGAACTTTGTTGTTAAAGAAAACAGACATAAACATTATATTTGTACGTATATATATAAGTCACTTTACACGTTGTTAATGCTATTGCTGTTGTACAACAGATTTTTACATACACAACGCTCATAATGTTGAATTTTAAAATAATTATATTTAATCTTTAAGCATAAAGTCATTTACGTGCACACAGACTAATCACAAAGTCTTTAAAACTCTATTAGTTTAATATGAGTATAATTTTGATACGGAGGTAGATTGGAAAAGTCAGGTAACAAAGAATTTCAAGAAATCCTTCCACAAAGGGTAAGATGACAAGTTTAAATTTCGAATGGAATTTTATTATATTTTAACAAAAGAAAATGAACTTTGAATATTGGACTGTAAAAATTAACATATTTTTTTTAATTTTGTTCAATTTCGTGATTACATACTTAAGTTGGATTAAAAAAGAGACTAAAGTCTACATAGGAAAACTACGAGTACTACACTCTAACTCACTTCTAAACTTTTAAAAATAGGGTTGAGTTATTAGACTTCTGTTTGGAAGAGCTATTGAGGTAAAATAAATGATTACTGCTTTATTATAGCTAAGTTGCCAAGATTGAAAACGTATCTACGGTTTTCGTATTTAGGTACTAGTTTTAGTTTTATTTTATAACACGTAAAAGATTATACTCTCCAGACTAATCTCGTCTATTTATTGTCACATAAACTTGTTAATTTTTATTATTTTATATTTTATAACGTAATATCTGAGATGATTGGATTAAGGAGACGTTTCTTCAATTTATGTGACGCTAACAAGGTGTCGGAGTAAGGAATGGTAGTTGAACGTGAAAAACTGTCGCCTTACGGTTGTTTTTTATTAAGTTGACTATTTCTTTTTATGGAGTTATAGATAGTTTTGACACACGTGTAATATTCTGTACACGTGTAATACTATGTTTTCGTGACCTCCTTTTTATGAATTCTGGATTTTTTATTTTATTTTATAATGTTTATAATGTTCATACATATTTATTAATAAGATGATGATTTAAAAAGTTTATTATATTTAAGTCTTTTAACAGTTTACGATTACATATATTAAAAACATACAAAGGAAAAAATTATACTTCTAAACTAAAATAATATAGAAGTACTTAAGTTTTCTAAAAATGTATCTCAAATCTCTAGAGCCACTGAACCGTTTTGAAAATTTTCTGGCATTTCACTTCATAATTCGATCTGTTTATCATCAATTTGATTACCGATGTATAGAAAAAAGGAAATTAAACAACTTGAACTGTTTGATATTCATTTTTAAAAATTTGAAACTACGTAAATATGAGTATATAAATTGTGTAATGACGTTATATATTAATAGTACGAAAGAAAAGTTTATTTTATTCTTTTTAACGTATTTTAAATAAAAACCTGTTTTTCTAAAACTTTTTACTATACTATCTTAATTTACACAGTACATAGAAAAGTAGATAAATAAAAGTAACTCAACTTGCGCTAGCTTAAGCAAGCTATGTTCAATATTACTTACTTAAGCATATATGGCCTTTTTATCGATAATATAAAAATTTCCAGAACGTTAAAACTTTTATTTAAGGTCTCGTAAGTCGCGACTACATAACAATTGTATTATAAGTGTACGTGTATATTACAGCGTTTCTCAGAAAATGCTTCTTGTGAACTGAAATACATTCCATTCAGCTATATGAGATTGCTACAACACACGCGGTACAGAAAAATGTTCTTCTTCTTAATATTGTTTAAGAGCTTTTTGGAAACAACTGCCACTTACTGTTACATATGAACGATTATATGTATGTACATAGAAAGAATCACATGAAATATGTAATGTTTTGAGATAATATTTAACATTTTTGATGATGATTTGACAAGACTCTTTTTAGTTATCCCTAATACTTATTGCTTACTAGCTTCTGCGCGCGACTTCGTCGGCGTGGACTCCTCTCCTATTGGTCTTAGCGTGATGACACATAGCCTATAGCCTTCCTCGATAAGTGGGCTATCTAACACTGAAAGAATTTTTCAAATCGACCCAGTAGAACCAGAGATTACCGCGTTCAAACAAACAAACAAACAAACAAACAATCAAACAAACAAACTCTTCAGCTTTATATATTATAAGTATAGATTTAATTGATTGTTTATTCGACTACCCGCGTTATTCGAAGTCGGCTTTTTTTCGTTTTCGAGCAAACACAACTATTAATGACTTTATTTATCTTCTATTTAAGGGAAAACAAATCAACAACTGTTTCAAATACATATTCAACATTTGGAAAACATGATTCATTAATATTTTTTTACTATTATTTAAAACTAGCAATTTCACTCGTCTAAGCATTTATGCCTACTATATCTTTCACTAGTATGATTGACATTTTATGTCTGCTATTCGCTACAATCTATCTATATATATAAAAGAGTTACCCACCCATTGACTCATCACGATATCTCTGGAACCATAAGGCGTAGAGACTTGAATTTAGGTAGGAATATTTATTTTACCGTGTAGAGGTCAGCTAAGAACGGATTTTACGAAATTCCACCCCTAAGAGGGTTAAACGGGGGTTGGAAGTTTGTATGAAAGTCCAATGTTTTTGAAGTAAGAGACTTGAAATTCAAAATGTATGCTCTATAGATGGTGTTGAGGTGTACTAATAATGTATTTTGAGAAATCAACCCCCTTTTGGGGTTAAAACAGGGGATGGTAGTTTTTATGAAAGTCGAATGAAAAATACACTTACAAACTTGAAATTAGGCAGGTAGGTTCCTTATAGGGAGTTGACATCTGCTAAGAACGGGTCTTACAAAACTCCACCCACAAAAGGGGTTGCGGGGGCATTAACAATGGAAAATTGAACCGTAAGGCGTAGAGACTTGAAATTTGGTAGAAATATTCCTTACGCCGAGTAGAGGTCAGCTAAGAACAGATTTTACAAAATTCCACCCACAAGAGGGGGTTGCGGGGGTGTTAACAATGGAAAGTTGAACCATAAGGTGTAGAGACTTGAAATTTGGTAGGAATATTCCTTTTGCCGATCGGAGGTCAGTTAAGAAAGGAATTACGAAATTTCACCAACAAGAAGGGGTTGCGGGGGTGTTAACAATGGAAAATTGAACCATAAGGCGTAGAGACTTGAAATTTGGTACGAATATTCCTTTCGCCGAGTGGAGGTCAGCTAAGAACGGAATTACGAAATTTCACCCATAAGAGGGTGTTGCGGGGGTGTTAACAATGGAAAATTGAACCGTAAGGCGTAGAGACTTGAAATTTGGTAGGAATATTCCTTTTGCCGAGTAGAGGTCAGCTAAGAACGGAAATACGAATTTCCACCCCCAAGGGAGGGTTGCGGGGGCGTTAACAATGGAAAATTCCCGTTTTTAAACTATAGCTCCTATCGACTACAAATTTGGTAGGAATCTCCTATATGTGATGTAGAAATGACGAATGAGCGAATTTTATGGTAACATACCCAATAAGGATTGCGGGGGTGGGCGTTAATAATGAAAATTTTAAATTTCCGAGGCTAATAGAAGATAACGCTTAAAGAAATAACAAAGTTTTGATTTCCGCTGTCTGTCTGTCCCTAAGCATGCTTAGATATTTAAAACTACGCAATGGATTTTGATGTGAGTTTTTTAAATAGATAGATGTATCTCACATACATGCATAATATAGTACATAAATACTCATAAATAAACACATTTTTTTGCGCTTTCATTGCAAACGCTGGCTGAACCGAGATAGATCAAAATAATGTACTACAGTATTGTACAACTTAAAAAGGTCTATAAAAAGTCCGCGATGGTATAAGTCTATCTCTTACGGATAACCCACAATAACCATTTTTTATCCTTTACTTATGAAGCGATTTTAAGCAATACAGCATTAATCCTTATGCAATTAAGTACCTTAAATACTTTGTGCATTTAATATAGATCAATATGGACCTGTACACATGTAATTGAAATGAATTTTTTCGAAGATATCACAGATTTAAAATGCAAGGACATGACAGTTGCAGTGGTACCGACCGGGAGCCGCGGCCGGCGCGACAATTTTTTAGAAATTGTATGTTCGTACTTTATAATTTACTAGCTTCTGCTCGCGACTTCGTCCGCGTTGAATTGGATCAATTCTGTCATACATGATTAATGCGAAACTTTAACCGTTTACGCAACGGAAGCTCGCAAAAGGAAAAAAATCCCGATTTCGAAACATTCTTCATTGGTGCTACGTTCCTATTAGTCTTAGCGTGATGATATATAGCCTATAGCCTTCCTCGATAAAAAGGCTATCTAACACTGAAAGAATTTTTCAAATTGGACGAGTAGATCCTGAGATTAGGGCGTTCAAACAAACAAACAATAAAACTCTTCAGCTTTATAATATTAGTATAGATTTACCTCATTTTTAGTACGTACATTAGGTTGGATAGGATTAGACTAAAACCATAATTTATCAAGTCAAGAGTAACCTCTAAAGAAAACATGTTTGTATTGTCTAATGACAAAAAAGCTGTGAACGTTATATATAAAGACATTCTGTAGTATATTTAGTATCGGCATTTCACCCGTGCGAAGCCGGGGCGGGTCGCTAGTAATAAATAAATCGTAATGCGATTGTACAGCATACGATCTTTACGATCTTGGAGGTAGACTATTACCAATTGCGTCGCAATATATTTATATATTACGACGAAGAATATAGCCAACCCTTCTTTTCCCGTGGGTCTCGTAAGAGGCGACTAATCGATAATAAAGTTCCACTGCCACCTTGGAACTTAAAAAACCGACCGATGGCGGGATAACCATCCAATGCTGGCTTTGAAATACATAGAAAGATTTTAAGACGGGCAGTAGCGTCTTCGGTGCGACAAAGCCAGCCCTGCGGTCACCAACCCGCCTACCCTACCCAGCAGCGTGGCGACTATGTGCAACACACATGAGTTTACATAATTTTTGTCGCGCCTATGTCAAGCAGTGGACTGTGATAGGCTGAAGTGAAACACGAGACAGATTAACAAAATTGTAACTCCAAGTTACCGACTGCGCAAAGTAAACGTCTCCTTTCTGGGTGAAATGTGAATGAATTTATCAATTTTAATTAATTTTGATCACATTAATTTTATTTAAATTCTTTTTACATTCTTTTAAAGCATATATTTTACGTTAATTTTTTAAAATAATTAAATTTAAACGTACATAGCATAGGTCCATGTAAATCAACTAAAAGTATGTAAAAAATTACTCAAACTGGCAAACACAAATTTGTTCATAAATAAACAACCACATTAATTTTATGTTGTCGTTTACATTGTCGTATTCAACAATTCACCAAATTGTGCCATTATTATGTTGGCACAGTTGGATCATCCAGATTTATTATTACATTCATTAAATCAAGAGCTGTTCAACGTAATTAGCTTCGCCGCACATTGTTTGATGTTTTTGACATATTGTAAGAGACACATTAGCACTGTAGTCTGGAATCTTATTTCCAGTTACCAGTTTCTTGCAAGATTTCTTCAACCTTACTTTGACTTTCGACCTTATTTGCAACAAGAGCTCTAATTCTTCCCGTCACAGTTCCCTAAACGAAACCAATAAGAGAGGTCTTACCACCAACGACGTTCCTGTTCTTATAGAGCTTGTTGGAACTAATTTTGATAACAAGATACCTTATGGGTTAACCTTGCACTTTTGTGGGACATAACCTGCGTCGATACACTAGGTCTATCTAGTGTCAGGGACAATTTTAAGAAAATTACCTGAGGTAGGACACAGCAGAAAAGTAGCAGAGCAGATGCAGCCCGACTGGGGTAGTAGGTACCTCGATCTTACAGAAGATCACAGCTAAATAATACTACTTTCAAGCAGAGTTGTGTTCCTGTTAGTGAGTAAGGTGACCAGAGCTCCTGAGAGGAATTGTGGATGGGGTCGGCAACGCGCTTGCGATGCTTCTTGTGTTGCAGACGTTTATAAGCTACGGTAATCGCTTACCATCAGGTTAGCTGTATGCTTGTTTGCCGACCTAGTCGTATAAAAAAAGATGCTGAAATGATTAAATGGCACAAAAATTCATCACTTATAGGATCTTTTTGATCTTATCGAGCGTGGTAGAATATTATACAAATCCTTACAATGAACGGTGAGACTAAGTCTAACAAGGACTCATCAAAAAAGTCATTAACTTCGCATTAGCCGCTCATATAGTTTATTTTATTTACCTTATACTTATTTTTCTTTTGAATGCTGTACGACATTATTAGTTAATTTGTTTACTTTACGAACGAAATATATATAATATTCCATAGATTTTAAGTGTTGAAAAAATGTTATTTGAATAGTATAGAAATAGCCGTTATAAAAGCAATGACAAAGAGATATTAATTTACTTATAAATCATGGTAATAATGTAAATATGTTATTATTACGAGTATAATCTATACAAATAAATAAAATTGGAGTGTCTGTTTTTAATATTAAAATAACCGCCTTTTATTGAAAGCATATGGATGTAGACACGGTACATATGGCAAAATACATTTTTTACAATTTTTGTCTGTCTGTTTGTTCCGGCTAATCTCTGAAATGGCTGGACCGATTTTGACGGGACTTTCACTGGCAGATAGCTGATATAGTAAGGTGTAACTTAGGCTACTTTTATTTTAGATTTTTTTTTGTAACTTCGAACTGAACAATAACTTTTTGTTAAATTCCACGCGGACGAAGTCGCGGGCACAGCAGCTAGTTCCAATATAAGAATAACTTAAAGATAATTCTATTATTAGATTGCTTTGTTTGTACTTGCCAGTCTAAGACGGGACAGATTTGATACTTATAATATTGTTTAACCCAAAAACCTATTTCTTATAAAACTCTAAACGATCTCATAATAAGGTTTACATCTATCACTCATTGTTTAATAACTATACATATGCATCACTAGCGACCCGCCCCGGCTTCGCACGGGTGAAATGCCGATACTAAATATACTACACACTTTGAATTTCAAGTCTCTTACTTCAAAAACATAGGACTTTTATGTAAACTTCCAACGCCCCGTTTAACTCCCTTAGGTATGGAATTTCGTAAAACCCGTTCTTAGCGGATATCTACTCCCTATAAGGGACCTACCTGCCTAATTTCAAGTTTGTAGGTGTATTTTTAATTCGACTTTCATACAAACTATCATCCCCTGTTTTAACCCCAAGAGGGGGTTTATTTCTCAAAATACATTATTAGTACACCTCAACACCATCTATAGAGCATACATTTTGAATTTCAAGTCTCTTACTTCAAAAACATAGGACTTTCATACAAACTTCCAACCCCCTTTTAACCCCCTTAGGGGTGGAATTTCGTAAAATCCGTTCTTAGCTGACCTCTACTCGGCAAAAGGAATATTCCTACCAAAATTCAAGTCTCTACGCCTTATGGTTCCAGAGATATCGTGATGAGTCAATGGGTGGGTTACTCTTTTATATATATATAGATTTGATGTTTTTGACATATTGTAAGAGACACATTAGCACTGTAGTCTGGAATCTTATTTCCAGTTACCAGTTTCTTGCAAGATTTCTTCAACCTTACTTTGACTTTCGACCTTATTTGCAACAAGAGCTCTAATTCTTCCCGTCACAGTTCCCTAAACGAAACCAATAAGAGAGGTCTTACCACCAACGACGTTCCTGTTCTTATAGAGCTTGTTGGAACTAATTTTGATAACAAGATACCTTATGGGTTAACCTTGCACTTTTGTGGGACATAACCTGCGTCGATACACTAGGTCTATCTAGTGTCAGGGACAATTTTAAGAAAATTACCTGAGGTAGGACACAGCAGAAAAGTAGCAGAGCAGATGCAGCCCGACTGGGGTAGTAGGTACCTCGATCTTACAGAAGATCACAGCTAAATAATACTACTTTCAAGCAGAGTTGTGTTCCTGTTAGTGAGTAAGGTGACCAGAGCTCCTGAGAGGAATTGTGGATGGGGTCGGCAACGCGCTTGCGATGCTTCTTGTGTTGCAGACGTTTATAAGCTACGGTAATCGCTTACCATCAGGTTAGCTGTATGCTTGTTTGCCGACCTAGTCGTATAAAAAAAGATGCTGAAATGATTAAATGGCACAAAAATTCATCACTTATAGGATCTTTTTGATCTTATCGAGCGTGGTAGAATATTATACAAATCCTTACAATGAACGGTGAGACTAAGTCTAACAAGGACTCATCAAAAAAGTCATTAACTTCGCATTAGCCGCTCATATAGTTTATTTTATTTACCTTATACTTATTTTTCTTTTGAATGCTGTACGACATTATTAGTTAATTTGTTTACTTTACGAACGAAATATATATAATATTCCATAGATTTTAAGTGTTGAAAAAATGTTATTTGAATAGTATAGAAATAGCCGTTATAAAAGCAATGACAAAGAGATATTAATTTACTTATAAATCATGGTAATAATGTAAATATGTTATTATTACGAGTATAATCTATACAAATAAATAAAATTGGAGTGTCTGTTTTTAATATTAAAATAACCGCCTTTTATTGAAAGCATATGGATGTAGACACGGTACATATGGCAAAATACATTTTTTACAATTTTTGTCTGTCTGTTTGTTCCGGCTAATCTCTGAAATGGCTGGACCGATTTTGACGGGACTTTCACTGGCAGATAGCTGATATAGTAAGGTGTAACTTAGGCTACTTTTATTTTAGATTTTTTTTTGTAACTTCGAACTGAACAATAACTTTTTGTTAAATTCCACGCGGACGAAGTCGCGGGCACAGCAGCTAGTTCCAATATAAGAATAACTTAAAGATAATTCTATTATTAGATTGCTTTGTTTGTACTTGCCAGTCTAAGACGGGACAGATTTGATACTTATAATATTGTTTAACCCAAAAACCTATTTCTTATAAAACTCTAAACGATCTCATAATAAGGTTTACATCTATCACTCATTGTTTAATAACTATACATATGCATCACTAGCGACCCGCCCCGGCTTCGCACGGGTGAAATGCCGATACTAAATATACTACACACTTTGAATTTCAAGTCTCTTACTTCAAAAACATAGGACTTTTATGTAAACTTCCAACGCCCCGTTTAACTCCCTTAGGTATGGAATTTCGTAAAACCCGTTCTTAGCGGATATCTACTCCCTATAAGGGACCTACCTGCCTAATTTCAAGTTTGTAGGTGTATTTTTAATTCGACTTTCATACAAACTATCATCCCCTGTTTTAACCCCAAGAGGGGGTTTATTTCTCAAAATACATTATTAGTACACCTCAACACCATCTATAGAGCATACATTTTGAATTTCAAGTCTCTTACTTCAAAAACATAGGACTTTCATACAAACTTCCAACCCCCTTTTAACCCCCTTAGGGGTGGAATTTCGTAAAATCCGTTCTTAGCTGACCTCTACTCGGCAAAAGGAATATTCCTACCAAAATTCAAGTCTCTACGCCTTATGGTTCCAGAGATATCGTGATGAGTCAATGGGTGGGTTACTCTTTTATATATATAATAGATTACGGACATGACAATCCGCCGTCAAGAAGAATTCAGGCAAATTAAGCTGCTTATAAAGTAAAGTAAAAAATCGGGAAACCCAAGCTGCTTGGTATAACTAAAACAAAACAAAAAACACTTTTTCATGACCTTAACAAAAACTTTTTCCAATTACTATTTAAGAGAAAAGTAAAACAAGTAGGTAAATAAGAACACTATCAAGCTACTGCTACTTTTTCTAATTTAATCTTGGAAAATCAAACAAGACCCTTGGGAATACTTGAAAACTGTTTCGCTTAATTTTGTATTTTCTTTGATCAAACTTACAACTATTTCATCTATACATTTATCTTTATATATTTGTCTAAAATAAAATATTCTGTTTAATGTTTCCATAGTATATGTTGGGTTTATTTATAAACATGGTAGACTATTAGTGCTAGTAGTAGGGTATAATATTGTGGAATAGAGTGAAACAGTAACGCTGACCTGCTCTAAATCAGCCCAGCTCAGTAGCCATACACGTCACAAGAAGAATCACACTAATCGTCTCATCACATCATCATCACTTCAGCCTATCGCAGTCAACTCATGTGTACTCATAAAATCTATACTAATATATAAAGCTGAAGAGTTTGTTTGTTTGGTTGTTTGTTTGATTGTTTGTTTGTTTGTTTGTTTGTTTGTTTGTTTGATCGCGGTAATCTCTGGAACTACTGGGCCGATTTGAAAAATTTTTTCAGTGTTAGATAGCCCATTTATCGAGGAAGGCTATAGGCTATGTGTCATCACGCTAAGACCAATAGGAGCGGAGTCCACGCCGACGAAGTCGCGCGCAGAAGCTAGTAATTATATAATGATGTACGTATTAATACATGTGAACTCATGTGTAAATACGTACATTATTATATAATTATTTTATTCACCCAAATACGTAAGACGATTATTTATATTTTTCTATATTTCGTGTAAGTATAACAGATGTGTATTTAATTAATTAGCTAACATCAATCAACAAGGATTCTTTGCCTGATTAATTCTCTCTCTTTCTTGTTAATGAAATAAATATCTATGTCTACAAAGATTATTTACATTTCTTATTAGGTCCTTTGTGCGACAAAAAAAAAGAAACAACACAAAGAATTCTCTTCTAACACTGAACCTTCTACTATAGCTAAAAATAAGTGACAAAATGAAGATAAAGCCTGTTTTTATATACCTACCTACATTCTATTACAATACAGTAGTAGCAGATAGCTGCAACTTAAATTACGTGTATTAATTATTACTTATTGTGCTACTTGTGGTCTTTTTTATCAAAAAAAGACCGAGAGAAGAAAGAGAAAGAGAAATAACTATTAAATTAAAATTTTTAACAACCTATAATGTATACTCGTATGATACGTAACAAAATATAAAATGAAATTTTGAATTAATTTGGTTATACATATTGAACAAACGTCAAAAATTTATTAAATAACTAACAATAGGTCTTAAATTAAAAATCAAAATACAACTTAGCTTTATTTTAACGGTATGTATATTAAGAACTTAAGTAACGTACGTATGTTATTCAGCAACTTTTTAATAATAAGCTAATCTATGTATAGACTATCCGCGAGAGAACGAAAGTAACCGACATAGCCCACAGAATTAGCAAGTTGAAGTGGCAGTGGGCTGGTCATCTGTGTCGCAGGACCGATGGCCGTTGGAGCAGACGTGTCCTGGAGTGGAGACCGCGTCTTGGCAAACGCAGTGTGGGACGTCCTCCGGCCCGTTGGACCGACGATCTTCGTAAGATTGCCGGTGTAGGCTGGATGAGGATTGCGGAAAACCGGGATGTCTGGCGCGAACTTGGGGAGGCCTATGTCCAGCAGTGGACTGCAATAGGCTGAACTGACTGACTGACTGACTGACTAATCTATGTATGCATATTTGTATACAATATGTGTGTCTTATCTATTAAAGATAGAAAATCTATCTTAATTTCACATCTCGTAACTGAGAAAATTATAATTTTTCACACAATACTTTTCTCTCTCTTACGTTTTGTGACTAGGGATAGTTTGTCACAAAACTCATCAAAATATAATATGGTCTAAGCTCCGGCATAAGGAATATATACCCTCATGTGCTTAACGAAAATGACCAAGTGCATATGCAAGATAATACGTATATCGACATTTATTAGGTTGCCTGATGAAATGTGACCCTAACTTCGTTAATTAATTGATAAAGAAAAAAACTAAGTAAGTAAGTTAGTTCAGCATAAACCGTCCTTTCATAATAAATAACAACCGTGCTTACGCCTATTGGACAGTTTACTTTATTTTCATTTACTTTATTAATTAACTAACTTTTTCGTACTAGTATACCACATGTATGCTATTTAGACGTGAATCCGTAAACAAACAAAATATATAGCAGGATATCAAGATTAACACGTAGGCTGTTTTTTATCCTGATGTACCCAAGTCCCAAGATATCTTATACTAAAATAGACACGCTTTAAGTTTACATGTAAATATCTTAAATACATAATAGGCACATTACACACATTAATTCACGAAACATTGCTTTTAAGTATTCTTAAAGTTCGCAGGAAAGTGGACATAAGGTGCCACACAAATCCACTTTCCTGCGAACTTTAAGAATACATTTAACTAAGGGACGCAAAGACAAATAATAATTGCTTTTAAGTTTTAATTAGATGAACAAAATACAAACAATCATATTTACTCGTATTTAATTTGTACTTAAGTGTTGTCAACCTCTACAATAAATTGGCTTGAACAAAGCTGACGTTTATGTGATTTATTTTACTAAGAAATGTTAGTTATTTGTGTTTGACTAATATATATTTTTGTGAACTTGCCATCTATCTTCACTATCACTACATATTATAAAACAAAGTCTCTTCCCGCTGTCTGTCTGTCTGTATATATGCTTAGATCTTTAAAACTACGCAACGGATTTTGATGCGGTTTTCTTTATTAAATAGAGTGATTCCAGAGGAAGGTTTATATGTATAATACATGCATAATATAGTAGAGGAACACTGATAGTTTTAAAGTTTTCTAATGTGATGTCGTAAATGAACACATTTTTTGCGCTAGTTTGCAAATATTTATATTATATTTTATATTTAGTATCAGCGTTGCACCCGTGCGAAGCCGGAGCGGGTCGCTAGTTAACTTATAATTCAATATTTCATAAAAGTTTTCTTTCTCCCTCTAACTTGTGTACCTTACCCTTAATATTTTGAATTCTGGTGGCAAAGTCTTAGCGTTTCAAAGCTAATTGTTTATTATTTTGCTTGAGAGAATTAATTTGTTTAATACGAGTGGGAAGATGTTTACTTACGAATTATTTGATCAATTTACTTAGTATACGTTACACGGTTTTGGGATTCTAATGCGATTATTTTTAACTTTATTTTCATAATTTTTCCTGGCTTACAATTTATTATAGAATGTCTAAAATTCATATGACATTTAGTTTATTGATTATGAGAGTCCATAATATTCGTTATTTTATGGAAAAATACCGGTCACCAACCCGCCTGCCCAGCGTGGTGACTATGGGCAAAACACACGAGTTCGCGTCATAATGTCGGGCGCGAACTTGTGGAGGCCTATGTCCAGCAGTGGACTGTAATAGGCTGTAGTGGTAGTGGTGGTATGGAAAAATAACCCTGCAAGCCGGTCGGGTAGAAAATTTAACAAATAGTTGATATCCAGTTTAGAAAAGACATTATTCATTAATATGTA
Source organism: Melitaea athalia (assembly GCA_905220545.2). Classification (NCBI taxonomy): domain Eukaryota; kingdom Metazoa; phylum Arthropoda; class Insecta; order Lepidoptera; family Nymphalidae; genus Melitaea; species Melitaea athalia. Next base: position 6,270,884 of record HG992199.1, on the reverse strand, counting down.
TAACGAATTATATTTGAATAACAATATTATAAAACATATTTTTATATTTACTAATGCGACAAACGATCATAACTCAAATTATTGTGCTCGTAAAATAAGTCCAACAACGATATTACATATTCATAAAGGTCTTATTATTTTCTGACTTATCCAATAAATGGCTATTGGTCAATATTTTATTACTTCGATATAAAGGATTCAAATAATAACCTGCTTGTCTATTTGTATTTACGTAATGTACGTACGTTTTTTAATCATTTATTCCTGGCATTATATTATATTATTTTTATATTACTAAGGCGGCAAACAAATATAATAAATGATCCACCTGCTAGTATAAGATTACCGTAGCCTATGGACATCTGTAAACACCAACAGCATTGCAAGCGCTTTGTCAACCCTATCCTTCCATGATCTCTGGCCACCGTACTCACCACAGTAACACAACACTATTTGGGAGCAGTATTAATTAGCTGTTGCCTTCTGTAAAGCCTAGCGTCGACTACATCAGAAGCGCGTCGAATCGAAGCGAATCGCATTTATTCCTGTGCGTCTATCTGTGACGCGTCGAATCGAATTGTTCATTCGTCTCCAACTCTTCATGAAATTAAGACGTGTTTGCATCATGGACAGCTCAGATGAAGAGATGTTTTTATTTCAAATACTTTTTGATAAAGAAGAGGAGAATACGTAACGAGTAGCCGTATTCGAAATTCGAGAGAAATTAAACAGATTTTTTTTTTGTCTAATGCAGGCTCCGTTCCATGGAAAACAAATATTCCCAGGAGAGGATTCCAGCATCATAGTTTGTAAAAAATATGAAGGTTATATATATACTAGCTCTGCTCGCGACTGTTATTGTTCAGTTCGCAGTTATAAAAAAAAAATCTAAAATAAAAGTATCCCAAGTTACACCTTATTACATCAGCTATCTGCCAGTGAAAGTTCCGTCAAAATCGGTCCAGCCGTTTCAGAGATTAGCCGGAACAAACAGACAGACAGACAGACAGACAAACAAAAATCGTAAAAAATGTTATTTTGGTATCTATATAAATACCGTGTATAGATCCACATGCATTTAATAAAAAGCGTTTATTTTAATATTAAAAACAGACACTATAATTTTATTTATTAGTAGATATATATAGATATATAAGATACATATATATATAAGGATATATAAGGAAGGAATATTATCTTGTTGAATGTGTGTTATTGTATGACAGTGTATTATTTCTCTTACAATAATATATCTCTCATAATAATTATGTTACTGTTTGGCACTAAAAATTTTAAAAAGAAATAGGTAGGTATATTATCATCTTTATATTTTATGCTTTATTTTCTTTTCTGAGTTATTGCTAATGTTTGATCAAGTTTTCTTCTATAACAGGATACCTATTTGCATGTCGTGTTTGCTTTAATATGGTTATACATGGAAGTGTAGTCAATAATAAAATTAATATTGTAAATTGTAATGTACCATAAATGTAACAACTGCTAGCAAACCTTAATAATTAAATAAATAAATATAAAAAGGGAAATATTTTCACTAATAATAAAACAAAACTCCCGAGTTTCATTCATAGTTCTCCCGTTTTCTTCCCATATATTCATCCGACGCAGGTCATCGTGAATTCGTGATAATGTCGATCTTCGTGATTAAACAATTCTGTATATTGTTGGACCAGTGATATTAATAATTCTTCATTCATTTTTGTTGAAGCTAGGATTTTTATAAGTTTTTAAACGTATTAAAACTTGATACTAATAATTAAAAATACGTTGGCGAGCATCCGCTTCTCCGCGTCGACTGGGCAGTGTTGCCAACTCTTGAAAAAACTTTTTCCTAAATCCTTTAATAAAAGCCCCTAAATTAAAAACAAAATCCCCTAAACCTAACCTAACCTAATTGAAGTTATTTAAAAAAAGACATATTTATTTTTATTAATTTTTTATTTTTCAAAGGATTTTAAAATAGAAAACTAATTATTTTGTATACTTTGCTTTTGTATGTTTATTATTTATAATTTTGTTTCTATGTTATTTTTAATAATTTTTTATATTAAAGTATATTACGTTCTGACGATTAAAATTCCCAAAGAAATACCCTAAAAAATGTCTCCCCTAAAACTTTCCCGCTATTTGCAAAATATCCCTGAATTTAGGGGAAAATCCTTAAAGTTGCCAACACTGCGACTGGAGAGTGGGGCGCGCCGAATCGAACGAAGAAAGTCGCTTGTCGAGCGACTACCTCGGTCGATTCGATTCGGCGCGCCGCGGCGCGTCGCTAATGGACGCAGTTTCATAGAAAATGTATAGTGGGCGACTTTTTGCGATTCGATTCGACTCTGCTCGGCAGCTAGTAGACGCGGGCTTAAGAGTCGTGCGACTCCCTCGGTCGATTCGATTCGGCGCGCCGCGGCGCGTCGCTAATGGACGCAGTTTCATAGAAAATGTATAGTAGGCGACTTTTTGCGATTCGATTCGACTCTGCTCGGCGAGCCTAATGGACGCGGGCCTTAAGAATGAGGTAGGTACATCCCCAGCCAGGCTGTTCCAAATTTTGACCACATTTCCTGCTATGCCCTACCTCAAAAGAGGTATTTGCCTGGAAACCCCCATAATTCCTTTTTGATTCCGTATTATTTTATACGAGCAAAAAAACGGAAATGCAGTTTGTTCGAAATATAACAGAGAGGTAGCTTTTGGGTTTCCTTTCGCATAATATATTTTGATTATTATGTCATAACATAAAACAGAATGGCCATCCGTATCAGTCGATTTTTTCTCCACTATCTTCTTCTAAGGTTTTGATAGAGTTTTTACTGATGTGTAACTTTTTCACAGAAGCTTTTTTGTTTTATTTGTTTCTACGTAACATAAGGAAAATCATTATTTGTGCTAATATCAAATTACTTCGTGCCATTAATTCAAATGTTTTAATGAGTTATTTAATACTTTCTAGTTAAGTTTTAGTATGGCAGAAAATAATTTAAAATCTTTTGAAAATAAAAAAATATATACTTATTTGTTTATTAAATAAAATCTATTTAATGGTAAGAAACAAGTTTATCTCTGTTTAACTTATAATTATTATTTTTATTTTAAAAGTTATCAATATTTTTTTAGTTTTATCGAGTCAGGGACAATACCTATTATTCATTAGGTCTAACGGCTATTAAAATATGTCTTTTAATTTGTCTTTATTTAAATTAATACTACAGTACACTGTACTGTTCCAAAATCACATACTTATATAGTCAAAAATTCATTCAGAACAGTATACAGCGCACGACGGCGCGGTCTGTTTATAGTGTAATTTGAGGCTCATTTGCTATTTTAAAATGTGTAGATATGTATGTAGTACTTAGTATATAGTGCAGTTTAGACATAATATGGAATCATAAGTGTACCCGAAAAGAGACATTCGGGTACACTAATACAATACGATTATATGGATAAAAGATGATTAACGAATTGGCCTTAAATAATACATTTCATGAAACAGCAAGTTTTCTAAACTAAGGCAAAAATACACCTTTATATTAGAATACCCAGTGAACTCGATTAATAAACAAATTCATACAAATTACAATATAGAAAGAAAACAAGCATGTTACGTACAAGTTTCCTAAGTTTAATTATATTTCAGCGGGGGTATAACCTATTGTTATTTCTTCTTTATAAGTACCATTTATAGCCAAAAAGCTTTCTTTTTAGGATATTATTTATAAGTTTTATACTTATTGTAATTTACTTACTACTACTTCAGCCTATCACAGTCCACTGTTGGACATAGGCCTCCACAAGTTCGCGTCCGACATTATGACGCAAACTCATGTGTTTTGCCCATAAGTCACCACGCTGGGCAAGCGGGTTGGTGACCGCAGGGCTGGCTTTGTTGCACCGAAGACGCTGCTGCCCGTCTTTGGCCTGTGTATTTCAAAGCCAGTATGGATGGTTATCCCGCCATCCGTCGGCTTTTTAAGTTCCAAGGTGGTATTAGAACTGTGTTATCCCTTAGTCGCCTCTTACGACACCCACGGGAAGAGAGGGGGTGGCTACATTCTTTACTGCAGCAACCACACAGCGTTGTAATTTACTTATTTTAACTTTATTTCTAAGTTTTGTTTGACATGAAATAGATTCAACCTACTCGTACAAAGATCGTTTTGTAAATGCGGTGCGTATTGATTTCTAATTTAGACAATAAAGGAAGTCCTCACTTATTTTATTGCAGATTCAATTCTATCTTGTTACCTTTATTGATTTACAATTGTTTCAATTTACTTAAGACGTGTTTAGTTTAACGAATGATTTTTGTGAAAATCATGCGTGCTTTTATTTAAAACAGGAGTAAATTTATAAACGAGTAACAGTGGAATTTCTTGCCGACTTTCCTCTGCAAAATCTACATATCGATGGTTACTTCACATTTTATAAAATTACATATAATTTTTTTGAAAACTAATATAATTTTAAATTTTATAATGATGATTCAATCGTGGCTTTGAAAATTAATTGAATAACGCAATTTTGATTTTGCTCAACTATAATCCAACTAGCGACCCGCCCCGGCTTCGCACGGTTGCAAAAATGATCAGTGTTTCTCTACTATATTATGCATGTGTTATACATATTAACCTTCCCTTGAATCACTCTATCTATTAAAAAAACTGCATCAAAATCCGTTGCGTAGTTTTTAAAATCTAAGCATACATACAGACAGACAGACAGCGAGAAGCGACTTTGTTTTATAATATGTAGTGAAAACCACTCTGGTGTAATGGTGCTCGTGCCGTATAGGCGCCTAAACACTGACAACTGACTGAAACATTTGCAGGTTCGATTCCCGCACGGGATGTATATTTGTATTTGAACAAATATTTCTTACCAGTTTGGATGTTTATCCTTGTGGATCTCCCCACCGTGCCTCGGAGAGCATGTTAAGCTGTCGGTCCCGGTTATCATATACAACTGATAGCCATCCAGCCAGTTTCTCAAGTAGGTAATATATTCACGATCACGATCACGATTCAGCCTGTAATATCCCACTGTTGGGCATAGGCCTCTTCTCTATGTAGGAGAAGGAGAAGGAGGAAGGAATATATTCGATAACCTTTAATGGAGCAACTTGGTGGATTAAGCTCCGATCATTCTCCTACATAGAAGAGGCCTTCGCCCAGCAGTGGGATGTTACAGGCTGATTCGGGAACCTATAATCAACGATACTTGTGAATAAAAAATTTTTACAATGTTATCTACTCCTTAGTAGGGCACTCATGTATAATTGTGTTTGCTCGCAAACGAAAAAAAACCGACTTCAATTACATCGACAAGTAATACAACGTAATAAGACGAAAAAATAGTCAAGTAAATACGCGCTATTAAAGATTACTCAAAAAGTTGTAATCAGTTTTCGATCTAATTTAAACAAGACTACAAGACAAGTATTAGCTTTCGATTAAAGTAAGAATCATCGAAATCGGTACACCGAGTAAAAAGTTATGCGGTATAATATAACGTAGGTCGACGAAAAAGTAGTCACGTAAATACGCATTATTAGATATAACTCTGAAAGTACTTGTCAGATCTCAATTAAATTAAAATGGGACCACATGACACGCAACACCTTTCAATTAAAACAAAATTGATCGAAATCGGTCCACCCAGTCAAAAGTTCTGAGCTAACATACATAAAAAAAAAATAAAAAATAAAAAATAAATAAAAATAAAAAATAAAAAATAAAAAATAAAAAAAAACATACGTGTCGAATTGAGAACCTCCTCCTTTTTTGGAAGTCGGTTAAAAAGTAGTTGTGGTTGCCACAGATGATGTGCTCGGATGATCTTCATCGAAAATATTACTTCCTACATTCGCTTTTCTTTCAATTAATATTAAATTCATTTGTGACAGTCTAGAAATGTTCTACTACTGGTACGTAGTACTATTTACTAATCTGTGCAGTATCTGTGCTACTGGTTTGAGGCGTATTCTTTTTACGAAAGAATATAGTAGTTTAATACACAAGGCTTTGCTTCTTTGATTAGAAGATTCTTTAGCTATTTTAGAAAGTGTTGCGTCAAGTAAAAAATGAATTTGGAAATAAAAGTTTTTTTTTAACAACACCATATCGACTTTACTGCTTTTCAATTTAGATGGACTATAATTATATTCTATTTAATATCTATTTAACTGTCTGATCTACTGGTGATCTGAGTGTTGCCAAGATTTTTAAATAAAAGAACACAAACAAACATTTGAATAGAAAATAAAATACCATTGTATTGTGAATGTGGTGCTGTTTTGACAAGTACTCATTTGAATATTTCATAGATAACAATAATAATTTCTGGAGTCGAGAAGAGAAAGAAACGACTCTGGTCGACCGCAATGTTTCGCTTAAATTCAAATTGTATTTTTCAATAAACATTAAATTAAAAAAAAAAAGAATTTTTCTAAAAAAATACGTTTCATACAAAAATATCAAAACTTATTACAGATATATCTAAGGATTTAAATAAGTACCTTAACTATTTGCAGATAAATCTTCAGGTTTTACAATAGAAAAATATGTACCATACGCATCGTGTAATTGTTCCCAACCATAAAAGCCTGATGATATAGATACATATTTATTGGTACATTAAAATGTATTTTATACACCCAGATTCGGTTATATTAAAACTCACAACCCCTGTAGCTGAAAGCAATTTCACAACCAACTGCGTCAACTATGCCATTCTATAAGTTTAGAAAGTAATTACAGCATATTATGTTTCTCTACCCCACAAGTGTCGTAATACAAGCCTTTTATAAGTAGTTACATTTCATGTCACTCGGCTCTATTATTTATTTAGTTATCATTTATTTCAATTTCTCTTTTATGTTCTTTAAAGATTTAGAGGTATTGTGTACTATATCCTCAAATGCATTCATCATTGCCATCCTTTTTCATTAACCAATAAAATGCGTAATCCTGCTTAAGATGAGCTATATGTTTCACACACATCATAGTTCAAAGGTTTCCGTACATTTTGCCTTTTGGTATGACTATTATTTCTCTATAATAAATAACTAAAGATCTTGAAGTACATCTCCTGTCTGATAAAAAGAAATTCAATGGAATCGTTTATTTCCATAATGAATTATTTATAACTAAGTACATTTCGATTCCTTCAATCAAAGAAAAGTTGCTTAGTTTTAGGATAAAAAGTACCCAGAGTCCCTCATCGCATGAGGTTCTGGAGTGATACGCAGCCAACGTACAGACAGAAAATATTAAGTTTAATTTTTTTAGCCTCAGTATCAAATGAAGTATCCTCGTGAAAAAAATCTTCGTTTATTAATAAAGATATATCAAACCCGATCTCTTAAATTTTAGCTTTACTTCTGTTAAAAACAAAATGATTATACAAATTATGGGTTTAAGAGATACAGAAATCTATCTTCAAAATACTTGTTTCGTTTGCATGAGAAAATGTTTTTTTTTTAGATACGTTTTTTTTATTCATCAGCTCTTCAAAATAAAACTAAATATTAAACATAGTTTCACCAAAGCATAGCTAAAAGTGTTAATATTTGGCCTATTGAAGGCCTATTTAAGGCCGGAAACGCATCCGCAATTTCTCTGATGTTCTAGTGTCAATGGGCAACGGTAGCTATTTAAAATTAGATATTACCGTCCGCTAGTTTGCCCCCCCCCCCATATACTAAAAAAATTGAGGTCCTTACTTCTCTTCTGATAAATATACAACAATAAAAAAAGCCCGAGTAAAGAAGTTTTACTTAAAAAAAAAACGAGTTTGCTTTAGACCACACGACTGAAGTAAAACTTTCGAAACGTAACTCTCCCTCTTTCTGTCTTCACTAACTTATATCTCCCTCTGAACATCCGTTCGCCTCGCCCGATCACACTTTTCGTAACGCTCTCGTCACGCATTCACCAGCTTACTCCCCAAGTCAAGTGTGCGTAAAGTTTTACTTCCACAAATGTAGTTCTTATTTTAAACATACTAGTATAGTATGTAAAAATTTATTTAAATATCATAAAAATTGTTCAACTGACTGTAACAAATTTGTAACTTAGGCGCTGATTTTAAATAGCTGCCTTATAAAACACAGGCTATACATCTTCGTGCTACGAAGTATCATAACAGAACAGTAGCACCAACAGCAATACGGGTGAAACTGCGACCAAGGACAACTTTCTTCTCATAAATAAAACCAAATCAGCAGAAACTCATTTAAATTGACAATTTTAATAAAAATTGAAATTCGTAGAATCCGAATCTCATAGTTTGTTATTATCTTCATTGGAATTCATCCAATTTCGTAATGACAATGTGTCAATAACGAATTCAGAATATAATTACACATAGAACTGCGTTATCCGGTGTCCTTCGGTATTTTTAGACCTGACCTCCGAATCGCTGCTTGATATTCATCGACACTTTCGCTATTGTCTCAAAAAGGGCACAGAACGTGATTATTTTGTTTGATAGAAAAAAATACTTTTCAAAATTGCGACTGTCATCATCAATCAAAACTGCCAAAACATTATGTACGTACTTAACAAGTACAGAAATCGTTGTGAAGAATTAATCATTTCCATTTATAAATCAACTAAAAATATAGCTTATTTAGAAACATTATATTAAATCAAGTAAAATAATGTCATTTGTGTAGTACGGAATCACTACGGAATAAATTGATAACAAGTTTTTGAAGTAACCTCCTGTAACTGTTGCTCCCTGTAGAAGGAGGCCTATGCCTATAAATGGGATGTTCCAGGCTGAATGCGTATATGAAGCAACAAAGAAACAATAGCTGAAAGATAAATACCTAAATTTTCTGTTAGGTTCACAACACAACTCCTAAAAAGTGGTATAATAGTATCTCGTACCCTTTTTACATTTATTAGATACCTTCATTTATTATCAAAGTTGACGTCCATAAATTTTACAATACCAAGCTCCACATTTGATTTGGTTGTTGTATAAAAATAGTTATACGTATAAAATAATAAGCTAAAAAAACTGCTTTACACATGAGTGAAGTTACTACACCTAATAATTCCAGATAATGCGCAAAATCTTAGAAATTATCTTACGTGAACTGTACATTTTTCACAAGAATCTAACATCGTAACTGGTAAGAAACTGCTTCTAATATATCTTATAAGTCTCTTACTTCTTACGATCATACATACAAATAAAACGTTTTTTCTTGTCAAATATTTATTGTTTAAGTAATAAATTTCGTCAAAAAAACTGACTTTAATAACTACTACAATGTATTAGCGATACATTGACGTAAAACAATGACACAACAGTTTGTGTAGTTTATAATCCCAGTGATCCGGAAACCTCACAATCGTTTATTAATTTTTACGACCGCCATTTTGTCTGATTAAGTTTTGGCGCACCTGATTTGGTACAATGTGACCATTGTGTCGTTAATTTTAGATGTCATTGTGTTATTAATAATAGAATAACAGTCGTTACTAACCGATTCTTGTCCCATTCCACTTCTTGTTCCTGTTGTGGCACGTGTTGTTATTATTACAATACGATGAAGTATGTTTTTAACGAACTTTCTTCCAAAGTGCAATTAGAAAAATGTTTTTTCATTGAAAATGGTTTATTTTTTTTATTTTTTTTATTTTAGCTTATCTGTTGAAGATTATACAAAACCTTAGCCTATGGTCCATTATAGTACAACAGTATCCGTAAGTGTAACTATCGAGTGGGCATCAAAAATTATTGCGGGTGGAAACAAAAGGAACTTCTACAGTCGTAATCTATACTTAATATATAAAGCTGAAGAGTTTGTTTGTTTGTTTGTTTGAACGCGGTAATCTCTGGTTCTGCTGGGCCGATTTGAAAAATTCTTTCAGTGTTAGATAGCCCATTTATCGAGGAAGGCTATAGGCTATGTATCATCACGCTAAGACCAATAGGAGCGGAGTCCACGCCGACGAAGTCGCGCGCAGAAGCTAGTTACATATAGATTGAATATTTTTTTAGATACTTAATGCTGTGATAAACTATTTTATCTATTTAATCAATAGAAATGTGTACAAAAATATTTGGTTGCAAAAATTTTGACAATATTGTTTTTTGAAGCTTTCGGTGTTTATAAGACAACGAATATTTCTTGAAGATATTTTCATTATCCGAGATTAAAATAAAAACGAACTGTACAACATGTTTTTTGTGATAATTTTGTTTACTCTACGGTCTGAAATAATCTTATTTTTTCAGCAACTTAAAATCTCATTTTTCTTGTATCGTACTTCCATCTTAAGACGCTGTGTCTACATTAAGATTAACAATATTTTTAAGAGAAATGTATTTTTATCAAATAAAACCTTATATTCTTTAGATATTTTGTTCTATTGTTATAATTTATTAACCTACATACTCGAACTATTTTTATATTTCAGTTTCGTCACCTAAGGAATTAAAAAGTTATATCCTTATTATTTTATTTATAATTGTAACTAATAAATTTATAATTTATAAAATCTAGAAAATGTTACTTTATTTTTGAAACGATTTGCAGAGCGTAGAGCTTTTATGTCCAAGATAGTTTGTATCGCTACTCACACACGATTTGCAGCAAACTCAGGATGAAGCGCGTAACAGTCTCAAAGAAACCAATTTAGTTCGGATTTTTATAAAATGATTTCGAAAAGGTTTAACAAATTTTATATTCGATAAATAATTCAGTCGAACCCCGAAATCTTTTTATCATTCATCCATGGTTTAAGTTGTCATTTTGTATTCTGATGGGCGTGTTTGGCAGCGTAATTACACATAATGTGATTGTACGTAGCATTGTTAATAGATACATAGAGGCGACAGACGTTTTATTAATATGTGCTATTTGCAAACAGAAAGTTTGTTTTTGTCAGTTTCGGCAAGACTTTCTCTTTTTTTGCAACTTTTTTAATACATAATTATACATATTATTGTATAATAGGTACGTCATAGCTTTAAACTTCTTACGTCCCTTCTTAAGTCTTAGCTTAATTTTTTTATGAAAAAAAGGTTCCATCTATTTTGAAGTGCGCTTATGAAGACAATTAGTTAATCTATATATATAAAAGAGATTTCCACACATATATTGACTCATCACGATATCTCTGGAACCATAAGGCGCAGAGGCTTGAAATTTGGTAGGAATATTCCTTTCGCCGAGTAGAGGTCAGCTAAGAACGGATTTCACGAAATTCCACCCACAAGAGGGGGTTGCGTGGCCTAATAACATATATGGCAAAACAACGTTTGCGGGGTCAGCTAGTCACTTATATATCGACCAAAAAAGAAATACATTTAATTCACAGTATCTCATCATTCTATCGTAGAAAGACAAAGGATGGACGACGCTGTAAAGCTCATAAAGAGCACACTCTTCAAAGTAAATAGGTACTTCAGAGATCGATAGCGCTGCTAAATTCATTAGCTATGTCCACACTGTGCCTTTTCATCTTCAACTTTCGTCGTAACCTTTCTATTCAACTTTCGTTGATACATTCAATATTGAATGCGTCAACGAACGCGACGCTAACGTAGTCATTTCGATTCTGTCAGTGTTCAAAACATGAGCGACGAGAACATTTATTTATATATATTTTTTATGATATAATATATTTTTAATTATATATATATTTTAGCTACAAAAACATTTTTTTCAAAATAATTTTTGTAGCTAAAACTTGTAATGCATCGTTCCTTTTTATTTTATTAGTGTACAGCTTACTATTAATTCTGATCCCAAAGTTGTGGAAAGCTTCTGTATTCCTCTATAAATCTCAAAGTAATATTTTTTTCTTCGTCCGCAATCTTGATGTTGAACGCTTTGTTGCACAGAAATCCACTGGACGAGGGTAACACGTTTCGTAGCGCGCGCTATGCTTTCAACTGTCAAAAACGCATGCGTCAAGGGCATGCCTCACGTGCGCTGTTGACTGCGCTGTGACGCATGCCCTTGATGAACGAAAAAAGTGTGGACATAGCTATAGGTTTTTAAAGTTTATTTTTTTTATATACTTCGACTATTCTTTACCAGTAATTCTGTAAGCGCAGAAATTACTGCATATATATATAGCTATAGCAGATAGCAGTGTTATTTAGCTGCGATCTTCTGAAAGGTTGGGATATTTCCCAAGTTTTCCAGATATTGAACAGATAGATCAGAGGAGGACTCGATCTCTCGAAATTAAAATTGAACAATATTTTAATACCCAATAGCACAATTTATTCACTAATCGAAAAATTATACTTTAAAAAGGCATTATACTTTACCAAGATAGAGTCACGCTATATTATAAGATTTTTACTTATAACTAAAGTCCACTTTAGCTCAGTAATCTAAATTCACTGATTAGTGGAGAGTTAACAGATTCCTGAGAAAAGTATAACGTTAAGCGAGGGATGCCAACGTTAGGTCAGGGAAGCATCCATAAACGATGAGTCTTAAAAGACCATTCCCTCAGAAAATCAAATATCTAGCATTTTAGTACCTACTATATTTAACTTTTAGTCGGGTATCTATATCTTTAACAGAAACATTACGAATATCAGAAATTATAAGGTGGTAAGTATATAAATAATGTTTTAATATGGTCTACGTTTTGATTTCTAGCGATCTAATTTTAACTTTTTATTCACATTGTAAAACAAATGAAAAAAAATTGTAACCACAATATATATTTGTTTCTAGTAGTTAGTTACAATAGTTTTCTCTTGTAAACAAAATTTGTAAATATCTTTTAGCTATGTATTTATAGACCAAACTTAAGTATATTAATAGTAAAACAGTGTAAGCAGTCGTTGTTTACGCAATGTTATAATATAAAGCTGAATAAGGTTAAATATAGCGAGCTACTTACTTTAGTTTAATTAAGGCGAGCCCTTCGTTTTTTCAATAGCCCTGTGACCTGCCGGAGATTTATGAGGTGTTAAAGAGACAAGACTACGTGATCAATCTTTTATTAAGTAAACCTGAATATCTCGATACAATACAATTATTTGGCAGGACAAAACAATGTCATAATATTCATTTTTACATAAAATACTTTTAAATGCCTTATAATGCAATTTTCACTAAGGAATCTTCAGGATAATGTAGGTAATGTATCTACATATATAATATAGATTTGCGTTATGCGTTTTAATAGTTGTATTTTGAATTTTAATTGTTAAGCGTTTGAGATTATAGAATTTATTGTATTCATAATCTGTAATAATAGTAGACATTCAGCTAAACGGAAAATGCCTTTTGTTCAACTAAAGAAAAGGATTAAACCTTAATGCCAAACTGCTCAACTGCGTGTAAAGATATATAATCTTAGATATTTTCAGATATTTGCAGGACTCCTCAAAGCGTTTTCCCTTATATACGAAGAAGAAATGATTTTTGAGGCTTAAGAATTTTGAGTTCAACCATTTTCAGGTAGTGACAATTTTTCCTCAATAAGAAAACATGTTTCTATAAAATGACTTAGCCCTGAAAACATAAATTTATGGTTTTCGAAGTGAATATAATATGATATATAGTGAATCTAAACGGCATTACTGATGTGTAAGGTACTAAAAGTATTTTTAATAATAGATTTTAGACCTTTGACGTTGCTAATACTTAGGTACATTTCTTACACTTACGAAGGTAAAAGGAAAGATCAATGTATTAGCTCTAAAAGCCATCGGATATACGTCGAGATTAGACAGAATGAAAACGTCGAGTTATTCTGAAACTAGCTTCTGCGCGCAACTTCGTCCGCGTGGAATAGGACCAATTCTGTCATACATGATTTGTGCGAAACTTTAACCGTTTACGCAGCGGAAGCTCTCAAAAGGAAAAATAACCCCAATTTTGAAACATTCTTCATTGGTGCTACGCTCCTATTGGTCTTATGTGATGATATATAGCCTATAGCCTTCCTCGATAAATGGGCTATCTAACACTGAAAGAATTTTTCAAATCGGACCAGTAGATCCTGAGATTAGCGCGTTCAAACAAACAAACAAACAAACTCTTCAGCTTTATTATATTAGTATAGATTCTCAATCACTTCATTTAAAACTAAGTCAGTATGTAATAAGTACCTACTTAAAATCCAATAAAGACGTTTCCAGATTTCTTTTTAAGCGCTAAAATGATAGGTCTGCGTCCCTAGTACCTTTTTGTCGGGTCATAAGTATCAGGCTGAAACTTTCTAGATCGCTTCATTTCAGTGAGTCGGACAAACTTTTTATTTGACAAAAATCTCGGTAGTGGGGACTAATTTTGCTAGAGGCCTTGAAACATGTCGATAAGTCCGGGTGCCAAAAATTTGCTAATACCAAGCCGATTCTTACTGAAATTTAAAGATTAATTTATGAGAAAGTCAAAAAGTAGATTGTCTGACAAAATTAATGGGGACTATGCGCCAGTCGGACATACTGAAAATCTTGGAAATTCCAACTCAAAAAAGTGATTAATATCAGGCTAAATTTTTTTTATGGGTTCATAAAAATTAATATAATACAACTGTAACGTTGTCCGACAAAATTTATGGGGATAAGCGCCAGTCCGACACTCGAAAAATGTCGAAAATACCAGCACAAAAAAGTGATTGATATCAACCTAATTTTTATTTTTTCAGTAATAAAATAATGTTTCAAACGTGATTCTACGATTGTCCGACAAGAAATGTGGGGAATACTAATAAAAATCGATAAAATATCTATTAAAATTATTCGTTCTGTATACAGCATTTAAGTATACCTATATATATTAGGGATGTGACATTCATGTAAAAAAATCGAATAAATAAAAATCGATTTTTCTTGATTAAATATTAGTCGATTTTTAGTAAAAATAATAATCGATTTTTGAGAAAAAGTCGATTTTTTCTATTATTCAAAAATTTACGTGCTTTTCATATTCCAATAAAATTCATATTAGAATTTATCAGATTAAAAATCAAATAAAAAGTATTATTAAAAAATAACCAATTCAAAGTGAAAGTTCCTTTAAACTTTCAAGGTGAGGAATAAGGTAACCAAATATCATTATTAATACAAATTTTCAGTAAAATTAAACGTTTTGTTGTAACAAAAATAAAACGATGAGCATCCCAACAAAATGACAACCTTATTGTCTCAAAAACTAAAATAAAATAAAAAATCGCGTGCATACAAAGTACACTTGTCTGAAGTGAAACTTCTTTGGTAAACTAATTAAATAAACAAATAATAATAATAAAAAAGAAACGAATAAAAAAGTAGTTAAAAAAAGAAAAGAAAAAGCTAACGTCACGAGGTTATCCTAGGAGGTCACCCATCCAAGTATTGAACTTCATGGCGCTGCTACGTTACCGGTCGCTCAAATTTTACCCCTCATGCGCCTACGGAAGTTTCACTTAAAAAAATTAGCATAAATATTTTTTTAAATAAAATAATAAAAACGAAACGATAATTAAATAAAATTTCGTTTCGTTCTTTGGCAAAATAATTAAAAAAATTAATTAAAAAAAACAATTAAAAAAAAACTAATTAAAAGGAAAACGAATTTAAAATACAAAAGAAATAAAATAGTTGAAAAAAAAAAACAGGTGGTCAAATTTTACCCCTTTATATGCGCCTAAAGAAGTTTTACTTCAAAAACTAAACGACTACGCTGTAGTCTCAAAACTAAAATATAAAACAAATTTTTCGTTAATCTTTCAGTTTTAACAATAAAAAATTTTTTGTGTTATTTTTTATGTGTATTCAGTACAACATATCGATTTAAAAAATCGATTTATTTGGTCCGAAAAATCGATTCTTCGATTAATCGATTTCAAAAATCTGTAATAATTATATTATTATTATATTATTAATCTGTAATTTTTTAAAAATCTGTAAGCTCGTATTGTGATACGTCTTGTGTATGATTTAGAAGAAAACAAGAAAAATTTTATCGCTTGACTCCATGAGATAACGTATTAGCAAAAAATTGAGCGTGTGAAAACCACGCGCGGTTGAAGTCGTAGCCTTCTTAAACCATTTGTTGTATATATACTACTTAGATATTTAATAGTTTTTTCAATATTATCAATTAAAATTGATAAATTTGAGAAGTCATTATTTTTTGCCAATTTTTTTGAGTCATGTTTAAGGGCCTATGCAAACCACGTTTTTTAAACGCGCCGTCGACGCGCGTTTCTAAAACGCGCGTCGACAGCGCGTTTGTATCGCGACATACGCGCGTTTGCATCGCGTCTGTATCGCGTGACACGCGCGTCGACGGCGCGTTTTTATCCTACAGAGCAGTTTGTTGGCGTTTGTATCGATTCAAACGCGCGTCGACGGCGCGTTTGTATCGCGACATACGCGCGTTTGCATCGCGTTTGTATCGCGTCACACGCGCGTTTGCATCGCGTCTGTATCGCGTCGCGTCGTCGCGTCGTCGTCGCGTCGTCGCGTCGTGACGCGATACAAACGCGATGCAAACGCGCGTTTGAATCGATACAAACGCCAACAAACTGCTCTGTAGGATAAAAACGCGCCGTCGACGCGCGTGTCACGCGATACAGACGCGATGCAAACGCGCGTGTGTCGCGATACAAACGCGCCGTCGACGCGCGTTTTAGAAACGCGCGTCGACGGCGCGCTTAAAAAACGTGGTTTGCATAGGCCCTTATGAAAAACTTCTAAATGTGTGATAATAAAACTAATATTTTATTTATCAAACAACATAATATTATTTTTCTAAGATTATCTAATTAGAAACAAAAAGGGTAGCTTAAAAAAAGTTTATACATTAAACTTGAGCCAAGTACAGCTACATTTATTCACAAACTTGTAATTGTGGTAGAGAGGTTAAAACCTCATGTATACTATATAGTGCGACAGATACACTAACAGAGCTCTCGAAAGCGAAAAGCGAAAAGCGTTTCTAAGAGCGTATATATAGATATAGTTTCTTTGCGGTTAGGCTAATCTTGTCGGACTAGCGATATGACCCATTATTTTTGTCGGATATCACTATATTTCGGTTATAAATGATCTAATCTACAATTACTCATGTTTGTCCGACAAGTATTAATCACTTTTTTGTGCTAGTATTTTCGACATTTTTCGAGTGTCGGACTGGCGCTTATCCCCATAAATTTTGTCGGACAACGTTACAGTTGTATTATATTAATTTTTATGAACCCATAAAAAAAATTTAGCCTGATATTAATCACTTTTTTGAGTTGGAATTTCCAAGATTTTCAGTATGTCCGACTGGCGCATAGTCCCCATTAATTTTGTCGGACAATCTACTTTTTGACTTTCTCATAAATTAATCTTTAAATTTCAGTAAGAATCGGCTTGGTATTAGCAAATTTTTGGCACCCGGACTTATCGACATGTTTCAAGGCCTCTAGCAAAATTAGTCCCCACTACCGAAATTTTTGTCAAATAAAAAGTTTGTCCGACTCACTGAAATGAAGCGATCTAGAAAGTTTCAGCCTGATACTTATGACCCGACAAAAAGGTACTAGGGACGCAGACCTATGAATACTACAATTATGATTCCTATCCAATGACATATGTAAGAAATCTCTCAAATATATATTATATGTAAAGTTTAACTATTCATTAACGTTGTTCAAGCTGATGATGATGTGAAGCGGTAACATTGGTTTATTTGTTCGAAAGCGCTAATTCCAAGGTTGGCGCCATTTTGAAATTATATTTGAGCATTTTTCACTCAGTGTATCAATGAAGTGTAAATATGAAAATACACGAAAAATTTATAAATATGAAGCACGTTCTATTTCTAAAGGTTTTAAAAATACATTTATCAATTATGTATCGAAATTTAATACGAATTATATCGTAAGGCACGTTTTTCTTTCTTAAAAAGGAAGGTTTCGAAAATTGGGTTGATATGGAAGTTCGTCAATTTCATTTTACGTTTCTCGAATGAGTAATAGCGACTTTATTGAATACTAAACTTTTTTTGTAAGATAGATTGAAAATAATTATATTTGTAAAATAATTGTAAAAAAAAACGCATATAAGTACACGCGTAAATATGTTCTGCTTCTGCAACATTATAAAGGTTTTTCTTTCTTTTCCAATCCCCATCATATTTTTAGTAAATATATAAGCTTTATTTTTATTTTTTTGTACCTTTCTATTATAAATATCTATTTATATTTCTATCTGTGGGATTCCCTTACTTATCATATTCTGCTATGCATCACTTCTGAGCATAACCGTATGATTTGTTATTTATGAAGATGCTAGCCTATAAGCTACACGTTTATTCTTAGCTCCTTACTTACTTTAAACTACAAAACAGCAGTGAATATTTAATAAGTATTTATACATATGCTATAATTATAATACTTACATTGAGTAATATAAATGAATCTTAATAATTTTAATTTAAATTTTCGGATAAGAATAGGTAGGTACTTCTTATACATCCAAACGCTTTTAGAATTTCGAATGATATTATATTTAGATCTTACGAAAAAAATTGTTTCAAAAGTTTATTTTAGTGCGATCAATCGTCGAGTGATGTTTTTATATGCTTCAGTTTCCACTTACATTAAATCATTCGATGCTCGTTGTCATTCATTCATGGCTTGTCATTCACCTGATGGATTGTTATTTTACGTCAATCGTTCCATAAATGTACGAAACGTTACGTGAACCGAGTATATAAGCATTCATTTAAAATTTGCCACTACCCGTGTAACGTATTTTTGATTAAGTATAAAAAATATAAATATTCTTGAAGATTGCAAATGCCTTCAATCCAAATGATTCAAAATTCGAAAGAATTATTATTTTTTATTGTTGGCATTACTTTTTTATATTATGTTCTTAAACGCACCCAGCTGTATTTGAAAATGACAGCTAAATACACTTTAACATATTTATAGTAAGAATAGGGCATGGGATTCTAAATAAAAGACTGTTTTTTTTTTTAATTTTCTTTTTTGTCTGCAGGTACATGCCCTAAAGCTACATTTTAAAATTACACCTAAATAACATACTTATAATAAGAATAATGTGGTAATATTATTTTTATATATTATAGAATTTAGGTATAATTATATAACGTTGCCTGATAGCGATCGTTACTCATAGTAGGGAATATATCCTCCAATCCGCAGTGGAGCAACGTGGTGGATTAAGCTCTGATCCTTCTCCTACATGGAGAAAAAGGTTTATGCCCAGCAGTGGGATATTACAGGCTGAAGCGTATATAACGTTGATCTTCTTGAAGTTTTTGTGTGTTGTTCAACGGTTTAACGACTTCACAATAAGCTCATAAAGAATGGAACGTAAAATTTACCTCTAAAAAAGAACCCAACAAGCGCTTCCCATTTTGAACTTTATGTGGAAGAATTTAGTGTTATTGTAGTTAGATTAAGAGCTCTATTTATTTGACTTCTTGATCTTAAGATGTCTCTAATGGTTTAGCTCCTCAAGTACCTACATTTAAATGTTTAGTACAAAGATATATTTTATCAAGATGTATTAGGTACAATCAATAGTTGTTAAATAGTAAACGTGATTCTTTTTTTTTTTTCTTTCCTAAATAAATCGAAAGTTATTCGTTGTCAATAGTTTTTCCTTGTGTTAGAATATTTCTAAGGTAGTCGTTAAAATTGGTTATTTACAGATAATTCTTATTAGGTAGACTTTACTTACTGTAATAGAATAGAGAATATTTTGAGGAAATGAAAAAATCTGTGAATTCACCTAAAACAAATAAATAAAACGCCTAATGACGCCGCGTTGGCGCAGCGGTTACGGCACTGGATTGCGATTGGCTGTTGCGCGGGCGGTTGCGGGTTCGATTCCCGCACACGACAGCATTTGTATTGGCCATACAGATGTTTGCCGTGGTCTGGGTGTTTGTGCAGTCCTTGTGGGTTACCCCACCGTGCCTCGGAGAGCACGTTAAGCCGTCGGTCCCGGTTGTTATCATGTACACCTGATAGCGATCGTTACTCATAGTAGGGAATATATCCGCCAACCCGCATTGGAGCAGCGTGGTGGATTAAGCTCCGATCCTTCTCCTACATGGAGAAGAGGCCTATTCCCCGACAGTGGGATATTACAGGCTGTATCGTGATCGAAATAAATAAAAAAATAATAATAATGTTTTAAAATGGGTGATATAAAGTGGAATGAAATAAAGTAGCCATAACTACATACTTATGTAATCTTCATAGCTGGCTTAAATATTCGACATCATAAAATCGAATTTCATCTACGAAACCTTACAAGATTTATTAATCAATCCGATCCTCTACTATCAATTACGCCTGATTGTTACGCAAAATGACCCATTTTGATCGTTAATCTGACGTAGACTATTTCTGAATGCAATTAATGCGGTGATATTATTCGGCGGTGATCGTTAGGAACAATTTAAAATATTCAATGAATGGATCTTGATTTAAACCGATAGATGAAGCGTTAA
Organism: Melitaea athalia; assembly: GCA_905220545.2. Taxonomy (NCBI): domain Eukaryota; kingdom Metazoa; phylum Arthropoda; class Insecta; order Lepidoptera; family Nymphalidae; genus Melitaea; species Melitaea athalia. The sequence continues at coordinate 6,250,411 of HG992199.1, read as the reverse complement.
TAGCTTATTTAATGACTAAAATTATCAATGAAGGTTTAGGAGGTGATCATATAAGCTTCCATTGGTTTTTGAGTAATGATTTATAATATTTTTCTAATTAACTGGAATAAATGTAAATGTAGATGACATCACTGGGCTATGAATATAAATAATACTTATTTATATGCTCTTCAACTTTTTCTCGTTATAAAGCGGCATCAAAGTAAAATTAAAAATTTTAGCTTTACAAAAAGATATTCGAATCTTCATTCGAATTTCAGCAAAATATATAAATCAAATTTTATAAATCTATAGCCTATTTTCTCTAACTAAGGTAATTCTTGTCTGCAGTGGACTCTAAACCTATATTTTAGTTTGAATTGAATGGCGTAGCAGTTTTTACTAGCTATATTATTCAAGCTTCTAATTATAATAAAAACTATAGTATTTTAAGGTGAAAACATAATGATACCTAAATATGATACTTTTTAATAGTATTTTAAGGTGAAAACATAATGATACCTAAATATGATACTTTTTAGCGAGAATAAAAAGTTACAGTCAAAACTTTTCGAAAAACTTTTTTTTTCTTTGAAAATTAGCATTATGATCTTCTATATACTATAAGCATCTTCTTTAATAAATTGCTAACTTACGTAAATAGAAATATAATTTACGTAATTAACTACGTTAAATCATTAAATAAATATTTTAGGATTATAAGGAATACGAATACTTTAATTAAATGATAGATAATCGTGTATCGCCGGCGATGTAGAGGTAGTAGCGACAGACGAAAATGAACCGAATAAAGTAACTAAAGTCTTAGGTTTTTCAGAAGGTCACATGCCTATATAATAATAATAATAAACAACTTTATTGCATCTAAAACTAGCTTACATAGAAAACCTTAATATTAAATAAGTTTAGTGCAATGGGCGGTCTTATCACTAAATAGCGATCTCTTCCAGACTACCCAACAGAAAGGAGCTAGCATTGTAACGGGTTTGCGCATCATATATATTATCCAAAGTTTGTTAAGTGTTGATGAACCTGAATTTCCAAAGTTTTTGATGCTATAAACCCTTGATAAAATAATATAATATATAAAAGCTTAAAAACAAATATACCTACATAATTACTTTTAGGTAGGTAAAAAGCGTGGAAAACATCAGGCTTGCCCTAACTAAGTGGAAAACCCTACCAAAGTAGATTACGCCGTAAAACAAAGAGACCCGCTTTCACCAAAATATTTATAGCTTCTATTTAGATATAGATTGAGAAAAAATATTTATCAGATTCTTAACAGATTTTAAATTGATTTTGAATCGACACCAAAACACATCTGCCATCTTTTAAATTTAATAACAATTTTTTTGCCAAATGATACAACTTTTTAATCTTTTACTTGAATCCAGATTAATAAAGATAACTCATCTGTTTTCTGGTGATATAAGTGTATTTTGACATACACTGTCAGACACAATCAGTACCATATCAGTACAGAGACTTCTACAAATATCTACCCTACGGTATTTCCGAACCGATACGACTTAGGGACCTTCAAAAAAAGAGCATACTCCTACTTGAAAGGCCGGCAACGCGCCCGCTCATCCTTACCGCTTAGCCACGACTACGCGCGGCGAGCGGCAGCGGCAGCGGCGAGCGGCGAGCGGTAAAAACAATCGTATATAGCTGTATAGAAGGAGTGCCACGGCCCTACCGCTGGCGCGTCTTGCGGCGCGGGCTGCACCGAGCGACGCTCGCCGCTCGCCGCTGCCGCTGCCGCTCGCCGCGCGTAGTCGTGGCCAAGCGGTTAGCGAGTTTCTATGGATGTTGGTTTCACTTAGCACCAGGTGAGCCGACTGTCCGTTTGCCCCTCTCCTATAAAAAAACCCTATAGCGCTATTAGCGCTTAAAGCGCTGGATGAGTGAGAACATCATACACTCAGCTGTAATAGTCATACCCCTATAGACATAATTATTAATTATATCGGTAAATACTTCAGTATTTTATCCTCATGATTAACCATCAATTAAATTACACATTGCTATTGCTTCCTTCCCTTATGAGAATATAACGAGATAAAATTTATCAATCTAAAAACAATAATCGCAACAGGTCGTATAATTTATATATGGAAGGAAGGAGGTCAAATGATGAAAACAAAGCGCTGGACACGGCGCAATGGAGTTGAGCAATGTCGTATAATGTGAACACACTTGTTTTCATTCTACACTTGTTTGCCGCGAAAGCTATGTAGGTACAGAAAGTTAAACGTAAGCACATCGGTAAAATCCCCTATTTTGTGCGAATGTGTACGAAATAATTTTTTTTCGGAAAAGCTGAGCAACATATAAATGAAAAATAAAGTTGATCGCCTGCTTAGGCGAGCAAGCCTGCTTAAAAAGAAAGCTCTTTTTAAAAATAGCTCTTATCCAATTCACTAACCGTTTTGCTAACTTAATACTTGAATAAATATTATGAAAGATGACACTATTGTACCTAATGGTAATAGTCAAGGACGTATTTACCCTAGGGTGCCCTAGGGTAATTTTCAAACTACAATATCGATATGATCGATTCTGGTGGTTTTCGATAATTATAGTTATTTGTTATATAATCCCATTAAGTAAAAATATTTTTAAGAAAAACTTAGGAAATCATTTATTTCACGACACCAAACTGCACAAAAGTTCTAAAAAAATAGAGCAGTAAAGAAAAGTAAATTTTTAACTTTGCAACTTGTTGATACTAAAAAGAAATTCTCTTTTACAGTCAAAATGTACGGACTGCTGCTAGAAAATATGGCGGAGTACATTCGCCAGACATACGGCGAAGAAAAATGGGAAGACATACGAAGACAAGCGGGAGTGGAGCAGCCGTCATTTTCAGTACACCAAGTCTACCCTGAAAACTTGATCGCTCGGTTAGCAAAGAAAGCACAAGAGGCAAGTATAAAATTAAATATATTACGATACGATACGATTCAGCCTGTAATATCCCACTGTTGGGCATAGGCCTCTTCCCCATGTAGGCGAAGAATCGGAGCTTAATCCACCACGCTGCTCCAATGCGGATTGGCGGATATATTCCCTACTATATGAGTAACGATCGCTATCAGGTGTACATGATAACAACCGGGACCGACGGCTTAACGTGTTCTCCGAGGCACGGTGGGGAGACCCACAAGGACTGCACAAACACCCAGACCACGGCAAACATCTGTATGGCCAATACAAATGCTGTCGTGTGTGGGGATCAAACCCGCAACCGCCCGCGCAACAGCCAATCGTAATCCAGTGCTGTGACCGCTGCGCTACGCGGCGTAACTGATGTAATACTAATGAATCCAGTAAAGCGAATTTAAACATAGGAAGGAACTAAACTGAATGGTTTTAGGCACTTATTAAATGTTAATTTCTTAAACATTTTGTCGCGATGAATCAAAATCTACAATCACTAAATTATTTTGTCTTAGCTCGGGAACCGCAATTATTTAATGCTAGGAATCGTCAAACCATCCCTGCAGGGTAACAAAAGATAAGGGATGAAGTTTTTGCTCGACCTTTTACCTGATAAATTCGTTTAAATAATAGATACGTGTTTAACTAGCAGTGTGAACTTAATATTTAGCATTATACGTATTATAGTAACATTGTTTACAATATTAGGCGTGACATTTATAAATGAAAAACATGACTTTATCTTATATCCTTTGTCAGCATCGAATCTAATTATTTAAAAAATGTCTGCTTTATCGAAAAGCTAGCCGCACACACGCAATATTATTGGCAAAATAAAATTGACAATATTTTTGATCAATATAAGGCCCCGAATACTGCACAATATTATTTTCAATATTTACTAACAAAAACAGGTACAATCCGGTATAGATCCTCGACTCACGCGAAAGTGTTGTGAGAAATGCATAACAAGAAAAAAGCTTTAATATTGTTTATATGTAATAAATTTGTTACAGTAGCAAACGAAAAAAAACCGACTTCAATTGCATCGGCAAGTAATAAGTTAACAAACGCACTACCTAGTCGTCAATACGATTTTTGAGAGTTTCCCTCAATTTCACTGGGATCCCATCATCAGATCCTGGTTTCCTTATTATGGTACCTAAGTTGGGATATCCCCTTTCCAACAAAAAAAAGAATTATCAAAATCGGTTCATAAACGACGAAGTTATCCCCGAACATACCTACATAAAAAAAAACATATATTGTACGGTCGAATTGAGTAACATCCTCCTTTTTTGAAGTCGGTTAAAAAGAAACGATGGGTGGGTGAGAATGATGGTGACTGGATGCAAAAAAGGCAAATTGAGCCACTTTCAATTAATGAACTAAGGCTTACTGAAAAAGATGATTTTAAAAACTATTTTCGTTTATTTTGTTTTATTTATATTTATTTATATTTGTCTTTGTCCATTTTCCTAAAAATTAAAATCAATCGTTCGTACACGTTGAATGCTCCTGCCAAGTTGCCAAACTAAAATATTGCAGTACCACTCGCAAACACACAATAATATTGACAATACCCCCCCTCCCCCTGATATTGACAATAAAATTCAAAATTTCCGGAAATCTGCAATAATATTGATCAATATGACAATACGACCCGAACACGCGCAATATTATTGACAATACTATGTTTGTGAACTTAGCAGATCATTGTCCAGCAGATCAAAAAAAATATGAGTTCTTATCGCTTGCAGCTGAGTTCTATAGTTCCTGATACTTTTTAGAAATAGTTCTGGCGTTTTTACCTTAAAAAAAGACAATTGACAAAATGATCTGCCAACTTCACGCAGCAGATCATTGTCCAGCAGATCAAAAAAAATGTGAGTTCTTATCGCTTGCAGCTGAGTTCTATAGTTCCTGATACTTTTAGAAATAGTTCTGGCATTTTTACCTTAAAAAAAGACAAATGACAAAATGATCTGCCAACTTCACGCAGCAGATCATTGTGCAGCAGATCAAAAAAAAATGTGAGTTCTTATCGCTTGCAGCTGAGTTCTATAGTTCCTGATACTTTTTAGAAATAGTTCTGGCATTTTCCTTAAAAAAAGACAATTGACAAAATGATCTGCCAACTTCACGCAGCAGATCATTGTCCAGCAGATCAAAAAAAATGTGAGTTCTTATCGCTTGCAGCTGAGTTCTATAGTTCCTGATACTTTTTAGAAATAGTTCTGGCGTTTTTACCTTAAAAAAGACAATTGACAAAATGATCCGAATGAGAGAGGTGATTTTGTAAATATATGACGGATATTGACGGATTTTTCTGGTAACTGTCACTACTTATCCTACCTCCAGTTTTCGGCTTGACGTTGACTTATGGGACATCCTGTATATTAAAATATTTTTTTCGAATCTTCTAAAAATGAGATTTTCAAAAATGTATAATACTCATTACTTTACTCTTCAAGATTTTTAGCTATATCGTTTTGAAATTGTAAACAAAGAAGTTGAATTTTTTCATTAGTAAAAACGGTTCACATTACTTCGTGTAAAACAATTTATTTGCTCCAAAAACATTTCTTACATAATATTAAAGTCTGACTATCGAACTATGAAATAAAGTTAATAAAGTAGCCTATTTTTGTAATTGGTAAAACTGATTTATGATATGCCTTTGTTTAGCCATATTCCACTGTGCAGCGTCGCTAGACAACTTCTCGTACGAACGTTGAAAACTTTTCACTAACAGGTATCTTTTTAAATACGATATTTTATTTTATTTTTATTTTATTAGATTTTTTTTTGTGTTCTTTTTCTTGTTCTTAAATAAATACTTCTTGCACTGTTTGCCTCGCTATATTCGCACTTACTCATGACCCATGGCTTGACTGGAAGAAATCTCTTTCAGAGATAAGTCCACCTTTGCCATAAACTTTATTATTATGTTGTTTCTACATGTATTTTTTATTTTGAGTGCAATAAAGTATATAAATATATTTTCATATTTTATTATGTACGTTTAACGATCGATGGCACTGAGCAATATAGGTACCTCGTAAGCCTGTGATTCGGATTGGAGTCTTACTCTTTTAATAGTTAGCTCACAGCGAAAGATATCGACGTTTAATTTCGATATAGTTCAACACGTTTACCTCGAGTCCAGTTAAAAAGTTATTTTATTCTATTAAATACGATTAATATATTCCGATCGATCAACGAATAGAAAGCTAAGATACCTTATTAAAAATATATAATATGTAAACGCACATCGCGTATACGATAATTTTCGAACTAATTTAAGGTGTTCGAAGTCGGGCCTCGTAAAACACGACGATACAACTCTACACGAGTGATAATAATACGTAAAAACTTAAAATTTAAAACAAAAAAATAAAACGACTGAAACAGTATTTTCCTACTCATGAGCTGCTCTACCGTGATCTGCTGGCATTTCAATATGAGTTGTGGACTTAAATCGAGTTTTAGATATTAGTTTTAATACGGATCTATAGAAATCAAAAGAGTTCTAGCCTTGCACATTGATTTGAAACGTCGAAAAGGGTATTTTTCTACTTTTCGACCGCTGTAACGTGCTCTGCTGGCATTAAAACGTGAGTTCTGGACTCGATTCGGGTTTGAGATTAAAGTTCCGATGCGTATCAGTGAAAAACGGAAGAGTCCTAGCTTTTCACAATAATTTAAAACGACTGAAACAGTATTTTCCTACTCATGAGTGATGCGGGAAGTTGGCAGATCATTTTTTCAAAATTGTTTTTTTTTTAAGGTAAAAACGCCGGAACTATTTCTAAAAAGTATCAGGAACTGTATAACTCAGCTGTATGCTATAGGAACTCACATTTATTTTTGATCTGCTGGACAATGATCTGCTGCGTGAAGTTGGCAGATCATTTTATCAATTGTCTTTTTTTAAGGTAAAAACATCAGAACTATTTCTATAAAGTATCAGGAACTGTAGAACTCAGCTGCAAGCGATAAGAACTCACATTTTTTTTGATCTGCTGGGCAATGATCTGCTGCGTGAAGTTGGCAGATCATTTTGTCAATTGTCTTTTTTTAAGGTAAAAACGCCAGAACTATTTCTAAAAAGTATCAGGAACTGTAGAACTCAGCTGTATGCGATAAGAACTCACATTAATTTTTGATCTGCTGGACAATTAGCTGCTGCGTGAAGTTGGCAGATCATTTTGTCATTTGTCTTTTTTTAAGGTAAAAACGCCAGAACTATTTCTAAAAAGTATCAGGAACTATAGAACTCAGCTGCAAGCGATAAGAACTCACATTTTTTTTGATCTGCTGGACAATGATCTGCTGCGTGAAGTTGGCAGATCATTTTGTCAATTGTCTTTTTTAAGGTAAAAACGCCAGAACTATTTCTAAAAAGTATCAGGAACTGTAGAACTCAGCTGTATGCGCTAAGAACTCACATTTATTTTTGATCTGCTGGACAATTATCTGCTGCGTGAAGTTGGCAGATCATTTTGTCAATTGTCTTTTTTTAAGGTAAAAACGCCAGAACTATTTCTAAAAAGTATCAGGAACTATAGAACTCAGCTGCAAGCGATAAGAACTCACATTTTTTTTGATCTGCTGGACAATGATCTGCTGCGTGAAGTTGGCAGATCATTTTATCAATTGTCTTTTTTTAAGGTAAAAACGCCAGAACTATTTCTAAAAAGTATCAGGAACTGTAGAACTCAGCTGTATGCGATAAGAACTCACATTTATTTTTGATCTGCTGGACAATTATCTGCTGCGTGAAGTTGGCAGATCATTTTGTCAATTGTCTTTTTTTAAGGTAAAAACGCCAGAACTATTTCTAAAAAGTATCAGGAACTATAGAACTCAGCTGCAAGCGATAAGAACTCACATTTTTTTTGATCTGCTGGACAATGATCTGCTGCGTGTTGTTGGCAGATCATTTTGTCATTTGTCTTTTTTAAAGGTAAAAACGCCAGAACTATTTCTAAAAAGTATCAGGAACTATAGAACTCAGCTGCAAGCGATAAGAACTCACATTTTTTTTTATCTGCTGGACAATGATCTGCTGCGTGAAGTTGGCAGATCATTTTGACAATTGTCTTTTTTTAAGGTAAAAACGCCAGAACTATTTCTAAAAAGTATCAGGAACTATAGAACTCAGCTGCAAGCGATAAGAACTCACATTTTTTTTTGATCTGCTGGACAATGATCTGCTAAGTTCACAAACATGACAATACTCACATTATTGACAATAATATTGCGTGTGTGCGGCTAGCTAAATACTCGAGTGTATTTCGTGACACTTTGTGTAAATCTCAACTGTTTTGTCACGTTATCCGTTCCATAATTAAACGAGGCTGCTTGTTATTCTTATAAAGAATTTTTAGTCTGCAATATATGTCTTCGTAAGACATAATAATGATCAAATGTAAGAAAATCTAATTTCAGCGATAATATCAAGAATTAGATATGAAAATAAATCGCAATATATCAGACTACTCGCTTTCAATGATATTAGATGTCTATTAATAAATTCATGGGGAAGTGTTGACATTTTTATAATATTTATCTTTCGCGGATTCGATACTTTGATCTGACGGTTTCCTAACGAAATTCTTAAATTATATTTTAGTATCTACTGCACATGCTCTGCTCGACTAGATTTACTTGTTTGATAGCGTGACTACGTTCCAAATCTACACGAAAACTTTATCTAAAGCGCACTAAGGCGCACTATCTTATTTATACAAAACAAAAACTTTTCTGAATTAATAAATTATATTATTGTAGAATTAAAAAGCTTGTTTCTTTGTGCTCTTTAATATTAGACCGATTGACCGATTTATGAAACCGATTTGATAAAATCTTTTTGTATTAGATAACCAGTCACTTCCTTTACAGATATTAACCTAATATTATAAAGTTATGACGGGACGAAGAAATCAAACATGTAAACACTGCTTGATTACTAACTGATAACTTCCCTTGTCCCCCCCCCTCTCCCCTTATCCTTAACTGATCTACAAATAATTAATTGAAATTGCTTTAACTTTCATGTACCTTCTCCTTTTTTTCTCGGTCGTCTCTGGTGCCCGCCTAGACGGGATGCCCTAAGCATTTGCTTAAATAGCTTATAGGCAATAGGCTAATCCAGGATTACATGTAAATCAATCAAACACGCGGAACACGTTTATTATCCTCTTCTGTACGTCATACGTTTTCGTTCGTTGCCTCGATCCGTTTTCAATCGGACCTAAATACGAAACTAATATTCTGTTCCTTAATGCGTTATATGTCCTATACCCAAATTGTGCTTGTATCTCCCTATTTACTAGGTCTTGGCTTTGCAAATTTCGACTCTGTGTGTCTTGAAATTTTCATAAATCTGATTTCAAGTTTGAAGGATAACGCAGATTATAGATTTCGAAATAAGTATTAATAAGTTACATAATATTTCAATCTCTAGTAAGTAACGACAATATTATACATTTTGTATTAAAAATTATTAAAACTAGTGGTCGACCATAATTAATTTAAATTATAAATTTGAACATTATTTAGGTTTTGTTGTCAAAGACTTCTACTTATAATATTAAACAAAAATTAGGTATATATGCGTGTGTGTGTCAAATACATGGCAGTGTGTGTAATGATTTTTTTATTGATTGATATTGATTGATACTGTCGTCGTCGGTCCTACGCTCACTGCTGCTTTATCCCCTGCTACCTCTGTTAGCTACCACAATCGAGTTTTCGTAGAGGAAATTTTTGTTCATCTCATCAAAATGAAGCTACCTACTCCCGGAAAATTAGCTTGATAGTAATCAAGTGAAAAAAATGTACTAGGGAGCCCGGACTATTTGACAGATGATTAGTTAATTTTTGCGTTGATCAGCCTTTGGAAAACCGGGCGTAAATTGAAACCAATTGGGAAAGAAGTAGGTAAAATTTTAAAAGCGACATTTACTTATCAGTTAATAAAAAGAATACTTATTACAAATATTATTTTTTATTTACTTAACTATGTAGCTGACCGGACTGACTTCGTTCTGTCAATAGTTAATAATAATAATTAAATAAATGTAACGTTTTCCGAGTGAAGACTAATTTTTTAATTCTTTTTTTTTGGTATTAAAACCTTCCGTGATTAGTCGAGCCATTCTCGAGTTCGAAGAGTTCTCGAAATTCGACCATAATTAAAAATTTTAATTCAAGAAAACCAAATAATTATGAAAATAAAGAACCTTTTTAAAAAATTTCAACTTGACTACAAACTTTGACAATCAACAAAAATAGTATAATATGCGTGTGTGAGTGCTGTCGTGTGTGTACTTAATGCTTTTTTTTTATTAATTTAATGTATATTTTATGTATAATTTTGAAAAAATATTAGCATTCCGCACTCCTTCTCTATATAATCAATAAGTGTGCGAAATTTCATACTCCTACGTACGCGCAATTATTAATATTATGTATATAGACATAGAATATTAATCTTAAATCACAAAGTATTACATACCGTAATTTCACATGATGAACGTCAGGCCCATTAGCTCAGTTGGTTAGAGCGTCGTGCTAATAACGCGAAGGTCGCGGGTTCGATCCCCTCATGGGCCACGTAATTTTTTTTTATAGTTACGTTCAATTTAAAGAAATAAACTTAAATAAACTGAATTAAAATCTTCAATGCTGCCATTTTAATTCAATCTTTATAATAGTTAATTAATTATACTAAATTAAAAAAATATCGCGAACACGAAAACAGTAATTATTCTATTTTAATTTTTAGTAAACGACAAAATAATGGTTTATAAAAAAAATAGTAAATATGCTTGTTGAAAAAGAGAAAAAAAAATAAAAAGAAATTTGGAGGTGCTGGGATTTGAACCCAGGACTTTCAGCATGCGAAGCAGACACTCTACCACTGAGTTACACCCCCTGTGAGGAATATGTTGAAATTATCAATTGGTATATTAAAGAACATTTCTTATCCTAAAAACAAAACAATTTTACATTTTTAACATAGCTTATTTAATCTGTAAATTAAACCTCCAAGCGACTGTACCAAACTGGTCATTTCATTATTCTTCCTTTTTATTATTGTCACACTACACGATTTGTATTAAAAAAAATTTAAAAAGAAATAGACATACAAAAAAAATATAGCGGCACAAAGTTCACCGAGTCAGCTAGTTACCTTTAATTGTTCCGTCTTGAAACATATTTCATTAATTAACAAATGGACAAAAAGTTACAATGAAGTATTCAATACAAAGAAAACATTGCCTTCAAAATAAAGCAGGCGCTTAGAATAATTCAATTTTTTTTTCAGGTACTAGGTATAACAGAACGCGAATTTATGGATCAAATGGGAGTATACTTCGTCGGATTTGTATCACAATATGGCTACGATAGAGTTCTATCAGTACTTGGCCGACACATGCGTGATTTTCTGAACGGATTGGACAATTTACATGAATATTTAAAGTTTAGTTATCCGAGGATGAGAGCGCCTAGCTTTATATGTGAGAATGAAACACGGCAAGGATTAACGTTGCACTACAGATCGAAACGAAGAGGTTTTGTGTATTATGCCATGGGTCAAATAAGAGAGGTTAGTGTATAGTAATTATGTAGTTTATAGTTATTATTATAATAAAAATAAACAATTTTTTTTTTTTAGAAGGTTGAACTAGAACATTTCTTATTTCTTTTAATTTCTTTTGAACAATTGTCATCAGTCGACGAATAATAAGTTTTATTTTTGTTGTATTGTACACATTATTTTTTTAATAATTAAATTCAGTATTACAAAGTTAAAATTACATTATTTTCGTAAACGATAAGTTAAATAAAAAAAACAACAAAATAATTAGTTGAGAATTTCTAGTGTCAGTGATAAATGGTATAAGTAAAGTATAGGTAAGCCTAACTACGGTTCGATAAAATTTAAATAGAAAAACAATTTTCAATCAATTCAGTTAAGAAAATTAAATTAAATATAAACTATAAAAGTAAATAAAAATGAAGTATAAAAAATAAAAAACAAAAAAAAATCTCTGGAGGCGCCGGGTATCGATCCCGGTACCTCTCGCATGCTAAGCGAGCGCTCTACCATCTGAGCTACGCCCCCGTTGACCGAGTTGTTGAAAATACACCTCATAATAGTAATGCTACTTTTTGATACTATACTTAGTTCGACATTCATATACTAGATGACCGCCTTACTTCTTAATACATATTATGTACCGCTAGATGGCAGTATTCCGCACTATTTGTATAATTATTTAAAAATAGGTGGTTGTTTCGATACCTACTTAATGTTTTCAGGTGGCCCGTCACTTTTACCACAAGGAGATGCGAATAGAGTTACTTCGAGAGGAACTTTTATTCGACACAGTACATGTGACCTTTCAGTTGACATTCGATAACCGCGCCTTTACACTGGCGTCATTGGCTATGACACGAGAAGAAAAACATCTGCCTATTAGCGCGTCCGTACTCTTCGAGATATTTCCATTTTGTATTGTTTTTGGGTAAGGATTATAATATAGCTGAGAAATTGTACATTGTCACGGATCTTTATCTAAACCATCTTTAATCTACTGGGACCAAAATTTATAGTGCCCTTTGCTGGCTATAAGACGTTATAAATTATTTTTTATTCTGTATGAATTTTTTTGTTATATTATTAATGGTTCTATTTTTAAATTAAATTAATCAGAATGGGAGATATTAATCAAAATGCCATTAGAAACACCCAAATATAAAAAATCGAGTTAATTTAACCAATAAACAAAAAAACGGTTGAGCGTCAGGTTTTTTTATTAATTAATATTTTCAACATAATAAATATTCTTAATAGGTACTTAAGATACGGCCAGCCATGACTTTATACGTAAACTTTTTTAAAACCACCGCACCGTAAGAAATCAGTAGGCGAACGAGAAAAGTTTCTTTTCCTGAGAGAGGTCGAGTTTCGTAGTTTATTATCCGAACTCCAAAGATAGATACTGCCTATGCAATGTTAGAAAGTTACAACTCATAAGGATTTATTTTACTTCTTTATTGGGATTTTTTTAGTATTAGGATATTTGAGTTTAACTTTTTTATTTTAAATAATTAGTTTAGTTTTTTTTTTAAGAATTAGCACTTTGTTAATTGGTTCAAGTAAAAAAATGATATCTTAATTTTACCAAATAATTATTCCTAAAAGCTGTAGGTACCTACATCGTTTTGAAGAGAAGAGTTGAGAAGTTTGATATGAGTCCTCCTTCCATTAATTTAATTTGTAAGTTTTTCCAAGATTTCATTTTTGGTCCTTTTATATTCATTCAATGTTGACAATTTTTTTTTCAAATCTAATGACTCAGTACAAAATTATGCATTCATTCGTTACTCCAATAAATCATCCATTTTGTTTTAATTTTCATCAAAACGAGGGTACATTAGTTGTGGTCCTACAGTTTAAAGTTTCGGATTTAGAAATGCACTTCTTCTCGAAAAATTTTCACAAAATCTTGAAAAATATACACATATCTAATATATTTGAAACCATTAGGTAGACATTTTTAATCTTATTTTATGTTTAAAAATGTATTAAACTTAAATGAATTTGCTATATTTTTGACACATATTTGATTATTCTAGTTCGGACATGGTCGTAAGAAGTATCGGCAACTCCTTAATGGTCATCTTACCAGATCTCGTGGGCAAGAAAATAACCAACTGGTTTGATTTGGTTCGACCCCTTATCGCTTTTAAGTTCCAAACTGTGAGTATGATTTTAAACTATATCATTGTATTTGTTTGTATTATTTTTTGTGTAATACCCACACATGAGGAAATTATAAACATTTTTAATATCATATATCAAAAGTACCGGACGAGTACCTAAATCTTATGCGTTATTTTTTAGCCAATCGTCATGTTAGGATCTAAGAGGCTGAATTTAAGCATGGTTAGACGGTTTATTTATTAATTATTTAAAAATTAAAATCATTAAATTTATAATTATTTTAAAGAAAATATAAACTTCCGTATTAAGTTTATCACGTACCTAAATATATTTAAAAATTTCGTTTTATTTCGAAGTAAATGTATCTTGTTAATTGTTCGGAAATTAATGTAAATTTGAGGTTAATATGGTTTGTTAATTATAGGAAGTCATAAAGAGGAAACAATTTGTTTGTTCGTTGTTAATCTTACTTAATAATATTATAAAGAGGTAAAGTTTATAACTTTGTTTGTATATACGGGGTAATCTTCGCAAATACTGATCCGATCATGAAAATTCTTTCGCTATCAGAAAGTTACACTATTCAGGAGTGACAAGATAAAAGGAAAAAGATAAAAATATATAAAGATTTTAAATCAGCAGGATTTGAACCTGCGCCCTCTGACGTGCCGTGTCAACAATTCAATCTAATCAAGCATTATTATTTGCCTTAGAAATTAATTAATGATTTTAAAACATTTATATTATTATCTGATTTGCTGAAAATAGTGAGAGTGTATTGGAACATATCAAATTTCACCGTACCCTTCTTATGTGAAATGGATTATAACGCCCAACGAAGTGGGCACGGGTCGGCTAGTAAAATATTAAAGTGAAAAAATATTACAAAACTTCCATACACACAGTTACAATAGACATAAATAACGACGCGAGTAACAACGCAAAACTAGTCTAGTATTTAATAAAGAAAAATAAAGTATAGATCCTTTTTTAACACTCCAATAGTCGATTTGTTTGTCCAATTTAAGCTTCCACTCCTCTTCATTAAAATAAAGATTAAAATCAGTCACGATTGCAGAATAAAGTTAACTTTTACGGCTTTTCGTCAATTTAACTTTTGTCGGTTTGATAATCCTGTTATGGAAGTTATTTCGGGAAGGTCATGAATTATATAAACCATAATGTTATCGCAATGTTTTGTGACATTATTGTTTCTGGTGTGAACGATTGGTTTTAGGGTCTTAGTGGTCTTACATAGTCAATATAGTAACAGTCAGGACCTCCATTAATTAAGGTAACAAACGCATGCTAAAAAGCAAGTTTACAATACTATAATATTACGCATTACTATGCTAGTTCAATGAACCAACCAGGACAGGTACAGGTTGCAAATGTCATTATGTCATATAGGTAAATGAATACAGAATTGGTATGCACATCAACGTGCGTAAAGTAAAGATCTTTAATCTCAATTATTCGTGTTT
Source organism: Melitaea athalia (assembly GCA_905220545.2). Taxonomy (NCBI): domain Eukaryota; kingdom Metazoa; phylum Arthropoda; class Insecta; order Lepidoptera; family Nymphalidae; genus Melitaea; species Melitaea athalia. The sequence continues at coordinate 6,235,237 of HG992199.1, read as the reverse complement.
GTATAGATGTCAAAAATCAATTATCTTACTAGAGATTTTCTGGTCGACTTCCCTCTCCACCGAGGTACATATAGGCTAGGCTAGGCCATAGGCTTGGACTGTCGGTGATAACGATGATATTAATATCTACGTATTTTAAAATAGATAAAAAATTAAAAAATAAGTGAAGAGAAATTAGACAAAAATACATTCATATTTCAATTAAACCTCTTCAACATGTTATGTTGAAGAGGTTTAATTGAAATATTTATTTAGTTAAATGAAATGGTAATTTAAATCATAAGCCCTCTCAGGAACAGATAACAAAGGGTTAAGCCACTAATAAGTCTACTTACCGCTGATTGCCGATCCCTCCCGAGATGATTTCAGATCTAAACGACCCACGCTATTACCTACGTACGTTTCTACGTTCGTAACTTCAGTAGATATTTTTTAAGGCTTTAAAATTACTCAAAAGATAGGTTTTTTAACGAAAGAGATTTTAATGTCTGTTCCTAGATCCTTAGATAATTATAACACATTGAAAAAGAGAAAACGTTTGTGCTCTTTATTTATGTTTAAAAATACTTTTTTAAAATACTTTTAATATTAAACTGTATGATTTTTTTTACGCGGTCAGAACCCTATTTGATAGCACGCAGTTAAGATATTCTGTATATTATGTAATGTGATTGTTTATATTTTGATATCTGTTGTGACAATTATCTATACTTACATAAATATAATAAAATGGTAGGAAAGTAAAAACTGTACATTGAATATTTTTTTTAAAAGAATACTTGGGGTGTGGTCTACAATCGATACCGAAGCCAAAAATATATTTTTTAGAATTTTTGTCTATTTGTCTGTTTGTCTGTATGTATATTCGAGATAAACTCAAAAAGTACTGGATGGATTTACCTACTTCAAATTTGGCACGAATATTATTAAGAAGTTGGGTCAACATATAGGCTACATATTATTATCAAGCTATCACCTACGGGGAACGAGCAGTGAACCTTCGCAAACGCCCTCGTGGGCAGCAGCTAGTCTTTAAATAATAAAACTTAATGTTGTCAGATCCTAAACAGAACCAACAACATCTTCGAGCTCGTGACCGTGGAAGCTGTGATGCACGAGAAGGCGCCTGACAAACGAAACGAGCTCATCAGACTCTCAGATGAATCAGACTGTGCAACTGACAAGAACTTAAGATTGAAAGGTACAGACTATATTTATATTCTTATTAATGTCACTTTAAATAATATGAATTTCAAACAAGAAGAGAATTTGTTACCTTTTCTAAACCGTTAGAGTTAATGTGGCAAAGTGCGCCTACCGGGCAAGTGCACCTACCACAAATATCTCGAAAACTACCGATTGGATACTAGTAGTGACACTATATATCGATGCTACAAACTAAATCATAGTTCTTGGTGAAAGTCACAGATGGCTCTAGTCATGTGAGTTTGAGATACGCGCCATTTTATTTTCACTGATATTCAAAGTGGTGAGGAGAGATGACTATGGGTTGATCATCTTCGTAAATCTCAAGAAATATAGTTTTTACCAACATACGAGTGAGGTAAATGCACAATTTAAATATTTTTCTTTATGTTTCTGACTATATCTCACTCCTATCTAGTGAAATTTATATATTTTTTTGCAGTTAAATATTCTAACTTAAAATTTATATAGTTGGGGAAGTGCGCCATACTGACTTTTTATATGGCGCACTTCGCCGCAATCCAGAGGTTACAAACTTTTTAAAATGTGTCTTTGTTACAAGTCTTTATTTAACTTGCAATGTTTCTTTGCTTGTTTGTATGGTCGAGTCAAATCTTGCAAATTAATTTGAAAAAGGAATCTTGAATGAACACGTTGGTCCATTTATGGTCAATTTGGGTGAGAATGCTATTTTTATGCATGACAATGCCCGACCTCATACATATTGGATTGTGAGTGACTACCTTCAAGAGATGAAAATTACTCGTATGGAGTGGCCAGCACGCAGCCCAGATGTCAATCCGATCGAGCATGCTTGGGACTAGCTAGGGAGATGCGTAAAAAAATTACGCTTCGTGAGCTCAAAATTGCTCTCACAGAGGAATGGGAGAATATTCCCCAAAATCGTACAAAAAACTTGGTGTACAGCATGCCAAACTGGGTAAACGCAGGAATGGAAGCACGAGGAGGCAATACGAAATATTAAAATTCGAGAAAATCGTAATGTTGTTCAAAAATGTCATGTTTCCCATTTTACTTAACAACTAATTTCAATGACTAACTTCTTATTTCAGTCCGTTTATAATACCAAATAAGTAGTTCCATTTACGATGGGAATACCATGGGTATTCCCATCGTAAATAAAAGAAAAAATATACTTGACACTCGATTATCAATATTTGGAAAAAAGGTTCATAGCCTCTGACTTAAGATTGTATGGCGCACTTAGCCGAAATTTGGTTTTAAGTACACAGATTCTTCTAGAATGTGGCTATGAAAAAAAATTAAATGTCATTCGTTTTGTTGCTTGTTTTCTTATAATAATATAAGGCTGTTTTTATTCTAATGCTATAATATTACGTTTTATTAATACATGGCGCACTTACCCGATTTGTCGCAAAGTGCGCCTGGTCAGACTGTTTTCAAATTTTATGCTAAAATTCATTTATTTGCTGTCAGATTCTAATGACACGACATTGGTTGTTGTTGCAAAACATCACAGATCCTTATGGTACCATGACTTAGTATCACTCGTGAACTTAAACACAAGAAATATTGCAACAAAGTCAACTATGAAAAAAGTATGGCGCACTTTGCCCCCCTGACTCTATGTGATTTTTTTTTGCTTATAAGTATTTGTAAATCGTTAAATAAATTGTTTTCATAATTTATGTTGTAATTAGTAAATCCATAACATCGATTAAATCAAATTAATTTAAAAAATATTAATATTTTTTAATAATTATCTAACAAACAATAAAATACTTTTTTTCTGATTGAAAAAATATTCTATAAAAATTAATTGAAATTGTAATAGGTATACGCGTAAATGATGCCAAAATTTTAAAGGAAACAAAATATTATAGCATTTTAATTAAATATCTATACATGAGAAAATTATGTACCTATTAGGTATATGGTTTAATCATACAAATCTTGTTAGCGCAATAGTTAAAGATATATTAATTTTGTTGTATAAAAAAGACTAGAAAATTAAAAATAATGGTATGTATAGCTATATAAGTATGTACTTTCTTTATTTTTCTGTTTAAATTACAATGTGGCGGATTTACGCCTAGGCCCGTGAGGCCCGGGCCTAGGGAGGCATGATTTGAGGGGCGCCAAAATTTCAGAGACGAAAAAAAAATAAAGATAGTCTCCTTTGAAAATGAGTTCAGATTAATTTTTGTAAACAATTTTCAATCGAATATATAATAATTCAATTTTTTATTTACTTTTCAGTCTATAAATAAGATTTTAATTTTTTAAAAGATCAATAAAATTATAGTTTTTATCGAATGATTACTTTATTTCATTAGTGAAATGAATCATTTTTAAAAATTACTAAATCTTAATAATTTCGCAATTTGTTTTTATCGTTAAATAAAAATACTGAATATGCATATTGTATTAAATATCATTTTAGTATTTTATTCAAATGTCATAAAATTTATTATTAATACTAGCCGTCCCGTGACCACTTCATTTGGTCTAAGATCCGGAATATAACAAAATCTTCCCTCATCTGTTAATTAAATGAAACAATTTTTTATAGGCTTATTTCAATATTGTGAATTTATAAAAAAAACCTCTGCCACCCTACGCCTGCTACAATTGATAATACTTAATAAGTTAATCAGTATTTTTTTATGATCTTTTCCCTCTCATGTTAATTACATGTAGTAAGCTAAAACCGGCAATATTTTATATTATATACCTTACTGTAGTAGGCACCCATCTCTATGATTGCTATACTTACCTGCAGCCAGGTCAGAAAAGGTAGATAAATGTAGATTATTTCCCTCACATGTTAATTAAAAAATCCAAGTACAATAATAAACGGCGGCGAATTCTAAACATAATAATGTTTGGCTGCCATATTAAAAGCTGATGCAGCCAAAGATAAATAGTAAAAAGAAAAAATTTATGATGACTATGGGAGCTCATTGCGAAGAGAGAGACAGAATAATACTAATTCCTTCAACGAAAAGAGACAGCGTAAAATTCATGCGCGCGCATCACAGGCTCATTTAAACATACTAGAAAATTCGAAATTTCGAAATTTTCGAAATCCCTAGTACATTTTTTTCACCTGATTAGTATCAAGCTAATTTTCCGGGAGTACATTCATTTTGATGAGACGAACAAAAAATTCCTCTACGAAAACTCTCGATTGTGGTAGGTAATAGAGTTAGCAGGAGATAGAGCAGCAGTGACCGTAGGACCGGGATAACGTGCCACGCAATTTGTAGGACAATATTAAATTATATAAATATTAACTAACTAAAAGAAAAAAAAATCAGCTGGTTAGTAATAATTTTTGATGACCTTACTATAGGTCATCTAATTGATCGAGGTCGAACGAGGTCATCAAAAATTTTTTTTTGTCATCAATTCAACGATCAAAAATTTATTTATTTTTTGATTTTTTTTGTCATCAAATCAAATATTACTAACCAGCTGATTTTTTTTCTTTTAGTTAGTAAATACATATTTATATAATTTAATGGTAATATTGTCCTACAAATTGCGTGGCACGTTATCCCGGTCCTACGCTCACTGCTGCTCTATCTCCTGCTAACTCTATTACCTACCACAATCGAGAATTTTCGTAGAGGAATTTTTTGTTCGTCTCATCAAAATGAAGCTACTCCCGGAAAATTAGCTTGATTCTAATCAGGTGAAAAAATGTACTAGGGATCCCGGACTAAAATAATTGATTTTCGCCTTGCAATTATTTCCAACAAAATTTGATTTCACTAATTTTCTGTTTGTATAATAATAAATGAAACAAATATTTTTGTTTTAAAAAAAAAATTAATTTCACCGTAATATAATTAATACCGTATTATAATTTAAAGAACTATATAAAAAAAATTAATAAGTGAACCATCAAGAAAATTTCACGGTAAGGGTAACTCAAAAGCATATATTTTTTTTAATATTGCGCATTATTCCGTAAATTCAAAAAAAAAACTTGAAAATTTGGAGCAATTTTTTTGATTTATCTTTCTTATACTTACTCAAATTCTCATCTTCTCTCTCTCTCTATTCTAGTATACATTTTTCTTAAATTTTCGAAATTTCGAATTCGCGAATTTTCTAGTATGTTTATATGAGCCTGTGATGCGCGCGCATGAATTTTACGCTGTCTCTTTTCGTTGAAGGAATTAGTATTATTCTATCTCACTCTTCGCAATGAGCTCCCATAGTCATCATAAATGTTATCTTTTTACTATTTATCTTTGGCTGCACCAGCTTTTAATACGGCAGCCAAACATTATTATGTTTAGAATTCAACGCCGTTTATTATTGCACTTGGATTTTTTAATTAACATGTGAGGGTAATAATCTACATTTATCTACCTTTTCTGACCTGGCTGCAGGTAAGTATAGCAATCATAGAGATGGGTGCCTACTACAGTAAGGTATATAATATAAAATATTGCCGGTTTTAGCTTACTACATGTAATTAACATGAGAGGGAAAAGATCATAAAAAAATACTGATTAACTAATTAAGTATTATTAATTGTAGCAGGCTTAGGGTGGCAGAAGTGGTTTATATAAATTCACAATATTGAAATCAGCCTATAAAAATTGTTTCATCTAATTAACAGATGAGGGAATATTTAGCAATCTCGGATATTAGACCATATTTATCTTTGGCTGCAGCAGCTTTTAATACGGCAGCCAAACATTATTATGTTTAGAATTCGCCGCCGTTTATTATTGTACTTGGATTTTTTAATTAACATGTGAGGGAAATAATCTACATTTATCTACCTTTTCTGACCTGGCTGCAGGTAAGTATAGCAATCATAGAGATGGGTGCCTACTACAGTAAGGTATATAATATAAAATATTGTCGGTTTTAGCTTACGACATACATGTAACATGAGAGGGAAAAGATCATAAAAAAATACTGATTAACTAATTAAGTATTATCAATTGTAGCAGGCGTAGGGTGGCAGCGGTTTTTTTTATAAATTCACAATATTGAAATCTGCCTATAAAAAATTGTTTCATCTAATTAACAGATGAGGGAAGATTTACCTTCTCGGATCTTAGACCAATTGGGCATTATTTATTTTTGTGAATTTTGTGATGCATTTGTTCCATGTACTTTTAACAAAATAACATACTATAAAGGACAAATTTTATCTTCATAAAATAATCTTGGTTAAAATATTCTCGGTATGAACTTGGAAAAAACTAAAGTTATGCTTAACAACCAAGTCATACCGAGACCGGTATCGGTTGACGGTATCCTTCTCGAAGTTGTTCAGGGTCATGTTTACCTAGGCCATACCATCCAACTAGGCCGCAACAACTTCGAGAAGGAGGCCGATAGGAGGATTCTGTTGGACTGGGCGGCGCTTGGCGGGCTTCAAAGAGTCTTCACTTCGAAGATTTTGCAATGCTTGAAGACAAAAATCTTCGAGCAATGCGTGTTGCCTATCTTAACATACGGAGCCGAGACGTGGACACTGACGAAGGGACTTTTACACAAGTTTAAAGTCGCTCAACGTGCAATGGAATGGGCTATGAGGTTTCTCTCAAAGATAGAATTAGAAATGAGGCTATCTGCGAGAGAACGAAAGTCACCGACATAGGCCACAGAATTAGCAAGTTGAATTATCAGTGGGCTGGTCACTTGCGTCACAGGACCAATGGCCGTTGGAGCAGACGTGTTCGGCAGTGGAGACCGCATCTTGGCAAACGCAGTGTGGGACGTCCTCCGGCCCGCTGGACTAACGATCTAAGTAAGATTGCCGGTGTAGGCTGGATGAGGATTGCGGAAAACCGGGATGTCTGGCGCGAACTTGGGGAGGCCTATGCCTATGTCCAGCAGGGGACTGCGATAGGCTGGAGTGTGAAATTTAAAATAAAATATTGTATCAAAATTAATTAAATTTATTCTAACATTAAGGGCGGCGCGATAAACAGGGCCTAGGGCGGCATCAAGCCTAAATCCGCCACTGATTACAAAAGTTATTGTTTACATAAGTTTACAATTAACGAAGATGAAATAAAGGTAGTAAATATATATTATTTGCTGACAAGAATGAGTACAACATAAAAAGAAAATAGATAATATCAATATGAATTAACTTTTAACGCCGGTTTTATTGTACCGCTGACCCTCCTCAAAATAACAAGGATCGTAACTTCATTTTTACGGCGACGTTGTCAATCTAATTTACGAAATAACACGTGCGTAGGTGTTCGTTAAGAATGTAGGTACATGTATTTCATTTATGAACTAAATGCATACACAGTATTTTTTTTTATGTAACTGCGGGGTTTCTTGTCGATTCTTCTCTGCAGAATTTACATTCCGAATCGACGGTATAGCTTCACTTTAACAATAATTATTTCATTAAAACAAATAGAATTTTCGACGATTGAAAAGTAGATTGAAGCCTATTTAAATACAGTAATTTTTAAATTTGATTTTGATTAGTTATACCTAATATATTTCTCAGAGGTAGGGCACAGCAGGAAATTTCCTGCTCAAAATATGGAGAAGTCCGACTGGGGTAGTACCTCGACCTTACAGAAGACCACAGCTACATAATACTGTTTTTAAGCAGTATTGTGCTCCTGTTGGTGAGTAAGGTGACCAGAGCTCCTGAGGGGGATTGGGGGTAGGGTTGGCAACGCGCTTGCAATGCTTCAGGTGTTGCAGGCGTCTGTCTAATAGGCTACGGTAGTCACTTACCATCGGTGAGCCGTACGCTTGTTTGTCGACTTAGTAACTTAAAAAAAATGAAGAACAAAAATGTAAGTTTGACGACGCGTCGGCGCAGTGATCACAGTAACTGGCTGCTGCTCTGGCGATCGCGGGTTAGATACCCGCTCACGAGAAACATTTATTGAGGCTATAGAGATGTTTATGCAGTCTGGGCGTTCGTTTTTGTATTGTAAGTCTCCACGATGACAGTGAATTCTACTACCCTTAGTACCATTCATTGCCATAAGCCATTGGGAGTGCTATGCGTTTATTTATTTATATTTAACCTTTTATTATTACCTTGTAGGTAAAAGAATCAGAACAGTATATGTGTCTCTTATTAACTTCATAATACAGGTCTATTTTTAGGTCTCATATCAATTTTATAATGATTACGACATATGCGACAATGATATTTCGACTAATTAGTTAACCAATTTTTATGCTCATGTTCATGTTATTTTTAATTTCAATAGTTAATTTTAAATACTAATTGGATTAGATAAAATGTAACATCTAAAACGTAATAAATAAAATTTAAACATAAAAATAAGAAATTTTGGTTTGTAAGAACTTAAGTAGGCTTATTTGTTAAGTATCGCTTCTTTTGACGTTCCTTTTATCTATTTCTTCCATGAAATATAAAATTCTTTACGACTATTTATACGAAATTTTTCAGGAATAACACGAAAGAAGCGTTTTGCGTATGACGGAAGACGATTACCGGATGTTATAAATTTACATCTCAAAGGTATTCTGATGTAACACATCTACATCTCACTGATGTACTCTAAATGTCACATTTTTCTCAACTATAGCGAATACCTCACGTAGATTGCACTGAATTAAATATTATTTCACTATAAAAAGTATACGATTTAAATATACAGAGTATATGTACAATTTAATCATAATTTATATATTTTTTTTCTGTTAATAGTGATTGTTTTTGATTATTCCATTCGGAAATCCGTTGGAATAATTTTGCGCATCGGTAAGCATCATGTTATATTATATGGACTACAAACCAAATCAAACGCGTAGAGCATTAACAAAGATCGCCTTTGTACATCTTGTATTGTATCTTTCTTTATATGTGTCTGTATTTCGGTGTACATTAAGAATAAAATAAATAAACTAACACTCCTTACCTAAATATGTATATACTCTACTTGTAGATACTATAACAGTTACTTTGGTCAGCAGCGGATTGGGTTTATTTTCAGAAATTTGTTCTAAGATTTTAATTACTTAACTTTGCTATTGTTTTGCCATATATGATATTAACCCCCGTAACCCCTTCTTGTGGGTGGAATTTCGTAAAATCCGTTCTTAGCTGACTTTTACTCAGCGAAAGGAATATTCCTACAAATTTCAAGTCTCTACGCCTTATGGTTCCAGAGATATCGTGATTAGTCAATATATGGGTGGAAATCTCTTTTATATACCTACATATATAGAAGATTTCCTGCGTCAGTATCTCACAAATATTTTACCAAATACTCAAACGCTACCAAAGTTAAAAGTAAACCTCACGTATTTTCAAAGTAGCAGTACAAAATTCAGACTATTTAAAATGAAAATATGTATTAAAAAATAAAGATAAAAAGTACAAAGGAAAATAAATGTACCTAATTATCGTTTTAAATTTATTCATGAAAAACGTTACACTTTACGCACAAAGACTCGCATAATATTAGGTAAATACAAAAATTACACACAGAATTTCCGTAATAAGTTTTATATAGGTACCTACTTTATTTTATATTTTTTTATTATTTTGTGCACTGTAAAATATATCACAAATATTTTATAAAACATTGTTATCTTTACACTTTTTATTGTTTACTAGCTGCCCAGAAAGACTTCGTTCTCTCTGTTATGTTTTTTTTTTTTTTGAAGTAAAACTTCTTTAGAATCGTTGTGATTTCAAACCGGAAGCAACGGCAAAAAGACAGGGAAGGAGGAGCCGCGCTACAAGCCGCTAATTTTAAATTAGTTTTTTTTTTAATTACTTTGACAAAGATGTTTTACTTCTATCGTGTGTGAATCGCACACACACCTTTTTTTGTAGTATAAAAACCTTCTGTGGGATTTAAGGATCATACAAAAAAAATATTAGCCGAATTGGTCGAGCCATTCTCCAGTTATGCGCTTGGCAACATACATTTTTAATTATACCTGTATCTACTGGCCTGTATACTTTATATTAAAGATAAAGACATGCGATAATAATATCAATACTTTAAGAATTCCAAATTATTATGTGTAGCTATCTCATCTATTTAATTTTTTATTTATGTTTAAATAGCTACGAAGTCTTGTTTTATTCGTATTTTCACAAAATGGTAAAGGCTTGAAAATAATTAAACCGAACTAAAATTTAAAGGTAAAAAAGGATTTTAAATATTTCGAACAAAAACTGTTATCGTTAGAAATATCCTTTGATCTAGGTTTAATTAGTCTTTTACCTAAATTCGCGATTAGTGAAACTCTCTTTCACATAATTATATTATGAACTAAGTTTTAAAAAGCTCAATTATAAGGCTATTTGAAAAGTTAAACACAACTTTGTTAGATTAGCCATGATTTGATACGTAAAATTACAATATTACTAGCCAAAGAGCACTCCGTGTTGCTCTTTGTTACTAGCTAACCTGGCGAACTTCGTATCGCCTTATTTTTTTTTTCTTGAATATAGTAATTATATACCTATAACGAAATAAAATATAGGCTATCTTTCAAGTTAGATGAAACTGCACACGGTGTGCAAATTTGATAAAAATCGGTTAAGTAGTTTAGGAGTCCATCGCGGACAAACAACAAGATTTAGAATGACGTATGTCCCTTATTAGATCTGCACTGTATTGAAACAGCGTAGTACCTACTTGCTGGGCCTACTATAAACCCTATAAATCCTATAATGTGAAATTTTATTTTAAAAGTAATGCTGCCAGCATTCTTGGCACAAGTCCACGCGGACATGATTTGTATCAAAACATCTGTAAATATTTAGTTCTTAAGTTGTGACTTGTTAATATGTAGGTATAATGTTTAATTGTAAAAATAAATTGTATATTTTAAAAGTTAACCATCAGATTATAACTAGTCTTTTTAAAATATTTAACATTTTTTTAATAATAATTAATGGATTAGAAAACAGGGTTTGTTTTAGTTTAGAAATTAAATATTTTTTGAATAGTTCCGAATTTTTGTGTATCCTTGTTGGATACCAAAATCCATGTTGTGACTTTTTGAAATCAAGTAAACAACGAGTTTACTGTTTTAAAGAATCACTTCTTCTACTGCAAATAAACGTGTTAATTGTATTGTAATTGTAAATGATTTAAAAAGAAATAAACGCAAATTGTCAAAGCTTCCTTTCAGGCTTATTTCTTTTGCCCTTGTGTACTGTTTTTATGATTTCCTGGTAAATGTTATAAATATTTTTCACAAGGTCAAATGATCTACATGGACAACTGGCGTATGATGATGTATCTCGGAACTCCTGTGATGCCGGACCTCGCCGCTCTCGTGTCCACCGGCCTCTATATCAATGATCTCTCTATGCATGATTTTAGCAGGTAAATCTATTGATACATGAAAATATAATTATATAGCCTATATGCAATTTGAATACATATAATAAACAGTTTATTTTTTAAACGATAATTAATACATATATAGGTTGCATATAGGTATGTTCGCCGCTGTATTGTATGGGTACTTTTGCTACTTTGGCCAAAATTATATTAGTGAAAAAAATTATCTTTTCGTCTTTGTATTAGCTTTAGTAAATTTTACCTTAGCATAGTTGCAACTTTTAAATAAAATAAAAAATAAAAAAATTAATAAAATAAATTTACACCCAGTTAAACGTAGGCTATAAACATGCTATAAGTACATATATGCGTGTTTATAGGCTATAAAATGTAATGCTACTGCTACATAATACTGTTAGGACGGGTCACGGGAGCAATCATCAAAAATGCCACCTTTTCTTTTTTTACGTGGGGAAAAACCACCATCGGGGGCACCAGAGGGTTATGTTAGACTCCTACTGACCAAAAACCATCCACGTGTGAGCAGACATCTGCCTGAGTGGGGCGAGAAGGGGTCGCGTTAGCAGTCTCCACCCCGCCCCGGCGGTTGGCCCGAATGTAAACATCCGGGCCCCGGCACCCAGAGGGGCGACACCCACAAGACCACCCCTCCCGACGACGCGTGGGATCTCAAGCCAGCCGAGGATCCCCCGACCCCCAGCCAGCCACCCCACTTAGGGGACGCTCAACCGGACCAGTCTACCGACTGCAGAATGGGGACACATGTCCAGGAGCGTCCCACCCTCCAAGTCAGGCAGGCCTGACCTCCAACGCCCGGCATCACGGCGTTGGAGGTCAGGCCCGCCCGACCTCCAATGCCGGATCGCACCGAGCAACCGAGCAAAGCTCCAGGGAGCCCAGCACGACCCGGCAACTACCCCACGAGTCCGCCGGACTGCACCAACAACCGAGCTAAAAGCTCCAGGGAGCCAGCACAGCCCGGCCTTCACACATCACGTCTGCCGGATTGCACCAGCAACCGAGCAAAGCTCCAGGGAGCCAGCACAACCCGGCCGGCAAACCGCACTTTCGCGCTACAGGGCGGGCAAGCGAACCCACCCACCCCGTCCCTCTAGCCTCACTCACGGATCGCGCAGTACCCAGAGCGCACTCCGCGAGTCAGTCGTTAGCCGCGACGGCAGCAGTACCGCGACTGCGATACTGCTGCCCGTCCCGTTGCCCAGGGTGCACCACGAGGAGGTGACCGACATGCACCCCATCAAAAATGCCACCTAACCCAACCAGCAACTATCTAGTTGGACTTGTAATAAAATTTAAAAATATTAAAGTTAATTTTTTTAATGTTCTTAAAAATTTCCAGTCATGTTAAAAGTGCTCTTGTAGTACATTATAATTATTATTCAATGAGATTGTATATATCTCATGAATTTCACGCAGTGACAACTAGAGTGGAACTCTAGGTAACTACCTATAGGTAAATATTAACATCTTAAAGGAGAATATTACGAGTCACGCTTCATGTGTTTGTTTTATCTCGGCCTTTACACTAGATATTTCGTTAGCACTACACAATGTATGGAAATGGAGATAGAAGCTTTTTGTCTATTCTCCGAAAACTTTTTAACATAAACAATGCAAACAACAACCTTTGAGTTAAATCTTGTATAGAAATATTTTACGATCATACATAAACCTTTTTTATAAATTTTGTTAAGACCTCTTTTATCACCACCTATTTTATCTGGGCGAAAATGACATTCGATGCTCTGTGAGTCTGCCGCTCCCGTATCGGCTTGTACCTACAGCCATCAGAAAAATGCTCTTCAGGCACAGCTTAAATCGTCTGGAACAGATGTAAAGGCCTTTTATCACAGAAGATATTACACACAATAGTGGTTGATTATACCTTTTTTTCAATAATTTTCATTTAGGAAATTTAGAATAGCTTTTTCCAAAAATACGTCTGCGATGTCTATGTACGTCTACGATATGATTCTATAAGTAATGGTTTAATTGTGTATAAGTAATGGTTTACTTAGGTTTCTATACTAAAATAACTATATTCCCAATTTTATTTTCAAAATTGAGAAATTTCAGTTAAAATTAAATGTGAAAATTAAACTTAATTAAAACTTAATAAACGACGACGCGTTGGCGCAGCGGTCACATCACTGGTTGTTGCGCTAGCGGTCACGGGTTCGATCCCCGCACATGACAATCATTTGTATTGGCCATACAGATGTATGTGTATTGTGTGTGTTTCCGGACCCCGACACAGGAGATAATCCTAGTGGGGGCCGTTGAATGTGAAGCGTTTATTATTTATTTACTAGCTTCTGCGCGCGACTTCGTCGGCGTGGACTCCGCTCCTATTGGTCTTAGCGTGATGATATATAGCCTATAGCCTTCCTCGATAAATGGGCTATCTAACACTGAAAGAATTTTTCAAATCGGACCAGTAGATCCTGAGATTAGCGCGTTCAAACAAACAAACAAACAAACAAACAATCAAACAAACTCTTCAGCTTTATTATATTAAGTATAGATTATTATTACAAAGTAAGGTAAGAAAATATGTAATTGACGATTTATAGAAGCCTCAATTACTGTTAATATTTTACAACGTCTTAAAATTAAATAATATTTGACGATACTCGACGTTTACGACCAACTCCACTACTTTGTGTACATTTTTTATAGCCTTTATACTTTAGAGACTGTAAAATGTAGATGTTTGAATTAATTTTATTATTTAACCTAGAAAATCGGTGATTTCTTAACGTAAGATAGGTAGGGATCCCTAGTACATTTTTTTCACTTGATTAGTACGAGTATCAAGCAAATTTTTCGGGAGTTGCTTCATTTTGATGAGACGAACAAAAAATTCCTCTACGAAAACACTCGATTGTGGTAGCTCACAGAGATAGCAGGGGGTAGAGCAGCAGTGAGCGTAGGACCGGGATAATGTACCACGCAATTTGTAGGACAATATTACTATTAAATTATATAGATATTAACTAACTAAAAGAAAAAAAAATCAGCTGGTTAGTAATAATTTTTGATGAGCTTAAGAGGTCATCAATTTGATGACCTCGTAAGGTCGTCAAAAATAGGTTTTTTTTCTGATTTTTTTTTTGTGAATTTTTTGTACCTATAAGTAATAGTCACGATTCAGCACTGTATAGTGTATACGCCACAACTGGGCATAGGCCTCTTTCTCCATGCAGGAGAAGCATTGGAACTTAATCCACCACTAACTAGTAACTATAATGTAAACCCGTATATATAAAAAATACCTATATTACCAATAATTGTCATACCTATATTATAATTAAAGGTTCAATTTTTTAGAGACCTCATGCTCGCCGGTACGCAACAATCAGTAGAACTGAAACTCGCTTTGGATCAGGAACAGCAGAAAAGCAAGAAGCTAGAAGAATCTATGCGAAAACTGGATGAAGAAATGAAAAGAACAGACGAACTTCTCTATCAGATGATACCAAAACAGGTCGCAGACAGATTACGTAATGGAGAAAACCCGATAGATACTTGCGAGGTAAAAGTCATTTAGGTTAATTTGCTAAAGATTTTGTTCTAACTATTCGTGATGTTTTGAACGGAAAAGACAAAATAAGTAATTAGTTTTTCTAAATACTTTGTCATCAATAAGAAACTTATTTATGTTTAACGCAAATGAGGAATAACTTATTTTTTACGTATCATTTATAAGAATTAATGATATTTTATTTATGTAAGTTACTTACTTACTAGGTACTTAAAGTTACTAAAATCCATTTTATCATAAAGAATATACAATATACCTACCTAATGTACTCGTATTTAGCAAACAATGCTTTACTATACTATATGTTTGCATAATACAATAAAAACCCATAATTATATTTACTTACTATTACTTTAAGCGGTAACTTATTATTTTTTTTCAAATGATTAATACTAAAATATACAAGTAATTTCAAAGTTTTAACGTGTTTATCGTTGATATTAAAATTATTTTCTCTTAATTAAATTTAGAAAGCTCTTGCGGTCTCGGTGAAAAGTTTCTGTACTTTAATTCACCACAAGATTAACTTTAGTAAACATTATTCTAAAGGGCAAATTGAAACGACTTTAGAATGAGAAAATGACTTTTATTTTAAAACAAAAACAGAATATGACAGTTTAATGGGATACATGAAAATTATAATGTCAACGACACTAATGATAGCTCTAAGGAGAGCCAGTAGCAACTGTACAATATGTAATTGGTGTTTTCAGTCTGAAATGTTATGAATATTAAATTTCGGATACGGATACGAATATCAAAATAATATTATATTCAGATACTAAATATTTCGTATTATCCGTTACTTTCGTATAGTTTCGCAGATATTATATTTTTAAGAAATTACTGAAAGTATAAAGTAAATGAGTAATGATTAGACATTATATTTTTTTTCGTGTGGTAGTTGGTACTAATATGAGAAATATATAAATTATATAATAGTTACTTTTAATTAATCTTAACATTCTTTTTAATTAAATTGCAATTCAATTTTGAGTGACGAGTTATGGATAACAAAGAAGGTTTTGTATGTTGTTTTGACCAAAAAAAAAATTAAAACAGCCATATTATTATTGAGACTCCTTCCTTATCCGAAATTATCCGCAACTTATATATCGGTTAAGGTTACGAAACTCCATAGTATATATATAATTATATATATTGAGTATAAAATCAAAGCGCTTATAAATTAAAATAGATATTTTTGAAGTTGTATCCCTAAGAAACTAAATAAGAAATAACGAAATAGCAGTGATGGAGTGATGATTTACAGCTCTATTAGCTGTTCAAGCGACACATAGGTATTATCAATATAACAGCATTTACTGTACACGAACAGCAAGCGTCAATTTATGTTTTGATTTTTAGTTTTATTATTTTGATTAATTAACTGAGATGCCCTACTACTGCAGAAAATTTCCTGCTCAAAATATGGAGCAGCCCGACTGGGGTAGTACCTCGACCTTACAGAAGACCACAGCTAAATAATACTGTTTTCAAGCAGTGTTGTGTTCCTGTTGGTGAGTAAGGTGACCAGAGCTCCTGGGGGGGATTGGGGATAGGGTCGGCTTGCGATGCTTCTGGTGTTGCAGGCGTCTATAGGCTACGGAAATCGCTTACCATCAAGTGAGCCGTACGCCTGTTTGCCAACCTAGTAGTATAAATTTTTTTTAAATTAATTTAATATAAGGTAATCGTTAGTAAACTGATGTCACATGTCGGAGCTGATACACACACATTTTTCACCAGATGTTCCACAGTGTATCGATCCTGTTCTCTGATGTCGTCACTTTCACGGAGATCTGTTCCCGAATCACGCCCATGGAGGTGGTGTCCATGCTCAACGCTATGTACTCCATATTCGATACACTTACAGAAAGGAACCGAGTTTATAAGGTCTTTAACAAATTTCTTTCTTTAACTAGGTATTTTTTTATACTTTCTGAATAATAAGTTCGATAATACTAATAAATAATTAGTTATTTCATCAGGAATAGTTTAAGTTGTAATAATAAGTAATTAATATTTTTACAAAAATACCATAAGTTTTTAAAATAATGTGCTTAACATTGTAAACTGATTGCTAAATATATACGTTCTTTACAATTATAACACATCCAAAGTAACACATTTTTAAATGGGCTATTCCAATGATTAATACCTATTTATCCAATCATTCACGATTCTTAATATCACAAAACCGATTTATTTCTCGAATTCTTTATCAATATGTTTTTTTATAAAATCTTCGTATTATACTATTATAGGTAGAAACAATAGGTGATGCGTACATGGTCGTGTCTGGAGCTCCGGAAAAGGAAGACAACCACGCAGAGAAGGTTTGCGACATGGCCCTCGACATGGTTGAAGCCATTACTGACCTTAAGGACCCTAGCACAGGTAAAGGAAGGAGCAGATATATATATATAGTAGAGGTGTTCGTTATATTAGGTAGCGGATAAAATCACCTATTATTTTTAAATCATTTTATCACCTATTATTTTTTTTACCTGGGAAGCGTGATATAATATCACGTTTCCCAGGTAAGGTTTGAAAGAAAATTTTTATTTTTACTACTTTACCTCAAATGTACACAGAGCCAAATTGTACTCTATGGTCACAAAATTCCTTTTAATGTCCAGAACATCGTATAATATGTTAGTCCCATGTCAAATCGTATTCTATTGTAACGGACTAAGAACTATTTTCCTTTGAATGTCCAGAACATTCACGTTGCGTGTCGCTTAGCTTAGTCCCATGTCAAATTGTATTCTATTGTAACTGAATAAGAACTATTTTCCTTTCAATGTCTTTTGAAATAAATTTTAAAATTTTTTTAGTTCGTATTATTATTTTTATTATACTATACTACACGTTAGACTTATTTTTTTCATATTATTTCGTTTTGTTTAACGGTAATATTGTAAAAATATACTTTCATTTAAAACTACTATAACGAATTAAAAAAAACATAATATGAAACAAAAGCATTTAATCACGAGTATATATGAAGAAATAAGTAGAGAAAATAACAGGAATGAAAATAGCGGTAAGTTTATTTTATCTTGTATCTGTAAACGAGTAATTCTTGTATTTATTGAAGTGAAACTTCTTTAGAATCGTTGTGATTTCAAACCGGATGCAACGGCAAAAAGACAGGGAAGGACGAGCCGCGCTGCAAGCCGCTAATTTTAAATTAGTTTTTTTTTAATTAGGTAGTTTGCCATAGAAGTTTCACTTCTATCGTGTGTGAATCGCACACACACTTTTTTTTTGTTATACTTTGGATATCTCAGAAACGGCTGTAACCGTTTTGATGAATTTTTTTATACAGATAGTCTTTCATTTTAAGTATCCTATATGTAATATGCATTTGATCTCACAAATAGTAAGAGTTGACCTAAAGGTTGTAATTACCAGGTCAAAAAATCCCAAAAAAAAATTTGATCTCACAAGGGTTTCACAGTTGGTTAAAAAAAAAAAATTATCACGTAAAAAATAATAAGTGATTTAAAAATAGCGTAACGTTATAACGTAATATCAAAATGTAGCTGTTACGACCATCTCTAATATATAGTATTTACTTAAAAGTTGTACTTTTTAGACTACCAATTTTAGTACTTATTAAACAATAAATAATTATAATTATAGGTAGGGATCCCTAGTACATTTTTTTCACCTAATTAGTATCAAGCTAATTTTTTGGGAGTAGTTTCATTTTGATGAGGCAAACAAAAAATTCCTCTTCGAAAACTCTCGATTCTGGTAGCTAACAGAGATAGCAGGGGGTAGAGCAGCAGTGAGCGTAGGACTGGGATAACGTACCACGCAATTTGTAGGACAATATTACTATTAAATTATATAGATGTTAACTAAAAGAAAAAAAATCAGAATTAAAATCAATTTTTGAAGACCTTACGAGGTCATCAAATTGATGACCTCGCACGGTCATCAAAAATTATTCCTAACCAGCTGAATTTTTTCAATCTCAATCGAGAGTTTTCGAAGAGGAATTTTTTGTTCGCCTGATCAAAATGCAGATACTCCCAATAAATTAGCATGATACTAATTAGGTGAAAAAAATGTACTAGGGATCCTAGGGACCTATAATAAAATGGTAGGGACCCCTACTACATTTTTTTCACCTTTCATCTAATCAAAAATTGATTTTTTTCTGTTTTTTTTTTCTTCTTTTAGTTAGTTAATATCTTACTAATATTGTCCTACAAATTGCGTGGTACGTTATCCCGGTCCTACGCTCACTGCTGCTCTATCCCCTGCTATCTCTGTCAGCTACCACAATCGAGAGTTTTCGTAGAGGAATTTTTTGTTCGTCTCATCAAAATGAAGCTACCTATGATATATATAGATAACAAAAAAATATAATAACGAATATTCCAGGATCTCACCTGTCGATCCGCGTGGGCGTGCACAGTGGCGCGGTGGTGGCGGGCATCGTGGGCCTGAAGATGCCGCGCTACTGCCTGTTCGGCGACTCGGTGAACACGGCGTCGCGCATGGAGTCCACGTCGGACGCCATGCGCGTGCACATCTCGCAGACCACGCGCGAGCTGCTGTCGCCCGCCTACGTCGTCGCCGAGCGCGGGGAGATACAAGTCAAAGGGAAAGGTAAATCTATGCCGCGCTACTGCCTGTTCGGCGACTCGGTGAACACGGCGTCGCGCATGGAGTCCACGTCGGACGCCATGCGCGTGCACATCTCGCAGACCACGCGCGAGCTGCTGTCGCCCGCCTACGTCGTCGCCGAGCGCGGGGAGATACAAGTCAAAGGGAAATGTAAATCTATGCCGCGCTACTGCCTGTTCGGCGACTCGGTGAACACGGCGTCGCGCATGGAGTCCACGTCGGACGCCATGCGCGTGCACATCTCGCAGACCACGCGCGAGCTGCTGTCGCCCGCCTACGTCGTCGCCGAGCGCGGGGAGATACAAGTCAAAGGGAAAGGTAAATCTATGCCGCGCTACTGCCTGTTCGGCGACTCGGTGAACACGGCGTCGCGCATGGAGTCCACGTCGGACGCCATGCGCGTGCACATCTCGCAGACCACGCGCGAGCTGCTGTCGCCCGCCTACGTCGTCGCCGAGCGCGGGGAGATACAAGTCAAAGGGAAAGGTAAATCTATGCCGCGCTACTGCCTGTTCGGCGACTCGGTGAACACGGCGTCGCGCATGGAGTCCACGTCGGACGCCATGCGCGTGCACATCTCGCAGACCACGCGCGAGCTGCTGTCGCCCGCCTACGTCGTCGCCGAGCGCGGGGAGATACAAGTCAAAGGGAAAGGTCAGCCAACTATTAAAAGCTGGAGCCGCAGCAGAAAAAGCTGAAACGACTTTTAAACGGCACAAATATTAGTCACTAATTCCAAATTACATCTTTGTGCCGTTTGCAGTCGAAACACTTGGACCTTGGAGTAGCAGTGCTAAAAATTCTTAAAAGAGATAACATCGATGATCGAGAATTTTTTCAAATTAATTTTTCGGATTTTAAATTCGTTTTTTTTTTTTAGTTTACCAAAAACGTTTCACTTCTGACCTGTGTACTTTGTACGCACTCAATTTTTATTTTATATAATTGTGTTTGCTCGCAAACGAAAAAAAACCGACTTCAATTACATCGACAAGTAATACAACGTAATAAGACGAAAAAATAGTCAAGTAAATACGCGCTATTAAGGATTACTCAAAAATTTGTAATCAGTTTTCGATGTAATTTAAACAAGACTACAAGACAAGTATTAGCTTTCGATTAAAGTAAAAATCATCGAAATCGGTACACCGAGTAAAAAGTTATGCGGTATAATATAACGTAGGTCGACGAAAAAGTAGTCACGTAAATACGCATTATTAGATATAACTCTAAAAGTACTTGTCAGATCTCAATTAAATTAAAATGGGACCACATGACACGCAACACCTTTCAATTAAAACAAAATTGATCGAAATCGGTCCACCCAGTCAAAAGTTCTGAGCTAACATACATATAAAAAAAACATACGTGTCGAATTGAGAACCTCCTTCTTTTTTGGAAGTCGGTTAAAAATAAGTATAAGAGCTTACTTAATACATACATTGTATTTTCAAATTAAAGAACGTATAAAAATATGTATAGTCTAGTTACGTTTTAGTACCCACAATTGATTTTAAATTTAACTATGACGTAAAAGAAATGTTTGTACCTATTTATAATGTTGCTGACGCCACTTAGACTGAGAAAGTAGACTACAAGAAAACATAAAAAATGTGAAAAATAATAATTTACTTACAGGTGCAATGAAGACATACTGGCTAGAAGATCGAGAGTCAAGGCCGTCTCTTTCGAAAATAATATCATCACAAATTCAAGCCGTCTCCGAATTAGAATGGGAAAGAGCCGCTGACGTCAGAGACAGTATCGCCGAACATTCAGCACAACAACTCAATAATAAAGAAACTCTAAACAACTTCCACTTACCAAATTCAATCAACTCTGGTCCTAACTCCTTAGGAAATAATGTCCAAAATAATAGTCCAATAACATTCCAACCTTCAACCCCCACATTGAAAAACCAGAATGGTCCAACAGTAACGTCGCCTGTTGAAGAGAGACGGATGTATTCTCCTGTCACTTTCCAAGATGTCGCTCGACGGAGTATAGCTAATTCTCCCAATAGGACTGATAAGGAAAATGGTAATTAGTTTT
The DNA here is from genome assembly GCA_905220545.2 of Melitaea athalia. Lineage (NCBI taxonomy): Eukaryota > Metazoa > Arthropoda > Insecta > Lepidoptera > Nymphalidae > Melitaea > Melitaea athalia. Next base: position 6,213,469 of record HG992199.1, on the reverse strand, counting down.
ATATGAAAAGCATTATAACTTATGTTGTAATTAGAAGAATTTTTAATATTGTTTTCAAAAGATTTTCGACCGTTCCCAGAATCGAGATCGACTTCGACGAGTGTAGGGGGTGTTTGGACGGATGCAGAATCCCTGGAACCGCAAAGGACCCTTGATAGCTTGAACTCGTCGTTCTGGTACTTGTATTAATTTATTGACTACTAGCTGTATCAACTTTATAAGCGTTATAATGTATAATGCATTTTAATTTGCCTCTCCTCTCCCAAAGGAATCATAGTGAATTTCGGAGTAAAAGTTGATTCAAATCATGCCAACTTGTAACCATATTCATTCAATAACGGCGTGATGCGCAACCAATAATAAAATACAGGTGATCAGCAAAAATCAGTATTGATCTCTGTATCCATTCTAGAAAGCCACCCAAAGGACATTTTCAATGTATCATCTATAAATAAAATGGAGCCTGTTACAGGTTTAGTACATAATAATAAACATTTTTGTTTAAATTGATAAGTAAAAGATCCTAATTCCTTGGCCAGTCTTTCTGATTGAATTAGATTAGTCCTATTATTAATCATATTATTCTATTAAAGTGACTAATTTTAATCCTATAGTAATACATATTTCTCAATATTTGTCAATTATTTCTAAAGGACATTTAGTATTAATCTTAAATAATATAAATTTTTTTTTATTTTTTAACTTCTTTAGCAGCCAACTTTGTACCTACCTACCAACTACTATTTGTATATTAATTACTTTCACTGATATGCTTGACAAGTTGAATTTTTTTATGGATTTCCAGTAAATAAAAATATGTTTTCATCGATATTGTCGTAAATCTTAAGTTACAGTTCCACATCCCCTTGCAGAGTCGGAACTGCGCCGGCTCCCAAGCATCGTGACAACTTCTTCACGGAAACCGTGGTAAGTTTAAACAGACAAAATTTAAAGGATACACTATACATAAAATTGTGTAGATTTATAACTACTTATATCTTAAACAAAATGAAATGATAGTATTTATTTCGCCATAAGTTGATTACACACACTTAACGAAAGTAAAAAAAAAGTCATGGTAGCTTATAATTTCAAAATTGCTATAATATTAACATTAGGTACTTAAATCACTTAAACTAATGGACCCTAGTGTTGGACGACAGTTTAGACGACACGAAAGCCGGGAAAAAAACTTTCGGTACTATTTTGCAAATTTAAGGTCGTTATACAAAAAAGAAAACAAAATTCACAGTAAGACACAAGAGACAGCCAATCGTGTGTCCCGAAATCACCACATGGCACCTGCTTACAATATTGAGAACTATATTTAATGATGGGGCGGAATATAGAAATAGCCTGATCATCCATAATTAAATCCCATGCCTTTTCATCGCTATTGATATTGTAATAAGCGTTTCTACACAAACTTCAAGCGAACTAGTAGTTTTTTAAACCTCTGTCAAGACAGAGATTGAAACGCAGCAGGAATTATACTATGGAAGCAGCTGAAATACACTAATCTAGCTTTTATTTATATCTGTTAATAATTGTATTCTCTTAACCGCGTAAGCTGCAGAAATTAGTCTGTCCGTCAGTTGACAAATATGGGGTCCCTACTGCAAGTTAGAATCAATGGTGATTCCAAGATAAACGGTTGAATTAAGAAAAATTAGGTTATGACCATTGAGTTCTGACAACTTGTTTACATTGGTGATTGTACATTTGGTGCTGAAAATTACATACAATTAGTTATTTTGACTGTTAAGAAGCAAGTTATTCACACTATGCCAGTGCACCACTTTAGAGAGAGCATTGTTTGCATCGTCATAGTTTCTTGTCAGTGCAATTTAAAAATTAATGAGGTATCAGCAAACAATACAGTCTCATGATTTTTCTCAACTAAATATGTTCGTTTATGTATATTAACATTTTTGGACCCAGAGTTGGGCCTTGTTTAACCCCCATCTATACAAGAGACCCAGACGACGTAATACAGTTTATTTAAACCCTTATGAGTTCTACGACTAAGATAAGAAATCAAAAGTTTTAGCGCAGTATTTTTAATGCCATAGTGACGTGTGTTTCCTAATTAACGTGTCGTGATGAACACAGTCAAATGCCTTGGACAAATCACAGAATATAGCCAAGGCCACAGACGACTCCTCCAGGCATTATACCGATAATTTTAACAGAGATACCCCAGAGATTTTTGGTGTTCTTAATATCTAGAGTTTTAAATATCTTAATTATTTCATTAGCGTCTAAGGGCCTGACTGTAAAATCATCTTTGCATGCATTTTGCATTTCATTGCATTTTGTTTAAGCAGCAATTCAGCCACTTCAGGCAAAGATATCAGGCCCTTACTTATCGAAAGTGGAATGTGAGCAAAGTGTTTTTCCAAAGACATTGACACCTGCTTCCATGATATAATAGAGTGATTGTCAATGATTAGTTCACTGATACCAATACGATCTTTAACTCTTCCAGTTTTGGTATTTAGGATGTTCCAAGTCATTTTCATTTCAACATTGACTTAGCCGCGACACAAACAAGCTTAAATATTTTAGAATAATTTCTAACGTAATTAAAACAAACAGTATTTTTGTTATATGATTTCTTTTGAAATTCCTGGGTAACAAGAGAATCTAAGCACTTTTCATTATGTTTAGAAAGTTTTAAAAGTTCATCCAAAGTTGATTCATGTTCACTAATCTCCCACTTAGCAGAAATGTATGATAGATGATGAATTTAATACACTGAAAACAGATTTTAAAACTTGAGCCAGTAGATCATGAGGTACGATAGATATCCTATCTAAACATAATATCTTCCGTACAATATTGGTATAAATTAAACATAAAAATCTAAGATTCAAAACCGAGGTAAAAGTAAATCCTGAGGTTAAGGCATTTAAGCGAGCAAGTCTTCGGTCTAATACGGTCTTGATATAGACTAAGCGTAACTATCCAAGATTGTCCATGTTCTGATAAGTGCCCTACGCAAAGCAGGAAATATCTTATGCACATTTTAGAGCAGCCCGGCTGGGGCAGTATCTCAACCTTTATTCCCGGGGCGAGGTGGCGAATACTAGCGCGCCCCATCTCGCCCCACCTAGACGGATGGCTGCTTACACGTGGTCGTTTTGGTCAGTAAAGTCTGACATAACCTCTCCGGTGCCCCCGCGCTGGAGGGGTATCCATGAGGATTTTCCCCACGTAAAAAAAAATATCTCAACGTTTCAGAAGATAACATTGCTTAAAAGCAGTATTATATAACTGTTTACTGTAAGGTCGAGGTACTTCCCTTATCGGGCAGCTCCAGATTTAGAGCAGGATATGTCCTGCTGTGCCCTACCTCAGTTCAGTAGTCAGTCTTCTAAAGTAACCCAACTCGCCAGCAGTCCCCGCACTCGGCGCCCGCGGTGGCGCGTGCTAGCAGCGCCTCGCCCCCGCCGCGCGCCGACGACATCGGTATACTGGACCCGACCTGACCACCTCTTGTTTTGCACTTTTTTCAGCTTTCGATGTGTGCAGTTACACTACCTATATGTGCTTAGTATATGGCAAATTAATATTTCGTCGTAAACATCCATCATTTACTGTCTCGTCTAGCTGTCGCATTATGTTGAATTATAATATTTACTCTTGACTATTTGCTGCATCTCATATTTAGCATTTGTGATGTTGGAAAAAAATAATCATCATGTTACCCTATTTTTTGATAAATATAACGTTGGGTAAAATGTTATTTCGTTAGAAGAGGTAAAATGGTTTATTGATTGGTACTTTCGTTTTCGAACACCCAAGCAATTTTGCTTGTTCATATGCATGCGATGAAAATATTAGCAACTCCAAATAGATACATTGTTAGAATTTTGAAAATTGAATAAAATTTTACTTTTAGCACGTGTTCCATTTTATGGTCGATTTCATCATTTCATGCATCGATGTGTCACGCAGTTTTATATTAGAGCACGATTGTAGGAATGAAATATGAATATTCTAGAGCATGTCTTTGTCTTTGTTATACTTCAAACGCACCACTTCAACATTTAGCATGTTCTTAGCAGACCAAAATAATAACCTTTTTTGTTCCTTTTTCGTTGAATCACATTTCAATAGGCGTTTAATTTAAATATAAACTCATACGTATATATTTTATTGTTTTTTTTACAGAAACAGATACAGAATATCAAGACGCACACACAGACACACATATTTGCACGATATCGGAAAACGTCGAACCTCCCAAACAGGGCAGAGTCGGGAGATTCCGAGCGAGAATAGCACCGGGACACCATAAAACGTGTACAGGTCACAAACAATCAATTAAAGATTCCCTAAAAGAGAAACAAATACCGTCTGGAAACGTCCAACCACACGGTCATCATCATTCGAAGAACGTCAATCATCACCAGTGTTGTGGAGCGTTCGGAAACCCTCACGTACGACATAAGACTAACTCTAGCTGTCACATAATATAACTTTATTTATATTATTTAATTTTATATCATAAAGACAATAGAAATGCCACGTATAATTTGACACTATCACACGTATTAGAAATTAATTTGTGAGACAAGATTTTGACAATTACTTTTATTCGCTAAGACGAAAAGATAATCTGTATTTTATATTTATATGTCTATAATAATATACACATGATATCGTTCCAACGTTTGTACAGACACAGTTCTATACATTTTTACATAATTATAAATGTACTTTTCGGCCTAAAAGGTTTTTATCTAAAATTTGATGTTGTATTAGAACGTTAAGTAGTTAAGTCATAGGTATAATATTTTGCTATTGTACAAAACTCAATGTGTTGCATTATTATCATAGTAGAGAAGGTAGAGCCTATTACTTTAAAATACATATTATACCTACATGAACTAAGAGCAGTTACTTCATAAGATGAAAGTATGTTACAAAATAGGTCACAGTAAGAGCCCAAGATATTTATCACATGTAAGATGCGATCATGCTCACATGGACTGGTAAAAGAAAGGCTCTGAAAAAACTATAGGCTACTTACCCATAGAGAAACTCAAAAGTAATAAGCGCGTTAGGTCCTCTTTAAATTAAAGTGTAGTGAGTGTGAACTGTGAAGTGTGAAGACTGTGTTTAAGAGCTTATATTGGAACGTGATATTTAAAAGAAGCTGTAGGGAGTGAATAGGTCAAGTTCGAACGCGCCAATAAGAAATTAAATGACAAAGATATATTTCACTACCAAAACCTATCCCTTATTTGCTTTGATACTGTTACTGTTCGGTTTTGTAGTTTTTTGCGTTCTGTATATGAAGCATATGTTCCTCATTTGTTTTGAAAAATAACAGCATAAAATCTTTCGTGTACTGATGTATCAACATTTAAAGCTACCATTAAGTAACATGTGGTATACCTAAACCTAATGCCATGCTATTACGCACATAATATAATAGATCGATAGCTGTTAAAATTGTGCAATCATTACGTCTCTACTGTTCAAAAATATGTATGGATGGAGCAATTATAATAACGTGTAATTGATATTTTTCTTATAACGATTTCCGAACGATACTCTCTTTTTCATCCTGAAACCGTATCCAGCATTGTATTGCCAATACGATTCTGCGCAGAACCTAAATGAGGGCTATTTTTCTAAATATTGTGATAAACATTTTTATAGATAGTTTTTTTTTTTATATTTAAGATATTACGAGCGGTGGGTATAGAAATACTTCTGTCACCAATATATTTAAAAAGAGCTTTAGAAATTGACAATAGAAAATTCTACCTATAAAAAATTAACTCAGTACTGTCAAACAGTGTAAAAATAGATATTATTTACCACTTTAAAGTGTAATAACACAGGCAAACAAAGAAAAAAAAATGTGCTCTGTACCTTTGACCAGACCCTTATAGGGTTATGTACTAAATCACCTAATTTTTAGTAAATTCCAATAAATCTTCAAAAATGGCTGAAAATTGTAAAAATGCATTTATTCAAGTCAATTTATTTTTGAATTAGCCGAAGTATGTTTTTTAAGTATTTCAATGTACTGAACCCAAATACGAATTTGGTTTGGCTCGTCAGCCCTCTTTAGTCAGTGAGGGTCTAGTCAAAGGCTTTTTTGTGGGTCTGTGTAATACCATACATGGTATGGAGAAAATCTTATACTTAGATTTTAGACAAACGGGAATTATATATGTCATATATGACATTTACTGCTACTTAAAAGTCTAATACATAAGGATAAAATTATACGGAGTTTCCACTTTATATAAATAACATACCTACCTATAGGTATGTTACTTGTACTTATACATAAAACGAAAATTAAAAAGTAGTTGTATATACATTCAATGATAAATAACTTATTATTTCATTTCTACACCATAACTACATAGGTTTAGTTACAAGTTACAACATTTACACAACAATGTTTATCATAGAAAATTAAACGTTTTTGTCCCGGTATAATGCCAAAGTCTCTAGGAAACTGGTTGAACTAGTTTTCTAATGTCTTTTATCAAAGACATTCGTCGTGATGGTTAATTTAATTAGAATAAAATTACCTAAAATGATTTAACATTTTACAGTGATATTATTTTAAATATTAGTCCAGTATTTTGATTCTTTTTACGAAGAAACTCAGCCGCTACGGGTGTAATCGGAAATATTTCAGAATACTGACCAGTAATGTCAATAGAATTGACACCGAATTTTACTGATATATTTTATCATGATATTACCATTTGACGCCGTTGACTTCCAAATGATGTAAAGCCGAACTGTAGAGCCTAGATGCTACTCTTTAACGGAGCAATTTGTTAGTTCTGATCTCTTAAACCAGTCGAGGGCCAGAAGCCAACATCTCCTGTATCTATATTTCAATACCAAACACCCTTATCCTCTCATTTCATCCCTTAAGTCAATAAAGTTTTTATGCGGTCCTTTTCGAGCCGCAAAATGTAAATTAATCATCACAATATCTTTATGTTTAGTGAATTACTTGTTTATTAGCTACTTTCTCTAAAAAAACTACAAATATTAATTCAAGTTTAATTTTAAATAAAAACATTGTAAATAAAAACAGTATTCTGGATGACATCTCGAAATAATCCAAAACATACGCTTTATGTAGGGGAACACCGGGCAAGACGGGGTAGTTAAGGTTTAAAGCTCCAGAAATCATAGGGGTTCATGGTTTCATAATCATTTTTATTCTTAATCAGTCTTGTAGTTATCAATATTACATATTAAATTTAAATCAGGATCACAGAACCATAGAATTATTAATAAAATAACAAAATGTAGAATATGACGTATCACCCCATCATGCCCGATAGGTTGGGTAAGATGGGGTGGGCCTAATGGGCAAGATGGGGTATAGGAATTCTCTTGACTATTCAGGAGTACAGAACTCGCAAATTAATGTTGCTTCGGCATCATCATCGTCCACCCCTACGCAGCCACAATGTGACCATTTACTACAAGAAGAACAAGCAATCCAGCCTTCCTTGAAGTCAAAATATAGCCCTGTACAATATAGGCATGGTCACTCTTAATGTCTTCTTGGTCACTGGAAGAGGCATTAGTTGCTTTGGGCTGACCAAGGTGAAGTTACTTTTATCTCACACTGGATTAAGCCAGTAAGAACATCTAGGGGAAGGACCCAAATTTAAATCTGTGTTAACTTCAGTTGTACTAGTTGTTATAACTGTTGAAGTAACAGGAGGTGTAAAGAACAACTGCAGTGCTCATTGCTGTTGTTGTAAGAGGCGCTGCGACAGTATCTACAGTTAAAAAATATACTTTCTATGTCTAATCAATAATCCACCAACTCATCATGTTCCTTTTGCGAGAATAATGGTACCCAAAGGTATCTTTATATTCTCCATTGTACTCTCGTTTTCACGAGCCTTTTTTACTTTTCGTTTGAATGTGGTTAGTGGGACTGAGAAGGATTTTGCAGCCGACATATGTCCCATTTGTTTCTTCAAAACCACTTCTAATATAAACTATCCTAAAACAATATATAATAAAATATAAATAATCAAAATCGTGTTTGGCAAGACGAGGTACCTGATACCCCGTCTTGCCCGTTCATCCGTTTTAAAATTAATAATCAAACAAAAAAAAAAATGAATAATGTTTCATAACAAAACAAGTTATTACCTATTACTGCAGTTTATTGCAAATAAGATTTACCAAGATGCTGCTTGAAAATCACCAAATACAAATTTCATGCACTACCAAACGTATATATAAGAAATTTTTATACCAACAAACCAAATCTACTTTTCGACGATAACTAAAACAAATGACTAGCCACCTTGTTAGTACTCGTGTGACTAAGAGCTGTCATGGCAGCTAGTAGCGAGATGGCAGAGTGGACGTGATTGATCAATTCAAATTACCTGAAAAGCCTGATGCCCCATCTTGCCCACCACCCCGTCTTGCCCGGTGTTCCCCTACCTACATCAAATTACCAATACAATTGCATCCGTCAATATAATTTTACGCTATTCCAAAAAATAAGAGATTATTAAAATTTGTTTTAACTTAGATATGTATTATAGTAGATAAGTGTAAAAAAATATATGTAATATTGAGTATACTTTAATTCTAGTAAGTTAATTTAATTCTAGTATTTAAGTATTAAATGTTAGTTGTAACAATATTTAATCCACAAGTCACCGTTTACCACAACTATAAATGTTGTGAGTCAATTACGAATCTAGTCGTTTTGAGATTACATGTTGTACTTAATTTTATTTATTGATATACATATATAACTAAAAGGTACAAAATAGATTGCGCTGTTTCAAGAAAATGTTTTTTTATTACTTAAAAATAATTTTTATTTTAACGCATCTACGTGATAAAAAAATCCAAATGTGTGTGTCGTTATAGTATTTATTGTGTTAGATTATCTCAATTTTAGTGTTTGTTATTTAAAAAAATATATATTTAAAAAATCTTGATGAGTATTTTGAAAAGATAAGATGGCGCAGTCTTTTTTATACGTAAATGAAGATAAACATTATAAAAGGTTTAATTTATACTTGTGAAGTTTTTTCAAAAATGTGCACCGGTACTTTTATAATTTACCAATAAAAATTCTGTAGTTAGATAATTGAATCCATATTTCAAATATATTTATATACTTTAAAAAAGGAGGTACTGAGTACAAGTTCACAAATAATAATGTTGATGGCATTTTATTGCTTATCTAATGTGAATAATTTCTCAAGTGTAAAATGAACCTGATCGTAAAAAAATCTGTATAATAGTTATTGTAAAGCCAGTGTTAAACAATTCTGAATTTTATATATTGTTTTTTTTTTATAAAAAAAATGTATTATAAAGCAAAAAATGTTTGTTTGACTCAGATTTTCTCACTATTGTGAAAATAAAGAAATAAATAAATACGTTTTTAATTTTTTTTTAATCCTATAATTACAAATAAACAAAAGCAAATTCAATCTGTTTCAACTGTAAATTACGATAAGCGCATTATATTTTCTTTTGAATGATGGATAATACGAATTCCTGAATAGTATAAAAAAATTATGTAAGTGTAACTTTTAAGTCGCTAAATATTTATTTACTTTTGGGTAATATGAAACGAGTAGGCAGTAAAAATACTTCCAAATTAAATATCGAAAAATTTACACTTACAAATAAACTAAAACTTTCATAAATAAATTTAGAATGGATTAAAGTACAGAGTACAATTTTGAATACTAGATTTATAAAACGAATTATTACAATACCATTGCAGCTAAAATGTATTATTACTTAATTAGGGTTTTATACAATTACATGTAACTTACATAAGTTACATGTAATTGTATTACTTATTGCGTTGAATTGAAATTTTTATGTCTTATAGACTATTTCACATTTTACAAATTGGTTAAGACAAGTACCTCTTGTATCAAAGACTTTCTTCGCGATTGCTATCACATATAATATACATATGTATATACATATTTTTTTAATATACCTACGCTTCAGCCTGTAATATTCCCCTGCGGGGTATAGGCCTCTTTCTCAATGTAAGAGAAGGATCAGAGCTTAATCCACCACGCTGTTCCAATGCGGGTTGACGGATATATTCCCTACTATGAGTAGGTAACAATCGCTATCAGGTGTACATGATAACAACCGGGACCGACGGCTTAACGTGCTCGCCGAAGAACGGTGGGGAGACCCACAACGACTGCACAAACACCCAGACCAGGGCAAACATCTGTGTGGCCAATACAAATAATTGTCATGTGCGGGGATCGAACCCGCAACCGCCAGCGCAACAGCCACAAACCAGTGCTGCGACCGTTGCGCCAACGCGTCGTCAAAAATATAACTTCGAGTATATTACGTAAGTACAATACTAATATATGTGTTTTAAAATGTAACAAAGTATGTTAACAACAACCAAAAGTATCCTACAATATCTGTTGAAATTGATGTTGAGATTGATGATCTTAAAATTATTTTAAATTCTCATACTGATAGAGCCCGAAATTATAAAGATTACCTCGTAATAATACACATATAGGTATGATTTTATGTTTTGAAGTTCTTTTATCTGTAATTTATTTTTAAGTAGAAATTCAGATAACTGTTTAAAAATATAATATAATAAAGTAATTTAAACGTTAATATTGAGTAGTCCATTTTTTACGAAAATACTAAAATTTACGATTTCTGTCAGTAGGTATACTTTAAGAAGTACCGATTTTATTTTTAGACTTCTTATATAATTAATATTATTTATTATTTAAAAAAGAAAGAGTGGAGCAGAAATGGGATGAAATTTCGCGTCGGAATTGACTTAATTTGAAAACTAGAATTTTATATTAGAAACAAATGAATAAAAATGTAAAACTCTAAAGTTGAAACGAAGGTAAGTTGCCTCTTAGAAAAAAAAAATTGAAGTATTTATGATTCAGGTACTTATGATCAACTTGTAAGAAAAAACGCAGACAACAGTACGAGGGACTTTGACGCATATGTATTATTGTAATTGTTATGAAATATTTAATTATCTTTGGACATTTAACTTGTAAAAGACGTTGTCACTATTGGGAAAATAAAAAATATACAATACTATTTTTTTTTTATTAACCATGTAATACAAAAAGAAAGAAAATATGTCGTTTTTTTCAAGATTCGACTTTTCAACCACAATATACTAATAAAAATCTTTTTATTTTTAGTTTAATAAATATTTAAAATCTACGCTAAAAAGTTTATTTTTTTCATTAATAATTAATTATGTAAAAATACATTTAAATGTATAAAAACTACAGAATATATCCTTAATGCAAAACAAACAATAATAATCAATTTCTAATTAAAAAATGTATAATAATTGTTAAAGCAAAAAAAAAACATAAAATTATTCAAAGCTCAATTCGGTTCCCTTCAGATTCTTCTCGGCCCAATCATCGAATCTTCTCGACAGATCGTCCGACATATAATTTTTCCAATCTCCAATTTCCCCTTTTCTAATAAACCTCAGTGAGGTCTGTTCTAAGTAGTTCTTTCCAAAAGACTTCTCTAGAATTGCCTCTAAGTTTACTGCTCGATTAGTCTTCATATTCTGAAAGGACAGGTGATCGCATAGCTTGTAAACCTCTTCATCAGATAGGGTTTTGTTCAAGAACTTTGCAGTTCTCCGGACGACGTTTGGTAGATCACGCTTCATTTCTTCAAATTTGATGAAGAGGACATTTGGATCGTTGCGTCGGTTCCAAAAACCTGTGAAAAACTTCATTTAAGTCTTTGTAAATATTATGTTACTATCAATAACATATTTTGTTGATAAGAATAAAATACTTTTAGCTTTCTTGCATTTTTTAATAATGTCTTACATAAATAGTAGGTACCTTAGATGAATTCTTGATTTGTATTCAGAAGAAATAATCAAAAAACCAAGTAAAAAGGATTTTAAGTTAACTGTTAACATTGATTTTCAGAGCAACATGTTTGTCCCTGAGCCAAGAATACAATTAATTTTGGCAATAAAAATAGGAAAGAATGAACATTAAAAATATCATACCAAGTATATGATTCCACACAGGTCCAAACGGCGCTTTGTCCCTCATAAATAGATCGCAAAATTCTTCAAAAGTACCCTTTAAGCCATGCACCAGAGTGCAGTAATGGTAGTAGGAGACCACCATATCTTTTGGGTTACGGGATGTATATATCATCTGGGAGGAAAAAACTTTTAGCTTAGGAAAAAAATTTATAGCTATAAAATATTATGGATATTAAAAATTGATTTGATACTAAAAATGTCACCACTAATTGAACGCATGGCGTAACAGTAGCAGTGTGCATTTCATGGGTTGCTTGTTTCATTTTACCAAAATATTTGTGCTTTTAAAATCTATATAAAAATAAAATATATGTATGTTCGCGCATATGTTACGAACATAGATTGAAGAAAGAAGTAAAGAAGCTTCTTTCTTAAATCTGTTACGAACGACTGCACTCCATTGTTTTTTTTAAATAAAAAAAAACATAACAGACAGAACGAAGTCTGTCCGGGCAGCTAGTTATAAATATAAATAATTACTTTATTAATGAATTTAATTTCTTAATGTTGGTAGTGCATTCGAATTTACCTATAGAATGACGTTAGGTACTTGCAATAACATGCAACATAAAGTTGGTGAAAGTGATACTAAAGTTAGTTATTGGGAAAGGTTTAATACATTCTCTATAAAACCACATAAAAATGTATAACAGATATTTTTGTTAATTTTACATAAATAACGAAGCTCGTGTTACTTTAAACTTCATAACCAATGCAAATAAGTAGATACGTCGTAATATGACAATACGTATGCTTAAAAGCTTATTATTCGTCTATGGAGGCTTTGATTATGAATTTCAAAAAAGTTAATGCGTTATTTCCGATCCCGTTAGAATATCAGGATAAGTGGTAAAAGTAAAGTAAAAAGTAAAAGTAGCCTATCCGTTCTTCTGGAATTCTGGATCTCCTAATTACATTTGCGTGAAAGATTAACAAATATACATTCATCCATCCTTATAAACTTTGTCATTAATATTATTAGTAGGATGTATCTCACCTTCGGCTTAACAGAACCATCCTCGTTCAATATATCGATGGGCAACAGATCAAAGGGTAGGTGACTACGTATGTAGCGCGGGTGCGGTAAGCGGTGCTTCACGAGATCCACGGATGAACCCCTAACTGATTCATCGTGCCACTCGGCGTGACCGTCCACCATTATACACGATAACTCCACTAGAGGGCATCGTATCTAGGAAGAATGTAATTGTTAACTTAGACATATGATAATTATATATAAGGCTTAGGAAATTAGCATTGGGAACGTTAAAAATATACAACGAAAACACCAATTCAAAACGCAGACCTATATCTACCTAAATTCTAAAAAACATAATATACATAATATAGGCCTACGATAATACTATCTTAAAATATATATCTAGTATATTTCCGTACATATTGTTATGTACCTACACTATTTACATAAAACAGTGTTCATTTCAAAGTACTGCAAAAAATTACTTATATTATAAAAAAATATTACTTATTCTAAAATTCTATAATTGTAAACTGATTAAAATATGATTTAAAAATTATAGTAATTTAATATTAGATGGAATAAATACCAATTGTTTATTTAAATATAGAACGTAATTATAAACAATTTGTAAATATTATTTTGTTCATATTTTCGCCAACATTTAAAATAGAAAAGTTAATTTAAAAAATTAACTATGTAACCAACTTGCTGAAGAGATTTAGCTCCTTCGTAGTCTAAATCGTGACCGATCAACCAGACCATCTCTTGAGCCCACGTCGACCCTACAAAAATAAATGTCAACTGTTAAATTTAAATATTTCAAATATTAGATTTTATCTCTATATAATAAAAATGAATGTTGCTAAGCGCATAACTGTATAATGGCTCGACCAATTCGGCTAATTTTTTTAAAAAACAACAGACAGAACGAAGTCTGTTCGGGCAGCTAGTTTAAAATAAAATTAAAAACAAATAGCCTAAAATAATATACAAAATAGTAACATTAAGAAACAATATTGGGCTCAAATTTCTTCAAAATAAATATTTGAGCAGCTAAAAATCAACTCATTTCTATTCATGAAATAAATATAACAAAATCTGCGATGAAAATTTTAACGAACTCCGTTTTTAAAATCTACTCACTGATAATACAAAATACAAAACAGTTTTACCTAACAAATTTTACAGGATTATTTATCTACAAAACCATAAAATATTAATCATTATTAATTTACTATCATATTTACCAGTCCTTGGATAAGACAGCATCCAAACATCGCTTTCCAAAACCTCCATATCCAGAATTTCCTGACCGATGGTCATATAATCAGCTGGTAAGATTACATGTCCAGGGTTTATTTCAACCATACAATCCTTCTTTTCAAACATCTGGTCCAATTTACTACCGGTCTCCTCATCTAATTTCGAAAACGTCAATTTTGGAGTCGTCCTCATTTTTGATGCTTAAATTTCGATAGTATTTTTAACAATCTAAAGACACATTTGGACAATTTCATAAAGAGGAAAATACGTCTTATTCCTGCAAGTTAGGAAAGTGCAATGATCGCGTGCAGTGTATTACATCGTGTGTTTTCCTCAACTCTCACTGAACAGGAGTGTTAACTTTCGTATTTTCTAGGAGTTATAGATACTGCACGCACAAAACACTACAAGAATTATTATATAAATATTGATATTTATTATTTTTATAAATATAGGTAATAATCTTACATACACATTGTATAAATTACATTTATTTATTTTCTTAAACTTAACACCTACATTTATAATATTCATTCACGGACCAGAACCTTAGTTAAATACTATTTAGCCTACAATATTCTTCCGCGAACAGATACTGCAGTATATATCTATAATTATATCAAAGTTTGTAAGATTAGTGCATTCGGGCAAAAATTCTTTTTAGTTTCATTAACCAACATAGAGCATAGAAAAGTTTAAAAACGTTTATCACAGTAGTGTAACACCCGTGGGCGACGAATGGGGCTGCGTAGGAGGCGCTACTTAATGCGGCTCCAGTAACGCACCTGTGCCCGTGTCGGGCCGGGATGGGAACCCGGGCCTGCTAGACACGGCGTCGTCGGGACTGTTCAGAGGTGAGCCGGACAGTCCCCATGGAGGAGAAGTCTGGCCTTTTCGCCGAGGCCAGCCTGCTGCTGGAGGGATCCTGTTGCCTGCAGATCCGGGACCCTCCAATTTAAGCGGCTGAAGGCTCCCGCAGGGGGTTTAGTGCGGTAGTCGCACCCCCAAGTGCTAAGTCCGACATACGGTCTAGGACTGCCTACCCGGGCGTCCTGGATATCACCCGTAAATGGGTTCCCCTGCAATATCAAAAAAAAGTAGCTAGTGTAACATACATAATATATTTGCTGTGTTATATCATTTAACTAGACCTAGGAAAAATCGTTAAGGTACAAATACAAATACTCTTTATTGTACACTAACAGAGAAAATTTTTACATCGAAAGGAAAATATAAACATGTATGAAACAAGGTATGAAAATTTTAAATATTATAAGCATACATTTCTAAGATTACGTGGATGGATTGATCCCTGTTTCTTCCACTCGACAAAACTAGATTCTAAATGCTGCTTGACTGATAAATCTTAGCAAGAATTATAGGTAGATATGTTTTTAGTAATTTTTTATCCTTTTTTGCTTATGGTAATACACGTAGTAACACGACGTAATAAATACTCATTTTCATAATAATCGAATTCAAAAGCAATAATTATAATCAACCTATTAAGATAAATAAAATTTAAAGAAATAAATCGAGGCGCATGTAGTGAGGCCCTGTATATTCGCCATTTGCTTCCGCGGACGCTTCCTGTCAAGCAACTATTCCACTATACCACGCTATACCTATGCGGTGCAACATTACAGTTATGCAATAGATTCATTTACAGTACCGCATACATTTCATTAAAATTATCTTCTAAATTATAATAATATTTAAGTATATATTATAAGTGCTTATAGGTATACCGTTTAACTTATTAATTGCATTGTTTCGTAGTTAAGAAAAGAAAATGTAGGTGCATAAATTAGCTGCAAACATAATATGTAGAGTAGTAGAGTAACCTACCTACTCTATTTTTAGAAAAATTTTAAGCAATATTCATAAACGATTTACCACTAAGCAGTCTACTTTTAATTACTCGACTTAATCAACTTCAAAAAGAAGGTGTTCATAACTCGATTGGTTTTTTTTTCATATGTTTATTACGCGATTATTCCTCCAATTATGAATGGATTTTGGTGATTCTTGTTTTATTCGAAAGCCAGTGTTTGTCCACAAGCATTTACATGACCCGATGGTGTGTCATGGTAGTGATTGATCGAGATCTGACGAGTAGTTTTTGAATTATCCCTCATAAATCCCGATTCACATTATCACGATTCAGCCTGTAACATCAGGAAGGATCGGAGCTTAATCCGCCACACTGCTCCTCTGCGGGTTAACGGATAGGTATATTCTCTACTATGAGTACCTAATGATCGCTATCAGAAGTCTACGATAACAACCGGGACCAACAGCTTAACGTACTCACGAAGACACGATAGGGAGACCCAGTAAAACAGACATCCAAACCGGAATCAAATATTTGTACAGATACAAATATCCATCTTGAGCGGAAATCAAACCCGCAAACCACCGGTATTAGGCGCCTACACGGCACACGCACCGCTATACCAAAACGGTTGTTATCCCTAATAAATGCGTATTAATTTTATTTTATTACTAATTGTAGATAGAAATTGATGTCAGTTTTTTTCGTTTGTGAGCAAACGATTATTGATTCTAATCAGCCGTGAAAGATAAATTTTAGATTTTGTTTCGATAAGAGGTATAAAAAGTGAAAAAATCTACAAAGCGATCTTAGCCAATTTGTAGGTTTAAAAAAAACTAAAACTCTGATTAACAAACCATATTATTATTATTTTTTTCGCGACTATAGACAAATAAAAGAATTTTAAATATTATATTAGACTTGAAATAAGTAATAAATATAATTGAGAAATATTAACCGACGACACAAGTAAATAGTTAATAAAAGTAAACCTAAAAGTTTCCGCGTATACGATTATGTTACAAACTTACAACAGCTTCAAACGTTTATTCGTAATTTTTGAACTTTCGAATAGATTACCAAAAAATCCATGGAAATCCAGTATTATGTTGCTAATGTAATAAATGTACTTCAAATTTTAGGAATTATGATGTAAATGATAGCATACATATTTTATTAAATCAATACTAGGATTTACTTTTACATAGGCATTAACTTAGAAAGTCAGTTGACCCTCATTGCGGTTCGCACTTCGCGCCGTTCGCGGTATGGCGCCATCGATCCTCCCCGTCTACTCAATATTTACTTCCGCTATCCTGCCAAAACGTCAAACCTTTAACCTATGTATTGAAATTTTAAAACCGTAAACAAGTAATAAAAATTAATAAACAATGTCCAAAATGACCAACGTTAATTCTAGCTTTGCATACGAGATTCTACTTTATCTAAATTCCTTCTATTTGGGAATGTTTTTCGTATGTGAAATCGCTATGGGAATATTAAAAGCGATAAATGTATCATATCCAGAAAATGCCCTATGGACCGAGGCAGGAATATTTTTCGCGCTCTGCTTTGTCGAAGTGATACGTATTTTTCTAGGAAGACGTGGGAATTTATCCAGTAAAAGTGAGTTACAATTGATCAAAATGAAAGACCATTTTTTTTATATTTTAATTAAAAATATAATTTAATAGTTTACTTTTTATTTTCAGAAGTTCCTGTGTTTTTCTCAGTACTATTAACAATTCCTTGTGCAGTTGGTGTTTGTTATTTTCTCATATACCAAACATACATACTGAGACTTGAATACATATGGTGCGCTGTGATGTTAATGTTCCATGCATTGGAACTAACTTTTGCCATTCTATTCATTTTAACAGTGTGTAAGAACCAACAGTATGAATAGAACAGGTTTAAAAGTACCTCCTTGCCAAAGAAATACTAATTGCCAAATTGATTGCCAGATTGTAATGATTTTATTAACAATCGAAGATTTACATTGATATTCTGAGGAGAGTACTTTTCAATAAAGACAATTAATAATCTATTTTTTTAGATTGTTGTTTAAAACTATTATAAAACGCATATATAGTGTGGTGTTTAAGCTGTAATGTTATGATAAACAAGATATTCCTAGTTAAATAACTGTTAAAATTTTCTTGTTGATTGAGTTTGTAATTGAGCCGCTTTTTATTTATAAGCTTTAGTTATTATATTAGGTAAATAGCAATCTACGTACATTTAACGTCCAGTTATAAAGAGGTCTATATACTCTATAAACTTATTTGTAATGTTCATAAGTAGGGGAAATAAAACTGTGTTTACTATTTCATTCTATATTCTTAAACTACAGAACTTATGATCTATTTATTCTGGAGGTGTTAGGTGTTCGAGCATTTTTTGGCATTCTACTTTAGTAACTTTAAGGGCACATCCTTCTGGAAGATTTCTCTCGATATACTCCAAAAATGTGTCACATGTCGACCCAGTGAGCCTTTGTAAATGTATGAATCTGAAGTATGTCCTTATTTCATATTGCACTCGGTGTTTTTTGTAGATGTGAACGCATCTCAATAGTGTGTGCCTCTCTTTCTCTGCTTTTCTCAAAGCCCAGCTACAAAATAAAATAAAATAAAATTAATACATACATGTAGACTAGCCCATTGGCGCAGTTTGTAGTGGGCCTGCTATCTATTGGGGGTACGATTCCCACCTGAGTCTGGGTTTAATATTTGAATTTATTCATATACATTTCTATGTATATTTATAGCAAAAGTAAAGATAATAGTAGTAAAAAAAAACAATAAATAAATAATACTTCTGTTAAACAATCGCAAATTAACTGTTTGTATAGGTCATGTAAAAACTAACACAACACAATCTAAAATAAATCCCTCTGACATATATTTAGGTATATAGACCACTAACACATCAGTTATGTGCTGTAAGCACTGTGTCACTGTTGTTAGGTACCTTGCTTTTTTTTATGCGATAGGGGGCAAACGGACAGTTGGCTCACCTGGTGGTAAGTGAAACCAACATCCATAGACACCCGCTACATCAGAGGATTAGTGGGCTTATTAGCGGGATTACTATATACTACACTATGGTTATACCTTTTAGTAACTTCAATGCCTAAATTCGATGCAGCTGCAATACAAAACCAGGAGTAACTCAGAAGCACTGCAGGATCGATACCTCTCATCTCTAATTCAACTCTTTTGTATAGTTTATCTAATTCCACAGTATTTGGTACTTCTTCAATGGGCTTAATAGGCGTTATTGTAGCCGTGGCAAATTGACTATTTAAGGCGTTTTTATTTAGAACACTTCGCACAAGTGGTGTTGTTCGCCATAATCCCTAAAAAGTAAATATTAATATTGTAATATCAATTGTAATTTAACCTGTTAACAAATCGTTAGCAATTTATTAAATTAAATTAACCTGTCTATAACTTACTCTTATTGCATTCATTTTATTGAGTTTAAACGTGTAAAACGTTTTATTTAGTGTCAATTTAGTGTACTAAGATATTTTTATTCTTTAAATTTTTGTTTTAAAAAGTAACCTATATTATTTGTACCATTTCGAAATTGAACAATGACAGCGCCAACTTGACAGTTGTATTTTAGTCTAACAATCACAGATCATTCATCATGGAACCTCATGAACGCAATTATTCATCATAGAAGATAAAACAATCAGAATTAACATTTAACGTTTTATGTTATAAAATATCAACTGCATTTTTCGTAGGCACTTTTAATTTTGAATAAAAACATTCAATTAAATAATTAAAATAGGTACTACTTTTGTAATTTTACTGTATCACACAATGACACAAATTTCCGAACAGTTTATTTAATTATTGAATTGTCACTTGTCAGTGCCTGAGTCTGAGTGCCATAAAAAGTTTAATACCTAAATCATAAAATCAGCAGTGCAGCAGAAATATTTCAAAATAGGATTACTAAATTAAAATTGAAACTATTTTAATAAAATAAAAATGGTAGGACATCTCATGTTGCTAAAAATGTTGCATCACAAATTGCATGGCAAACGAAGATCGAGATACAATGGAAACTTGGAACAAGAAAAACCGTCCAAAACGGATACCCCTTTAATTAAAAAGGAAATTAAATACTTTGACGATATTACAAATACTTGTAGAGTTTGTTTGAGAGAAGGAGATATCCCTATATATGGTAATGAGGTAATAGAAGATATTTCAAAAAATTTGTGTATGTTCGCCGAAATTGAAATGAGCGCTGACGACAATTATCCAAAATTTATTTGCCAGGCTTGTAATACGCTTCTCCAAAATGCAATATTACTTAGGAAAACTGCTCAAGAATCTGACAAGATTTTACGCCAACCACACGAAAACGAAAACAACGAAGATTTAATTATCAATGACGAATTTAACGACTTCGAAGAAAACGACATGAATAATCAGTCGAGTGAATATTATTGCCGAAAGTGTGATTTAAATTTCGAATCTTTTGAAGAATACAGTGAACATAGACTATCAGAGGAACATGAAAATATGAGACAAACTTGCCCAATTTGTAAGAATTCTTATGCTACATTATATTTTAGAAGGCACTTAGCATTACATAAAGTTGATACACCGTACATGTGTGACATATGTGGAAAAAAGTTCATTGTCCAAGGACAGTTTACAAGACATAGAATGACTCACTTCTACAACCTTCCATTTAAGTGTTCCCTATGTCCATATAAAGGGAGATTTAAGGAGTCACTGAAAATGCATATGCGTTCTCATACTGGAGAAAAGCCATATCAATGCAGCCAATGCCCGGCTCGATTTGTTAACAAAAGTAATCTTAACAAACATGTTTTAACACACAAAGGTGATCACGATTTTAAATGCGAATCTTGTGGCCGAGGGTTTTACACTAAAAGAGATTTGGATTTACACTTCAAAGTAGATCATACTGGTATTAAGGATCATGTTTGTAATATATGTGGGAAAGCATTCGGTTATCGGAAACAGATGATGAAGCATCAGCTCAAAGTTCATAAAAGGGAAAAGTTTAGGAGTGGGCGTATGCCTCTATATTTACAATTTGAATCTAAAAAAATATCATCTGAATGATTTCATTAAAGATATTATATATCTATATAAATAAAAATGAATTTTGCTAAGCGCATAACTCAAGAATGGCTCGACTAATTCGGCTAATTTATGTTCCTCTGAAGATATTAATAGGTACTAGAAAAAAAATTTAAAAAAAAAATTTAAAAATAAAGTTATCACGACATCACATTAGAAAACTTTAAAACTATCAGTGTTCCTCTACTATATTATGCATGTATTCATATAAATCTTCCTCTGGAATCACTCTATTTACTAAAGAAAACTGCATCAAAATCCGTTGCGTAATTTTAAAGATCTAAGCATATATATACCGACAGACAGACAGACAGCGGGAAGAGACTTTGTTTTATAATATGTAGTGATGATGACGGTGTCAAACAAATAAAAGTTTTTGATTTATAATTATTTTTTACCTTCAAATTTCACTGTTTATGAGATAATTCTATTCGCAAGTATTAATCTAAAAGTTGTAGTTTATTAATTGAAGAGAAATAGATTCTAATATAAACGTTGTGGTCTAAAAGAAGATGTAGTGACAAAAATTGAGAAAGGGATGCTGAGATGGTTCGGCCATGTCGAGAGAATGAGTGAAGAACGATTGACGAAAAAAGTGTTTAAGGCGAGTGTGAATGGAAGTGTTGGAAGGGGTAGACCTAGGCGGACGTTTCAAGATCAAATTAGGGACGTCCTGAAAAAAGGCCAGGTCAAGAGTACCCTAAAGCGAAGAGCATGTATGAAAGGAATATTGAAAGTGGACGAAGCGAAACGAGTATGTAAGGATCGTAGCAAGTGGAAAGAAGTGGTCTCTGCCTACCCCTACGGGAAAGAGGCGTGATTTATATATATATATATATATTTCTAATGGCCTATTTTACCCTCTTCTGTACTTATTAGTATAATAAATTTTATCCACAACTGATGAAACTGGCCCTTACAATAATAAATCAGCAAAAAAGTATTAAAAACGTAAAGGTTATTTTATATTTTAAGAAATTACAATGAACAGTAGAAAACATGATAAGGCAAATAAAACTTTTTTTTGAGCACGTAATTTTTATTTACTTTTTATTTGATTTTTTTACTTAAAAATTATGACACATTTTATTATATCTTATATGTACCTACTTATGTTTACTTTTTATTATATTTCATTCAACCTCTTCTACAGTTTATGCTAAAAACCGTAATTAATTTAATTTATAAGTTTGAACATTACTAAGGTTCTGTTGCCAAAGACTATACTTCTATTAATGATAAACAAAGGACTCAAAGGAGTACATATACGTGTTGAGTGTCAAATACATGGTATAATGTTTTTTGTTATTGATTTAATGCATTTTTATGAATAATTAAAAAAAATATTAGTATTCTGCACTCTCGTTCTCTATATAAACTTTAAGTGTGCGAAATTCCATACTCCTCCTCCTTCTGTGAAAATTGTGGAATCCCTGTTACAAACACAATCCCTGTTTACAATAACTTCCCATACAAACCAATCGTTTTTATTAGGAATTTTAAGCAGGAACAGACGAACGTGTGTTTAGAGATATTTATATAAAACAGTCGCCTATAGAAAATTAAACTGATATTTTTCACTTGGAAGTAATAAAGTTCTACTTATTTATATGTACGAATATCCACACAGACTCATTTAATATAAACTACAATTCTAAAATTGAAATTGTGTCATAATTTCAAATGTCAAGCTATCAAAAACCGATGTATTATCAATTTGCTCTTCCATTATCGTAAAGCACAGAAGACCAAATAACGGAGCCATTGAACATTGTAAATATCTACTTTATTCGTTAAACCTCAGGCGAATATTTAAGTTTTTAAATATTTTCTAAAATAATTGATTAAAAAAGTAAAATGGCGAATGAAGCCGAAGAAACTGTGCGAAAATTGTCTTTACATAAAGGTGTCATAGGAGTCATAGTTGTTAATGGCGAAGGGATACCAATCAAAACAACTTTAGATAATCATGTATCGGTACAATATGCGGGCTTAATGAGTGCTTTAGTGGACAAAGCGAAGGCTGTAGTCAGAGATTTAGATCCTTCGAACGATTTAACTTTTCTCCGTATAAGGAGTATGAAAAGCGAAGTTATGGTCGCACCGGACAAAGATTTTATTTTAATAGTAGTTCAAAACCCAGCTGATTGACGACATTTTGCCTTTCTGGAGTATATTTCTTTCTTTTTTTAATTTTTTAATTATATTGTTATAAAATTATCGTAAATAAAACTACAATTAAATTAAACGAAAAGATTTATTTCTTTGTCACTTAGTAACTAAAATACAGGAATGAATCAATTACCACCGATTGCCACGGTTTCCAAAACCTCGATTTCGAAAACCACCTCTATTCCCAAAATTATTATTTCCGAAACCGTCATTACCGCCGCCTCTGTTATAATTGCCTCGAAAACTGCCTTGACTAAAGCCACCTCGGTTTCCAAAACCGTTATTTCCATCATTATTACCAGAGTCGTTATAATTTCCTCCAAAACCACCTCTACCTCCGAAACCACCTCCGTTACCAAAACCACCTCTGTTTCCAAATCCACCTCTTGACCCAAAACCACCTCTTGACCCAAAACCACTATTTCCAAATCCAGATCCTTGATTTCTTGGGCCATTAGTACCCCAACCGCGGGCCCCCCTCTTAGCCCCATCAGGTCTAAAGGAGAATGTTGGCGCATCGCGCTGTATATTGTAATCTCCAGCGTCCATAACGCAAAGTGCTTTCACACAATTTAATACCTGTAAAAGAATTCAACATATTTAGAAAAATTTGCTATTGAAAAAAAGTACATATTATTAAAATGTAATTTGCAAAAGCTGAAACTATTCTATAACATAAACTGCTATTTTTTTAACATATCTACTATTACATACTTTTTTGTAGTAATGTAATATAAAAAAATTACTAGTAAATTCATAAGGTAACTTAGGTATTAAGGAATCTTTTGAAAAACTGTCTAATAAGTTGCATGTTAATACAAATAGTTGCATAAGGATATCTGTATGTATAACTACAAACAACTTTCTCAATTTAATATTACTACAAGCGAAACTGATTGAGTGCTTTCCCAATACCACAAAAAATACAATTTCAAGACAATACTTTTTTAGTATTAATTTATACGTTTTTAGTATTGTCTTGAAATTGGATTTTTTTTATTCATCCGTAAAAGTGATTTATTTAAATTAAAAAAAAAAATACAAAAACTATTAGATTAAAAAGATACTCTTTTACATTCATAACTTGGTATAAAGATTCCGCTTTGTCGTTCCATCGACAGATACATCTTTGGAATGGGATTGTGTATTAGTGATTTAAATTTGATATTATTGTGCTATAATATATTTATTGTCATTGATTTGCTCTATTTATTTAAAAATAAATATACATATATATGTATATATATTAATTTAAAACGCCATTTTTAGTATCTATAGATAAGTGCGCAAGTGGCACAGGTCCCTCTATGCTTCTGGTCGCTTGGGACCTTGTCAATTCTCTGATTGTATCCGAATTATCTACTTTAAAATATCGGCATAAGTACAAGATATTATATTTATTTGATTAAGAGGTAACTTACTTTTTGTTCCTCGGGTGAAAAGTTCAAGGCAGCATCTGGTTCCCCGGCGGCTCTCTCTACTAACAACTCAATGGCGGGTCTTAACGCTGTTACTAATGCGGCCGTTTTTGGTGACATTTCGAAGTTAAGCCAGTTGTCTAAGCGGACCACGTTATCAATCTGATAAAGAAAAGTTAGTATTAATAAAGAAAACTACACAAAAATACTCACAAGAAGTCGATTTCAATTACTAGCTTCTGCCTGCGACTTTGTTCGCGTGGGCTCAGCTCCTATTGGTCTATGCGTGATAGCCTATAGGCTTCCTCGATAAATGGGATATCTAGCACTAAAAGAATTTTTCAAATCGGACCAGTAGTTCCTGAGATTAGCGCGTTCAAGCAAGCAAACAAACTCTTCAGCTTTATAATATTTGTATAGATTATGTTTTATATATTTATTTATAAAACAAATGTATCTAAAATACATAATTAACATTGAAAAATAAATAGCTTCATGTAAGGATAGTAACACATATAAAAGTCATCATATTATAGAAAAATTCCAACAATTTATAATAAAAAATGAAAACATACCCATTCAACTTTCCTGCTGCCGAAAAGCAATATATGAAGAGGAGCCACCATAGTGGTTTGCTTGCAACTGATAGCTCTCGTCCTCACTTTCTCACCAAACACAAACAACGGCGACGGGAACTTTTGCTCTTGGTTGCTGCAGTTCACCGACGTCTTGTGTATTAAAGCGGGTTTGCCTTCCGTTGTCAGTACCTACAGAGTACATTGTGTTCATTATTTTTCTACTATTACAATTTATTTCTTAAACGTCTAGAGAAAACATTTGTGAATTTCTGCATCTCAGAAATTATTAGTCTGTTTTTTAGTTTTTAGCTTTACATATTTTAACTATGTTATACTTTGTTACTTTGTTAATTGTGATGATCATTAAAGAGACTTAATATTAACCAACTATTGTTTGCAACTTCGTAAAAAATCATAGTATTCCATGCATTATGCTATCAAAAGAAATGATTTTTTCTAATTTTTCCATAACTTTTTATTAATTCTATGGTCTGATGTGATATAATAATATTTTATTTTACAAACCTTCCTCTTTCCTTGATGTAAGCACACGTTGGGATACAAGCCCATACACATCAGAGCTATAACTACATCTAATACTGGGTCTTGTACGTTCGGATTCCATCTCTGTGGTACACAACATTCTTCTGGGAAACCAACTGTTGTTGTCAATATATCTGTAATGTAAATATACTTATAAGATTTACAATGTTAATTATGGTTTTTTTTTTAATTTTTTTACCCAATTTTGATTAAAAAATTATATCAAAACAATAATCAAACGCAAATAAAGTCTATTTAAAGAATAAAAATATTATCTGATTTAAAATTTAATACATTAAGGCACATTTATTTATTTTGTAATTAGGCATTTTAATGAAATCATAATTATAGTGGTCATTCAAGTATTATGTAAACACCGAGGAAGGTTTGGGGGCCTTTGTTTTGCTTAATTGCGATGACATGAGGACTGGGGAGAGTCTAGATGGTGGTTACATCAGCAGGCAGCAATATTTATTTATTAGTTCTGAATAGATTCAAAATATATATACCAATATTTACGTAGGCATAGGGGAGTAGGGTTTTGCTGACTTTCGCTGACAAAGAAGCGGAGGGTTAAAATCACTAAAATTCTACTAGCAGAATTTTTTAATTCTTTAGATAAGGCTCAAAACAAAAGTATCAAAAACATTCTAAACTCACTTATGAGCTGATATTTAGCCTCGCAAGTGACTCGAAGTGTTGTATTTTGTACTCCTTTCCACTCGCACCATTGTATTTCTGCATCTTCGCCCTTAGCGCGTTCTCTTTCCCACATCTAGAATGAATACAAACACTTATTTATATTATTGACTGGCTTTGCCCCGCGTTAATTTGAGGAAGAAACGCCCTAAAATGTTTTTATTTTACATTATATCCTAAATTATGAGTCGAAATTAAATATGTACTATAAAAGACTATCTTCATACAAATGCCTTGTTGGGGAAGTATTTTTTATTCGTAAGGTCTGTCTAATAAATAAATTAAATTTTTTGTGATTATGAATTCGTTGCGAAGTTATCTTAAACCATTTTTTAAGATATTCATTGAAATTAAATGATGTCAAGGACTTGTAATGAATAACGTATTTTTTTTTTGGATAACGATTTTTATCATGCCTATATCAAAGATTTAAGAGGAAAGGGTACTGAATAGACTTTTGAAGAATAGGTATTTGAATATTTTGTTCCTGTCTCCACTGACTTTTACTGTAGGCCGCCCCGCACACCCGCCAACCCCGCACCGCTTTGTCTATGTGTAAGTGCCGTCGTGTTAGTGTGCGTGTGGCGCTTCGCGAATGCTATTTTTCTGTATTTTGCTTGTTTTATTTCATTAGCCCGTTGGCGCAGTTTGTTGTGGCCCTGCTTTCTGTTCCGCGGGTTGCGGGTTCGTTTCCTGCCCGAGCCTGGGTGTAATATTTGTATTTATATACATATTTATATGTGTATTATTTCTATGTATATTTATAAAAAATATTCATATATACATATAGTTATAGGAGTCGGCTGTTACCTGTAACACAAGCATTAAGTTGCTTACCATAGGAACAGACTAACCATATTAACATATTTAATAAAATTTTTCTGTTTCGTTCTTCTGTAACTCAGCTTACTTTTATTGGATTTCGTAAACTACTTAGTACTTATTATTTTGAATTATTGTTTGTTAATTCATTGGATTGTTATCTACATAACTGTATTTTGGTAAGTAATAATTAAAGAAAGAAAGAAAGAAAGACATTTATTTGTGACACATACACTGCTTACAGACACAATTACAATGAAAAATAAAAAAGTAAAATTAGAGTAAAAAATTTAAATAATTAATTTAAAAAAGTAAACTTTTCATCAGATAATCAGATAAAAAATAAAAATAAAAGAATAATAATAAATAATTATTGAAATACTTAGATATTTTATTTATGAACTAGCTGCTGCCCGCGACGTCGTCTGCGTGCGTTCACTGCTCGTTCCCCGTAGGTGATAGCGTGATAATATGTAGCCTATGTTCTGACCCGACTTCTTAATAATATTCGTGCCAAATTTGAAGTAAATCCATGCAGTACTTTTTGAGTTTATCCCGGACATACATACAGACAAACAGACAAACAGACAAAAATTCTAAAAACTATATTTTTGGCTTCGGTATCGATTGTAGATCACACCCTAAGTATTCTTTTAAAAAAATATTCAATGTACAGTTTTGACTTTCCTACCATTTTATTATATGTATAGATTAGGTATGTAATTACATGGTTGAGGTGTATGTAAGAATGGGTGTTGAGATACATACATATAGTGTACATGATAAATGTATTGTAGCCATACATACATAGTAATTAATATGTTTGTCTTAGTATAATAATAATAATATACTTTGTTGCACATTTAAATAAAGAACAAAATTTACATTACCTGCAATTATATAGTCACAAATTGTACAACCAGGCGATCTTATCTATCTATACATATAATAAAATGGTAGAAAAGTCAAAACTGTACATTGAATATTATTTTAAAAGAATACTTGGGGTGTGATCTACAATCGATACCGAAGCCAAAAATATAGTTTTTAGAATTTTTGTCTGTTTGTCTGTTTGTCTGTATGTATGTCCGGGATAAACTCAAAAAGTACTGCATGGATTTACTTCAAATTTGGCACAAATATTGTTAAGAAGTCGGGTCAGAACATAGGCTATATATTATCACGCTATCACCTACGGGGAACGAGCAGTGAACCTTTATTTCTTCAAATGTATGTCCGGGATAAACTCAAAAAGTACTGCATGGATTTACTTCAAATTTGGCACGAATATTATTAAGAAGTCGGGTCAGAACATAGGCTACATATTATCACGCTATCACCTACGGGAATCGAGCAGTGAACGCACGCAGACGACGTCGCGGGCAGCAGCTAGTACATATAATAAAATGGTAGAAAAGTCAAAACTGTACATTGAATATTTTTTTAAAAGAATACTTGGGGTGTGTGATCTACAATCGATACCGAAGCCAAAAATATAGTTTTTAGAATTTTTGTCTGTTTGTCTGTATGTATGTCCGGGATAAACTCAAAAAGTACTGCATGGATTTACTTCAAATTTGGCACGAATATTGTTAAGAAGTCGGGTCAGAACATAGGCTATATATTATCACGCTATCACCTACGGGGAAAGAGCAGTGAACCTTTATTTCTTCAAATGTATGTCCGAGATAAACTCAAAAAGTACTGCATGGATTTACTTCAAATTTGGCACGAATATTATTAAGAAGTCGGGTCAGAACACAGGCTATATATTATCACGCTATCACCTACGGGAAACGAGCAGTGAACGCACGCAGACGACGTCGCGGGCAGCAGCTAGTTGCTAATAATTGTGTTTGTTCGCAAACGAAAAAAAACCGACTTCAATTAAGTACATCGGCAAGTAATACGTAAGCAGACGAAAAAAATTAACAAACACACTAGTCACTACGATTTTTGAGGGTCCTCCTCGATTTCTCTGGGATCCCATCATCAGATCCTGGTTTCCTTATCATGGTACCTAAGTTGGGATATCTCCCTTCCAACAAAAAAAGAATTATCAAAATCGGTTCATAAACGACGAAGTTATCCCCGAACATACATAAAAAAAAAACAAAAAATATATATAAGTACGGTCGAATTGAGTAACCTCCTCCTTTGTTGAAGTCGGTTAAAAAGCAATCGAATATAATCGAATATAATATATAATAAAAAGCTGTCTGTCTGCCTGTCTGTCCGTCGCGCAATCACGCCAAAACTACTGAACAGATTTAAATAAAATTTGGTATACAGATAGTCTAGAGTCTGAGAAAGGACATAGGCTACTTTTTAATGCGAATAAAAGGGTGTAAGGGGTTGAAGGGTGGGAATAAAAATTTGTATGGAACTATGTTCGTGTTTCGTAACTGTCAAACATTTAATGTTCATCCCGTCGATATGGTAAACTCTGGTTTCGAATCGACAACATATATTCACAATATACGGATAGTGGCGTATTTTACATTTTAAAAATGTATAATAATGTCAGTAATGAAAACGGATTGACATAATATATATTTGTTGTCAAATATAAAACGTAGTGGTCATAATATACTCTTTGGTCAAATATTTATGCGTGCGTTCAGAAATTTATTTAGTGTAAACTAAGGAAAATATATCAAGCTAATTAAATCTTATACTATTGAAAAAAAGGAAAGCATTTTTTCCCTCAAATCAACGCAGGTGAAACCGCGGGGCACAGCTAGTAATAGTATACATATAAGTTGTAATGTCTCATGTTTGTCGCGGTTATTAATACGTAACACATAATTGGGACGATATAATAATGTTTAAAAATATGAAAAAATGAGATTCTGGTGACATAATGTACAAAGAGAGACTGGTTGACTAATCCTCCAATTTTATGCGTCCGACTGCATATTATGTAGGTACGGTGTTGCATAAAATTTCAAAGGACTACCGTATTGATATTTTTAAGTGTACAGTGTAGTGTTAATAAAATTAAAAAAAAAACATCAAAATAAATGTGGAAGAACAAACTATAAATCAAAAGAAATAATAATTATTATTAAAAAAAAATTGAAACAACTGAACTCAGAATTAACAATAAAATAAAGATATTTAAAATAATAGTCACTAATAAAGGTGGCAGTGTGTCTCACAAAAAGATAAGTCCTCGGCTTCAGTTAGGGATAAACCCTAACACAGATTTTCAGGACCACCTATTGATTTTTTATTTAATTATTTTGTGGTTGATTAAGAATTTTTTACCGACGAAGAAAAACAGAGGAGGTTCTAAAGTCGCCACGTATATTTTTTTAATATTTGACCATGCATAACAGAGTAGTCCGAATTTGATTTTAAAAAAATATTGAAAGACTACGAAGTTACTGCTATTTTATTTTGTGGAGCCCTAAAGGAATCATTTACCAAAAAATTGGTAATTGTGTTTGCTCACAAACGAAAAAAAAAACGACTTAAATTACATCGACAAATAATACAGCGTAATAAGACGAAACAATAGTCAATACGCGCTATTAAAGATTACTCAAAAGGTTGTAATCAGATCTCAATCTAATTTAAACAAGACTAAATGACAAGTATTAGCTTTCGATTAAAATGAGAATCATCAAAATCGATAAACCGAGTAAGAAGTTATGCGGTATAATACAACGTAGGTCGACGAAAAAGTAGTCAAGTAAATACGCATTATTAGATTAGATATAACTCTAAAAGTACTTGTTAGATCTTCATTAAATTTAAATGGGACCACATGACACCTTTCAATTAAAACAAAATTGATCGAAATCGGTCCACCCAGTCAAAAGTTCTGAGAACATACATTAAAAAAATACAGTCGAATTGAGAACCTCCTCCTTTTTTAAAACTCTTTACCTACTTGAACTGAATAAATCCTTATTTTGAAATTTTGTATCTTTATTTAGTTAACCTACTTTTCCTAGTGTCTGTCCGTCAGTCTTTCTACAGTATCCTTCCTTTGCCTCTGTAATAAGACTACCGTTAGCCAAAATTATAGTCAAACCAAAAGCATAAACAACATAATATTATTTAAATTATTTACCATAATTATCATTTTTATTTGTTAGAGAAACCCTTCTTTAGCCCAGGTTTGCACAATGTTACAATGAACACCGCATCCAAATAAGGTTTTATTGTAGTTTATGAAAAGAGAGATTATTTAATTTTGTTTACACGAATTTTTGAAAATATCGACAAAATATTACATCACTAGTGTATCTATATAATTATCGACTATGAGGCATCACTTCGCTGGCGTGTATACGTACTGCTCTGACCCTTCCCTCCCCCAGACCTATCCCACAAACAGCAAGAAAGGGACAACTGAAGCTCAGACCACTTTAGGTAGATAATTATTGACCAAAACAGCATTTCGTATTAGACTGTTTTCTCCCCGAAACATGCCAATTTATTTTTTATTTTTTTTCACGTAAATAAACAAAGCCTTCAGCTATGCCGCTCCGTTCTCTTTTTTTTGTAAATATGAATTATTATTTTTTTATGAGTGTCTGAAAATGAACAAAAAATTAGGCAATATTTCTAGTTTTTGAAGACTCCTACTACCTAATATAATAAGAATATGAAAAAAAACAAAACGTAGGGGCATGGTCATGGCAGGTAAAAGTTTTATGTTGCAAAAATATTTGATCTAGTGTCATTATCCAGGGAGAAAACAGTCGAATACGTTTGTATGGAGAAAGAGCCGGTATCCTTTCCTCTTAAGATCTTTGATATTATTTTATCCTAAACAGCTATTATAACGGTTTTAGATAACAATAAAACCGATATTATGTGCCGAGAGGGAAAACATACAGCATTGTATATGAAGAAGCAGTGTATACTTTGCCATTTACTTACGGTCTGATGTCCATAGATAACATATGTCTATGGTTCAACTAAGCTATAATAAATGAGGGTAGTAGAAAATCCAGCTAGGACACGTTTAGCCGTTGTCACTTTGAGCGTCATAGTCTTCACCAGGAAGGACTTCCTGCAATGCTGTATGTTTTCCCTCTCGGCACATAATATCGGTTTTATTGTTATGTAAAACCGTTATATTGATGTGCCTCCGGAAAACATACAGCATTGTATATGAAGACGTGTTTGTTATCTGCTGGTGAAATATGTATATAAACACAACACTATGATGAATAATAGATTGAGATTAATAAAAGTTTAATTGGAAGAGATTGATTAAATCGTTTATTTTTATTTTAGGTAAACAATTCATTTTCAATTTTCTAACAAAATTAAATGATAGATAAACTAAGTGATACAGATTTTAATCGTTGCAATAATCATAATTATTATTTATTGATAACTATTTGAATCATATAAATTTATAACGATGTGAATGTATTAAAAAAGGAATTACGATCATTTTTAGATACTTCAATTATCTTGCAGTAATGATTAAAAAATGTAGTGGATGATTTCCAGTTGCCTCGAGCTAATATATCATCTAAGGGCTGGTTATCTATCCATCCGAGTGAAGCTACAGCTGACCTACAGCTACCTGGGGTAGCATCAATGCCGCTGTCCTTAAGAACTGGTCCTGGGGTAGCATCAATGCCGCTGTCCTTAAGAACTGTGCGCACCCAATTGCCGATTACAGTGCGGGAAGCAGACTTAACTTTATTACAAATCGTAATGAAAAGGTTATCTAAGTTACAGGTTTCTGATCTTCTTTGTTGGGTTTTCTCTATTAAGCATCTAACTAAACTAACTGGACAAATGTTCTTATCAGGGTGTTTAGAAAGCTTCCAAGTAGATTGTCGATAGTCATGTCTGTCAGTCTTTGACCCAAATGCGGGTATTAAATAGATGTTTTGCCCGTTGTCAAGATAGTTGTCTTTGGAAATTCGCAGTAAGGTAAGGTCGTGGACTCTACGTCCGGATACTAGCAACAACACTGTTGCTGTTCTACGCGATATTTCAAAGAGCGTCTCTTTAGGGGTGCGTTCGGTTTGGACGCTTTCGCGCTGTCAGCGCGCTTTCACGTCATTTTTAGCGTTCGGCTTGGAGCTGTGAGCGTCAAAAAAGCACGCTTCTGGCGGAGTTCATTTCGTTCATTCATTCATTCGCGACGCTGACATCGCGCTCTCAGACGCTTTCGCTACCGAGGTAAGGCAGCAAAAGCGTGAGCGCCAATCTGTACTATCTGTCAAAACGAATGCGAGCGTAAGCTAACCTAATTCTATTAATTTCTCAATATTAATTATTAAGTTGTTTACAATCGCATAAAAATGGAAAGCAATATACCACAATTATTTTCTGTTCACCTACAGCTCCAATTTTATTTATTTGTATAGATTATTATTGTGTTTTTTTTTAAATATATTTTTATTTATTATATAAACAATCCTTTTTTTACAGAACTCAGTGAATTCTTTAAAAAATGTAATTATTAAGTGTTACAAAAAGGATACAAAGTTTAATAAGATAAAGGTTTATAAGACTACCTAAATATGTTCGTACTTCGTATAAAGTTTTTTGGTACTGAATAAAATTAAAAACATTATAAACAAAGAAAAATGTCTTTTATTTCATTATATCCAATAAATAATTTACAATTTTGTTGTGTATATAGTTATTTAAACTGTTTAAACATAAAAGTAAAAAATAAAATAAATTTTTCATTCTTCATTTTATCGTAAACATTAATTTTAATTCTTGGTACAGGTTCGTTTTTAATCAAAATAAGTACACAAATACTTCCACTCCTTATTATTATCACTATCTTCAAACATATCAAATTCATCACTATCATCCGAATTATCATGGATAATTTCTATTAAATTATTTGCTTGATAAACATTTACCACATTCGCCATGTTGATGCTAACTGTCAAGTCAAGTGTCAAGTGTCAACTGCTCAACTGACGCTCAGTCGCTCACACTTTCCAAAACGAACGCTTTTTTTAAAAATCGTTCTCAGCGCTTATAGGCCAAGACGAACACTAAAAATTAGTACTTTCAAGCGTGAGCGCTCAAAGCGTGAAAGCGTCCAAACCGAACGCACCCTTCGTGAATTAACTGAAAGCCATTCCAGGACAATTCTTGGGTCCCAAGTAATTAACGGTCTAACTAATTTTGGTTTAGCTACTCCAATTGCCTTAAGGGCATGTTTAATAATGAAGCTTGCAAATGCTTGTTGTTCTACGTAAGGACCACAGAAAGTTAATATAGCCGATTTGTGGACTACAATGGTGCTATAAGACAAGTTTTCCTTTAGGAAAAGATAAATTAAAAACTTCGCGATGTCAGTAGGATTAGGTGTTTTTGGGTTAACTTGCGAATTGTTACACCACTTTAACCATCTCCTAATAGCAGGTAGGTATGTTGCTAAAGTAGACTGTCGCCAGCTGTTTTTTAGCAGCTCCTTCTCTTGGGTAGACCACTACTTTATTTGAGAACCCCACCCCCAATTTTCCAAACTTTCAAGGTTAATAGATGTACTTGTGGCGGTGGTTGTGACGTTGTCATATCTATCATTGTTTTCGATAGATTCTGTATTTCGTGTGGGTGATCCAACGCTCTGGACTTCAGATCTTGCAGCCAGAAAACTCGAGGCCACTCCGGTGCCACTACCAAATAAGTCCCTGTCGCGCGGTTTAGGTGTGCCAAGACTCTGGGTAATAGGCTCGGTGGGGGGAATACCCACGCTAGTTGGTATTGCCAAGGTCTGCTGAAGGCATCTATATAACTTGCTGATTGATCTCTGCAATCTATTGAAACGTAGTTTCTTACTACAGCACTTCTTCGGGAAGCAAAGAGATCTATTTCTGGTCGACCCCATTTCCTGAAGACTTCTCCAGTTGCTTGGGGCAAGAGATGCCATTCCGCAACCTTTTTCCCTCGTGACAATCTGTCTGCTATTGTGTTGTACCTCCCTGGCAGGTAATGTGCCGATAGAGTTATCTTGAACTGGTCTGTTAGGGTTAATAGTTTGTACGTCAACCCTAATAGTGTCAACGATCTCGTTCCGCCCTCTTTCCGAATATATGCGATTAAGGTTCGATTGTCCGATTGGACGAGTACATGGGAGTTGCTTAACGCAGCAGCGTGTGCTCTGATCGCTGCCATTACAGCATATAGCTCTTTCCTGTTGCTGTGCCATTCTCGCTGCTGAGGAGACCAAGTTCCAAACATTAGATGCCCATTTAGATGAGCACCCCAACCCAAATCCGAAGCGTCCGTCGCTAGGAAATGAGTAGCCGGCTTTTTGTGTATTACCGAAGAGTGACGTGCGGCGCCGAGCCACCACATCATCTCTTGATACACCACGAAGGGAATTCGTATCCTCTGTCGTGGTTGCCTCTTGTTGAAATGTCGAAGAAAGATTTGTGCTTTCCGACAATGTAACCTGCCTCGGGGTATGACAAAGCTGGCGAAATTGAACTGCCCCAGTAGGCTCTGCAATTCGCGAAGCGTGATCTGGCCTCTTAGTAATGATCGATGAATGGTTTCTTTGAGAGTGTGTATCCTTTTTTCCGGTAATGTCATCCTGTTCCTTGCAGTTTGCCAGCGGATGCCAAGGTATTCTAGGTCTTGTGTCGGAGTTAAGATCGATTTCCGGTAATTGATAATCCAGCCCAGATATTCCAAGTGCCTCACGGCCGCCGAGGCCTGAAGACATAACTTGGATTGGTCTTGGTTGACCAAAAGGTAGTCGTCTAGGTAGACTAGTACACGACATCCCTTGGCACGCAGGGTCTCCGCGACCCAGCATGTTACGGACGAAAAGAGGTGTGGCGCTGAGGCCAGGCCAAAAGGCAGACATGTCATCTCGTACAGTTGGCCTAAGTAACTGATTCGGAGGAATGGGCAGTGAGTTTTTGCTGCAGGTACGTGAAAGTATGCCTGAGATATATCTAATTTTATCATCCAGTCTCCCGGTTGGAGAAAATCTGGCACTGAACTGTGGGAGATGAGGCGAAAATGCTTTGTCTTTACGAATTTGTTCAATTCTCGTAGGTCGAAAATAGGTCGCATCGACCCGTCGCTTTTCTTCCGCAGAAATAGCTTGGAGATAAAACTGGGCGTTACTTTGGTAACCCGCCGCAGTATTTTTTGATCTAAGAGGTCTTGCACTATTTGAGTCATGGCCGGCGAGGGTTTGGTTGCA
Source organism: Melitaea athalia (assembly GCA_905220545.2). Lineage (NCBI taxonomy): Eukaryota > Metazoa > Arthropoda > Insecta > Lepidoptera > Nymphalidae > Melitaea > Melitaea athalia. Next base: position 6,176,751 of record HG992199.1, on the reverse strand, counting down.
AATCGATTCATAACAAGTGTTGTTGGCATTATCAGAGGAGGTTTCTTTTAGAATGGTATTCGGAAACCAATGATTGCTGATATTATGTATTTGTTCGCGCCAAGTGCTTGCCAACGGTTTTTGAACGTCTCCAGACGACCTCCCCTGAATTGTGTCGGATAGTCATTTTTTCTTGCCTTTGTTTCGAAAGGAGGGGTTTCTTTGTTCTTTAAGGGCGTCAGTCTTCCCTTTGTAAGTTTGTTTAGCGTTTGATTTTTTGTAGGTATTTTGAAAATAATTCTTATCTTGTCCTTGTGACCTGGGTTTGGATGTCGATGGTGTCGGTTCGTGGTATTTTCTTTTCACTTGGTCCCTATTTTTTACCACCTGCGGGGGTGATAACCAATAATGAGGCCCTCCGAGGGATTGTACCAGCGATATTAATTGTGTTTTCTCTAATAGAAATTCCTCGCTAGGAGGTATGCTAACAAGAGCGGCTTGAATACTTTTATCAGAAATTTCATGAATTAATCTTTTCCGCCTAGTTTCTATGCATTCAGCTCGTTTACCACAGACAATTTGTAATGTTTGTTCAGATAATTTATAAGATGGCGACATAGTACCGAACATTTCGCTTATTTTATTGAAAAGGTTATCAGATGTAAGTTCCGTAGGATTATTGTGAGACCAGTTAATAATTTCTTGCAGGCCTGATTGTAGTAATTGCCTTTGGTATAGTAAAGCATTAGTAATTGCCGCCATAATTTCCTCTGTTGAAGCCAGGTAATCTTTGCCTTTATTTAAGCAACATATTTCGTCATTAATTTTTAAGTTACAAAAGCCTGGGAACGCGAGCATGTCTGCTAATGCTTTCTTATATCGAATATGTTGCCACGTCGGCGAATTAAAATGTTGAAGTTTTATAAGCTGGTTTAAACGCTGTTCATCAGCTGGTTTAAGCACTTTTTTCTCATCGAAATCAGTTTTACAAATACCTAAATCTAGAGATTTTGGTGTACTAGTACAAGGATTAGTCAAGAAATCGCCATTACTCTGTTCAGTATGCTCAATCCCGTCAGTAGATTTTGCGGGTACATTCGCATTTGTAGATAACGCATATTGTTGATGCATAATTAAATTAGTAAGGACACTGACCTGTTCGTATAACGCGTCGATCCGGGGATCGACCGTTACCTGAGAGTCTCGTTTCGATTTCTTGCGCGGAGGTCCCTCCTCCTCGGTCTCGCTGGTTGACGAATTGCCGGAGCAGGAAGAGTCCTCTTTCCTTTGTGCCATGTCCCTCTCGATCGGTGAATTGGATTCGATAGGCTGGTTTGCCTCTAAATCTTCATCGACCTCACTAGGCACGCGATTCATGACGGTTCGCTCTCGCGGTATTAAAACCCGCGCAAACAAAAATACAGATAGATATTGATTTAATGTTAATTAAGCTAACACTTTGTAAAATAATATTTCGAAATATTCACGGATTATTATAATATTTTCGGATTTCGACCGCACGCGGCGAAAGTACACAACGCTATGACGCTCAAAGTGACAACGGCTAAACGTGTCCTAGCTGGATTTTCTACTACCCTCATTTATTATAGCTTAGTTGAACCATAGACATATGTTATCTATGGACATCAGACCGTAAGTAAATGGCAAAGTATACACTGCTTCTTCATATACAATGCTGTATGTTTTCCGGAGGCACATCAATATATCATTAACACTGGTCTCCTAAAATTTACCGACCTGTCAGATGTATATCTGTCCAGTCCAAATGTGAAAACTTTTAGCAGCTATAACACCAATCAATAATCACCACATCCATAAACTTTACTCTTACATTATTTGCGAACAAAGTTTTAATTTCTATATATTATAAAATTGTAGAAACCTGGAAAGCGTTAAGCATAGCCACGTGGTCAGACGCCCGTTCCCCGGCGAGTGCTCTCTGATGACCGCTGAGACGTCTCCGTCCCTCCACTACGAATATTTCTGGGAAAGTTGTAGAATTGGCCGCCATTGTTGTCAATGCATCGCCCACACCTAGCACGAAGCCTAGAACCATCATCTTGCCGAGACGAGGTTCTGAAAATAAATTTAAGGTTCATTTGTAGACCAGATTCGTTAAATAGACCAATTTTATAACTGAATTATTTATTATAATAAATCTTTTATAATAACTATAATAGTAATAAATTTACAAAGCACAAATAAAACCCAATCGGAATATTTCTATGTTACTGTGAAAAAATGAATAACGTAGGTCTGAATTATATCAATTATATTAATATTATATTATATGTGAATGGAAGTGTTGGAAGGGGTAGACCTAGGCGGACCGGGCGGACGTTTCAAGACCAGATCAGAGATGTAAAAGGCCAGGTCGAGAGTACCCTAAACCGAAGAGCATGTATGAAAGGAATAATGAAAGTGGACGAAGCGAAACAAGTATGTTAGGATTGTAGCAAGTGGAAAGAAGTGGTCTCTGCCTACCCCTACGGGAAAGAGTAAGACGTATGAATTATATCTAATATCCCAATAATATTTTAAATATTATTATCAACACAATTATTAAATTTTGCATAATTTTAAAAAAAGTTTTGTTTAAGTAAATTGAGAATTTTACTCAATTATTTACTGTCAAAATTCGATTTAAAATTAGTCAATAAGTTTTGGTTCATAGAATTAGCCTGAACGACTTATTATTTCAAATAAGAATTTAGAGGTAAATCTATTCACTTAATTGTTTGTTATTTTTAAAAAGCAATAAGGGATACGGAAGTACCCATCACCCCAAATATACACGTAATTATTATTATTGGTCAGCACAAAAAAGTCGAAAAATAAAGGCCAGTAGGACATAGCTGACGTAGGGCATAGAAAGAAATTTCCTGCTCAAAATATGGAGCAGCCCGACTGGGGTAGTACCTTACAGAAGACCACAGCTAAATAATACTGTTTTCAAGCAGTGTTGTGTTCCTGTGGTAAGGTGACCAGAGCTCCTGAGGGGATTGGGGGTAGGGTCGGCAACGTGCTTGCAATGCTTCTAGTTGTACTTAAAAAAAAACATAAAAACCAAGTATTCTCACCTATAGGTAGCTTGGCGAGTATAGTCCCGAGAGGAGTGAGAGCGTCGTTGTTATCAAGGCACCCTAACTCCCGCAGTAAAGCTTCAGCCTCGATGACAGCGTCCAGCGGCGGGGGCTCGGGCGCCTTCGACAGGAAGTGACCGATGTTGCCCAGGCGGAGGAGCTTGATACTGGCACAGAAATATCACGTTCGAACATCTTTATCATAATATATCATAGTCCGGGTAATATAGCCTGGTGTAATCGTGCTTGTGCCGTGTCTGCGCCTTAACAAGGACGGTCACGGGTTCGATCCCCCCTCGGAGCGGATATTTGTGTACAAAGGTTTATATCCGGTCTGGTTCTGTTTTTGTGAGTCTCCTCACCATGAATCGGAGATCACCTTAAACTGTCGATCCCACTACCTGAGAGCGATTGTTAATTTGTTACTCATAGTAGGGAATATCTTACTCCTACATGGAGAAAGAGGCCTTTAACCAGCAGTGGGATGTTACAGGCTGAATCTTCTTCTTCTTTAAAGACTATGGCTCCATCAACTTTTCGCCGATGATTTTGCCAATGACAAATGCTAAAAGCTGATTACAGTCTGGAGACAGGATCCGACTTTGACAGTACAACGCTACATGGAACATTTTTGCTATGTCTAATAAAATGACATATTATAAACATCTCTAATTATTATAATGAAACAACTTTTTTGGATGTTATCGCAGTATATTAAGTTTTTTAGATGCCCCCATGGTCCCTCCGTGACCATGTAGTCCTCCCGTGACCATGGTTGCTGTAAAGTATCCGAAATGTCGGGAAATTCGCGTAAACATTACAAAATCTGTAATGATAACCTGAGAGCCAGCTCGTGCAAGGGCGTCCGGAACATCTCGGCGGTCTGGTGCTCGTCGAGGCGCTCGTAGCGCGCGTGCGAGCACAGCGTGAAGCACACGCCCGGCCGCACGCGCCCCGCGCGACCTTTACGCTGAAAATAAATATTTTACTTTAACATTAACTCTAGTAAGATTACAAATTCAGCCGAGATACTCAAATATAGTGTTCGCGCCACAGTTTGGCACGACGATTGAACAAGTGCAGCTGTCATTCTTGTCAATACAATTGACAGTTCATTCCATCTAATCACTCTCGAACGAGCCGCGCGCGGCTGAGGGTCGCATTCCTCATCAACATGAACCCCAGTGTGTGATCTTAAAAGTAATTCTCTATATTGCCGGCCGGCCTTCTAGCATGGACCAAAAATGTGGGCGCGAATCCCACATCGGACGTTGGGCGGATTGATGGAGATGGGCTGGTGTGAAAATATATCGGATGGGACTTACTTGGTGAGGAATGTTGCGTGGCGCGGAGCTGATAGTCTCGACCTCGTGGCGTCGAAAACTCGGTGGCATCGAACTGGGTTCACTGGTTATGTTCGGCACTCGTTTTACACTTAAATTAATTATGTTTTATGCTAGAAGGCCGGCCGGCCATATAGAGAATTACTTTTAAGATCACACACTGGGGTTCATGTTGATGAGGAATGCGACCCTCAGCCGCGCGCGGCTCGTTCGAGAGTGATTAGATGGAATGAACTGTCAATTGTATTGACAAGAATGACAGCTGCACTTGTTCAATCGTCGTGCCAAACTGTGGCGCGAACATCCTGGGAGGGCCCCGGCTTCTTGGGGGCCTGAGTAAGCACCTCCTCCTGGGACGAATACAGCAGCAGCCTTGCTTTTCTGAGCACAGGTCTGTGCATACATTGAGGGCTGTGTCCAGATCCACAGCTTTGTGTCGACTCCATCCGTTGTGTTGTGTAGTTGTTTCTTCTCAGACTTCATTGGAGCGGAGACCGTTGTGTTCTTGCTTAAGAAGGCGAGCAGGGAGAGGTCAAGTGGAGTGGGTCTGAAGGGTATGGAGGTAGGATCCAGTCACAGTGTCCCAGGGAGTAGTGAGAGAGGTACCTTGTATGAGCGGATGAGAAGAGAGCGTCATCGTTCGACAGCTCGGGCTGAATGGGCGTCATTAAATGACAATATGAGCGGATGGCGGGTCGATTACCCGCGCTGAGAGTCCAATGGTTGGACATGAGAGGAGAGTCATTATGAGCGGATGGCGGGTCGATTACCCGCGCTGAGAGTCCAATGGTTGGACATGAGAGGAGAGTCATTGAGTGACTGCATGAGCGGATTATAGAGCCCAACCCCCTTGGGGGCAGGGCTGTGAGCTGACCGGGCCCATTAACCGGTAATCAAATGTGAATTATTGCATCATCATTTAAAGCTGAACATGAGCTTTCTTTGCTAATGATAATTCAATGCGTGAGCTGACCAGGATTATTAGTTGGTAATTGAATTTGTGAACGTGTGTACTGACATAATGAATCTGTGATACCTATACTTGGGCGGATTGTGAATAGTATACTAAGAGAATGGGTGTATGCTTCCAGTGTGTGACGATGTATGAGTGAGAATAATTATATTTAATTAATTAACTTGTGCGTACAATTTGTGATTAGATATGAGAGAATGAAATTAATTATGCTTAGAGAATGCGTTTGTCCCTACAGTGTGTGACCAATGTGAGAAAATGAGAATGATTAAAATGAGAAAATGAATTTGTAATTACAGTGTGAGTATAGTGGTTAAATGTTCTGAGACCTAGTGCTTTCTTGTGCGGCGTGTACCCACAAGTGTTGTGGTTCGTGAGCTGGGCGTGCCACAGACGCCCATCTTCGATCTATCACAATTGATGTGCAGAGAAAATAAAAAACTAAACGAATGTGAACTTGTGCCACAATATGCTATGTGTGTATCAACAAATAAATAATATATGAGTGCCTTAATAATTATGTATGCGTGTGTACCACAATAGGTTGTGTATACTTACAAAATAATAACTGTGTGCTTGCTATCATATGTGACTAATCCGAAATGTACTATGTTATAATAAGCGACTAAGTCAAGCAACGACTAAGATACTTGAGCTGAATAAAATAGATATGCGACCTAAATTTATTTGAAATAAATTAAAGTTAGTTAACGAATAATAGAACTAGTAAACAATTCTTACAACGAGATTATCACAATTTACTACCACGTATTTGTGACGAGAATGAAATTATAATGATAATAAAAGGAACTAACGGAATAATAAAACTAACTACTTATTTAAATGTGAAATGTGAATTATGTGTGATATTGATTTAACGTTAATACATTAGAACTGCAAACCACTCGCCGTTAGGTGGCGCAAATAAAAAATACCTTGTTATAGTTGAGAATAATAATTGAGAATCGCAATCCGTTCGCCGTCAGATGGCGCAGAAATAATATTTCCTCCTTTGTTAAGTTGTAAGCTATTTGCAACTAGATGGCGCAGATAACATATTTTTCAATAAAGTTGTGAGCTGAAAGTGGCCATTGTACCGCTAGATGGCGCAAATCATATGCTGAGTGCAGTTACTGTGAAATGTGTTTGGGCTATTCGCTGTCAGATGGCGTTGTCGGTTGGCTGCGATATATATATGCAAATTTAGTATGTAATTGATCTTTGTGCCACTAGAGGACGTGAACAACAGATTTGTCTGAGCGGGATTTCACTATCATGTATTTATGACGAAAATGAAATTATAATGACAATAAAAGCAACCAACGGAATAATAAAAACTAACTACATACCTATGAGATGAATAATAACAATGCATATTGAAGAGAGACAACCCGATATAATTTACTTCTTCACCAGAATAATGTAAGCAATGTGATTTTACGACAAAATGGCGCGCGATGTATGTATTCGCTACGAAAACGAATTACGACATAATAATAACCAAAGACAAAAGAAATATGTAATACGAAAGTGCGGATGTAAGACTAAACAAAACAAAAAATGATTATTCCGTGGATCACTAAATACTAAATATGTAACTACTATAATAATATTAAGAATGCAATGCTAAAAACCCATATAATAAAAAACCAGTAAAGACACGTAAACGAAAACGGTCTATTTATCGAGCGGAGGCGACATACTATTATTAAATTAATTTCTCCGTTCACTATTATAACGAATAAGTTACTACTTATAGAACTTTATATATTTTACGACCTTAAAACGCTGTAGCAATTATAAAAATCTACAATACCACGCACAATACAAAGAAAATTATATATTTGAGATTTATTATTACTAAGCAATCAATAAAACATTTCATAAATGCATAAACGCTTTCCGCTTTGCTTTGTACTCATTCAATGACCTATAACGAGACGATGATGAAATCACACATTTATTTTTCAAAGACCTACGAAAGTCGAAACTTTATTACCAATTGTACGTACACTAAGTACTTACAACGAATATAAATTATGAGAGATTTGTACATTGCATAATTATATATTTAATATTGTACTGAGATTTAAGAGTGATTTTAATAATTCTGAGATTAAAAGAATTCTGTTTATGTATATAATTTGTTATAACTGTTGCGAGTTGAATGTCGTTGCAAGGTCGTGTACTGTGTAATGAAGTTGTGGTATGTCGCTAGGGGGCGCCACGTATCACAATGCAATATTGAGCAGAATGTAACTTTTATATAAACGTTTATTACATTATAAACTTAAAATGATGCAATTAAACACTTGAAAATATGGGACATTATTATGCAAATCTTACACGAAAAGTATCGAACTTATAATATTATGTTCGAACGCGATAGGTTATGATTAAACAATAGAAAACTGAGATGCAAGCTATTTATTATCAGATATTAATAATAAAAGATGCATAAATGAATTTTAATGATTGGGCCGATTTATTATAACTGAATACTTAAGATATTTTACGTATTTTACGAGATTTTAATATTTTATTTTTTGAAATGTGGGTACTTGAAAGTTAAAAGACCGGGTGTGGTCGAGCTAATTTTCTTGGGTTTTAGGGACTATTTATCCATAGGGGGATGATTCGAAGGACCTTAAGAGAATTGAGAATGAGCAGTGGACTGTATAATATTCATAGGGGACAGGCGCCGGTAGAATCCGGACTCGAGCTAGGACCAAAAATGTGGGCGCGATGCCCGCATCGATCGATGAGCGGATGGCGGGTCGATTACCCGCGCTGAGAGAATGGGGGGTTTGAGAACTCGAAGGACCGTATGAGCAGGGGTAAGGGATGATAATGGATGATGGTTGAGACTAACCTGGTGGTGCAGGACGATGAGACGTGACGGAGCGGCTCACTGAACTCGATGGCGATGGTTGGGAAGTCACACTCGTGGGCTGATTACACTCGTCGTATATATAGTCGATATAATATGAGATACCGGTCGATAATATTAATGATTTATCAATCACTTGAGCGGGTGAGACGCGGGCGCGCGCGCAGGTTATACGGGAATGAAACTTTGAACTTTACTCGTCGACGCTTCGATTCGAACAGGATCGTCCGTCTTCGCTCACTGCCCGGCGTTGCACGATATCGAATGACATTGAATGTACGATTCAGTGAGGTGAACTTAAACGTCGCGCTTTGTGGCGCGTACATCAAGGGACATATCATATCATCATCTGGACGGGACTAAGGTCTCGTTAGGCCGGGGGAAGCCCATAGCCTTCGGCACGATTTTTGATTATACTTTGATAGGACCCATTGAGGGTTTATATGCCACACCTTCGAACCAGGCTATCTCAGCTCATGTTATCAGCTCACAACCAGAACCAGACATATCTACACGCGAGGTTTGCAAGCGCCTTGAGAGGTTTTGGGAGTCGGAGGAACCCCAGCCTCATGTAATAAGCAGCCCTTTAAATGAACAGTGCGAGGAACTTTACCGCACCACAACGACGCGGACGCCGTCGGGAAAATACATGGTGTCATTACCCTTTTTGCCGAATGCGCCGACATTGGGCAACACTCATGCGATTGCGCTGCGCAGATTTATTAACCTGGAGAAGAGACTGCAAGCAAGCCCACCCTTCCGCGCTAAATACGTTGATTTCATGGAGGAGTATCTCAAACTCGGACATATGTCGCCTTGTCACCCGAGTACATTCGCAGGCAAAACGCACTTTTATATTCCGCACCATGGAATCTTCAAAGCAGGATCAGACAAGCTGCGCACTGTTTTCGACGGCAGCAGCAAGAGTTCAAATGGCGTCAGCTTAAACGATTGCCTGCACACAGGCCCAGCTCTCCAACAGGATATTGTTGACATTATTATGTCATTTAGAACACACCCTGTAGTCTTCAGTACTGACATCAGAAAGATGTTCAGAAACATACTCATCCGACCAGATCAAAGACATTATCAACTTATTCTCTGGCGGTCGTCACCTGACCAGCCTCTGCTCACGTATGCGTTAAACACAGTTACGTATGGTTTACGGTCAAGCCCGTACCATGCCATCCGCACGTTACTTCAATTGGCTGATGACGAAGGTCATCGCTACCCACAAGCTGCACAGATCCTACGCACTTCAATCTTCGTTGACGATATACTCTGTGGCCATGACTCTGTGGAGTCTGCACAGATATTACAAACCGAGTTGATTGACTTGCTTGGCCTTGGTGGGTTTCAGCTCAGTAAATGGACTTCAAATTGTCCACAGCTCCTGGAACGTTTTCCAGATGATCAATGTGACATGCCTAAGGACTTTGATATTAGTCCAGACTCGAACACTATTAAAGTACTTGGGATACAATGGATTCCTCAATCGGATGAGTTCACTTATCGCATCACTCTCCCTCCAATAACTCAAGTCACAAAGCGCTCCATTCTCAGCACAGTTGCATCACTCTATGACCCCAACGGTTGGGTCACACCGGTCGTTTTTCGCGCAAAGCTTCTGTTACAGAAGTTATGGCTTCTGAAGCTGGGATGGGACGAACCCCCTCCCGATGAAGTTCACACAGAGTGGCAGCACATCTCACAAGATCTGCCTCAACTTTCGAATCTACGCTTACCTCGTCACATTTGCAAATACAAACCGACATCCACTTACTCGCTCCACGGGTTTGCGGATGCATCAGAAGCTGGATTTGCCGCCGTCATTTACCTACATGAGTTCAATGCTAATGGACAGGTCAATGTACACCTGGTTCTTGCCAAGTCAAAGGTCGCCCCTATTAAGAATCGCCTCTCAATTCCTAAATTGGAACTATCAGCTGCAGCTCTTTTAGCACAGCTCATGGCTCGTGTGTCAGCTAAGTTATCGGCTCACATTGCTGTTGGCCAACATATCTGTTGGTCGGATAGCACAATAGTTATCGCGTGGCTGAACACGCCCCCTCATCGGCTTCAAACATTTGAGGCCAACCGAGTGGCTAAGATAACGTCTAGTCCGACTAGTTCTACATGGAGACATGTTCCCACGAATCTCAACCCTGCAGACTGTGCAAGCAGGGGAATGTCAGCACAATCTATTTCAGCTCATGATCTATGGTGGTCTCCTAACTGGCTCAAAGAGCCCCCAAGCAGCTGGCCTAAGATGCCACTCGCTTTAGGCCATCATGCTTTACCAGGCCTTAAACCAAAAAAGGTACCAGCGCATATAGCGATTCCTGATGTTGATCATGATCTGCTTACTCGCTTCAGCTCACTTGACAAGCTCGTCGGGGTGACGGATTGTATCAAGCGTTTCATTTTTAATTGTAAGCACGGCCCAAAGGCACGACGTTCGGGTCCGCTGACTGTTACTGAACGTAGGGACGCACTATTACTATGGGTTCGTGCCGTTCAACAGAATGAATTTGCAGAAGATTTTCACCGTCTTCAAACTGATAAAATTGTAACCGCTCGACTCCAGCGTCTCTCGCCATTTATGAAAGACGGTCTCTTGAGAGTCGGTGGTCGTCTGGCTCATGCTTCAATTAATTACGATGCTCAACATCCACTCATTTTGCCCAGCTCAAGTCCACTCGTAGATCTGATTATTGACCACTATCACAAGGTACACTGCCATCCTGGCTCTGACACACTACACGCCATTCTACGCCAGCAATTCTGGATATTATCCGCTCGCCGCGTGATCAGACGCCGGGTATTTAAATGTATTAGATGTTTCCGATGTCGCGCTCAACCTGATGCCCCGTTCATGGGTGACCTTCCCGCCGACAGAGTTAACCCTCAACCTGTCTTTAGCCAAGTCACGACTGACTTCGCCGGCCCGTTTCTCGTTAAGTCTAGTACGTTACGGAACGCTAAACTCTTAAAAGCATACTTTTGTATATTTGTGTGTTTGTCAACGAAAGCGGTTCATTTGGAGGCCGTCTCTGCCCTTACCACGGAAGCATTTCTCGCGGCATTACAAAGATTTATCTCACGACGCGGTACGCCGGTACTAATTAGATCAGATTGCGGCACTAATTATGTAGGCACTAGAAATCACCTCATAGAAGTTCAAAATTTTCTTACTGCTAATAATGATGAAATCACACACAAACTTGCTAACCAGCACATAACCTGGTTGTTAAACCCCCCAAAGGGACCCTGGTTCGGCGCGTTACATGAAATTAATATTAAATCTACGAAACAATTGCTTTATCGCGTGATTGGTGAACAACACCTTACCTTTGAGGAATTTTGCACACTACTGGCACGAATCGAGGCTGTACTCAACTCTAGACCTCTCTGCCCACTTTCGTCCGATCCTTCGGACTTTCAACCGTTAACTCCTGGCCACTTTATTATAGGCCGTCCGCTCACTGCTCTGCCAGAGCCGTTCTTTGATGACAGGCCCTTGTCTGCCCTCAGACGTTTTCAGCTCATACAAGCTATATCTCAGCGCTTTTGGACACTGTGGACCAGATCCTACCTCCATACCCTTCAGACCCGCTCAAAATGGCTTTCCCCTTCCTCACCTCCTCAAGTCGGCGAACTCGTACTCATCAAGGAGGATAACCTGCCCCCGCTCCAATGGAAACTGGGAAGAATTACGCATACGATACCTGGGAAGGATGGAGTGATCCGAGTTGTGGATCTGGATACAGCCCATGGACATTTACGCAGACCTGTGCTGAAGATAGCAAGGCTGCCATTGGACTCAGCCCAAGAAGAGGCTCTTCCCCGGGCCCCCCAGGATGTACGCGCCACAAAGCGCGACGTTTAAGTTCACCTCACTGAATCGTACATTCAATGTCATTCGATATCGTGCAACGCCGGGCAGTGAGCGAAGACGGACGATCCTGTTCGAATCGAAGCGTCGACGAGTAAAGTTCAAAGTTTCATTCCCGTATAACCTGCGCGCGCGCCCGCGTCTCACCCGCTCAAGTGATTGATAAATCATTAATATTATCGACCGGTATCTCATATTATATCGACTATATATACGACGAGTGTAATCAGCCCACGAGTGTGACTTCCCAACCATCGCCATCGAGTTCAGTGAGCCGCTCCGTCACGTCTCATCGTCCTGCACCACCAGGTTAGTCTCAACCATCATCCATTATCATCCCTTACCCCTGCTCATACGGTCCTTCGAGTTCTCAAACCCCCCATTCTCTCAGCGCGGGTAATCGACCCGCCATCCGCTCATCGATCGATGCGGGCATCGCGCCCACATATAGGATACGAAAAAAAGGAAAACTAGTAAAACTAGAAAATCTGCCAAAATACGTGGACATAGGAAACGAAAATTGGTGACCGAACATGTTTTTTAAGGGCCTAATTTTTGAGATATATCTTTTATATAAAATTCTCGTGTCACAATGTTAGTTACAATACTCCTCCGAAATATCGGGTAGATTTGAGAATAGGCTAAGGTCTATTTTTCATACCCTAAGTCACATATAATATGGCAAAAAAACATATGCTGAGTCAGCTAGTCTATACTAATATAATAAAGCTGAAGAGTTTGTTTGTTTGTTTGATTGTTTGTTTGTTTGAACGCGCTAATCTCAGGATCTACTGGTCCGATTTGAAAAATTCTTTCAGTGTTAGATAGCCCATTTATCGAGGAAGGCTATAGGCTATATATCATCACGCTAAGACCAATAGGAGCGTAGCACCAATGAAGAATGTTTCAAAATCGGGTTTTTTTTTTCCTTTTATCCACGGGGACGAAGTCGCGCGCAGAAGCTAGTAGTCTATAAAATGACCAACAATACAAATGGGAAATATCCTGTTCAACAGATAAATCATAAATATTCAAGATTAATATTTACATAGCAAACAGTCTCTGCCTGTACTACTCGCTTTCTTAATATTTAATTCTTATACAAACGTAACCAACACACAGTACCATGCATCAAAAAATTAAAAAGTAAATATTTATAATAAAGTGTGATAATAAAAATTACCTGTTCCAGGTTGGTTCGACTGGCCCAAACCGTGGCATATGACGTCATATTGTTGTGTGACGTAAACAGTTTCATTTTAGCCTTGCATGAGTCTATCACGTAGACTACGTCGTTGATTGTTATTGATGTTTCCGCTATGTTCGTTGACAATATCACCTGAAATATTTCAATGTAGATATATCTCCATATATGAACGACTGAAGACTTTCCTGTCAAAGGAGATAGCTCCAGAACAAGCCGGTTTTGTAAGGGGTAAGGGTACACGTGAGCAGATACTTATTGTGCGCCAGATCATAGAGAAAGCAAGGGAGTTTTACAAACCGACTTATATATGCTTTGTCGACTTCTCAAAGGCTTTTGACTCTGTGAAATGGCCTAGGCTATGGAGTGTTCTGTTAGACATGGGTACACCCCAACACTTAGTTCATCTTCTCAGGCGCCTTTATGAAGATGGAACTGCATCCGTACGGACAGATGACGTTATGTCAGAAAACTTTCACCCAAGCGCAGGTGTTCGTCAAGGATGCATAATATCACCGCTTTTGTTCAATGCCTATACTGAACTCATAATGCGCATTACTCTCGAGGACTGGACTGATGGTGTAGCTATTGCTGGCTACAGGATATCGAATCTGCGCTACGCTGACGATATAACCTTGTTCGCATCTAGTGCTTGTCATATGGAGGAGTTGCTCCTCAGATTGGAGCGTGTGAGCCTAGAATTCGGATTGAAGATTAACCGTTGTAAAACCAAGATGATGATTGTAGACCGAGCTAATAATAATTCGCCAGAAGTCACTCAGATTGCGAAGTGTGAGGTCGTGCACTCCTACATGTATCTTGGAGCTCTAATCTCGAATGAAGGAGGCTGCGAAGAAGAAGTGAAGCGTCGCATGGCAATAACTAGAACTGCGATGGACAGGCTGAAGAAAGTATGGAGAAACCGAAACATAACAAAGGCTACGAAGATCCGGCTCGTTCGAACCCTTGTTTTCCCCATATTTTTATACGCTGCGGAGACGTGGACATTGCGACAAACTGAGAAAAAGAAAATAGATGCTCTGGAGATGTGGTGCTGGAGGCGAATGTTAAGAATATCGTGGACCGAATTTCGCACCAACGTCTCTATTCTCCAAGAACTCGGTATTAAACAACGCCTTTCGGCGGTAGTACAGGGTCGCATTTTGAAGTTCTTCGGACACGTTTCCCGTCGCGAGAGTGACTCCATTGAACGCCTTGTCGTGCAGGGCAGGGTGGATGGCAACAGACGGCGAGGAAGGTCACCCATGCGTTGGACCGACCAAATTAAGTCGGCTGCGGGCGGTCCCTTATATGAGTGCACCAGGATGTCAACCAACAGAGAGAAGTGGCGAAGAATCGTGAAGAGCATCACAACTGCTCCTACGGAAGTCGCTACGTGATGACCACGACCGCTCTGTCAAGAGTGTCACGAAGAAGAAGATATCTCCAGTAGAGTGCCAAAGTGTAATAATTTTAATACTAATTTTAAGTAACAAAGATATGTGGGTAGTAATAATGAACGTAGAAACTAGTCGAACAATATCACTAATTGTGAAATTTTTGCTGTCAAAATGCAATTATTGAACAATTACTATTCTAAAATATTATTACAATTCACCAATTTCAGTAGTTTTAGCACGAGTAATTTCAGTATATCTGCTAATAAGCAAGTGACCACCAACAATAGGGGATCGGACAGTAATCAGATTAAAATCTATAATGTACTTAGATAAAATAAATATACTGTTTTATGATTATTTATCAAATTATAATTTAATTTAATTCATTTAAATATTTTTAAATGAAGTAATAAAATGTTGTTATTTACAGTATTATTAATCTGTACTAAAACACTAACTAGAGTGCGTGACGTCATTTGGCGGTACAAGCCACATAATACTTTAGGAAAGAGCAAGCATTGACTGCACTGGTTTTTCTATCCATATATTCAACGTACTCTGTGCTTTATATACTCTTTGTTTATTACCTCCAGATGACGTTACGCGCTCTCAGATCTCATAACGTGGCGTTTAGGCGGAATTTTTAAACAAACAATATTAAAACATGATTTTGAGTAACTAAAAGGCTGTAAATTAATAAAATTTTATTTTTTATGGGTATATACTTATGTATCCATAAAGATTAATTTAAAACGCTTATTGAAAATTTATCCGATCCCCTATTATTTATTGTCCTTCTATTACATTTGACTATGCAATTGATTGTGCAATGACTGTGCAATTATTGCAAATTGCTAACTTTTAGCTTACAACACCATTCAAATAATAATTAAAATTACATTACTAGGATTTTATAAATACATATGTTATCTTAACAATAGTTATTTTATTAACCTTAGTAAGTCCTGGAGGTGGAGTAATAAACACTTTTTTCTGATCGTCTCTTGGTATCTGGCTATGTAATGGCAATATTACGTATTTATCAGTGTTGCCAAATATTCTATTTTGAGATAAATGCTTCATGAGTGCGAATATGAGATTCCATCCCGGAAGGAACACTAAAATTGCGCCCTCTTCGCCCAAGTTATTTATGTAAAGTAAAATAGCTTCAATAAGTTCGAAGCTTAGCTGAAAAATATATATATATACGAAAATGAAAAAATAAACAAATTATTATAAAAAAAATTTGTTAAGATTAGAAAAGTGTACAATTAAAAAATGTATAATATTATGTATGTAATAATATTTTTTATAGATTATTATTATTAATTTATAGCAGTTTTACATGAGATGATGACTTGATATCTTAAGCCTCCAATCACATGAGGATTTCCCAATAATAGTAAACTATATCTAAACCGCGTTTAATTAATACACTTTTACCATACTACAGAACTACATATCATGTCAAGGAAAGAAAAGAGTATGTAAGTTTTCTAAATATATAGATATAGATATAACTAACATCTTTTTCAGAGAGTTTGGACATAGCTTCCGCTGTTTGTGGTGAATAGTTGCTATCGAGTTGACAGGTTTTATTCAGATCTTCGTCTTCTTCGATGCCAACACCTGTATACATAATAAAAAATGTTAAAGATTATGAATGGTAATTTTATCACAATATAAAAGGGTATGGGTTGTGTGATAGATTTTTCTGGAAGATTATCTTTGGCCTAGTAGTAGAGTAAGTTAAGAATAAAAAAAAAACATACTCTTTATTCTACGCCATAAATTAACACTATGAAATTAATACAAATAAGAAAGAAAGCAAGAAAAATAAAGAAAGAAAATAAAGATGTTCGTAGTGGTCTTATCGTTAAAAGCGATCTCTTTCAGATGGTTACTTACGATGCAATATTTATTCCGTTATACGATCATCATACCTTCATCATCATCTTCATCGTCATCTTTAGACGCTTTCTTGCCAGCCGACTTCCGTTTCCTGGTTTCCGGCGGCGGCATAAACTTAGTCAGCTCGATGCAATCTTCGAGGAAGTACTGTTTAACTGGGTACGTGCGACCGGGGACCTGGGAAAAAGCAATTACTAAAATTATAAGGAGTTTAAATATTTTATTATAGCGTGTGTAAATGGAGATTAATACTACTCATCTATAGTATGTCTGTATCTTTATTTATCTATACTTATTATAAAAATAAGTACCCCAGCCGCGTCTTTCTGTCCTCCTGTCTGTCTGTCCTCCTGTCTGTCTGAACGCGATAAACTCGAAAACTACTGAACGGATTTTTACACGGTTTTCAACAATAGAAAGAGTGATTCTTGAGGAAGGTTTAGGTATATAATTTATTATGCTTTTATGTAAATTAGCAGAAATACGGCGAAAAATGTTGAAGAGGTCGCAAAAAATCTCGCCAACGGGGACCTTTCCTCGCGAACGCCGCGTAAACTAGCAAAGATATAGTTAAGAAATGTACTAGCGAATTCAAAATCTATAAAAATGCTACAAAAAAGTCCGCGACAGCATATCTCTATCTCTTATGGTTGACTTACAATAACCACATTTATGTTCAAATTTGTAATTAAAAACAGTACCTGGGTGACCGAGCCTTGCTCGGTATTTTCATTTTATTTTTTGTTTTTTGTTTTTTCTCGTTATTTTTATATTTTAATTTTATTTAAATAATAAATCACGAGTGAAATTAAAAAAAAAAAGAAAAAAAATTAATCTGGAGACTGAGATTCGAACCCGGGTCAAGACGATTTGACACCCGCTGATTACCTAATTACGCTGTTACAGCTATGTTGGCAGTAGTGAAATTAAGCTTCTTATTCTAATGATATTTTTTCATTGCCTAAAAACAGGGATAAAACGACATTTTTTTTAAATGAATCCTAGCTAGATCAATTTTTCGCCCCTGAAATCCCCTGCATACTAAATTTCACGAAAATCGTTGGAGCCGATTCCGAGATTCAGAAAATATATATATGTATATATACAAGAATTGCTCGTTTAATAGTATAAGATTACGTTATTTTCAAAGCTATTTTCTTTAGTTCAGTATTAATCCTTATCCAAATAAATAATTATGTTAGTTAGCTTAACAATTTAATGCAGATTAAAATTGCCCTTTACACTATATCATTCAGATGAATAGTTTTTGAGATATCGTCGTTAGAAGTAATTATTAAAAATAAATAATGCGCAACGAAGTGGGCACGGGTCGGCTAGTAATATCATAATGGTGATAAACAAGCGTACGGTCCGTTTGATGGTAACAGGATGTTTTTGTGTAAAATATCTTGCTTTGCAATGTATATCTTGTACTCTCCAATATAAAGATAAATTTAAAAAAATAATAATAATATGACTATTGTTTTTCTTATTGAGGAAGAAGTTTTGTCGCAACGGTGTCTATGTCACTATTATTATACATACGTACAGTTACATAATTACTATGTAAGACACTTGATATAACTGAACTGAAACTGAATTTTCATTCAGTTTCAGTTCAGTTATAGCACTTGCTATTTGGTATTGCTCGTCCGAATGAAATATAGCACTCGCTATTTGGTATTACTCGTCCGAATGAAATATAGCACTCGCTTTTTGATATTACTCGTCCAAATGAAATATAGCACTTGCTATTTGGTATTGCTCGTCCGAATGAAATATAGCACTCGCTATTTGGTATTACTCGTCCGAATGAAATATAGCACTCGCTTTTTGATATTACTCGTCCAAATAAAATATAGCACTCTCTTTTTGGTATTACTCGTTTGAGCACTAGGTGAATGAGAGAACCTCAGGATAATTCATATAATTACACAACTTACGAGGGAGCGGAAGTCGTCATTCCACCTACCTCAATAACGGGACAGTCTCCGAAGTAGTTGGCGAAGAGGGTAGTGTCGACGGTGGCCGACATGAGAATTATTCTTAAATCTGGGTATGTATGCGCCATGTCTCGCAGTAAGATGAGTGCGAAATCCGTGTCAGCATCTCTTTCGTGTACCTGTAAAACAATAGATATATAAATAATAGATTTCTCTCGTTGACAAAGATTGACAGAAGTGACTGAATTCCTTTTAAAGAAGATTTCATTGAAGATTAACTCAGTGATATTGTTGGGAGCAATTCTTTTAATTGAAAAATATTTGAAACTTCAAATTAACCTTTGCAATTATATAAAGTTATTTACTATTAGAAGATTATTTACTAGTTTGATTATTAAACGGATAATTCATTTATTAATAACAAACCTCATCAACCAATACATGGCTGACACCTCTCAAGCCGTTTTCCAGTTTTCGCAAGAGCACACCAACGGTACAAAACATAATCGAGCCGTATGGACGAGGTAGCACCGACTCGAATCTTACTGAATACCTAAAAAAACAAGTCAACGTTTATTCGACTTTTTTATAAAACTTCTACGACATAAATAATCAAATCATTCAGGATATTCACGTACGCAAGTAAAGCACACACGTACACGTACATACGCACACATCAAGCATGCTCACACTCACGCACACAAAAATGCGAATTTGCACACGACGCGTGTCTATGATGTTCATAAAGGCAGTGTAGTAGTACAGCACTGTAGGCCACATCCATACTGTTCGGCAGATTACACAAAAGACTGATGAGTATAATCAGCCGCTGTGTATGGTATTTGCGGACTACGAAAAAGCCTTCGACTCTGTCGAGACCAGCCCCTGTAGACAAGCGGCATAAAAACTAAACGAATAGAATAGAATTCTCAGTGTATGGGAATAACACTAGCTTATTCGATATATTATGTCGAAAGCTAGTGTCATTTCCATACATTGAGAATTCAATTCTATTCTCTTCGTTTAGCCTTTATGTCACTTGTCTACAGGGGCTGTGCTGTCCTGGATTATCGACTGGCGATATATCTTGGTACTGAGGTTTGTGTACGACGCGGCGACGATGACCGTCCATAAACAAGACTAGCGAACAAGATCCAATATCCTTGGTCACAGGGTAAGACAGGGAGAACACAAACATGCGCATATTATACACGCATGTCACACATGTCAGATGTACGCAAAGGCCTTATATATACACAATTCAAGCATCATTTTTAAGGCAGGGCACAGCACGAAATATCCTGCTCAAAATATGGAGCAGCCCGTCTGAGAAAGTACTTCAACTTTACAGAAGGTCACAGCTAGATAATACTGCTCTCAAGTTATGTTGTTCCTGTGGTGAGTAAGGTAGAGCTTATGGGGAATGTCGGAGGTAGGGTCGGCAACGCGCTTGAGATGATTTTAGTGTTGCAGTCGTCATAGGCTACAGTTACAGCTTACAATCAAGTTAGCCGTACACTTGTTTGCTGATTTAGTTGTATAAAAAAAAACATGTCACGCAGTGTACATTTATCCATAAAAACTCTTAAGGGCCCTGAAACGATCAAATAATTTGTCTAATTTGTTTGTCAAACTTCATGTTTTCATATAACAAACACATCAAACAAGCCCGCACACAATCAAATAATTTAACAAATAGGTAAAATTTGACAAATTATTTGATTGTTTACGATCGGGCCCTTTGGATGCATACAAAGGCACTTGTAACATATAATTCAATCTCACCCAATGCTATCCCCCAGTTCCTCACAACGTTCAGCAGCCACTCGCTCCGCCACACTGACAGCCGAGATCCTTCGAGGTTGGGTCACACATACATTAGCCCAAGCACCCTGCCCGCTGGCTATGTAGTCATCAAGGATGAACTGGCACACCTGAAACATTAATGTAGTATTAATATAATAATTATAAAATGGCATATATGTCTTTACTAATTCAGTTATCATCGTCTAAACTATCAACCTTAAAAAATCAAAAATCTCTTTAAGGTAGGCTTGAAAAGCACTTTTCAAATTACAATTATTTTAATACTAGCTGCCTGGACAGACATTGTTCTGTCAAAAGTTAATAGTAAAAATTAAATGGTTTTTTTTTTGTTGTATTAAAACCTTCAGTGGGCATTATATTAAGGAACATACAAAAAAAAATTGCCGAATTGGTCAAGGCCACTCTCTAGTTATGCGCACTGTGTTAATTTTGTGGTTTCGTAATACGAACGATTAATATTATGTTAGTTATTAACTAGATGTAACATAAATGTTCTCATGCAAGCGACTGATGCGTTTTTTTAAAATAAAAATCTTTAAACGGAATTACATTTATTTTTACACTAAGGGTATAAAAGGGTTTTGCAATAGTACTTGAATTAAAATAAATAAAAAAGGCACAAGCAACAGCTTATGACTATAATAAATAAACGGAACTAACCTGAGTAGTTTTACCGCAGCCAGTGTTACCACGAATTATAGTGACAGGATTATCATTTATCGTTTCCATGATTTGTGAACGCATCAAATAAACTGGTAATTGCTGCCTTTCATTTACACTTTCCTGTAAATAAATTTTATAACTTAACTTCTCGTTTTCTTTTTAATATACATCTAAACAATCATTAATAGATAAGAAATTTACCTGATAGAGCTGACTGTTTTGACAAACATTACGATGACGTTTTTCCAAATCAGAGCTAATATCTTCCAAACTAGTAGTGGCCAGTGGTCCCTCATCTAAAAAAAAATATTAGTTTTCTCAATTACCACATAATTATTCTTAGAGCCTGTAATTAGTGTTTAGTATGTGTAAATCAATATTATTATTTTAAAAGCATTTATTTTGTTAAAATAAATCCAAAATTTTGAACTGAATTTTTAATTTTAGATTATGCTTTGTGACTCATCACATAAAACTATCTGAACATGATCCTAAGGAGCATGAAATAGAGTAGTATACATCATATAGAATTTTTACCATTATATGTAAGATTTCTAAGCTGAAATTAAGAATGCAAGCCTAAAAAATTGAAAATTTATTTGAATTGAACCCTAAATTGTCTATTTTCTGCTGCCATTTTAAATATTCCATCCAATGGGAAAAATGCGCTGCACAAGTATAATGATTTTATTTGCCAGTTGATAATGACTAATGAGCACGAAAGAGAGGTTCTGAGAGGATTCTCTGTATATGTTTTAATTTTTTTTTAAGTGAAAATTCCTTAGGCGCATGAGAAAATTTGAGCGACCGGTAACGCTGCAGCGTCAGGGACCGTCAGTACTTGGATGGGTGACCGCCTGGGAACACCGCGTGACGTTGGCTTTTTGTTTTTTTTTTTTTTAATTAGTTTGCCAAGACGTGTACTTTGTACGCACGCAATTTTTTTTTGTGTATCATCTGTCGGCGATCCTTTAAATAAATAAATTAATTAATTTTAGTAACTTACCAATATTACACCCAGTCCAAGCATTCCAATTAGCTTGTGGAGGAGACCAAGACACGACACCAGATGGCGTTGGTCGAGCTTCTCTCATCGCTTTAATTCTATCCACTTGTAGCAGCGTCACGCCTTGACCTTCTGATGACTCCGGTGGGTTTGTTACATCTACTGGTGTTATGTTCAATGCTGAAATGTAATTATATATGAATATTACACATATATTATATACGTGCTACTCAATGAGCTTTACTCATACGTCGTCTCTCACTCACCTATAGACTTTAATCACTACATACAATATAAATAAAATATACCAGAAAATTTTAAATAAACGCTTGCTTGATATTCTTTTAATGTATAAATGTTTTTGAAGACATAGATTAACACATAATTCCACAGATGATGCTACAATTAAAAGCGAATGAATTTAAAATGCGCATTAAAAAGGATTTAATAGTTTAAGCATATCATTGGGTTCAATATTATATTAATGACTAGCTGACCCGGCGAACTTCGTACCGCCTAACAGACGATTCTTTAATACATTTTTTTTAAATACATATCCTTGCCGGAACCTCTCCACTAACACCAACTTTATGGTATGGTATTAAAGTTCAAATTGACTTTTAAGTATTATTACGAATCTTTTGTATGGGAATATAGAAAATTGTTTTAGCCTTTTTCAGGGAATTTTTGAAATTTTTCTCTCCGTAACAACCATCCTCGTACTTCAAGGAATATCATAAAAAAAGAATTAGCAAAATCGGTTCAGCCACTCTCGAGATTTGCGCTTAGCAACACATTCAGCGATTCATTTTTATATATATAGAGATAAGGGTGCTTTTGAAGCCTACCCGAATAAAGGCATTTTTGATTGTTTTTTTTTTACATAAGCTAATTCATATACCTAGATATTGTGATGACATTGGTATCAATTGGAATAAAACTGCAGGGCATTGCTAGTATTCACTAAATGCAGGAAAAGTGAGTTGACATTTTGAGAAAGAATTATCATATTCAGTATAAATACTATTGTAATTTTTTTTCTATACTGCGGTCGCTTAATAGAAAGAAATTCGTACACCAACCTGTCATCTTTTGTCTTTGTCGCTCGCATATAAACATATTGCGGTTGCGCTCACACAGGTGAAATGATCCCGTATTGTGTGAGTGCAACCGCAATATGTTTATACGCGAGCGACAAAGACAAAAGATGAGGGGTCGGTGTACGAATTTCTTTCTATTCCGCGACCGCAGTATAACATATTTACTTTACCTTGTAAAGCATCTTCCAGCTGACTTTCAAGTTCCGGACTGATAGCAACTTTGTACGGCTTCATCACACCTTCATTAGATCTGAAAAACCCTAACTTTATATGTTGTACACTTAAAAATAAAAATTAGGTTACAACCTTAAAAATGATACGATTTTTTTTTGCCAGTTAGAGGTTTGTATAAAAAAGTTCTTAATTTTCCATTGAACTTGTATATATTGTAATTTTTTACATTAATAATTGTTCAAACATCAATATAAAAAGAATTAATTAATTACTAATGAAATCTTTTTATGTAGGTACAGAAAAATTAAGATTCCTTTCACTTACCTATCCTTCTTCAAAGTTCCACTAAAAGCTTCAATGACACCAAGATGGTACAATTGTCGTACCAATGACAGAGCGCAAGACTTGCTAGCTGTTTGTTTATTAGAAGCCGTTTCCCGACCAGTAACGTTACGTCCTAATTGGCGAACGTATATTGTCATCTCACAGCAAAAACTCCTGTAGATTAAGTTCGAATATCGTCAGAAAATTTTGGCTTTTTGCAAATTTTGTTGTATATGTAAGGAGGAAATATTCGGGAAATACTAAATAACCAATATTCATTAAGGTAACATATTAAAGAAATTCTAGGAGAGTTGTTAACAGATTATGATTTATATAAAGTGGATCGTAAAGAAAAAGGGTCAGTTAGAAATCTTCAATATCTTCAAAGTATTACAGATGTGCTGTTTTCAGGCATTTTAGTACTTTGTATTGCCTCCGCGAGCTACATTGCTCCATCATGTGTGTTATGCCGACTTCTTAAAAATAGGCAAACACTATCTGAGTTGTATGCGAGCTGGAATTGTCTTGCATAAAAACGGCATTCTCGCCCATGCCCACTAAAAATGGACTAACGTAGTCATTCAGAATTTCAGTGACATATCTTTTTGCAGTAAGAGTTCCATTTTCTATCACTACTAGGTCAGTGCGGCTTTCGAAACAAATTCCAGCCCACACGTGAACAGAGCCTCCTCGGTATGCTACTTTTTCTTCTATACAGGCTTGGTTATAGCGCTCTGCCGGTCTTCTGTACACTCTTTTCCTCTCATCGTGCTTGCTTAAACAGAATCTAGACTCGTCTAAAATTATAACCCTTGACCAAGTCATTCAGAGTCCAATTCTCGTATTTTCTACCATAAACTCAACATATAGCGATCCTCCCACGCCGTCGTGCATCTTGTTTGCACTCTCACATCACATCACTCACATCTCGTTCATCCTGTTTTTGGTCTTCGAAAATTGGATAGTTTAATGACTTGTTTACCGCGGAGTTGAATTCAACCCCAGATTTTTTATCTACCCATATGTCACCATATCATAAGTTTTTTAATGGAAACGCTGAAGTAGTCGCTGAACTACAGAAAGAGTCACACCAACAGTTCTCGCTGTATTCGCTGACTGTGCCTATCTTCAAGCATTGTCAGCATCCTGGTTCTTTTTTCAGGGGTTAACGACATGATGACTTCCGAATAATAAAACTTAATTTAAGGCAGAGACACCTTATTTATAATGTTTTATTGCAAGACCATAACAAACGCGAAACGATTGATTTGAATTTTTTTTGAAAAACGACCATTATACAATAATTATGAAAGTTTTATTTATTATTATTATGTATAATTATTTTATTTTTCATTAAATATTGTTTAATTTAGTCGTTATTTCATAAAGCTAGGTCAGGTACCTTTGAAGATATTGAAGATTTTCTAACCAACCCTTTTTGTTTGAGGTCCAATGTATACAGGCCTATAATTTTTTTCAGAATTACTTCTTTCTTCCTGTTTATGGTGTTTATATCACAAAAATAATTAGATAAATTATATAATAATTGTCGCATTAGTTCATTTTGGTACCTAGCTCCATAATAGTAAAACATGACAATATGACACTACCAAATTCGAATAATACCAAAATAAACACTTATAGGTATAATACCTAACGTAGCCCCTCATTTCCTATTGTATATTGTAATAGCAGATTTGTGACTTTTTAATACATCAATGAAGTCCAATATTTATTTAGGAAAACAATTTCCAGAAATAAAATAAACTGCACTTAAAGTTGCTCACAAACTGGCGATAGTCCTTAGCAACTGACTAAAAAGTACAAATTGAAATTGATGTTTCAATTTACGTGTTTTAATTGCATTTCTATTTAACTATTATTAGTCTGTAAAACTTTTATAATATATATATATATAATTTTTTTTTGTAATGTTTTACTTTATATTGCTTTAAAAGGCATATTATATGTAGAATATAATAACAATAACTTACCAAAATGTCATGAAGAACAGTGCAATAGTTCTGGGAGTGTGGCCGAATGTACCAACAGTACCTGCGTCCAAAACAATCTAAGACTATTATTACCAATTGTATTACTCTTCTTTCAAATAAAGAGAACCAAACTGGCTAGCCAATCAAGGTACAACACATTTAAGAGTTGTTTTGATCGTCATATTTTTGTATTAAAAAATATTACATATCTTTTTCCCATCCACTGTCATGTACCAATAATGTACTGTACTGTATGTATAAATAAAATTTAAGACAATTTTGAAAAAAAAGGTGCCAAAGCACAAGTTTCATCAACATTAATCAATTGTATAACAAAACCTCCCCTTTTTGTTTTAGTAATTTTGTTTTTCAATACTAAATAAATAATTAATTAGTCTTGGCTGAATTTCTTAAATTGTAAAAATCATTGA
This sequence comes from Melitaea athalia, assembly GCA_905220545.2. Classification (NCBI taxonomy): domain Eukaryota; kingdom Metazoa; phylum Arthropoda; class Insecta; order Lepidoptera; family Nymphalidae; genus Melitaea; species Melitaea athalia. The sequence goes on along the minus strand of HG992199.1, from coordinate 6,150,590 downwards.
AAACTCAAGTCTCCTGTAATATTATTTTGTCTTAGAATGTTTTAGTGTACTTTTAGCTACAAAATGGCTCTTTACACATCATTTTGAAGCGGAATTTGCATTTTAGTTGCAAATTCGGCTTCTATTCTGATTAAATTATTGTAAATCTTGTATGGAAGTTATACACTACGTTCTTTTTTTCAAGTAATCTCCACGACTTCCAGTGCAAGTAGTGATTGCACTAAATGTCGTCACTTCTTTATTCCATACAAGCATTATAAACTTTGAACTCAACCACACTCCCAGATGGTCTACAACAGTATTTTTGCCATTGATTTTTCTACTTGTGAATAATCAGTGGCAGTAAAGATGCATTAATAATAGACAGACATAACATTGTTGCATTACAAGAACAAGACTATAATAGCATATATAATATTTATATAATCTATATATACTAATGTAATAAAGCTGAAGAGTTTGTTTGTTTGTTTGTTTGTTTGAACGCGCTAATCTCAGGATCTACTGGTCCGATTTGAAAAATTCTTTCAGTGTTAGATAGCCCATTTATCGAGGAAGGCTATAGGCTATATATCATCACGCTAAGACCAATAGGAGCGTAGCACCAATGAAGAATGTTTCAAAATCGGGGTTTTCCTTTTGAGAGCGTCCACTGCGTAAACGGTTAAAGTTTCGCACAAATCATGTATGACAGAATTTGTCCTATTCCACAGGGACGAAGTCGCGCGCAGAAGCTAGTATAAAAATAAACTAACTAAAGCATATGATGTAGTAAAAACTTGAGTCAGAACTACTAAAATACTTATTAAGAGTAGTTCAAAACTACTTTAACTGCTATTAAATCTTCTTACATAAGTATTATAATAACATTTATATGCAAAGAAATTCCAAAGATATGTACAATTGTACATACAGATATACTTTATTTATAATAGAATGATGTTTAATTTTCACTCAAATTTCTACTTCATATATGAAACAAATGAAATATAGACAAACAAAATATCCACATGACATGTAAATAATCCACTAATTACTGAGCCAAGGTTTTTTTAAAACCAAAATAAAAATCATCATAAATCAAGATTTTCGATTCAGCGGGATGTGGATACATAGCACAGTTGGCAGAGAACTGACACGGTATGTCGAGGCGCGGGTCCAAATCCTGCTGGATCGAAAAATTTTGATATGATTTAAAATGTTCACTGATTACTGATTCTACATAAATGTTACATGATAAACAAAAGGAGAAATATATTTATTGAGAGCACAAGCACTAAAGATTATATTAATTATTTAAGTACAATATAGAGGTGCAAGGCAAGAAAGCGGAACATAGAGTTGACTTGATAATATTTCAAACATTTCTCGTATTGATTTAAACTATTGTTCTAATGATTTCAAATCTAACATGACTTTATACAGAGTAGTTAATTTCGAAAATTTATCTTGAATGTAGTAATAATTATGGTTATTTTGAAGTAGTTTGTAAGAAAATTTATGTAATGTGTATGATGTAATTGATACTGGTAAATTGAAAAAATAGATAAATAAATTTAAAAAAAATGACCTAATTTATTACTACATGGTCTTTAGTTTTACCTGTATTGACATTTATAGCTATCAGTGTACTAATAAGCAGCTAAGCATGATGTTTAATAATCTATGTTTAATCTAGTGAACAACGTTTTAATGGTAAAAAATATTTTAAATTCCCAAAATAATTTCCATACCACTATATTTAAAATCTGTTAATTTTAGTCACTTTACTATTTTTTTTTTTTTCAAAAATTTATTATTCAACTTTTTAAATAGCAATTTAAGCATGTAGTTTGATGAAAAAAAATATGCAATTTCTATATCAAAATGTGACGAAAGACCTACCTTGTATGATCAGGTCCTACTGCTTTATAGACATACTCAGCGTTGATTTTATTTATTTGCATAAACTGATGCAATTTTGATTTTGCATTCTCCATAGTCCAGTTGCCGTGAAGGCTTGCATTGACGTCGAGGTCTTCTGCTTCTTCAACATTTTTCTGTTGTTGAAGACGATCAATGTAAGTGAAGTTTTCCCTTTCTCCACCGTAAGCTTGGTATGCTTGCCCCATGCTCTCTGGACCCATACCATCCTGGAAAATTAAAGAACAATGTAAATCTATATGAGTAAATTGCTTTCTTTTAATTTTTATTATTACTACGATGGGATTAAAACAAAGTATATTTGGAAAGTAGCCCTTGTCATATTCAACATTATTAAAACTTAACTAAACATTACTAACATTAATATATCCCACTGCTGACTTATAATCACTATTATTTATTTAAAACTAGCGACCCACCCTGGCTTCGCACATGTGCAAAAACTATCAGTGTTCCTCTAATGTTAGTATTTTTTTTTTGTTCTTAAGCCACCCGTGGGCTTTAAGGAACATACAAAAAATAAATTAGCAGAATTGATCGAGCTATTCTCGAGTTATGCACTTTAGTACTAGACACAAAATAAAATATTTTATAACTTGAATTTTAAAATACTTGTAGCACTGATTACAGTGCATAAATTTACAAGTTGATACATTGCACTACACACATTTTACCGAGTAACCTTTTAACATTTTGCCACCTTTGTCAATAAAAATGTTAAATATATCAAAAAAATAAAATAAATCATTGCTTCCACCACTAATATTACATATAATAAGCTCATTAGCTTTATACATAATGCAAAAAGTATACCTGAAAGACGGGTCTATTTTGCTGCTCTTGAGTTTGCAAGTCTCCTGCAGGTTGCTCTTCATTTTCAGATTTTACTTGAACATCAACTGGTACGTCATTAGCAGCTACATCTCCCGATCTGACTAAAAAGTTCACAAAGTCCCGTGAAGCATTTTTCTGGGCTTCCTTCTTCGTCACTGAATTACCAGCTCCAACGTAAGTGTAACCTTCAACACGTACTTCACAGAGAAAACGTTGACGATGTTTAGGACCTATAACAAAAAATATATATGTAGTAGGATCAACTAAGAAGTGGTTACGACTGGGGGTTACTTGTCAAATGGCTCTTGTACGCCGACGATCAAGTGCTCCTTGCAGAGTCTGCTGAAGAGATGCAGAAGATGGTGGATTTGCGTAATATGTGTGGCTTAAGACTGGTTGATAGAGTAAGAAATAGTGTGATAAGGGAAAAATGTGGTTTGAAAGAAGATGTGGTTATGAAAGTAAGAAAGGGGATGCTGCGTTGGTTTGGACATATTGAGAGGATGATTGAGAGCAGGGTTACGAAAGGTATTTACAAAAGTAAATTGGCGGGCGTGGTTCAGAAAGGCCGTCCAAGAAGGACTTTCAAGTATCAAATCGAAGTCTTGGAAATTGGCCAAGTAAGAAGTACGCACAATCACCAACAGTGTAGAAGATGTATGACTGTAGATGAGGCATGAGAGGTTTGTCAGGATCGTGGCAGGTGGAGGGACGTAATCTCTGCCTAACCCTCTGGGATACAGGCGTGAACATAATTATGTATGTATGTATGTAGGGTCAACTAAGTAAATATTAGATTTAGGTAAAACTTAAAATAAAATGTGTAGCAACATGTAGTAGTTAATTAATCACATGTTAAGCAATACGTTTATAAACTATGCGACAGCTCACTTTTTATAGGTTCATCACTTCAGCCTATCGCAGTCCACTGCTGGACATAGGCCTCCACAAGTTCGTGCCAAAAATGGCGTTAACTCGTGTGTGTTGCCCATAGTCAACACGCTGAGCAGGCGGGTTGGTAGCTTTGTCGCACCGAAAATGCTGCTGCCACTTCGGCCTTTGTATTTCAAAGCCAGCAATTCGATTGGACCACCATCGGTCGGCTTTTTAAGTTCCAAGGTGGTAGTGGAACTGTGTCGCCTCTTACGTCACACACGGAAAGACATGCTACATTCTTTACTGCCGTAACCACACTTTTTTTTATAGGTTATGTTTCCTATTTCTTAGTTTCAATTAAAACATTATTTATTACATTTTCAACTGATTTTAATGTTAATATTCAATTAATTTTTGTAAATAGTCTCTAATTAGGCAATAGACTTGGTTTTCTTTTCATACTATCGCGTCTCCGTAGCATAAAAATCTATTTAATCATCATAAAAAGAATTAATTAGCACTAACCTGTAGCACGAATATCATAGGTCGGGACTAAACTCTTTTTTGCGGCCCACGAAAACAAAAATGACTTCACGTCCATCGTGAGCACTCCAAAATTGGCAAAATTATACTACGAAAACTCGGTTAGGAACTTAGGATAATTATCGCATGAAACCAACGCTTGAACGCTATGGAAATTAACAAGAGGCTTAAGAGCGCTATCACACAATCGAAGTTCTCGGTTTTAGGTAAATGAGACCTCTTTGAATGAGACGGCGCGCGGCAGTGGTCGCGTACGTGTGCGTCTCGTTAAAGTACGCTACGCACACATGCAAGACGTGACGCATGATTTTAATTAGAGATGCGCCGAATAGTGATTTGGCCGAATAACCGAATACCGAATATTATTTGGTTTAGCCTTTACCGAACCGAATATTCGGCCGAATTATTCGGTTTACCATTATTTTATTTTGCCGCGCAAACAGGTTCTATCGTGTACCCTACGTGCCGCTGCTGGCCAAGGAACTTATAACCAACCCATAACCAACCAATGTTGGGTTCCTTGCTGCTGGCTAGCTCGGAGCGAGCCGTACCTCACCGCCCGCTCCCCGCGTACATACCGCGCTGTCACTTTGCTTCGAATCATCGCACTATTACATTAGCAATAAAAGTATTTATTACAAAAATATTGAAATATAGTATAATAAATATAGTTTTGACGTATAAAAATAAACGTTAATTATTCTAAGTTTAGCATAAATGTTGGCAATAATAAATAACTATAGTTTAAGAAATAATTATGTTTTGTTTGACTTTTAATATAAAAAGTCTTTCATATGAAGCTGTCTTTTAATTCTACTCCATTTCATATACAAAGCCAAGAAAAATAATTATCATACCTACTTCATACCAATATTATAAAAAAAAAGATTTGTTTGTAATGGATAAACTCAAAAACTACTGGGCCGATTTTAAAAATTCTTTTACTATTAGACACGTATATTATCCCTAAATGACATAGGCTATGTATGTCTCACGGGCGAAGCCGGGGCGGGTCTAGTTTTTAATATTTTGAAAAAAAAAAACCGAATATATTCGGTAACTGAGCCGAATAATTCGGCCGAATGCAAATAGTGAAAAAGATGCCGAATACCGAATACCAAACGAATATTCGGCGCATCTCTAATTTTAATATTCATTAGAAAAATTATAATTGTCAATTAGTAGGTTATAGGGTCATAAAAATAACTTGATTCTATTGAAATAAGGTCTTAAAAATCATTTTATAAACTTAAAGGAGTGTTTTAGACCATAGATAAGTATAATATGGTGTACATTTTAGACCATAGAACTGAATAACTTTTACCATGGGACAAACATTAAAATCAAGAAAATAATTCTGCTGTTACTGCGGCCTATAAACGCTTGCAATGCCTAAGCTCTAATAATTGTGTTTGCTTGCAAACGATAAAAAAACCGACTTCAGTTACATAGACAAGTAGTACAACGTAATAAAACTCACAAATAGTCAAGTAAATACGCGCTATTAAAGATTACTAAAAAAGTTGTTATCAGATCTCGATCTAATTTAAACAAGACTACAAAACAAGTATTAGCTTTCGATTAAAGTAAGAATCATCAAAATCGGTACACCGAGTAAAAAGTTATGCGGTATAATACAACGTAGGTTGACGAAAAAGTTGTCAAGTAAAAACGCATTATTAGATATAACTGTAAAAGTAAGTACTTGTCAAATCTCAATTAAATTTAAATGGGACCACATGACACGCAACACCTTTCAATTAAAACAAAATTGATCGAAATCGGTCTACCCAGTCAAAAGTTCTGAAGTAACACACATAAAAAAAATACAGTCGAATTGAGAACCTCCTCCTTTTTTGAAGTCGGTAAAAAAAGGAATCACACTGTTACTTTTAAACATATTTTTTGTAAATATGTTCTTTTTTCAATAAATAATCAAAAAGTGTTGGTTGCGCTCTCAGACTAAGAACCAAGGTTGCGCTACATTCGCTAATTGGTGAGATTACGTGACACAGCAACAGCGAGCGATACGTCCTCCCTCCGTGAGCGCTTGGCGCTGTCTAAAGTTACAGACCGCGAGTCCCGAGATTTATAGAGGATTTTAGCACTACATACAATAATTTTTACATTACTTATTATTTCATTTACATGGACAATTTTTTTTTTCAAGCAAGGTAACATAGTAAGCTTCGTAATTACTTACTTTTTGTTTAAATTTGGATTATATATTCATAGATAAAAAATATAATTTCGGACGAAATATTATCAGTAACTCTCTGTTTTGCAGAATTATTTATGATGTATTACTGTATGAAACATAATAAATTGAATTAACCACTCCAAAGTAGAAGATACAGTTGTACCATAAACATTTTTAAAAATAGTTAAATTATTATATCTTCAATGTAACAAAGCATGAAACGATGCCCAAAACTAAAATTTTCTGAAACATCCTTTCCAGAGACAAAGTTTTTACTGATTTACGTAAACAAATTGAAATATTTATTTAATGCATTTCCAAGAATACGAATCAAACTTTCTTGGCCATATATAATTTTTTTAATTTGTGGATTTATATAAACCATAATCACACATCAAAACTCGAGTCAAACGCTCAAATCCAAGAAAAATTGTAATAGCCCTCTTAAGGCTAATTGGCTAAGTCTGCGAATCTACTTGGAATCTGCCACACCGGCAGCTCCGTATATTCAATGAACTCACTACTCTGTGCCGGCTTACAACTTACAAGGATTGATTAATGAATTTAATGATTAATGAAATAACCCAATCACCGGTATCACCCAAATCACCAAAGTTGACGATGGATGACGAGACTCGAGAGACGACTGACAAATGACAATTTGAAAAATCCAGAAATCAATTATTATCAATGTGGTTTATGATGGGTTTATCAAGTTTATGGTCTACCGAAGAATCGATTTTTCGGACCAAATAAATCGATTTTTTAAATCGATATGTTGTAGTGAATCGATTAAGTTAATCGATATTTCACCCTTGAAAATCGACTTCGATTTTTTCTGTTTTGGTAAAAACCATAAAATTATTTACAATTAGCTGAACGTACTCATAACATTACGGTGTTGCCGGTTAAAGGGTTAATTACTCAAAAATTCGCGAGTTAGCTTGTTTCCGTATACATTTAGAAAATAAACATAACAAATACATTTAGAATTTTTTTTATGACTAATAGACAGGCATTTGACCGCAATCTCACCTGATGTTAAGTGACGATGCGGTCGAAGATGGAGCATGCCTGCCTAATAACAGCCTATTCACTCTGGCCTTGAAGACACCCAGATTGTATCGTTCAGGAAACACAGACGCGGGCAATGAGTTCCATTCCTTAGCCGTGCGCATCAAGAAAGTATTGGCAAAGCGTTTTGTGCGCGTAGGTGGCATATCGATGACATAAGAATGGACCGATCGACCGCGCCTAGTGTCCCGATGGCGGAAAGTTGTTGGGGGAATTAGATCATGCAATTCCTTCGCACACTCACCGAAATATATTCTGTAGAACACCGACAGACGAGCTACCCTACGCCGATGATCGAGACTCTGCAACTTGGTGTCTGTCAGAGTAGGGTCAACTATGAGTATCTTAGCTCGTTTTTCCACCGAGTCTAAAGTTGCCAGTTGGTATTCGGCGGATCCATCCCAAAGATGTCAGCAATACTCCATACAAGAAAATAAATGTCTTCTTTTATACCTGATCTTATACTTTGATATGGTAATAAAAATAATTTTGTTATCGAATTCCCTGAACTAAAAAAGTGTGTGTGTGTATTTATGTACGCACTTAAGAAGTTATACTTCAATCTAGAGCATTAAAATACTTCCAAAAAAAGCTATCACTTAATAATTAGACAATAAGTCCACAACGCCATCTCTTAGAAATGATAAAGACTACTTTCTTGTCTGCAAAACTAGCGGCATCTATTCATGCATGCTTGAACTACTTCGTATCCACACACGCATTGCAAAAATTTACTCTCATCAAATGATGAGAGTAAATTTTTAATATTTTTTTTTTCTCTAACGCGCCAAAAGAAGTATAACTTCAAAAATCCCTGATTTTACTGGTGAGATCCCAGAAATTATTTATTATATTATGGTATCTTTCTTGTTTTTCATAAAATGGATTTATATTTACATTGCAAATACAAAATTTTAAAACCTGTGTGGTTTTATGAAACCACTGTAAAAGTGAAACTTTTTTTAACATTAGAGACATTTAACTAAAATTTGAAATAATATTCCATTAAGGCTATAAAAATCGCTTTTTCAGTCTTACCGCGCGGCCGACCGTCACGCGACATGCAACACACAGATGACAAAGTTTGAGTCGATGTGATAAAAGTTTCACTTTTTAAAAAATCGAAAATCGATTTTTTGGAAATCGATCTTTTGGACCTCGATTTTTATATAAATCGATTTATCAGGTTACGATTTGAATCGATTCAAAAATCGATCTTTTTTGGAAAGAATCGCCAACCCTACTTCGTGCATCTGACCTATAATATATAATAATATATTTTTTTTTTTTACCTATACTTCTACCCCCCGTTCCAGTCTACAAATATAATAATTTGTTAATAAAAAAAATACCAGGCTATAAATAGATATTGATATGCCCTTTAATTCTATGTAAAATTTTAAATTTGCCCTCTTCTAGCTTTCTCCTTCTCCTACATAGGGAAGAGGCCTATGCCCAACAGTGGGATATTACAGGCTGAATCGTGATCGTGTAGCTTTCACAAGAAAAATAAATAAATAATTTAAATTTCATCCCAACTTTAACTAAAACGTTTCTGAAAATCTAATAAATGCTAAAAAATTGCCCTTACGTCGATTCCAATTGCCTACTAGTTAATCCTGAAGAATATTTATGCATTTTAATTTTGAAAAATAAATTATAGAAGTTTATTTATTAAAATTATAATAAATTAAAATAAACGAATATTCTTCTAAATAATAATTCTATTTAGAAGATAAACACCTTATTTTTGATTACTGTCATCATACCTATTTAAGTTCATCTGCTAAAATGGAGTAAATTGGAAGTTCTACCAACATTTTATTTTTTTACTAAGAACAGCAGCTTATAAAAAATGTGTTTGGTCGCAAACGAAAAAAAAAAAACAAGCTACACGCGCTATCAAAGATTACTCAAAAAGTTGTTATAGTTGTCACAAAATAAGAGGCCCGTTTGGACGTTTAACAAATACCCTAGAACGTAACTTGGTACAAAACTGTAAGAAACAATAAAAGAATTATTAATAACATAAGGTGTTTTTAAAACATACGTAAATTTACTGGTGCGTTAAATATGATGATAGAATATATTGGAAGTGTTCTTTTCGTGCTTACTTAATAGTAGCATGCAATTTCTAATTATTACGAAACGTCAATGATCTTTTGTACCATTGTATCATTTCAATTTACGTACAATATTAAAGTTTAAGTTAAATTTTCTAATCAGAAATTTAATTCAATATACTTTACACTACATAATCAAATCGATCAAATAGTCATACAAACTTGAATCGATTTATCGTGAGTATCGAATACCGAGTCGTATGGTTACTTCCCTATTTACGTCTCGATGACATATGTCCAAAGTCCAAACGGGCCTATTATTTTGCGATGTAGATCTCGATCACAGAGTACATCAAAGAGTATATAACCACTACGTGGAGTAGGTACATTGTAATATCTCGATTAAATTTAAACGTGACAACATGGCCATGTTGTCATAAATTAAAAATCATCAAAATCGATACACCCAAAGAGTATATAACCACTACGTTTTAGATACACCCAGTAAAAAGTTATGCGGTATAATACAACGTAGGTCAACGAAAAAATAGGAAAGTAAAAACGCATTATTATATAACTCGAAAAGTACTTGTTAGATCTCAAATAAATTTAAATGGGACCAAATTACACACACCACCTTTCGATTAAAGAAAAAAATATCGAAATCGGTCCACCCAATCAAAAGTTCTGAAGTAACATACATAAAAAAAATACAATCGAATTGAGAACCTCCTCCTTTTTTGGAAGTCGGATTTTTTTTGGAAAAAGATTAAGATCTACAACGACTACAACCCGTTGCAAGTCTGCAGGACGCGGTGACATCATCGTCATGGTTCTATTTGAAAAAGTTTTTTTTTCTTAAATATTATAAGGTTCTATAGTGGATTTTTACATATATACAAAAAAAATCCTAATATGCACCGCAAAAATTTGGAATGCCCTTCCGGCCTCCGTTTTTCCAACGAATTATAATTTAGGTACCTTTAAATCAAGAGTGAATAGGCATCTTCTAGGCAAGCGCGCACCATCTTAGGCTGCATCTTCACTTACCATCAGGGGAGATCGCAATCAAGCGCTAGCCTATAGGTATATTTAAAAAAAAATGTATAAGAGAAGGATCAGAGCTTAAAATCTATGTTGCTTCACTGCGGGTTGGCGGATATATTCCCTACTATGAGTAACGATTTCTAGCAGGTGTACTAGCGTGCTCGCCGAAGTACGGTGTGGAGACCCACAAGGTTTAACGACTAACAACAGAGCGGAAATAAATATTTGTATAAACACAAATATCCACTCCTCGAACCCGTGACCGTCGGTTTAGGCGCCGCCGACACGGAACACGTACCATTACACCAGAGTCACCAGAGCATTCGCTATTGGTTTCGCTGTTACCTAAAACATAGGCTTTAAGTTGCCTACCTTAAGAACAGACGACTGTACATGAATGTGAAGATATTTATTTCATTATTATTTCTCGAATACTTTCTCTAATTTCTCTATAATAGGTTCTTGTGGCATAACTTAAAATTTATCAGAAATAATAATACAAAAATTTATAAGTATTACTTTTTTTTAATTTAATTTTAATAGTACGATTAAAAGTTAAATAAAAAAGCAGTATACAAGATTATAAATTACTTTATTTAAAACACACAACATATCACTCACACGTCGGTAATATTACAAAAAAAAAGATACATTTTGTATTTAATATATTAAACGATATATTTTTACTTCAATATTTTGTAGACTTAAAGAAGAATAAAAAAAAAAATTGAATACCTAACTACATCTTTTTTTACCTTGAAAAAGTTCATCATTATTAATTTATTTAGAAATAGAAAAAAAAAACTAGACAGGATAATATATTATACTTATACAAAATATTGAAGTGAATTTATTATTCATTGAATCAAAGATATGTTTCTATTATTACAATAATTCACAATACTAAATTATTTTTATCCTTTTTAGACACTAAATTTTTTTCCACATTCATGCAACATTTTTCTGAACACAATCTCACCATAATAATTTTTCAGAAATTATAAACTACCCGTCTAAAAATATATAACCGATTCTTAATATTTATGTGTGACAAAACATAGTATTGTAACCATTGATTACTTTTACCATTTGATAACACTTCTAGATTACTATAATTTAGCCAAAGCACTTGTACATATTTACATACCATAATTCCTTAGTATACGGCCTGAGTGAAAAAGCGTTCAGCGGGGCGTTCTGCGTTGCGTGCAAGCGGCGAAAGAGCGTTCGTACAGTGGCCAGTTGAACGTTGCACGCTCGGCCACGCTCGACGCGGCTCACCGCAAACATGCACGCTCCGCCGCCGCGCCGCTCGGCCGCAACTCGGGACACTCGCGGGTGTTTTCATACTTTTAACATGAACGCTGCACGCCCCGCCCCGCCGAACGCTGAAGTCGAGCGTGCACTCAGGCCGTACGCTTATACTTTTTTATTGTTCAAATGAGACTTAAATAATAAGTGTGATGTTTGAAAATTGAAATATGTTGTTCTTATAACGTAATAATTACATAACATTTAATATTATATTTATGACAAAATGAAAGTTGTGTAGAAATATAATCCATAATAATTAGTATATAACCAAAAGTTGGAAATCATGACATACATATATCGTATAATAAAAATATTGTCTGTCAAAGTCTTGACAAACTTGATGAGTAACATAAAATTTTGGGATGTGTCTTGTATCCAAATGTGTCAAGGAGACTTCATTGCTACCAATAAGACTAAATTTTTTTAAGCCTCAGTTTTCGACATATGATAGTTACGTTACAACCATAATATTTTTCCAACTTTTCCTTAAGATCTTACGATAATCATAATGGCAAATAGTAAAAAAGAGAAATGTTAAATGACACATGTTTTGTTTAACTTGTTTTGTTTTATCTGTAGCCCTCTCTCTTACTTGGATGTCTCCATAGCATATCATATTTAGGGGACTTTAGAGGTTTTTTAACTAAAAATATCATATTATGTCTTACTAATATACTGAAATATTTGATGCAATATACACAACATGTTATCTAGTTATGAGTTAAATAATATTAAATTAAAACAGTCTTTTATAGCATTTTATGTTAAGATTAACTCAATTTAATATTATTTATTGACTTTGTTACAGGAAAATTATCAAAAAAAAAAAAAAATTACAGATAGGTAAAATATGATGATAACTAAAACTTTTTAATGAATAATATTATACCTATAGTTTAACACAAACGTGAATCTGAACATGAAAGCTTTGACTTTTGACCACTGACATGTCATTAGTGGTCATTTTTAGCACTACTGAGTGTTTTTTTATGTCCATAAAAAAAATTATTAAATAAAAATTACAAGAACCAAATAAGTAACACTATTACATATTATGTTCATCTTAATTAAAAAATATATCCTGATGTGTTTGGTCTTTGAAATAAAATTTCTCGAAATATTTGAAACCAATTTTATACAAAAAATTGTACTTAGTTTTATACACGGCAACACTTGAATTTTTTTATTTATTATCACAATTTAATAAAGTCTCTTTCTAGAATGTTCTTGTCGTTTTTGGTACCACATTATTCCTAATACAACTAAAACGATTATAACGATAGCAATACACATCATCCATAGGAAAGTTTTTACTCCGGACATAGCTGGTTTTTCATCTTCTATTCTCTCTCTTGGTGCTTCGAACGATGCCGCTGAGGGAATTATATGTGATCTGTCTTCATCTTTCTTTTGCTAAAATAAAAATAAAAAATAACGTTATTCATATATACCTGTATTATTATTACAAAAGTTAGAAGGACTATCTCTATTTTAATACCAAAATATCTATCCTCTATATTAACTAATCATCTATATAAACAAAAATTAATCACTAAATGTGTTGCTAAGTGTGAAATTTTGTTGTTGTTGTTGTCTGAGCGAAATGGTTTGTTTACCTACGTAATACGTAATTACGTATGTTGGGGGTTAAGTAGTAGTAGTGGGTTGTAGTGGGTTCTTACGGATTAAATATACATATTGAGCAGAAAATTGGAATTTCAGAAATCGTAACGATAATTTAAGCGGCATGTTTTTACAGTCTACAAGATAGGGCAATGTCTGTCGGGTCTGCTAGTTAATAATAATTATAATAAAAACACTTTGTCACATGGTAAAACAAAAAAGCTATATCATTTCTTATTTATATACAAAAAAATTTAAAGAATATTAAAACAAGTGTATGAGAATATTTTGTACAGTTTAAAAAAAATGTATAATATGCAAATATAAAATAAATATGTAGTCAATGAATTTATTTATTTGTATTTATGAATAAATAAATTTAAAAAATGGCTCAAAATAATTTTAAACTTGCCATTACTTTATAAGCAATATATGACTTTATTACTAGAAATTAACATGATGCCGCATTGGCGCAGCGGTCACAGCACTGGTTTGTGACTGTTGCGCTGGCGGTTGCGGGTTCAATCCCCGCACATGACAAACATTTGTATTGGCCATACAGATATTTGTCGTGGTCTGGGTGTTTGTGCAGTCCTTGTGGGCCTCCCCGCTGTGCAGTAGGTCCTGGTTGTTATCATATACACCTGATAGCGATCGTTACTCATAGTAAGGAATATATCCGCCAACCCGGATTGGAGCAGCGTGGTGGATTAAGCTCTGATCCTTCTGAAAGTGGCCTATGCCCAACAGTGGGATATTACAGGCTGAAGTGAAGATTTAACAATCTCGTTCTATGCTATCAATACCTTCTCAACAAAAAGTATATACTTAGTAAAACATTTTTAAAACTATGTAATTTGTTTTTTAGCAATAAAAGAATACGACGCAATTTAAAATATGCAAGACGTGTATTTAATTAGTACCCGTACCTACTAGTATAGTAAACACGAAAATATTTATTAGGATAAAATATAACTATTATTTAAATATAGCATTATTAAAAAAAAAACGTAAATCATTATTCAGAACAATTAAAATAACATACCAACATACATATAAATAGAACGTAAGCAGTCTTTAGGGACATCACGTAATTATAATAGTGAAAACCTTACTAAGTACACTTAATTGATAAACATTTCTAAATATTAAAATGGCAGCTAAATATTACTGCTCTCACGTAGTATTGTGTTCCTGTGGTAAGGAGGCGTTCAGTATTACGTAACGCAATTTGAGGGGAAGGGGGGGGGGTCTTTCAAAACGTTACGATGCATTACAGGGGCAGGAGGAGGGTCTAGAACAACGTGTTACGTAACATTGTTTTTTATTGAAATAAAAAACTGGGGTAGTAAAATCTCAAAAGTTGGCAACCCTTTTCGTTCATACCACTTTTTGTATATATACATATATATTTATACTTACAGTCAGCAACATGTTTACGATGTTCCTGGTGTTGCAGGTGTCTATAGTCTATGGTTACGCTTACCATCAGGTGGACTGTATAGTTATTTGCTATCTATACATTACAAAAAAAAAAAAAAAAACTTACTGAATCAAGCAGATCCAATTCATACATCTTTACAGCTATGATGTCATGGTTGTCGCTCAAGTCACCAGTTGTTGCCGTTGCACCAAAGTAATAACCGGTGGGCAATAAAATATTCTCCACTTTGAAACATTCTTTCCAAGCATTCTTGCCTTCAAGGTCTGTTGATACTGTTAAAAGAAATAAAAAATTATTACTAAGTTAAGTATTTATGGATTTTTTTTTTAATATTAATTTAATGAGGTATAAACTTTTTACGACTATCTATAACTTTAATTCTTACTGAATATTAATTGTGTTGTTTTTTTTTTCATGAGATGATCAAAAGATGCTAAAATTTGTTTAATAATTCAGATATACCAACAAGTTAAAGACAAAAGTTTTGTTATTTTGTAACCTCCGGTAAAAAAAATTCTAGGCTATAAAACATCAAGGCATGTTAAACCTTAATACCTTTGTGTAATTTAATGGAATATCTTAAGAACTTAGAACTTACCAATTAGGGTGTCGTCCTTGTAAATAATTGAGAGATGGGTGTCATGGTTGTAGTTTCTGAACTTTGCCTCACAGCCCGACAGTTGAGTGTGCGTTCCGTCTCTATCGTGGTCGTAGTGCAACGTTCCATTGTTTATCATTGCTGATATGTATGGATGCTGATGCTGTTGATATTAATTCATTACATAGTATTAAAACAAAGTTGCTTCCCGCTGTCTGTATGCTTAGATCTTAAAAACTATGCAACGGATTTTGATGTGGTTTTCTTTAGTAAATAAGAGTGATTCCAGAGGAAGGTTAGTATGTATAATACATGCATAATATAGTAGAGGAACACTGATAGTTTTTGCAACCGTGCGAAGCCGGGGCAGGACGCTAGTATATAATAATCTTAAGGATTGCTTTTCTTCATTATGGTGGCACTTCAGACCAGCAGTTCCAAGACTGCCTTGAGAAACTAGGATATGTTTTGACACTGATGGTTATTTGTTAAGTATATACATTAATACAAATATTAAGTAATACAAAAATTTGCTTAATAATTATTGAATTTGAACAGGTTAAAGTCTGTTGGTTTGATGTTATTAGTCATAAAGTAAGAATATAATAAATACTAAACATTGATTAGCTTGAAACATTGAAACAAAGACCTTGTAGTGCTTTGAAACAAAGAGTAATATAAATTTGAGACAGCATTATCACTAACTAGCTTCTGCGCGCGACTTCGTCGGCGTGGACTCCGCTCCTATTGGTCTCAGCGTGATGATATATAGCCTATAGCCTTCCTCGATAAATGGGCTATCTAACACTGAAAGAATTTTTCAAATCGGACCAGTAGATCCTGAGATTAGCGCGTTCAAACAAACAAACAAACAAACTCTTCAGCTTTAATATATTAGTACTAGCTTCTGCGCGCGACTTCGTCGGCGTGGACTCCGCTCCTGTTGGTCTTAGCATGCTGATATATAGCCTATAGCCTTCCTCGATAAATGGGCTATCTAACACTGAAAGAATTTTTCAAATCGGACCAGTAGATCCTGAGATTAGCGCGTTCAAACAAACAAACAAACAAACTCTTCAGCTTTATTATATTATAGTATAGATAGATTTTATACGGGTACATCAAGGATCCTATTCTTTGACATACTCGCTTTTGTTTGATAGAAAATGACTAAAATAATGTTATTTTAGAATACTATAGTATGTATATTAAATTGTTAATTAAAAAAAACAACAAGTAACAACTGATCATATATCATACACATATTAAGAGTAAGTAGCTTGTGAACTTTTTTTTAAAATTGGTTTAAAAAAATATACATATACTTAGACAAAATAAGACAATTGTAATACTTGATATACATAAATCATAAATAAAATAAACTTACATTATGGGCACCATTATGGTTGCTGTAAGTATCCAGTATAATAGCGAGACCCTGGAAGTAATCCTTGCTTCCGAACACAGGACCTGGCTGCATACGGTCACGTACATACCAGATAGCGAACCCATCTCCAAACAAGTCCTTCCCTCGACCATGTACCTTGAACTGCACTTGTAGCTCCCAATTTCTCGTGTGACATGGCTGTAAAATAAATTACATTTAATATAGATGTATATACAGATGACGAAATAACGCAGTCGTCGCAGCTACTGGCTGATTATTATTAAACAATTTATTATAATATAATCTATATGAGATTTCTTCCAGCACACCAAAAGAAGGAACTGCTGACAGAAATTAAAGAAGATAGACATAGTATTACATAGACATATATAGATAGAGTATTATGCTTTTAACTATGTACATAAATAACTTAGTAAATACGATTACTTAAATCTCGCGACAAGCTTTTATATCATACAAATTGTGTATTGACGTTATAATAATATGTTGATAGTAAAAGTTTTAAAATGGAAAAGTTTATTTTAATCTTTTTGGCATGAGACATAATTAGGAGTGAAAGGAGTGAAGGAAAATCAGTTGCGACCATAATGGATGAGATGTCATAGGTTTACGGTGACTCTTGTCCAGGAAAAACCATGGTGTACAAGTGGCACAGTTTGTTTAAAAAAGGAAGGGAATCCCTTGAAGACGACCCGAGGCCGGGCAGGAGCATCGAGGTTACCACGCCAGAACTTATCCAAAAGTCGAAAAACTTGTACTCGACGATGCTTGACTAAAGAAGAAACAATTCGCAGAAATTGTTGGAGTATCCGATACAACCATTTTTAAAATCCTGGACGATCATCTTGGCACGACTAAGGTTAGCGCAAGATGGGTACCGAGAATGCTCACGCCGCCGCAAAAACAACAACACGTAGAGTGTTCACGTGCATTTTTGGACCTCTGCAATGAAGACAAGGATGGTGTATTGAGTCGAAATGTTACTGGAGACGAAACTTGGGTTCATCATTATGAACCTAAGTCGAAACAAGACTCTATGCAGTGGCATAAAAAGGGCACAGCACTCCCAAGAAGTTTAAGGTGTCACAGTCAGCTGGGAAACTCATGGCAACGGTCTTTTGCATCTCTAACATTAATATTATAAAAATTAAAATATATAAATTTACATATACACAACCTGTTCAATCGCAAACAATGTTAATATCCTATGTCTTGATAAAAAAAGAAACTAAAAACCCGTTTCAAGATTCATTTCATGTTTAGATATTGTAATGTCAACTTGCTATGTTTATCTTTCTTTACACAGCCATGACCAACAATGTATAAATAATGTCAATGTAATATAAATAGTATTCAACTAATAAATTGCTTTTATGTCACGTGTGAGGTGCGAGTTTCAACTATGTTGACATTTATAGCTCAATATCTATACCAGGGGTTCCCAAACTTATTTAATCTACTGCCCACTTTGAGAATAAATTATTTTTTAGTGCCACCATTTTTTCACCTACTTAAAAACCACTATAACTTCAAATTAAATTAATTATTGCGAGCTATATTAGTGGAGATTTAACATTTATTCTAATAAACCCCAAGCCTCTAACACAACGCCCCATTTTCTTTCTGGGTCTCTTACCATTTAGGCCTGCAGCGCCCACAAGGGGGCGTTATCGCCCACTTTGGAAAAGGCTGATCTATAGTATTAATAGTATAGTTTCTAATAAAACTGCCAATGTTTGTGATGATGGATCACAAATTTTGGTATTATTTTACGCAAAAACTACATAACAGATTGTAAGGAAATTTGGTATGTAGATAGCCGGTCTTATATTTATATTAAGGAATTAAAGAATGTATAAATGTAAAATAATAAAATATATATACATAGCTTACTGTTTTCTGCTTCTTTGTACTTCAACATGATAATATTAAGTGATTGTTTACAATGTATTTAGATAATTCTGTTGCTAGTGCATAAATAATTATTAAATTATTGAACTTTAGTTTGTATAATGTGTGAAGGTTTAAAACATGCAGTGCTTTAACTTATGACATTACAATAAATAAAGTTATAAATTAGCAATTATATTAATAGACTGCAACCATGGTCAAGTAGAAGTTTTTGTTATCCTATAAGATCTATGCCTTTTTTGGGGATTAAGAGTAAGATTTATCATTATTAAATTCCTAAACTAATAAAAAAACATTGCATGAAGAGAGTACATTTTTCTGAGATAGTAAGAAGTAGCCTAGTGCATTGTGCTTATACCAGGCTATGTAGTATAACCTACCTGTGCCAAATTTCATCTAGATTTCACTGTTCTAGTGTGATTAAGTAATTAACATTTGCCGATCCAAACTTACACATTTATAACAGTAGCAAAAATAGCATTATAAAACATTACAATGTTATTGCAAGACTATTATTATATTGTAAAAAATAACATTGCTAGTAAACTCTAATCTTTGGAGCATAAAAAAAATATTGAAGAAGCATACTTTCAATAGTGTACAGCAGCAGTCGGCAACCTTTTGGCAGGCAAGAGCCACAAGGTGAAAAAATAAACTAAAGGCGTACGCACTTATGATATTAACCCTAGTTTCTACCTGATATACGTATAATTGGTCATTTATATAACATACGGAATTAAATTCGTAAACGTAATGCTTACATTATGTATTTATGTAGTTTTGCCGACCGCAGGTGTACAGTACATAAGATAATGAACTACAAAATGTTGATTATAAACTAAAAAATATAATGTGTATATAAGTCACTTATGGCAAGGACCTCGATTCAAGGTATGCCAGTATATGAAATGACTAAAATATAATAAAGTTCAAAGATTTTTTTTTCTGCTTTAATGTTAGTATGAATCTTATTTGTTGACTTTGTCGTTTCCTTCTGTTTCTAATTTTTAGTAAGGACTTTATTTTCCTCTACAAAAAAATTCGATCTCTAGTAACAAGGCTGTTAAATAAGGCTTTGTTTTATGGTATGAATCATAATTGTAGAGCATTTTATATGTAAACCAATTAATGGTAAGAAGATATACAACATCATACAAGTTATACAGTAGTATGAGATATCTAATGTCGACCTCTTTTTACCACATTTATATTTTAATTCCATTAAATATAAAATTAGAATGATAAAAAAAAAGAATTTAGCCTTGACTGTGTCTTTGACCTCAATACATGTAACACTTTCATTGTATGCTTATTGGCAAACCATTTTAGTCAATTGCTAAGTGTTTATTTAGGGCATTAAAATATATTATGTTGGCACAAGTTGTAGTCATGATAGATAATGATCGGGATTTAAATATATAATGTTATTTATTTCACTAATTATATTAATTATGTATGTATGCATAGATATCTTTATTTAGAACTAAACAATGCATGTAATTAAGTACATAATACATTTATCTAATTGAATGTACAACTATACAAAAAAATTTATAGTGCCTTTGAAGATTACTCACTTAATTTGATTATGAACGCATTTAGCAATGGTACTTATGAACTATACAATAAAGACTAAAATGACATACCACAGTATTCCAAATTGCACCGGCCTTTGACTGTAAATCGGGTGTCAGACGAACGTAATTTGAGGTAACTATTGTGCTACCTAAAAAGTCCCAGTAAGGCATAGACATTCCACTACCTGAAATTAAACGTAATAAATTAATAAAATAGTATAAAAAACTTAAGTTCAAAGTCAATGTGCAGGTCACTAACCTTGGTAAGGTTTTGTAAGTGAATGCTCTCTTCGTATATAATCCCTTGTATTCCATTCTGCTAAAATAGGGGTTAAGAATAGAGATAAAAGAAAAATACTATTTAGCACACTTCTATCGATACACATTTTTATATTTATAATAATCGTCTTCTTTTGCTGTAGTGACTGACAACTTGACAAAACATAGACAATCGCCAAATCATGGCACTCGCTGACTGTGTTACCAAGCGATATTTTCGATTTGCCTATTTATCTGATGTGCAATATTCTTAGCCTGTTAATAATTTTATATTATAGAAATTTTTTGTTCCTATTAGTTCATAATTATTATATATAATAAAGTTAATGTTTTTGTAAGTAAAATTGTACATTACTGTATTTTTATTTTATTTTAACTTGGTACAGTTACTTGTTTTTAAAAATAAATTTCTTTCTATATTTAAGTAGTTTTAAAATATAATCTAAAAGTAAGCAATTGTACTTATTTAATACATAAAAGATATGTGTGTATTAACCGCTGTTTCAAATCAAAACAGCACAAATAGAACATTTCTTGCAATGTTTTAATATTTGCACTCTGAAAGATTCAGCGTTACACACCACGATTTTATTTTTAGCAGACAGAAGTTGTTAGAATATGGCATTTGCTTGCCATATATATTGCTATTTTAATATTACTAGCGTTCTAATTAGTTAACGAAAAAAATTTCTTCATAATAAGCGAATCTCCTTATTTCCACAGAACAATCGTCATTTTGTTAAAAATCTTATCTATGCTGAAAGATGACTGTTGTATCCTAGTATAATCGAAATATTAGCGGTGATAAGTGACCGTAAAACAATACCGTTCAGTTAACTATTTATAGAAATATTTTTATAATTTTATTTTTGGAGTTTACTCCTTAAGAATCAATTTTCATATAAGGCCCCCGGTATAAAAAAAATATGAGGAGTAAAATCTACTTAATGAATGACCTCATTACGTTTCTTGTAACGCCATATATCGCGTAAAGTCTATAGGCGTAATGACGGTTTCTAATAACGGCATCTAACGTATCATCGATAGATGGCGTTATTTGATTAATTTATTTACCATTTGATATGATATTAATCTTTTTCTTAGACTAGTAAGCCTTTTTTGACAGTCGATCTGAAGGAGTAAACTCCAGTCATGTGTCGGAGCAGACACACACACACGTTATTTTTTTTTTAAATTAGATACAGATATTATGTCAATTATTTGGGAAAATGTTTCTGATCTAGCAACATTATTTTATTGTCAAAATAAAATCAAGCGCGTGTAGTCGGTAAAGCAGTTACATAAAATATAATCTACATACTATAAACACCGACAAAATCAGCATGTTGTAGTTTTAGATTGCGTAAATAGATGTCACTATTAGGAAAATAAGTCTTCAAGCGCCATCTGGTATGAAATAGCTATATCTTTTTAATATTTTTTTCCTGAAATAAATGTTATACTACTGTCTTGAACATGGAAAAAAAATTTTTTTCAGTGTATGTAGCCAGCTGACGTATAATCCACCACGTTATGGTCAGCTGATGTTATTTTTCCTTCAAGATATTAGGTAAACTATAATCCGACAAATTTTGAAGTGAGAGGAAATGTCTAAAAAAATTTTTTTTCTCGATGTTTGGTACCGTAAAAACTAAAGTACGATAAACTTAATAGTTTCGTCTATTAGTCTATTACTTTTGAATTTCAGACATTTACATTATTTATATAGACTGTTTGAATTACAACTTCCTTACTTATGTATGAACGAGCGACACATAAGTTTAGGACCGTGGTTTAGGTGATCTTAACTGTGGTCTTAACGCCTAGGGTTAGGGTTACCATCACATGCCATGGCATCATATAACATCATATACAAATAAAAAGAACTATAGACAAATTTTTACATTTAAAATTGACTTTATTTATTGCGTATTTTTTTCATTTACTATAAAATTATGAATTGCATAAAATTAACGTATAGTTTTATGGGATTCGACCCCAGATGTTTTTTAAAATCCTATTTCATGCATTCAAAGGGTCAAAATGCTAAATTACTATAATATTGTTACGAATACCCAAAGCACAAAGAAACTAGCGCCATCTAGCGTCAACCAGTAAGACCACTCAAAGACAAAGATCTGGTAGGCGTGGCAAGGTGGGTGGAGCCAGTGGCGGGGCTTGAGCCAAAGTGGGCGAGGCCTGAGCCTGAGTAGGTGGAGCCTGAGGGGCGTGGTCAGTGGGCAGGGCCTGGTAGGTGGGGAAAGTGGGCGGGGCTTGGCCCACAGTGGGCGGAGCTTGGTCCCCAGTGGGTGTGGCCTCCGCAGCTCGTTATGCCATTGAGTCCGAGAGAGAACTTCAAGGAGGGCGTCAGGACAAGGGCACAAAGGGCACCCCTCAAGCTCCACCTACTCAGGCTCAGGCCCCGCCACTTTGGCTCAAGCCCCGCCCACTGGCTCCACCCACCTTGCGGCCTACCAGATCAGGCCTTAGAACCCATTTCCTGTATGTGGCAGTGCTTCCAGGATCGACAAAGCTTGCCCTCTGAGCACAACAGTGAACAGAGTGAACAGAGTGAACAGAGTGGTCAGGCATTGTTCTTCCGTCCATCCGTTGGGAGTAGCAACGTTCTGGAATTGTTGACGATAAGCGTTCCACAAAGTAGTGCCGTCGTATGGCGGCACTTTCACTCTTGGTCCTTGCGCCACTCCGGTAGTTCCACTAGACATCGCAACTCCCATGGTTTAAAGGCGCACTACTATCTTCTGTAGTTCAGCGAGGCCGGTTTTCACATTTTCAACATCCAATCCTAACCCGGTAACTCGTTCTTCCACTTCGTCGACATCTTTTCGAAGCTTAATCACCGTGTCACGAACATCTTTTCATTGGCGGATCCAGAGGGGGGGTCACGGGGTCATGACCCCCCCTGGGCTGTGTCCAGGACCTAGGTGGACCACTAACTAAAATTGTTAAACAAGATTTTTGTCACAATATAGGTATTTTTAAGTACATTACCTACATAGTTTAATAAATTACCTACTTTTTCCCTGTATATATCATTATAAAAATTAAATTATAACTTCTTTTTACTTGACCACGACTATGTGACCCCCCCTGGCGCCTTCACCATGACTGTGACCCCCCCCCTGGCACCAAAGCTGGATCCGCCCTTGCATCTTTTATGGCCCAAAGCGCTTTTTGTTGGAGGTATTTTTGTTGCTCTTGTGATTCTTGCAAAGCGCCGAGCTTGCGTTCGTGAGATTCCTTCATTGCCTGAATTTCAGCCCTTTGCAGATCCATTAATTCAATTATACTTCCTCATTGAAGAGCCACTTGAGGGTCTATAGAAGCTACGGTGGCGCTGGTGGGTGTGGCCTATCTGGTAGCCGTGGCAAGCTAGGTGGAGCCAGTGGGTGGGGCTTGAGCCAACGAGATGCGGAGGCCACACCCACTGAGGACCAAGCTCCATCCACTGTGGGCCAAGCCTCGCTCACTGGCCCACTTACCAGGCCCCGCCCACTGACCACGCCTACTCAGGCTCAGGCCCCGCCCACATATTATTGCATATTTCAGCAAATCTTTATGCAAGCCAGAGAGAAACTACTGTGTGACAAGAGAACTTCAAGGAGGGCGTCAGGACAAGGGCACAACGAGCTGCGGAGCCACACCCACTGGGGACCAAGCTCCGCCCACTGTGGGCCAAGCCCCACCCACTAACCACGCCCCTCAGACTCCGCCTACTCAGGCTCAGGCCCCGCCCACTTTGGCTCAAGCCTCGGCCACTGGCTCCACCCACCTTGCCATGCCTACCAAATCAGGTCTTGGAACCCATTTTCTGTATATAGCACTGCCACATACAGGAAATGGGTTCTTTTTTTATTATATAATGGCCTTACTCGCTTGACCCCACTACTGACTAAAAACTAGTGTCCGACCGAAAGTCGGTTTCCGGCCGAAACCGAAACCGAAACCGAATGTTCGGCCGTGGCTACAGTTTCGGCCGAAACCGAAACCGAAACCGAAACTCACGTGGTCAAGTATAAAATACTGAAATTTGGTGTATGTTACCCATTTACACACATTTATTTTTATTGACATGAAATTGAAACAGTATATTAATTTTGTTGTAATCATTTATTTAATACTAGCTGTGCCCCGCGGTTTCATACGCGTTAATTGAAGGAAAAAAATAGCCTTCCTCGTTAAATTGGCTATCCAAAACAAAAAGATTTTTTTAATTCCAACCAGTAGTTTCTGAAATTAGCGTGTTTAAACAAACAAACTTTTCAGCTTTATAATATTTTTGCGTTTTTTAAAAACTGCTATAGGTATCTCATAGGTCCTAAATATCTTAGGACTTAAGATATATTTTATTGAAATCGAATGGTATTAAGGGTAATTTTGTTCTAAATTAAATACTTGTGATGAAAAAGGTATTTATTTGCATATGGATTTATGTCATGTTTATAAAAACACCTTCGCAAATATTGCACTATTTTAGAACAAATTTCTTTAGCATAAAAAGGTTATAGTGAGCCAACCTTAAAAGATAGACATATGCTGTCGCGGACTTTTTTTTTTAGAACTTTTAAAGTGAAACAATTCTGTCATACATGATTTTTGCGAAACATTAACTGTTTACGCAGTGCTCGCAGCGGAAGCTCTCAAAATGAAGAAAAAAAACCTCCCGATTTTGAAATATTTTTCATTGGTGTGCCGCTCCTATTGGTCTTAACCTTACGATGTATAACTTAAAGCCTTTCTCGATAAATGAGCTATTCAACGCTGAAAGAATTTTTCAAATCGGACCAGTACTTCCTGAGATTAGCGCGTTCAAACAAACAAACAAAAAAACAAACAAACTCTTTAGCTTTATAATATTAGTATAGATAATATAAGAAAAAAAAATTGCGTGCGTACAAAGTACACATGTCAGAAGTAAAACTTCTTTGCCAAACTAATTTAAAAAAAAACTAATCGTTAACGCTGCAACTTACAATTATTTAAGTTTTTTTTTGTTTAAGTTTAACACGTCTACGACTAGATGGTGCCAGTAGTAGATTCAATCGCGCTGGCAAAATTCTTTCTTGTTAGTACATAATATGGCCACCATACATTTGTGTAATTATTGAACAATCCAATATATCAAGTTGAAGCATCTCTAGTACTGGTTTAAATTGTGCTCCTGGTTGTGTTGGACAAGGTTTTGTAATTCACACTAATTAAAAAAAAACGAATTAAAATACACAAAAAAACTAGTTGAAAAAAAAAGACAACGTTTCGCGGTGTTCCCAGGCGGTCACCCATACAAGTACTGAACGTCATGACGCTGCCGCGTTACCGGTCGCTCAAATTTTACCCCTCATGCGCCTAAAGAAGTTTCACTTCAAAAATATTAATAATATTTTGATTATTTTTTTAAATTAAGTTCTCATAGCAAAATGCTTATCAGTTATCAATAATCAAATCACTAATTGTTACTGTTTCATTAAATACTAAGTATTGGTATTTTGAAATCTTATTAATTAATAGATACTTTGGTTAGTATTTGTACTTAGAAGAATCATCAACCTCTTTTATGTAGCTCTTATAAAAAAATAATAATTACTAAAATTACTATTACACTCTTAGTTCCAGTCTCGACAAAGATAATCAAATCACACATTTACGCCCGGTTTCCCGAAGGCTGATCAACGCAAAAATTAACTAATCATCTGTCAAATGGTCCGGGCTCCCTAGTAAATTTTTTTTCACTTGATTACTATCAAGCTAATTTTCCGTGAGTAGCTTCATTTTGATGAGACGAACAAAAATTTCCTCCATGAAAACTCTCGATTGTGGTAGCTAACAGAGGTAGCAGGGGATAGAGCAGCAGTGAGCGTAGGACCGACGACGACAAGGCGACTTATCGGGACTTCATCAAAAATTGATTTTTTTTCTGATTTTTTTTTCTTTTAGTTAGTTAATATTTATATAATTTAATAGTAATATTGTCCTACAAATTGCGTGGTACGTTATCCCGGTCCTACGCTCACTGCTGCTCTACCCCCTACTATCTCTGTTAGCTACCACAATCGAGAGTTTTCGTAGAGGAAATTTTTGTTCGTCTCATCAACATGAAGCTACTCCCGGAAAATTAGCTTGATAGTAATCAAGCGACAAAAATGTACTAGGGAGCCCGGACCATTTGACAGATGATTAGCTAATTAATTTTTGCGTTGATCAGCCTTCGGGAAACTGGGCGTTAGAATTAATAAAGATAGGTACCTAGATCACAATTATTAAAACAGTCATACTTACATTTAGAATTAAGTAACCCACTACTAAGCAACAGTAAACATTTGAATTGAAAACAGTTAGGCGAGCGTGCACGACAACTTCTGAAATCAGTTTCGGTTTCGGCAAAAGTTTCGGCAAATTTTGGCCGAAACCGAAACTGCCGCCGAAACTTGATTTTTGGCCGAAACTCGGCCGAAACCGAAACCGAAACCGAAACTTCGGTCGGACACTACTAAAAACTACCACGTGTGAGCAGTCGTTTGCCTGGGTGAGGCGAGATGGGGTCGCGCTAGCAGTCGCCACCTCGCCTCGCCCTGCGGTAAGCCCGAACGTCTGAACATCCGGGCCCCGGCACAGTCTAACTCTTGAGCAGAGACGAGGTCGAAGATGGAGCGATTTCGCCCAGAAGAAGCCTGTTCACTCGCGCATTAAACACATTCGGGTTATATGTACTCGGAAATACAGACGCCAGGGAATTCCACTCCTTGGCCGTGCGCATTAAAAAAGTTGATTTGAAGCGCTTTGTACGTATGAAGGGTATATCTAGTAAACAATTAATAATATGATGGAAAATGAATAAAAAACCGCAGATTGCAACCCTACTTATGGTTAAAGATGATTGTCTAGTTTTAGCGATTGGGATTGCCAATCTAAAATCGATACGACAGTAGGAACCAATATTGGTCTCAGATGCCAAACGTAAGGCCGTTTCATGTCAATCGGTTCATAAATAAAAAGTAATGCCAATTTAAACAATCAAGTGTAAATACAGAAAACATGGACGAAGTTGCAGGCGTAGCTAGTAGTAAATATAATTAATGAATACGACTACGAGTATGAACGCCTCATAATCAACGGTCAACATGAAACCTGTGTTTACAACGTCACACACACACACACAAATACACACAACGTAAAGCACATTCACACGGATCGCGACAAATATCTGTACGGTTTATAAAAATATTGTTCATATACGATTCAGCCTTTATCATCCCTCAGCTGGACAAAGGCTTCTTTTCTCCATGTAGGAGAAGGAGTGGAGCTCAATCCACCACGCTGTTTGTGTGTGTGTTATTTATTTATTTAAGGTTTACCAACATATATACATCTAATATATCTAGTATTAAGAGTACAGTGTATATAAATCGTCATGTTAGGATGTAGATCCAATTACAGGCAAACACAGCTTCCTCATTTTAACTCTAAATATTTGAAGGAGAGAGAATAATAATTATAGGTTAAGTTATAGGTTAAGTTATATATATATATATATATTTTATGTTAAGTTACGACTACGAGCTTTAAAATGTTTGACTAATTTCCAAAAATCGACTAAAACTAAGTACTGAGAAATATGTCTGTCTTAGTTTTTTGATAAAAAAATAAAGATAAGTTATTGTTATTAGCTAGAGACCGGATTATATGCAACATAAAAAGCTTGTTATATGCATGCAAATATGCATGAAAAATGCTTGAAATATGCACGGAAATAGGCAGAATATGCGAAATTAAATGATAAATTTTATGAAAAAAAACTAAGTTTTTATTTTATTTTTTTCAAAGTCAGCATACAATAAGTAAATTACTTTTTGAGAGGCGAAAATAAGTACCGTAACATGACATTAGAATTATTTAAATTTTTTGTAAACGTAAACAATCAAGTATTTTTCAAAAACTTCAGTGGTGAGATTGTGTCTTCGCTCATTTAGAATATTTTTGTAAGTGGAAAAGGTTCGCTCCACATCGACTGAGGTAACTATGGGTAGAATTTTAACTTGGGTGCTATGGTACTTATAGTTTCTGGCAAAAGTTCTGCCGTCTAAACTATCAATTAGACACAAACATTCAAAACCTGGGTTATTGTTCAATATAATTGTTTTCAAAGTTTTTTTTAAGTTTATGCGGCAATGTTATTGGCAACGTAGAGTTAATTTGGCGTTGTTTGGATAGATTCAGACAATGCAAGACCGCGAGATTCAGGCTTTTTAATACTTTCAGGTATGTAGGAAAAATTAGTGCAAATCACGGCTATGTAATATTGTAAATGTACCGATAATATGCATCATAACTAGATCTTAGGTAAAATATGCTTTTACCACTGAGAATGGCTTAAATAAGAAAATGCATATGCAAATATGCAAATGCATATAATCCGGTCCCTAGTTATTACACTAGCATATCAGTCGCTTGCTGTCATCACTGAGCCAATGTATCCTACCACCATCTGTATTGTGGCGGCGCGCCAATGTATCCCCGATTTAAATTTAATAATTCACATTCGATTCAAAGTATGTAGCATTACCTGCCTTTGAAATGTACCTACACAAAGATTTAGCATCTTTGAAAAGAGATAATGAATTAAATCTACAAAAAACGCGGTGTATGTGTTACAGTCAAAACTCTTAACCAGTCAAAAGCACTATTGACTAGCAAAATCAGTCAAAAGTAGTTTTGCCCGTTTGCTTTAGTCAATAATACTTTTGACTAAAATAACAGTTAAAAGCACTTTTACCCAATGGAGCTGGTTAAAAGTACTTTTGACTAAATGATTCCGTCAAAAGTGGTTTTGACTGGTTGTATCAGTCAAAACTCTTAAAAAGTAAGGTGGTCGCGGCATATTTTTGTCACAGAAACAATAAAAAAAATAACCCTAACCTATCTAATTTCAATATTAGACTGTTTATCGGCATATTTTTGTCACAGAAACAAAAAAAATAACCCTAACCTATCTAATTTCAATATTAGACTGTTTATCGGCATATTTTTGTCACAGAAACAAAAAAAAATAACCCTAACCTATCTAATTTCAATATTAAACTGTTTATCGGCATATTTTTGTCACAGGAACAAAAAAAATAACCCTAACCTATCTAATTTCAATATTAGACTGTTTATCGGCATATTTTTGTCACAGAAACAAAAAAAAATAACCCTAACCTATCTAATTTGCAGTTAAAACTAAACTAGTTAAGAGTTAATAGAGTTTAAGAGTTAGATAATAGTGCTTTTGACTGACGCTTTTTTGCAGTTAAAACTACTTTTGACGGAGAGCGTCAGTCAAAAGTACTTTTAACCGCAAATTTGCAGTCAAAAGTACTAATAACCAATAATTTTCGGTCAAAACCACTTTTGACCAACTCGTCTAGTCAAAAGTACTTTTGACCGATTTCGCTAGTCAATAGTACTTTTGACTAATTAAGAGTTTTGACTGTAACATATGCATCTCGTGTTATTAGTAAAGCTATAATCTAAATATATCTATACTAGCCGACCCGTGCCCACTTCGTTGGGCGTTATAATCCATTTCACATAAGGGTACGGTGAAATTTGATATGTTCCAATACACTCTCACTATTTTCAGCAAATCAGATAAATATAAATGTTTTAAAATCACCAATTAATTTCTAAGGCAAATAATAATGCTTGATTAGATTGAATTGTTGACACGGCACGTCAGAGGGCGCAGGTTCAAATCCTGCTGATTTAAAATCTTTATATATTTTTATCTTTTTCCTTTTATCTTGTCACTCCTGAATAGTGTAGCTTTCTGTTAGCGAAAGAATTTTCATGATCGGATCAGTATTTGCGAAGATTACCCCGTATGTACAAACAAAGTTATAAACTTTACCTCTTTATAATATTAGTATAGATTCTGTATATAAAAGAGATTTCCACCCATATATTGACTCATCGCGGTTTCTCTGGAACCATAAGGCGTAGAGACTTGAAATTTGGTAGGAATATTCCTTTCGCCGAGTAGAGGTCAGCTAAGAACGGATTTTACGAAATTCAAAAAAAAAAGAGGGAGTTGAGGGGGTTAATAGAATATATGGCAAAACAACGTTTGCGGGGTCAGCTAGTAATAGGTATATATAATAGATCGCATATTTTATTCAACGTCTCGTCTCATATAAAAACATGACATCGTAGAAGTGATCCTATAAGTATAGCGAGCAGTAATTACTCTCCTCAGGCACTTCTATGTGACATTGCCCCGTGATCGATGGCGCATGTTAGCGTTTTAGCTTAGATCAACATCGCTAATAGTCAAGATTTAAGTTTTATAACTTAATGAAGTAAACATTCTTTACGCATCATGCTTTACTTGGGGAGTAGGCTGGTGAATGCGTGACGAGAGCGTTACGTGTGTTAAAAGTGTGAACGGGCGAGGCGAACGGAGTAAGAGAGAGATGCGAGCACACATTTTCTTTCTTTCTCTCATAGCCAGTTACGTTTCCTATATCTAAGACACAGTGTAGGTCTATTGTGTAGGCCTATTGCTAAGGAAGTTTTACTTCAGTCGTGTGGTCTAAAGCACACTCGTTTTTTTGAATAAATTAATATTAATTACTAGCTTCTGCGTGCGACTTCTTGCTTCCTCGATAAATGGGCTATCTAACACCAAAAGAATGTTTCAAATCGGACCAGTAGTTCTAGAGATTACCGCGTTCAAACAAACAAACAAACAATCAAACAAACAAACTCTTCAGCTTTATAATATTAGTATAGATTAGTTTCAATTAGGTTAGGTTATTCAAGGTTAAGGTTTCATGATTGTTCATCTAGCTTCTAGCATAATCTATATTTCGATATAGTGGTAGCAGTAGTATCGATTTAGCAGTACTTTTAATTTTTTGTTTAGTTGGTATACTTTTTCAAAAATCTTGTTTTGAAAGAAAATTAGACAAGTTTATGTATCAGGAGATACTCGTAGGTATACCAGCGACGTAATTTTTAGTAGTATAATACCATAGGTGCAGTAGTCACAGTAACTGGTTATTGCCCGAGCTAATGCGACTTCAATGCTCGCCGTTTTATAGGCTACTAGCGACCCGCACCGGCTTCGCACGGTTGCAAAAACTATCAGTGTTCCTCTACTATATTATGCATGTATTATACATAAAAACCTTCCTCTTGAATCACTCTATCTACTAAAGAAAACCGCATCAAAATCCGTTGCGTAGTTTTAAAAATTTCCAGCATACATACAGACAGACAGACAGACAGCGGGAAGCGACTTTGTTTTATAATATTATGTAGTGACGATATAACCCCTTGAATCTGTTTCCCGATGCCTAGCGTAGGACTAAATCCTCCAGGAGCCCGTAGAGTGGAAGCGTAAAACAAAAATAACCATAAAGCATATTCCTCGAAAGCTTTTCTTTCCATCGCAAGTGTAATTCATATACTGGATTGAATTACGGTAATATCGTCTCTTGATACGCGATAGATATTATTATGGTGTCGAGAAAGTGTAGTTAATGCCTACAATTTACAATTTTTTTATTCATATATATATTATTATCATCATCAATGAAATTAAACGTTTCCGAAAACGCGTATTAATATTAAATTAAGAATATCCGTAGTGAATGCTCGTGGAAGTGCATAGTTGCAATCTTAGAGACGTTTTCTACTTTCTAACTAAGAACTTTCACTTCGCAGACAAAACAACTAAAGCAGCGCTGACTCAATGTTTACAGATTTCCGTTACACACATTTTTCCTTTTAGTAACACTTACCTTTTTTAATTATATCGTGAATTGTTTTATGGAATATTTGAAAAGTTTGACGATAAAAAAAAAATAGATGTTGCCCTATTATGTGGCTTTCATCGTGCTTTGAGAATCCCTTACGACATTATTCAAAAGCCGATTTGAGATCTATTAATTACGAATGAGTTGTAAGTCTAACGTATTGTTTAGTAGCCTTAAGTACTTGTAAATATAGTAGTTATTTAATGATTTAGGACTAAGGAATATTAGTTCAGTAGGTTCAAAGTTAAGAAATGACGTGATTTTGTTATAGTTTTTCGTACTAAGCATCAATCAGCAGTACAACCAAACAACACGTTGACACTATATCATGCAGCATAAATATAAACTAATGTCT
Organism: Melitaea athalia; assembly: GCA_905220545.2. Taxonomy (NCBI): domain Eukaryota; kingdom Metazoa; phylum Arthropoda; class Insecta; order Lepidoptera; family Nymphalidae; genus Melitaea; species Melitaea athalia. The sequence goes on along the minus strand of HG992199.1, from coordinate 6,117,705 downwards.
ATTCTAATTAAAATAATTCTAACTTTATTTTTCATGTTTCATTTACCTATTACTAGCGGACCCGGCAGACGTTGTCCTGCCGGAAAACAGGTACCAAATTTAATTGCTTACAGTATACCAATAACAGCGCCACCTACCAGGTCCAATTATTGTGGGATTCGGGATAAAAACTACCCTACTCCCATGTTGGACAAAATTACAGATACTTACAAAATTTGATAAAAATTGGTTCAGTAGTTTCGGAGTTTATCGTTAACATATATCGTAATATAAATTTATATATATATATATATATATATATATATATATATATATATATATATATATATATATATATAATATTTTACTAGCTGAAAAATATAGTTATTCAAGTGTTATAGCTATGACAAATTTTAAGAGTACCAATGTTCAGGGGGCGATAGACCGGGGGATCTATCGTCCGCATTGCACGGTCCCGAGGAGGGAGGCAACCTTAGTGTTCGAGGGAGCCTCTCGGAGGTTGCTTATGATGACGGGCCCTATTTGGGCAACGCCGGCGGGATCGCGGAAGCGCTTAGCGCCCCCGTAATTCCACCCCAGCCGGGCTAGCATGCGTACAACGAGAGACATAATTCTCTTCCGAAGACAAAACGGAACGGAAACGCCATGGTATACAAAATATATTATAATAATATTTATAATTTTAGTATATTTCGTTTATCGTAGTCTTTCTAATATTGACAACGAGTATGGTCCGGCCGCTGAAAGAATGCGTTTCTGACAGATCGTGATTGATTGGGCGATGTAACTTTGAACTGGCGTACAATTTACGGCAAAATTTTAAATATCTTTTTTTTACCTTTATTAACGAGTGATAACATTAAAATTCGAATAATTTTGCCAACTTACAATAAATGTATTAATTTTGGCCTAAAATTATTACAATTACTTAATTAAAAAATATAAAAACAATAGCTTTTAAAAGTCCAACCACGTCAAACGACGCTGCTTCAAGGTTATGTCAACTGTTTGTTTTTGTATTGTAGTGATGTGACAAAATAACGAGGCAATAATTGTTATCGAATATTTTTGTAATCTTAATAAAATCTGTCGGTATAATATAAAATAAAACGTTATAATTTTATAATATATAATGTACTTAGTATTTAATAAAGTTAATAACATAATAAAGGTACGCCGAAACAAAACTGAAGAAAAATAGTGTCACAATATCAGTCAGATGAATTAAAAAAAAACATTGAAAATAAAATTACTTACTTTACTACTTTATATTTCTGGTAAAAAATTATAATATATGTATATGACTTAGTCTTCATTGTTTAAGGCTTAAAACAATGTATTTCATAACATACATTTTCCAATAAATAAAGCATTTTTATTTTTTTCTCTTCGTTACCTTTAGAAATTACGATTCAATTCAATTAATTGATTCATTAAAAAATTATTTACATTGTGAATATTTATTGAATGTTACGGTAAAAGCTCGAACTACGGTAAATCCTAAGATTTAAGAGTAAGTCTTAGGATTTACCGACATGGGTTGGTAAATGTAAGGATTTATGAAAATGGGACATTTTTTTTGGGGCTTTTACTATTATAATTTAGTACATGCTAGGTTTTACCACTGACAGCTAGTAAAAGTTGGTCTTGGGAATAAAACAAAGATTAATTCTTATTCATATATTTCAGTCAAAAACTTAAATTGGTAAGTCTTTAGATTAAGACCCGTAGACCGTTATCGGCATAATTTCGTTACAAAAAAAACCCTAACCTATCTAACTTCAAAATTAGACTAACGCGGGTCTTAATCTAAAGACTAGCTACGTTATAAGTTTATAACGTGTCTTTTTCAACATTTACCGTGCCTTTAATGTAAATCCTATGACTTACCAAGTGAATAGTGGTAAAAGTTCGAATCGCAAAATTGTTCGGGCTTTTACCATTAAGAGTTGTTAAATCTTAGGATTTACCGTAATTCGTGCATTTACAGTAACAAATATATTGAAATATAAATCCTATAAAAAATAACAACATATAAATTAAATTGAATAAATATGCATAATGAATGCAATAAACAACGTAACTATAATTATATTACTAATGTTATTTATTGTACATCACTAGTCATGGCGAATTGGCAGGTGTCAGAAACGCATTCTCTGAGCGGCCGGAGTATAGTTTATCTTCTTAAAACGTCAAAATCACGTCAAAATTCGACAAAACTACGATAACTAAAATTTCTTGTTATCTCTTCAATTGTCGTGACGAGAAGAGTATCACGTGCACGCATGCTAGCCACTGTAGACATAAAGAGATAATACGAGAAAAGGGGTAGACAAACTTTTGTCGTGGCGCGCATGCTAGCCCGGCAGGCGAGTGAAGGAACACCCCAGAGGTTTTAGCCCGTGCGAATCGGACATACAGACCAGCTCCCCCGGGCTGGAGCCATCCGTCAGGGATTTCCTCAGGGTAAAAAAAAAGAGTACCAATGTCGACAAAATATCTTCTAGTAAAAAAGGGAATTGATTTCAATATACGCATGATATTCAATATATTATACATGAGATAATTTTTAAAGAAATCAATTATCTGCTCAAAAATTATATTAGTCCAATTTGATACAGCGACTCCTCGTTAAGATTAATAAGTTAAATGCACTTGAAATCACAGACTTAACATTAAACTAGGGACGTAGCTACCGCCGTATCAGCCAAAATTCAAAATTCAAAATTCAAATCATTTATTTCGTCATAAGGTATATGTAATACACTTAACGAAAGTCAAAACAAAAAAAATTTACAAAAAAAAAAAAACTAAACAATAATAACAGAAAGTTAAGGCAGCAAAAAATCAAACAATAAAATAAAAATTTATATCTTAACACTAGGTACATTACAAACTTACGTAATGCACCCAGTATTTGCCGCCTTAACTTAGTCAAAATATTAAGCTATAATGTCTCGGTAGACATTACCTACCTACTTTATCCTCGGCTTTATTAAATATTATATTACAATAAATAAAAATGGCCCTAGTGTAGGCCGAGAGAAAAAAAGCCGGAGGAAAAAAAACTCTCGGTACTCTTTTAAAAGATTCAAAGTCCGATACAAGATAAAAACGCAGTAGTTGACCATGAAATGATCAGGACAAACACGAGACAGGCAATCGTACGTGCCGAGACCATCCCATGCCACCTGCTCACAATATTTGTAACTATCTAATTTACAAGGCGGGTCATAGACATAGCCTGGTCGAGCTTTATTCAATCCCATGCCTTTTCATCATTAAGGTATTCATTGATTGTATAATAGGCTTTATTGCATAATGCTCGCTTAATAATTTTTTTAAACTTTAGTAAAGGCAGAGATTGAAGCGCAGCCGGAATCTTATTATATATTAAGATAGACATTCCTATAAAGGAACTACTTTTTTTCTTGAGCCGGCATTTAGGAAAAATTAATTTGTGGTCGTTCCTGAGTGTTACATCATTTGAGGCATTTCGATCACTACGACTAACAAATAAATGCCTATTTTTCCGTATGTACATTATATTTTCATAAATATACTGCGATGCAAAGGTCAGGATGTTGATCTCTTTAAATTTCTCTCTCAGAGATTCTTTACATCCCATTTTATAAATATAACGGATAGCCCTTTTCTGCAGAATAAAAATGACGTTAATATCAGCCGCATTGCCCCATAGCAAAATGCCATAGGACATTATGCTATGGAAGTAGCAGTATCGTATCAATGATACGGGGCCCCCGGGCTACAGGGGCCCCTAACGTGTATAAGCAAAAAAATTAGTAAAATGTTATCCACGATGTTAATTAATTTCGTGCTATCCGGGAAAAACCATATAAAAAAACTGTCATACGTGCCTATAGAGTTTTCACTTCAGAAATGACAAAAGTCAAAAATAAAAGATTGCTTAATCACAAAGATTGACGACACGTTGGCGCAGCGGTTTCAGCACTGGCTGTTGCGCTGGCAGTCGCGGGTTCGATTCCCGCTCACGACAGACATTTGTATTGGCTATATAGATGTTTGTCGTGGTCTGGGCGTTTGTGCTTCTGTATTGTGTTTGTTTCCGGACCTCCGACACAAGACAAAATCCTACTGGGAGCTGTTGAGTGTGAAGCTTAATCTCTATTTTTCGAGTTAGGAGTTCGTCCAAAACCTGAGTTATATGTTCGAAGTATTACAACCTGAGAAACTGCTATCTTCTTCAAATAAAGTGATAAAAAACGCTTCTGGAAAACTGTCGGCTAAATACAGTAAATACATCTCAATCAATCTTTATGAACAATTAATTGGTCTGAAAACATGTTTAAACTCCAAAATTGAAAAAAAATCATTCCATTGTACGGTTATCAGACTTGTCACTATTGCCTATAGAGACCGAAATTTTAGAAAAACTGAAATCGTCTGTAACTATACCTATATGATTTTATAAATAAATTTGCCGAAAAAAAGGCTAGAAAAGTGAATATTATTATATAATTTGAATTGTTTGAATAGCTCAATTTTTAGGAAGAAGTGATATGTTATTATTATTATTATTAAAGCTTTATTATTATTATAATTATCTCATCAGCATATAATATCCCACTGCTGGGCATAGCCTTCTTTCCCCATGGGAAACAGGAACACATCCTACATGTAGGAGAAGGATCAGAGCTTAATCCACCACGCTGCTCCAATGCGGGTTGACCGATATATTATAAATAATAAATAAATAAATAACCCAAAAGAACTGCACAAACACCCAGACCACGGCAAACATCTGTATGGCCAATACAAATGCTTACCATGTGCGGGGATCGAACCCGCAACAGCCACAAACCAGTGCTGTGACCGTTGCGCCAACGAATCAATAACTATTTATTTTCATTTAATTCAAGCATTTTTGTTACTTTTGTGAGAAATCTTTACCCTTTTTTGGGCCCCCTAACTAAATTTGATACAGGGCCCCTCAAAAGCACGCTACGCCACTAATGAAAGGAAAATCAGAAAGTATTATTAGTATCCGAAAATACTTTAACTTACTCACAGTCATTTCTGTGAAAACAATTAACGTAAAAGTTAAAAGAAAGATATCGAATAATGGTATTAGACACTGTTTAAAGTTAATTACTAAGAAAATTCACGCAACTAAATTTAACGAAAAATATGAAAATAACTATAATTTTTTTCTATAATAACAATAATAATAAAATAAAACTATCTATTATGTTTTATTTTTGCGATAAAAGTAATTATTATGCCTACATCATTTTTTTTTAAAATTTCACTAGACAAACGCAACAAAGAAGATGCCTTACTATTTTTAAAGTTTGGTTACATGTAGCTAATTCTCAGTGTATATAAAATAAATAAGTTAATTATAAAAGCGGTAATCTCACACATTAAAATACATCACGTCTTAATAGTATGAGATTCAATTAAAACGCTGCAAAAATCGTGCAATTACAGCGAAAGTACGCTTAAAAAATTATAAACGGTTCAATCATTGTTTCACAGCGTGACACATATTTCGTATTATTAAAAAGATATTATCATTATCATCCACGAAACTGTTGCATTTACTTTAACCTACATTAGACGAAACATGCACAGGATATTAGTCTGTATCTCAATTGCATTACCGTAGACAGTCCCTCGTGTGATAAATTAACAAAAATGTCTAAGAGAATGTCAAGAACAGATCTTGGCCCAATAGAAACTTTCCCTGCTTTCTCTGACCTGGTTTTTGTAACCTAGATGGTATACTATAGGTCGAGTCGTTGGCCTTCAGGATGACTCCACTTTTGGTTTTATCTCTCACTTTCATTAATCTACGTTGAGATAGAAAGTTATGACGTTGAAGGGAGGCAGGAATTAGGTCATGGTTCGTATGGTAAGGCACAAGTGTTATATGACTTGTTTTTGTTTTCCGGCGTGTATTATGAAGGTTGTGAATGGCTTTTTGTCAATATGAGTTCAAATGAATGCGTTATGTATTACGTACTTATAATAAGAAAATATTTACATACTTATAAATAAAATTGGAGAATATACACACATACGTTATATTGAATATGTATCATTGATTTGTTAAAAAAAAAGTTATTTATTGGTTTTATTGTGTATGTTGTTAAATAAATTGTTAACACGCTAATAAACGTAACAATAACTTATAAACGAAACTAGCAATTAGAAACCTTATTTTGATTTATAAAAATCATAAAATATGAATAAAAATATCAGGCTCTATTAAAAGCAAGCTACTATATATGAAAATTATTTTCACGTTTTCCAAAGTACCTACTCGTATATGTTATTTAAAATGTACGACTAATTAAATCAGTTACGATCAATAACTCAAAATTTATAAAGTATAAACACGAGTAATTTTATCGTGTTCGAAAATTCTCGACATAACTCTATTCAAAAATAGCACGTGAGAACATTTGGTTAAAAAATTCAGTCAAAGAAATAACTCAATTCACATGAATCGATTTCTCGATAGTTCTCGAATCGATTTCCTCAAAATCATATCCACGTGCGTAAAAGGGAGTGCCTTGCTTTCTCTCATACTTTCACTTGTTCCACGATATAGTCCGTAAGGTCAAAATCGCGGCGTACGGTCAACGACATTGCCAACTTTTACATGTCTGCCCATGTTAAATTGTTCTAGCGTGCTAGGAAAATTACAAACAATATACTCAATTGGTTTTATCATCGTACAAATCTTCGAAAGAATTAGATGTAGTAATGCTTGCATGCACATGCATGTGTATTGTGTATTTTAAGAGATATTCGATTAATTTTAACGATGATTAATTGTATTGTAATATTAGTTGCTGTTATTCTTAACATTATTTAGTGTTTTTATGTAAGACGAACCATGGTAATGTAAAGCTTTAAATATTAATGCTTTAGTGCTGATTTTTTTATATACCAATAGAGACAAATAGTGATACATTTTTTGCGATAAAAATGCCTTTTGTCCATTCACTCGCTTCAAAATGGACAAGTCTGAAGCGAGTAAATGGATTTGTCTATTTAGTACTATTTTATCCTTTTATTAGGTACTTTTTAACCGCGGTGTGAAAAGTGTAGCGATACTAGTTGAGTTGCTAGTGTAAACCCAAATTCCCAATGTCAGTTTCTGTGTCTGTCTGTAGCATCGTAGCTCTCGAACAAATAGACCGATTTCGATGCAGTTTTTTTTTGCGAGAGAGCGAGTTTCTTTTAGGTGTTTCTTAACTATGTTTATCCCAAAATGATGTAAGGCAGGGTTTCTTAACATTTTTCTAGTGATGGACCCCTTTAAAAATTCCAAAGAGTCCGCGGACCCTTTCCAAAAAAAAAACACAACGATGCTTTAGATCAGTGTTTTTCAACCTTTTTCAAGATGCGACCCCCCTGGTATGAAAAAATACTACGCGACCCCCCGTCCCTTTGCTTTTTGAAGTGAAACTTCTGTAGGCACATGAGGGGTAAAATTTGAGCGACCGGTAGCGCGGCAGCGTCATGGCGGTCAGTACTTGGATGGTTGACTACCTGGGAACACCGCGACGTTGGCTTTTTGGTTTTTTTTTCAACTACCTATGTACTTTTTTTGTATTTTCAATTCGTTTTTTTAATTAGTTTTTTTTAAATTAGTTTTCCAAAGAAGTTTCACTTCTGACATGTGTACTTTGTACGCACGCAATTTTTTTATCATGTATGTATGTGTATAGGGCGAGATGAAAATGTCATCAGTGCAAAAGACAAAATACATGGCTTTACAAAAAAAGTTGACTTGTGGTCGTCGTCTATAAATCAAAATAGCTTCGATTCATTTTCTTCGACACTATCTTTTACTGAAGAAGTCGGATGTGAGATAAACATCAAGGCATATATACCTGGTATGAAAATGGTCTTAGATAATTTGAAAGAAGAATAATAATTGTGTCATTACTTCTCAGTGCAAGAAACATCGGAGAACACTGGGCAGAGGTGGTTTTTTTTTTCAATGTAACTAGGTCGGCAAACAAGCGTACGGCTCACCTGATGGTAAGGGATCACTGTAGCTCATATACGCTTGCAACACCAGAAGCATCGCAAGCGCGAGGCCGACCCTAACCCCAATTCCCCCCAAAGCTCTGGTCACCTTACTTACCAAAAGGAACACAACACTGCTTGGAAACGGTATTATTTAGCTGTGATCTTCTGTAAGGTCGAGGGACTGCCCCAGTCGGCTGCTCCATATTTTGAGCAGGAAATTTCCTGCTGTGCCCTACCTCAGTTTAAAAATCTTAAATTCGTTTTTAAATGCTGCTATAATTGAGGCTAATTTGCCAACTAAGCTCAAAAAGAATCTGCTAGAATTATCTGCCGATGGAATTGGAATCCAAGTCTGCTAATTTGGATACCTATTTGGTTAAAAAGAAAAACAGAATACCCGGAATTGACAACAGCTGAGGCCTTGAAGTGTTTGATTCAATTTGCTACCTCGTACTTATGCTTGTTGACATTTTTACCAATGGCCAAAATAACAAGTAAACAAAGAAACCGCTTAAATTTGGAAAACGATTTAATTCTGTGTAGCAAATACAGATCCACGATGGGAGAAATTGGATAATCAATAATTGTGTTTGCTCGCAAACGAAAAAAAAACCGACTTCAATTACATGGACAAGTAGTACAAAGTAATAAGAACAAAAAACAGTCAAGCAAATGCGTGTTATCAAAGATGACTCAAGAAGTAGTAATCAAATCTCGATGAAATTTATACAAGACTACATGACAAGTATTGGCTTTTGATTAAAGTAAGAATCATCAAAATCGATAAACCCAGTGAAAAGTTATGCGGTTTAATAGAACGTAGGTCGACGAAAAAGTAGTCAAGTAAATACCCATTATTAGATATAACTATGAAAGTACTTGTGAGATCTCAATTAAATTTAAATGGGACCATATAACACGCAATACCTTTCAATTCAAACAAAATTCATCGAAATCGGTCCACTCAGTCAAAAGTTCTGAGCTAACATACATTAAAAAAATACAACCGAATTGAGAACCTCCTCCTTTTTTGGATGTCGGTTAAAAACAAGCACAACCTTCGCAATAACATGAGTATTAGGATTTTATTTCTTGTTAATTTGTTTGTACTAACATGAAAGTGTTTGAGTATATTCTTTTGTTAAAATTCTCTTACTTAATAAATCAATTTTTTTATTCTTTATTGTTTTTTTACTAAAGTTCTCTCGACCTCCGACGACCCCCCTACGGCAGCTTCGCGACCCCCCAGGGGGTCGCGACCCACAGGTTGAAAAACACTGCTTTAGATCAATCACCTTTAATTGTAAGCAATCAAACTTTGCATATAAATTATTAATTAATAATAATTAGTGTGATGGTTGCTGCTGCTTATGCTGGATAACTGGATTAGAATATCAAATTTTGGAGCTGTTTTTGATAACGCGCAAAGTGAAAATATTTACTCACAAAATAAGTATGCTTGCCATGGACCCCCAGCTTTCATAACACGGACCCCTTAGTGGTCCATGGACCACAAGTTAAGAAACCCTGAATTGTAAGGCATTTTCGACATAAAATTGTATTATTGCGTAGGAAGTTTTTTAAAATATAAATCTAATAAGTCACCTTATATTTTTGTTGTACGATAAAAAATATTTGTGTTTTTTTTGCTAAAACTACTACGCGGACGACGAATCGTTCTGTTACCATGGTGTCTGCGACGTCTTTGTAATATCGGGAATCACATAACGACAATCCTGAGTCCTGTTTAAATAAAAGTTTTAATAGTAACCCTGAAAGCTGAAAATTTTACATACATAGATATTTATCGTGATTTGATGGGTTTTTTTTAAACAACTAGGTCGGCAAACAAGCGTACGGCTCACCTGATGGTAAGCGATTACCGTAGCTTATACACGCCTGCACCACCAGAGGCATTGCAAGCGCGTTGCCGAGCCTACCAATTTCCGCCAGGATCTCTGGTCACCTTACTCACCAATAGGAACCCAACACTGCTTGAAAAGAGTATTATTTAGTTGTGATCTTCTTCAGGGTCGAGGTAGGTACTACCCCAGTCGGGCTGCCCCATATTTTGAGCAGGAAATTTCCTGCTGTACACTACCTCGGTTCAGGTGATTTATGTTTATATTGTGTTTTCCATATCACAGATTGAGAATTTTATCCTATTAAGATGTAAAAAAAATAACTATGGTCTAAGATCCGGGATATAACAAAATATTCCCTCATCTGTTAATTAGATGAAACAATTTTTTATAGGCTGATTTCAATATTGTGAATTTATAAAAACAACCTCTGCCACCATAATCCTGCTGCAAATATTATTATTTTTTTATTTTTTCCCTCTCATGTTAATTACATGTAAAAAGCTGAAACCGTTAATATTTTACATTATATATACCTGACTGTAGTAGGCACCCATCTCTATGATTGTTATACTTACCTGCAGCCAGGTTACTGCTGACTGAGATTACTGACCTGGCTGCAGGTAAGTGTAACAAGTGCAGCAGGCTTATGGTGGCAGAGGTTGTTTTTATTTAGCTATCTCGGGTCTTAGACCACTAGGGCTTATTACTAACAAATAATCAGAATATAAATCAACGAATAACTAATTCGTCAGTATCTACGTGTACATTTTCATACTTTTTTTAAAAGTTGTGTTAATTATATACCTAACGACAAACGGAAACATACGAGTATGTGACATGTTTATGTTTTTGTTTTTATGATTCTAACAAATCCCGTTCCGGTTATATTTTACTGATGTTGCTATTAGAGAAATTAAGAGATAGTATTAAGATACTGAGTGGGAATCATTTAGTTTTTAGTGATCGATAAATCTAAAGATTACTAAGTTATTTCTTATAATTCTTTAGCTATTAGAAAGATAAATTTTCATCAAAAAAAAAAATAAAAATAAAAAAAAACATTGAGCGCATAAAAACACATAGGCATTAAAAGAGCATAAAGTAGCCAGCATAATAATAGTAATAAAAATATAGCAGGTGGTTTGCAAAGGACATCTCTATAATTTTGTTGAGTTTCCGCCTTTTCTATTCGATTTAAAATTGGTGAAATGATATGTGATGTTGAGGAAAACAATAATAATTTAACCCGAAAATTAAAGTGCATTTAATAAATATGTGAAACACGTCAAAAATAAAAATACATCTATAATTATAAATCTGAATAAAAGTAACCTTATAACTAAAATAATTTAAAAATCAGGACAGTTCTATTATGCAGATGAATTCTATAAATTGTCTGATAAATTTATTGCGGAACTAATTTGTCGTTTTAAGTACCTAATTAATGAAAGTTAACGTTAGCCATTTAATTAGAGTAACGTATTAAATTTAATGACAATTATGTAGTCGTTATAATCATTTTTAAATGTATTAAAAGTATATTTTTAGTAATAGTGTTTTGAGAATTAATAATTTTATCTATACTTATAATATTATAAGGCCGAAAGAGTTTGGTTTTTTTTTGTTTGTTTGAACTCACAGGAACTACATATATAATTATATTATTTATTGCACTTAAAAAAACATAATTATAAATCGTTTTTAAAAAGGATGTAGGCAATGGTGAACTTACTCTATAAGAGATCTCTACCAGTCTACCCATGGTGGTGACTGGTGAGAAACGATGCTACCGCGGGACACTAAAATAAAAATAAATAAATATTATGAACTATGAGTTTATAATGTTTGCAATTTATTTGAAATATTGTATAAATATTGTTTGCAGTAAAGTATGAAATAAAAAAGTAAATATTTTATCTACAAATCATATTTATTTTAGACAAAATCGTATTTAAACATTTTAGTCAATCCCAGGCATCAATTCGTTTATATATTTAGATTAATGGCTTCCAATAGTGCCAAAATACCAAAAACGATTTCGCCAATGTCACGTAGATTGGAGAAGACACGAATGCATCAAGACATCGCGAGTTCACATGACAACAGGGGGGTCGTCAACCTCGAATCAATTAAAAACGCTATTCCCCACCAATTAATTGTAAACTTTAATCAACGTGTATCTGTGGTGAGTAGCGACAATAAAACGCTTAATTTTGATTTATTGTTCGTATCAATCGAGTTTATGTGTACAGTTTGACAGTTCCGAGTCAAAGTACTGTGAAAGTAATGGCGGTTCGACTTCCGTAAGTAATGTCGAGCGAAAAACTGCGATTGTTGTTTCTATATATAGAATAATCATCATAAAGCAGTAACATAATGGACGATTTTAATTATATTAAAAGTATTGTTTTTATACGTGTTAAATTTAGTTTAAATAGCATTAAATTATAAAATTATAAAACTAGTGTAATATGAAATCTAATGTCATAGCATTTGTTACAGAACTCCTCTGAAACAGTTTGACAGATTTAAAAAAAATATATTTGGTAGTCATGAGAATAGGTTGAATGCTATTTTTATATCTTTATAGGCGATAATATTTGCCATGTCAGTCAGTAACTTAAATGTGCGTTATCTTCTTTTGAAATGATATTAATTTAGATAATACTTAAAATATTTAAAATTAGTGAATAATATCGCAAGTTTTTAAGAATATTTTACTCTAATTAACTGATTTGTTGCCAAGGAGACATTATTTAAATAAATATAATTCCTGTTAATCAATAAAGCAAACGGTTTATTTCATTAGTAAAAAGTACTTTGAAATATATTTAGAATATTGTGAAAAAATATATATGAAACCTTTCGATGTTTACTTTTTAAAAATAAATCATATCAAAATACACTTTACCTTTTCAATAACAAATAATTCAATAATCCTAATTTCAATAGTTAAAGTGTCATCAAATACTTTTGAAACATCATATTATTACGATATATTAAGCTTAAACAATAATTACTTAAAGTAAATTTATTTGTAATTATGGTAGAGTTAAAAATAAAGGAAATAGAAATCCACTTAATATTGTAAATTAAAATTATTTGTATGTAAACGAATCTTAAACATGTAACAAACAACAATAAATAAATAAAAAATCATTTTAACGTTAGTTTTACTCCTAACATTATTTTTTAATAAATCAATTTATTTAAAAAATATTTTTCTAATTTTCGCACTTGACCATTTTTTTTATGACAGTAACTTTCTCAGCTGTATTGAACTCCGCCAGCGGTCATCCACGGTCAGTGACCGTTTTGATTGAAACGTAATTTATAAATAAATAATAAATTCATAGTTTAATGAAAACGATCGTAAAAATCGTCAGTTTATTTGCTTACAAACAGTTATGTCGGTTTTTGATTAGCAAATTTATCAAAGTAGGAAGTAGATATTGTATTTTTTGTAACACACGCTTGTAAGTGTAATTTTGAAAAAGATAATATTATGTTTAATGTGTGGCTGTTGCTGTGTGGCTACGGCATAGAATTTAGCCTCCCCCTCTCTTCCCGTGGGTGTCGTAAGAGGCGACTAAGGGATAACATAGTTTCACTACCACCTTGGAACTTAAAAAGCCGACCGATGGCGGGATAACCATCCAACTGCTGGCTTTGAAATACACAGGCCGAAGACGGGCAGCAGCGTCTTCGGTGCGACAAAGCCAGCACTGCGGTCACCAACCCGCCTGCCCAGCGTGGTGACTATGGGTAAAACACATGAGTTCACGCCATTATTGGCGCGAACTTGTGGAGGCCTATGTCCAGCAGTGGACTGCGATAGGCTGAAATGATGATGATGATGATGTTTAATGTTTCTTACTGTTGCTACAATAATACTGTTAAATCATAGAGTTTTGTTCGAATAAAACTGTAGTAATATGAAATGTATATATACTTCTATTAAAATTTAAATAAATAAATGTGTTGTTTAGATAAAGTTTAATTTTACATTTGGTAATTTATAGCTTATGTTAATATGGTCTCTTAACACCTAAACTCTACTATACTCTACCTATATACTACTATACTTTAAATATTGATCAATTATTAACAATTGAAGTGTGGAAAGATAATAATCTAGGTACTTGATTTTGAATATAGATGAAATGAGATGACTTATTAAAAATAAATAAAGTTTTATTGGAAAGTAAATATTAAGTAATAGAAAAGTAAATTACTCGTAAAAGTAGATATTACCCGTTTCGAGTATTTTTGGTTTATATATTTAGTAGGTATTTTACATAAGTTTTATTTGTATTTCGGGTTATTGTATATATTTTTATGACGTCCATTGATCAAGATTCTTATTATATATGATTTCTGCGAATTTCAGTGATATCTTGAAGCAAATATAATATACGTAGCACTAATCCTAATAGTATAGAGTTAGTATCGGTGTTTTGGTGTGGTAAATCTCACTATAATAATAGTATAGTAAATATTTAAGCTTGATTTATTTACCTAAAGATTTAGTACCTGGGTGACCGAGCCCAGCTCGGTGTTTTTATTTTATTTATTTTTTATTTTTTTTCGGCATTTTTATATTTTAATTTTATTTAAATTAATAATAAATCACGAGTGAAATTAAAAAAAAAGAAAAAAAAATAATCTGGAGACTGAGATTCGAACCCGGGTCAAAACGATTTGAAATCCGTCGCTTTCCTAATTACGCTGTTACAACTATAATAATAATGTTGAAATTAAGCTTCGTATTCTAATGATATTTTTTCATTGCCTAAAAACAGGGATAAAACGACATTTTTTTTAAATGAATCCTAGCTATATCAATTTTTCGCCCCCGAAATCCCCTGCATACTAAATTTCACGAAAATCGTTGGAGCCGATTCCGAGATTCATAAAATATATATATATATATACAAGAATTGCTCGTTTAATAGTATAAGATTTTATGTGAAAAAAAAAAAACTTAGGACGTCTCATAAATAATTTTCTTTCTTGGTCTTTATAAATTGTAGTGATTGGTAGTAGATCGTCTATCTCAATAGGACAGCTAAAATAGTTAAAAATATATTAAATTTATGGCAAAAACATCTAATTCTTATTGACTTATTAGGAATTATTTATTATATATCTGAAAAAAAAAATCAACACTTGAATGATGTGAATAATTAAAGATTATATCTGAATGCATTTTGTTTTTGGTTGACATTAATTTTCCAATATTTCTTTATATTCCACGCTTGACTAAAGTGGCTCGCCTGCTAGGTGATTAGGATGTCCCTCTCCAGATTTTTTTAAATATAGCAGAACAATATTTTTTAGCAATACATACATCACGATTCAGCCTGTAATATCCCACTGTTGGGTATAGGCCTCTTCTCCATGTAGGAGAAGGATTGGAGCTTAATCCACCACGCTGCTCCAATGCGAGTTGGCGGATATATTCCCTACTATGAGTAACGATCGCTATCAGGTGTACGTGATAACAACCGGGACCGACGGCTTAACGTGCTCTCCGAGGCACGGTGGGAAGACTCACAAGGACTGCACAAACACCCAGACCACGGCAAACATCTGTATGGCCAATACAAAATAATGTTGTCGTGTGCGGGAATCGGACCCGCAACCGCCCGCGCAACAGCCAATCGCAATCCAGTGCTGTGACCGCTGCGCCAATGCGGCGTCAAAATAAAATAAAAATAAAAAACAAAAATACATACATAGAATACTAAAATTATAACCTTCCTTTTGAGCTTTGCCGTACACGGGTAATAACTTATATTAAGTGAGTTGAGTGTGATTGCTGCTCTGGTGTAATGGTGCGTGTGCCGTGTTAGTGGCGCCTAAACACCGACCTTCGAGGTTTCGATTCCCGCTCGGAGTGGATATTTGTGTTTATACAAATGTTTATTTCCGGTCTGGTTATTAGTCCTTGTGGTCTCCCCACCGTGCCTCGTAGAGCACGCTAAACTGTCGGTCCCGGTTGTTATCACGTACACCTGATAGCGATCGTTACTCATAGTAGGGAATATATCCGCCAACCCGCATTGGAGTAGTGTGGTGGATAAAGCTCTGATCCTTCTTCTACATGGGGAAGAGGCCTATGCCCAGCAGTGCGATATTGCAGGCGGAAGTGTTGAGTGTGGAGCGTTATTTATTTATTATTAACATATAAGTGTATTTCTTAGTTACATACCTATATTACGAACAAATCCAAAGTGATAACAATGAAATCCTCGACTTTAACATATCAGAAATTACATCGATTCGTTTGTTACGTACATGGCATACGATAGCAATAATTTAGCACTTTAGTAATCTTAACGTACTCCAAAAAGCAAGGAATATAAGTCCAATAAATCCTCATAAAACTATATAAAATAAAATACAATCCAAAGTTAATATTACAACATTACTTCTTAAAGAAACTTTATGAGGAGTTCAATGACCGCCTGTTTAGGCAAAGTTTAATAAAACATAAACGCACATGATATTTTATTGTTCAGCTGTATATGAACAATACATATTATATTTATTGGTTTCGTTGAATCAGTATCCTATGTTAGGATTTTATATGAGAAAGAACTTAATATTATTGTTAGCTGGAATAAATAAATAGTCAATCCTTATTTAATGAAATATTACATCCCAATATATTTTACATACGCCAACCCGCATCGGAGCAGCGTAGTGGATTAAGTTTTGATCCTCAGTGGGATTTTATAGGCTGAAGGGAAGATATTTTTATAAAGTAAATTTATTTTGGAAAAATAAATTAAAAGTAAAAAACCTTTTTAAAAAACAAGCTTTTATTTGAATGCACTAAAACGAAAAAAAAAAAATTTTTACTTTAAAACTTTTACTATCTACTTATAAAGTCATTACACATAATCTATATGATAGAAAAGCTTGTCGCGAGATATGAGTATACTCGTATTTCCTTAGTTTGAAAATTTTAATAGTTAAAATCAATCACATCAATTTATTTAATTTACTTGTTTACAAGCAAATCTTGCGACAAGCTTTTATATCATATAGATTATGTGTAATGACTTTATAAGTAGATAGTAAAAGTTTTAAAGTAAAAATTTATTTTTTTCGTTTTAGTGCATTCAAATAAAAGCTTGTTTTTTAAAAAGGTTTTTTACTTTTAATTTATTTTTGACTTTTTAGTCGGTTATCACGTCATTTTATTCGAATTTTTCTTAGCAAGCCCTTTCATTTGATACCCATATTGTAGAAGTGCACTAAAAATAAAAATAACTAGTCCGCACTCTTGGATATGCCGCCATATTGGATTTAGAATGACGTCACAAAGGTAACCATGCATTGGCATCCAAATTGAACCTGTATACAAAGTTTCAGCTCAATTTCTTGAATATTTTTGCTTCAAAATTGAGTTGCAAGATTTCACCCGAACAAACATACATACATACAAACCATGCATTGTCATCCAAATTGAACCTGTATACAAAGTTTCAGCTCAATTGCTTGAAGATATTTGCTTCAAAATTGAGTTGCAAGATTTCACCCGAACAAACATACATACATACATAAATACATACAAATCATGCATTGTCATCTAAATTGAACCTGTATACAAAATTTCAGCTCAATCGGTTGAAGATATCTGCTTCAAAACTGAGTTGCAAGATTTCACCCGAACAAACATTCATTAAATTTACATACATACATACATACATACATTGCAAGTTAAATAAAAGCTTGTAAATAAATAATGTCGAATTGTGTTATATATAAACACGTTTCAGTTTCTTCTAAACCCAAAGGAATACTCTTTTAAATATTGTAATCAAGTTTTAATTTATATTAATTTTTTTGTTATTGTTCACTTGTATAAGTCAAAATTGTATAAGCATATTAGAGTCTACAGTACAAATGCGCAATCATATATATGTACATCGCTAGTAAAAAAAGTTATAATTTTTTAATTTACCGTTTAGAATAACAGATTCTCTCAGTGGTAATGTTGAAAGAATTCTAGATCATTTTTCCCACACAGAAAAAGGATTGGCGATTATACTAAAATTGAATGCTACTTTCTTGCCACGTTTCTTTCTTTTTATCCCCACCACTACCACTACAGCCTATCACAGTCCACTGTTGGACATAGGCCTCCACAAGTTCGCGCCCGACATTACGACGTGAACTCATGTGTTTTGCCCATAGTCACCACGCTGGGCAGGCGGGTTGGTGACCGCAGGGCTGGCTTTGTCGCACCGAAGACGCTGCTGCCCATCTTTGGCCTGTGTATTTCAAAGCCAGCATGGATGGTTATCCCGCCATCCGTCGGCTTTTTAAGTTCCAGGGTGGTAGTGGAACTGTGTTATCCCTTAGTCGCCTCTTACGACACCCACGGGAAGAGACGGGGTGGCTACATTCTTTAGTGCCGTAACCACACAGCACTTTTTATACGAAAGCTAAAATCCATATTATTAAAAAAAATTTAATATCATGAAGAGAACATCTGAATGTTTAATGTGACAAGAAACATAGCATGTATAACATTAATATTGTAGAGAAAAAGTACAAATTATAAGTTCAGTTAATCTGCAAGGACCAGATATGTTTTATTATTAGAAAATAATATTGCACAAACGCATAATACTCGTCCAACACACTTATTATATAAATTGTATATATAATACGTATATATGTAGTATATATAATATAGTACAAATACAAATAATATACTTTATTGTACATTAAGAGAGGAAATTTTTACATCGAAAAAGAAAATATAAACATGTACAAAAGGCGGTCTTATCGCTGAAAGAGCGATCTCTTCCAGACAACCGAAACACAGACATGAAAGGAACATGATAAAGATTTTATCATTAGATGATCATTGCACGGCAAGGAGGTGTACACTGTACATATTACATTTGTTTGTTATAGAGTTACTTGAGTTAATTGTGTTATAGTATATTATTATAATATAATAAAAATGAATGTTGCTAAGCGCATAACTGGAGAATGGCTCGACCTATTTGGCTATTTTTTTTGTATGTTCCTTAAATCCCAAGGAAGGTTTTATACTAAAAAAAACATAACAGACAGAACGAAGTCTGTCCGGGCAGTTAGTAGTATATAAATATAAGTTCTAGTTTTGTATAATACATAACTCATATAACTGAAGGGCACAAAATATAATGTAACGATAATATTATAATACTTTACTATATTAACGAAATAAATTTTTCCTGATTTATGTATATTGATCATTCTAGTTTAGCAAGATTAGATGTTACGATAAAATAATAGTTTTGTGAGGGTTTTTTAATTATATTCTGGTTTGTGCAGTAAATTAGAAATATACTAGCGACCCGCCCCGGCTTCGCAGGGGTGCAATAAATATTTGCAATATAAACACAAAACAATGTGTTTATTTACGACATCACATTAGAAACCTCTAAAACTATCAGTGTTCCTCTACAATATTATGCATGTTTTATACATATAAACTTTCCTCTGGAATCACTCTGTCTATTGAAAAAAATCGCATCAAAATCCATTCCGTAGTTTTAAAGATCTAAGCATACGACGACGATACGATAAGACAGACAGACAGCGGGAAGCGACTTTGTTTTATAATATGTAGTGATAGTATACGTGTTATTTATGACATGTTTGAATTTATTTAGTTTGTTAGGATTGAAGGATGTGAGGAATGTATGATATCGTTCCGTTAAAACTGGCGCGTTTGGCCTCCGTCAGTGGTGGGACATTTTTTTTTTTTAACACTGTGACCCCGGACGTGATCCGAGACTTTAGCTACAATTTTTTCCTACTCTTATTTATTTCTATTTACAAGACATTACTTTTGAATTTTCTTGCTGTAAGATTTAAAAAAAAATATTAAAGACATTTGATTTGAAATTTTACAATATTGGACATGTATCTATACATTTCTGTGGTCTGTGATCTATACTAATATATAAAGCTGAAGAGTTTGTTTGTTTGGTTGGTTGGTTGTTTGTTTGTTTGTTTGTTTGTTTGTTTGAACGCGGTAATCTCTGAAACTACTGGGCCAATTTGAAAAATTCTTTCAGTGTTAGATAGCCCATTTATCGAGGAAGGCTATAGGCTATGTGTCATCACGCTAAGACCAATAGGAGCGGAGTCCACGCCGACGAAGTCGCGCGCAGAAGTTAGTGTACGATATACAGTTTATTTGATTTATATTTAATTAAAGAAAAGATTGTCGACTCATTATCAACTTTAATTTAAAGAAATTTTAATATAGAATTAATAGGAATCATTGAGATCGGTCCACCAAGTAAAAAGTTCTCAGGTAACAAACATAAAAAATACAGTTGAATTGAGAAACTCCTCCTTTTTTGGAAGTCAGTTAAAAAGAGACAAAACGGTTAAGTTTTCAGTTGTGTGTTAGACGTAGGACGTACATAGTTGTTTCTAAAAGTTGTTTGGAAAGGAGAAAGCTTTCCATATGATTACCGATTTCCAATATATTTATATATTTATAACTTTAATACTATCATATATCTATTCAAACTGAATACATATATTTTATTGGTTTACTCATTGTAAACTATATTGCTTTCTTCAAGCGTTCACATAATATACCTATATATTAATGTTATCTGATAAGGCGATATACTTTTCTAAGCATCATTTGTCTTTCGACTAATTTGCTATTATATTAAGACTGAGTATAAACGTCCTCTAAACGTCAATTAGGAATGCCAGATAACTATTATCACATAGTTGTTAGACAGCCTTATATGTATACACGTTACATAGTTTTGCGCATAGATATAAATAACCAGGCGTGCAACAGAGGCAGGTGGTTCAAGTTATGTGAACCCACCGGCGCGGTGTGACCGCGAAATTATTTTCAAGACTACACCAACCTCAAGCGAACACACATACAAGCGAAACGTATCCGTACAGGCGTCTCGCTACGCCACTGCCTATGTAGGCGTAGTCGTGAGAAACTTGACTGTCTATTCTGTAACGACGGAAAATCATATTCGAGACAGATGATTGTAGACTTTACTCGCATCGCAAAACTATCTATAGTCGTAACTCTTCGATGAAGTGTTTATTACTTCCATCGTAAGATCAGCGTATGGTAAAGTTGCTATCTTGTTCGTAATGTCCGCGAACGGAGGTACATTCAACTTTTAGCCCAGTAAACTCTCAAAGTTCGTTCACCCACTGCTTGTCAACTGACGTAACAGAGAGAGAAGGTAGATAAAACAGATAGCTGCATCCTCTTCTCACTTTATGTTCAAGTTTAGAAGTTTTTATTGAGCGTTCGACAGTCGAAATAGTTTACTTTTGTATGGTTTATGATCGCCTAGTACTTTTGACGGCTAACGTTGACTATATCGATAGATAAATTGGTTTGCATGTAACGTTTTATCGCATAGTTTATCGATAAAAACATTGACGATCGAGAAAAAGTATTAATAGTGTTGATAAAAACGTGTAATGTTTTTTTTACTGACAGCAAACATATCCATGTAGCGATGTACATTGGCGGTACTTTATGAGTCATTGTTATTATTTTCATTACAGATTTTTCTCATTGCATCTGCATTATGTTTTATGATCAATATCTTACGGAAGTTTTTTTTAAGCTGGGAAGGAATATAACGTCGGTGATACTGCAATACCGCGTAACCAACAGTGACAAGAAGGCCGTAAGTACATAGTGACGAATTTTACAGGAGAGAGAATAAACTTAATATTTTCTTTTTTACTTTCTTTTTTAGACTACTTTACGTACTTTACCTTTATTAGTAGGCAAATACAGGGGTCTAGGCTCCGAATATGATTTTGTCCCATTCGGTGTCGAGACCCTTGGTCCGTGGGGTCCTAGTGCTATAATATCTTTAAAGAAATAGCTAAAAGGTTAGTCGACATCACAGGAAACCGAAGAGCTGGCAGCTACCTCGGACAAAGAATTAGTCTAGCTATCCAAAGGGGGAACGCTGCCAGTATCTTCGGAACCTTGCCTAAGGGGACTCCTTTTAATAATGTATTTTAGTTATTATATTATATTTTTTAAGATTTTTAGTTTTAGGTTCGTTGTTTTAGTATATATTTTTATATTTATTTGTATTTTAATTTAGTAATATTTGTTGAATAATAAACTTTACCTCCTCTTATGATTAATTAGTCGTTAAACCCTTTATTTATTAATTTGTGGACTAAAACACACTATGACCATTTCTGCAACTTACGCGTAATTAGTACAAGGATCAAATAAACGATTATACATTAAAATTTCACCATTTATAAGAATCTTTTTTACAGTTAACATTCTGACAACACAATGTAGCTAACAGAAACACTTCGAGCCATAAGTTTACTCGTATACTTTATTGCAAACCACTCGAAAAATATTTACATAAATCAGTTATTTACAAATAAAGATAGTAATGTACAAAGGCGGTCTTATCGCTTAGTAGCGATCTCTTCCAGACAACCTTTCGTTGATTAGTTGTTTAATAATTAATTTTGATACCAAACTGAGAAACTTGAAAAGCTTCCTAGACCTTAAATTTAAATCTAGCAAAATCTTGTAACTTGCAAAACTTTTGCCACCTGCCTCATACATAATAAACTGAAAATAAAATATGTTATATTACTTGTAACCTACTACGACTTATTACACGTGCCTAATGAAAGTTTTTGACTTAACATTTGATTTGACTAAATTTGTAAACTATACCTTGTTACTTGTTATTAGCTATATATATATCACACCAAATTGTTTCTTTAGTTATATGCCTGACCTTTTAACGGTTTGTTATACAAATGTTAAAAAACCTATGATTTCATAATGACGCATAAATGTTATTAAAATTTACACACGCTTTTGTGATATTAAGTATTATGGTTTTAAGTTTATTAGTCCACTTTAGCCTATCACAGTCCACTGTTGGACATAGGCCTCTACAAGTTCGCGCCCGACATTATGGCGCGAACTCATGTGTTTTGCCCATAGTCACCACGCTGGGCAGGCGGGTTGGTGACCGCAGGGTTAGCTTTGTCGCACCGAAGACGCTGCTGCCCGTCTTTGGCCTGTGTATTTCAAAGCCAGCGTGGATGGTTATCCCGCCATCCGTCGGCTTTTTAAGTTCCAAGGTGGTAGTAGAACTGTGTTATCCCTTAGCCGCCTCTTACGACACCCACGGGAAGAGAGGGGGTGGCTACATTCTTTAGTGCCGTAACCACACAGCACACAGCTAGTTTATTAGTATTTTTAGTGAATAAGTAACATAATAACAATGCAATTATTAAAATTTATTTATTTCCAATGTTTATTCGAAAAATCCTTTATATTCACGAGCAACGATCAAAACGGTTACTCTTCCTATGTAGATACGCGGTTTTGGAAATTTTTGGCTGTCCGTTGCTCCCGCGCTTTTGATTTCTCTCGTTTGAAGCATTTTAATTAGACGAAGCGCTCAGCTCAACTCATGTGATAATGACGACTGGAAATCTTATTATTATTAAATTTTTTTTTGTAGTTACGCAGTATTAGCAAATGTTAGTTACGCGGTATTGAAGGTGTTACTTCAATACCGCGTAACTAACACGATAAGTGATTAATCGTGATAATATTAATTTGTTACTATTTGAAATTGACTTCTAAATATAAATATTATAAAAACAGTGTTGATAAAAAGTCGGGCAATCTACATGTTATAATATTGTGTAATGGTCTAAGATCCGGAATATAACAAAATCTTCCCTCATCTGTTAATTAGATGAAACAATTTTTTATAGGTTGATTTCAATATTGTGAATTTATAAAAACAACCTCTGCCACCATAAGCCTGCTGCAAATAATAATAAATAAATAAAAAAAAATTTTTCTTCTAAAAATCTTTTCCCTCTCATGTTAATTACATGTAGTAAGCTAAAACCGTCAATATTTTACATTATGTACCTGACTATAGTAGGCACCCATCTCTATGATTGCTATACTTACCTGCAGCCAGGTTACTCTGACTGAGGTTACTGACCTGGCTGCAGGTAAGTGTAGCAATCATAGAGATGGCTGCCTACTATAGTCAGGTATATAATGTAACATATTAACGGATTTAGCTTACTACATGTAATTAACATGAGAGGGAAAAAAAAAATTGCAGCAGGCTTATGGTGGCAGAGGTTGTTTTTACAAATTCACAATATTGAAATAAGCCTATAAAAAATTGTTTCATCTAATTAACAGATGAGGGAAGATTTACCTTCTCGGATCTTAGACCAAAACATAATTTATTGAACCTAGAATTGCCTGTCATAGAAGTTACGTAGACATCAACGCGTTCAAAGCTTGTATGTATTCTTACAATTGGATGATTTTATATGCATATTTAACAGAACACTTAAAATATTGATATAAAATTTCTCTCTAAAAGAATAATTTGGCTTAGTATGTTCAATACATATATTTTGAACACGTCACAATGTATATACTTATAAAATTAAAACACAGGTAATTCTATATTTAAAATTTATTTAGTATTTAATAGAAATTAGCGAATTAATTTTAAATATACAGTATTATATATTTTCTGGAGTTCAATAAACGAACATTGAAATAAAACAAAAAATACAAATATAAATTACATTTTGAAATACTTTTAAGTATTTTTTACATTCCTAACACATACCTAATAAACTTTGTTGATATGTCAACAGCCTTATGTCAATGAACTCTTTGTTTTGCACTAATAAATAGAAAAAAAATGAAAGCACTATCGCCCATGACCACGTACGATTACGAAATTAGATGCTTCGTACATTCTAACAAGATTTAAGCATTTACTAGAAACATTTTCACACAACTGGCGCCTACGTGTAAACGTACTACGAGCCACAAGCTACCACCAATTTTACGTGGACTGGTATAAACTTACAACGAGTTGTTGAATTCATTTAATATTTTTGAATGTAAAACATTTATATGCATTCTTTTATTTCATTTATATATTATTTATTTATTTATTTATTTATTTATTTATTTATTTTACACTTTATTGTACACCAAACAAGAAACAAAATAAATAAGCAACATTAACAGCGATTATTAAAAAAAATGTACAAAAGGCGGCCTTATTGCTTGAAAGCAATCTCTTCCAGCCAACCTTACAATTATATAATGTCCTTTTTGATAAAATTTTAATTTTATTTATTGTTGTTACTAAGTGCAACTGTAATTCTTGCATGCGGTGTTAGCCCTAAGTGGTTGTTGCATTTATGTGTCATGTATTATTTCTCAATGATAAACATTTATGTATCGATGTAAGCAACTGTTGGCTAACCTAATAAATAAATAAATAAATAAATAAACTTTTGTTAAGTTGTTGGCGCAGTGATATCACTGCACTGTGGTAACTAGACGTTGCCCTAACTATAATTTATTACTCTCAAGACAAATGTTTGTCTAGACTCTAGACCACAGTCTAAGTCTGAACGTTAGTATTTGTCTTGTGTTTCCGGAGCTACAACGAAGTATCCTACTCCTATTTCCTAAATAAATAAACGCCTCACATCCGGGGTTTGTTGACTAGACGTCTATTTACTTTAAGTATTACATATGTACATTTCTACTTGAATACTATTATAAGTAACTTCTAGAATTAAAGAACAATGATTATAGCTGTAGTAGATCCTTAGCTGCCTTAGTTTCTTAACTTATATACTTAGCTAATTTACTTACTTTTTGCTTCTAAAGTATAGTATAGAGCCGTAAGTTAATAGCTGCTTAATAAGTAGCAAATTTTTGGATTATATGTTACACATTCTTAAAGAAGGAATAATATTTTGCATCTATTACAGTTAATAGAGATAGTTTGTCTGTTATTGACATTATTATAAAAGTACGAAGAATTTCTTTATTAAGCACATACGACGTCTTGACTGGGAATAGTTAAATATTATAGATACTTATATATATATATATATATTGAAATTAACGCAGATATTTATCGTCTTCATAAAAATTACTTCGCAAAAATTAAACTTGATACACATAGTTTGTGTGTAATCCATCGTTTCTCGAACGGCTAAGAAAATAGTTTGCCCTTGATAATAATTAATAATGAGTATGAGAGAGAGTTATTTAGAGTTTAGCATTTTAGTAAATTCATTTCTGTAGTATATAACAGAGGCTCATTTCATAAAAAAGAAATAAAAAAATAAAATATTTAAAAACATTAGGAGAAAATAAAAGATTTAACAGGATTCGGAAAGGTATTGGAACTTATACATTTCTTGGTTCCGTTAAACGACGGTAAACATAATACGTAATTATTATTATTATTTTTAACTAAAATTAAAATGTTTTACTGTAAATTTATATATGATAATACATATAGGTATCTATAAATAAATATGGAGGCGTGGTTTTTATATTAGGGTCTACGTTAGTTGGCTTTGTGTTTTTCTTATTGTTTTATGTCTACATGTGGGAACACCGGTTATGGTATTCGTTCCATTAGCTTGTTGACTAATAAATATTTTCTAAAATTTAAATAAGGTTGAATAATTAGGAAATTATATACATACTTTCGTTAAGAAATATTATTAAATCTTTACGTGTTGTATCTTCCTCACTCTCTTCTCCTCTAACTATATAAAAAACAATCTCATTAGGTAATAATATAATTTTTAGGTACCGGGATATTAGAACTGGCAAGATACGCGTCAAATTTTAAAAGAAACTGAATTTAGATTTCTATTGAACGAACTCTCTCCGAACTATGAATTCCTAGTAACTTGCTGTGTAGTGTTAGTTTCTTAGTGTAGCATGACCAATTAAAGGAACAGTTTTTTCATATATGGTTGTTTCCATAGATAGCAACCCTGTTTAAACATATTTGATAACATTTTTACTATTACAGTTACCTCTACATATCCCACTACATCCTATCACAGTCCACTGTTGGACATAGGCCTCCTCCACAAGCTGTTCGCGCCCGACATTATGAAGCGAACTCATGTGTTTTGCCCATAGTCACCACGCTGGGCAGGCGGGTTGGTGACCGCAGGGTTAGCTTTGTCGCACCGAAGACGCTGCTGCCCGTCTTTGGCCTGTGTATTTCAAAGCCAGCATGGATGGTTATCCCGCCATCCGTTGGCATTTTAAGTTCCAAGGTGGTAGTGGAACTGTGTTATCCCTTAGTCGCCTCTTACGACACCCACGGGAAGAGAGGGGGTGGCTACATTCTTTAGTGCCGTAGCCACACAGCAACTCTACAATATACATCTTTAATAATAAAATAGGCTAAAAGAGTTAATGCAACCATTAATATATAAAACAGAATAATAAATACATATTTGTAATATTTAGTACATTGACCACCATTTTCTAGTCTTTTATATTTTAAAAACAGTATTATTCAAGCTAATCGGTGATTTAGTTTTTGAATTATTATTATTAATATTTATCAACCTACACAACTACTATTTTATTATCAATTAAAGAGCAAGAACTTGAATTTTTTTATGCGTTAATAAACAATTATTATTATTTTATAGCAATAAAATAGTAGGAAATGTTGTACGGAACCGATAAATAATGAGATAAGAAGCATGTCACCTTCATTGGCTGGTCGTTGAACTTTTAGCCCAGTGCGCTCAGACGAGTCGAGCCTGCGGGAAGTAACTTGTTCCCGAGCTATGCTATCCTGGTAGGGCTGATACCTACCGTAAAATATTATAACATTCCTAGTAAAAGGTTTCTTCTAGCTTCTCTTTTACGTCTTCTATTTTGTATAGATCTATCTCTACTATTTATATATCGTTTATTTTGTCTTTTTATATTTTTTAGCAATTGACAATTATTTTACTTTCAAAATCATCGTTAATGGTATCTTCGTATTTAAGACGCCACTCTCTTTCAAATGTTTTTTGGGATATAGTTTACGATTTTTACAAAATATACCACATATTTCAACTATTATAGCCGCTATACTGACAAATGTTAAAATCAAAATAAACTTTTAAGCAAAGTTAAGGTTTCATTTCGATATTTAAAAAAATGTGTGAAGGTTATACAATGGTATATTTATTGATGGTTGGCCCCTTGATTGAACAATTTGTTTTTGTTTTTTAAATTTTTAATTAGATAATACATTTTCATTACTTATTTCTTGCTGTTTTAAATAAGAATAATAAGTACATTATTTACCAAAATAAAAAATTCTTCATGAATTTCATAAGTAATATTTATTTGTATTATATTTATAACCCATCAGTGCCATACAAGCAAAACGACATGATATACTATGCACATTATTGCTTTCAAGCTATCACAATCTGTCTTCAGGGCTTTACACTGACCGGTTGTGGTGTTCCCGATAGCTGAAAATGTCGATAAAACAAGATACAGCACAAACTGACAGCCGATACAAGGCGGACCGCAATAGCTTAAGATTTTCTTTTGTGTTGACAGTTTGTGGAATTCACCCGTAAATATGTGAATTCAGAAATATATTTTTATAAGATAATAACCTACGATAACAATATACGAATGTATTTGTTTTAGCTATCATTTTTTTAAATAAATATTTTAACATAAATATTCAATTATTCTTATTACAGATTACCACGTATAGCACTTTTGGACCTATTTAAATATCACTAATGTTTATTTCTTAAAATATTATAATCGTTAAGCAAAATTATTATTTAACTTATTATAAGTAAAAAGAATAGCACAAAGTTACAATTAGTTTCTTTTAATATTAATTCGCAGTGGAAACTAAATAATTTGGGTAAAAGTATTTCGCAGTTAGCAACACTGTTTTTCACGTCTATTTTCCAGGCTAGAGTCGAATCACATTAATTGGAGGACTGGTCCTATATATTTGCATGGCAGTCATTCACCTCCTTTCATCTCGTTACTAGGAAGTATCGATAAATAATAAAATTTATTTTATATTAGATTGCACGCAACTTTGTATAAATTCAAAGAAATATGTATGTACTGTGTAAAATTAGAGGAATTAAAAAGTGAAATTACAAAAATAGTTTATGTAATTTCTGAATTAAACAATTACACAAACATTACATTTATAAAATATAAAAATAAATGCCTATTAAATAATAAAAGACTAAAAATATTTACAACAAAGACTAGTTTGAGCCTACTTTTTCGTAGAAGTAACTTTAATATGAAAATCAATCGCTAAATATGTTCCCCACTCGAGAACGGCTGGACGATTCCAGTATTTTTAAAGTACAAATACATTTTAGAAGGTTCTTATGGATTGAAAATTTATAAATTGCATTAGAAAAGAGAAATATTAGAAAATCTAACAATTATTACAAACATACAAGTTTGATAGTTCGTTAAACAGAACAGCATCTGTCATGTCAGCTAGGGATAACATAATAACATTTCTAAAAGTAAACTTCAATCAAAGTTAGTATAATCTTTCCACTTGGAATAAAAAATATACAATACATGGCTGTATTACTAACATTATAATTTTAATAATTTTTTTAACCGTCTTCAAAAAGAAAGACGTTCTTAATACGACTATATATTTTTTTTTTGTTTTTTACTTCACATTTTTTATTGAGTGACCGTGTAATTTTTTGATTACCTGCGTTGTACGTCGATGTAAATTAAAGTCGGTTTTTTTGCCAGCAAATACAACTATTTAAAAAGCTACTAATCTTTTAAATTAAACTACTATTTATCAATCTATAGACGATTAGTAACCGAGGTACGCATCGTTTCATTTATTTCCTTAGTTATTGCAAAAAAATAGGATTGTAGAGTCATCGACATCGCAACATTTAATTGTAATCGTGCACATTACTTAAAATATAGATACTCTTTTGTTTAACGTTATGACGTTTAGGCGTATCTGTTGCGAATTTGCGTGTGAACTGCAATAAAAAAAAAGCTATAAGTGTATTTTAAGTCCGTTGTTTTTGTCTTTTTTGTTTACTTTTTAAAATATTTCGCTTGGAGTGGAGAATAAAGCCAGAAAATAACTTCAAGTTATTTTTCTTTTCTATACTAAAGATATTGCAAAAAAGCTGTGTTATTTTTTATCAATAATTATAATTATTTTAAATAAATTGTGACTTTTTCATTACATATAATTAAGAAATCTATATATTTTAGACGATTTCAACAACACACATTTAATTGCATATTTATTTTACACATAATGCATTTTTGATATTATCTCTAATTATATGTCTTTTATATAAATACAAAAAATTATAAATATTGTTAATATATAAGATGTCCATGTTTATTTTAAAAACACATGTTAATCCGGTTAGTATTATAATAACTTGCGTTTAATGCGTAGATATTTATGTTAATCAGTTTCAGATCATTTCCACCTGTTTATATTTATACGTGTTTAGCATACGAAACTAGCTGTTAAGATTATCTTTAATAAAACATTGTATATTTTTTATTTTTAAATATAAAAAAGTAAAACGTCACTTTGACAGTCAAATTGTCAAAGTACTTAAATTACAGTCCAAGCACTATTAGCTCCTTTGTGTGTTCTCCACTCTAAGTAACATTGGCAGAAACAACCGTGCTCCACTAGCATGACTGAAAGCCATTAAACCAATCAATCAATCAAGCACTATAAGGATGCGTTCTTGACACGTGTCATTTGGATGAGACAATAATTGATGAACGAAACCTTGTAATTTATTAATTGTAGTACTAAACCGTATACGTAAATACTTTGTATTAGTATTTATTAGATTATTATTTGCGAATATGTTTATTTAAAGGGAAATTCAATTTAATAGTAATGATAGTTAAACAATTATTTGTTAATTTTTAATCCAGTAACTTCGTAGTATTGAATTGATTAAAAAAATATTTTGATAATGTTATGTACAAGTACGCCGAAGAAGTGCAGCAGCTTCTTCGGTCCACAAAGCCAGCCCTGCGGTCACCAACCCGCTTGCCCAGCTTATTGACTATGGGCAACACACAAATGTCCACGACATGTCCAGCAGTGGACTGAGATAGGCTGAAGTGATGATGATGAAGTGATAATGTTCAAGTAACACTGACCGTAACAATTATATTTTAAGTCGAAAATAACACATTTACAATGAATGATTGGTATACATGAAACTCTTTCAAGTTTAGTATAAAATAATTGTCAAAGAAATATGAAATTATATATTCATCATCATCATCATCATCATTTATTTCTATTATTTCAAGTTCGTAGTGGAACTTTTTTATCCTTCAGTTGCCTCCTACGACACCCATGCGAAGAAAGGGGGTGGCTATATTCTATTATGCCCTAGCCACACAGTATAATTATATTCATATATGTATACATACAATAACAAAGTCGCAAAAAATCTTCTTGGGGTAATAAAGAAAACAAAATAAAGAATAGAGATGGTAGAGATTGCACAGTGTTTGTTGTACCTATATTAAGTTAAGGTCGGGGAAAAAGTTTCTTCGTATTTTATATAGAAATTCAAGGTGAGATTAAAAAAAATATTTATATTAATTATAATATATATTATGTACCATTTTGTTCGATAACTTGTCTTCATCTCGTAGGTAGTGACAGGATTACGTTCCTCTAGAAATTTTGGAATTTCTCACAAAAAAACCGCGACAAGTAGTTTTGACACTCCTCTTTTGTCTACCGAAAACATTTTGAAGAGACTGAAACAGATGGAAATCTAAGGGTGTAAGATCGGGGCTTTATGGTGGATGCATTAAGACTTCCCAGTTAAACTCTCTTATTTTTTGGTGAATGGGTAAAGTTGTATGTGGTTGAGCGTTGTCGAGATGAAAGGTCACACCTTTTCCGTTGATTAATTCTGGCCACTATTCTCAATTTTTTGCTTTTATTTTCTGACTGAAAACGCTTAAACCAATTTTGTGCTACTCTTACTGATACTGCATTAGGTCCATAGCCGTCGCAATTTTATTTCGCAGCTTGCGTCAGTCATTTTTCCTTTTTTTTAAGTAAAACTTCAAATTACTTATTATACTCACTCATTTTAGCGGAAAGAAAAAGAAATATAAAGTGTCGGGATACTGTTTTTTACTTTTTAATTTCTTTTATAAAATGTTTTTTTTTTTTGTGGTATCAAAACCACCCAGTTACAAATAATACAACCAAAAAGATTTTTATTGCAATTTTGTTATAGAAAATACGAAAAGACTTTTTCCCCAACCATATGCGTAAAATTTTACCCAAAATACCTCATTTTTGTTACACAAATGTAATTGTAAAATCAAAGTTTTCTTTTTGTTTAGAAGTTATATTTTAGACGTTTGAAGCCGTATTACAGAATAACAATTACATAAAATAATACCTATTTAAATACACCTCATTTAGTAAACAAAGTAGATTCAGTAAATCTATACTAATATATAAAGCTGAAGAGTTTGTTTGTTTGATTGTTTGTTTGAACGCGGTAATCTCTGGTTCTACTGGGCCGATTTGAAAAATTCTTTCAGTGTTAGATAGCCCATTTATCGAGGAAGGCTATAGGCTATGTATCATCACGCTAAGACCAATAGGAGCGGAGTCCACGCCGACGAAGTCGCGCGCAGAAGCTAGTTAGTTATATAATAAACAATAAACCAAAAATATAACGTTTGTCTTATTATTATTTTGGTTAATTTATATGTTCTGTACCCTTTGGCTAATAGAAATCGACAGAGTCAGTGTAAGTAAGTGTTCACTTCCGTAAACAATCTTCAGTACTTAGTTGCGCTTGTATACGCATGTACGCAAACTTAGTACATAGGATATCTTAGTATTAATTCCCCTTATGTAAGTAATCTTAGTTCTGTAACTACTAATTTGATCATAAAAGCCGATCACGTAAGCTAAGTAAAAATCAACGCGTACACTTGAAGCGTTAAAAATTACAATTTAATTCATTATTTTCAGAAGTCAAAGTAAACTGAGAATTTGTATTCAGTAAACGTAATTTTTAGGCGCAAATGAGTTTTTTTTTACTTTTCTTGACGCGGAAATGCAAAGTTTTAAGAAATGGTCTCGTCATTCCGGTTGTGTTTATTTTAAAACTGCTTGAAAAAAAAACTTGTAGTAAAATGTATGCGCTAACGAGATTTGAAGTACCAGGCATACATGAGACGAAGAAGTCGGCCCAGTCATACAACTTGCATCTGCCACACTCATTAAGGACGTACGTGCAAACGTCACTCACACTAGGAAACAATTTAATTGTTGCTCTATCTCTTTCTAAATGCCATTTTGACCTTACAAAATTAACTTGTAAGCGTTTTCCACAAGAAAACTAAAATTTGAAGCATTGTATTCTAATGTCTACAATTTTTCGTATTTATAAAAACGTTGATATACTATTACTTTGTGTTTATGAAATATTTATGATAATCTTAGCTAGTAAATGTTTCATTTCTAAGCAACTCGGAAGTGACGATTGAGCTCACTAACGCAAGTGAGTTATCAACATTTCTCACGCTCAGTTTCCATTGGTGTGTGTGTCTATGTGTGAGTGTTATCTCGTCGGCTCTGTGTGTGTGCGCTGAGACGAGCTTGAGGTTCGTTCAACTTATGGCCTAGTAAACTCAGTTGCATATTATATATCTAGAATATTGTATGACATTGTCGCTAACGATTCATTAATTAAACTATATGTTGCTTACATTAAATTTCTTGCTTTATATAACACTGATTTTTAAAAAAGTATATGATTTATGCGTATATTTATCTGAAAAGTTTATATATTTTTTTAAAGCATACAACAATAAATTAAAAAATGCATGTGAAGTATGCAGAATTCTCATAACATTATAAAAATTTAAATGCATACATTTTCGTGTTTTAATGTTAGTTAAATTGTTTATCTATATATTAATACGGGAAGTAAAAACTATGTACCCTTTTAACGAAAATTGCGCGGACGGAGGAGTATGAAATTTCGCACACTTATTATATAGAGAAGCGAGAGAGAGAGAGAGATAGAGTGCAGAAAGCTAATATTTTTTTTAAATTAAGCATAAAAATATATTAAATCAATTAAAAAAAAAAACATTACACACACTACCATGTATATACTCTTTTGTTTAATGTTCAAACTTATCATTTAAATTAATTATGGTTGAATTTCGACCACAGGGCGATCACTACTTATTAGTAGTATTATACTTTTCACACACTAAACATGTTTTGAAATTTGAATTTTTTTGTTTGAAATGTGAGATGTGAAAAAAGAAATGAAATGTGAATGAAAAGATGGAGAAATGGCCTTTTTAAAACTATTGTATTGTGTGTGTTGGTAAAACAAACAAAATTTGGCAAAGAAGAATGACGAATCGCGCAAAAAGTTACCAGGATCACAAAAGGCGTAAAGGATATTCTAACATCACTCGACAAAGATAAAATCAGAATTAATTCTTTTATTGCAGCAGGCGTAGGCGCTTCCGAGAATTGGATGCGACAGTCGTCACGTAAGCTTTTGGGCACGTTTTTTATATGTATGAAAACTCTTTTTTAAATATATATCTATAAATAAAAACCAGCACGTACCTGCACAATAAATATTTTTAAAATGTTTCATTGTTGTTGACAGTACGATGTATATGAAGGCCATGTACACTCGTACATAATTGTTGTCTTGTTCTTCTACATTAATTAATTAGTAGACGCTTCAGACTGTAATATCCAACTGCTGGTGCTGGGCATAGGCCTCTTTCCCCATGTAGGAGAAGGATCAGAGCTTAATCCACCACGCTGCTCCAATGCGGACTGGCGGAGATATTCCCTACTATGAGTAACGATCGCTATCAGATGTACATGATAAGAACCGGGACCGACGGCTTAACGTGCTCTCCGAAGCACGATGAGGAGACCCACAAGGAATGCACAAACACCCATACCACGGCAAACATCTGTATGGCCAATACAAATGTTTGTCATGTGCGGGCATCGAACCCGCAACCGCCAGTGCAGCAGCCACAAACTAGAGCCGTGACTGTTGCGCCAATGCGTCGTCAAAATTAGTAGAGAAAATTAATTATTAAAAAAAAAAACAAATAATTTTGTATAACAATTATATTTTGTCTGTTATTAAAAGAAACTTTGGAATGTACAAAAAATTCTTACAATACGAGTAGGTATATGTAGAATGAAATATGATTTTTTTAGAAACAATAGACTTCTGAATTCTTGTGAATTCGTTAGTCACATAGTTTGTCTTTCTTTACGGTAGACTTGTAGATTTTACGTAATATTTACGTGAGATCTATTAAAAATAGTCGTTCTAATTAGTAAAAGTCAGGTAGCAACGGAGCTATTTTTAAAAATTTTAACAATACCAAACAAACGCTTTATAGTCAAAGAGCTAAAATAGCTATATAAATTTATAACTTTAAAAATAAATAAAAATATATAAACATAAAAATTTTAAACTTGTTTATAAAAAATAGAAATATATATATAAGTATTTGAACGTATATTGAGGTTATTAATTAATATAAAACAACGCCATCTATCTTCGAGTAGTGAATTTAAATAAGATAAGTTAGGCTAAACACTCAGTATGTTGTCATAATAAAGCAATTAAATTGCTTGACTTCGAGAGCATTATCTTGTTTTATTTTATTGGTCGGTCGGGATTCGCATTATAAAATTTGACAACCTTATTCTATATTTGATGAAAGTAAAACTTAAGAGTGCTGAGAATTACTAAATAAATAAAAATTTAAAATCTACGTCTTTTAAACAATTTCCATAAAAATTAAAATTTAAAAATTTAGTTTATGTTAAATATAGCGTTCTGCTAATATTTTTCAAATGGCATATTTTAATTTTATGACTTAAAATTAATTACCTATATAAAAGCTCAAAGAGTGCAAAAAAACTAATTAAGCACCCATTACGTGCGAGAGTTGAAACAAAAGCGCGTCTTACGATAAGCGAATGCGAATGATTTTCAGAATAGGGGTGTCAGGTTGAACGACCTCTTAGTTTTTGGTCTGTACGACGATAGAATTAATAATTGATGTCTAGAAAATAAATCAGTGTTCATTTCAAATACGCACCTCGCTCCGACTTTCTAAAAACGTTCGAAAAACAATTTTCTAATACTGGAATTGTCTATATTTAATGCGAGTTTCTTTTTGTCATTATCGAAACTAGATTCTTTAAAGAGACTATTAAATATTTATTAATATAACATTGAAAAAGAGGTAAGTACTTTATATTTGTTTTAAACTTAGTAATCTGGAGGTTTCTTATTCAATTTTGGTGTATTTTTTGTTTTAGAAGGCCTACTTGTCAAAAAGGATTACAAGCTGTAAGGAATCACGTTATAAATTCCTTTGAGGACTCACTAGCCATAATTTTCAACGTGGTTGTTAACACGCGGATCGTCTTATATATATCAATCATAAAATTGTATTTAATATATCGACAACAAAAGAATGTACGAGATAATAACGTCAAGTTTTTTTACGACTCATGTACTAGCATCACGCAATAATAGGTGTTTAGCACTGATTGACGATAGTCACTCAAAAAAAAAAAAAAAAACCAATTACCGCGGTGTCATAGAAAGAAAAAATCCAAGTATAATCAGGCGACTATTCTTTGATTGTTTCCTCAAGTGATGCACTTTATAATTACAGTTTTTTATCACTAATTACCAAAAGCAGTCTTTGCCGGTTGGCAGGTGCCATAAGGAGGGGGCTAGGACGGCCGACGAACTTTGCGAGACCATTTAATATATACATAAAATGACATATCAACACCATTTTACGTCAAACGTAAACGTGCCTTATTCCAATGTAATAAAATTGTTAATCAAAACAACACGGAAGTGGGATCATTGAGCTTGGAGCAATTTTATGTAATAATTCAAAAGGTAATAAGTTGATAAAAAGTTGTCGTCGGAGTTTGAACTTTATTGTTACGAATTTAGGTGCACTATCGTATGTATTGATGGTAGACATGGTTAGGCGGGAGATACTTCCTGGTCGGTCTCATATCAATTAGACGATTGGTCTGCTAATCTGTTAGGAAATGAGGGCAGTTCACTCACGCGCATCGTAACCTTAATGATTCACGATTAAATCAGTATCTAGAGCAAGGTTCAAAGTTTCCGACCTTAAAATCTGCTGCTTTTTACCACCAAGCTTTTTGTTTTTTATCTACCTTTTTTATTTTTTGATTAATTTTCTTTAAGGAACAGAATCATCACTTCAACCTATCGCAGTCCACTGCTAGAGATAGACCTCCACAAGTTCGCACCAAATATGACGTGAACTCATGAGTGTTGCCCATAGTCACCACGCTGGGCAGGCGGGTTGGTGACCGCAGGGCTGTGTATTTCTAAGCCAGCAGTTGGAAGGTTATCCCGCCATCGGTCGGATTTATACGTTTCAAGGTGGTAGTGGGACGTTGTTATTCCTTTCCTCTTACGACACCCACGGAAAGAGAGGGGGTGGCTATATTTTTTACTGCCGTAACCACACAACTGAATATAAAATTTTATTAAATGAAAAAAAGGACAATTCCTACATAATAATTAATTGTTACAAATACCTACCCATTATATAAAACTCTAAAATATGATATGAAAATTAAAAAAAAAAAAAAAAATAGCAAATAGTAACAATTTATTGGATACAAAATAAATATCATATGAAAAAATCAACAGTCAAACTTTTTCCCTATAGAAGCAATACCCAAAAGGCAGGTTAAGTTTTTAACTTGTATGTATTTATGTTAGTCCAAGTTCCCTCCGAGGCTCTAAAGGATAACCGACATCGATAAATGATGTATTGGTCTAAGATCCGGGATATAACAAAATATTCCCTCATCTGTTAATTAGATGAAACCATTTTTTATAGGCTGATTTCAATATTGTGAATTTATAAAAACAACCTCTGCCACGTGTGATTGATTTTAACTATTAACATTTTCAAACTAAGGAAATACGAGTACTCATATCTCGCCACAAGCTTTTCTATCATATAGATTATATGTGCGACTTTATAAGTAGATAGTAAAAGTTTTAAAGTAAAAATTTACTTATTTTTTTCGTTTTTAGTGCATTCAAATAAAAGCTTGTTGTTTAAAAATGTTTTTTACTTTTAATTTATTTGAAACATAATTAAGGAACAGCATTATTAGGGAATACATACTTTAAAGAAAAAAAATCCGATCTAGGCCTCAAATAGCGGACGTGATGCCCACAAATGTGAGAAATGGGATTGATTTTTGTGAGAATGAGGATGAGATTTTTCTAAATTTTACAAAAAACGGCATAGACCGCGAACTGTTTAAGGTAAAAAAAAATTTTTTTTTTGTTTTGTAACCCACCTCCCCCTCCGCACACGCACGGTCAGGATTATCCATTCATTTCGGGGCACCGTATATATCACACTCTACTGAGTATGTACTTATAAATTATAAAATTATTTAACATACTAAAAATAAAACGTATTATACATATATTATACCTAACAAAATGTTATGAAATTAGGACAAGTCATAATATCTTGAAACCTATATTTCTTAGGGCAAGTTTCCACTGATAGAGTCAACAATTTTTGTGTTTTCTAATGCTAACAATCTTAAATGTTTTTTCATGGTAAGCCTTTATTCTTTTTAACTGCTCATCTTGACTAACTTCCTGAAAGGGGACTATTGGCGTTTCACAGTTTTTGCTTATGCCACGTAGTACGCTTATGTGTACATAAAATTTAGAGATATCTTAACTTATTTCTTATTTAATGTTTAAAGTAGATAGCTCCAAAACTTCTTCTACGTGGAAAAAAAGGCTTTGTCCAGTGGTTTAGAAGCTGAATAATTAATTAATTCATTCACTCATATTTGACATAAAGACGTAATTCAGACATCGGTCCATATGTTATTTAACCACTTTGTTGACACCTAACTGAGGTAAGTGAGGTAGGGCAAAGCAGCAAATTTCCTGCTCAAAATATGGAGCAGCCCGACTGAGGTAGTACCTCGACCTTACAGAAGACTACAGCTAAATAATACTGTTTTCAAGCAGTATTGTGTTCCTGCTGGTAAGTAATGTGACCAGAGCTCCTGGTGGGGATTGGGGATAGGGTCGGCAACGTGTTTGCGATGCTTCTGATGTTGCAGACGTCTATAAGCTACGGCAATCGCTTACCATCAGGTGAGCCGTACGCTTGTTTGCCGACCTAGTTATATATATAAAAAACACCTTCAAGTTGATTCAGATATTTGAGGAAAACTTGAAAACTTTAAAAATACTAAACTAGCAGATCTTTTTTTATGGGACGTTAGCTTTACACGAAACATACATACAAAGTTCAGAATGTTAGCAAGTGATAACGAAACAAAGGGACCTAAGATGTCGAAAGTTCTACGACACATTTCAATCCACGTGATTCGGATGTACACAAACACTGTTAGTGAATCAGGTAACGACCGTCGCTTGCATTTCGCGATTTCACCCATTTGAATTTATAAATGATGTGCCACAATAATACATTATTGAACGCTGAATAGATTCATTTTCAGTACCGCTAAGGATGTAGCGCGTAGCTGAGAAAGGGCTGAGGTATCTTACAACGCTGTTTTCTTGCCTTATAATTAGATAGTATTTAAGATAATTAGATAGTATTTAAGTTTAAGAAGTTTTTTTTTTTACATAAGCTGAAAATTTTCAAAATGAACATTTTTATTTTATTGTTACTAAGTCGACAAACAAGCGTACGGTAGTGTAGCGTAAACGTAGACGCCTGCAACACCTGAAGCATCGCAAGCGCGTTGCCAACCCTATCCCCATTCCCCCCAGGAGCTCTGGTCACCTTACTCACCAACTGGAACACAATACTGCTTGAAAACAGTATTATTTCGCTGTGGTCTTCTGTAAGGTCGAGGTACTACCCCAGTCGGGCTGCTCCATATTTTGAGCAGGAAATTTCCTGCTGTGCCCCACCTCAGTTAAATGTAACATAATGAATGAATGATGATGAATGTCATCTAAAAATGTGTGTTCTACATGACTCGAGAGTTTAAATGATAGACGTCATTTAGAAAATAATTCTCAATAAATATCATCATCATCATCATCATTTCAGCCCACTGCAGTCTACTGCTGGACATAGGCCTCCCCAAGTTCGCGCCAGACATCACGCTTTTCCGCAATCCTCATCCAGCCTACGCCGGCAATCTTACATAGATCGTCGGTCCAACGGGCCGGAGGACGATCCACACTGCGTTTGCCAAGACGCGGTCTCCACTCCAGGATACGTCTGCTCCAACGGCTATCGGAAATCAAAAATCGCAATGAATATCATAATATCTCAATGAATATGTATGTGTAAAAATATATTTGTCTCAAAGACTAGGTTAGACTATACCAATGTGTCTGCGATGTGATATTTAATTCGTTGTTTTCTGGAAGAATTGATAAAACAATAATACTGTGAAAAGAATCAGATGATAAGAATTTGAATTTCATGAATTGATGATAAATTTAGAATGAAAAATACCACTGTCAATAGCATTTTAGCATTTTTTTTTGAACATCACGATAAATTTTTGTTATTTATTTACTTTATTGTGTTACATTTTTGTTAGCCTCGTTTGTTTGAACTTTTTAACTTAATAGCAATGTGTAAATGTATTTTATGATTTAGCTTATCATATCTATACTAATATATAAAGCTGAAGAGTTTGTTTGTTTGGTTGTTTGTTTGTTTGTTTGTTTGTTTGTTTGAACGCGGTAATCTCTGGAACTACTGAGCCGATTTGAAAAATTCTTTCAGTGTTAGATAGCCCATTTATCGAGGAAGGCTATATATAGGCTATGTATCATCACGCTAAGACCAATAGGAGCGGAGTCCACGCCGACGAAGTCGCGCGCAGAAGCTAGTTTTAATATAAAATTAGCACGTTAACAATTAAATACGATCAATTGTGGCGTACTGCGAGGTGGCGTGTTTTCCCCACTATTATTTTCTCTTTATATTTCCGTTATCACTTACCACATTACCCATCTACCATTTGTTTGTATGCGGATGATCTCCAAATCTACTCGCAATTGTTTCGTAGTGACCTACCTGATTGTTTTAATATAGGTACTTAATAAACATCTTATACTATACAAAATTGGAGTAAATCGTACGGTTTGAAAGCCAATCCTTGAAAAACGCCAGGTTTTGTTATGAGAAGGTCACAGCTCCCGGCAGATATTGTTGACGGAATATGTATTATACGATAAGGTTAAAAAACTTGGTATTATTTTTGATAAACATCTACCTTGGAATTTGGATACACCAAATAAATTATATAAATAGGAAATTGTTTGCAGCAATTGGGTCTTTAAAAAGGCTAAGCAACTTTCCTCCTTGACTTTCCTTTGACTAGCCCTGTTTGCGCCGTTGCCGTTGGCGCAGTGTATAGTGTGTTGCTTTCTGCTCCGCGGTTTGTGGTTTCGATTCCCGCCTGAGTGCAGACTCAATATTTGTATTTATATATCTATATTTTTTATATGTTTATTTATCTAAAAAATAGCTATAGCAGTTCTTTGTTACCTATAACAAATATTAGGTTGCATTCCGTAGGAACAAGCGACCGTGTGTAAATATTATAGACTAGCTTCTGCACGCGACTTCGTCGGCGTGGACTCCGCTCCTATTGGTGTTAGCGTGAAGATACATAGCCTATAGCCTTCCTCGATAAATGGGCTATCTAACACTGAAAGAATTTTTCAAATCGGACCAGTAGTTCCAGAGATTACCGCGTTCAAACAAACAAACAAACAAACAAACAAACAAACAAACAAACAAACTCTTCAGCTTTATTATATTAGTATAGATAAGATAGACTTTTCCCATTGCCACTAAAGTTACAGACTCTTCTTTTACCAATTATTGACTATGCTGATACTAGTTATGTTAATTTAATGCGGAACAGTTAAATAATCGTGGATGCATACAAAATCTCTGGTACAAATTTCTTTATGATACTTACGAAATACCTCTCCAATCTAATAATCTTATCTTTAAAATCAATTCTTCATCCTTTTACTCTGAACCGTGACCGGGATCACGTACCACGCAATTTGTGGGACGATATTAATATTAAATTATATAAATATTAACTAACTAAAAGAAGAAAAAAAAACAGCTGGTTAGTAATAACATTTGATGACCTTACGAGGTCATCAAAAATTGAGCTCGTTATCCCGGTCCTACGCTCACTGCTGCTCTATCCCCTGCTAACCCTATTACCTATCACAATCGAGAGTTTTCGTAGAGGCAATTTTTGTTCGTCTCATCAAAATGAAGCTACTCCCGAAAAATTAGCTTGATAGTAATCAAGTGAAAAAAATGTACTAG
The DNA here is from genome assembly GCA_905220545.2 of Melitaea athalia. Taxonomy (NCBI): domain Eukaryota; kingdom Metazoa; phylum Arthropoda; class Insecta; order Lepidoptera; family Nymphalidae; genus Melitaea; species Melitaea athalia. The sequence continues at coordinate 6,075,420 of HG992199.1, read as the reverse complement.
GGATCCTGGACTATGAAATTTGACTGACCAAAACGAGATTTTTAGCAATTTTTTATAATTTAACGTTTTTCTAGATAAAAAAATCCATCTCTTTTTATCCAAATTACGCCCAAACCAAGCTGGAATGGATTAATAATACATTAAATTTCTATTCCTTAGAATAAACTTATGTGTTAAGTTTGAAACGCAATGCCCTATTCCAATGTTTAATGGCTATAAATGAGATGTACTCTATTACTCCACATCTAGCTTATAACATGCGTCATTGTCAATTGGTCGGTTAAAATATAATTTTCGGCATGTGAGTGAACTTGTCACGTGTCACACCACGATGTATTTGAGCCAGTTTTAACTTAAATTTTAAATTCAATATGTTTTCGCATTTGAAATTGATCAGTTTTTACATGTGCGTTATTTTTATCGTTGAACTCTTGATATTTTGAACGAAGTTTTTAAGTGAATTTCATTTAAGTCATATAAACATTTATCGATAATAATTTGAATCAATAGTGAATAGGCAACTTCTAGGCTTATCATCATGTGAGATCGCAGTCAAGCGCTAGTCTTTATATTTAAAAAAAGAAAAAAAACCACTGTTTGTATACACGAACAAAATATGTAATCATTAATGAAGCATTAAGTTAAAGTACCTGGGTGACCGAGCCCTGCTCGGTATTTTCATTTTATTTTTTGCTTTTTTTTTCTCGGTATTTTTATATTTTAATTTTATTTAAATAATAAATCACGAGTGAAATTAAAAAAAAAAAAAAGAAAAAAAAAGTAATCTGGAGACTGAGATTCGTACCCGGGTCAAAACGATTTGAAATCCGTCGCTTTCCTAATTACGCTGTAACAGCTATATTAGTAATGGTGAAATTAAGCTTCGTATTCTAATGAAATTTTTTCATTGCCTAAAAACAGGGATAAAACGACATTTTTTTTAAATGAATCCTAGCTAGATCAATTTTTCGCCCCCGAAATCCCCTGCATACTAAATTTCACGAAAATCGTTGGAGCCGATTCCGAGATTCAGAATATATATATATATATATATATATATATATATATATATATATCGTCGATGAAGTGACAATACCTCCTAACTGTGGATATGCTTGTTTTACAGGAGAAGAAAAAAACGAGTAACTTTTTAGGTTTTGATCACAGGACTTTTATATAACTTTTAATGTAATGTTCACATCGTTACTAAAGTAACTTGATAACAAGCGATTTCAATAATATCATGTATTCTTGTAAAACCGTTAGTTAGGAGGTATTGATTTTATTATATGGAAAAAACATTATGAAATAGCAAGTTAGGATGTATTGCTAGAAATAAACTGTGTCTGTAAAAATCAAAACTTTAATTATAATTTAAGAAAACAAACAATGGTCAACAATACAATCAACAAAATTAGGTACACAACGAATTATAATAATGAAAATTAAATATTTGAAATCTTAGGCAATGAATCGAAGAAATTAGGACAATTCGATGTTATTACAGATTTTAAACTTATATAGATAGGAGAAGCAGTAGATAGGAGATATTGCCATAAAAAAATACGTAAACATTTATTTGTGCATATGGCAGCTATTTCCACAGAGTTTTAATAGCCATTTAAAATGGAAATATCAGATAGAAAAAAAATAGTCCACGCGAAATTGAATTTTAAGTCTATTGCAATAAAAAAGTAGATTTCATAAAAAATGTTAGTTAGGAGGTATTGTCACTTCAACGACGATATACAAGAATTGCTCGTTTAATAGTATAAGATTATATAAATATTAATTTATATTATTTTGGTAAGTCAAAAATGTGTTAAATGAGATTTTAATATTCTCATAACAAAATAACAATCTGAACTGGCGTCTTATTTTAATTAACTAAAACAACAGAAGATGTGTTCCGGTAGCATTATAATAATCATAAGCCTCATTGGTATTTTCCCTTTTATTATATTTATATCCTTTTATTTCAGTAGTAGTTATTCTTATAAGAAAGGGAGTCATTGGCGTTCGTTTCTCTACCATGTTTTCTTATTGGGATCGTATTGTAATTCGAATAGCCTAAAAATGCTTTTTTAATAATACGCTCTGAATTCGCGTAGCAGTTTTAACTAGTTTCTCCTTTATATCAAACTTGTGTTAACACAGTGGGACGCCTAAACTCTGTTTTAGAGTCATATACTGTACTGTAAGAGATTTTTTTTGTCAATCAGTCGAGTGTTTCTTATAAGTTTTATTACTTTGTTCAATCAATTAAAAATAAATTAATGAATCTTCCATTATAAGTATACTAGCTTCTGCGCGCGACTTCGTCGGCGTGGACTCCGCTTCTATTGGTCTAAGCATAATGATACATAGCCTATAGCCTTCCTCGATAAATGGGCTATCTAACACTGAAAGAATTTTTCAAATCGGACCAGTAGATCCTGAGATTAGCGCATTCAAACAAACAAACTCTTCCGCTTTATAATATTAGTATAGATTTATCGCATGAATTCTAGTGGTTAAATTGCAAACGAATTTCTATTTGCATGTAATTTAAAACGACTTTTCAAATTAAAATAAAAATATTTTATAAAAATGATGTAATTATTTCTGATTTTCTTTATTATTTACTAGCGACCCGCCCCGGCTTCGCACGGTTGCAAAAACTATCTGGTCCCTCTACTATATTATGCATGTGTTATACATATAAACCTTCCTCTGGAATCACTCTATTTACTAAAGAAAACCGCATCAAAATCCGTTGCGTAGTTTTGAAGATCTAAGCATATATTATAGGGACAGACAGACAGCGGGAAGCGACTTTGTTTTTATTACTATGTAGTGATAACATCTGAATTTGAAAGCGTGGCCAAATAGATAGTCATAAATTGAGTATTTTTATTAATGACTACCATTTTATTATATGTATACTAGCTGTGCCCCGCGGTTACACCCGCGTTAATTTGAGGAAAATCATAGCTATAGCCTTTCCTAATTTCTAGATTGTAGGTGTATTTTTCATTGGACTTTCATAAAACTATCATCCCCTGTTTTAACCCCAAAAGGGGGTTGATTTTTCAAAATACATTATTAGTATACCTCAACATCATCTATAGAGCATACATTTTAAATTTCAAGTCTCTTACTTCAAAAACATAGGACTTTCATACAAACTTCCAACCCCCGTTTTACCCCCTTAGGGGTGGAATTTCGCAAAACCCGTTCTTAGCTGACCTCTACTCGGTAAAAGGAATATTCCTACCAAATTTCAAGTCTCTACGCCTTATGGTTCCAGAGATATCGTGATGAGTCAATGGGTGGGTAACTCTTTTATATATATAGAGATAAAAAGATATACTTTTTCATTACAATGACGTATTAGGCTACGTGCACACATACGTTATCACTCACGTAACTGTTTTAACATAAAGATAAGTTAAAAACAGTAACAATAAGTAATTATAAGAAAAACCTATTCATTTTCACTGAAATAAAGCATTTCTGTTGTTTATGAGCTTTTAAATATTTTTATTATTTACGTCATTCACTAAGTATCCATTGTAATATGCAGTCGTTAAGTATTGTACAAGTGATGATAAAACAAAATTTATATTCATTACGTAAATTGTAAGATGTTGTAATATAATGAAAATAACTACAAGAGGATGTTTCATGGGGACTGACTGTAATTGATGCAGATATTTATTCTTAATTGTTACAAAATTCAAATGTAGAAGGAAAGTAAGAGGTTGTTTGCTATGATATCTTACGTCTAGATCTATAAATGGAAATAAAATACTATTCAAACTTAAATACTGCCTCGACTCAAACAAGTAATAAAAATATCCTAATCATAATCATAGAGATTATATGTACATATACATGTTAGAAGACGCGGTTGGCGCAACGGTCACAGCACTGGCTGTTGCGCTGGCGCTTACGTGTTCGATTCGACAGACATTTTTATTGGCCATATATATAGATGTTTGTCGTGCTCTGGGCGTTTGTCCTTGTGCATTGCGTGCGTTTCTGGACCTGTGTCCTGTGTCGGGGACAGGAGAAAATTCTACTAGTGGCCGTTGAGTGTGAAGCGTTTATTTAAATATGGTCAATTATTAGTCAAAACTGTAGTAAATGTGCGACAATCCTTATAATAATACAATGCATCCTATGATTGCACAATTGATACATAATGTATTGTCTAACGCCGTGACAAACGTCCATTCCTCTACGCAAACAAATAGTTTAAGAGGTCGTTGCCAGTCATATTTTATGAAACAGCCGCTGTGATTGTATTTTCAGCAGGCTAGTTACTATTCAATCGCGTTTTATATTCCTATTTTGGTTATTCGTTTAGCGCTATTTGTAATTCCATGTTTCAGGATAATTTAAACGGAATTTTTATATACGACCGAGCTGAGGCCGGTCTGTGAGTTTACTTCGAAATGGATTTTAATGGATACATTTGAATGTAATATGTCGTAGTAGAGTTTTATAATAATATAAAAATAATATTGTGTGTAAGAAAATTTTGTATACCTATTTTTTGAGTCTTATGTTGTAGCAAGCTTAATTAAAAATCAAATACTTAAACATTTTACTTGATTCAGAAATAGGCAATCTACAGCAATAGATCGATGAAATAAAATGATGACTTACAACTAGAGACAGCAATGGCAGCGTTGCAAAAGAAGTCCAGCTGCTATTCAAGAGGACCAATAGCGATTAAAATAAACATAAATAAATTAATATTAAAAAATATTTCTAAAAACAAGCTTTTTATTTATCGTTGCGATATTTTTCAGTTTAAATTTATTCAGATCTGTGATTTCCAGATTTAAACTCGATATTTTTTAAATAAATGAATAAATCATATATTTGACACACCGTCGTCTGTTCCTAACGTAAGCAACTTATTGCTTGTTATAGCTAACATCCAACTGATATAGATACACATTTTTTTCGATAAACAGACATATATAACACTTTTTCATACATATTATATTAAACCCAAATTCGGGGCGGGAGTCATAGGGGAGGGACGCATAAACCCCGGAGCAGAAAGGAGGGTCACTAAAAACTGAACCAACGGGGTAATCAAATTGATATAGTTCTATGCCAGAAAAAGATTTCATTGTTGTGTTAATTGAATAGAAAATTTTCAATTAATTAAAATATTGTTTATTTTTTTTGATAATTAAAATTTTCAGTTTCTTGTAGGTACGTGTCCAGTTATAACGGTTTGTAAAGTTCTGTTTATTTTTTTTATCGAATTTACATCCAGGATGTAGACCTTGAAAGAGGTCTTGTATCCGTTCTGTTTTCATAAATATTTACATTTTTAGTGCATGGATGTCCGTTTGATAACATTGACATGCGTTGTACCTGAAATAGTGACTGATGATCATTGTTTGTAAGTATGTTCGAAGTTAAATATATTTAAAAATGAGTTATTATTTTTTTAGGAGTCCAGCAGTAGGAAATATCTCGACCAAAATTTAGAGCAGCTTCATTTATTTATTATATATTTTTACAACAATCATAATTACAAATAAATATACTAAAAACATAAAGTTGAATATAAATTTAGTGTGAATATATTTTTATCATGACATCTAAACTAGACATAGCCTGTATCTTCGATGTCAGTCTCATTCGCTATATATTAAAAGCAAAAATTTACCTTACATGCTCAACACAAGTACACTAATTGTAATAACATGTAAACAAATAAAAATTAGGGAACCGCATCAACTTTACTGAAGATTACATCTAAATAATACAGCACTCAAGTGACGTAAGTAAGGTAGCCAGAGTTTCCGGGGAGGGTCAATAGTCCTAGTAGGTATAACAGACTTTCATAGGCTAAGTAGATTAGTCATAGTATTACAGACGTTTATAGGCTAAGGGTTCGATTCCCACTCAGAGTGGATATTTGTATTCATAGAAGTATTTATTTCCGCTCTGGTTGTCTGTCCTCGTGGGTCTCCAAGCCGTACCTCGGACAGCACGTTACACTGTCGGTCCCAGTTGATGTCATATACATCTGATAGCGATTTTTAGTCATAGTAGGTAATATATCCGCTGAATTGCAGCATGGAGCAGTGTGGTAGATAAAACCTCGAACCTTGTACTACAGGGAGAAAAGCCTATACCCAGCAGGGAGATTTTACGGGCTGCATCGTGACAGGCTAAGGTAACCGCTTACCATCAGACAGATAGTACGCTTGTTTGCCATATATTGTTGCGAAGATTACCCCCAACAAACAAACAAAGTTAGAAACTTTACCTCTTTATAATATTAGTATAGAAAAACCTAAAGTAGTAGTACAAAGACAAAATAACAACTTAATGAAATCTGGAGTGATATTACAAGATACATTGAACGCTACTCAATATCGAACGAAATGAAAAGTATTGATATAAAAAATCACAGCTTATCGGCCACGTGACTGAATATTCTCGGTGTAATTTCGACCTTCCACTGAGTTCTGAATAAATATGACCGATCAACATCAAGATGCTTCTCGTTTCGTCGGAACCGTGTCACGTGAATTACTAGTGTTGTTTATTTTTATCAATTATGAATAACATGGAAAGTGTTTGTATCATGGATAATAGTAAGGTTACATTTGAATGAAGTAACAAAAATACATTTTTGACGACGGCAGAGGTCAAAGCTACTGAGTTGAGTTAAGCCTGACATTTTTTATTTATTTGTTCATTTATTTACATAATTTATTATATAAGCTGTACCGGTCTAAGTGCTAAAAGAGTTATCTATCGGTCAACCTTAGGACAGAAACATTTCGTACAAAAGCAAATATTGGAAGGATTGCAAAATTGGAAACTGACTATATTCATATTAAAATAAGGCCCGGCATGATAATAAAATAAGTAACAATCAGTAAATTAATAAGGAATAAAAATTGTTTAGCTGCTTTATAGTAACCCATTTTTCTACCCAAAACCGCTTTGACTGCTTCCCGCGTGTATTCTTCGGACCATGACCCTCTGTCAGAGTCAAAAAATCAGCTGGTTAGTAATAATTTTTGATGACCTTACGAGGTCATCAACAATTGATTTTTTTTCTGATTTTTTTTTCTTTTAGTTACTTAATATTTATATAATTTGATGGTAATATTGTCCTACAAATTGCGTGGTACGTTATCCCGGTCCTACGCTCACTGCTGCTCTATCTCCTGCTAACTCTATTATCTACCGCAATCGAGAGTTTTCGAAGAGGAACTTTTTGTTCGTCTCATCAAAATGAAGCTACTCCCGGAAAATTAGCTTGATACTAATCAGATGAAAAATTTGTACTGGGGATCTCTACCTAATACGTATCCGGACCGCAAAAGGACATGAAAGAATTAATATATGAATCGTCCGTTTGAGTCACGTGAAATAAAAAGACAAACCAGGGTAATATAATCATGTCTACGTCGCATTATTAGGGGCGACTGACCAGGACAATCTGGTATCCTTTAGAAACGATAATTCTAGCATTTGTAACCTTTGTTTTCTTGTAAATTACCTTACCTTTTACCTTTTTGAACGATTCCATTCAATATTTATCGAGTTATACTGATGACTGACACCTCAGTGTTACGCGTATTTTTATTGTTATGTCACCAAGACTACGAGTATAATTTATTCTACACTCTTTTGTTTCTTACGAATGGGGGATATTTCTGAGTCTAGATGTATTGAGGTTACAATGCTTTGGCAGATAGTGATATAGACTAGCTATAAAAACGAATGACTTGTGTGTCCAGTTGTATTGCAATATTTAGAAGCTACTTTAGTAGTAGGAGGAAACGCTAGCGAGACAGAAAAAACTACTTAGTTTAATATTATATTTGTCACAAAATTAGAACTCTGATTTTTAATAGTATCTAATAGTTAAAGGTATAACGTTTCCCTAATATTTTATTTTTAGATGTTGTCTATCGGTATCTGGATTGGATGGATGGACATTCTAATAAGTTGTTTTTTTTTAAGAATACTTTTTTACGGGTAAAACAAATGGAACAATGGAATTATTTATTATTTCAAATAGGTACATACAATATGCTAAATATACAGTTTTTGCATTAATTTGTAAAATTATTGCTTGAGAAATAATTTTAATTGATTTCCTTTAATAAAGTTGAAAGAAATTAACTAAAAATATTGCTCATAGTTATAGTAGGTATTACCAAAAGGTTTTTTGTAATTAAGAATTTTATCGTTTCGACTGAAATTACGCGAATCACAACTCACAAAATTACGCTCGTTTGGCCTTACCCTTACTCACGCTTTTTTTTTTCAGTAGCTTTTTAATTTATTGTTGGGCTTTGATTAGTGTGTGTCTGCAAACTGCTATGTCGGCAAATATACAACGACTAGGTGAAACAAATGTAGTTCATCTTCTACAGCTAGAACAAGGTACCAAAATATTATCCCATGAAAGGGCACATTAGGGCCATGAAAACGTGCGAAACCTATAACTGGGCTAGAGGAACTAATCTGTGGCCTATGATTATTTTTCACAGTCTAATCGCAGGGAGAAATATTTTTGTATGACTAAACAATGGCAATATAAAAATAAGCCACGGGAAATTTCTGGAGAATTTTTAAACTCGCTAAACCAGAATCTTTAGCATCTAATAAATATCAAATAGGTCGTATGTTATTTTAAAAAAAAGAAAGACACGATACAACTGCATGAATTGCAAAAAAAAATGTCTCGTGCGTGCAGTTATATGTTCTGATTGCTACACAAATGGAAATACATATACCTGATTAGTGTTACTTTTCATACTTTTTATTATTCTTTATTTTTCAGTTAATTAGATTTTTGAGTTATTTTTTTAATTAACACAAGAAAAACTTATTTAAGTGGCTGATTTAGAAAAAAACTTTTTCTACCAAATAAAATTAAAGTTATAATATTCTTGTTTTTTATTCAATTACACCCTTAAAATGAACACTAATCATTTTCTCGGTCTCTCGGTCTGAGACACCGTGCGTGAGTACATATACCTATGTCATATGTATAGGTAATGCTTTTCCGTGCGAGTCTACGAAGGTTAAAAAGTGCTATTATAAAGCGCTCACAAACAACACTGCGCTAAGGGCTTTTAAAATAAAATAACTTCAACAAATGCAATTCGTGTACAAACAAAACAAAATATATATGATATGATGTATATTTATGATATGTCGCTGCGACGCATACGCAATTTCCAAAGGGGTCATGCAGAGATAAATTTCAATAAATCACCACAATTCCCTACATTGTCTCTTGTGAAACGAACCTTCGGATTATACTATTTAATTTAAATTTAACTTAGTGTCGATGGACCCTAGAAATATTTAGGCCATGTATTTGTTTTGCCATTTTGTTCCATAAGCCATAAATGTATCCTACATCTGAAAGATGGTTCAATTGTTCAATTATTAAAAGTGTATTATTTTTATTATAATTTTTTTTTAATCTGATTGTTGTTGATTGGAATAATTAGTTCTTAATTTGTGAATTGTAAATACGTACAAAATTGTAAAATTTCGAAATAAGTTTGTGATATATATTCATATTCGTGATGTACAAAATATAGTTATATTCAAATTATACCTACATATCAAGTACGCAAACTGTTTATACTAATATTGTTTTTATATTTTTATATTTTGTTTTAAAAATAATTATAAAATACATTATTACGAGTTCCTAAAATTACTTTTTTAATACAATCAAATTATTTTATACTACATATATATTATTTTTTAACTTTTTCGCTTAATGTTAAAACTTATTATTTAAATTACCTAGTTATTGTTAGTAAGATAATAACAAATAATACTTTTTCTATACATTTAACTTTAGACCTAAGTTTGTAACGAATAGACCTATTTTTTAGTTTGGTAGCATTCTATTTATCGTAGTTGTTAATATTTTAAAATATTCTATAAATTTTGCTTAAATAAGTATTTTTATTTGTGTGATCGTAAAGAATGTGTTTAAATAAACTTGAAAGTATATTTGTATATTTTTTAAACATACAGAGAATCCTTGCGGCCACTGAAACATACTTTCGTTAAATATTTCCTACTATAAATACCCTTGCTAATGGCTTCAAAAATAAAAACAAAATGTAATTTTTATGTAACTATTGTGTATTAGGGTGGATTTAGACCAAACGAACAAAGAGCTAGAGCTAGAACAAGAGCATTCTTTCTTGATCTTCGAACACGCGTATTCATATATTATATAACAACGAAAGAATGCTCTACGCCTGTTTACACTAAAAGAATTTGATAAGAATTTGATATAGTGGGGATAGAATGAGCATTCGCTCGTCTGATGTAAATCGACCATTACTGACACGCTCGGCTAGAACTAATGTAATACTTATATGTATTTAAAAATGTATTCTTACTAATGTAGGTATTTATCATAGAAGTGTTTTGTGTAAATTCGTATGAGAATAAATATATTTCACCTGAACTTTATTATGTTTTCTTGAAAACATTGAATTATAAAAATTAAAACAAAATAGACGATTATTTTATCGTATTATATTCAGTAGTACAAATCAAAATCACATCACTTATGTCAACGTATAAGCTCAAACTCAAAAGTACTAAATTATTTATACACAGGTCAACAATGTTTCAACAAATACTTATTTGAACAAATTGATTACATGTTATCTTAACCGGAAAGGGAATAAAGGAGAATATATTATAGTAATTGTTAAATGTTAATATGCTTATGAATCTCGAATTACTCTTTCATAATTCACGTCAACTATTTTACCTTTGAAATGTACAGATCATTTATTGCATATCACACTCCTATTTTAATTTATAATCTATCACATTATACTTTTACATCGATGTCGATATATGTCTAGGTTAAGGATTTTTTAACAATACTTCTTTATAATTGACCATAAAAATCTTTTTCTTTTATATTTTATTTCTTTTGATAACTGTCAAGAATATTATTTATAATAGTGTACTTCCCGTTCACCATATTTGATCAGTTATGACGTCAATCAAAGCTATATTAATGAACGTTTTAATATTATTAAACTATCAAGTAAATTATACTGAAAACAGAACTTTAGTATTTCCCCATTTGTAATTTTATACATTTGTAATATACCTAATGTTAAATAGGGAAAAAAAGATCTAAATAAAAAGACTTTTTCATTTACAAAAAGTAAAATGGGATACAGCTAGATAAATGACTGAAAATTTATTCAAATTTGTGTAAATATTTAAGTGTTGCTGGGTCCAAGACTATTTTCGTGTGGATGGATGACGTCGTACTAATTTTATTTATTTCATCTTGAAAACACTTTGGTTATCTTGACGATGCTACATATTTTCGGAATTCGTACATTATTATTATCAATAAACGAAATTTCATATAAATCTATTGAATGGTGATCAGAATCACAGACTAAATATTTTATTGCAAACATATTCTTTTAGGTTTTTGTAATGTAAAATGTAGAGTTAGTAGTTTAGTATGTTTATACCAAAAAGATTTTAGTTTTATTATTAAATGCATATACATGTAATTGATACACAATTGTTACTGTCATTAGTGTCTTTAGGACTTGTAATTACCGTTTAAGGAAGTTCTTGTATTTCTAATCCTACGTAACATTGGCGAAATTATCCGTGATATTTTAGCACTGTTGTAAGCCATTAATCTAAATGAATTTATTTTTCCCTCTTACATGAATAATAATTAGACTGTATAAGTTTTCTAATAATATGAAATAATTATGATCATTTAATAATTACTTTTTGAATTTAATTCACAAGAAGCGAAAAAATATTTTTTTTTTTTTGTTATAGATATTACAGTGATTGAAAAAAATAATAAGTTCTTCAAAATTTGTTCTGATGACAAGTGAGATTATACTTTTAGATTTTATTTTAACTCAGTCAATATTCCAATCATTAATAATCTTCTTGTTTATCTATTATATTTTTCTTTTGACATATTAAATAATTATCGTTTTATGTAACAATAAGCGATTTGTAACTCGTACATCATTAATAATTCACAAACGATGTCAAAGCCTTCATAGAATACGTTGCTCATGTAAGTCTATTGTGATTAGTCAATGGAGTGTGGATTTTGAAGCGGTCTGCGCATGCGCCGAAAGGCAAGGTGGAAAAAAGTATGACATGAATGACCAGTGTATATGGTGTTTTTTTGACACTTTCGAATCGAATAATTTATAAAAATAATCAAAATTTGGTTTAATTTAAAACGTAAAATTTGATTGTATGTGATTAATATGTCGTAAAATTGTACGTTATTTGTTTAAAAAAAATGGTCTGTGATTTAACAAATTTATCTTAATATATATAAATCTCGTGTCACAATGTTTGTCCTCAATGGACTCCTAAACCACTTAACCGATTTTAATCAAATTTGCACACCGTGTGCAGTTTGATCCAACTTGAAAGATAGGCTATATTTTATTTTGGTATATGTAATTATTATATTTAAGAAAGAAAAAAAAGGCGGTACGAAGTTCGCCAGGTGAGCTAGTAGTTTTATAAAAAGCTATACCTACAGTTTTCGTGGTTATTGTTTGATTTTTCAATACACATTTTAGTCTACTGCTCCTTTGCTGTGAGTAGTTATGAAATGCTTTAAGAGAATACAATTAATTTATTTTATTAATTTAATTCTTATTTTTGGTCATAGTGTATCTATTAGAAGAAAATACTACTACGTTCATCATGTTTATCTGTCTTCACAAGTAAATAAAATTCAAATATAATTTAAATACTAAAATCTAATTCGTTAAAATTTGATTAATTTAAAATTAAATTTTAAAAAAATACTACTAACAGAATGGCTTACAAATAACTAAATTATCAAAAGACTGCGGCGTTACCCACATAGGAGCATACATGTATAAATTCTTTTTTATTTTTATTTTTATTTTAATGTGTTGTGATAATATTAAGTGTTAATTTTATAAGTATTTATATGGAAAAGCAGGACATCCTGACACAGGTAAAATACTTACTTAAAGGGATGTCCCAACAACGATTTAATATTGTGTTAACGTTTTTCTAAATAAATATTATTTTAAATATGTATTTCATGTCATAACCAAAACGGAGATAATTTTTTCACAGTTTTAATATAGGTATTACTAATACAAAATTAAAGAATCTAGAATTGCAGAATTGATTTTTAACAAATTAATCACTATTATAAGTTTACAAATGTAGTTGTACTATAGACTATAAAACCTCATGTACCGGTTGATACTAACGAAAAAAATTAATCATTAAAAGTATACACGCCTGGTGGTAAGTAGTTATGTGGTGAATTTAGGATCATGCTGTATATAGCGGTAGTTGTGTGGCAAGACGGTGGACAATTGTACGGACAATGAGGACAAGAGCTTATAATTCGCAAATCGGCACGGCGGCCTCACACGTGAGGTGGAGTATGACGAAAGTTTTGCCATTAATATTTTATTATACACCATAGCTTTAAAGGAAAACATATTAAAATGTTTAACAAGTAGATAAAACTCTATCTTTAGACTATACAGTCATAAAAAAAATTCTACAGAATTAACTTTGCAAGAAAGTTTAGTTATATGAAGTAGTTGTAGTAAAGAAAATTATTCGTATATGTTTACAAAGTAAAAACTTTATACAATTTATTTTTAATTATTTAATTTCAAGATGACAAAATAATATCACGAAAATTGATAATTATAAAAATACAGTAAAACAAAAATATTTGACAGATAAAGACATACCTATAACACTCACTGCAATATTAAGACAAGATTAATATAATTAATAAGCAATGTAAGAACTAATATATTTTATTTAGCCTTTTGTAAAACTTTCGTCCAGCCGCCACAAAGGGTTGTCCACCCGTCAAGCCCACAATGTGGTCAACTTATTGTCCAAGAAAAAAAATACAGGATTAAACCCCACAGTCCATTCTTCCTTTCCTTCCCAGTTGTCGCGAACATGGTTTTTTCACAAAATTAGTTATGAATAAGTAGGCTCAAGTATAAAATATACCTGATAGAAGAGTTGACCAATATTGTAAATAGTTATCGATATCGATGTATTACATTTATTGATATTCGTACATCAAATAATATAAGTGCTTGCTGTACAGTCTAATGCTAATTTTATGTTTGTAGAAACATACAAAATAGAAATTTTGCTACTCTATACGTGGTAAATATATATACGATCTCAATAAACAAATAACTACTATTACTAACAAACTAAATCTACTACTTGACTATAACGTGTAGATAGAGTTCAAATCAAATAGGAAATATTAATTTATCGATATTCTAAAAAGTACTTCACTATCAAACGTCGCAAAATCTATAGAACTAGCAAGGTGCTTAACTGACCACCGGGTATTTTGCAAAAAAGAAATATGGTCAGAAACAATTGCATCGTATGATGGATGGGCAGCGATCGCCAATATGCTCTTTAAGCTTAAGTGTCTGTTACAATGGATACATTTGTGTGGAAGTTGTTCATTTTACCATTTCTATTTATATTGATATGTAACATTTTTATTATTAAAATTTGATTGTATGTAGGTTTTTTTTTCTTATAATTTTTTGTTTTGTTTATAAAAGTCTATTATTAGCTATGAAGTAGGAAGAGAGGATTGGTGGAGTTTGATACTGCTAAATACAAAAAAAAAAACATTGAAAAACATTTTTTTTGTAGAACAAGAAGCGTATCATTGTTTAACTTTATTTTGTTTTTATCATTACACCTAATAATGGTATAAACTTTATGTTCACAAGCTTTTCTTATCTCCATCCTTTGGAATAATCTATTAAAGCTGAAGAGTTTGTTTGTTTGTTTGTTTGAACGCGGTAATCTCTGGAACTACTGGGCCGATTTGAAAAATTCTTTCAGTGTTAGTTGATAATTATATATTATATTGTAATTAAAAATATGTGTTACTACGTTTTATGTTAAAAAACTAGATAATTATCATCTAAGTTTTTTAAAAAATATACATAATACTAATAAAATGTGATGTTAAGACAATATAAAGTAGAAAGCCATCTCCATATTTTCACCAACTAGGTGTCATATTTGCCCATTAATGACACGCATGCTGACATCCATGCTCAACATATTTACGATTATGTATTTGCAATGTCATGTTGCCGTTTATTTTACACCTTATAAACTTACAGTTAGAGACCTCATTCGCGAAAAGGTTTAAAAACGATTAATATGTATTTTAAAACATCTTTCACGAGTTTATAATACTATTTATAACACGTAAATCATTTCTTTTAATTATTTTAACATAATTTATGATATTATTTAAATTATTACAAGATTCTCACTAAAGATAATGTTAAAAAGATATGTACAGCGATGAAATATTAAAGTGTTATAATCAACTAATTATCTTAATAGTCTCGCTAAATATTCTCATCAAATATGCTACTGATTCTTTAAATGGACGTCCAACGCACTTCTCTTTACCGCACAGTGGTCGAAAACTGAAACGCTTGGACAAAGCGGACACCCAATAGGTAATTATTCCGCATCTTAAACTAGAATTTTTTTCAAAAGCCATCGTCAGTAGCGCAAAACTAAGTGAGCATATTAGTGGGATACTGTATTAAGATTGATTCTTGGGTGGTAAATTCGACGGACGAAAGAGCTCAAGTGGTCTTTACGTATTTATTTAAAGGATTACGCGGATTACCTCGAACTGTTGGTTCGCTACGTCTCTCTTTGTCAAGTGTTTTCTTACAAGCATTCTTCGTGTTGCTATTATTTACACAGTTCTAATGTTATTTGTGTAACTTTTAAGTTTAATGTAACGATTTAGAACTCAAGGACAAATGTTTTGGTCTGTCATATATATTAGAATCTTTAGAATGCATTCGTTACTATATGTATATATAAAGTTTACCGTATGTATCGAGATGTTGTAAAATGTTGTGAATTCTAAGGACGTTTAAGGGATAAGTATCTAAATAAAAAAAGACATTTTTACTGATGCGACTGTTTCATATTTAACGTTTTGTATAATTATTTTATGTCACTTTAATTTTATTCAAATCGAAAAATTTCATCAACATAAAAAAAGTCAAAGGAAGCGGCGCTAAGTTCCAGTAACGATAATCCCTACGGGGTTGCAACCCTTTGCCAAAATGTCTCTCAGATTTTATTTTTCTTTGTCCACATAATTCCTGAATGGCGACCATTGTGAGTGTGTAATGTACAGGAAGCTATTGAGTTCAATTGTCTACGCTTCAGCGGTCATTCTCTATTTATATTAACATAAGAAAGTGGATACTGACCATGCTTACCATGTTAACTGTATATACGACCTTAGTCCTAAAGCGTACGAGATAAGTATCATTTTATCTTTCATTGTAGAGAGTAAGAAATTTTTTTTATTGCATATCTATCAAAAATATTTAATGTTGTATTATTCGAAGCAATTTTTATTGTTTATGAATCTTAAAGTAACATTTGTCGGTGGACAATACGAATAATTCCAAGAAAACATTACAATTTTTGAAATAAAATTTTAAAATGTATTAAAAAAAATTAGAGGAACATATAGGTACTGGTTGGCTTCAACTTTTATTTATATGTTTACTAGCTGTGCCATGTATAAGAACTCGTTTCAATTCATACTTTCATATCAGAGATATAATGTATCTTAACGTTTTAATTATTCTATCGTAAAATCTACTTTCTTTAATACGTTAGGTGTAGAGTAAAACCAAATGAAAAAAGAAGAAGAGAAATTACAAAAAAAAAAAACTCTTAAAATAAAAGAAAAACCAATAATCACAAAAAAAAATACACTCATTTAGTATACACTTCATACATCGAAACATAAAGCTCTGAAGATTGTTTTGAAAACTTGTAAAACAAACGATTCATCGAATTTTAAATTAATGTGTTGGAAAACACACCTGTATATATACTCATTGTGTTTTCTGATTATACTATTAAAAAAAATCTTTTTCACGCGTACATGAAGATGTAAAACATAACCAAAAACGTTTTTATCGTAATTACATATTACGATAAAAAATAAAAGATTTAAATTGTTAAAATGTTTACAATTTTTTTTAAATAAATATTTCTTGTTGAGCACAGGTAAAGAATCTTAAAGCCCAATTGAATCATGAGTACGAATCAGAGGTCGTCGGCACACTTTATTTTTGTTTTTTTTTTTTTTCGTGACTCAGACAACATTTGGCGTTAATTTGATACTTTATGATGCAAATTTATAAAATCGACTTTTTCCGCCTAACCGTGTTTAACTGTGTCAGTCAGACAAAGACTTTTGTGTATGTAATTTTTTGAACTTTTCAGAAACGGGGTCAGAAGGATTGTTTGGAATGTAAATTTCGTTGCCATTATCTTTTAACAATGTGGTAAATGATGTTGGAATAGCTTATTATATTAGTCAGGCTGTTTAGTTATGGTACTGTTATATGTGCCCAAAAACTGATAATATTTTCGCATAAGGAAAACGTTAATACAAAAAAAGAACTAATAATGTTAAGAAAACTTTTGGTCCAGGTTTGAGTCCGAAAAATGTTTACGCTATCTTTACATTTTATTGCAAATTTTTAAAAGTAATAAATTTTTATTAAATTACTTAAGTTATATTCCATTATATCACTAAATCTTTATGAACGATTCCAGAGAAGACAACTTAAATACTATTCCCTAAAACGTATTATAGGTATACACGGAACTGAGGTATAAACGTTAGCAATTTGGGTATCATTGAGAATGACTAGAAAATCAAGTTTGCGGAGGAAAACAGTTTTCTAGTGCATTCACGGAAGAGAAAGCTAACCGGAACCTGGCTAGTCGGATTACTGTGTGGAAATATGATGCTTTCAAGTTTAATCTGTTGCTATTTATGAAGTCAACATAAAACATTTTAATTACCGAACTGATTATTACGATTTCCAAGAGAAATTTATGGCATGGCATTTTTATTTTACTATTTTTGTAAATACTAATTTTTTTATTATCTTTAGCAAATATACTATTGGCATAGTTTGTAGTGACCCAGCTCTCTGCTCCGGAGGTTGTAGGTTCGATTCCTACCCCAAATCTGGGTATAATATACGAGTAGATATATTTTTATTTATATATCTAATATTCATATGTATATTTATAAAAAATTTAGCTACAACAGTCGGCTGTTACCTAAAATACAAGCATGAAGTTGCTTACCTTAGAAAAAGACGCGCTTCAGCCTGTAATATCCCACTGTTGGGCATAGGCCTCTTACCCCATGTAGGAGAAGAATCAGAGCTTAATCCACTACCCTGCTCTAATGCGGGTTGGCGGATATATTCGCTACTATGAGTAACGATCGCTATCAGGTGTACATGATAACAATCGGGACCGATGGCTTAACGTGCTCTCCGAGGCACGGTGGGGAGATCCGCAAGCACAGACATTCAAACCGGAAACAAATATTTGTACAAATATCTACAAATATCCATCCCGAGCGGGAATCGAATCTGCAAACCGTTGATGTTTTAGGCGACTACTCGCACCACTACAGCAGGGCGGTTGTTTTATTTATTCGTTAATACTTAATCTCGAAAAACACAAACATTTAAGAAATAATCAATATACCTAAAATTGTTGTAATGTTTTTAAAACTATATTTGTTAGGAGGCGAGTTAATAGAGTTACTAAATTTATCAATGCCTGTGTGGGTATTTTGACAAGTGAGAATGAGTTAATGAGCCAATATTCGCAAGGATCTTAACTTCTCACGACCGGATCGTACTTGGTGTGCTGAGCACGTCGGTGTTTGGCGTTGCCAATATTGTGTCAGAACTTATAATATCACAAAACTTATTTACTATGAATATTTAGTTAGGAAAATTTAATATTGATATCTATGGCACAAATGAGACAACTGCAACGCATAGAGCTTTTTCAATAATGACAAAAATTAAAGCGACGTGTTGTTTTTATAACTACCACATGAGGTAACGAACTTTTTTTCAATCTATATTTCCCTATAATTACATTTTTATATATGTTTATAAATATGACAAACAAAAATATAAAAATAGTAGTATTCTGTTGACACGTTTAGTCCTTGGTTGCCGATAGTTTAGGCTAAGGAACCTCGTTACAATGCGGGCAGTTTCAAGCAGCACTGCCTTTTGAATCCGACCCTTGATCATGATGATCAAAAGTCAAGCATGAGTTTCTCAAAGTGTTGGTTGAAATCATATATAGTAACGAATACTATTGTCATTGTAATAGATAAACGATTGACGTCCAAACGATATAATTTAATAAAAAAGATGTCCATCAAAAAGATACTGTTATAAAGTTTCGGCCTCTTAAATGTTCGACTATCTATCGACTATGTATCGTAGTTCATATCGTAATACACATATGTATACAATGCAAGAATAACGTTTGTTTGAATATGTTTTGTTTCAGGAAATAGGTACTATACTACACTTCAAATTGTAAAAATCGTTACTTTAATGAATAACTTTGTATTAGAAAATTGAATACATTATATAATTTATCAATAATTTCATTCAACTTATATAATTAGTAATAATACAATAAAATGACCATTTAATTTAAATTTCTATCTTTAAATAAATGTTAAAAAGGCACGAATCAATCGATATATAAATATACGTAAATACAATTATAATATAATATACTTGTAATTATTAAAACACATAATAGAGAAAGTTAGTACAACACAAGGCTGATTCACGCTAAAACTGATGTCTTACAGCGGTCCTGAGTCGCTATAAATAGAAAGTAGGACAGGATGTACATTGTACATACCTAGGTACATTTAGATACCTTGTCTAGGTACTAGGATGTCGCTATCTGAATAGCTACCTACAAAGTTATACGTATATTCTTATTAATATTTTGTATTTTGTTACATTGTTGCAAGTAAAGGAAATAACCACATAGAGCTTAAATGTATATATCGTGGGATACTTATATTAGTGGATAACTTACTAATGTTGTATTTATATAGTAATGATTACACGGTTAGAGATAAAGAAGCAACTTTGAGTAAACCTTGGATAATATTCTAAGACACACTTCCATTGGTTCTATTTCTGTTGTAAAGAAGGATTGAATGGTCAACCAGTTTATTCTAAATGACTGATAAATAGAGCTCCTTATATTACAAAGTAAATATGTACCAGAAATACCACAACTCAAAATAAGTGTCTCATCTATAATATATTATATATATAAAAGAGATTTCCACCCATTGACTCATCACGATATCTCTGGAACCATAAGGCGTAGAGACTCAGCTAAGAACGGATTTTACGAAATTCCACCCACAAGAGGGGGTTGCGGGGGTTAATAACGTATATGGAAAAACAACGTCAGCTAATATATTATACAATTTTAAATTAATAAAATTAAATGTTTATATTATAAACTATTTAATAGCTAAATCATATTATTCGGTTCAAGATTATGTTAATGACAATGATTTATGGGTAAGTGGGTCGGTATTTCGGTATTTCATGACTACATATTGATCGGTGGTTTCCGTCAATCTGC
The DNA here is from genome assembly GCA_905220545.2 of Melitaea athalia. Lineage (NCBI taxonomy): Eukaryota > Metazoa > Arthropoda > Insecta > Lepidoptera > Nymphalidae > Melitaea > Melitaea athalia. The sequence continues at coordinate 6,054,804 of HG992199.1, read as the reverse complement.
GGAGTTTCATGCCGATTCCTCTCAACAGAATCTACACTCCGAATCGGCGGCAACCTCACATTAACATACATAAAACATACTTAAATACATTTTTTATTTTGATTGAAATCAAATGTATGAAATTTGGCGTTACTCACTCAATGAATCAACTGAGTACCTTTAACACATAAACATCAAATTAAAAAGATAATCAAAATATCAAGAAAATCAACATCCATTTTGAGTCTCACGAAACATACATTACGATACTGTACACGTTTACTACATCCGTTTTGATGTAACTCTTTAATTAGCAATGTCATTTCCATGCCATGGCGGTGTATGAATGAATCAGCGACGAGAAAAGTGTTTTAGCTAAGTTTTTAGTCATAATAACTTAAGAGGTGCTCGTACATATGTATAGAAGTAGTAGCAAAGGAAACTACCTTCAAAATTTGTATTTAATTTGGAGAGAAAATTTGTATTTATTTTGTAAACACAAAAGAAAGAACCATAAAGCAATTAAACAGAAGTCAGGACTGCAAACATATTGTCACTGAGCTTAGAAAAATCTAAATATAAAAATATCCTGATGAAGATAAAAATTTACTAGAAAATGAAGATAATCAATATGAAATGGGAAACACATTGCAACTTGACGAATTATCATAATAATGTTATTAACATATCTCATTATTGATTTTCTGTATTATACTGTGCATTCCCAAGGAGGGTTGATGTCAGGCAGGCGGTCGGTCGTGAAAAATAACATGCCAAATCACTTACAACATGAGTCTGAGGAAGAGGAGAACATGTTGTGCCGACCCTATATAAATAGGATAAGGGCAGGGAGATGATGATGAGTTACTTAATATTTATATAATTTGATGGTAATATTGTCCTACAAATTGCGTGGCACGTTATCCCGGTCCTACGCTCACTGCTGCTCTATCTCCTGCTAACTCTATTATCTATGACAATCGAGAGTTTTCAAAGAGGAACTTTTTGTTCGTCTCATCAAAATGAAGCTACTCCCGGAAAATTAGCTTGATAGTAATCAGGTGAAAAATATGTACTAGGGATCCCGGACTATATTTATAATTATAAGTTAGTTAATCAAAGTCTATTTCATAGGTTATATAATCATTTATTTATAAACATAATCAAGTAGCATTCAATGGAATGTCGAAATTTTGAATGAAACTTAGAAGACATCGTTTTACACCCACACATAACATCTAAGTTGTGTATCTTGTTATTTACTTGCTAGTTCGTGATACGATGTTTATTTACATAAACGAACAGTTAATATTCTTTACGTTTTTATAATCTGTGTTCCGTGATATTATTGCTTTTAAAAATAATTAAATAAGAATCGTAAAACAGCACATATTAGTACATAGTTGCTTTTTATCAGCATATATATTTTCATTCATCTGTATTATGTGTTATTTAATAATAATAGTATCTAAATACTTTCACTGTAGTTCAAAGAGCGTCTCTCATATTAGAAAGAAGTATAAGAGCTTTATTTAGACGCATTCGCTCACGTACCTATGTCCCTGAATTCATCCCAAGATATTGATTTAACGTTATTCGTTGCATTTGAGCAAAAGATGAATTACAGACGTATTAATTACGTATCACATACAATGTATACCAAAAATTATAATTAAAAACTTACCAAAACCAAGTATTTTTAATTTTTGATAAGGTTCGTTGTCATCTTCCAATAAGTCATTGTAAAACTAAACGTTGCTAAAGGAAAGCAAGTGATTTACGAAATTTAGAAAAAAATTCATTCTTCCGTCCGTCAAAACAAACATTAAAATAATTGGGATTATGTCATGGGATTACTAGAACTTGAATAATGGTCTTCATTGTCGGTCAACTCATTGTCAAGGCGTACCGCGTCTCACCATAGCTACCACTTAGGATACCTAGCACGTTTCCAGACAATTCTCTATGCTATGCACTTTCCTTGGCCCTGCATGCTTCTAACCTTGCAAGTAGGTGAACTATGATTCTAGGCTAATATTGTTATTATATTCTACTTCTTTAGAAAGAATTTACCAGACATCATATCAGCTAAGCAACGGGGCATCTTTAAGACCGCCTCTGTTGGTTGTTGATGTAAAGAAATCTAACAGTTCGAGGCGACAATTCTTTCTAAATGTTCACACAATGACAAAGAAATAGCATTATTTTTGGGACAAATAATACTAAAATTAATGACATATTAATAGAGTTAATTTATCATTCTTATAAACATTTACTTTACTATTTCAAAAATCACCTTTACAGGCATTTCGTTATAGCTTAACGATTTCCAAGAATTATTTCTTGTTTAATCTTAGAATACTCACATTATTTTTATTGATTTTCACGTCTACAGTGAATACTTCTATTAAAAATTATAAAAGCATGACTGTTTTAAGTAGCTATTAATTAATAAATACTAATTATTCTAGATACAAAATATTTAGTTACCCTACGCAGGTCAATGGTGCAGTGGACTAGGCGACGCGTCCGCCCCTAGGCAACGCGCCAACTCTTAATTTACACAACACACAGCCTAATATTGTACAGAGACAATAAATATTAATTGTATAAAGAAATAACTAATATATTTTATAAATATACGTATGTGTTATATTTTATTAGTACACACAAACACAAATTTATCCATTTTTTTTATTACTAAAATGTTTCCACTTTAGTATCTAATACTTTACGTTGTAAGAGAGTAAGGCTGGTGAGCCAAAAGTGACTTTTTTAAACAAAATTGAAAATTATGTTGTAAATTATTTATAAAAAAATCAAATAATCAATTTTTTGTTTATTTCAGGCATCACCCATATAAAGTAGTTACAGTTTCTTCACAAATTACTAACACACACACACACTCATCGGCCTATCGCAGTCCACTGCTTAACATAGGCCTCCACAAGTTCGCGCCAAAAATGGCGCCAACTCATGTGTTTTGCCCATAGTCACCACGCCGGGCAGGCGGGTTTGTGACCGCAGGGCTGGCTTTGTCGCCCCGAAGACGCTGCTGCTCGTCTTCGGCCTGTGTATTTAAAAGCCAGCCGTTGGATGGTTATCCCGCCATCAGTCGGCTTTTTAAGTTCCAAGGTGGTAGTGGAACTGTGTTATCCCTTAGTCGCCTCTTACTACATCCACGGGAAGAGAGGGGGTGGCTATATTTTTTACTGCCGTAACCACACAGCAGAAATTACTAACAATATAATGTAATATTATACAAAGTATACATATCATAGGCATATTGAGTCCCACAAAAATACCTGCCTCTTTTATTAGAGACAGCGTCAATCTAGCAGATTTCTTACCCTTATTGAGAGTGATTACAATTTACAGTATTCAATAAGATGAGAAATGTCGACAGTAGCAAGAGCATTTTCAATACAAAATTAATCTAAAAAGGCGACATTTTGTGTGTGAAATTTTGTTTTAATAACTTTGTGGTAATTTATATTATTACTATTATAAAAAGAACAAAATATCTTAAGAAAGAGTTCAGTTTAAAAACAACAATAGCACTAGAAATGAAAAAAAAAAACAAATAACCTTAATTTTCAAGAATAAATATAAAAAATATCCTTAATTCATAATAAAACAAAAGAACTATGTGGGTAAATATTTGAAAATGTGCATATTGGCATAGTTATGGCGATTAAGAAAAAAATGTGATGAAAATGATTCTTTATATGATTTTTGTAATCTCAGGGACTTTCTTTTTAAAATATTATCGAAGGGCATGTCCTAAAATATATACTTTTTGTATAATAGACAATTCAAAATTCATACGAACGGTAGTGATAAATATGGATAATTGGTAATTAGGTCACTTACAGTGTAATGAGTAGTTTTCGAATGGTAATTATGAAAAAATAAAAAAGAGTTGATAATTAAGATATAAAAGCTTTATTGAAATGAAAAAAGTTACTAACTTTAAACAAAAATTAAAGTTTCTTTTCTATAATAACAATTATGAAAATCAGTTACTAAACAATCATTAGAAAAACGTAGGCAACATGCCTTAAAAACATAAAATAAAAATAAAAAAACATTTTCCAATAGAATCGTAAATATTTTTATAAGAAATAATAAAATCAGTGTCTAACACAATAAAGTGGAAAACAAATAAAACTCTTCTAATTGAAAATAAAAACAATTTTTGAAGGGTAAGTTAAAGTTTAGAGATCAATATTATTACTATAGTAATTATTAAAGCATTAGAAACGTTGTACCATATTATATGATACCCCAGTCATCACAACATCTTCACATCAGCCTATTGCAGTCCACTGCTGGACATAGGCCTCCCCAAGTTCGCGCCAGACATCCCGGTTTTCCGCAATCCTCATTCAGCCTACATCGGCAATCTTACGTAGATCGTCGGTCCAACGGGCCGGAGGACGTCCCACACTGCGTTTTCCAAGACGCGGTCTCCACTCCAGGACACGTCTACTCCAACGGCCATCGATCCTGCGACACAAGTGACCACCCCACTGCCAATTCAACTTGTTAATTCTGTGGGCTATGCGGTTACTTTCGTTCTCTCGCGGATAGCCTCATTTCTAATTCTATCTTTGAGAGAAACCCCAAGTATAGCCCGTTCCATTGCACGTTGAGCGACTTTAAACTTGTGGACCAGTCCCTTCGTCAGTGTCCACGTCTCGGCTCCGTATGTTAAAACAGGCAGGACGCACTGTTCGAAGACTTTTGTTTTCAAGCATTGCGGAATCGTCGAAGTGAAGACTTGACGAAGCCTGCCAAACGCTGCTCAGTCCAACCGAATCCTCCTATCAGCCTCCTTCTCGAAGTTGTTGCGGCCTATTTGGATGGTATGGCTTGGGTTAATATAATCCTGGACAACTTCGAGAAGGGAACCGATATCTACCGATATCGGTCTCGGTATGACTTGGTTGTTAAACATAGCTTTCGTTTTGTCCAAGTTCATACCGAGACCAACTCGTCCAGAGGAATCGTTTAGGCCGGCCAGCATTTGGCCTAGTTCATCCAATGTCTCCGCAAAGATGACGATATCGTCGGCAAAACGAAGGTGAGAGATGTATTCGCCGTTGACGTTGATGCCTCGTTCCCCCCAATCCAAGGTCATAAAGACATCCTCCAGCGCAGTGGTAAACAGTTTCGGTGATATGACATCACCCTGTCTTACACCACGCGGGAGGAAAATTGGTCAGAGTCGAAGGCTTTCTCGTAGTCCACAAATGCCATACACAGCATCTGATTATATTCTTCTGTCTTTTGAATAATCTGCCAAACAGTATGGATGTGGTCTACGGTGCTGTAGCCATTTCAAAACTCAACCTGCTCCGGTGGTTGAAATTCGTCGAGTCTTCTGGCGAGACGATTCGTAACGACCCTCGAAAAAAGCTTATAGACGTGGCTCAGAAGTGAGATCGACCTGTAATTCTTTAACAGAGACTTATCGCCTCTCTTAATTAAAGAACAGTACCACCACACTCCTGGACCTGCTGCTGGATGCTGTGTGGCTACGGCATAGAATTTAGCCTCCCCCTCTCTTCCCGTGGGTGTCGTAAGAGGCGACTAAGGGATAACATAGTTTCACTACCACCTTGGAACTTAAAAAGCCGACCGATGGCGGGATAACCATCCATGCTGGCTTTGAAGTACACAGGCCGAAGACGGGCAGCAGCGCCTTCGGTGCGACAAAGCCAGCCCTGCGGTCACCAACCCGCCTGCCCAGCGTGGTGACTATGGGTAAAACACATGAGTTCACGCCATTATTGGCGCGAACTTGTGGAGGCCTATGTCCAGCAGTGGACTGCGATAGGCTGAAATGATGATGATGAATGATGAGCGCCGCCCTAATCTCATCTCTACTTCGATGTCCGGGATGTCCTCCGAATTGTGACATAACAATGGTGCACGTGGATCTTCGGTGTCCCAAGGCTCGGGCTTGCGTGCGCTGGACGAGTACAACTGTCCATAAAATTTATCGACCTCTTCTCGGATCTGAGGGCGAGAATTAACATAATACCATATAATAATAGATTTTAACATAATTACCATTTCTAAAAAACTAATTACCATTCGCTTATGCGAACAGCAAATACCGGTAATGAGACAGATGGTAAGTAGTATTTCAACTATTTTCTTAAATAAATCATTCTTTTGTTAGAAAATTTTAATTCTATTCTCAAAATCCAAAAAGGGTCACTAAAAGGACTACGTAAAACACGTCATCAAAATATGTAATTGATCACTTACCTAAAAAACAATAAATTGTGATTAGAAAATATTTTGACAAAAACACTACGAGGACGAGATAATCAAAATTAGCGCCAAAAAGACTGGTCTTTGACACTACCACTGCACTCGGTGTCCAAGCCCTGACTTGCGCCCGCGCGGCTGTGTACTTTGGATTGGAATATTCCAGTTTTTATATGAAAAATCATTACGAAATATTTTGAAATGGTAATTAGTAGGTTATCGAAGGACATTTTTTAACTGATCTTATTTTTAATAAGTTATGTTCTTTGCGTGTTATAGCATGATTTTATGTGTTCATTAACAACTTAAGTTTATGAATATTTAACCAAAAGTGTAATCTTCAAGAAGGATTTAACACTTTTAGGATAATTATTGATTGAAAATGGAAAATGGGACACGAATGGTAATTAGATTTTGGCACTTTGATTTGTAATATCTCTTAACTTAATTTATAAATAAGATTTTTAGCTATTGCACCATATTTGGGATACTTTTTTACATAAGAAATAATTCACAAAAGTAAAAATAAAAACGCTGTATTCGTTCTTTATCAACCGCCGCGCGATTTGCACATTTTCAAATATTTACCCATGTGTAAATTAACGTTTTTCTATTAACATAATTATTGCATAACCTTGCAACAGTTGCAATATCAGAAAATATCATTGATGCATTCAACATTTACCCACGCCATATTATGATTTAGAAACTGATTTAAAATCGATTATTTCAATGACATTTTCAAGTTAAGTAATTAGTAATTTTAAACAATGGATAAAAATTAAATCACCTTGAATGTAAATAAATAACACCAAGCCCAATTTATTATTCATATAAGTAGAATTTATAATGATCTATAACTTTTAGACTGAAAAATAAATAAATAAAGCACTCACTTTAATAATGATACCTCAATATACAGCAATTTTTAAAAAGTCGTTCATGCTATTTTGAACTACAATAGAACTGTCTGGAACTTTAATTAGAATTTAGATATTGTAACTTAGATTTTAAACAGATAATCCATAATCACAGACAAAAGAAAATAAAACAAGGCTGCTCTGTACAATTGTTTTTATTGTTACAAAAAAGACAAAAGAATTTCATTGCCTTTTACAACAAAACTAGCTTCTGCGTGCGACTTCGTCGGCGTGGCCTCCGCTCCTATTGGTCTTAGCGTGATGACACATAGCCTTCCTCGATAAATGGGCTATCTAACACTGAAAGAATTTTTCAAATCAGCCCAGTAGTTCCAGAGATTACCGCGTTCAAACAAACAAACAAACTCTTCAGCTTTATATATTAGTATAGATAAATTAGGTAATTCCATAATTGCAGTACAATTGTTACGTAGGATAAAGATTAAATTAGTAAATGATGGCATAAAAGGGTGCTCAATAAAAGTTTGAAATGTTTGGCGTTGGTTCTCTTGGTACAGAGTCGCTTTTGTGAGCCTGATAAATAAATCTAGATTTGTTTCAAGGCTGAGAAATAGTTTTAAGGATAGGCAAAAAAGTTAACACTAAAGTAAAGTCCAAAACATTTAAACGGCACCGATACTCATAATTTACTTTTTAAATGACAAACTAAAGAACGCTACCGTACTCTTGGCCCGTACTCTTGGACATACACTAAGCTGGTGTTTGTGAATATTAGTAAATAAGCAAACAGTAAAAAACTTATAACTAAAACTATGTAAATCTTCATTTACAATAATGAGTCTTTAAGGACATAATAATATCACTATCTTTAAGGACTTAATAATGATGCATAGATATAATAAAAGGTAAACACACAAATATTTTCTTATTTTTTAATCTGAATTAGAAAAAAAAAACACAGAATATGAGTTAATTTAAACCTCAAACTCTTTTCGAGTGTAAAAGTACCAACGACATTTGTAAGTAAGCTGGAGTGATGAGGTCGTTTCCTCTAGCCGTGTAGCTACTCTACGTGCAATGTGATATCCTAATCACGCGCGCATAGTAAAAGTACTTTCGTTCGGGGTCGCATTGCCATTCAAGCCGGCTAGCTATCCTCCGTCCACCTTACATCATTACTTCATACATTTTATGGGAAACTTCTAATACTTTGTTTGTTTTACTACTGTAATTACGTTGTTTATCGGCATCGTATTTACAACATTAGTGAACTTTCAAGTATAAGAATAAAAATTTGCATTTAAAAGAAAAATAACTGAGGTACTCGCAAATGAAAATAAACCGACTTCAATTACATCGACCAGTACCTTAATAACTTAAGTATGTAGACGAAAAAACAGTAAAGTCAATACACATTATTATTAGAGGCAACTCAAAAGGTACAAAAAAAGTAGAAATTGGGACAAGATAATTCTGAAATGGGTGTTAAAGATGGTTATAAGATATTTATTTATTTATACCTGCCTGCCTGCTGCTGTGTGGCTACGGCATAGAATTTAGCCTCCCCCTCTCTTCCCGTGGGTGTCGTAAGAGGCGACTAAGGGATAATATAGTTTCACTACCACCTTGGAACTTAAAAAAGCCGACCGATGGCGGGATAACCATCCATGCTGGCTTTGAAGTACACAGGCCGAAGACGGGCAGCAGCGTCTTCGGTGCGACAAAGCCAGCCCTGCGGTCACCAACCCGCCTGCCCAGCGTGGTGACTATGAGTAAAACACATGTCATTGAGTTCACGCCATTATTGCCGCGAACTTGTGGAGGCCTATGTCCAGCAGTGGACTGCAATAGGCTGAAATGATGATGATGATGATGATTTATTTATAATTTTGATATCTCGCTGGCGGAATTTGCGCAAACTACCAAAAATTAGATAAGTAAAAGAAGTAATTTGGAGAGTAATTATGTAGATATCTTCAATTCTAATTAGCACACTGTATAAAGTTTATTTGGAATAACAAACAAGTAAAAAAATATTATAGCGATGATGATTACAAATTCTGTTGTGATTTGTGAATCGTAACCAGGGGAAAACGTTTACAATTTTAGGGATTACAAAATTAAAACTTGTTTTATTTTTTGATATTTTTTCATGTTGTGTTGTTTTCTAAACTTGCAAGCTTAGAGAAGATTTACGGTTAAATGTTATTCACGGAAAAATTCTTTTAGATTGATTTAGTTGGAAAGATGTTCTATGTTATATGGATGATCTATTTTATGAAAGTTTAGGCTAGTTAGTATTAATAATGTTAAGACTGTTTATTGAGAAGATAATTACAAGAAGGTCGATGGAGAAGAAATTTTTCAAATAATATAATATATATCTATGTTTTAGTTTACAAAGTTTAGTAGGTACCCAGCCGTAATTTAGTAAATTACTCGTATATAGATTATGTTTTAAAAATACATTGTCAACTCTAATTTTTTATTTACTTCACCTAAAATTCCATAATTTTTACAACTTATCATCATCTTCTAGTACAAAGTGATCCATTGGTAGGGTTTTAGGAATAGTAATTTTTTTTAAATAAAAGACACTAAATTTAATATTTTGATAATAATAGCAGATAGACAGACAAAATTTACTCTCCCTTGACGCTTTTATATCTATATCAACTTGAAAATAGTCTAAACTATATACACTTCTTTCTTAAGTTAACCAACCCGTACACCTTTCCCTGACTAGGCTAACTTTAGAAAAACTAGTAATTCATATACCTTAATTACTTCTGTATTTAATAACCTAATAAGAAACTTTCTTATACTAAAATATTGTATATAAAACCTTTACCAAACGACACGAAATCAAGTGGACAAAACCTTTTCAAACATAAAACATACCATTGAACTTCCGTGACGTCGAGGACTAAAACGTACTAATTGACACGTAACGTTTGTTGTTTAACATACATATAATTAGATGTATCAATGCTCATCTTTATATAAAATAAAACATCTAATTCATCAGTGGAATAAAACAGAAATTCATCTTATAACTTAAACCGTACTACTGTAATAACTAAAACGTGTAATAACTTATTTTCAGTGCCTATCCGTGTTGTAAGTATAGGTAGACAATTGTTACCGATAGTGTGAATGCTCTTATCTTAATTGATAAGATTTCACGAGGTCAATACTTGACCGAAAAGGAACCATGACTGAGGTGACTGACTGATGATGACTGGTGACTGATTTAGTCATTTGAATCTATAGTAATAAAACATTACGGTCTGCATGCTTTTTTAATGTTTCAACACTATTAAATTCCTTATTTATATATTTAATGCAAAAACAATATTTCAAATCGCACTGATAATTTATAAAATTAAAGATCATAAAATTAGTCGTAGAAGTGTATGGTAATACAGCATCGCGTCAAAAATACATGCTGTCTTAGTAATAACACTATTTATTAAATCAGACAGTTTAACACAAATTAATGTTTTGAAATGATTTTTTTTATGTAACTAGGTCGGCAAACAAGCGTAAGGCTCACCTGGTGGTAAGACCGTAGCCTATTAGGTGCTTGCAACACCAGAGGCATCACAAGCGCGTTGCCGACCCTATCCCCAATCCCCCCCCCCCAGGAGCTCTGGTCACCTTACTCACCAACAGGAACACAATACTGCTTGAAAACAGTATTATTTAGCTGCTCCATATTTTGAGCAGGAGATTTCCTGCTGTATTTTCCTGCTGATTTAAATCTAAGTGTTAACTGTTAAGTGTTAATTAGGTTATAAAGCGTGTATTCTTGTATTAACGGCTGCTACGAATTTTGCTACATACAAGTTTCGGTAGAACATAAGTGACCGTGACATTCTGAAGTCATCAGGGACATGTTTGACAAGTTTAGCTGTATGTCTACTTCTAAAATTAATTTTTAAGTTAAAAGTAGTCGTAATACCAAGACATAATTGATTGTATATTTAAAATGAACTGGGCCTAAGCATCTTGTAAACGTCCCACAGTTAGGAAAAGTCTCCCTCTTCTCTCTCTCAGGAGAAAGATTCCACCTTGATCAACCGCTGCTCCGATGAGGAGTGGAAAAAAATATATGTTGCGTAATATTTTCCTAATAGCCGTACACTCTCGCGCTGTAAATGACAAATGTTGTACGAGTATATTATAATCTTAATATATATAAATTACGCGTCATGTTGTTTGTCCGCGATGGACTCCTAAACTACTTAACGGATTTAAATCAAATTTGCAAACCGTGTGCAGTTTGATCCAACTTGAACCATAGGCTATATTTCATTTCGATATATATAATTATTATATTCAAGAAAAAAATAAGGCGGTACGAAGTGCGCCAGGTTGGCTAGTGAAGATATAAATGTCAAATCAGTGGTGATATGAGACAAACGTATCACTTCGATGACAATATTGCAATTTGTTTATCCGAATTCATGACACACATTCATCCTATCTCTATATATATAAAAATGAATCGCAGAATGTGTTGCTAAGCGCAAATCTCGAGAGCGGCAAAGCCGATTTCGCTAATTCTTTTTTATAATGTTTCTTGAAGTACGAGGATAGTTCTTACGGAGAGAAAAATTTAAAAAATTGCCTGAAAAAGTCTAAAAACAACACTTTTCTGTATTCCCATACAAAAGATTCGTAATAATACTTAAAAGTCAATTTTAACTTTAATACCATACCATAAAGTTTAAGTGTTAGAGGAGGGGTTTCGGGAAGGATAAGTATTTAAAAAATACAAATTAAAGAATCGACTGTTAGGCGGTACGAAGTTCGCCGGGTCAGCTAGTTTCAAATAAAAAAAGGTCAAAAGATCAAAGTAAAGGCATGGGGTAGATGATGAGTAACTATTTTGTACAGTGTGCCTTTTAAATCCGGAGGAACAAATTTCCCTAAGCCTGTATTACGAACTTTTAAATATTTTTTTTATTCGAACTGCATTCTTTGCAAAACGGATTCATTCAAAATAACGTATAAAAAAGTTTCATTCATCGATTCGCAGGAAATTACGCAACAATACATCTGTTTAATTGAATTGGAAATTACATATTTCGTTTGTAATTCTAGTTAGATCTAAAAGACCTAATGTTTTCATGTGTATATCAACATACAAATCAGAAAAAATTTTAATATGTAAAGTTTGTAATTCGTATTCACTGACGACTTTGCTACGTGGTTGTTATAAGTTATAATCTGTAGATTTGAATTAATTTTAATGTTATTCGTTAGTAATAGTCACTGTAAGTACGAGTATTATAATCGGACATATCTACATTGTTTTAACTTTTAAGCGTAATTGTTTTGTAAACTGCTTTTCATGCACTTTTATTTTCTTTGGAAGAAAAGGGAGAACTCTATACTAACAACACCAGATTGAGCAGATTAACTGTCAGTTCCAATGATTAATGTGTCTACCATGGTTTCTGCTAACTAAAGATATTATGTTGACTTAAATTAAACACGAATTCCTAAATCTGTCGCTAGTAGGCAAAATCAGATAAAGATATTTAACCAGCAGTGAGTAATTATTGCTGCTCGTGAACATCCATAGTAAATTAGCAACTTAGCTCAGGTATTGACTTAAGCAGTAATATGAAAGTTATAGGTAATGAAAAAAAAAGCAGAAGAATTATTTTAGAAGAACAATTTGTTTTCTTTTTTTTCTTTCTTTACTTTCTTGCTAGTCAGTGTGACGTCTAAATAGTAAACTAAAAATAGTATCTATAATGATTCAACAATATTGTTCACTTCGAATTGCTATATTAATTTCAAATATCGACAAAAAAATATATTTAGTTATCTACATATAGTTTTCATTAAAAATCACTGTTTCTTTGCGCATTATGTCAATTAAATCATCTTAATAGTAATATTCAATTAGTAGATTATGTTTTAAATAAAAATAGTGTATAAATTGAACAAAGGAATACACTGAACATAGCGCACTGTGCGCAGTTGAGCAAGAACAATCTGTGAGATATTTATAGGGGAATGTTGAGGCTTCTGATGTTATTAGTTATTGTTAGGTTGCGGCTTTGCCTTATTGTCGCTAATTTATTACGAGAATCGTAACTATGTGTTTAATCTAACTGCTTGTTGGAAACTTGGGTTGTACAATGAATGCTTGTGCCTTATTCAATTTCATTAATCGTTTGTATTGAAGTATTGTGGTTTGTTTTGTTTGAAATTTCTTTGTTGTGTTATAAAATCGCGTACAAGCACACATGAAAATTACTAACAAATATTAAAAAAAATGCGTGCGTACAAAGTACACATGTCAGAAGTGAAACTTCTTTGGCAAACTAATTAAAAAAAACGAATCAAAAAAACTGATTAAAAAAAAACGAATTTAAAATACAAGAAAAAAACTAGTGTTCGTCATGACGCTGCCGCGTTCCGGTCGCTCAAATTTTACGCCTCATGCGCCTAAAAAAGTTTCAGTTCAAAAATACACACAGATACACACGGACATTATGTACAATTTTACACAGATAGATATCTGTTTTTATTTGTTATATAAAATTCTGTTATAATTGAAATAAAATATTTAATTGATTAACACAATATTCAATCTATATTACAATCAAACTAAAAATTCTTAATGTCTAATAATTAAATACTCGTATTATAATTTCTTGATTTGTAAAATAAAAGCTTTTCGCAGAGGCTTTCTGGACTATACAATTTTTTTCTCTCGTTAAAATATTAATTGTAGTGAAGAAAAAAGTTTTAAAATCGGTCCATTTACTTGTTAAATTTATTCGTTATAAGTAATCAAAACCGTAAAAATACAGATCTTACCCCCTCATAATATTAGATACAAATAAAAATTAGTTTTATGTTACTTGATTTAAATAAATTGGTCTGGTCTGTTCAGAAATCGGTTCAAATTCATATTATTTTTATTTAGAATCGGTTCAAAATCAAATCAAAGAGGTCATAAAAATGTGATATAAAGTCTAATAACTCCAGTGTTCAATTAAAACGTAAACAATGTATAGTTCATTATTTGCTCCCAGTTTTTTGCCCGGCGAGGGTGTTGCTCGCGCCACGTGCTCCGTCCGGGCATCGAACTCGTCTCCTAAAGGAATACGTTGACTCCAGTCGAAGACTTTATATGGAATGATATGAGTGTTTTGTTAAGGTAAACAGATAAATAAAGAAAAATATTTTTTTTATTGCTGTATAAATATGTAAATCCTTCTTTTTATAATAAAAACAAATAAAAAGGCACACCGATAGAAAAGCATAAGATGTTATCCGACATTTTTGTGCGAATTTTTCAAGTTTCTCTTCAAGAGAACTGGATTTTTGAATATGATTAAATATTCTAAAAGACTTGAACCTTAAAACCTCTAGCCACCTAAAAATAGACATATTTTTATGGATTAATAAATTTTTATTTCGAAATTTTACAATATTATACACATTTATTATTACATTACATTTACAAGAATTAATAACGATTTATATACATTTTTTTTTAATTCGTACTTTTACATTTTTATACATATTTACAATTATTGTTCTTTATTCTTAAGAACTAATTTTATTGTGTACTTAAAAACTAATTATAAATCGATTCAAAATTAAATCAAAAGGTATAAAAATGTGATATAAAGTCTAATAACTCTAGTGTTCAATTTAAACGTAAACAATATATAGTTCAATATTTTTTTTTACTTAACTAATTATTATTAAATCTATACATTTTCTAGTTAGAATATATTTATAATTATTATTCAATGACAGGTTTAAATATACAGGGTGTCCCGCGATAATCTGCAACCCCGAAAGGGGGTGAAACTAGACCATAAATTATCGCCAAAAAACAGAAAAAAATTAAAAAAATTAAAAAAAAATTTTTTATTTTTTTTATTGACGAATTGAGATTTTTATATAGCTTACGTAGCCTCTTTGTACAAAAAATGATGATTTTTGTACGTGTTTTTTGGGATACAGGCGTAAATTTTTTTTTATTTGAATGGCAATATGGTAAGAAATAATAATAAATCATAAAATTTCCTGGTATTCGGGGCATAATTCTGAGAAAATTAGAGATCATTGAAAAAAACAGTCATAAGAAATGGATTTTTTTTCACAAGAAGCATAAATAAAGTCATAATGCCACTTTTTTGCGAGCTAATTTTTATTTTATCCTTACCGCCAAGTACGTGGCGTAATATTTTATTTTATTTTAAAGTAATCGACCCACTACTTTGGAAGAAATCATCATTTTTTGTACATAGAGTCTACGTAAGATATAAAAATCTTAATTCGTCAATAAGAGATAAAATATTTTTTTTAAAAAGTTTTTTCTATGTTTTTTGTCGATAATTTATGGTCTAGTTTTACCCCCTTTCGGGGTTGCACTTTATCGCGGGACACCCTGTATAATACAATTTTCAGTCTCGTCAATATTGATAAAGTATTTGTCAGAAATGACGTTAAAAGCATTCGTTTATGAAGTTTCTTTCAATTTGTTATTTTTTTGTAGTGATAGTTTTAAGGCAAATTTAGCTAAATTTTAGATATTTTTTGTATTTAAGAAAAAACCACTCGCATTTTTTAATAATCCTCTTGTTTTATTCAAATTTCTTTAGTAATATAGCAAATTCCGACATTTTTTCAATAGTAGCTTCTAAGTGTATACACGATAAATCGAGTTGGTTTAGTATTCTTAGGGGATATTGTTCAATATAATTTTTACTTACAATTAAGTTTGTTTAAAAGCGTTGATCGCAATATATACTTATTACGTTTTAATAATTTATTCACATCTAGATAGCTACATTATCGTAATAAACATAGGCTATAAAAAAACACGCTGTGATTATTATGAGTGAGTTGCAACCAGACCAAGTCTCACTCTCATATGTGTATCATGTACTGATGTATGTACTTTTTTTATGTAACTAGGTTGGCAAACAAGCGTACGGCTCACCTGATGGTAAGACCGTAGCCTATAGACGCCTGCAACACCAGAAGCATCGCAAGCGCGTTGCCGACCCTATCCCCAATCCCCCCAGGAGCTCTGGTTACCTTACTCACCAACAGGAACACAATACTGCTTGAAAACAGTATTATTTAGCTGTGGTCTTCTGTACGGTCGAGGTACTACCCCAGTCGGGCTGCTCCATATTTTGAGCAGGAAATTTCCTGCTGTGCCCTACCTCAGTTAAACGAAAAAAAAATTTACTGTAGAGAGTAGAACGAAACATCCGGTTGAAATTGTTTAGGTTATCTTATCTAATGTCAGACGAGTAAAATAAGATAAATAGAGTTAAATTATGCCAATACATTATATTACATTTTCCTTTAGTCCTTACTTATACATATTCATTTAATGTTTGAAAATAATGCAACTATCAAAATATACACAAAATACTTGTGAACGTTGGTAGGTTTAAAAAATTCTGGTATTGATATATGATTTCAGCTTAGTGTGTGACAAATCACTCATTGACTATAAGGTCCTAACCCTAAACTACATATAATAACCCTAAACTATATAGATAGAGAGATAGAGCCCTATGCTCAGCTGTAAAATGTTATAGGCTGAATATTAAATTTAAAAAACAACTTTATATAGGTAATTGACTAGCTGCTGCCCGCGACGTTGTCTGCGTGCGTTCACTGCTCGTTCCCCGTAGGTGATAGCGTGATAATATGTAGCCTATATTATGACCCGACTTAATAATATTCATGCCAAATTTGAAGTAAATCCATGCAGCAATTTTTGAGTTTATTCCGGACATACATTGACTTTCCTATCATCTATACTAATATAATAAAGCTGAAGAGTTTGTTTGTTTGTTTGTTTGTTTGTTTGAACGCGCTAATCTCAGGACCTACTGGTCCGATTTGAAAAATTCTTTCAGTGTTAGATAGCCCATTTATCGAGGAAGGCTATAGGCTATATATCATTACGCTAAGACCAATAGGAGCGGAGTCCACGCCGACGAAGTCGCGCGCAGAAGCTAGTTTTATTATATGTATAGAATTGACTATATTGAAACCTATATTGTGTAAGTTTTATTTTTAATGGAAGTATCGTATTTTAGTTCTCTTATTAAAATTAACTCTATCAATTCAAATTCTTAGAAGATTATTTTAACATTTTAATTTGATTTTATTAACACTTCTAAACGAATGATCATCCATTAATTCATTAATTCATTAATTCATTCATTTAATGTAATGATAAGTATTTTGTTTTTAACCGACTTTAAAAAAGGAAAAGGTTCGTCTGTATTTTTATGTATGTTACCTCAGAACTTTGACTGGGTGGATCAATTTCGATGTTTTTTTTTAATCGAAACGTGGTGCGTGTCATGCGGTCCCATTGAAATTTTTTAATTGAGACCAGACAAGTATTTTCTGAGTTATCGCTAATAATGCGTATTTACTTGACTATTTTTTCGTCTACCTGCGTTGTATTACTGGTCGATGTAATTGAAGTCAGTTTTTTTTTCATTTGCGAGCAAAGACTTCACACACACACACACACACACTCTAACATAAAGTGAATGTACAACTTGTATTTTTTGAGCTAAGTATTAAAAAACAAGAATAATTTTTTATATTTGTATATTATAACTAAAGAGAAAAGTATTTTTATGTAGAAATTACACAATTTTAAATGTGTAATATTTAAATTAGATTTGGAATAGAAACAATATTGTCGATCACGATCACGATTCAGCCTGTAATATCCCACTGTTGGGCATAGGCCTCTTCCCCATGTAGGAGAAGGATCAGAGCTTAATCCACCACGTTGTATTCAAATAAAATTATTATAGTAAACAGATAAATAGCGTCGCGTGTGTACCTAGTATTCGTGCGCCATTCTTGGGAAATCCAAGTTTCAAAGACGAGGTCTCGGCCCTGACTCCTTTAAGATCCTGGAAAATCACTAATTATAAGACAATACTAAAATATGGAAATCCGTACCTACATACTTTTTATATGCACCTAAACCGCAATGCGTAATTTCCCGCCAAAAACCCATGTGACATTTGACACAGACTAAAAATTAATAAGTATACATATTCTATTGCAATTTAAATTAGATATTACATTACTCATATGTAAATAAAAAAATATTCGTCAACTTTCGATGTAAAACAAATAAATATAAACAAACAGAGTTACCACGTGGTCCGAGTCGTCGGGTCGTCGAACTATCGTAATTAAGAGTTTGGTATCGGATTCAGCCTGTAGTGTTCCGTTCCTAGTTCACACGCTTCGAAGTCGTTTTTTTATTTAAAAAATTTAATTGATACTTTATCAATGCATTGTTTTGATACTACTACAAACTTAAAATCTGCTCACAATTTAAAATGTTAATACGTAATTATTTAAATTTTTGGGCTGAATAATGCTAAGTACCAGTCTAATGTGTTATATGTACCTATACGCTATCTTAAAAACTTAATGCGTACTAAAAAAAAAGTATTTGATTACAAAAGTATAGTATTCCATAACCATACGATACGACAACATACATCAGATTGTGCAATAACATACACGTGCTTCGAGTCACACGACAGAGAAATCGGCGAGGCTAATGTACGATAAATTGGAGCAAAACATCACTAGGGGTTGTTGAACTGCGAAATTTTATCGATATTTATGAATAGGGGTTACTGATAGGTGAACCACCTGATGTTTTGCCGCTGTTAGATAATATGGGAGTGTTTAGGATTTTATATGGCTTAACTGCCTACAAAAACACTGACAATAATAAAAGAGGTATTAAGCATTTTATGTTTTTTTTTTAACTTTTTTGAATTTAGTTTAAAATGTATATTCAAATGTCTCAAGAGATCGAGGCTTATATTTTTATTTAAATATTTTTTTTTCAAGATTTATGTACCTAAGTAAATTATACATGTTTCAGGCTTTTGCCTTGTCTCAGTAAATTATTTTCCGGTCATCATTCATTGTTTGTGGTGTATAATTTTTCACGATCCCATACTAAATTGTATATTCATAATTATTACAAAAGGTTTGTGTTAAATTTTCCCGAGGACCACACGGAATAAAATTCCATACGACGCCACGGGCGAAGGACGTCACGTCAAAATGGCTTCATCCAGAAAGCCAATTACTCATGGACATGTTAATGGTGCTCGAACCTTGAATCGTTTCGTCACCCGTGTCGTCGGTCAGGATCGAACTTTCGGGGGCCAACGACCGGTCAAATATTCTGCGACTAAAAAAAAATTGCACTCACTATTAACATGTTAAACTGGAAGGTGTTTAACTTCTTAATTGCGACTTTTATTATCCGCGTCCGTCCGCGAACCGAGTCGGATAATAGCACGAAAAATTGACATCCATCCAGATACCGAGTAACGGCTGAGGATAATCGAATTATTCGCGAATAATCGCTTACAGGTAGAGCTACGTTACGTTATAGTATGTGGATATTAAATCGCGCGAATGTCCGTCGTAATAACAAAATGGCGTCGTTTTTTTTTCTATCGACGATGCAAGCCAAATTAAACTGGCGGACGTTCGTTGACCCCGCCGACGTGCTGACCTGAACGTGACGTCACGTGACGTAGCGCGCGTGACGTCGCAAGATGGCGCGTGTAGCGATGCTTGCAGCAGGTTGTCGCTATAATTTTTAATCCTCAAGGCCTTTTTTTACATTGACTCGTTTTACTCGGTGATTTGTCGTGAAGCTCGCATTCATAAAACTAATGATTTTTTAATAATTCTCGCTGCTGTTATTACAATGTGGTCTCGTGCGCGCTTGTGATAATTTTAAGTAAAGTAATTAGTGTTAAAAATAGATTTTATATTCGTGCGATTAGTCATGTAGTTTTCCAGTTTTTTTTTTTTTACTGAAAATGTTGTACGTAACAAAGCTATCATGACGCGCATTTTAGATATAATTATGCAATTATATTAAGTGTATATTTATTTACTATGTACAAAAGATCAGGAAGATAATTGTGATGTATTAGTTTTAATTTATTAATATAATACATGGTATTTATAGTAAAACGTGATAAAAAGGAAAGAAAATGTGTATTAGTAATAATTTATTTCGAAAAGTGATAAATCTCCATCCCTAATAATATTATATGCGAATGTAAATTTGTTTGTTCACGCAAAAACTACTTAAAAGATCATCATGAAACTCTGTACACATATTCTTGGAGGTATTAGAAGTAACATAGGATACTTTTTATTAAAAAAAATTAATGAGAGCGAAACAGAACCCTCTGTCAAAAGCTAGTGTTAGTCTACTCTATAGATACGTACGAATACGTACCTACGTAGGTACTTTTCGTGCGTGATACAAATTATAAAGTATAATAATTTTACGATTAGTACTTCCCTGTACTTAGTGCAGAGCAGTGCAAGTGCGTTGTCAACCCTACCTCCTACCCCGAGGAGCTCTGATAACCTTACGCGCTACAGAGAAACAACACTTCGAGATCAGTATTTTTGGATGTGATTTTCTGTAAGGTTGAGGTAGCCCCAGTAGGGCTGCTGAGAATTTTGAGCAAGACACATCTTCTGAGCCCCACCTCAATTTTATTTTACATTATGAATCAGATTTATGCTGTGCTATATTACATACCTACCTATAATGTCGGAGTCAAAAGCAATAAAACGAATCAAAATCATTTTTTAGTACCTATTTAAAAAAAATCTCAATTACTTACGTTTCTTCTGTTCAATCTTTAAATCGTAATACTGTAGTATTACCTACAAGAGTTTTTATAGAAGATTTGAACGAATGTAATAAATTAACTTTTTTTATAAATAAGTATATAGTTAGCAAGAAGCTAAATGAAATGTGTTTAAAAATTGGATGTGGCTTCTGTTGTAAGCTTTTTTTATTTGTATCATCTGTTCAAAAATCGGAAATAAAAAATATTGCAGAGAATAAAGTAAAAACAAACTGATTGTGCACAACTAAATGTTATCATAGTGAATAACTTGGCTTTTCAAAAAATAAAAATAGATTTTTAAAACGCCTACCTACTAATAAAATTGTATTCTCAAAAAAATAACAATACATTATACAAACATAACACTTCTATTCAAAAATCTATACAAACAGCTTCCAAATACATCAAAACAACGAGAGACAGTACTTATCTCCGCAAATAACGTCAGTAAATGCGACCCATTTTGCAATATTGTCTTGTAACATTAACATCCGCCGATTCTCTAACGAGCGTTTGACTTTTTGAATCTAATATTCATATAATAATGATCACTAAGATCAAAGGATTACAGATGATAATCCTGTGCATTTTCAAGGCGGTACTTATGAACGGTTGACCTACATACCGGTCGTGTAGATATGGCCTCGCTAAGTTTATTGTCAATACCACTGATTGTATACGGAACCGTTTTGCTTGGATCATGAATTTGGTATGCCTGACGCATTAGTCTTATGAAAAATTTGTTTTGGCTTTTTAAAGTACACGTTTTAGTTACAGTTTGTTTAGATATGTTTTAGGAAAACACACACGTTACAAATAGTAATTTATTATTCTGAACGACTACCGTCGAGTACAATGGTCACTTGTAGCAGAGTTGCAGGATGACGGGAATAGAGAGCCTTCGTAGGATGAGCTCTGCTTATAAACCCGTCCACCCCACTCATTTCCCGCCCCGTCAGACGGAACCAGAGTGTGGTTGGTGGTGGCGGGTTATCAGTGTTGTTATTGTAATAAATATTTAATATCCCATTAATTTGGAAAATATGACATTCGGCCATCGACAACACATGCCACCTCCTGGTGCCCAAGTTAATCAAAAATATGACATATGAGATATAAGTTGCTACTTTTCTCTGTGAATAAATGAAATTTACATGTTCAAAAGATTATTAAGTATCTCAGATTAAACTGACATTTTGTTATTTTAATATTTGTCAAAGCAAGGTCTTTTAGTTTTAGGTACAAAATATAAATGAATAAATGTAAGATTAAATATGTTCTCCTGCTAAGTTCGCTTCTTATTTTAGAACATACTAGCTTCTGCGCGCGACTTCGTCGGCGTGGACTCCGCTCCTATTGGACTTAGCGTGATGATACATAGCCTATAGCCTTCCTCGATAAATGGGCTATCTAACACTGAAAGAATTTTTCAAATCGGCCCAGTAGTTCCAGAGATTACCGCGTTCAAACAAACAAACAAACAAACAAACAAACAATCAAACAAACAAACTCTTCAGCTTTATATATTAGTATAGATTGTGTATTCCCTTCATCATCAATTAACTATCGCTATCGCTATGTACTTATGGCGTTTCGCTAGAATTGTATGCAGAGACTAAGGGAACGAGAAAAAACACTTAACGAAAACTCTCCCCAAAGATATTTTAATGAAATGATGTAATGGACATTGCGATTCACCACTTCACAATGTCAAGGAATCTGTGGTCAAGGTACAATTACACGGAAAAAAAGGTTATTAGTGGTAGGGTACAGCAGGAAATTTCCTGGTCAAAATATGGAGCAGCCCCACTGGGGTAGTACCTCGACCTTACATAAGACCACAGCTAAATAATACTGTTTTCAAG
This sequence comes from Melitaea athalia, assembly GCA_905220545.2. Taxonomy (NCBI): domain Eukaryota; kingdom Metazoa; phylum Arthropoda; class Insecta; order Lepidoptera; family Nymphalidae; genus Melitaea; species Melitaea athalia. Next base: position 6,032,061 of record HG992199.1, on the reverse strand, counting down.
CAGTATTGTGTTCCTGTTGGTGAGTAAGGTGACCAGAGCTCCTGGGGGGGATTGGGGATAGGGTCGGCAACGCGCTTGCGATGCTTCTGGTGTTGCAGGCGTCTATACGCTACGGTCTTACCATCAGGTGAGCCGTACGCTTGTTTGCCAACCTAGTTATATTAAAAAAAAAAGTTAAATTTATAACTTAGTTTTGATAAATGTATCTAGAATTGCACCGTTGTAAATGATTCAAGAAGGATCACATTAAAATAAAATCTCAAAACAAGAAAACAAAGTAGTCCAAATGCCAAAAGCTTCTATTTTTAGTTATAACGCGATTTATAGGTAGGGATCCCTAGTAAATTTTTTTGACCTGATCAGTATCAAACTAATTTTTTGGGAGTGGCTACATTTTGATGAGGCGAACAAAAAATTCCTCTTCGAAAACTCTCGATTGTGGTAGCTAACAGAGATAGCAGGAGGTAGAGCAGCAGTGAGCGTAGGACCGGGATAACGTACCACGCAATTTGGAGGACAATATTACCATCAAATTATATAGATATTAACTAACTAAAAGCAAAAAAAAAAATCAGAAAAAAAATTAATTTTTGGTGACCTTACGAGGTCATCAAGTTGATGTCATCAAAAATTATTACTAACCGCTGATTTTTTTTTCTTTTAGTTAGTGATTATCTATATAATTTAAAAGTAATAATGTCCTCCAAATTGCGTGGTATGTTATCCCGGTCCTACGCTCACTGCTGCTCTACCTCCTGCTATCTCTGTTAGCTACCACAATCGAGAGTTTTCGAAGAGGAATTTTTGGTTCGCCTCATCAAAATGTAGCCACTCCCAAAAAATTAGCTTGATACTGATCAGGTCAAAAAAATGTACTAGGGATCCCTACCTATTAAATTCGAACATTTTTCAAAACTGCATTTTGATTTCCCTTACTATTTTAATACTATATTTTATTTTTATATTTGTAACTTTGGCTAATAACAATTAATCTGTTAATGGCTGAACCAGAAACCATAAACTCATTCACTCCATTTAAAAACAGACCAAAGAAGACAAACCGACTTCAATTACATCTACAAGTAATATAACGTAGGTAGACAAAAAAGTAGTCAAGTAAATACGCGTTATCAAAGATTTCTCAAAAAGTTGTCATCAGATCTCGATGAAATTTAAATGTCACGTCGTGGTTAGTATCAGCTTTCGATTAAATTAAAAATCATCAAAATCTATGCACCCAGTAAAAGTTATGTCGTATAATACAACGTAGGTCAACGAAAAAATAGTCAAGTAAAAACGCATTATTTTATTAGATATAACTCGAAAAGTACCTTTTAGATCTCAAATAAATTTAAATGGGACCAAATGACACACACCACCTTTAGATTAAAGAAAAAATTATCGAAATCTGTCCACCCAGTCAAAAGTTCTGAAGTAACGTACATAAAAAAAAATACAATCGAATTGAGAACCTCCTCCTTTTTTGGAAGTCGGTTGAAAAGTGCTGGTTCATCCAAAGTTATTAAGGTTACTCAGCTACAACCACACTGTCGTCACATATTGTAAGATGTCCAACCAGGAAGATGCGAACTTGATGGCAGATAAATGATGCCGTGTTCAGTCCAAAGGTTTGGTAACGGTCGTCCCAGAAAGCGATCAATACGGTGTAACTGTCTAACATACAGTTAGCGGTAATATATACTTAGATTGGAGCCATGTCAGATTGATCTTTAGACAAATTTGTAGTACGTTTGAAGCTATTGTCTTCAAATGCTCATGCGATAGAGTACTAAAATTATCAGTCGGTTTTGCAGTACCAGTTCTGTATAATTAAGTAGCAAGTTGTTTATGATCACTTTTAATTAGTAGGTAGGTATCATAATATAAGCTTTATGCTACAACTCATATGATACAACTCATTTTTAACCGACTTCAAAAAGGTGGAGGTTACTCAATTCGACCGCTTATATATATATTTTTTATGTATGTTCGGGGATAACTTCGTCGTTTATGAATCGATTTTGATACTTAATTATTTTTATTTGTAAAGAAGATATCCCTAGTTTGGTACCATGACAAGGAAACCAGGATCTGATGATGGAATCTCAGAGAAATCGTGGAGAACCTTCGATAATCGTAGTGACGACTAGTGCGTTTGTTAATATTTTTCGTCTACTTACGTTGTATTACTTGTCGATGTATTTGAAGTCGTTTTTTTTCGTTTGCTAGCAAACACAATTATAGAAGTACTAGGATAAATATTAATTCAGGTAACACCATGAGACAGGACATGTAGAATAATGTGTTCGTCACTAAATACGGTACTCGTTACTCTTTATGTATTATACAACATCTTACGTTTTACTCCTAGCACATGAGTCATATTTAAAACGTACTTTGTTCGGATTTTTGCATCCTGAAACGTAACCTGTTTTTTTATTTTGTTTTTATACTAGTGCCGTGGTTAGTAAATGACTAAAATCACGCAGATTTTAGACAAAAAACACTTGTTACTGAAAATGACTGGATTCACAGATGGAAACTATTTTTTAAACAAACGAAGTAGCGAAAAAAATTACATGCCCTTTATTATGCACTAGCTTCTGCGCGCGACTTCGTCGGCGTGAACTCCGCTCCTATTGGTTTTAGCGTGATGATACATAGCCTATAGCCATCCTCGATAAATGGGCTATCTAACACTGAAAGAATTTTTCAAATCGGCCCAGTAGTTCCAGAGATTACCGCGTTCAAACAAACAAACAAATAAACAAACAAACAAACTCTTCAATTTTATATATTAGTATAGATAGGAAATGTAATTTCACTGGAAATCTTCGTGACTACATCGCTTTACCACCCAGAATCATCCAGTACCATAAACTAGATAGCTTATAACCATTAATTCTATGTCTTAGGATTAGTATGATAGCATAATAATATTAAATTGGTCAAGAGTTTGTTTGTTTGGATGCTCAAATCTTGGAATCCACTGATTCTTTAGAATACACTAATTGTATTTGTGAAAATTGTTGTTACATCAGAAACCATATCAATCAAAGAAGACAAGAGATAAGCTATAAAATACATCGCTGTAACCTAGCCTAGTACATAAGTCAGGCAATACTCATAAAGAGAAGTAAAACTATGTGGATTCTCCAATCATCAATAAGAGTCAATCTACAGGACGAGACCAGCATGGAGTCACGAATGAATCATTTAAGAGCCTTTGATATAAATTAAGTTTAACTATCATAACGGTTGACCTAGATCGCGAGGTTACCTAACAAGTTCCTAACAGTTAAGCCTAACATCCTGATATGGGGCCTCTTGGAACTCGGATGGCGAGATAACGGGTGTCTGAACACCGCCTTATGACACGGATCTAGATGATTAGAAGGGTCTTCGAATGTGGATAGGCTTAAATAAATCAAATACTATTGGTTCGGTTTTTATTTTTATTAAAGCTATCTTGGAGGATTTCTGTATTTGAATTAATTAGAAAAATGTTTTCAAATCATTGTAAGTATACTGCAGTAGTATACTATACTAGGCTGTAAATGATAAACTCTTGTACAAAGGCCGCCTCTACTGTAATAAAAATGATTGGACCTAAGTTCACCACTCTCCAACATATTAAGAGATATTCACAAAATTATCATTAAAATTTGTTGTGTGTTGGGTCCTATTTATTTAATTGGCGTCATCATATTTCTGGCTTCTTAAAATTGTCTCTTCTGTAGTCTTGCTAATTATTAGTACTTTTTTTCAAAATGCTTAGTTTTATTTAACCTTAGATTTTTAATGCCTTGTTTTTATTTTAACATTGTGTTGTTTAAAAGTATTTTATGTCTTTAAATAAATTGGTTCTAGGTTACTCTTATTTAATTTCTGTTGAACATAACTCTATTCTATTCACATTTTTTTTTAAATATACAACTAGGTCGGCAAACAAGCGTACGGCTCACCTGATAGTAAGCGATTACCGTAGCTTATAGACGCCTGCAACACCAGAAGCATTGCAAGTGCGTTGCTGACCCTACCCCCAATTCCCCCCAGGAGCTCAGATCACCTTACTCACCAACAGGAACACAATACTGTTTAAAATCAGTATTATTTAGTTGTGATCTTCTGTAAGGTCGAGGTACTACCCGGGCAGTCCGGCTGCTCCATATTTTGAGCAGGAAATTTCCTGCTGTGCCCTACCTCAGTTAAAATGCTTTCATAAAGTCTTAAATCTTGTTGGATAAGGATGTCTGCGCGTGTTTTAATATAAATATTGTGAGTGATAAATTAATATTTCTTTATAATGCAATTTATATGTATTCAGATCAATAAATCATGACATCTAAGTTAATAACCTAACCAAGCGCTCCACAATTAACGCTTCTAGTAATCCCTTCACATCGTTGTTCATTATCAAGTTTACTAGAAGCCTTTGCGGATCTTACACTTACTTGGATATATTTCTTAGCCGTAAGCTAATTAAGATACTTATAATCACGCGTATGAACGGCGATAATTTTTTTTGCAGTTATCGCATTAACTTCAGTCATGTGTCGGTATGCTATGATACCTATCCATACTAATATTATAAAGAGGTAAAGTTTATAACTTTGTTTGTTTGTAGGGGGTAATCTTAGCTAATACTGATCCGATCATGAAAATTCTTTCACTAACAGAAAGCTACACTATTCAGGAGTGACATAGGCTATATTTTATTGTTATTGAACAAAAAAATCATGTAAATGAAGTCGGAGAAATATGAGCGAGATGAAAACTTTACTATATATTTGCATCACAAAAATAATTAGCGCCCAACGAAGTGGGCATGGGTCGGCTAGTAAGAGATCACTCACTTACTACAGCCTATCACAGTCCACTGTTGGACATAGGCCTCCACAAGTTCGCGCCCGACATTATGGCGCGAACTCATGTGTGGTGCCCATAGTCACCACGCTGGGCAGGCGGGTTGGTGACCGCAGGGCTGGCTTTGTCGCACCGAAGACGCTGCTGCCCGTCTTTGGCCTGTGTATTTCAAAGCCAGCATGGATGGTTATCCCGCCATCCGTCGGCTTTTTAAGTTCCAAGGTGGTAGTGGAACTGTGTTATCCCTTAGTCGCCTCTTACGACACCCACGGGAAGAGAGGGTGGGGCTACATTCTTTAGTGCCGTAACCACACAGCACAGTAAGTGATATTATAATTGATCAAATTAAATTTTTTAATTCGATTGCGAAAGATTTGAAATTGTTTAAAATCAATTTACTATATAAATACTTCGAGTGAGTTGTTAAAATTTTTAGTAATTACTGTTAACATTTTTGGTGTAGAGAAACTACGAGAAATATTTGCTATATAGGGTATTTCATACAACATTGTTTAGACATCACAATTTTCGAATCCGGAATGTAGATGTACCTATGTAGACTGAAAGATTTGATCGAAGTTCTCGTAGTACACAAACAATTTAGAAACGTTCTTCTTATAAATGTAATAACTAACAGGTATGTACTTCCTACATAATATTTATCTAATTTCTATTAATACAATGTTGTTTCTCATATTACTGTATTTAGTATATTGTAGTATTTTATTTAAAACTGAAAAGATAATATTAAGATTATTATTATCGTTTGTGATTTTTTCAAGCTTGTAGTCATTGACACTTATTAAATTTAATTATAATTTAAGTAACTGACTGTTATTTTATAATTTCAGTAATTGACTTAAGTCGGAATTATAGTTTTTAGTAGTAGTAAGTATTTTCAGTACAATAGTTCATCACTTGCTTTTTAGTTACTAAGTATTTGCTAACAATCAGCTGATTGGTTTCTATGTAAAATTATCTAGACACGTACAACTTTCTAGCAGACATTTAAGCGCCTTTTGCAACAATGTTTTTTTATTGCATTGTTGTTGTTGCTAGGAAAGGTTAGTAAGTCAGTAAGTTCAAGTAAGAGTAAAACATGGTAAGTTAAATAATGAAGTTAATACATTATAGACACAATCATATTGACCACTTCAGACTTTGTAGTTACGACAACCATGCAGATAATTCCGCCGATATTTACCACCGGTTTTGTGATAAATACAAATGTTAATGTGAACTCTTTAAAATATTTAATAATTGAATAACTTTTATAAAAATTAGTCTTTTTGTTAAATTGCTACAGTTTTACTGCCAATCGTTTGGTTCTTTTGATGAAATTTAATATTATGAAGATACGACGAAGTTAATGTAAAGATATAGGGTATATAATGATAGGACAATACAGGAAATCTAAATAAGATTGCCGGTGTAGGCTGGATGAGGATTGAGGAAAACCGGGATGTCTGGCGCGAACTTGGGGAGGCCTATGTCCAGCAGTGGACTGCAACAGGATGAACTGAGTGAAAAGGAATAAAAAGAAACACTCTTAAAACTGATACGTGTAAGAAATTATGTTGCTAAGTTTACATGGAACTTATTAGTACAAAGCTAAAAGGATATCGTAATATGGTTCACTTACTTACAATATTTTGGCCGCAACGATGTATGGAAAGCTAATTTTATTTACGTCGACTACCAGTTGTTGTCACGTCACCTATTACATAGAGAACGTTAGCATCAAAGTGGCCATTAATGTACACATAACCGTCAGCGCGATTAGTTTAGTGTGTCAAGTTAACGGTACCCATCGCATCCTGTCCGACCTACATACCGGATTTATTATATTGATATCGGTTTTAGCATTCACATTAAAACGGGTATTTTGCATGCGGTGTAATAACGCGATGACGGTGTGATGGGTTCCGTGAAGAAACCCAGTTGCATTTTATTGTATAGTATAGAGTTGTAATGTAACATTCGTTTTAGGAAGGTCATATTTATAAATAGCTACTATTTTAATAGTAAAAGGGTAAATAATATACTGTTTTGTGTATTCATATTAGTGTATAAATAAAGCAATGCTTGGAAAAAGTCGATGGCTCTGGTGTAATTATGCGTGTGACGTGTCGGCGGCGGCGCCTCAACATCGACGGTCGCGGGTTCGATTCCCACTCGGAGTGGATATTTATGTTTATACAAATATTTATTTCCAGTCTCGTTGTTAGTCCTTGTGGGTCTCCCCACCGTACCTCGGAGAGCACGTTAAGCTGTCGTTCCCGGCTGTTATCAAGTACACCTGATAGCGATCGATAGTAATAGTAGTGAATATATCCGCCAACCCGCTTTGGAGCAGCTTGGTGGAAAGCTCTGATCCTTCTTCTATATGAGGAAAGAGGCCTATGCCCAGCAGTGGGATATTACAGGCTGAAGCGTTGGAAGAAGTTCTTTTTGCTATTGGGACGTAAGATTACGACTTAATCCGCCACGCATTTTTATTTCTGATTAGTAAATTAAACTATATACCACATATATCACAGAATTTCTCTCCAGACGTCATATTTCAGGTAATTGTTTTTTTTATTTGTCGTGGGAGTAGCTTGGGGGACCGATTGAATATTACTAAGATTTTTCTTGCAAATATGTGGTTTAGACAGTTTAATTTGTTATTATATATACTTTTAACATAACTTTTATTTGTTTTTGTAAAGGTGAGTATATTTCTTTATTAAAATTACTAAAAAAATTTATTAAAAATATTTTTATTAAAAAAGAATCTTATTTTGCTCTCCAAATGGATCTCTAAGAAAGGGCGTTTTAATTGAGTACAAGTAACGGTTAAAAGAGACAAAGTATATGTATCAGATTACATTCTGTACTCGTTTTTATAATATTTTTCCGTAACAGTATTTAATGTTAATATAATCCTCAAATTCATTACTGGGCTTTTATTTATTATAGGTATATTTAAAATCTTTAAATGGCTATGGCCAAATACTTGTCTACTAGTTATAGTATTCAGTAGACAAGTATTACTAGAACATTAGTACTACATTCATAAGAATATTTCTCGTGTTCAAAAAAAGAAAATGTAAAAAAATATCTACAACTAACCAATTATATTTACTTAATATAATTAGTTAGTTAGTCTGTATATAATATAATTCATAGAAGTGCTAGTAGTAGTTATTCTTCATTTTATTTCACTATTATTATAATATTTATTTCTGTTTGTTTTACAGCGTTGTTGTTTGGCAAACGCAGTGTGGGACGTCCTCCGGTCCGTTGGACCGAAGATCTACGTAAGATTGCCGGCGTAGGCTGGATGAGGATTACGGAAAACCGGGATGTCTGGCGCGAACTTGGGGACGCCTATATCCAGTGGACTGCGATAGGCTGATGTTTGTGTGTGTGTCACCCCGTTTTGCTTGTAAAATATCTCATATAAATGAAACAATTGTTTCTGAATGATATTAGAATAGATTTAGTGTGAGATAAGAGTGACATGTAAACAACCTGTATTCAGCCTGTAAACAAATCCTCTATAAAAAATAAAGATAAAAAAGATATAAAAAAACTATAAATTATGTACTGTTTATGAGTATGTATTCTTTACCTCATCGCCAAAGTAGAGTTATTATGTGTGTAAGCTTTGTATGTATATTAAAATATTTTGGCAGGCTCTGTAGACTAAATAAAATGGTTTGAGAGTTTTCAAAATAAATACTGTGTTTAAATTCGATAAAATATAATAGGGTATGATATGTACATGTATTGCCTATATTTCATTTCATCTTTATGAAATAATATATGACATAAATCAATTTTTACTAATGTACATAAAAATAAACACCTTTAAATATCTTCCTATATTCTCCATTCAGTCTGGTAAATAATTTCTCTATAACAATTTACATACAATTATTCTCAAGCCGTTCAAAGCCTAAAGATAATCTCGCGTCTTGCGTCAGTGTACATAATTCTAAACATTATACGACATGACATCGGGGTCCAGGTTCGATGCCTGTAACGGTACTCTATCTAGGTCACGAGGCCTCGCTAATATCGACGTTCCGTTACTTATCAGACCACATTTGTCTCTCGCAAGCTCATACGAGGTACGGTTGAGGTGTGGTACATTCACAAAAGAATGTACACGTAGCTAAAACTGATCTATCAAATATAACTTATCAATTAATATTACTAGATTAATGGGCGTAATAAAAAATGAATTGTTCATTAGAACTTCCTAATATTAAGCTTTAATATATGATTTTTAATTCTTTTTTTGTAGCTTTGAAACTTTTTTGTTGGAGAAGTTTACAACCATTATTAGGCTTTATAACATCAGGATCGATAAGACCTTGTAGATTTGTTTGCTAAATATTGCAATTATTTCGTAATCATTTCAACGTGTTGTTTAATTTTTTTAATTCCTTTACCTAAACTTAGAAAGTATTTAAAATGTAACTAAAAAAAGCTAAAAAATAATTGGATGGACCAGAAATATTTGACATAATTATACATAATAAACAGGTCGGTATTAGCTGCCTTATATTAATTACTATATTATAATACTCGCATTCACATGGCGTTATTACAATTACAAATTACTAATATGCTAATGTTTAATTATTATCTAATAAATTTGTACCTACTAGATCGCATATTATATGCGTGCAGTGAAGAATGCCTGTTTCACACACACACGTGTTATATCACACTAATGATTTTGATAATCTTATACTATTAAACGAGCAATTCTTGTATATATATATATATATATATATATATATATATATATATATATATATATAGAATCTGAATCTCGGAATCGGCTCCAACGATTTTCGTGAAATTCAGTATACAGGGGATTTCGGGGGCAAAAAATTGATCTAGCTAGGATTCATTTAAAAAAAATGTCGTTTTATCCCTGTTTTTAGGCAATGAAAAAATATCATTAGAATACGAAGCTTAATTTCACTACTGTCAACGTAGCTGTAACAGCGTAATTAGAAAATCGGCGGGTGGCAAATCGTGTTGACCCGGGTTCGAATCCCAGTCTCCAGATTAGTTTTTTTTTCTTTTTTTTTTTAATTTCACTCGTGATTTATTATTTAAATAAAATTAAAATATAAAAATACCGAGAAAAAAAAACAAAAAATAAAATGAAAATACCGAGCTGGGCTCGGTCACCCAGGTACTATCAATAAAGCAAGACGAGATACACATTCAAGTTCGATACATGTTAGGTTATTTGATTTCATTGAATTTTTTTGTAATCCTATTTTTATAATATGTTATGTTTTAGCACTACAAAATGATATAAAGTAAACATTTTCTGCTTAGTGCGCTAAACAATGAGATTCTTGTTATTCTTCTTTTATTAAAAAACAAACAAATTGTCTACAGGGTTGTCCTTAAAACTTTTGCGCAATATTTTTTTATCTATTAGGATATTTTAGTGTGCGTGTGGAAAAACAAAACTTGAAATTACTAATGTCTTTCTGGACCACCCAACTAAAATAGGCATATTAAAACGAATAAAATGCAGATGATGTCATATGATCTTGATGGGAAGTGATGACCCTTGCCTTTGGACATTAACTTTATCAGATACAAAGTCAATGACCTCATAATCGTAGCATCTGATTCGCAATATCAATTCACGAGCCGAGGAGATTGTATCTAAATAACAAGACAGTAGAATGTACAGTGAGTACAATTACTCGGTGATGTAAGTATTGAAATAGCTTGTCCTTAAGGCCACAGCCATATGATAAATGTCGATATTTGATGACGCTACCACGTAGTGTTTCTGTACCGTATTGGCATGACATGCCACGTATTAACTCCCCATACTTTAGAAGATAGTACAGCGCCATTGTGAAGTGCCAAGCTGTCTGTGAATACAAAGAAATTAAATGTCTAGCGTGTTTTTACTCGCGCTTATTTTTCGTATGTCGCTTGTTGCTTAAAACATAGGCATTATATTATTTTTCTTAAAAGCCCTTGACCACTTGATATGTATCAAACATTTTGTCATATTATTAAATTAAAAAAATTTACGTTGACATATGAACAGAGCAATGATCTGGTAGTAACGTGATTTAAACTATGAGCGTCGACTAATATAAAAATGTTTGTTGCCATTTGCCTAAGAAAACTTTAGACAAAAGTATGGTTATACCATATCACTTATAATACAAATGTCATAAGTTTAAGGCAAAGAAATTCTAAAGAAAACTATGACAGAGCATAAATATTTATTCGGGTTAAATAACTGCTCATAATATCATAGAACAAAAGAAACATAAGATATAAAATGAATTGTTTTAAAATAAAAAAGAGCGTTGTTACTTAGTGTTACTATAACAAGTCATCCATAGTCTAATATATTCAGTGTTTATATGTACATATATTTTTTAGTTTCATTCAGAGTATTAAAACTACAAAGCAATGTTTGTCAAAGTTGTATTACTTTAGATTAAAAATAAATTTACTTACAATAAATAGTGTTTAAGGTTTAATCATATGCATTTCATTGAAAAACTCTCTTCTTTATAATTCTTAATTTCCTCGGTAACTTACTCGTCACAGAAACAAACCACTAAGTATTTTGTTTCAAAGTACATCAATCACAGAAACATAGGTAGGTACCGTACACAGAATCAATGTCGCTCAAGGAAGTGAAACGTAGTTAATAGTCATTCAGTTCCTATAATACGTTTTATTAACTAATTGTTGATAATTCTTTCCTTTCAGTTTTACAATGTTCGCTGTTCTGTGGATTACACAGCACGTGTACTACTTAAGCTAATCATACTGTTTAATATACAGGAAGTGTGCGGGACGTAGTGTTTATAGATCTACATACATACATGCAGAAATATTACTTTGTATTATCATAAAGATGTAAAAAGCGACACGCTAGTAGCGAAATAAAAAAGGAGGATAGTTGCAGTAGTAGTTGAAGCATTTATTTGTTTTTTTTTTTTTAGATTTTTTTATTTACTACTAAAAATACAAGTGCATCAATCTTCCATGTAAGTGAAAATATATCGCTAAAATGTATATAGATACACGCGTAACTTCCAAACGACTGCACGAAAGAGGTTTTTTGTATTTGTTTTCGTAATTGTCGGAACCAGTACAAAAATGACAAAAAAAAAATAACGAGTGTGCTTTATTAGACCACACGATTGAATTAAAACTTACGAAACATAACTCTTTCTCTTTCTATCTTTACTAACATATATCTCCATCTCAATTTCCGTTCGCCTCGCCTGATCATACTTTTCGTAACGCTCTCGTCACGCATTCACCAGCTTAATCGAAGTCGAGCGTGCGTAAAAAAGTATTACTTATAAAATACGGCTCTACAAAGTTTGATGAGTCAGCTAGTATAGTAAAATATTAATAGTAAACAATTGTATCAGTTACAGACTTACAATAGACGTAAAATACTATAAAATATTTTGCGTCTATTGTAACTGATACTATTTTTTAAAATGGTTTTTTTTTACTAAATTACGTTACATGATTGCAAGAGGCGGCCGGATCCAAAATAGCTGTTATCTTCCAGGTAACGTTTTGGTTTATAATCAGTAAGATAAGATACATTGCGCTTTAAATTTCACAATCACTAATATTATGATTATTTTTTTTTAAGTAAACCGCTATGACTCGTGATTGCATTCGTAATCATGGCGCTTGCAAGTTTACAACAGTGCCGAAACTGGGATTTTAAATTGACCAATAATTAATAAACACGATAATCATCCCGTTTTAAAGAAAATATGAATCATATTAATATATTGTTTTTCTATGTTAATCTATACTAATATAATAAAGCTGAAGAGTTTGTTTGTTTGATTGTTTGTTTGAACGCGCTAATCTCAGGATCTACTGGAGCGATTTAAAAAATTCTTTCAGTGTTAGATAGCCCATTTATCGAGGAAGGCTATAGGCTATATATCATCACGGCTAGACCAATAGGAGCGTAGCACCAATGAAGAATGTTTCAAAATCGGGGTTTTTTTTCCTTTTGAGAGCTTCCACTGCGTAAACGGTTAAAGTTTCGCACAAATTATGTATGACAGAATTGGTCCTATTCCACGCGGACGCAGTTGCGGGCAGAAGCTAGTATTTAATAATATATATGTAAAAAAGGTAGTAGACATACTAGATACATTTATACATCTCTCGGTCTACACTAGAGACATTATTTTATTTTATTTATTGTAATATTTAGTAAAGCCTAGGATAAAATAGCAAGGCAATGTCCACCGAGACATTAGGATTTAATGTTAATAAAATATTGCGACTAAGTTAAGGTTGTTGGATAACACTAGTTACATTACCTAAGTTTGTAATGTACCTAATGTTTTATTTTTATTATTGATAGATGTTAAGATGTAATTTTTTTATTATTGATTGATATTTTTCCTACAAAAATATTTTTTGACTTTGATAACAGTGTGTACCTAATCATCTTATGGCGAAATTAGATATTTTCATTTAATTTCATGCACATACCTAGGTATAAGGCACATACTTAGTAGGTATTGAATTATAGGAAGCTTACACAAATAAAAAATAGCCACAAATAATTCCTCGAACTAACATAGGTACATAATTCGTCACGGCTCTACAATATTTATGTGCCTTTATTTACAATGGGAATTACAGAAATAGAATATACAAGAATAATGTCAGGGTCTAGATCGAATTCTACAAACAGGTATAAATACCATGTTGTTATTTTAATATCAACTAACAAAAAATATGTCCGTTATCGATGTCATGATTCAGTGGAAGTTTAGTTAAGGATGCTAGGCAGCCCGCTTGATTTCGTCTGCATTAATTTTCAATGCTTGTCTTAATTGATATCTTCGTGATTACTATATCGAAACTCTAACTTGTATGACCAATTAATATAGTAATTTCACAATAATGTGATTTTTAGAAAAAAAAAATTACAATCGGTTCTTTGCATCCTAAAAATAAGTTTCAAGCAAACAATCTTTTCCCTTTTATAACTTTTTTTTAAGTAATGCTTTATTGCAAGCCCAGGTCGTTAAAAGAACGGGCGTTATAAATGAAACTGACCAAAACATATTTTAAATAATTGTGTTTGCTCGCAAACGAAAAAAAACCGACTTCAATTACATCGACAAGTAATACAACGTAATAAGACGAATAAATAGTCAAGTAAATACGCGTTATTAAAGATTACTCAAAAAGTTGTAATCAGATCTCGATCTAATTTCACGAAGACTACATGACAAGTATTAGCTTTCGATTAAAGTAAGAATCATCAAAATCGGTACACCGAGTAAAAAGTTATGCGGTATAATACAACGTAGGTCGACGAAAAAGTAGTCAAGTAAATACGCTTTATTAGATATAGCTCTAAAAGTACTTGTCAGATCTTAATTTAAAAAAAATGGGACCACCTGACACGCAAAACCTTTCAATTAAAACAAAATTGATCGAAATCGGTCCACCCAGTCAAAAGTTCTGAACTAACATACATAAAAAAAAAATACAGTCGAATTGAGAACCTCCTCCTTTTTTGGAAGTCGGTTAAAAAGGGGAAAGAGTAGATTATAATAAAACTAGCTTCTGCGCGCGACTTCGTCGGCGTGGACTCCGCTCCTATTGATCTTAGCGTGATGACACATAGTCTATAGCCTTCCTCGATAAATGGGCTATCTAACACTGAAAGAATTTTTCAAATCGGCCCAGTAGTTCCAGAGATTACCGCGTTCAAACAAACAAACTCTTCAGCTTTATATATTAGTACTAGCTTCTGCGCGCGACTTCGTCGGCGTGGACTCAGCTGCTATTGGTCTTAGCGTGATGATATATAGCCTATAGCCTTCCTCGATAAATGGGCTATCTAACAGTGAAAGAATTTTCCAAATCGGCCCAGTAGTTCCAGAGATTACCGCGTTTAAACAAACAAACAAACAACCAAACAAACAAACTCTTCAGCTTTATATATTTTAGCTTAGTATAGATAGATAAGTAACACTTATATCAAAATTATTAATAATAAATTTATACCTACACGCACATAAATACAAGTGATTTTTATGTTATTAATATTAGTGTGGCAACTCTATACATATTTATTTTATATGACGTATTATGTAAACAAATCGATTACATAGAATTTACAAATGTATAAAACTTGAAAAAAAATCGGACAACAAATATTTACGCTGCGTCATCTGATAGTATATATTGAGAATTGGACGTCACCCGCGGTTTTACCCGTTTGTTACAGTTTTTATTGAGTGATGCAACTTTTGTGACGTTATATAAAAATTGTCTTACAGTTTGGCTAAGGCCTTCTTTATATTCATATTAAAGATAATTGGCTTAATCCGAAATGATTTTCTAATACAAATTGCTAATCATACTAATATTATTAACGTTAAGTGAGGATCAATGTGTGTTTGAAACTCTTTTAGATTCTTCTAATGAAGATATTAGAAATGATATGCTGTTAATAACTCAAAATTTTAAAGAACTTGGAGGTTGTATTTAATTTTGGCGTATCCTCTCTTTGAACCGGCTAAACTTTTGTACAAGATTGTAATTTCTGTGGTCTGTGATTGTAATCATTGGTATGCGACGACGACCTCATTAATTTCTTGTATGTATATGTGTGTTGTTCCTATGGAGTGGCATAGTCTTTATGGACTAAAACTCCTTAAATAAAAAAAAACTCTTTTAGGCAAAAAAGTAATGAACTGTAATGAAACATGGTACATAGATATCTGGAGATCCACAATAACACACATAGGCAATTTCTTATCCCAATATTCCCACGGTACCGGAAATTATGAAGGGAAAGCGTCAGATGCTAAAATGTTTACAGATCATACAGATTTATTCATTCACAGCCTCGGCTCCGTGAAGTGTGAAGTGTCTATTTATTAGATTTTTTATGTACTACACTATCGAGTTTAAAAAAATTAAATAACACTTAATTAAGTTAAACTATTTTTTTGAAGGGCAATAATTTTGAAGATTCATCCAAATTAAAGGAATTCATAGCTCACTCTATTTTGTGTATTTTTATTATATTTATTTATATTAATTTACACTAAAATATTTGTAGAGACAATTATTTACGATAGCTATACCTACTAGGTACTACGTAAAAAGTAAGTTTTAGACTTATTAATCACAGGAATTTATTAATTCCTTTTTAGTCAAGAATAGATTCGAAATTTACCTGTCCTGATCGAATCACAGAACAATTTTTTTTTTAATAGGAAACGAATTTCAGCGAACTCAATAACTTTCTCATTTCAAACATTATTATAGAAATAAAGAGAAAAGAAAGTATTTTTCTAGGTAGTCAGAAACATTCACTGTGCAAAATTGTCGGGGAGTAAAACAATAACCGTAACAATTGTATCGGTGTCCCCTTTAAAGGTTTTGTTATTAGTATTTGTATAGTTTCTGCATTTCTTCTGTAATTGCTACTAACCAGTGAATTGTTTAGATCATTTAACAACCTAACCTTCCTAACCTTCTGGTTTCCACAAAATGTCACTCGAGTTTTTAAATGGCTTTAATTCATTTTTGTTTGCACCAATTTTATACGGTTTTAGTTTTCACTTTGCCTAATTTTTTGGTTTTTTTTTAAAATGTTTTTATGGCATTAAGTTAAATAAACTTATTTTGTTCATTTCATTTGATTTTCATTTCATTCAAATACTTTCTGCCAAATATCATCATCCAATATAAGTAATTAGTATTGCAATATAAAGCGGCAATTTAATTTTTTGTAAATTTATCAATTTGTTATTTGTATTAATTACGTTCTGAATAAAAAATGTGCCACAAATTGTTTTAGAATTGATTATTCATTAATCGCCATAAAATTAATTGATGTTTCTGTTAAAGCTCAGTTATTTAGTAATTAATTTATAGGTGTTGACAGTTGGAATCACACATATTTATCTATTTTTGATTTCATAAAATGTTTGCCAATAGGTTATTCGATTTACGCCAAAAAAACGTGGATTAAGCTCTGTTCCTTCTTTTACATGGGGAAAGAGGCCTATGTCCAGCTGTCGGATATTACAGGCTGAAGCTATAAAAAAACGTTATTTGGTGGTGTTCTATTATTATTGGTTGTTAAACTTTTTAAAAGTTTATTTTAGTTTGTGCTACTTTTGGGTGCTTACTTAATGCAAGAAACAACTACCGCGCGTACATAATATACGCATTGTTAAGTAGTCGGGATACATTATAGAGACAGAATGCGTAGGTGTTTTTATGCACCGTCAAATACGGATCTATGGGAGAGATTGCCACTAGGCCTTTTGATTATGTTCTTTTGTTTCTACCATTTTTTGCTAGTCTATAAACTGTTTAAATAAATAGATACAAAAAAATAATCGAAATTTTACTTCCTTTCTCTTCGCAGTTAGAAATTATACAAAAACATTTTAGGTGTTGTCGATGCTAATTCTGTAATACTTTTATTTTCTATGTTATCCGGCTGTTTTTGTTGTGTTATGATTTGTGAATATCAATGGTAACGCTTCAGTTGAAATGAGTGTAGTATAGAGTACCCAAAGATTTAATATGTTTTGCTATTTTTATAGCACATACGATAAGAATTTCAATGAGAAAGTCACCATCTCCTTAAATTATTATTACTACCTCAACAAGTTACAAATAACCCAAATTGTTTCGCGGCTTGACTGCGAAAGCGTAACAGAGTTTCTTTCGCATTTATAATATGAGTATAAATATTCTTGAAAACCGAAAAAGTTGTTTCATTATAATTTTTTAAAGTTTTAATTTTTTCTGTCTTTGTTAAATATTGACAAATATTTAAGGATGAGGTCCATTGACAGCACCAACGCTAATTACCTTACACTTCAAGTATTAATTTATTTATCGATTTAGTTCCAAACTAAATGTTAATTGATATGACTTGAGTATGAGAATTCTAAAATTTCTTCAATAAAATGTAAAAAAAACCTACAATAAATACACAAAATTATTTTATTTTTTTAATAGAGTAGTAGACTATAGAGTATAAAAAATTTGGTTGGAGTGAAAGAAAAAATACCTTGAAAAAGTACTGTTGTTCTTCTACGGAAAAAGTCAAATAACAGACTGTATACAAAAGATTAACTTTTATTTCTCCTTCCTAATTGATAATTTTATACAATTAATTTTAGTCCAAAAATAATATGAACAAATATTAACTATTTTTTTTATTCATTTTTAACTTTATATCTTCTACTAGGAATTTACCTTAACATGATTATCTATATATATAAAAGAGACTAGCTGACCTGGCAAACTTCGTACCGCCTTTTTTTTCTTAAATATAATAATTACATATACCAAAATAAAATATAGCCTATCTTTCAAGTTGGATCAAACTGCACACGGTGTGCAAATTTGATTAAAATTGGTTAAGTGGTTTAGGAGTCCATTGAGGACAAACATTGTGACACGAGATTTATATATATTAAGATATCCACCCATTGACTCATCACGATATCTCTGGAACCATAAGGCGTAGAGACTTGAAATTTGGTAGGAATATTCCTTTCGCCGAGTAGAGGTCAGCTAAGAACTGATTTTACGAAATTACACCCACAAGAGGGGGTTGCGGGGGTTAATAACATATATGGCAAAACAACGTTTGCGGGGTCAGCTAGTTCTTTGATAAAATCGAGGCTGGTCGCCCCAGCTACTTATCATACCGGAATAATTAGAAAATTAACGATGATTTGTTTCGCAAATAGCTAGAACACGCATTGCGGTATTTGTATGTCTTAAGCGACGCCATCTTTGAAACTAGTATTTTTCATACCGTAGGATTTATGACTTATTTTGACTAATGATTTTATTTTGGCGTTAAACGTTTTAATTAGTTGCTGGTAATTATTGTTTATTCGTTTATAATCTTTTTTTTTTGGTAAAATTAAAAGTATATTACTTAAGTGATTAAAAACATAATTATAACGTTCGGTTCTAATTACTTTACAAATTGGTCACTTAATCAAATGTTTCAAAAAGTTAATATTTTGACAGTTTTAATTGCCTATCATTTATTTTAATATATGTCTAATACATCCATCTACATATATAAATATAAATGAATTTCCGAAATGTTTGTTCGCTCTTAACTTTCCAACGAAAGAGCCAATTTGGAAAATTCTTTTTCTGTGTTCGTTATTTTTAGGACAACTGACAAGATTTATATATAGAAAATATTAAAAAAGTGTGTGTGTGCTAGCTAACTTCATGTTGCTAACTTTTTATTCGTTGACTAGCTAACTTCTGGGTGTCGGTTTTTTTTGTGACAGTGTGCACGCGCATCGTAAAAATTTACCCTCATAATTATTCCCTATCGCGCCAAAAGAAGTACAACTTAAAAAAAATGACATATGTACGAAAAAACATATCATGATATGTATTTCGCCAGATCAGCAAACTTAAAATATTTTTAATAGAATATTTCAACCAAATTAAAGGTTATATGTACATCTTTGCTAAGCTTCTTTAGTGATTACTCATACTAAGACAGTCTAAGGAGTAATAAAGATCATATCACTGACACTGCCAATGTAATATAATTCCATATAAAAATACTACGATTATACGTGCTTACACTACAATTGTTGTTTGTCTATAAAACTTTCTACTAACTAAAATCCGGACATTTACCTCGACAAAATTTGTAATTTACACGCGTATCACTTTGGGGTTCAAAACATACATTGAAATGAAATATTTAATATATTTCAAAAAAATTACATACCAAAAATTAGAGTAATTGAAAAACGAATTGATGTTCATATTTGAAGACAAATATTGTAAGTCTGATTAAATTTCATTAATAACTACGATTCAGCTTCTAATATCCCACTGTTGGGCATAGGCCTCTTCCCCATGTAGGAGAAGGATCGGAGCTTAATCCACCACGCTGCTCCAATGCGGGATTGGCGGATATATTACCTAGTAACGATCGCTATCAGGTGTACATGATAACAACCGGGACCGACGGCTTAACGTGCTCTCCGAGGCACGATGGGGAGACCCACAAGGACTGCACAAACACCCAAACCACGGCAAACAGCTGTATGGCCAATACAAATGTTGTCCTGTGCGGGGATCGAACCCGCAACAGCCCGCGCAACAGCCAATCGCAATCCAGTGCTGTGACTGCTGCGCCAACGCGGCGTATTAATAACTAAGCCCCTCACAATAAGCTTTTTGATCTAAAACAAAATTGTATTGCTTTACTTATATGTTGTTTTACGTACTTTGTACCACGGAACCCTTTCCACAACTCTCCATACCACTAACCTCTCCGGCGAGATCATTGCTCCTCATGATTCGCGTCCAATAAGTCAACAAACGACCTAGTTTATTTAGTTAAAAAAAATACGTTTCACCGGCTAGTGTGTAAACATAAAGCTTTCTACCGGTCCGAAAATTCCGCTAACCTTTCTCTTGGTTATTATCTCCTGGTACATGAATAAACTCGATTTTTTTTTCACACGAGACCAAATACCGAAAACTGAGTTCGTCGTGCCAGTTACCTCGCCAATGGTGGTACCGTTTGCTGACCTACCACCACATAATGTCGGTATTTTTTTTCGTACAGTTAGATTTTATGTGGCATTAAAATGCGAGATGAGATAGTAGCGATAGGCTATTGCACGTGATGTCGTTTGCGTAAGGTTCAATAGTTTTTTTTTTTTTTTTTTTTTTCTATAAGAAATTTACTATTTCGCTCAGAGGGTAAGGCGTCGACTTTTTTGTGTTCACTTAGATAAAGTTAGTATACACGAGTATGTTCTATACATACTCATTTTTAAGATTTATTCAATTTAAGGTACAAAAGACTTTTTTTTAAATATGAAACTAACTTTCAAAGTGCGACACACTTTTAAGAATTAATACAATTCACGCATTTTTCATAAGTTGCTTAATTTGTAATAAAATATTTCTTCCGAATAAAAAATGAATCATTCTTTAATTTATTTTTAATTAAGGCTTAAAGGAAGCCCGGAGCGATCGATAATATTTCATGCGTTCTAAAATTAAATCATAAATTGTTTATGAATAAAAAATAACTAACATCGCTTACGAGTCTGCGAACTCAACCTTCACACAAAGCGTATAAAGTTACCAATTTATAACGCACATGACATCCATTGAAGTCGTTCTTTATATTATATCAACCGTTCATGGCCGTGTTTTTAGGCAAATTAGGTGAAAGGTGAACGACCAACGTATCATTTCATCGGCCGTTCACTCACTGAATGCGATTACAACGCTATCATTATTGGCCGAATTTCTAACAGCGATATAAGGAATTCGAATTATACGATTCTAATTCATCAATCGTATATGATTTTTCAGATTTTGTCGACTATTTGTATCTAATAATTATAGGATAACGCTTTCCGTAACGCAGGTTTCTTAGTACGACAGCAAAAGCATCCTAGTTATAATAATTGGGAAATTGCTGTGGAAACTAACTAAATATTAGTACAAAATATTTTTGAAACTCTAAAATAAGAAAAAAAAAGTTCGTTAAAATTATTGATAATACGAAACCCGTAAAGTGTTACCTTTAGTAAAAAACCTCAACGTTCCGTGGCTACTGCTGGTCTTAAAATATACAGCAGCAGAGAAGTCAATATTTAAAGTAAAAGGGATGAAGAGAAGAAACAAAGCTAAAGATAGCTAAATAAGGTCGGCTTATGGTTATTAAAGTATCACATCACCATTATATATGTATTTATAAACAAAAGTTTAAACTAAAATAAATTTGTATACACTGTATTGTTTCCACTTTATTTTTTTGAGGATTAGTTTTCTTAAATCTTTTGTACAAAAACTGGTACAAATAGTTTTGAACGAGATAATTGAGTAGCAATAGTTGAATGGTTACAAATAATACTATTTATTACTGTAAAGAAAGGTTTGTTTGTTTGTTTGAATGGGTAAAAAGTTTCAACTAAACCAATTATAACAGCTCTTTCTTCACGTAAAAGTAACTTACCCAGAAGTATTTATTATGATTATTATTGTTTTATAACAGGCAAGCAGTTGAGACAATAACTGTTAAAAGCCTGTATCCCACTGCAAACAATAGATCATTTTTGTAGCATATATGCATCCAGTATATTCTTGAACTGCATATAAAATTAAATAAACAACATTATTTTGTAGCCTATAATGACGAAATAGTAGACAACGACGGCTGTAGTCATTACCGTTATTGCGTTAGGCAAGAAATAGTAAATAGCCAGCTTAGAATTAAAAATATTAAGCTCAGGCTCTCATGAATCGGCTACCAGATATCAATATGAAAATCCTAGCCGTATTAACTTTTTGTTTAACTCTAATCTTACAATCTACTACTGGTTGGGGTAGGAAAATTCTTTTAGAAGTAATATTTTATAGCGCTCGTTTAGTGAGTAAAGAACTTATTACATGATGATATTTACAAATATATGTACACATATGTGCTGTGTATAGACTTGATACAACGCATTGCCTGTGTAAAAAATCTAAACCCGTGATTTCATTCGCAATTAACCTTTCGATTTTTGTGCCCTCTCCCAAAATAAATGTGCTTAATTTTTGGGTTAAAGTATTCAGTCAAATGATGTCTAGTTCATGCAAACTCGTTCTGTTGTTTTTGTCACGATGCGCGGACAAGATAGAGACAGGCCGATTGACAAAAGTGAAAGAAATTATCGTATAGCTTTCTATTTGTTAACTTTGGTATCGATTATAGGGAACTCTACCCGCAAAAAAATTTAATATCTTGATGATGAAAAATATTTTATAGCATTGATCTGTTACAGTTTTACTAAAAGAATTTACTGGTAAACATAATATGT
Source organism: Melitaea athalia (assembly GCA_905220545.2). Lineage (NCBI taxonomy): Eukaryota > Metazoa > Arthropoda > Insecta > Lepidoptera > Nymphalidae > Melitaea > Melitaea athalia. The sequence continues at coordinate 6,009,277 of HG992199.1, read as the reverse complement.
AAATGGTTTTGTAACTCATAGCAGGGAATATATCTCAGTATATTCCTAGTGGAGGAGCGTAGTGGATTAAGCACCAAACCTTCTCCTACATGGAGGAAGAGGGCTATTACCCAGCGGTCGGATATTACAAGCTGAATTATCATATATAAATAAGTATGTAGTTAGATTGTATAGTAATCATCGTATAACTAGTGGCATGGCAAGCCTCAAGTTTCCTGAGTGAGGCCAGTTTTCCCTGCTATCACCAGATACGTCACTGACGTTTGTGGTGAGTCATTACCACCGTGTTATGTCTCCTCACATTCACCATCACTTGCAAAACGAATGATATCACTACGTTTACGTACGATTGCGAAACGTAAACGTAACACTGGCACTGACTCATGATAAATATTTCTTAATTCTATTTTAGAATTTCATTCATAAATCGACTTAATTTTTTTCTCGAATTTTTAATATCGTTACTTGTTAAGTAGTAAATGTGAAAGTTAATTCATATGAACGTTTGTTTTTCCTGCTTTGAGTCAACAGGAAACCTACATACATCATTTATATTCGTCGGTCTGTCCATTTATAAATGGCGACTCTGGCGTCTATTATATTTATTAATTACATACGTAAATCCCGATTAATGAAAGTATTAAAATCTGAATGTAATTTTTTTTAAATGTGTGTTATTTATAAATTATCTTTATATATAGTAAAATACATTGTAATATTAATCGTGCCGACAAAGTGGTAGAATGAAATTTTAGGGACAAAAGCCTTATAACATTCTTTACATTTACGGATCTTTAGGATTCCGTCTTGCGCCGCCTGAAGTTAGCGGCTCCTTGCAAATCATTTCATGTCATTTCACCTGGTAGGCGGTCTGCCTCCGTCAGCTGATACTCTAGGGGCCTATATTTATAAAGTTTCTCGACAGGTGGCCCCTAAAAATGAACAACAGGAAGACAAAGATTATGCCAAATTTTCATATTACGTTTTATCCTGTAAGCGGTCAATAGCCTGCTCTCAAAATTGTTGACAAGTGCATACGTACTCGTACATGTACACAGAATAAATAAAATGATAAGGTTTTTGTTGCTTTCTATCGTTTCCAGAGCGATAACCTGAAAATAAAATACAATGAACCCGCGAAAAGTATTTTGTGACGATCGTTATAAGCAAATAAAACAAATATATACGGATTAGAAACGGAAATACGCATAAAATTTTGCTATTTTTGTCTTTAAATATTTGTATATGTGATAATATAACAAGTTTACTTAAATTTTATGAAGTGAAACTTCTTTAGAATCGTTGTGATTTCAAACCGGATGCAACGGAAAAACGACAGGGAAGGACGCGTCGCGCTGCGCAGTGCGGTCGGGCCGTGCTGCAAGCCGCTAATTTTAAATTAATTTTTTTTTATTAGTTTTCCAAAGAAGTTTCACTTCTGTCGTGTGTGAATCGCACACACACCTTTTTTTTCCTTAGATATGGCCTGGAAAACAGAACACGTAAATTGTCATCATCATAATCATCATATATATAGGTGATAGGTTCAACATGGGGATGGCATTGCTAAGAGTGCCAACGCGTCATGGAAATCTATTTTGTACCGTGAAGAAAAGGAAAGCTTTGTAATGATATAATTTTAAAAAGCACCAAGACATTTAGGTATATTTTCCCGAATGCCAAACCTTACATAGAGTGTCATGACGGAAAAAATTCTGAAAAATCCTAAGTGGGACTTTTATAACAGTGATATAACTCTATCAAGCGAAATTTACTCATTGGGAAAGTTACTTCAATATATTTAGTCATATGGGTATATGACTCAATTGTTTACCATGTTTTATGGTTATTCATATATTTGTAAAACGCCTTTTGCACTAAAAACTTCCTTTTACGGTGTAAATTATCTTTCACTAATTCATAATTTGTTTTGTTTAATGGAAATTCTAACAAGACGATTCAACAACGCAACCACAGACTAAAATAACTCATATTTTAGTTAAATAGGTATAGTATACGAATGTTAAATGAAATCAAGTCATTTTATAATGCGTGAAAAGTAGACATTTAGTATGTATAGCAGTTTCAGTAAAATAAAAGTAACCGAACTGAATGAAACAAGCTGTTTGAAGTCCCAAGCATTTCATTTTTCTGTAAATAGTGTATTACTGAGTTAACATAAAAACCAAAACTATACAAAATCTATATCTTATAGTATTAAACGAGCAATTCTTGTATATATATATATGTAGAATTTGAATCTCGGAATCGGCTCCAACGATTTTCGTGAAATTCAGTATACAGGGGATTTCGGTGGCAAAAAATTGATCTAGCTAGGATTCATTTAAAAAAAATGTCGTTTTATCCCTGTTTTTAGGCAATGAAAAAATATCATTAGAATACGAAGCTTAATTTCACTGCTATCAACTTAGCTGTAACAGCGTAATTAGGAAATCGGCGGGTGTCAAATCGTGTTGACCCGGGTTCGAATCTCAGTCTCCAGATTAATTTTTTTTCTTTTTTTTTTTTAATTTCACTCGTGATTTATTATTTAAATAAAATTAAAATATAAAAATACCGAGAAAAAAAAAAGAAAAACAAAAAATAAAATGAAAATACCGAGCTAGGCTCGGTCACCCAGGTACTAGAATATTAAAAAAAAAATATTTATTTGTTTGTAAGTTTATAGACTTTAAAACCGCTGATTTCATTTTAAAAATTCTTCTCTATTATAATACTTTATTATTAGGAACGAATGTAAGCTATGAATTAGTACGCTACGATTTATCGTAGCAAAACAGTAGACCTAAAGCTTTCGTCACACTCAACGCTTTGCCTATCAGCTCTCTGTACTTTTTGTGCTAATGTCTGGTCAAGTCATTATACTACAATGCAAAGAGAGAATTTAGTGCGCCTTCATGACGTGATCCTACACATACTAGTAGATAATAACGTAATAAAACGAATGAAATAAATGAAATAACAAAAAAAGTTTCAGTATTTAAATATTAAAATCAAATTATAAATTTAATAATATTGACTATTTATTTAAAAATAAATCAAATAAAACTTATAATTTTATGAAAGCTTTCTAGGTTTTCCCATGTCAAATAGTTTCTAATAGTGTGTCCAATGTTTTTAATTAACAGTGGTTTTCGGTGTTTATTAATAAAATAAAAATTATAATTTTTTTTAAATATAATGTTTAAAATAAATTTTGTACTTTTTCAATTGTTTTATACGTGAAAATAGCTTTTTAATAACTCGTGCAATTAAATATTGTGTTACTACAATAGTTCATAAACGATTTAAAAAAAAAAATCAATGTACAAAATTTTCCGCAATCCGACACTGTCAATGGAAAAACAATGAAACCCCGAAATATTGAATTAATCGAAATTGAACCCTGTGATACAACACTTAGGTTTATTTTCGTATGGCCAAATACTTCAGTGGCTGGTCAACGACTTTTCACCTATTTCTACGCGGGTTCAAAACTTAAATTATCGCATATATACAATGTTGGTATCTAATAAAGTTTAAAGGATTACATTTAATTTTATCGTTGAATAGATACATAATTTTAGTGTCAGTGACCTCAACTGATTACATGAAAAATATAGATATTCTCTTTTTAGTACTATCGAGGTCGGTTGTTGACCTACCATGAACCATCAATGCAATTATTTTGTACGAAAATAATCGAATGTATGTTAACACGCAAGTAATGTCACGTTCTTTAGTACTTTTAAAGTGGAATTAATTTTTAAATGCCAATTCTTCTTTTATGTATTTATTATGTTATTATTAATAATAAATAATTTAATAAAGATTCGCAAAGCGGTCTCATCACTAGATGATACATACAGACAACACAAAGGTATCTAGGGTAAGAGTGTGTCTTCGTATCTAGACTAGTATTATAAAGCTGAAGAGTTTATTTGTTTACTTGAACGCGCTAATCTCCGGAACCGCTAGTCCGATTTGAAATATTTTTCAGTATTAGATAGCCCATTTGTCGAGGAAGGCTATATAATATTTTAGTACCTCTTTTTTCGTAAATTAACGTGGTTCAAACCGCGGTGCATATCTAGTACATAAATGATGTCCTTAATATTAATATACCTGCCCACAAAAAACTTCTAAGGATAAAAAAATCGTGTAAAATTTAAGCTACATAATATTATAACAAAATATGTAAATGTAATAAATTAATAAAATCATATTAAATTTAAACTTCAAATAACAACAAATAAACAAATTCGGTTTTCAAGGAAAATCCTGAACAATATTTTTTTAGTGTTTTTGGACCTACGAAATTTTATACAATTTTTATATGGAAGACGTCATAGGCTTGTGGTTACCACCACTTCTAGTCAAGAAGCTGTGTGTTTTTCAAATTATTAGTTATTAAAAAAATTTACCTTACCTATCATCAAGAAGAGGACATATTTAAAGGTTTATATTTCTTCCCTTGTTTTATGTACATATGTATTTAATTACATAAATGCACAAACTAATGATATAGGCATATATGTTGCGTAGGTAGGTTAATGAAATATATGCAGTAGTATACGAGTGCATTCAAGATACGTAGTTGCTGAAAATACCCTGTATTATGTGACTCTGGTATCCCTGTAGCCATTAGGCATCTAGAACCTACAAATACTAATTTTTTTTCTGCTTTTTTAAGAAAAAATATGTATAGTATAATGAGTGATTGGAAACAATCTAAAAAAAAGGTGTTACTTCTAACGCGTAATATATATGTTCAGTTAATTAGTGTAGGTTTAGAAGTTGATTCATTAAGTCACAGAGTTGAATTCATAGAGTAATTTTTGCCATCCAGTAAGAAGTATGCGAGTACATATATAAATGTACAAAATAAAATATTGTCTTTATGCTTAGGACGAGAAATTTGACTCCTCCGCTTGCAGTAAGGTCAGCGACCACTAGCGCATCCACAATTTTGGCTAGCTCTCATATACTACGTGACGGAATTTTTTTATTGCCTCCCGTTCCCTCGGTACGCTATATGTGCGAGTGTGAGCGGGACGGTGATAGGTACGAGATGACAAATGAGTTTGATAAGACGGTTCGTTCACTTATGATTGCGTGAACAAGATATAATGTCCACATTGCCATAATATATCCGATGTAATCGTATCTCGAATTATTTCACAATACCTTCTGTTTGTATATTCATCACAATACTTTTAAACGGTTTCATCGAATTCGATAATATTCCAGGGTAGGCGTGGATTTCCAATTATGTCCGGTAGATGACGGTGCGATCACATACTAAGTTTTTTTAATCAGACCCTATTTTTTTGGCTCTAACTAAAAAATTAAAGACATCTTTAGGTTACTAATTCCATATCACTGGACATATACGTACATCAATCCATTTTGTGTAATTCTATTATATTGAATTGTTTGTTTAAGTACTATACTGTTGTCGAAAGTAATTAAAAAAAATTAATGATGTAGTTCTTTACGGGAACTAAAAAAAGTATTTGCAAAGATAATTATTAAAACTTTTTACAATAACTCATTAATTTTTTCTTTAAAATATAACTATGTACATACTTAAGTTTTATCAGAAATTGAATCTATACTAATATTATAAAGCTGAAGAGTTTGTATGTTTATTTGTTCAAAACGCGCCAATCTCGGAAACTATTGGTCCGATTTAAAAAATTATTTCAGTGTTAGCCCATTTATCGAGGAAAGGCTATTTTTTCACATTAACGCGTGTGAAACCGCAGTGCACATCTAGTTCAATATACGTCTACAAAAATAGCTTTCATTTAAATGACAATATCCGTTAGTATTACCTCATTGCATGTAATGACGTCTCAAAAAAACTCTTTGCCGGTTCATTGAATGAAATTTTCAGGCTATCGCCCTGGATATAACTGAAAAAAACAAGAATCTTATTATCTTATATTATCTTTTACATGAATACGTAATACGATTCAAATAAACGTTTTAAATTACTTAATATACATATGTACATAGGTGTATGTATACCTAATCATAATTATTTTAGGTGTCACGGACTTCGAACAAATGTATCCTTTTGTTTTGTTGAAATTTAAGGAGATTTTAAGTCATCTAGTATTAAAAGATTACTCTTGGTCATGAATAATATAATACTTTCAGATTTAGAGAGGTGAATAACATGTCACTGGACAAATGCGATGGCGTCTGCTACTCCATCACAAACCTCGGGGGAGAGAAGAAGACTAAAGGAGAAAGACTACTTTAAGAAAGAAGATGATCCTCCGACTGAGAGATAACAGAGGTTGGGCACAGCAGGAAATATTCTGCTCAAAATCTGGAGCAGCCCGACTGGTGGAAGTCCCTCGACCTTACAGAAGATCACAGCTAAATAATACTGCTTTAAAGCAGTGTTGTGTTCCGTGGTAAGTAGGATAGAGAGCTCCGGGGAGGGTTAGGGGTAGGGACGGCAACGCGCTTGCAATACTTCTTGTGTTGCAGGCGTCTATATGCTACGGCAATCGCTTACCATCATGTATACGCTTGTTTGCCGACCTCATAAAAAAACCTCCACAAGAACTCTGGCTACTTCACTCACCAGAGGAACACAAAACTACTTGAAAGCAGTGTTATTTGGCTGTGATCTTCTGTAAGGTTGTTTCCCTTTTTTTTAACATGGGGAAAATCCTCATGGATACCCCTCAGTGCGGGGGCACCGGAGAGATTATCTCAGACTTTTACTGACCAAAAACCACCACGTGTGAGCAATCATCCGCTTGGTTGGGGCGAGATGGGGTCGCGCTAGCAATCGCCACCTCACCCCAGCGGTAGGCTCGGACGAAACCTCCGGGCCGCGAAGGTTGTTTCCCTAGTCCAGCTGCTCTGAAATTTCGATCAAGATAGTTTTTTCGGCCTTGCCAGTTTTGGACGAATCTTTTATCTTACTAAATAAATAAATTGTTTAAATAATCATGAAATATAATATGAAAGTATCTATATAACTTCACTTTTCCAATTTTTACTGATTTGGACAAAATTTACATATCTTAGTTGTGCTCAAAGTAATGTTAGAAGTATTAAGTTCTATGTTTTAATGGTTAACACTGATTTAAATAATTAAAAACTAGCTTCTGCGCGCGACTTCGTCCCCGTGGAATAGGACCAAATCTCTAGGAAGCTCTCAAAAGGAAATAAAACCCCGATTTTGAACCCCGTGATGATATATAGCCTATAGCCTTCCTCGATAAATGGGCTATCTAAAACTGAAAGAATTTTTCAAATCGGACCAGTAGATCCTGAGATTAGCGCGTTCAAACAAACAAACAAACAAACAAACAATCAAACAAACAAACTCTTCAGCTTTATTATATGTATTAGTATAGATTTAAACATTTTTGTTTTAATGTAAATTTAAAAATCATTTCCTATAGTTTTAAATGTGCTGTGTTATTATAAACACTTCTCATAACAAAACATATTCCCGGACAAAAGTAACTTAAATAACAAATAGTTTTTATTAAAAAATTATAAAAAAATATTGTGAAAACTTTTTGGTGATACATTTTTGTGGAAAAAAATTTAAAATCATATTATAGAAGTTAATTTTCCCGTCGCTGATTATAATTTACTTTTATTAAACCGAAATGACCGTTCCTTGAACCCAGTTAGTATTCGGCACTGTTTTAAATTGAAGATTAGTTCGGAATGAAAGTTTGGCAATGAATTATGGGCATTACGTAAGAGATATAGGGTTGTAACTGGGTGAATTAAAAACTGATTTAATTAAAAATTCAATAAAAAATAGAGATTGATAACATAACATAATATAACACGTATCAAACAAGATAGCAAATATATATGATTAAGCCTGATATATCCCTCTGCTGAGCATAGGGCTCTTTCTCCAAGTAAAAACTAGCTTCTACTTGGAGAAGCTAGTTCGGAGTTTAATACACCGCTTTGCTCCACTGCGGATTGGCAGATAAATTCCCTACTATGAGTAACGATCGCTATCACATATTTATGATAACAACCGTGACCGTCAGCTTAACGCGTTCTCCAAGACACGGTGGGGAGACCTAAAAGGACTGATATTCAAACCGGAAAGAAATATTTGTAAATACAAATATCCATCCCGACCGAGAATCGAACCCGTAAACCGCCGGCACGGCACACGAACCACTACACCAGAGTGCTATATATACCATATAGCAAATGAATACCGTAGCTACCGTATCGTACCGGTATGCTTTAGCTGCTAGTGTCACACACCCCTCCCCGTAATCCGTGGCACTGGTATTCCTAACCCCAGATCCTGTTCTCACATAAATCCTTCCCACCTATCCTTCTTCTTAGCTAAGAATTCCCAAGGAGGGTTGATGTCAGGCTGGCAGCCGTTCGTAAAACATACAATGGCAAATCTTTTACAACATGAGTTCCATGAAAAAACGTGTTGCGCCAACCCAACGTAAGTGGGAAAGGGGAGGGAGACGATGAGTTATCCAAAAATAAAATAAACAGAATTCATAACCGTACTAAATACACCGAACTTTTAACAAACTCGTGATCCGTTAAACATCTACTAATCACTACATAGTATAAAACAAAGTCGCTTCCCGCTGTCTGTCTATCCCTATATATGCTTAGATCTTTAAAACTACGCAACGGATTTTGATGCGGTTTTCTTTAGTAAATAGAGTGATTCCAGAGGAAGATTTATATGTATAATACATGCATAATATAGTAGAGGAACACTGATAGTTTTTGCAACCGTGCGAAGCCGGGGCGGGTCGCTAGTATATTAATATAATATTTGAAAGAGGTAACCCTATATAATTTTCAAATCAAAAATTCATATTTCATATTATTAGAGAAAGCGTCATCAAATTATAATATTATAATTACGAAAAATCTTTAGAAATAACCGACTAAGCCTAAATAAGGCAACCTATTGATTTTGATATTTTGTTGAATTAAATTTCAGGGACCATGATTAACGAAAAAAGTCTGGTTTATATGTACTTGAATGTTTCTCGCTTCTTACCTAACACATAATCTTGTCACCGTCATGTTGATTGCCCTATAATAATAGGCTTTCTGTAATACCCCACTGCTGGTCATAGACCTCTTTCCCCATGTAGGAGAAGGATCAGAACTTAATCCACCACGATGCTCTAATGCATGTTGGCGGATATATTCCCTATCCCTACCATGAGTAACCATGATCACTATCAGGTGTACCTGATACTTATTACACAGATATATGTATATTGTAACTATCTTTCATATAGTCTATGAGTATGAACCTAGAACATATTATGATCCATACATACATAATTATATAAACTACATATTCTAGGTCCTAGTTTTCTAAGTCGATTAACAAGTTAAAAGCCGAGTCTAAGCTAGTTTAAGATTACGTATAGGCTAAATTCAAAAATCCGACTATTACAGTGCAGTGCACTCTATCAATGACGGCATTGTTTTAAAGCTTGTTCGCTGAGTAAAAACTCAGAGGGAGATAGAGATATGTACTAAGTATCTCTACAAGAGCAAAAGACTTTAAGATAGGTACAGATATTAGAGTTAATTTACGACGATCGAAGATCTAGCTTAACGGTCCGCAAAACTGACGTGTTAATTGTGCGGGCCACACAGTTCAAAGTATACTGGATATTGGGGTTCCATTCATGCTAGTATGGCGACAGCACAACGGGGAGCTCAGCATGGGCAGACCGCCAACCAGGTGGGCGGATGTCCTGAAAAAGAAAGAATCACGGGGTGCCGTTAGTTGAGAAATGATATGAATTATTGCTAAAAAATAACGTTGTGCAGTGAATTCCTATGATTCTATGTCATGTCAATACTAAGAATCGAGTAAAAGTAAAACAAAAATCAAAACAAGAATGTTCAGATTTGTAAAATATTAAATGACTGCAATGCCTCATTTATTAAAATATACCTGTAGACTATATTATTTGTAAATTATAAATTTTTTTTTAGAAATTAAGAATTATGCGGGAAAAAATCTGCGAATTAAGATGATCTTTTGATCTTCGTCATCACGGTTTTAAAAATATTAGAAAAGATTACGTTAAATCGATTTCTTTTTATTACATCAAACAATTATGACGCCGTGTTGGCGCAGCGGTCACAGCACTGAATTGCGAACGACTGTTGCGCGGGCGGTTGCGGGTTCGATCCCCGCACACGACAACATTTGTATTGGCCATACAGATGTTTGCCGTGGTCTGGGTGTTTGTGCAGTCCTTGTGGTTGTCTCCCCACCGTGCCTCGGAGAGCACGTTAAGCCGTCGTCGGTCCCGGTTGTTATCATGTACACCTGATAGCGATCGTTACTCATAGTAGGGAATATATCCGCCAACCCGCATTGGAGCAGGGTAGTGGATTAAGCTCCGATCCTTCTCCTTACATGGGGAAGAGGCCTATGCCCAACAGTGGGATATTTCAGACTGAATCGATACATCAAACTATTATAATGACTGAGGTTTTAGTCAATCATATAACATCAAGGACTCTATAATGTACGAGCTTTATTAACCAAAAAGATAAACGGAATATTAAAAAACAAATATGTACACTAAATGAAAGTTTGTTGCGAGAAACGAAATTGAAAACACATTTTGTATAGTGTTGCCAATAGAAACACTGTCAGGTAGTAAAATATTTTTAAAAGCTAAAAACAAAATTCAGGAACTCTACAATGTACCTTGACTAGAAATTATTAGATTGTTATTTAAACCGAAAGTTTTAGTACCTGCTCTACGAAACAATCCTGGACTTTCTTTTGGTTACTAGCAATTTCTTTCCAAATCTCTTTTACAATTCATTCAATTTTTTCCCAGCATATCCTTTCTCCTAAACAAAATAATTCCAACCTCTTACGTACAAATCTCTGGTTACCTAAACTATGCAAGTGTAATCAATTAATCAAAAAATTCGTTCCCGTTTTTCTTATAAGTGACAACAAAGACGTCACAACCAAGTGAATACCAAAAACAATTGAAATGACAAAAATAACGCTTAGTCACCGTTATATTATGATTTAAGCCCAGCTACCTAACTAAAGGATATTGAATTTGAAAGGAATTTCAAGAAATACAGTCGTGTCTCATGCAATAAATGTAGTGTGCGCTCGTTGTTTTACGAAAAAATTGTCAAAAGAATTGTTTTTTTTTTTCGAAATAGCGGTCCGAAACACCGCACAGTGAGCCCGCTGCGTCGTAAATTAGAGAAGGATGTAGTGTACGGGAACATTTGTAAAACTGTTCTGAGGCAATTTTTTTATGTACCACGAGACGCAATAAATTGTCGAATCTCGCATTGTTTAGATGTTTTTTGAGAGTTTACAAACATTACATGATTTGATAGTCTGTTTTTTGAAAAATGCTACCGTTCTAAAGTGACGATGTGAGCAGAGTAGCCTTAAAGCTTAAATTATTTTGCATTGTATTTGTAAATTGCTATTGCATTTGTATTTGTAAAAAAAAATTTATCTACTTTGAGTCTACGGTTATTGTGGGTCTTTCTACCGCGCCTCGGAGAGCACGTAAAGGTATCGTTCAAAATTGTAATCATAGACATCAGATTCAGCAGTTGTTCGCTTATAAGCTGATATAGTTCAATTTAGTTGTTGAAACTAACACTTTTCTTAATTGTGTAAAAATATATTTTTTTGAAATTCATCTACAAAGAGGTTGCATTATAGACTTCCTTTTTTAAATCTACCGTTATACCTATATAACGTCATCTATACATATAATAAAATTGTAGGAAAGTCAAAACTGTACATTGAATATTTTTTTTAAAGAATACTTGGGGTGTGATCTACAATCGATACCGAAGCCAAAAATATCGTTTTTGGAATTTTTGTCTGTTTGTCTGTATGTATGTCCGGGATAAACTCAAAAAGTACTGCATGGATTTACTTCAAATTTGGCACGAATATTATTAAGAAGTCGGGTCAGAACATAGGCTACATATTATCACGCTATCACCTATGGGGAACGAGCAGTGAACGCACGCAGACGACGTCGCGGGCAGCAGCTAGTACCTATATAATTTAATAGTAATAATGTCCTACAAATTGCGTGGTACGTTATCCCGGTCCTACGCTCACTGCTGCTCTACCCCCTACTATCTCTGTTAGCTACCACAATCGAGAGTTTTCGAAGAGGAATTTTTTGTTCGCCTCATCAAAATGTAGCCACTCCCAAAAAATTAGCTTGATACTGATCAGGTGAAAAAAATGTACTAGGGATCCCTACCTATAAATTATTTTAGAAAGTAAAGTTTTGTACATTTCAATACGTAGGTATAGTCATTTTATAATAATTCCTATTCCTATTCGTATATTTGTATATACAAAGAAAGTAACTTAAAAAAAAAACTTGGAAAACGACTATAACCAAAACAACAATACCTGTTAACTTTATAATAAAAAGTGTGCAAAATTTTTAAAGTCAAAGAATTTATTCCACTCTTCCTTCTTCGCCACAATTCACTTTGTTCTAATAATCGAAGCATTATTTATACAAACAATAAAAGTAGTAATAATACCAAGAAATTTTTATAACGTCATCTTAGTTTCGCCTAACATCTAACACTTTTTGAGTTACTGTCACCATAAAGTTTGGCCAGTACGGTTAAACTAACCCTTTTACATTTAAAATTCCTATGTTTTATGTCGATTCTATGGTCCTTCTGAATAATGGTAGCTGTTCCGTTAACTGTTCTAAGGGTGTGCCCGTATAACTGTCCTAATTATACATTCATAGCACTCCGTTGGTCACGCTACTTGTAGAAACGTCATTGTTTTATTTCGTACCTGTGGCTGACAATGCTCCAATTGTTGTTTGTTTCTTTACAAATCCGCTACCGAAGTATTGATAGAATTAATAGAATTTGCCGTGTTTTAAGTTTAAGCTATGAGAAAGTATCTTATATCGTGATATATTAATTTAGTGATACTATTCCTAAATAAAATAAATAAAGGTTAAAAAATTGACATTAATTTTTGAATCAATCGAATTCACAAAAATTTAAATGATACAAGATTTAAATTAGGTATATCAAGAGTTTTATATAATAAGTTGCGCAAAAGGCGAACTAACATAGGTACAGCCTAGTCATATAATACACGATTATCTACCAAACAATAATTTTTTAGTAAATTTTATTAATTCAAATGGATTTTACCAAGAATAGTCTACGATAACATCAAGGATGTGTAAGGTTTTGAAAAACAATCGCACAGTGCAGGAGTGTTTCAATAGTATACTTATTTTACAGTTCATATCTGGCGGAACTAGTACCACACTCTTTATGGGCCCCGTAAACGACGAAATAATTTGTCAAATTTTACGTGTTTGTCAAATTATTTGATCGTGTGCGAGCTTGTTTGATGTGTTTGTTATATGAAAACATGAAGTTTGACAAACAAATTTGACAAATTATTTGGTCGTTTACAGCGCCCTTTATAGCAAATTGGCTAGTAGTTGCTGTATTTCATAACATGAGTAATCTGGTTGTTCATTTACTAATAAAATTATGTAACAATAGTAGCTTACACCTGTATGAAAAAGGTTTTATTTTCAACTATTCGATCTTAGATCTGACTGTCGTTTAATATTTCGCTCCTAGTTAGTTGGCAGGTTAACACAGCATTAAGTTACTTCAAGAACAAATGAACGAGTTTTAAAGTTAAAAAGGTAAGAATAACAATGTACCAGAATCAACTATTGAGGTAGGGCACAGCAGTCACTAATTCATTATCTAGCTCAAAATTTGAAGAAACTGGTTTAGGCCGTACTGCTCTCAACCTTGTAGAAGATCTTTTTTTTATATCGCAAGGGAACCCATTTACGGGTGATGTCCAGGACGCCTGGGTAGGCAGTCCTAGGCCGTATGTCGGACTCAGCACTTGGGGGTGCCAATACCGCACTAAACCCCTGCGGGAGCCTTCAGCCGCTTAAATTGGAGGGTCTTGGATCTGCAGGCAACAGAACCTTGTATAAGATCACAAGTAACTAAAACTGCTTTCAAGTAGTGCTGTATTCCTCTGGTGAGTAAGGTAGCCAGCATTTCCAAGGAGGGAGGTTGGGTGGGCGACGCTTTTGAAATGCTCCTGGTGTTGCAAGGGTCTATGGGCTACGGTATCCGTTTACCACAAAACTTACCGCATGCTTGTCGTTACGTGAACGTCACTTTTCTATACTAATATTATAAAGAGGAAATATTTGATTGTTTGTTTGCATTGAATAGGCTCCGAAACTATTTAACCGATTTGAAAAATTCTTTCACGGTTGGGAAGCTACACTATCCGCGGTTAACATAGGCTATATTACATTTTTTTTATATTAGGAAAACACTGTTTTGAAATTTTTGTTAAATACCCGTGCAAAGCTGGGGCGGGACGTTTGTTTAATATAAAAACGCTAAATAGTACTGCTCTCAAGTAGTTATTTTCCTATGGTAAGGTAGCCAGAGCTCGTGGAGAGATTCGAAGGTAGCATCGGTAAAGTGTTTGCAATGCTCCTGGTGTTGCAGGGGTCCATAAACTGGGGCTTCCGCTTACCCTCCGGTAGACCGTACGGTTGCCCTTGATATAAAAACTTCACTATCTTCAATGTGTAAAAAACACACACATACTTTCACTTTATAGACAAAGTTATCACAAAATATGTGTTGTTACTACGCTCACTACAACTTCAAATAAAAATAAAATAAATCTAAAAATTAAATACAAATATATAACTGTATATATCATAAAGCAAACAAATTTTTATGTGCTTTCAATTCTGTTTCTAGAAATATTCATCATAAAACATTATTTATAGCTATATGGAAACTTATTTGAGTCTAACCATAATTTTTATGTATTCAAACAAAACAATACTTGACTTTTTTCGTATACTATCATTTTTGGTCATATATTACTGCACAATAAAAAAATAAACAATGTTTTAAATGTTTACGGTATAACGAGCTTAAAGACAAACATTAAAGCTAATTTAGCAAGCACGTCACTACGATTCTATAGGCTATTGTTCGCAGACACCTTCTTGAGATGCGCTTCAAAATGTGATATGTAAAAATACAATGTACACATGTAAGAAGTGAAACTTCTTCAATTCTAACTCTCTCTAACTAATTTAAAAAAAAACGAATTTAAAATATATAAAAAAAACTAATTGAAAAAAAAAACAAAAAGCCAACCTCACGCGATACTCCCAGGCGGTCACCCATCCAAGTACTGAACGTCATGACACAGCCGCGTTACCATGTACCTAAAGAAGTTTCATTTCAAAAACTAAATTCAAAAACCAAAATGAAAATTAAATTTTTTAAGAACTTAAAAGTATGAGAAATATGTTCAAAACGAATAAACTTCGTGATGCAAATGTTAGATTTCGTGGAAGTATGATGGTATGAACCGAAGAAATGTATGTACTCACAAACTTCCAAAACCAATTTGCATATTTTTATATTTTTTCTTTTGTTTATTATTTTCGTCACGAGTTTTGCAGAAAAGACTAGAAAAAGATATACATATTCAGCAAAAATATATATACGCTTCAGCCTGTAATGTATAAGTTGGGTATGGCAGAAGAAACATGAAAGCAGAATAAATGCAGTTGAGATGAGAGTGTTAAGACGTATGATAGGAGTTAAACTGAGTGACAGGATAAGAGATAGTGAGATAAGGAAACGTTGTGGTCTGAAAGAAGATGTAGTGACAAAAATTGAGAAAGGGATGCTGAGATGGTTCGGCCATGTCGAGAGAATGAGTGAAGAACGATTGACGAAAAAAGTGTATAATAATAATCATCATCATCATTTCAGCCTATCGCAGTCCACTGCTGGACATAGGCCTCCACAAGTTCGCGCCAATAATGGCGTGAACTCATGTGTTTTACCCATAGTCACCACGCTGGGCAGGCGGGTTGGTGACCGCAGGGCTGGCTTTGTCGCACCGAAGACGCTGCTGCCCGTCTTCGGCCTGTGTACTTCAAAGCCAGCAGTTGGATGGTTATCCCGCCATCGGTCGGCTTTTTAAGTTCCAAGGTGGTAGTGAAACTATGTTATCCCTTAGTCGCCTCTTACGACACCCACGGGAAGAGAGGGGGAGGCTAAATTCTATGCCGTAGCCACACAGCAAATAATAATAAGGCGAAAGTGAATGGAAGTGTTGGAAGGGGTAGACCTGGGTGCATGTCGGTCACCTCCTCGTGGTGCACCCTGGGCAACGGGACGGGCAGCAGTATCGCAGTCGCGGTACTGCTGCTCGTCGCGGCTAACGACTGACTGGCGGGGTGCACTCCGGGTACTGCTCGACCCGTGAGTGCACTAGAGGGACGGGGTGGGTGGGTTCACTTGCCCGCCCTGTAGCGCGAAAGCGCGGTTTGCCGGCCGGGTTGTGCTGGCTCCCTGGAGCCTTGCTCGGTTGCTGGTGCAATCCGGCAGACGTGATGTATGAGGGCCGGGCTGTGCTGGCTCCCTGGAGCTTTAAGCTCGGTTGTTGGTGCAGTCCTGCGGACCCGTGGGGTAGTTGCCGAGTCGTGCTGGGCTCCCTGGAGCTTTCTCGGTTGCTCGGTGCGATCTGGCATTGGAGGTCGGGCGGGCCTGACCCCCAACGCCATGATGCCGGGCATTGGAGGTCAGGCCTGCCTGACTTGGAGGGGGGACGCTCCTGGACATGTGTCCCCATTCTGCAGACGGTAGACTGGTCCGGTTGAGCGTCCTCTAAGTGGGGTGGCCGGCTGGGGGTCGGGGGATCCTCGGCTGGCTTGAGATCCCACGTCGTCGGGAGGGGTGGTCTTGTGGGTGCCGCCCCTCTGGGTGCCGGGGCCCTGATGTTTACATTCGGACCAACCGCCGGGGCGGGGTGGAGACTGTTAACGCGACCCCATCTCGCCCCACTCAGGCGGATGTCTGCTCACACGTGGATGATTTTTGGTCAGTAGGAGTCTGACATAACCCTCTGGTGCCCCCGCGCCGGAGGGTATCCATGATGGATTTTCCCCACGTAAAAAAAAAGGCGGACGTTTCAAGATCAAATTAGGGACGTCCTGAAAAAAGGCCAGGTCAAGAGTACCCTAAACCGAAGAGCATGTATGAAAGGAATAATGAAAGTGGACGAAGCGAAACGAGTATGTAAGGATCGTAGCAAGTGGAAAGAAGTGGTCTCTGCCTACCCCTACGGGAAAGAGGCGTGATTTATATGTATATGTATGTATGTAATGTCCCACTGCAGAGTATATGCCTCTTTCCCATGTAGGAGAAGAATCAGAGCTTAATCCACCACGCGCTCTAATGCGGATATATCAGTAACGATCGCTATCATAAATAAAAATATATATGACGGTACGAAATTCGCCTGGTCAGCTAGGTTTATTTATCTGAATTATTTGTAATTCTCGTACTTCTTGCAGATACCCAACAGAAGCCAACAGTTGGATATTTTTAGGTATTATTTACTTAACTAGCGACCCGCCCCGGCTTCGCATGGTTTCAAAAACTATCAGTGTTCCTCTACTATATTATGCATGTATTATACACATAAACCTTCCTCTTGAATCATTCTATCTATTTAAAAAAACTGCATCAAAATCCGTTGCGTAGTTTTAGAGATCTAAGCATACATAGGGACAGACAGACAGCGGGAAGCGACTTTGTTTTATAATATGTAGTGATATTCATACTGTTAAAGTCCGGTAGTTTGAATCAACGTCCGTATTTATATAACATGGTAATTACTTACTCGTAGGTGTGACCAGGGCGCTAAATTTAAAGCCGATAAATAATCATTATTTGCGGAGGTCAAGTGATGTATTATTAAATAGCTTTCAAACGGTGTAGTATTTTTGTAACAACGCGATTTTTATTTTTCTCAGACAAGTTTTAATTTGTAACTTAATACCCTTAATACGTCTTCATTGAATTATAACTTAGGTACTAGCTTTGAGTTGTGACTTCACACGTGTGGACTATATGATTTAGACATTTCTGATTCGTTCTGTAAAAATAAAGCCGTGTTCTGACATAGGTATGTATTAAAAACAAAAATAAGTTGTATTAAGTAATAAAATATAAATCAAATAAATAAATAAACAACATTGTAATTAAATTCTAACACTTCAATAAATGACGTGAAGTCGTAAAAGAAAATAAATAATTTATTTTCTTCGCGTGCGAGCTATAGTGCGTCAGGGGTGAACGAACCCGGAGAAATGACCGAGGAAAACTGCGTTGCGTAAGGAAATACGCAAGTGAGAAGAAAACTCGTACTACTTTACTCTTCCCTAGATGGTTTTCATGTTTTCATACACTATAAACCTATATATATATATATATATTAGATATAGTATTTAGTATTTATATAGTATTTATCACACTTTTTTTGGTAGGGCACAGCAGGAGATATCCTTCTCAAAATCTGGAGCAGCCCGATTGAGAAAATACTTCAACCTTACAGAAGATTACAGATACATGATACCGCTTTCAAGTAGTGTTGGTTTTTCTGTGGTGAGAAAGGTACACAAGGACAAAAGAGTGACATGTATTTTCGAAGGTATCTATACTAATATCGTTAAGCTGAAGAGTTTTTTGTTTGTTTAAACGCTCTAATCTCATGAACTATACTGTTTTCGAATTGAAAAATTATTTTTGTGTTGGATAGTCCATTTACACAGCTAGTCCTCAATTATTTCGGCGTATTTTATCAACTTCGATTATGTTGGTGATGTTCTCATTTTACTTGTCGATGGAAATTGTAGTCGTTTAATTGTATGACAACAAACACAATTACTTAGATTGCTGTTCTATTACCACAAAACAGGAATTCTGTAGACTTCCTACTAGCCTTAAATCTACAAATCAGTCAAGAAGATCAAGAAAGAAAAAATAAAATATATTTTGCCTTACTCACACACTTTTAATAAGTACGTATATATGTAAAATAATACGATAACAAAATTAACATAAAATTATATAAGCGTGGCTGAAACCGCGGGGAACAGCTAGTATTTTAGAATACATCACTTTACATATAAAACTCATTTATTACTCGATAGGTAAAAACCAATTTTGACATTCCGAAATAAATTTGTAAGACAAAGAAATCAATATATAAGTCCTAAGAAACTATTGTTCAGATGGTATAACGTTGATACAAAACCGATGCCGACAGCTTAAAAAACGAGTTGAAATTAAAAAAAAAAGTTAACCCTTAATATTTCAATGGCGATTTTTTATCTATACGGTAATTAGGTTTATTGACAAAACATAAAATCCGTTTAAGATAATGTACTTTTGTATTGCTGAAAATAAGGGTTACCATGTGACAATATTGCTGGGAGGAACAAAAAAAAAGTTCTAAAGAAGTTTTTTGCACTTATCACTAAAGAGTTAAGGTTGGATATTTTTAACACGCAAGGAATGCGATGTTTTGAAGAACTCTAACTCAAAATTTTGCTTGGACCTTACTTTCCACTCATAAAAGTTGCAAGAGTGAATCTTTGCAGCTTTGTTGCTTGCAACAAAAATGCAATCCACAATTTTTGGCCATCTAAACAATAAGATGTTATGCTTACCTGCGTTTGTTTTTTAGTTGTAAAAAATATAGTGTTTTAGTGGTAGTTAAAAAAATGGATGATGTCGTAAGTCGTAATACAAGATTTCTAATATATTTTATAGAGTTGCTAATTGCAATATGTCTAGTTAATGTGTTGTCTTGAAGCACATGATAAATACATTTTAGTATGCGCATTCACTTTATCCAAGTTTGTATAAAAAGACATAAAGATGATAGGATTCTGTCTTTTCCTATGTTAATTTGTGATGCTCAAATTACTATTAAGGCCATAATAATATGTATCTGTGCCGAATAATTTTTAATCTGTGTTTGTTGTAGTCTGTATGTAACTGTGAGACTATGAATTTTTAATAAAATCACTTCCGTTTCTGTCAGCGCAAGTATAGCACGTTTTTATTTAATCCTCGAAATTTATAACAGGTTATGGGCCCAGGTACCCAGGTTACTCAGGTATCTTGGCTGTACAACTAGTTCTTGCGACAGTGTATTATCTGGATAGTGATAATAGTTGCAGTAAGTAGTTGTGTTTGGTGCAGATTATTTGTGCTGAAAAAAAAAATTAATCATGGCGTCTAACTACATGGTGAACGTGCCTAAACTCAGAGGGCGAGAAAATTATAATGAGTGGTGCTTTGCGGCCGAGAACTTCTTGGTGTTAGAAGGGACGCTAGGATGCATCAAGCCCGAGCAAGGACAAGCGCCAGTTGGAACAGTGGATGACGCTAAAACCAGAGCCAAATTGATTTTAACAATCGATCCCTCCATTTATGTTCATATCAAAGAGGTTAAATCTACGAGGGAACTATGGAACAAATTGAAGTCGCTTTATGATGATTCGGGATTTACTAGAAGAATAAGCTTATTGAGAAATTTAATATCGATACGGCTAGAAGATTGTGATTCTATGAATTCATACGTGACTCAATTAGTGGAAACGGGACAGAAATTGGCGGGAACTGGTTTTAATATTAGTGACGAATGGATTGGCTCATTGCTGTTGGCGGGATTGCCTGATAAATTTTCGCCGATGATAATGGCCATTGAGCATTCAGGAATTAATATTACAACGGATTCGATCAAATCAAAATTATTGGATATGGAGTCGGTAGTTCGAGAAAACAACGGTGCTGCCTTTGGTACATATCATAGCAAAAATCAATGGAGCCAACATAAGAAAAAAGTTAAGCCAATAGACCATAGATACAATAAACCTACTCGGCAAGGAATAGACAAAGACAAAGACAGAAGCGGCGGCAAAGATGGCGATCAGTTGTCAAAATCGAATGTGAAATGTTTCCGATGCAAACAAATAGGACATTATCGGAATCAGTGTCCAAATGCAAGTTATTCCAAAGAAATGGATCGGAAACAAACGAACGCATTCAGTGCCGTGTTCCTTAGTGGATTTTATAGCAAATCTGATTGGTATGTTGACTCAGGTGCGAGTGTACATATGACAACAAATGAACAATGGATTATAAATCCGTCTTACGATCAATGTATGAAGGAAATTGTTGTTGCTAACGAAAATAAAATTCCAGTTAAGTGTTCCGGCAATGTACAAATAATTACTTGTACTGATAAATGTAACTATGATGTGACATTATTAGAGGTTATGTGTGTTCCGAGTCTCACAACAAACCTCCTGTCGGTGAGTCAACTTATAAAAAATGGCAATAAAGTGAACTTTAGAGCTGGTGGTTGTGATATTTATAACAACAAGGGAATTTTGGTTGCGGTAGCTACTTTAATCAATGGTGTATACAGACTCAATATGCCCATGCATCTGTCAGCTGCAGCGGTGGTTTCTAGTGAAACGTGGCATCGCAGGCTGGGACATGTCAATAGTTCCTATCTAAATAAAATGCAGGATGCTGTAGAAGGCTTAAATATGGAGCAGAAGGCGGTGACAAGTAAAAGTTCCTGCGTGACATGTTGTGAAGGGAAGCAGAGCCGACTATCTTTTCCAAGCAGTGGAAATAGAAGTACTCAGTTGCTAGAGATTATCCATACTGATGTGTGTGGACCTATGGAAATGGTCTCGCTGGGAGGATCAAGATATTTTATAATCTTTGTTGACGATTATAGTCGCATGACTCACATTTACTTCATGAAAAACAAGAGTGAAACTTTTCAATGTTTTAGAGATTATGTAGCCAGTGTGGAGAACACACTGAATAAAAAGATTAAAATCCTCCGCAGTGACAATGGTCGAGAATTTTGCAGTCATGAATTTAAAAATTATTTGAAGCAAAAGGGTATAACTCACCAAAAGACCAACACATATACACCTGAGCAGAATGGCTTAAGTGAGCGCATGAATAGAACTATTGTTGAAAAGGCTCGATGTTTATTGTTCGATGCTGGTTTGAAAAAAGAGTTCTGGGCCGAGGCAACTAATACGGCTGTGTATTTGCAGAACCGGACAGTATCAGCGTGTTTAAACAATAAAACTCCTTATGAATTGTGGACTAATAAGAAACCTGACATTAGTCATCTTAGAGTGTTTGGGAGTACTGTTATGGTCCATGTTCCGAAAGAAAAAAGGTTGAAGTGGGACAAGAAGTCTGTTAAATGTATCCTAGTAGGCTACTCCGATAATATAAAAGGATATAGAATATATAATCCGGAATCCAAGTTGATAACAAGCAGTCGTGATGTCATAATCATTGAACAGAAATTGCATAACAGCAATGTGACAGCTACTGTAGAAAACTTAAACTTGGATACATCTCCCATAGATGAAACAAAGGAAACTTCAGTTTCAGTGGGGGACGGTAGTTGTCAGTCAGATGACTCATTTGTCTCATTTACAGATAACCCAGAAGATCCTTCTTTTGTGCCGAGTGAGACTGAAGAGTCAGACAGTTCTGCAGGGAGTACTGGAAGTGCAATACGAGTATTACCTACTAGACAAAGAAATAAACCTGATAGGTATGGTTTCTCAAATATGTGCAGAGAAAGTTCCAGTGCGGTAGATGACAGCGAGTTAACTTTGGAGGAAGCTCTGCAAGGTCCGGAGAGAGAAAATTGGTTACGTGCTGTTAAAGAAGAGTTACAGTGTTTCAGTGATAATAGTGCGTGGGAGCTTGTAGATGCTCCAAAAGGTGGAACTATTGTGAAGTGTAAATGGGTACTCAAGAAAAAATGTGACAAAGACAATAACATTTGTTATCGTGCTAGACTAGTTGCAAAAGGTTATAATCAAAAATGGGGTATTGATTACAATGAGACTTTCTCCCCTGTGGTTCGTCATACTACTTTAAGGTTGTTGTTTGCTTTAGCAGTGCAGCTTGATTTTAAGACTAGTCATTTAGACGTTAAGACTGCGTTTCTTAATGGAGAATTGGAGGAGACTATATATATGGAAAAACCAGATAGTTTTGAATGTTCTAATGTTGATAAAAATAAAGTCCTTAAATTAAATAAAGCTATATATGGTCTCAAGCAATCCTCACGTGCTTGGCATAGAAAAGTCGATGATGTAATGTTGAGTAGTGGATATAAAAAATCAAAAATAGAGCCATGTTTGTATACCAAAATTGTTAATGGGCTCAGAACAATAGTAACTTTATATGTTGATGATTTTTTTATTTTCTCAAATGATGAAAAGGAAATGATATTGTTAAAAGAAATTTTAAGTAGTAAATTTAAAATTAAAGATTTAGGTGAAATTAAAAAATGTCTAGGTATGACTGTGAACCATGATAAAATAAATAATGTCATTACATTGAGTCAAGCAGACTATGTAGATCAGCTGTTGCATAAATTCCATATGATTGATTGTAAGGCCAGTGATACCCCCATGGAGGCTAAATTAAATATTGTTAAAAATGAGTGTCAGAAAAGTGATAAGCCTTATCAGCAGCTTATAGGGAGCCTCATGTATCTTGCTGTTCTTACTAGGCCAGATATTGCGTATTCTGTTGGATACTTAAGTCAATTTAATAATTGTCATAGTAGTGATCATTGGTGTTACGCTAAAAGAATTTTGAAATATTTAAAAGGGTCTAAAAATGTAGGTTTAAAATACTGTAAGGATGGAAATGTTGATATTCAGGGTTATGTAGATAGCGATTGGGGAAATAATTTTGTAGACAGAAAATCTTATTCAGGCTTTTGTTTTATGTTGTCGGGTTCTGTCATTTCATGGGGTTGTCGAAAACAAAAAACAGTAGCGCTCTCAAGTACTGAGGCAGAGTACATGGCACTCACAGAAGGTTGTAGGGAAGCAGTGTATCTTCAAAATTTACAAAATGAGATAACTAACCAATTGTATACTGTTGTATTATATAGTGATAATCAAGGTGCTAAAAAGTTATCTGAAAATCCTGTGTTTCATAACAGAACCAAGCACATTGATATCCGTTATCACTATTGTAGAGAAGTTATTTCTAATAAGATAGTTAAAGTTGATTATTTACCTACTAGTAATATGCCAGCAGACATTTTTACAAAAAGTTTGGTTTTAGTTAAGCACCGTAAATTTATGAACATGCTGGGTATTGTAAATGTTTTATAAGTAATGTATTGTGATTAGATTTTTTTTTTTGTAGTAATTTGAGAGTGGGGGTGTTAATTTGTGATGCTCAAATTACTATTAAGGCCATAATAATATGTATCTGTGCCGAATAATTTTTAATCTGTGTTTGTTGTAGTCTGTATGTAACTGTGAGACTATGAATTTTTAATAAAATCACTTCCGTTTCTGTCAGCGCAAGTATAGCACGTTTTTATTTAATCCTCGAAATTTATAACATCCTATAATAATTATAGGTTTTCGCAGGCACATTGCGTAATAAAATTATTATATAAGGTTAGGTTATATAAAATGCACAAAACGTATAAATTAAAATTAAATTACGTGTAAATTACATATATTTTTTAGAATATTTACACGATTCAGCCTGTAATAGCCCACTTTTGGGCATAGGCCTCTTCCCCGTGTAGGAGAAAGAGCGTAGCTCCACCACCATCCACCACGCTACTCCAATACGGGTTGGCGGATATATTCCCTACTATGAGTAACGATCGCTATCAGGTGTACATGATAACAACCGGAACCGACGGCTTAACGTGCTCTCCGAGGCACGGTGGGGAGACTCACAAGGACTGCACAAACACCCAGACCACGGCAAACATCTGTATGGCCAAATGGTACAAAGGTTGTCGTGTGCAGGGATCGAACCCGTAACTATTATTATTTATATTCCTCATTATTTATAAGGAATATAAATAATAATAGTTACGTAATCCTCAATATATTATATTTTCATCATTATTTATATTCCTAACAATGTATTAAAATCAATTTACATAAAGGCATAATTTCCAAAACATAAAATCGTAATTGTTACTGATGAGCTGTTTTTTTTTTCTTTAAATAGTATTTACATCTCTCATGTTCGGTAAGTAGATTCTTATTACCTCCAAATGGGGCTTGTAGGTGACTCATTAGCGCTCTAGGGTAATAATGTAGCTAGAAACGCCCTAGGGCGGTAAGTAATTTAAAAAAAAACACTTCTTTCTTTCAAAAAGTTCGCGTACATCTAACCATCATACTGGCAATAGACATCATGCATTCAGCCCAATGACCAAAGAGGTCGCTTTGCTATTCAGCCTTGTCTTCGTGTGAGTATAAGTTAAGTCCATGGAGTATAAGTCATCAATTTTAAATATCGAACGACGAAGCTCAATTTCGATCTTGAAAAAAATAATTGTAAATTGTTCTCATTTCACTATAAATTTCAACAAATAAAATGTTTTATTCTTGTAATGCTGGTTTTTTTCTACTTACCTCATAATCGAGATGTAAAGCAGAACAGTTAGCTCGGGAGTAAGCATCAATTGCACCCTCGAACTATAGGCTAAATATCTCGGGCTGCAATTGATGCCTTACAGCCCTCGGCTACTAATCTACTATTAAAAGCTTAAACTAGATTAAAATGAACACAGCTGTAACAGAAGGTTAGTTCAAAGTCACTAATTTTAGTGTGTTTCCTACTATCTTACAGGCTTAGATTTTAATAAAAAAGTTAATATCAAAGCCAAATACTACCGCTCAAGTAAAGTGTTTTGTTCCAGTGGTGAGTAGTAGCTATAGTTCCTGGAGAGGGTGGGGCATACCGTCGACAACGCACTTAGGTTTATCCTATTTGTACAGACGTCCATGACCTACGGTAAACGCCCACGATAAGAACGGTAAACAAAAGAATGGTTCCAGTCCATTTGGTATTAAAAAAAGTATCATAGGAAAAAATCAATATTGAAAATGTATTCCATTTAACTGGGCTTTAAAAGCTCTTTTTAATAATCATTTTACAATTACACTTTATAGTTTTATTTCAAATTACAACCGAATTTGGAATCTAGAGCTAAAAGGAACCTTTTTTTTCTTCCCAATTACTACTAATAATTTTCATAACGACATTTAATGGGTTCGGTCATATGTAGGTATATTACAGGTACATAAAACCAAAGTTAACATCTTTATAGTCTAAATAATTAAATTAGTACTGCAAAATGATGTATCTGTGACTTTTATATAACACTTTTATGGCCTATTTTATTAATTGTTTATTATATGACAAAAGATAGTCTCCTATTGTAACAATTTACAAGACTGTTATAACACTTAAATACTACCTTATTACGAGAATTTGGATACTATGTGTAATGTTGAACATCAATTGTCTTTAAAAACATCATTGTTGAGGGTGTACTAAAACTGTCCAATCCTTTGTCTTTTCGGCAACTACATTTCGGCGTTTAATAGGATTAAATTTAATCCCCATATTTACAACTGTATTGTCAGCGGCAACAATGACTGCCACAGTTACGGCAATATTTGCAAAGTGTAGCGTCTTTGTTCTTACGGAAGTGTTGTAAACTTTCTATCATGTCTGGGCTATGTCGTATTTTGAACTATTTGTTTTAAAACTATAAACTTCTGAGAATTTTTCTTTATTTAAAGCAACCTGTTATTTCGGTATATTTTTCATAGGATTGTACGTTATTTGTAGAATAAGTAGGTACTTGTCGTCCGTATAGATATAACTTGTTCTAAATGTTTGCACCACCCAGTTTTGAAGTCTCAATTACGATTTGCGAACTTTTATCTTTAACTCATTATTTTTACTGTCACGCCTCGATGCTTTCTTTTGATAGCGTAAATAACGTAATCATGATTAAATACAAATTAATTTAATCTTTTATAGAATAAATAAATATCACTAATAACATACACACACCGTCGTCTGTTCCTACGGTAAGCAACTTAATGCTTGTATTATAGGTAACATCCGGCTGATATAGCTAAATACTTTTTTTATTATACTTTTTTATAATATTACATTTATAAATATATAAATACAAATATTACACCCAGACTCAGGCGGGAATCGAACCCGCAACCCGCGGAGCAGAACAAACGGAAGGCAAAGGGCCACTACAAACTGCACCAACGAGGTAGTAGTTTTATAGACTTAGTACTTATATTTCCTTCAAATAATTACTATCTAACGAATTATTAACATTGACTAAGGAAAATGGCTCTTTGCGTAAAAACGTAATAGACATAATTTATTCATCGTTTTCACAAAGTTTGGCATTTGTAATATTCGTAAGACCAGACACGATTTTAAATCATACTAAGAGTTAGGAGATGGTGAATAGTTTTAATTCGAAATCAGGACGATAGAAATATGTTTGTAGATCAAATTTATCAATCCGGAGTCCTAATTTATTCATTATTGTCTTTATTACGAATAGAACATCAACATAAATACTCACCTATTATTAATATATATGTATTTTATTACACTCTCCAAATAACAGACAGTTTACGATTCTTTAGTAATCGTCTAAATAACTAATGGAAATCACTTATTGTATAGAAACTCTTGGATGATCTTAAGAATTGGATCTTTGAGACTTAGTAAAAAGACGACGAACAATAATAACTTTCCTTTATGATTTTATGAATCAATATTAATTACGACCTCATGTGAAATTAGGTGTCTTCGGTGCGACAAAGCCAGCTCTGCGGTCACCAGCCCGCCTGCCCAGCGTGGTGACTATGGGCAAAACACATGAGTTCACGTCATAATGTCGGGCGCGAACTTGTGGAGGCCTATGTCCAACAGTGGACTGTGATAGGCTGTAGTGGTAGTGGTGGTGGTGAAATTAGGCTTATAATTAAACTCTATACTGAAAATGGAAATTCTGGTATGAACTGTAACTGTTGTATGTATGCACTAACCGATTTTTACTTGTTATTCTAAAGAGTATACTCCGTAAGTTGTCTTCCACTTTGCTTGAGCAAATAAAAGATTACATGCCAAAATTATTTAAATGTATTGGTATCCATATTTACAAATTAAGTTACCATAAAGAGTTTATAAATACAAATTGACAAGAAATTTTCGCCTACGTGTATTGTTTCCACTTCACCGTGAAAAATAAATCTGACATCGTTTCGGTTCATTGACACACACATTTCTAATTTTGGCCCTATAACCCGACAAAATACAAAATCATCATATTTTATCAGTTTCACACGTGGCACGGTGTCGTTCGATATAATCGAAATGTTAGCGAAAATTGCTAGCTAGAGTTCACGATCACTTTCTTTTTTTCAAACTTGTTCATAGAGAAACTAATTGTACATATTGACTTAACAAAAATATCAATATGAACGTATTACTGTACGGTGAAAGATGTCTGTAAATAAGTATTTTGTATCAATGTATCCTCTTATCGTCTTGACCGTGAGAAAGAAAGGAAAGCCCACTTTTATAGTACGAACTTTTCAAACATTGAATATAAGTACGCACGTACTACGTAAGTTCCAATTTATAATTATAATAAACCACAATTGATCAAAAAGTCTTTCTATTTTTTTTTATTTTTTTTTATTTAATAAAACATGTCTCAAGAGGTAATTTATATTAACTTTGTAGAATATTTTTTCCTAATGATGAAATCACGAGGAATTAAGGTTTTTAAAGTATTTGTAACACTAAGGATAATCAATAATTAAATTCTATATTTTATGACATCAATTTCATAAAATATATTAAATTAATGAATCAGCAGGAAAATATTATAATTAAAACACTAATTCCTACATTATCTATTCCAAAAACTATAATTTTATGTAATTTATTTTTGTATTAGTTGTGATTAATAAATTAAAAACTTTAACATAATTATATTGTTTAATATATTTTTAACGAAACGATTCACAGGAAAAACGATTATAGGTAATTAAAATTAACGCAATTTCGGTAAAATGATTAAATGATTTTAGTGTAAACTATAAGGTTGATTTAGACTGCTATATTTTGCATTGAGAGTCATGAAGCCGTATTATATAGCATTAATTTCACATTACATAGTAAAATTTTATAAGTATAGCTAACGAGGTATATTTAATTGATTTATTTTATACTAATGTAGGTATAAACTTGTGTCTAACCTGCGCAAAACGTATTTTGATTTTTTTTGTTGTATGACGCAAGGCATAGGGGTGACGTATATTGTCCTAAAATTTGATTGAGCCAGGATATATTCTGTTCAAAATTTTGAGCAACCCGACTGAGAAACTACTTAAACGTTACAGAAGATCGCTGGTAAATAATACTGCTTTCAAGACGTGTTATATTCGTGGTTTTTAAGGTGGCCAGTCGGTGGTTGGGTCGACAACACGATTGGGATGCTTCTAGTGTTGCAGACGTTCATAGGCTATGGAACCGCTTTATATCAGGTGGGCCATACACTAGTTTACTGACCTAGTTGTATGAAAAATAATAAAAAAAGCAATGATTGGTCGGTTCGCACTATAACAGCCACAAGTGCGTCTGTTGTGATTCGTTCCTATCCCTTGCCATTGAATAGAAATTTCCAATGGCTTTGTACTTAAAATAAATAGCTTTTATTGTATGTAAATACTATTGTGCTAAGAGTGTATAATATAGCTTTTTAACCGATTCAAAAAAGGAGGAGGTTTTTTCAATTCGTCCGTATATATACATATATATTTTGTGTGTTCGCGATAACTTCGTCGTTTATGAACCGATTTTGCGGATTCTTTTTTTTTTTTTTTTGTTGGAAAGTAGATATTTCATGGGTGGTATCATGATAATAAAACCACGATCTGATGATGGCATCCCAGATAAATCGAGGGTAAGTACGGGGCAGTGACTAGTGCGTTTGTTAATCTTTTTCGTCTACTTACGTTGTGTTCCTTGTCGATGTAATTGATGTCGGTTTTTTTTCGTTTGCTAGCAAACACAATTAATGATAAACGTTTTTCAAGCAATTTACCTCGAAAAGGGTTGCTAAGTCAGGTTTTAATAAACCAGCAACTATAGTATGTATATTTATACATACTATAGTTGCTATGTGTACAATATTTATGCCATGCCCTACCCTAATGCTTTTTTAATTGACTTGAAAAAACCTTCTCAATTCGATTGTAATGTTTTACATGTACTGCATAACGTTTTAATGAATGTACTGATTTTGATGATTCATTTTACATTCGAAACTGAGGCTTATGTGGTATTATTTAAACTTGAGCGAGACTTAATTTGACTTTGACTATGATAATGATGTCCTCATTTTTATCACGTGTCGATGTAACTAAATCGAAGTCGGTTTTTTTCAAATATCCTTTTATTTGCTTTGTCTCGTTTTCGCTCAGTTACGGTGTTGTCTGGTCATTGCTTATCGATTGTGAGGTCTAACCCTTACGTTATTGCCGTCATAACGTTCCATTCTTTAATAATATTTGCGCTTTTATAAGGCAATAGTTATCTGTTTTTTACCGTTGTCACTCTTTTTGGCGTCAAACTTCACAAGGTTTTTTGTTTTTTTTTTAGCGTGTAAATTGCGATTTTTCGGATTTTATGGTAGAAAGTTTGTAAGGCCTTTTAGAGATTGAGTGAATAATATTTTCCCTTACAAAAAAACTAATGTTAAACAATGGATAATTAAGATAATAAAAATTTGTCGTTTTTATTGGTCTCATCTCAAACAAAAATTTTGCGCAATTTTCGACACCCAAATTTCTTGCACAATAGAATTAATCATAAAGTATGTCTAAACAATACCGTTAATTTATTACTGTTAGATGCTTTTGTTTTCTTTCTATTCGACTAAGGACAAAAAAGTATCGCATGAGAAATTTTGGGACATTACAGAAATTATAATTCAACCGACACTTTTTTCCAATATTTATTCTATGATGCGGACAGACGCTTGCGACGTAGATGATACAGTGAATGTATATTATGGTCTAAGATCCGAGAAGCTAAACCTTCCCTCATCTGTTAATTAGATGAAACAATTTTTTATAGGCTTATTTCAATATTGTGAATTTATAAAAACAACCTCTGCCACCATAAGCCTGCTGCACGTATAAACGTAGAAATTATAATTGATCCTTTATTAATAAAATGTCATATTATACTGTGCACTTGAATTAATTTTTATTCATATAGAGGCACTTAAAACGTGTACCTACATATTAATAATAAAATTCGGACCCTACTACGAGTATTTTGTCCCTTTTCATTTCAATTGTAGAGACAAGATTCGTAATACAATAGTAGAGTTTTAATATTTTACAACGCCGTAGCAGTCATAGCGTCTGCTACGCTAGTGGGCGTGGCTTCGACAAGACTAAAGAGAGGGAGAAGGCACAGAAATATTTTTAGGTTACACTTATTTTATTTTATTTTATTTACGGTCATTATTGAACGAACTATTCTACACAATAATTCATTCCACTCGGGGAAATCTGGTACCCTTTTTTTATACAAAATACTATTTGATTCCATATTTATGGGTACGTCTCACACTAAATTGATGTTCAGTTCCTGAAACTTAAGTGTTAGGTATCTCTATCATAGTTTTACTATCATAGATTCATAGAGCAGTATCTTACGGGTTCTAAAAACCAGCTTAACAAATAAATACTTCTATTGAAATATATCAAAATTTTATTTCGAAACTAGCGACCCGCCCCGGCTCCACACGGGTACGATGCTGATACAAAATATAAAATAAATAATTGCAATGTAAGCGCAAGAAATGTGTTTATTTACGACATCAGGTTCACATTTTTTTTTAATGGTACCTACTAAGTCGACAAACAAGCGTACGGCTCACCGTATTCCAGCATGGCGACAGATCGTAGTACACAAGAAGATTTTAAAAAATGTAAATCCTTTTAACGTGGCGTGTACCTAATAAAATGTATTGTGTGTATCTATCTGTATATTATACTAGCTTCTGCGCGCGACTTCGTCGGCGTGGACTCCGCTCCTATTAGTCTTAGCGTGATGATATATAGCCTATAGCCTTCCTCGATAAATGGGCTATCTAATACTGAAAGAATTTTTCAAATCGGACCAGTAGATCCTGAGATTAGCGCGTTCAAACAAGCAAACAAACAAACAAACAATCAAACAAACAAACTCTTCAGCTTTATTATATTAAGTATAGATGTATTTCTATATAATGTGTACTTGTTTATACATCTTTTAATAAACTAGATCGGCTAAAGAAGCGTACGGATCACCTGATAGTAAGCGGTTACCGTAAACGGCGTAGCATATAGACGCCTGCAACACCAGAAGCATCGAAAGCGCGTTCCCGACCCGATGACTTTTTAACTGCCTAATAATCTATACTAATATAATAAAGCTGAAGAGTTTGTTTGTTTGATTGTTTGTTTGTTTGTTTGTTTGTTTGAACGCGCTAATCTCATTATCTACTGGTCCGATTTTAAAAATTCTTTCAGTGTTAGATAGCCCATTTATCGAGGAAGGCTATAGGCTATGTATCATCACGCTAAGACAAATAGGAGCGGAGTCCACGCCGACGAAGTCGCGCGCAGAAGCTAGTAATAATATAAGTTTATGCACACAAACCAAACAGAAATTAAATTCAATTAACTTTACTTATATAGTCATCATTTACGTCATAAAATAGATTTAATTAGCCGACAAATGTGGTCACGTTCGAACAAAATGTAAAACTACATGACAAAACCACATAGCAACACGATAATGCCTTAATTTAATATATTTAGTTATCTACCACAACCTTGTAACGTCATTAATATAGTAATTATTAATAAGTTAAATGTATTCTGAAGTAGTATGTCCTTCTCCTCCATGGGGAAGAGGCCTATGTCCAACAGTGGGATATTACAGGCTGAATCGATCGATCGATCGATCGAAGTAGTATCTGGTCCATTTGAAATATTTAATTCCGTTATTTTTTATAATCAAAAATCATATAAATTTAATTTCGTGATTTTATGTAATACAACAAAAAACCGTGTGATTTCGTGGGACAGCAGATAGGAACGAAGTTCCTTATTATAAAATATTAATTTCAAGTTATATACGAGGTATAAAGAAAATAATTATTCGGATATACATTTTTTATTATGATTGTATCGATAAAAAAAAACTACTTTACAAAATTATCTTAACACCTTTATTTTATTTACTTACAGTGATTCATAAAAATATGTAATAATTAACATCATCATCACGTCATCACGTAGGTTATACATTAGACACTGAATAGCCATCATTTTTACGTAAAAATCATGCGCTTTTTTTTAACGTTACGGACATTTTTGCCGGCTAGGGTACCCCTTCGCAACGCCCCATAAGGAACTTCGTTCCAAAAACCTTATTATCAAATGTCTAAATAAATTTAATAATATAGATATCGTAAAATAATTCTTTAATACCATCATGATACGTCATTTTCATTACTTTAAAAAAGTAATATAATTGAAACATAATTATTGTGAGGTTAGTCTACCATGCTGCTCCCGCAGTGGGATGACGGATGTCGGATATATTCCTTACTGCGAGTAACGATCAATATCAGGTGTCTATGATAACAACAGGGAATCGGCAAGTCTGCGTGCCCTCACACAAGGATAGACACCTAGACCGGAAAGATATTTTGTTCAAATACAAATATTCACTCCAGTCGACCACCGGTGCTTAGGCACCTCCTCGCACCAGTGGCTAGTAACATCAAATCTGTTGTCTTAGCTTAATAGAGATCTTATATTTTAATACAAAAAAGTGAAAATGTCAAAATAGTAAAATAAAGTTTTAACCGCTACCGGCCGAACATACCTATTAAGTACCAACATCATTAATACATATTTTGCATTAGAACTTCTTATTTAAAAAAACAAGTAAAATACAAACTCACGTTTTCTAAGTTATAAATATAGGAAACTAGCTTTTACCCGTGGCTTCGTTCGCATTGAATTTTTTAATAAAAAAACTATCCTATGTTACTTCTAATACCTTCAAGAATATGTGCACAAAGTTTCATGATGATCGGTTAAGTAGTTTTCGCGTGAAAGCGTAACAAACAAACTTATATTCACATTTCTAATATTAATTAGGGATATAGGGATAGATATATTTCCTAATTAGTACAAAATTAATACAAGCTACGACAGATGTTGTTCTGTCTCGTAAGTTGTAAAGTAAGTGAAGCTAAAAAAATAAATCGATATGTTTACTGAAATTTTAGAACACACTGTGCTGAATCTGCATTTTTTATGTTTTTATTCCACAAGAATCCCTCCCCTCCCTCACCCGTCTCAAATTATCAGAAAACCTAATAAAGATCACGTCTAGATTCAGCTCAGCCGTTTTCGAGTTTTGCGCTTAGCAACACATTTAGCGATTCATTTTAACTAACTTCAAAAAATGAGGAGGTTCTCAATTCGATTGTATTATTTATGTTACTTTTTATTATTTATATGGTGATTCTTTTTATAATCGAAAGCGGGTTCTTGTTGTTGGAGCCCATTTAATTAAGTTGCCCTATTAATGTTTTGTCCTGTTTTGCAAACAATCAATTGATTGATTGATTTTTAAATATCTTTATTAAATCATACAAGTTCACAAATTGTTTAACAAAAGCATCCCTTATTTTTAACATCATAGTTTTAATACATTTTTAGGCTTACTCACATTTACAAACATATACCTACGTTGAAACACGAAAAAGTAATTATAACATGTTTACACAAAAACACTTCACAGGTATGAGTAGTACAATTAGTACCTAATTGTAGGTATGTGCCGTTTGTAAAACGTTGCACATTTTTATAATTTACAAACAATCAATTAACTAAGTCATTTACTATTGATTTATTAACCTTTAGCCATTCAATTTTATTTATTAAGACAAACACATTATCATTGAAGAAAGCAAAACAATACTACTACTTCGGCTGAGGAGCAAAAGGTACACAAAAAAAGTTTTTGTTCGCAGGCCGTATAAAAATTGTTCGAAAAGTAAAGAGTCTACATCAATGTAACTTAAATACTCATTATCTGCACTATAAAATATCATAAACAATGAATCGAAAAAAAGGTTAAATACTTAAAAACGTTACTATCTTTTTCGGGTTGAATAATTTTTGCAAAAAACTTTGGATCTTAGATATATTATCTATACAACATTTTAAAATTTTCAGTTTAACTTAAATGTAGAAATTAATATCAAATTATATTAAGAATTATATAGAAGTTAAGACTATAGAGATTTATTTTAATGTAGTATTCGTATTAATTATTATTATGTTTGTCTAATTACGAATTTATTGCCAAAAATAAAATATAAAAAATAAAAATACTTCATTATTTACAAAGTCGCAAGAACGTTAAAATTTAGTAAAAATAAAACCTCTTAATTAATATTTAATTAAATAAGATATAGATAATTATAAAAATAGATAATAATTAAAATTAAAAAAAAACATGAAACAACACTACATAAAACAATTTGACTGTATATAATATTTTTAATTGCAAAATAATTTTAAAAATCGTTTCTTATATATTATATAATAAATGCACTCATTGGCTGATATGTGTCATCACTAAAGACCGGATTATATGCAACATAAAAAGCTCGTTATATGCATGCAAATATGCATGAAAAATGCTTGAAATATGCACGAAAATTGGCAGAATATGCGATATTAAATGATAAATTTTAGTAATCCCCCCAAAAAAAGAAAAGTCAGTTTTCATTTTTTTATTAAAAAATAAGCATACAATGAGTAAATTATTTTTTGATAGGCGATAGTAAGTACGGTAACTTTATATGGCAATAAAATTATTCAAAATTTTTGTAAACGTAAACAATCAAGTACTTTTCCAAATTTTCAGTGGTAAAATTGTGTCTTTGATCATTTAGAATATTTTTGTAAGTGGAAAAGGTTCCCTCTACATCGACTGAGGTAACTGGGCAGAATTTGAACTTGAGTGCTAACTGCTATGTTAGCCGTAAGCACTTATAGTTTCTCGCCAAAGTTCTGCCGTCCCATTAATGAAACTATTTATTTGATACAAAACATTGTAAAAAATTGTAAAATATTGTAAATGTACCGATAATATGCATCATAACTAAATCTTAGGTAAAATATGCTATTACCGCTGAGAATGGCTTAAATAAGCAAATGCATATGCAAATGCATATAATCCGGTCCCTAGTCATCACTGTGATTCAGAGGTCTGATTGTAGAGTCTAACATACAACTCTAGATATGATTGTCAGTATCTCAACTTTGACCTACCGCTTATTTTCAAGTATTTTTTAAGACACTTTCGTTTCTAACAAAAAACTTTTGGCGCGTTTTTTGTTCCGGTCTGTTTGTTTCCGATAAATTAAAAAAGCTACTTATCACCGCATTATCATGCACTTTTTGCCAATAAAGTGATTCATGAGGAAGGTTAAGGGGTGTAAATTAGGGTTTGGTGTAAATTAGTAAAAAATTACGATAGTGGATAAAAAGAATCAGAATGAAAAAAGTCATCTACAAATTTTTGTTGACACCGCAGCCAATATTTTTTTTTGACTTCTGTCAAAAAAAAAATAGAGAGTTGTATACTTCTGTATACGATGTATGATGGAATTATTTCTTTTTAATAAATAGGTAGGTCTACAGAAAAGTAAATAAGAATATACATCTATCTTTTAAGGATATCATATCTATTCTAACATTTTATGCATATTATAATAATCATTTACACCATGTTATTTAAATGAATATCTTAGGAGGATATGCTAAATAAAAAATACAGATTCTAAACTTCAGCCAATCACAGTCCACGGTTGGACATAGGCCTCGTCAAACATCTCAGTTTTCCACAGTCCTCAACCAGCCTCCACCGATAATCTTACGTAGCTCGTCGGTCCAGCGGGTCATTTGCAAAAACACAAAAAAAATAACGTACAATAATAAATAAATCTCGCTAATCTCACGCGATGACAGGGATGTGACCACCCCCGTGCCACACCCTTCGGTGTCGCTCGTGCGTAGCCGGGGCTAAAAAAAAAAGATGAAAAAAATATTTAAAAAAATGTACATACATAACATAGACTTTAAGTTGCTTTACCTTAAGATCAGACGACCGTATATTTCAATTTCAATCTTACTCATTATTTAGTGCCAACTAATCACTAATACAATTATCTATGCTATGCAAATATACAAACATAAGCAATTTTTATGTTAAACTAAATACGTGCTTGGTACTTATATCTTATTAATTTGCCAAATAAGATTAATACTGTAATTTAGTATATCACGTTTTGCTATTGCTTTTTCAGCATATGAAGAGTTCGTCATATCTAGTATTTTTTTTTTATATTTTTGCATTTACACAGTACCGATTAAATATTCTTTAATAATATTAATAAAAAATGCAAATTAAAAATTAAGTTATTAGGACATAATGATTAAAGAGCGAAAATATATGCGATCTGAATTTGAAAAGACTTACATATCTGGAACAGCTTGCTTAATAGCATATGTTAATATTTTTATTAAAAAAAGCTAGATAAA
The DNA here is from genome assembly GCA_905220545.2 of Melitaea athalia. Taxonomy (NCBI): domain Eukaryota; kingdom Metazoa; phylum Arthropoda; class Insecta; order Lepidoptera; family Nymphalidae; genus Melitaea; species Melitaea athalia. The sequence goes on along the minus strand of HG992199.1, from coordinate 5,971,745 downwards.
AAAAAATACGCAGGGCGGGGGTGCAGACGCCCACTCGGCTGAAAGCTTCCAAATTCAAATCGTAAAAAAAATACGCAACTGCGCACGAGATACCCTATAAAAGGAGGGCACGTGGTTGCACGGCCATCAGTCGTTACTGAGACACTACGTTGTTTGCACGTCCTTATCGAGACTCGCGCATTGCTCATCGTAAATAAGATCGATCAAAGAGTTCAAGGAACGTTTTAAAATGGACATCAAGGTTTTGGACCCCACTGGCATCTACTAAAAATTTTTGAAGATCACGCAATTTAGAAAAAATATTTGCAAATCGTCTTCATTCGAGAATTTTAATAAAATGTTCGGCTTGGACCCAACTGGTGTTTACTGAAGTTTATGAAGATTTTTTTTTTCGTCTGAAGTGTTTTCATCGTTGAAAATCAAAATGTTCGGCCTTGACCCCACCGGCGTCTACTGAAACATTATTCCAGCATAAATTTGCAAATCTTACGTTTATTGCAAAGTCGAAGAAAATTATCAAGATGTTTGTTCTCGACCCTACCGGAGTTTACTGAAGATTGGAGAAAAGTGTTCAAGTTCGTGTTGAAATTAAGATAAAAATCATCATGTACAGCCTAGACCCCACGGGAGTGTACTGAGAAAAGACTATTTTGTGTTAGTGTTAGTTTTGTGTCCAAAATGGCTTTAGACCCAACTAATGTTTATTAGGATTATTTTTTTTAAGTTAAGTCTAATTTTCCTTTACGCTCTAATTATGGCTCTCGGTCTAGATCCGACGGAAGTGTATTAGATCAGTATTTATCTTAACATCAATTTTATTATAAATGAGTGCGTCCTGTTAATGCTACTTTCATATTCATTTGCAATGTACAAGTGTTCTTGCACGCATCGGCGTCACAAATTGATTTCCGTGAGTAGAAACGAAGTATCATCGAAAAGGAAAAAGAGGAAAATGTTAAATTTATATTATTTAAAACGAATATAATTATGTATTTAGGGAACCAAAGACTGCAAATGCCTGCCCTTCAAAGTAAGTCTGCCCACGGACGCAAGGGCGAACACACTTTATTTTATAAAAGTTACCTCTAATTTAAGCGATTATTTATTGTGTAAATTTTAGTAGGCTTGTAGTATTTAGCTGAAGAGTCTGTTTGACCAGTCCCTGATAAAGTTGTCTGACATAACTATATCCAACAGTTAAATACTTATATTATTTATTTAATCATAGACTGGTGAAACAGATTCGAAATGTTGTAACTTTCCAGTTATTTCTCCGATCTGTTTCTTTATGTTTTTGAGATCGTTGATGGAACTATTTATTTTGCATTTATTTGAACGCAATGCATTTTATCTGATTTTATACTCTTTTAAAATAATAAGACTGTTAGATAAATACTCTAGCTAATTGTTGCCGGATGGCATGTTTAGAATAAACTTTTCGTAAAAACTCTTTCTTTATTTATTTCTCCTCCTCATCCCGTATAATAAAAAATATTAGAAGTGAAAAATCAGAAATGTAAAAGTTTACAAACCATTAGTAGTAAATTTGTATTATTACATCAGCTAAGAAAAGTGAACGTAAGATTGTTGATGTATCAAAGAACATACTAAACATCGTAGTATAAAACATAGATGAATGTTATCCAATAATACATATATATATATATATAGTACTCCTTACTTTAAACCTATAATAAAAAAAATTGCGACAACGAGCTCTTTCAGACAACATTTGAGTCTTAAAGGACACGTCATAGATTTGACCTGTCAATTAATCAACATTTTATTAAAGAATAATAAATAAATTGTAAACATAAAAACAATTCAAAATTAATTTGTATCTGTCGAGATTATCATTCATGTAAATTTTTTAAATTGTATTCAGAATTTTATACTTACAAATAAATTCCGATTTATTAAATAATGCGGTTTTTAGTAAAAAAAAATTATAAAGGTTCTTTACCATATTTGGAAGGAATTGCTTCAGGAGATCCCAAGTTATTTAACCTTGCAAGCTCTTACGTCTACACTTTGATATAATGAATGTACAATTTCTATAAATGATTTTTGTATATGTATGTACTTTATTTAAAAGTCTATAATACGTGTTATATATTATATTACTAGCCGTGCCCCGCGGTTTCACCTGCGTTGATTTGAGGGAAAAAAATGCTTTCCTTTTTTTTAATAGTATAAGATTTAATTAGCTTGATATATTTTCCTTAGTTTACACTAAATAAATTTCTGAACGCACGCATAAATATTTGACCAAAGAGTATATAACCACTACGTTTTATATTTGACAACCAATATATATTATGTCAATCCGTTTTCATTACTGACATTATTATACATTTTTAAAATATAAAATACGCCACTATCCGTACATTGTGGATATATGTTGTCGATTCGAAACATTTATTTAAATACGTTCTTTAATTTTATCGGAGAGTTTATCATATCGACGGGATGAACATTAAATGTTGGACAGTTACGAAACACGAACATAGTTCCATACAATTTTCATTCCCACCTTTCAACCCCTTACACCCTTTTATTCGCATTAAAAAGTAGCCTATGTCCTTTCTCAGACTCTAGACTATCTGTATACCAAATTTTATTTAAATCTGTTCAGTAGTTTTGGCGTGATTGCGCGACAGACAGGCAGACAGAGATACTTTCGCATTTATAATATTAGTATGGATTTTCTTTACTTTGCGGGTTCGATTCTCGCCTGAGTCTGGGTATAATATTTGTATTTATATGTATTATTTCTATATATATTTATGAAAAATTATATTTAGGTATAAAAATCTGCTGTTACCTATAACACAAGCATTAATTTGCCTACCTTAGAAACAGACGACCGTGCGTGAACGTCATAAGATATTTATTATTTATACAAATAAGTAATTAAAAAAGAAAGTACAATATAATATACTTTATTTAATAATAAAAACCACGAATATTAAAAAAAACAGCATTTGTCAATACACTACAAAAAATCACATAGATTTTAATCTGCATTTTGCAATCTTACACATTCTACAGGTAATTCAACTTGCAAAAACGTAAACATATTGCTCAACATAACTTTATAACATAAATAATTTATTAGATATAAGTAAACAAAAATGTGCAAATTATTTGTGTATCTACTATTGAAATTAGCCTTCAAAAGCTGAAAATTTGATTACATCATTGAATTATTATAAATTGAAATCAATAAATTTTAATATCAATTGTTATTGATTACCCGTTTCAAGGGCTGGGTTACACTTACATTATTCATACAATAAACACCTGGCTTGCTTGAGTAAAAAATATTATGTACGTGTCACGTGACAGACGACGCCTTCTAATATTATTTATTTATTTAAGAAAAATATCAATTATAACTCTAAATAATGTGAAATCAAATTCACAAACTTTCTTCATTAAATATAGGCTAAATTCATTTCATCATTCTACAAAAATATGTAAGTCGATATGAGCTACCATCGGATTCAGAACGTAGATTCCACTGAGAAGAACTAGCAAGAAACTCACTCGTTACGCTATTAAAAGTTGTCAATAAACAAATAAATATTATGCATTTGCTTCTTTGTCATTAAGACTAGTAATTTGAATACATTTTCTATTGATAGAAAGCTACATCTTAACTATTTGTTTTACAAACATCGTCTAAAAGTTAAAGATTATAAGACACAACGCCATAATATCATAAGTTGTATTATGTAGGTACCTAGTACAAGAACAGAAGCAAAGCGCTGCAGCGCTGTAGCGGTCGTTAAACTGCAATAAACTTTTAGTCTAAAATAAATGAAATCCTACCATCAGTTAATGTACACTTAATTTAACATTATCTTATAATTATATTATTATAATATTGTGTAGTTTATTAATTGGTATTTAATTAACTTTATTTCGTCTATCTTCATATTAACTAAAACTTACATATTACTTAAAACATATAGCGGCACAAGTTTTTAACAAGCTTATGGAAGGTCTTTAGGAATACTGAATTTCGATATCGTCTATCAGTTACTAGATGGCGCTTACTATACGGTCCCTATTGTAGAAGACACGTCTCTTAGTTTGGTAGAGATAAGAGGAGAAAATATGATTCACAAATCTAGATAAAAAAGTTACACTGGTCAACAAGATTATTTTTTTAAACGACACTTAAAATGTTTTTTTTTTTGGTAAGTATATTAATAAATAAAAAATAAACTTTTTTTAAATATAATAAGGTAATAAAAATAATATGAAATGACAACAGTTAATAGGAAACATAAATCTTATATATAAAATTCTCGTGTCACAATGTTAGTTACAATACTCCTCCGAAACGGCTGGACCGATTTTTATAAAATTTTCTGCGCATATCGGGTAGGTCTGAGAATCGGCCAACATCTATTTTTCATACCCCTAAGTTATAAGGGGGAGGAGGGAGTATTAAGGGGATTAATTATTGATAACTTATACGGCAAAACAACGTTTGCCGGGTCAGCTAGTATTATAAAACAATACAAGTTTCAAACAATACAAACAATTTCAGTCCAAAGCGAATAACTATTTGGCATATATAACTAAATCTTTCACTACCTATCGCTATTTTTGATTCAACAACACAAGTTTTCTTGATTTCAATGAAGGCAAATTAGGTTTAGGTTTAGGTTTAGGTACGTTTAGTTTTTTCAAAACCCAATTACGGGAGTTTTGGTAGTAGGGTTTCTTTAGTTTGTCCAAATATATTTGTTAGGTACTATTTTTTGTAGTATGGTTTCTTTTCATACATATTTGTAACTATTTTTGTAGTAGAGTTTCTTAGGTTTACCAAAATATATGTATGTATATGTTAATAATTATGGTTGTAGTAGAATTACTTTATTTTACCCAAATATGACCATATTTCCAATATTTGATCAAAGCTCAAAATCTGAACTTAATGTAACTGAACAGAACTGGACCAGTCAATAAATGTTCCGAAACTATCATTTAAGTGCCATTTAAGATCTTCTGCCCAATGTAGGAGAAGGATTGGAGCTTAGGTAATCCACCACGCTGATCCTCTGCGGGTTTATTAAACATGGACAATTAACATAACGAATGTACATCAAGTAAAAACTTGTGAGATAGCACACATAAAACACAGTCCAATTTAGAATCTTCTTATGAATTCTTTTAAAAAATAGAGTCGTTGCTTTAGTGTCGACTATAGAATGTTTTGGTAGAGAATCTTTTTAATATTTTTACTGTACTAATTGAATCCACGTTGGTTACATTTTTATAAGTACAGATTAGCTAGATATGTCCTTTGTTATATTTAGTATATACTTATAACTAAATGCCTATTTACTGTATTTATTTATTTTTAATTCCTAAGTTTTATAATAGTATTTATCACATTTTTAATACCACCTATCAAAAACAACACAATTAGTTCCTGTTATGAGAGGACCCTCGTTGGGGACTTCTGAGCGTGTCTTACATTATAAAACCAATAGACATAGATACGAAAAGACAGCTGCAAATGACGTGTTTGCGTTGTTTGCTAAAGTAAATGTTTGGACGAATATCTCGAGATTAAAGAACTTAACCTGCTCTGTCTCATATCTGTCGCATAGATTGTTTGATGTTGTATATTGGCAAATTAATGTCACCTGGATTTACAAAGTGACTGAGTTTAACTTTAACATAGGCTTATTAAGACTACACTTCAAATAGACAATAAAAAAATTATTGATAGTAAAAAAAATGTGCGCTGTATTTTTTTAAAAAGATGGAATGTCTATTTCAATTGTATTATATAAATAAATACATTATAAATTAGTGACTAATGAAAAACAATTGAATATTTAATCTGTGTATCTGTAATCAGTCTGTTAATGTGTAAAAATTTCAAACTGTGATGTATGTATATTTAATTTCTTAATTATTTCAGTGCTATTGAACTGTGAAAAAACTAGATCGCAGCCAAAATTTCTACCAAAAGTTCAATATCCTAATAATGTTTCTATTCCATTTCACGGAATTATAAGACTTATCTAGAATTTTGTATTGAAATGCTTTTATCAATATTTATTTTTAATGAAAGGACTTTTTTACTTTATTTATATCTTCGTTAGTTTTGATTTTTTATCTCAGATAAAAAAAGAATTCTATTAAACTCTTATCAGCATTAACAAAAAAAAACAATAAATCAATTGACAGTTGACAGATGACATGTGGCACAGATAATAAATAAAAAATAGGTACGTTCTGATTCACTGGCTTGAAATAATCGCATGAGAGTTGGTAGCACTGTGTCGATCGTAAAGTTTATAGCTATCGAGTTTTCACCCGGAAACTAGGTTTCCAAGGCCTTTCACTCGCACGACTGAGATATCCCTAGAAAATAATCCAACAGCTAGTTTATATGTATAAATCATAAGTGTATACATATACACTAAAATACTGCTACTGTTTTCTTTACTATGTCTACTTATGATATTATATTGTAGCATTAAATAATTTTTATAAATTCTTTGTAAGTGATGTTAAGAATTGAAATGATCACAAGAAATTTTTTACTTGTAACTTTTTCTAAATGAATGTATTTAATCTTTAGAAGAGAAACAAATAAATGAAAAGACAAATTAATAAGCATATAGGATTTCGCGATTTGACAAAGTTCTTTTTGATTTATCCCTTATAACGCGTATTTAATTGACCGTTTTACGACTACCAACGTCGGCGTCGTAACGTTAAGTCAGTTTTTTTTTCGTTTGCGAGCAAACACAATTATTTATATGTGTCAAAATATCCATAAACTTACCAATTAGTGATCGCGTATTGAAACGTATATCATAGACAAAAAAATTCAAATGTCACCGAGAACAGATAATAAAATGCATGACGTCAGGTGTGGATGGCGGTCAGCGACGCTTTCTTACTGTAACCTACTTTTGCGGACAGAGAATGTTATGAGTTAACAATTGCTATTAAATACTTGATTTTATATTTATTATTTTCACATTTTTAATCTTTAATGTTATTACTGTTCGAATATTGATTACCTAGATTAAAAAATATATTATTAAATTTTATTTATTTAAATTTATTTGATTTCTCAACGCAATTCTTGAAAACAAAACTCTTCGAGCAATGCGTCCTGCCTATGTAACATACAAGCTTCAAGTCACTCAACGTGCAATGGAACGGCCTATGCTTGGGGTTTCTCTCAAAGGTAGGATTAGAAATTAGACTATCCGAGAGAGAACAAAAGTAACTGTCAGAGCCCACATAATTAGCAAGTTGATGTGGCAGTGAGCTGGTCACCTATATCGCAGGACCGATGGCCGAAGAAGCAGTCGTGTCCTGGGGTAGAGACCGCGTCTTGGCAAATGCAGTGTGGGGCGTCCTCAATCCTATTAGATCGACGATCTTCGTAAGATTGCCGATGGTGGCGGGATGAGGATTGCGGAAAACCGCGATGTCTGGCGCGAACTTGGGGCCAGGGAGGCCTATATCCAGCAGTAGACTGCGATAGGCTGAAGTGATAGAACAATACACATAATTATATATCAAATATATTTAACGAAGGATATATAATCTTTAATCGTATTGTTTACTAAGTCAACCTTAGGGTTTTAGCATACAATTAAACGTATAAATACTAATTCGTTTTCTGCATCAATATTATAGTTAAATAAAATATGTATTTGTTATACATATATCTACTAAAATAGACACAACTTAGCGGATTATTTTTATATGACTTATAACAAGAGAAGAAATAAAAGAACCCACTGACCCGACAGTTTTTATTCTGTCTTGTGAACGCTGAAATGCGTGAAGTGAAAATAGTTGTTAAGTTTTCAAGCAACAATTTTTTAGTTTGTTAATATTTATATCGCACTTTACAAGTAGTTCGTAGTCGAAAAATTGTTTATTTTTTAATACGTAGTCAGTCTCCACCGAAGTCTCTGTCCTAAACCACATCTAAACAAAGGTAGCATCATTTACACTCTCTCCGTAAGACTAGAAACGCAAAACTAGCTATTATCTATAATATTATTACATACATAAATTTATTAATTTAAATTTAATTTATTTTAATTTAAAAAACTTTGACATATAACATAGTTGACAAGACAAATTTATATCTGATTGATTCTGACTTTCAAACTATAAAACGTATTCAGAAAATACGATTTATTCATTCATTCAATTACACCAATATTATTAATTCTTGATTAAAAATCATCTAGCACAGACTTAAAAATAATATTATTTTCAAATCAATTTCAGTCAAATTTCCGACGGTATCAGAATAAGATTAACTCATGTGTCTCTAATAATTAATTATAATTTATATATTAATAGGTACGTGAAGCAAAAACTTTGTACCCCTTTTTACGAATGTTTGGCACACACACGCATATTATATATACTCTTTTGTTGATTTTCAGTCTGTCCTCAAATTTAAATTTTTTAAAAAAGGTTATTTATTTTCATAATTTTTTGGTTTTTTAATTTAAATTTTTAATTATGGTCGAATTTCGACCTCTGGGCGACCACTAGTAATTATAAATGTGTTTTTATGTTTTATTATCGCTAGGGTTAACTGAGATAGAGTACAGCAGGATATAAACTTCTCAAAGTCTGGAGCAGCGCGACTGGGGAAGTACCTTGATCTTACAGAAGATCACACCTAAATAATACTGCTACACCAGAAGCATCGCAAGCGCGTTGCAGAGCAAGCCCTATCCTCAATCCCCCCAGGAGCTCTGGTCACCTTACTCACCAACAGGAACACAACACTGCTTGAAAACAGTATTATTTAGCTGTGTAGTTCATTTAGCAACAAAACACGAGCAAAACCAAACGCTCATTTTTTATGAGCTTTGTTTAATTTCTCACAACAATAATTTAGTACTTAGGTACATTATATTTTAAGCTAAATAATACGTACACTCTTGTTCCATATTAAGGTATTTCAAATTTATGTTTTTAAATTATATTTAATATAATTCAGATATCAATAACATTGTAAATTTTAGGGTTCTATAGTGAAAAAGAAAACCCTTTTAGTATCACTGTGTTTGTCTGTCTGTCAGAAGTTTGTGTGAGAATTTATAATTTCTTTCTTATCCGTAAAATGACAATAATATGCCTTCATTTAATCCAGGATGTGAAACGACATGAAGAGATGGATTAAAACATTACATAACTATCTGAGAAAAATGTTTTTGGATACAGGAAGTAAATAAGAATACAGCTCCTGCAGGGGATTGGGGATAGGCGTTTCGTACGCTTGTTTGCCAACCTAATAGTATAAAAAATTAACATTACCAAACAAAAAATCCCTTTTCTATGTCCTTCACATTCTGACCAGCAAACGCGGAACCCTACACCGACCGGCCTGAAACGCACTTAGCCGGCTTTTTTAATGAATATATTAAATTTATGCAATCGCATTTTTACGATAAACTGTGGAATTTTTATACGTACGTATTCCTTGCCCTACAAAACAACCTTGCATCGGTGTCGACTGCGAAAGAATGCAAGTCTTATTATTGAAATATGTCTGTTAACATAACGAAATGTGGTTTCGGTTTAACATATTGTATATTTATTGTAAAGTTATAATGAATTAACATTTTTATGAATTGAGATGAAAATCGTATGATATTCTTATATATTTTATATGAAGTGTTAATTAATAATCAGGCTTTTTAACAGGACATAAGAGATTTTTTTTTTTTAATCCTGAACTCAGTCTTGAATTCAGTACATTTTCTTTATAACAGGTAATAAAAATCAAAGAACTAGTGTTACTTGTAAGTCGCTTTAAAATGTTTAAACAAACCCATCGTAATCAGAAACGAAGTGACGAATAATCTAATTTTATAATTAACATTGAATTGTCATTGACTAGAAATGAAACCAATAATTAATTAATTTAAAATAAAGTTTACTTAATTGTAAAAGTAGAGTCCACTGTTCAAACAAAAAAAAACTGCAAAATCGTATAAAATATTTTGCTAGTCACAGATACGCATAATTGCCACTTGCAAGACTTGCATACTAAAAAGTTCTTGAATGTAATAAAGTTAAATATATGTGTATAATTTTCCAATAAATATACACGGACAGGATTTAGAAAGCTAGATCAATTTATTTATTTAAAAGCAATGTACGTTACTTTGCGAATTTATAAATATTTTACAATTGGTCTAAAAAGAAATATAGGTATTTGTTTCAATCTATACTAATATTATAAAGCTTTAAATAATTACACGAAAAATACTCCATAATTATTTTGCAGTACAAAAAATATTTCTTGAAATTATTTCTCGACAGACAAAATAACACACGTGGTCAACTGAAAAAATGTTTTCACGCTTATGGTCGATACGTGGGATGCCTAATACGCAGTGAGAGATGCTCTGCGCATGCGTACTGGTGTGACGCGGCTGTAGTAGCAAAATACAGAAAATAAATTGATTTTTAATTTCATGAATCAATATGTATTCAATTGAAGCTCCGCGATAACGTACCACGCAATTTGTAGGACAATGTGACTGTGTTTCAGCCCCTTTTTAACGTCCTACCTACTCTTTGTGATATGTAGTGAGGTTTTAGACGCCCCCCCCCCCCATACGTGTATTTTTTATGCTAAGAAAATTTAAATTTATTGAACACTATCTTTAAAAACAGAAATAACTGATTAAATTTTACAAATTTCAAAAAATAAATAAATTTAATAATAAATAAATTTTAAAAAATAAATACATGTAATATCTCAATATAGCTCCTCATTGTGATATTTCGTAATGTTTTTCTGCTTCTCCCCCTCACGTGATTTATGGACAACCCTTATTAATAAATATAACCCCCAGCTCAAAGAGAACCCAACTGGTCTTACACTAAATTCCCCAACCAGAGCCAGACAGGCCTCTGCGTGACATTCCCATATTGAACCCAACATGGCAACCCAAGGAGAACCCTATTGGTCGCACATTCAAATTTCTAGTCTGGATAAAATGTATACTGTAAAACTAACCTTTTTATTACAAGACACTGGTTTCACCAGCGTAAAACGTTACCAAAAGTTCTCATTAATGATCGCTAAACCGCTCTTAAGACTAATTACTAGTTGTTTAACAGCCTATAAGTCATACATAATATCTTCTGATAAAGAGTTCTTCACATTAGTAATAGGTATAGATATTTACTTTACATACATAGTGGTATTTCTACTTGATTAGTATTGACGTTTAATATTTCGATGTTTTAAATATTATAGTTATATATATATATAAGTACCTATAAGTATTTCTAACTTTCCATAACATTTATATAATTCAGTTCGTGTAGCTGCTTTTTTAAAGTAATAAGTAAACAAACGTACTAAGAGTATAAAACAAACATAGTAGACGTAAAAATAATTGAAAGTTGTAAAAGAAATATACACACACATACATACATGTATGTATATACAAACGCATTATCAATGAAATTTCACTATAAAAATTTATTTTTACATAATTATTATAATAAACACTCGTCGATTCATAAAAAGAATTTCCAAAAATATAAAACCAGTACAACATTGTAACATTCAACAGAACAAGAGCAAAAATACATACATAATCTTACGAACAAAAGTATATAAATAAGCAATCGGAGGTCGCCATATTGATTCTATATTAAATAATTAGCTGTATTGATATCAAAAAAGAATATTTTGGTAGTCTATAATTCTGTTTGTAGAGTCTAATCTCACTTATGCGTTTTTAATATTTTTTCTACCATTATAAACATTTATTAATTACAAGTATAGTAGGCTCTAAAATACATCACTCTGCGACTTACCACAAACATCTAGAATTTTTAATAAATTGAAGTTTTGCACTTTTAAAATTTGACAAAAGGTGATGGATTCTAAGCAAAAAACTGAGGATTTTAAAAATATTATAAAAAATGTCACACTAGGATTAAAACAGGGTTGTAAAGTTAACATTAATTATTATCTCTATCTCTTTATATATAAAAATGAATCGCTGAATGTGTTGCTAAGTGCAAATCTCGAGAGCAGCTGAACCGATTTCGCTAATTCTTTTTTTATAATACTCCTTGAAGTACGAGGATGGTTCTTACGGAGAGAAAAATATAAAAAATTGCCTTAAAAAGTCTAAAAACAACACTTTTCTATATTCCCATACAAAAGATTCGTAATAATACTTAAAAGTCAATTTGAACTTTAAAACCATGCCATAAAGATTAAGTATTAGTGGAGGGGTTCCAGGAAGGCAAAACAATTGAGCGACGTTAGTATAGGTTTAATACAAAAAATTAAAAAATAAATTGATCGCACACTACAAATTCGAATTCAATATTCATAGTTAAGACACTTTTCTATATTCCCATACAAAAGATTCGTAATAATACTTAAAAGTCAATTTGAACTTTAAAACCATGCCATAAAGATTAAGTATTAGTGGAGGGGTTCCAGGAAGGCAAAACAATTGAGCGACGTTAGTATAGGTTTAATACAAAAAATTAAAAAATAAATTGATCGCACACTACAAATTCGAATTCAATATTCATAGTTAAGACAGGGCAACGTCTGTCGGGTCAGCTAGTAAATAATAAAAAAATACTTACCTGTGGAAATATTTATTAAAGTCTATCTAAATTAAAAATATCGAAATGTACGTACGTAACGTAACGCGCATAACTTCCGAAAGACCTCACCAAAGAGCATAGTTTATTTTATCTTCTTTTTTGTTTTGGACAAGGTCAAAAAAATACGGCAGTACGAATAACTAGTATATTTAATGTTTATTGAAATATTAAATTAGATATAATAATAGTAAGTAATGAAAACTCACTTAGTTAACATTCATGGGCAGAAATCGACATCATCTGCTTTTAAAAAAGTATTCGCCTATTTTTTCTATTCCTGTTATCAATATTGAGAAACATCTGACTTCTGTTTATCTTTATAACTAGCTTCTGCGCGCGACTTCGTCGGCGTGGACTCCGCGCCTATTGGTCTTAGCGTGATGATACATAACATAGCCTATAGCCTTCCTCGATAAATGGGCTATCTAACACTGAAAGAATTTTTCAAATCGGCCCAGTAGGTAGTACCCCGAACTCTTCAGCTTTATATATTAGTATAGATTAGCTAGTTCAATTTTATCTTCAAGAAATATTGTAAGATATTTGACGAATTCATATAAACTGATGAAAGATGTGCTAAGTTTTGATTCTTGTCGACTTTATATTTATTGATGTCAGGGGGCGATAAACACTAAAAAAACTAAAAAGCGTTTAGAAAAGTCATCAAATATTCGCCATTTTTTTTTTCTTACTAAATATTACTAACAAAACAAATATCTACTATTCTTTACGTCACGTTAACGTATAAATCATACACTAAATAATTACATTATACAAGGTGTGCCCCGCGATTTCATACGTCTTAATTTGAGGGGAAAAATAGCTTATAGCCTTCCTCGGTAAATGGTCTATCCGACACAAAAAGCATTTTTCGATTCGAACCAGTAGTTCCTGAGATAAGCGCTTTTAAACAAACAAACTAGCAAAATAACTTTTAAGCTTTACAATATTATTATAGATATCGATAATTACAATAGATCTCTTATCTAAAAATGAATATAATCAGTGATTATACCTCTAAATTTAAGTACACTACACACACACTACAGCCTATCACAGTCCACTGTTGGACATAGGCCTCCACAAGTTCGCGCCCGACATTATGACGCGAACTCATGACGTGTTATCATTGTGTCTGAATTTAAGTAGCGCCCACTAATCGTTATAATATTCGCCTTATTAAGGCTTTATAAAGACAAAAATTTCTAGTAATATATCAGGATCGTATAAATAAAATATATATATTATATACACATAATTATGTATAGATATTACATCTGGATATTCAAATGAATGCAAATGATATCAAAGTTGCAGTGTCGTATCGACGTTTTAATACAATATTACGGAGAGTACAAATGCAAAATATTAATAGACCGAGGGAGAGTTAGGTTAGTTATACTTGCAAGCTCAATATTACGAAGGAAAGGGATAGAAGCAAGTTGAATGTATGTGTGTGTGTAATTGTGTGTGTGGAGTGGAAAGCAGTTTTCTCGCTTAGGAAAACGGAAACGTGTTGCTGTTCGTACGGTTTATAGCTGTAAGTTGACTAGCTAATATTCGAAACTTGTCTATAACTCGTGTACTTTATTATTAAAATTGGTTATGATTAGATATACTCAAATAATCTAAACTTTGAGTAATATTAAAATATTTTAAACATACTAAACTACAGTCGCTAATTTTATTATTTTTAACTATTTATAATATAGATAAATTGATTGATAGGTTAAATGGATTTATAATACGTACTACCTCACCCGGCAAACCTTATATCGCCATATAGGTAGATAGATAGAATATCTGTCTATCTATACCTAACTTACGAATATAAGATAAATAGATAAGTTATTTTGTGTTTTGGCGATTCATTTTTATATACATTACCTTAATTTATTGTCGTTTGTTTCTTACTGATGTAATTTATACAAGTTACATTGGATTTCATTTAATAGCTTATTTATTGTTTTTTTTTTTACTTTGTCTCAAATTTGGCATTTAAATGCTTATCAAACATAATCTATGTACGTCTAGCTAATATACTTAACAAACGTAATATGTTCCATATTTAAATCACACTTTTGCGGTTAGTAAAAATTCTTACCAAAAAGTGGTTTTATCATTAAAGAATAATCAATATATTATGCTTACAATTATAAGTGTAAGCGGCGAGAAACACAACTAAGTTAGTCAAAAACATTTAGTACACGTTGTAGGCTGTAGCCGACTTCATAAAAGACGACTATGTATTTTATGTGTGGTATCTCATAGCTTTTGACTGGGTGTACCAATTCTGATGATTCTTATTTTAAACAAAAGCTGATGCTTATTGTGTGGTCCCATTTGAATTTTATCAAGATCTGACGAGTACTTTTTAATTTTTCCTCAGTCAGTCAGTCTCAGTTCAGCCTTCCATAAACATAGAACATAATTATGCTTCCCCAAGTTAGCGCCAGACATCCCGGTTTTCCGCAATCCACATCCAGCCTACACCGGCAACTTACAATCTTACTTAGATCGTCCGCGTCGGTCCAGCGAGCCGGAGGACGTCCTACATTGCGTTTGCCAATACGCGGTCTCCACTCCAGAACACGTCTACTCCAATTATCCCTAATGAGTATTTTATTGACTATTCTTTCGACTACCTACGTTGTATTACTTGTCGATAAAAATTGAATATAGTTATGCATAACCCCCCAGACCTCCGTGTTAAATTAGTACACGACGTACTGTTCCGCTGACTTTGCATTGCCACCCGGCAGTTCATAGAATTAACTCCGAGAGACAAAACATAGATAACTATTAAATAATTCCTGGACTTGTTTTTGAAGAGACATTAATGTACCTAATAATATACTGTGTGAGAATCAGAAATATACCAGCCTCCAAACCGGCAACATGTTTCTCATTTTATTTACTAAATTTAAAAATAAGTAGTTATTAAAAAACTCTTTGTCCAAAGGGAAAGACTTGACTACATATATAGCTTTTTGTTTGTTTGCAAGCAGATATAATAAGGGGCCGTTCAAGTATTACGTAACGCTATTAGGGGGGGAGGGGGGGTCTTGTAAAACGTTACGATGCGTTACAAGGGGGGGAGGGGGGGTCTCGAACAACGCGTTACGTAACGTTGTTTTTTATTTAAATAAAAAAGTAGTATACTAAAATCTCCCAAATTGGCAACCCTTTTCGTTTATATCCCTTTTTGTATATTATATATTTATACTTACCGCAAACGCGATTTTTTTAAATGACTTTTCGGTAGTTTTCGCAACAAAGTTGTGACATTTGGGTAAAAATGGTCAGTTGGGGTGTTACGTAACGTTTATGGGCTGGGGGGGGGTACAGGAAAACGTTACGGCGCGTTACATGGGGGGGAGGGGGGGTCAAAAATCTTCAAAATTTGCGTTACGTAATACTTGAACGACCCCTAAGTTATTAAACTTATGATTTAAAGATACTTGCTAATTACTTAGATTATTCTTCCATAAGGTTATAAAGATATAGGTATAGTTTGAGTTGAATTAAATTGAGTCACTACGTGTATTAATAAAAATATGTAATGTCATGCTTGTTTTATTGGTGACGTCTAAATTAGCATATTGTTTATTATCATTTTACATATAAAGTTCATTGATTTTCAGAATGTTATTGGACATTGTGTTATTCATGAAATTAAATATTTTACATAAAATGTAGATAGTAAAACAAAATTATTATATTTTATTTTTTATTTACTCGTTAAGATAGGGTGGCAATTAGGTTGTACAACTTTAAAATTTTAATTGCTATATGGGGTAGTTACATTTTATTAAATAGTTACAACATTACATGTACTGAGTCTGTTAATTGTGCTTAAAGAATAATGAAGTTTAATATTTTTAATAATTCAGAATAAATAAAACCTTTATGAAACATTATCAAATGTGTATTTACTTCAAAATGGATATCGCGCTTAACTTTTAAAAGCTTTTATAAATACATAAAACAAGCGCTTATAGACCCAATTTAAAAACTAATATAATTTCGCTCCTTTGTATTGGCGCAGGTGGTACCATACGCGCTGGGCCAGTCAATCTTGTTTTAAAGCCATTCAGCATATGCCGTTGCATCGTTTTTTAAGACTCTTTATCAATGGGTACAGATGTTAGCCCTGAATTGCAGCAAAATGACGTAAGTTTACGGTCAATGTAACCCTATCCGTTACAGGCCGTCGGAAAAGTCTTTTCTAATGTTTTGTCCACTCGCCGCGAGATGGCGGCCCCGAATGGCGCTTTCATCATATAAACCGGCGCCTGCGCCGCACCGCTCATAGCCCGTCACGGCACACGCGCGAACAGACGACTGTGTTGAAAGTAGTACCCTCACATCGCGACTCGGTGCACGAAACGAACTTTTGTGTTTAAATGTGCTACGCAATGGATATTGTTACTTTGGACCCAACTGGACTGTACTAAAAGCTCGAAACTATTTACCACATCATCATGGACGGCCTGACCCTAGACCCCACTGGTCAGTACTAACTGATGGCTTTTAAGAGTTTGGACCCGACCGGTGTGTATTGAACTTTCTTATTAGAATATTACTTAATAAAATGGCGGTAAAGGTTCTCGATCCTACCGGACAATACTAAAGTCACAAAATGGTCGGGTTAGATCCTACAGAAATCTACTAAATACTTTCTACCTTCTATGAGGCAATATGTGCTGCGGCAGACGGAGAATCCTTACTGGCACGCGCCCGGAGGAAACATCTTCTTGTAGGAAAAGGAGGCAGCCGTTTGAGACCTAACTGACTACCGAATAATGACAACAGCTGTAAATAATCCGAATAAATTGAAGGGGGACGTGAGCGCAAGGTCATCGGATGGAAATCAGCTGACTTGCGCGCCGCGTGCTATCCGGAAATGCAGACATAGAAAAAACACTCTGTGCAGTCTTGGTTCAAAAAACGTCTGTTACAGAAGATACTTATTCTTATGAGGTGCGTATTTCTATATTTTCTTCGAAAGTACTTATAACATTTTCTATAATTTGTTTTAGTTAATTTTAAGTTCAATGATCTAATTTATTATTTTAATACCCTCAAAGTCTAGAATTTGTTTAAAGATGTCCAATCTAAATTTTAAATGTTTTATAAAACAAACAACGTTTTTTTAAAGAACAGGTATTTTATTAGGTCTTTGTCCTTTCAAATTTGGACGTAGTTGTACATAAAACAAAACCCAAACATGAGGTTGCCTCTCCAAAATAGTTGATTTCAAAGTATTTTTATAATATAATAATACAATAGTAATAACTTTGTAATTTTTTATTTTCTGCCCGAATTTCGGCCAGTATCGCAATTTTTATGGCACCGACCGCGGGTTCGATGACCGGACATATTTTATTTCATCGCGCGCTTCCACGTACACACACAAACTTTACACACACATACAAGTAGATGAAAGCACGCACACTATCACAACATATCTCCGCATGTTTGCGCCCAGTTTCGCAAAAACATTACACCATGCTCATTTGTATTATGAATGTTATCATTTAATTTGCTAAAATTAATTATCATTGTCACAGACATTACTTAAACGAAATAAAAATCCACGTAGGTAGGTCAATTATTTCTTACAACGGCGACAATTTTATAAGCCTTCGTTATAATTATTATTGCATTTTTTGCGTGGACGGCTTAAAGGTATTTATTTCACAATGATTAAACTGGAGTGTCATAATACTTCCAGATTAACAAAACGCGTAATGCGCCCGTGTTTGCCGAAATATCCAGTTCAACAACCCGGCGAACGCTCGTTCGGGAGTTCAAAATAGACGCGAACGCGGCCCGGCGCTCTTCGGCGACACTCGAAAATGCTCATCCGCGCCTTTATTCCCGCCTTTATTGGACCACAAGATTTTAAATTTCAATGTAATAATTACTTTTATAAACATCATTGTTTTTTTTTTTAATTAGACATTATAAATTTGAATCTAATTTTAGCGGGTATGTTGTTAATGTTGATACAGATGTCTGCTAGCTCAATTTCGCACTTGAGATGATTAAGCGATACGTACGAGTGACCCTCCTTGACCCCGGTCCACTGCAGCGTGGCCTGTTTTTCGGTTGCGTCATCATAGGTCCACTACCTCCCTAGCCATATTTTTTTGCTCATAAAGTTATGCTTAGCACGTGGCCGTCTTCCTTTGTTTGATCATTTAAACTCATACCAGCTATTTCGGTAACTTAATATGGTAGAGACGAGCTATGTCGTAACTTAATGTGGCGTAATTTGATTGTGATAACATGAGCTAAGCGACGTTTCGTTTTATCTTCACTTGTTTTACATGTTTCGTGTAGAATTGTTCGGCTTGTTTCTAAGGAAACGTCTAATCTTAAATCAAATCGGATCTATTAAATTATATAAATGAAAGCAAAAAGTTTTTACGCTTCGTAAATAGAAATTATTATACGAATTAACGAGCCAAGCCTATTTATTATTACCGCTTTGAGTTGCAGAGTTTTATCGAAAACTATGAAAATTTTATTAATTTAATGTTATCAACGCCCGGTTCCAGGTAATAATAATAAACGTGCGCTTATTACGCGTAAACGATTTTCTCACCTAACGATGTGTGTAAAATTTTCAATCAGTTCTAAGTACGAAGTTCGGTAAGTTGAATAATTTCGACACCGGATGTTAAAATGACAGAAGAACGCGATAAACTTTCGAGATGGTAACTTTTTGTACGTACTGACATAAACATAATAAAAAACTACTTACTACATAGGAGCCGGTATTATACGATGATCAAGAAATAATCATAAAAATCTATATAGAAAACTGTGTGGGCACATTTTTCTTAAATACGAGTTTTTTTTTCTTATCTCGATAGTGTAGGCGCTTAATTTACTGCGCGTTTCATATTGGGATACGGTTAAAGGTGCCTGTAAATATGGCCATTTGTTCGCTATACGAAACGTATATATCTAAAAATATAAAACGCATGTTACAATATAAGAGCTCGCCGCGTTATTTTTTCAACATGCGTGCAAAAAGTATTCATGAATTGAAGTTGAAAATATGCATTTTTTGCAATGCAAAATACATGTCGCGTA
Source organism: Melitaea athalia (assembly GCA_905220545.2). Lineage (NCBI taxonomy): Eukaryota > Metazoa > Arthropoda > Insecta > Lepidoptera > Nymphalidae > Melitaea > Melitaea athalia. The sequence goes on along the minus strand of HG992199.1, from coordinate 5,951,960 downwards.
CAAAGGTGCAATACAAGGTCGTGTGGCAGGTGGCGGGTCTAATTAAAGGTTTTATGTTTAAATAATTAAATGAACACTAGTAGGTACAGTACGGGCAGGTGCCGCGGTACTTATGCAAGAATGAAATCATTATTTACGAATACCAAATTACGTGCATTCATCGTCGTAGGCATTATTAATGTTTCGTTGACGACAAATTATTCCGAGGAAATTGCTACGATTCTGAAATCGTATTTAATTTAATAAAATTATATTACTTTTAATCGGACAACAAGAAAGGTGTTTTGTTTTTCGAGGTAACTATTTATTTCTTACATATGGAGTATTTATAAAGATCGAATCTTACAACGAAAATATTTTAAGGAGTCAACAAACCTTAGTGGAGGAACTGGTTCTTTTATTAGTTTGAACTCAAATATTTTATTTGACTATTCTAATGTAATATCGAATAGCCGATGACTGTTTCTGAGTTTAATAACATTGAAATTACGATTTAATTTTTTGTTACGTTTGTTTCACTATCGCAAACAGACCTAATCTATCTATCTTCTAACTAGGAAAAAATATTCTGACATCCGAATATATTACGTATTCTATATTTGAAATGACAAAATATATAATAGGCACATAATGTTAAAAATAAAAACAAAAAATATTAAAAAGATTTTAATTAAAGTTATATATTGTACTTTATGTCATAGTAAATTCGATGTTCTCGTACCTGTGTTCATTAAATATCAAAACCATAAACATTACCTACATATTAACATTTCAATAACGTAATTGTTTAATATTGTTCCCGCTCGATAATTAATTACAAGCGATACAAAATGATTTAATTCCTCATTTCACCAATTGCATGGCAGATGCATAAATATTAAGAAATATAAGGTTTCATAACATTCTCAGCGTCGTAAGGCCGTCTGAACTCAGTTAGTGGGTCAAACTTCAGTCTCAGACTTAGCATTACATATTTATCAACCTTGGTTATGCCGAACCAAGTTTAGTTACATAATTTGCAATTGCATAACATTCTTGCCATAATGCCGCAGTATTGACTGCTGAGTTCTTTTTGGTGCTGCGATGTATTTTTTAAATTTTTAATTACCGCTTTTTAGCGATCACGACCCAATAAAAAACCTCAAGATATCGACTACATTAAGAGTATCCTTGGCCGTTTAAATACCTTTCCATGTTCATGATCAAAAAATACCAATTTCGGCAATTATTATTATAGCAATTATGACAAAATAAATATGTACATGACACTAGTCGATTGGTATGTTAATTTTATTTTTTATACAATGTCCCACACCGACTATATATTTTAATAATTACTAGCTTCTGCGCGCGACTTCGTCCGCATGGAATAGGATCAATTCTGTCATACATGATTTGTGCGAAACTTTAACCGTTTACGCCGCGGAAGCTCTCAAAAGGAAAAATACCCCGATTTTGAAACATTATTCATTGGCGCTACGCTCCTATTGGTTTTAGCGTGATGATATATAGCCTTCCTCGATAAATGGGCTATCTAACACTGAAAGAATTTTTCAAATCGAACCAGTAGATCCTGAGTTTAGCGCGTTCAAACAAACAATCAAACAAACAAACTCTTCAGCTTTATTATATTAGTATAGATTATTACGAATTATATTGAAAACATAACATAAATACTTTCAATAGAAATATAATTGTACACTGACTAATAAAATATTTGCATACCTGAGGGTATTTAACATTATCACAATAATATGCATAAAAATAGGTACATTGCAGTGTTACTAAGCCGACTTTTTAATTAAATACCCACACATGGAAAATTATTGCTGAAGTTTTTTTAAAAAATAACTGCTATTGGTTTCCTTTGCATAAAATGCATTTTAAAACATGAAATATTACATTATAATCTATATACATATATATAAAAGAAATTTCCACGTAAGTATAATTATATTGACTCATTACAATATCTCTGGAACCATAAGGCGTAGAGACTTGAAAGGTAGGAATATTCCTTTTGTCGAGTAGAGGTCAGCTAAGAACGGATTTTACGAAATTCCACCCACAAGAGGGTGTTGCGGGGGTTAATATCATTTATGGCAAAAGAACGTTTGCGAAATAATAGTTTAATAGTTGCGAATATATAGTTTAAAAATAATTTTATTAACAGAATAAGAAAAAAAAACGAAACCTAAAACTTTATGTAACAAAACGCCGAAAATAATTGATGTATAAATTTATCAATAACTAACCCTATCTAGCATCTATTCAATGTTTTTATTTCGATGTATTAGTCACCTATCAAGTCATTGACACCACTGCACCACCGATACCGGGAGATGATGAGACCGTAAGCGGTTCAATCAACTCTGCACCTACCTAATCAAAGTAATTCACCCATGCGGACTATCGCGATCGATATTTTACTAATAAAAAAAAAACTTGCTATGTAACTATTCTACAATAGATTAAAAAAAATACATTGTAATAAAATGCAATAGAAGTTGCCACACGTACTTTTTATACACATTTTTATTATTGCAACTAAACTTGTCATTACGAAAGTGTTATCTGAAGACTCTGAAGTACATATATATGTATCTCTCTATTCACTTTTAGCTAACTCTGTTCTCACTTCTATCGATGTATGCTACCCTGGTACCTGAAACATAACAACGACTTACAAACAACACATTTTATACAACTTTCTTGTATGTGAAAATTACACAGAGACAAATCACTCACATACACTACGGGGCGCCGATTCTCATTCGTATTTTCAGGATGTCTGTGTATGCTGTGGAAAATCTTTTCTCTCTATACTATATCTATTTAGTTCCCGCTCGTAGTAACTACATACTAGTGGTTGTATCTCATACCAAAGGAACGTGTGTTAATAGCGAAGCTGTTTCCGCATAGGCAGTTCTAAGAGCCAACGAACACGTCAAGCGTGCCCCCGTGTGAGCACGAGATCGTCAACCTTACAAATTAGAAAAAAATCACTCAGCGCTATTTATGTTATATTTATAGTCACTCCTTAAAACATTTCGTTTTATGTAAATAATTTAAAAAGCAGTAATTTTATTTCAGTTTAAGTCGTAACCACATTGCATAATAAATCTTATCAAAACTGATTGCATATAGATCGTCGCAAATGACAAAAAGTGTGGTGATGGAAATGGAATGCGTCAAAATGTCGTCAGTTGCTGTGATTGTGACGCGCCTACACGCGCTAACACACACCTCTGTACGTGTTCACAAACGCACATTTACACTATGTAGTTACATATAACTACATTGATACCAAGTACGTAATAGTGGTGGCCTCTCGCAATATCTGCGAGCCTAGTACCTCGTCTCCCCGTAATAAGCTGAGAAGATAACTCGCTTTTCTTGATCTTTGCAAGGAAAGGCATTATAATAATTATTAAACTTCCGCGTATCTTTTTCATGTTTAGTATTTGAAAATATACTCGTAGTAATGATTGATTATAAAGAATAACATAAAATTTTGATTCATAAAATACAATGTACATATCGTGATAATTTTATGTAAAGAACTAAAAATAAAAATTAGAACATAATTTTTAAGTTTTTGACATCGTTACTCCTGCGATCTGCATTCACAGGTCAAGGAAACCTGTTAGTATTTTTACGTAACTCTGACTCATTAACTGCCATGCGGCTAGAAAGAAGTTGCTAAAACTCCTTTGTAATTATGATCTCCTGGTATTAAGTGTTCTAGTTGACGATCCGAGCGATCACGAGATGAGAATAAAAATAATAGGGGTACTTAATAAAAACCACATTTTTTGTTTCCATTGTGCTGTTTTGACTAAATTAAATCGTTTCAGTTTATTATTTATAAATTTTTAAAATAGTTTATCATGGCTATCGTGTAAATGCAACATGTAGCGCCATCTGTTATCGACTGGCGAAAAATACTTATTTATTATGTCGCAATAAAAATATCTCGTCTATGACAGCGGGGTTTTTAAGATACATGGTATTTGAGGCACATGTCGCCAGGTTTAATCGAACAGGTGCAGGTAGCCTGCTAAACCAAGGATGACCAGGGGCCGGTGCACCGTGCACACTAGGACATGTGGCATACGCTAGCCAGTTTTAACTTAGGATGCATGCACTTCTATTATAATTAGTGTCTATCAGATGCCTGTATTGCCTGTAATTGGCAAACTTGAATGACAAAAACGATATCTAGAACACACAAAATAATTGGAGCTCGTATCAATTAAGAAAAATTACAGCTGAAATGTTCTTAAATATTTAATATTAATTTATAACACATAAAAATGCATAGAAAAGGTATATGCTGATGGTAATAGGAGGAATTTACGTAATTAAAACGTAACTGGCTATGAACTTCCTCCGACTAAAATCACACTGGCCGTTTATAACATCGGCTCTTATGAAAGGAATCGCGTGCTAAAAAACGGACAATGGTTAGGTACAATCCGTCTAACCAAAAACAAATTATTGTACACAAACATAAAGAATTTTGTGAACAAACAAACATTGTGCAATTAAAAAAGTCTTGCAAAAAATTAACAAAGCCGAGTAATAAACAACGAGCTCTGTGTGATATCTGTTGTAGTCGGTTTTTTAAAGGACACAATTCTTTTGTTCTCACTAAGTTGTCCATTTTTTCAAAAATTTTGCAAAAAATGCCGATAGTGTTATCCTCACGCCGCAAACAAATACATTAAACCATTTTAGCCAAGACATCGCACAATTAAAACCTAATAAAAAGTCATAAAATTAAATTAAATAGGTTTTACCTTTTTTGACATTAGATCAAGTTACTTCAATTAGACTTTTTCAAGTAAATAAAATACTTTATAATCCACATTTTATAGGTCTATAAAATTCGATTATAATAAGTGAAAATTTAATATTTAATCTATGAAATATCAATATTTAATGCGATCATACTAAAAATAATAAAAACAAGAGTAATTCACCTGACATACTGTAACAAGTCGATAAAAACCTAACGCCGGACAGGTTTAGACGTAGTATTACCTTGCAAGACAGTAATTGTGTTCGTGAAACAGGCCCTACGATGGGTCAATGGGTTGAAAATTAATTATTACCCATGTATAGACTGAATACATATCCATAAATTTATCAAGTTTTTGCTGCTATCGATACATTTTCATCAAATAACATAAACTATAATTAATATATTGAAACTGTTACAACCTTATAAAGATATCTGAATATGTGGAATTTTGTTTTATTTTTTTACTAAAGTTGTCGATACAGATGAATTTTAAAGCTATTGAGAAGCACACAAAGAAACAAACTTGACCCCTTAAATATGAGCAATGAGAAAGAAAGATATTCGTGTACCTACCTACATAAATAATACTGTTTGTTCCACACATTATAATTATAATACTTTAATAATACTTATTGCAATATACCGTCTAGAAAAAAAACTCCATCTCTAATGATAAGCAAAAGTTAGAAGGTAGTTCATAAAAAAAGATATTTATGTATTTTTTTTTTCTTTTTTTCAGATTTTTTCCCCGCTTCGCACCGCAGTTTTCAACTTCATCTCCTCAAGACTCCAATCGCTGTTTCATCAATACTCACTAGTTTTAAGCGCTATTTGACTGAATACATATTTTTCTAAATCTTACATATCTTTCATGCATTTGTATTTTAAATAAATTATTGTATTTAAAAGTGTATAATTGTAAGTTGATGCAGCTTTGTTGACAGTTATAAGACAGGTTGTTTTAGGTAATAAGGTATTTTTTATTCTAAATTCTAATAGTATAAATAAGACGTAATTATTATTTAGTGAAAATGGCAATCTCTATTTTCTGTCAATAAAGTAGCATCGAACTATTTGTAGACGTTAAGAATTATATGGACAAGCAAAAAGAGGCAAAGGGTTTTTTGAATGGTTTTCTTGCTTTGACTGTATATTTTTATAAGAAACCTTCAAAATTTACCATATATAAAATTTATAGGTAGTTATTAGTTAAGTAATAAGATTTCCGCTTCTTATTATTTTCCGCACCATTCGAGTTACCAATTTGATGTTGCTTATACAAAATGTAAATAAAATAATGCTTTCTTCTGCTTTTTCTTGTCTTCAATCTTTCTTATTCAAATATGACATAAATGAAATATTTTGAATTAAAAAAAACTGCAAGTAGCTGTCTACGAAATTTGACGAAATTTTAATTCAGTGTTGCCATTTAAGACTGAAACAAATTAATTCATTGTTATTATCGGAGGATATCTATAGCCTTTTCGTAAAGAAAACGCCCATAAAGTATCCCACCCTAGCATACATGAATTATAAAGAATGTAATAATTATCGTATAGTTATAGAGAATAATAAAGATGTTATATGTATATTACTTCTGAAATTGTTTTTTTATTAAACCTTTTTATGAACCTAAACGACAAGGTGTCAAATTAACAATTTTTAAATTATTTAACAAGTAGCTATTCAAAGTTTCTAATCATTTGATTATTTAATCAACAACGTAATTACGTCTAAAGTAATGTAATTATCTTTGATTTGTCAACAGAGAGAGAGAGAGAGAGAGAGAGAGAGAAGATTTTTTTCTATAAAAAAACTATTTCAAAATCCACAAATTATACAATTGCCAGAAAATAAATTTTAAGTTTATAAAGGGATTTAAAAACTAAAGCATAATATTCAATTCAATTTAAGATGATAAAGAAAAGGATAAAGATGTGTGGATTCAGTAGCGCTGTATTTCGTGTAAAATATGACAAAAATGACAGTTTTTGTTTTAAAAAGTACATAACTGCGGAGTTTCTGCATATTATTTTCTGAACAATCTACATTCCGAGTCTGTTAATTATCATTATAAATTTATAACTAAGTAGGTATAATTAATTCATTAAAATCAAAAACAATTTTAATTTGTAAAATAATCATTATAAAGTGCATTGAATAATTTTTTATTTAGCTTTTGAACACATTCCATAAAAATTTAAAATTATTAACTACATAATTATTATTATGACTAGACAGCGGTCGTTCAGTTTTTATCCCATGTTAAGATTTTTGACAACTCTGGAATAGATTTTTTTTTATATCATTAAGTCGGCAAACAAGCGTACGGCTCACCTGATGGTAAGCAATTACCGTAGCCTAACTATAGACACCTGCAACACGAGAAGTATTGCAAGCGTGTTGCCGACCCTACCCCCAATCCCCCCCCCCCCAGGAGCTCTGGTCACCTTACTCACCAACAGGAACACAACACTGCTTGAAAGCAGTGTTATTTAGCTGTGGTCTTCTGTAAGGTCGAGGTACTACCCCAGTCGGGCTGCTCCATTTTTTGAGCAGGAAATTTCCTGCTGTGCCCTACCTCAGTTATATAGATATTTTAAAAATACATTATAAGGAATTGTTTTGTATTTTTGAAATAGGTATATATTTTTAGATTATTTGCTAAGTAACAATACAGCTTTTCTTAATCTTCTACTTATATACATAAGTAAAAATGAATCGCTGAATGTGTTACTTAGCGCCAACTATCGAGTATGGCTGAACTAATTTTTTTGAAGTGAAACTTCTTTAGGCGCATGAAGGGTAAAATTTGAGTGACCGCTAACGCGGCAACGCGTCACGCGCTCAGTACTTGGATGGGCGACCGCCTGGGAATACCGCGTGACGTTGGCTTTTTGTATTTTTTTTTTCAATTAGTTTTTTTTTTGTATTTTTAATTCATCATCATTTCAGCCTATTGCAGTCCACTGCTGGACATAGGCCTCCACAAGTTTGCGCCAATAATGGCGTGAACTCATGTGTTTTACCCATAGTCACCACGCTGGGCAGGCGGGTTGGTGACCGCAGGGCTGGCTTTGTCGCACCAAAGACGCTGCTGCCCGTCTTCGGCCTGTGTACTTCAAAGCCAGCAGTTGGATGGTTATCCCGCCATCGGTCGGCTTTTTAAGTTCCAAGGTGGTAGTGAAACTATGTTATCCCTTAGTCGCCTCTTACGACACCCACGGGAAGAGAGGGGGAGGCTAAATTCTTTGCCGTAGCCACACAGCTTTTTTAATTCGTTTTTTTTTTATTAGTTTGCCAAAGAAGTTTCACTTCAGACATGACTGTGTAGGTACTTTGTACGCACGCATTTTTTTATTTATGAGACCAAACCAATGTCTGTTTATATGGATACTTTCCATACCTTAAAAAAGGTGAGGTGCTCCAAAAGCCAGCTGCTCCAAATTTTGAACAAACATTTTGCTGCAAATTTTCTTCACTTCTGCTGAGAAAAACCATCAGGCAACAATTACAATATTTCTTACACTGCTACCAGGTAAAACTCACTACCAGGTTAGGTACTTCTTATTTAGACACAAATCAAAGTTTTTAATTATTTTCATAAATAAAATTCGCCAACATGTTTTCTTTACACCTTTGTTTACTTAATACAATTAATTCGCTGCGTAAGTTAACTCATACACATCTTAAGACACATTTTACCAAATTTAGTATAATATTTCTGAAACACTTCGCCACCCGCTACCGCATTATTATTTATCAATATTCTAGAAGTGTAAAGTTTAATACATCTAACTTTACAATATACTTGCATACTATTTCCTGTTCCCCTTGTTTTAGTAACTGCTCCAGTACTCATAACTTTAAGCAATGCATGACAAACTAAATGCAAAATTAGAAATCGATAAATTTGTATTTTGTACTGCGCAAGGACAACATACCCGCAAATACAGATGCGGATCATTCGAATGAAATCATGAACAGTGGATAAAAGCACACGATCTCAAGCTCAACTATCATGCTTCGGAATAGTTACTTTTATTATACCATAAAAAAACTGAAAAAAACCTTTAAAATTAGATCATATTTTCAAAGGTTTCTCGTTTTGTTCTTTTATTTACCTCAAAGTATTTTATTGTTTCATTATAAGCAAATATTTCTTATTACCGCCGGCAATTCGTTTGTTTGATCCAACCTTTTGGTAACCACCAGGTATCATGTCTGCCTTTTGTTCCACCTTTTTAAATTTGTTAGTCAAAAAAGGGTTAAAATAAATAAAATGTTCCAAAATTCATAGTAATATAAATAATAGCTAAAAATTGAAAAACCTTAAGCAATAATAGTTTTAAAAAAAAACTAAGAAACACGCTTTTATAAATATAACAACCTAAAAAGTAGAAAATACCATTAAATGAAATCTGAACGTTAGAAGTGTGTCAAAATGAAGCCCAAAGGATAGAGAGAAAAGCCTTGATTATAGTGCCAAGCTGTTAAGATGATGGAATAATTTTATCAAATTAGTGTATTGTCATCGGTCCTCGATAAGTCTACCAAGTTTAAATGAAATCTCAACGTTAGAAGTGGGTCACAATGAAGTCCAAAGGAAGGAGTCGCTTACAAACAAACATACATATTAACAAACATACAGGTGAAGCTAATAAAAAGCGTGTAAAAATAGCTCTCGCGAGTATATTTTAGCGTTCATTTTTTTATTTAGCGGTTGCTTCTATAATAATATATTCATTTAACTATATGGTGTAAATGATTATAATAATTTGCATGAAATGCTGGTAACTTACTTATTTTATTAGACAACGTTTAACATTGTACCGTCTAAATAGCTTTACATTTACCGAATTGTGCATGACCAATTTTTTATAAGATCGCAGTATATATATTGAAATTTAGGATATTGTAGACTTTTTATAGACTTACAAGTTAAGAATAATTCTTCCTATAATTACCACCACCACTTCAGCCTATCACAGTCCACTGTTGGACATAGGCCTCCACAAGTTCGCGCCCGACATTATGACGCGAACTCATGTGTTTTGCCCATAGTCACCACGCTGGGCAGGCGGGTTGGTGACCGCAGGGCTGGCTTTGTCGCACCGAAGACGCTGCTGCCCATCCTTGGCCTGTGTTGGCTTTTTAAGTTCCAAGGTGGTAGTGGAACTGTGTTATCCCTTAGTCGCCTCTTACGACACCCACGGGAAGAGAGGGGGTGGCTACATTCTTTAGTGCCGTAACCACACAGCACTATTTACATATATTTACATGCGTATAATTACACTGTCTTGTTATTTCTCAAAGGGATTACAGGTTGTTTTCAATGAAAAATCTAAGTAGCTTTATTCCTTTCGAAAATTTAAATAAGTAATATCATAATATATCAACCAAATAACACAAAAGCAAAACCTGACAAATGAAAATCCGTTTAACAAGTTTTGAAGGTTTTTACAGCCCAAACCAGCACCAACATAAATGCACTACCTACTCTAACTGCATCCCCTAAGTTAATTCCCCCCTTTTATACTGTTGTCTTTAAAAACTTATACTTACTTAGACCAACCCCATGACTAGTGACTGACTCCATCGTATAAAAATAAAAAAAAAACTATGATTCTTGGATTTCGGCAGTTGAGATTATAAGATATTAAGACAAATTAATTAACACACAAAATAAAAATTATTTCAAATTAACATGGTTCTACATAGTTCTTCGAGAAATCAAACTAGAATTTAAATAAAATCTATATCTATTAATTCGTGAAGCAAAAACTTTGTACCCCTTTTTACGAAAATTGAGCGGTCGGAGCAGTATGAAATTTCGCACACTTATCTATACTAATATTATAAAGAGGTAAAGTTTATAACTTTGTTTGTATATACGGGGTAATCTTCGCAAATACTGATCCGATCATGAAAATTCTTTCGCTAACAGAAAGCTACACTATTCAGGAGTGACAAGATAAAAGGAAAAAGATAAAAATATATAAAGATTTTAAATCAGCAGGATTTGAACCTGCGCCCTCTGACGTGCCGTGTCAACAATTCAATCTAATCAAGCATTATTATTTGCCTTAGAAATTAATTGGTGATTTTAAAACATTTATATTTATCTGATTTGCTGAAAATAGTGAGAGTGTGTTAGAACATATCAAATTTCACCGTACCCTTCTTATGTGAAATGGATTATAACGCCCAACGAAGTGGGCACGGGTCGGCTAGTAGTTTATATAGAGAAGGAGTGCGGAATGCTAATATTTTTTCAAAATTATACATAAAATTAATAAAAAAAAGCATTACACACACTACCACACGCACACACGCATATTATACTATTTTGTTGATGGTCAAAGTCTGTAGTCAAATTAAAAAGGTATCTATTTAAAAGAAGGTTCTTTATTGTCAAAATTATTTGGTTTTCTTTAATTTAAAATTTTAATTATGGTCGAATTTCGACCTCTGGTCGACCACTAGTCTCTATATATATAAAAATGAATCGCTGACTGTGTTGCTAAGCGCAAACCTCGAGAGCGGCTAAACCGATTTCGCTAATTCTTTTTTTATAATATTCCTTGAAGTATGGGGATGGTTGTTACGGAGAGAAAAATTTAAAAAAATCCATGAAGAAGTCTAAAAACAACAATTTTCTATATTCCCATACAAAAGATTCGTAATAATACTTAAAAGTCAATTTGAACTTTAATACCATATTCCATAAAGTTTAAGTGTTAGTGGAGGGGTTCCAGGAAGGATAAGTATTAAAAAAAATAAATAAAGAATCGACTGTTAGGCGGTACGAAGTTCGCCGGGTCAGCTAGTATTAATTAAAATTGACTGACAGACTTAACGATTTTAAAACCGTAGTATTGATACTTTATAATACATATTTTAAAAGGAAGGAAAATAACTATAACAAACCAACAAACTACATAATATAAAAGTAATTCTTTGTCATAGTCGTTAAAACCTACCTCAATGCCGCCATTATCATACGTATAGTTCCTTATGACAACATTTTTTATAATTAGACTCAATTAAAATAATTTGAAACTTTTGTAAAGTAAAAATAACACATTAAAGCTATAAAAGTAATAAAAATATATTAATTAAAATTATAATTTTAAATTTAATAACTATTAGCATTTGATAAATATTTGATCAATCCATTATAATATGCTATTATAGTATTATTGAACTAGATTTCTTCCGTAGTTTTACGCATTTTAAATGTTAATACTTAACACATTTGTTGACTTTATTTTAATTCTTATGCTTGTATATAAAATTGTAAGAAACAATAATTATCATATACCTAAGTAAAGAAAAGACTAGTAATATAAGAAAATAAAATTAAATAAATGATAAATGAACATTAGAATAATTAATAATAGTTAAACTTCATCATAATTATTATTTATTAGATAATAATAATCACTACATATTATAAAACAAAGTCTCTTCCCGCTGTCTGTCTGTCTGTCTGTATATATGCTTAGATCTTTAAAACTACGCAACTCATTATGATGCGGTTTTCTTTAGTAAATAGAGTGATTCCAGAGGAAGGTTTATATGTATAATACATGCATAATAATTATTATAGTGGAGGAACACTGATAGTTTTAAAGTTTTCTAATGTGATGTCGTAAATAATCACATTTTTTGTGCTTAGATTCATCATTTCATCATCATTATTTCAGCCTATCGCAGTCCACTGCTGGACATAGGCCTCCACAAGTTCGCGCCAATAATGGCGTGAACTCATGTGTTTTACCCATAGTCACCACGCTGGGCAGGCGGGTTGGTGACCGTGCTTAGATTGCAAATATTTATTTTATATTTAGTATCAGCATTGCACCCGTGCGTAGCCGGAGCGGGTCGCTAGTTATAGTTATAATATTGGCCTACATCTATACCAACTACCAGAGTATCATAAATCTTAAGAGAAGAACGTACACCATAAAGGACTATACCGTTACCACCTACATTCCAAGCGTATATGGCGTAATCGCGACATACGTATAGATTTAATAAGATACTACCGAAGCACTAACATTTGATGTATCGCCTAGCGGTACCTATGTAAGCTAGCCGGCTATGTAGGGCTGAAGACCCGTTAAACATTCGACTAGTGATGCGACATCGATATCTACGAGTTTTATCGATACCATTTGGGTCTCGACTCTTGAGGTTACGTATATTGTTCATAAAGTTATTGAATAAAGAAATATAAAATGCAACATTTTAATTGTAATTTAATTCAATGTAACCTACATCAATACGAGTCCATGAATGACACATTTTTTTTCCCATATATGATAAATTTTTAAGAGCATTACTTAATTAAAAACATACGCATTGAATGCCACGAATAGCAGCGCATTACTTGGTCACCTTTTGAAAGTTAAGTTACAAAGAATGCAAGGTTTTATCTGTTTACATATCCAACCGCAAACTTTATCGCTTACACAATGTCAAAACTCACCCAAAAAAGGACAAGCAGCGCCACCTGGTGTTCAATATATTTGCTGTCATAGACTTCTCCGTAGAATACGACGGCTGTATAAGAAAATTCAGGTTGTCCAACTATTTTATTGCAAGGATATGACAAAGGCAAAAAGGATGAACGTAATATATTTCGACGAGCCTAGGGACTATCCAGGTGTTTGTTGAACATCTGTTTTTTAACGCAAATTGACTCGAAACACAGATCGGTCAACGTGTCAAATTAAAAACTGTTTAAGTTTACAAAGTAAAAACAATATCATATACTGTATGATGTTCATAACACAATTAAATAAATACAATTAATAATCACTCACACTCATTATTACTTGAATAATGAATTCAGCCGATTTCCTTCCTCTTTAGAAATATACTGTTTAAAATAAGTTAATGTAAGATTTTTCTATCGAATTTTAGTTATAATGTTTGTAATAAAAATGGCCTAACAACATAACGAGCGTTGATACACTCATTAGCAACAGCTGGAGCAATCCACATTAGCGACAACCAGACCGAAACATAATTATTCGTGTGTCGAATTTTATTCTAATATCAGTCACAAATAAAAACCGAAGCAACTATAATTTATTATATTACCACAAATTTAGATCGTTTTATTTATTAATAATATTAGCCAATCTTAGATATTACCAAACTGATCTGAAAATTTATTTACGTACAGGTGTTACTGTAGACAGAAATTAAGAATGATGTTACGACTAATAGCATAGCTAAGCAAATACTCTTCTATGACTAATGGAAACAGAGCAATAACCATAAAGTCAAAGCGTCAAATTATGTATAAAAAGCAATCTGTCAAAATCTGTTACTCGCCAATTAATTGCATTACTTAATTTAAAACAAAATGTATTGTGCTTCATTTTATATAAATCATTGACTAATTTTTGAATGTTTTTGTTTTTTAATTTAAATATGATTTGTGCAATAAAATTGTATACAAATAATGTTTTATGCTACTAGAGAGACAGTAGTTATCGTAACCATGGAGGCCTGCAACACCAGGAGAATTGCAAGCGCGTTCCCAACCTTAACCACGCTATTAACACAAGGCGTTAACAATCTACCTTACTACAGAAACACAATACTGCTTGAGAGAAGTATTGTTTGGTTGTGGTTACTGTGACTTTGAGGTAAGTCCCCAGCCGGGCTGCTCCATATTGTGATCAGTACTTTCCTGCTATGCTCTACATACTAAAATATTTTTTACCACAAAAATAAAAATAAAATACTAAAATATTACCCATATCAAAAAGCAACTCTTATAAAGGTTACATTACAATATTATTTACAATTATGGTTCGCGGCCAAGTTTACTAAATACCATATTTACATATAACTACTGATTATATCGCCTGATAACTTCTTTAGCAGCCTTAAACTTGATAAAGAGTAATATATTATACATATTTTTCTTCCATTTTAATATTTTAAAAATATATTTGAATAACTAATTACAAAATGAGAATAGAATTTTTCAATGTGTAGACAAATTTTTATTACATAATGAATCTTTACTCGTAATTGTCATAATTGATTATTATTCATTCTAAGTATGTTATTCTTACAATTTTCTGACTCTATCCGTCTGTGCAAGCAACTATTTTTTACTTATTATTCGTACAAAAAACTACTCAAAATCGATCATTATTAAAATAGCTGATTAAAACTTTCTCGTGTACACAAAAAAAAAATTATCATATTTTTTACATGATAAATTATATTTTATACATCCAAACAAGTTAACTAAATTATACACAAAGTCTAACTAAAAACGTGTGTACATAACAAAAGAGTTCCTTTAATCAATCTATCGACTATTATCGACTGTGGCGCAGCCCGCGACAGGATCAGGGATAGGCGGGCAGTGGCGCAGTGGGTCGCCGGCCGACAGGAATGCGGAAACCCATCCGAGACCCACTACACGGATTTATCACGAGATTTGTCTATGCATCGATTTGAAAAAAAAGGCGTTTGATTTTTCATTTGTTTTTTATCGATTACGTGTTTTCGAGATTTGTCTTTGGGTATGCTTTCTTCGATTTTTCGTTTATATTTTTTTGATTTCGTGTTTTTTTTTCTTTGTAAATTTTGCAAAATAATACAGTCTTTATTTTACAATAGAAAGGTAGTAAAAGTATCGTAATTTTTTTTTTTTAATTTAAGCAAATGATTTATTTCATAATGTCTTTATAATGTATATTCAAATCATACGCAAATTATTTTTACCTAATAATTGACACATAAAACGTATATTTCAATATAAGTAATGCTCCCTATCTCTTTCCCATAAATATCTCAAGATCAATCCCCGTGTCACAACGTAATTTGTATTCATATTTAACGGTACCCATATAACTAAAAATCTGGCGTAGAGCCCGATAAAAAATGGAGTCCTATTTAAAAAAACCATCGATCCTGTTACTTGGGGTACTGACCTTAAGGGTGGAATGACCTATTTAGATTGAACGGCCTCACTATCTGAGGCGATATTTCCAACGCATTGTATTTTGAGGTACCATTACTTTGTAACATATGACAGGTAATTTTTATAACAATAATTTCAGTTTATCTACTTACATGGAAACGTACTTTGTATTAAAGGGCACTGTCTAGATGTAAGTAAGTAATAATAAAAAATAAAATAAAATAGTATTTCAGATTCTTATATTCATAGAATATTAGTGTGTTAGTAACAATTTGTACTTATGTTGGGTACAGTTAGTAGGATTAAGCACATTCAGTGTTTGTTCACTTGTTTCTATCCAATGTTTTGAATGGGACAATCAGGGTAAATTAAAGTAATGTTAGTTTTTGTATTTTATGAAGATATTACATTGTTGTACACATCAAGCTATTAAGAAATGTATGTTTTTTAAATTGTAGTTCATATTCTATAGTTTATACTACAAAGTCTTAAATAAAAACACTTTTTCCTTGTATAACAAAAAGTAGATTTAACAAAAAGAAACCTGAAATAGAAATATTAGCATTTAGGTCATATCGCTTGCTAACTCTTCGATCATTAAGTGTCTATTACCTCATTATTACCTTGAATGCATAATGTTGTTTTTGCTGTTTGAAACTTTTTAGCGTAATATTTTCGAAGATTTTGCAAGATACTTAAAATATTGTATTAAAAAGCTGGTTGCTTAGTCTAGAACTCTATATGTATATTCTATTTGTTATCGATACTAATATCATAAACAGGAAACATTTGCTTTTTTTGTAATGAATAAACTCAAAAAAGTGAATTTACCAGAAGAATGGCAAATTATCAATGAGTAACACAGAATATATTTTGAAGAAAAAAGAACAGCGAAAATCATGTAATCCTAACTATCGGACCCGGCAGACGTTGTCCTGCCCGGAAAACAGCTACCAAATTTGATTGCTTACATAGCAGCGCTACCTACCGGTCCAATTGAGATAAAAACTACCCTATCTCCCAAGTTGGACCAAATTACAGATGCTTACGAAATTTGATAAGAATTGGTTCGGTAGTTTCGGAGTTTACCGTTAACATACATCGTGACACAAATTTTATATATATATAACATTGCTCTTATAATGTTTTTTTAACGCTGTCTGTGTATATACTTATTTAAGTTCAATTTATATAGTAATAATACAGTCGTCAATCCAATATTGAGCAGTGTGACGGACAATTCAGCAATTTTTACTGACCCCTATATTATAGGAGAGGAATTTTTTGCCCAGACAGACACAACCTCAGCAAACTAGTATTTTAGGTACTGTATCCGTTAAAACTTAAAAGTTTCCTTCGTTTCTTAAAAGTGATTATTACATAGTTTTCCTTGTAGGCCAAACCACAAAAATCAAGTTTTATGTAGTGGTTATTATTTTGTAAAAAAAATAAAATATGTGCAGGGATATAAAATGAATAAATTAGCATTCGAAACGGTTATTCAGGTCATCTAGTTGCTGAGCGATTCGTGTATGTATTAGTTAAGTAGTTACTTAATTAGCATTTATTCAAGTGCAAGCGGGTAGAATCATTTTAGAATGCACTATATTATTTTACTAAATAAAAAACAAACTAATTATTAAATCAATGTCATGATTAATTAGCTAGCCTGGCGAATTTCGTACTCCAATATGTTTGTGCATATATCAATTATTATTTATCTATACTTCTATACTAATATTATAAAGAGGTAAAGTTTATAACTTTGTTTGTATATACGGGGTAATCTTCGCAAATACTGATCCGATCATGAAAATTCTTTCACTAACAGAAAGCTACACTATTCAGGAGTGACAAGATAAAAGGAAAAAGATAAAAATATATAAAGATTTTAAATCAGCAGGATTTGAACCTGCGCCCTCTGATGTGCCGTGTCAACAATTCAATCTAATCAAGCATTATTATTTGCCTTAGAAATTAATTGGTGATTTTAAAACATTTATATTTATCTGATTTGCTGAAAATAGTGAGAGTGTATTGGAACATATCAAATTTCACCGTACCCTTCTTATGTGAAATGGATTATAACGCCCAACGAAGTGGGCACGGGTCGGCTAGTATAATTATATATTTTTTTTTTACAAACTGTCCTGACAATAAGGAAAAAAATAATATATTGAATTTGGCGCAGTCGTTCAGAAGTTATAAGCCTATATATAGATTTTGGCTGTTGAATTTTATTTTCGTCCCATGTCAGGGAAACAGCCTCAAAAGCGGGAGCTACTGCAGAAAAAGCTGAAACGACTAAGCGACACAAATATTTGTCACTAATCCCAAATTACATCTTTATACCGTTTGCAGTCGAAACACTTGGACCTTGGAGTAGCAGGGGTAATTTTTTTACAGAGATTACTCCTCGCCTTATTGCCTCCACTGGTAACAAGAGGGCTGGTGCATTTTTTCCCCAGAGAATTGGCATAGCTATTCAACGGGGAAACGCTGCCAGCACTCTTGGCACCATGGTTTGATTTGTACCATAACTATCTGTAAATATTTAGTTCTTGAGTTGCGAATTGTATTTTATTTAAATTAATTGATGAATTGATTAAAACACCGATTACCAGTATTGTCAATTTTTAATTTTATGTCTCCAAAATTAATGTTTAATTATAAATTTTAATACAAATTGTTTATTTAGAGAATTAGCTATCTATAGAGCACGTAAATACGTCTACAAAGCTACCGAAAACCTTTGCGATTGTTCGAAGCAATATCGAGCGAAATAGAGCGTCACAGGTTCTTAATTATTTTCTATTTGAACTCCACAACGTGTATTGAAAGTCGCTTCGCTAGTTCAATCAAAGAGCTTTAATCCTTTACCGGCCTAATAAAAAATCCTATTAATTGCGTAAGCGTTAGTAATAAACTTTTGGTTCGGTAAAAATAACCGAGCGAACGCACCACTGCCAGCGCGGGTATAAATTCTTAAAAAACATAAACTTCTATGACTGATTGTCCTTTCTAAAATGACACAAAAGTAAAATAAAGTAATTTAAATTTCGAACACAGCACAATCTTATAAGAGTCAAATTGGAATTGGCGATGGAGACGACGTGCGTCGTTCTAGTACGGACATCACTGAAATCTATGATTAGAAGTAGATTCTAAGACACAAAAAATAAAGTTTAATATAGACGCTGGGCGTCGACGCTTCGATCTTCACTCCGCGCCTCGATTCCGGCTAGGATATAGGTCATTGCTCCCCTAAACCTGCGGAGTAGTCAGGGCAGTTCATAAGTACTTCCATGTTTAAATTGCCCACTCGTATGTACTCTCGGTACAGGATACTCGGACATTGCGTACCGTGACAGCCCGACAAATAACCGTCTTGCCGTGATACCGACGGGTTTTTGAACGATCCTTCTGGAACGAACTATTATTACGAGAGCCCATTATCTTGTTACTAACTTCAACGAAAATATTTAAATAACCTTCTCGATTTATTTGAAGTGTGCACCTTGAATACATACTTTGACTTATACTCGTAGTTATCATAACGTTTTGAAGTTAAATATTGTTTAGAGCTAAGTATGGTTTTGTAGACGTCTAGACTGTGACTATGTAAATAAAGTCATGGCTTGATTATAAACTATGGAATTAGAAATCACAGTCAATTAATCGAACATAACACATATGAAATCAGAAGATCAAAGTCGAAAACAAACATCAAACTCGGCTCGTTTTCCTTTTTTACACGCCATAACATATTGCATTTTAAACTTGGAACAACATTTATTTTGCCACAGATTAAGGATGGTTTCTCACGATATTGAACCTTCTTTCACAGTTTTTGGAGGCGCTGTCTTTTACGTTCGCTTTGTTTCTATAGCAAAAAGTTTTGATGTATTTCCGGGTGTGAAATGTGGCCGTTCCATTTGGTTTCGATGCATTTGGCTTCAGAAAAAAAAAACAAATTTCATAACATCATAAGCGTTTCCGTGTAGCGTAGCGGTATATTTGGTTTTTGCTTTTGCATTTCACATGTTTATAGTCTGGGGAATCGTGCGTGAGAATAGAATATCTATGCATCTTGTATTCTAATAAGGTACGGCATGTCGAAGCCTTGCTCGTAGAAACCGACATTTGTTATCTGTGTACTAAATCATGGTGTATTCTTTTATAAATTCTGTTTGCGTAACGTTTCGTCATTTTATTATATAATATTCAATAAGTGCAGACGTAAGTATCATATTACTTAATGTGTGCATAACTAGTCACGTGAATGCTATAAATATGAGTTCATTTTTATGAGGAGATAATTTTAAAATCTGAAATATTTATAGTTTATAAAAACAAGTATATAAAATGTCTATGAACATATTATGCATATTAAAAACTGCAATAGTAACGACACCTGCCTTTATTACTAATGATCACTGGTTCGCTCGAGGCATATGTGTGTCCTTATAACTGACTATTTGTCTCTCAAATGGGTCTTAGAACAAACTGTATAAAATTGTAGTAGTTTTCCACTCTACATTAAAGATTTTTGGTTGAAAGTTTTTACATTATTTAAAAAAGCTATCTTTGTTTGTTTGGAAGATAGATAAAGAAAAGATTTTATAAATTTTTGCGTGTAACAAGTCCAATTTATAAATGAATGTTTTAAGCTATAATATTTCACGACTTCATAGAGCTAAATAAATAAACTTAAAACCTCAACGGGTCAAAAGCACTGTCCAATTGTCCATTCTAACCATCTAATGTATTAAATAAACGAACATCTCCAATACAAACATCACCTTTACACACAACCCACTTCTTGTTTACTATGTATATTATTAGATTGTTCTATGTCTTTTGCCGTTGGAGTTTTTTGCCTATTCTCCGCAAAATTTACATTAAGAAAGTGTAGCTTCACAATAGCTATAAGTACTACATTTATTAAAAATAAAATAATTTTAATTTGTATAATGAAGACAGAAGTATTTTAAATTGTCCTTGAATTAATTGAATTTTCGATCACTAAAATCAATATCCTAGGGTGGGCACTATACTAAACAGGGGGGGTCACGATCCACCCGGCCTCTATATACGTCTATGACCAAAGGCCCCACGTTAGAATGAAATTAATAAATCATCAACAGCAACAACATGAATTTTTCGCGTCAACTTCCGATATTATCGCGTCTAAAGCTTCTAAAAACCGTATGATTAACGATACACAGGCAGGTGATACGCTGTTAAGCCTTTTTTATAGAACATGCAAACATTTTTTATCTTACTTTTGTATAGTTTTTTGCTAGAAATTAATAACTATACTATAATAAGTTTCATATTATTGAGAGTTTTAATTGTACCTATTTGGTTTTTTAGTTATTAAATTTAATTGTAACAATCTCCAGATTGAAGGTACATTTTTGATTTCAGTTTGGCCTAATTGTACTCATGCTTATAAATAAAACACAGACATGGTTTAGACCAGATTATACTTCATATTACGTAACTTTGTATATTTGTGTTCACATTATCACATTATATGATATTATTTATAAACATTATTATCATTAAATGAAATATTTTCAAAACAATCACTATGGATACCGCATCCCCGTTCAATTCAATTTATAAGGAAAGATTAAAATAAAAACATAAATAGTTACAAAATTATCATAGAGTATACATAATTTTTCTAAACTATATCTTTTTGTACTAATAGGATGGCAAACGAGCGTATGATCCGCTTGATGTTTAGCAGTTACCGTAGCCTACAGACGTCTGCAACTCTAGCATCACAAGCGTGTTGCCGACCTTATATTATACCTCCGCTGTCTACGCAGCGCATCTCCAAGTATTTTGGCTAACTTACTCAATACAGTAACTAATACAACACTACGTGAAAGCAGTATTATTTGGCTATGATGTTTTTTTTTTTTTAAATATAACTAAGTCGGCAAACAAGCGTACGGCTCACGTAAGCGATCACCGTAGCTTATTGACGTCTGCAACATCAGAATCATCACAAGCGCGTTGCCAACCCTACCCCCAATTCCCCCCAGGAGCTATGGTCACCTTACTCACAACAGGAACACAACACTGCTTGAAAGCAGTATTATTTAGCTGCGATAATATATAAGGTTGAGGTACTTCCTCAGCGGTCAGCAGGTTGTATCCAAATTTTGAACAAGTATTTCCTGTTGTATTCTTTCTCAATTAAATTAATTACAAGTATCAAAATTAATGTTCGTGACGATCTGTAACCTAGCAATGTACCGAATATTAGACAAAATCCTATATCTATATAAATAAAAATTAACGTTGCTAACTTGAGAATGGCTCGACCAATTCGGCTAATTTATTTCTTCGTTTGTTCCTAAAATCTCACGGAAGGTTTTTATACTAATAAAAAAAAAACTTACCAGACAGAACGAAGTCTGTCCGGGCAGCTAGTAACACTATAAAACTTACAAATGACTCACTGGTAGTTGACAGTAAATGTCAACTTACTTATCTGCCTTTTAGCTCAATAAAATATCTTTAGCCACTAAATAAGATCTTTAACTTAACGAAGCAGCAAATTAATTAGCATTACTTTAATAACAACCTTGCGAAAGAGTATATACACTATCGCTAAATCGAAAAGTATAATAATAATCGCATGCATAAATTAAAAAAGTATTTACATGTATGTACATATAAAACCTTTTTCGTAAAAATGTCTTCATAGTAATGATAGTGAAAAAAACCAGTAGTTATACGATAATCGTATGTGTTGTACATACAATATTCAAATAGCTTCCGATGACGTTCCGATAAAATACAAATACTTGGTAAAGTTAAAAAAAAGCAACAGGTGAATGAAATCAACATGCTTTAATAGACTGATTTTGACTAGTGTCTGAGCACAGAGATGTCGTTGAGAAGATATTTGTATTAAAATAGATCACAATAAAGACCTACAAACCGGTGAGTTAAGTAATTACAGGAGTCATAAAGATCAACCAATATAATATGTAACACGCTGCAACCCGATTTTGAAAATAATATCAGTGGTTATGGGTATTCAAAACTTTAAAAAACTTTTTTGTGATTAAACTTCACAAATAATTATCAATTAAGTAATAAATTACAAAAATAATCAATTTTATATATTTATTTAAAAAAAACATACTAAACGCCTCGTTCTACAATATGTTTTTTTTTATCTGAACAGATTGTTTCAACATAGCCCAAGAGTTTGAATTATGTAATTGTAAAATACTCCTACGAAGTAAATTATCTAGCTATGTAAAGACTTAAAACATAATATGTACACTCTTAAAAAAAACCACCTCCAAGGGCGAAATCTATATTCTCTCAGTATTTCCATACATTGCATTACTATTTTTCTTATATTACGATTTTTTTTAATTTTACTATTTTTCTACAAGTCACAGGAGTTGTAATAACGAGTATAAAAGGTTATACAAACATTTCCAAATACTATGCTATAAACTAATTATGCTATGTTCTAATATACTATTTAAGTTTGGCGGTGTCTCTAAAATATTTTTTATTTGACTTTATCGATTATCTATCGTTAAAAGCATATAGAGAAACTTACTAAGAGAATGGATTACTTAATTTTATTTTTTTACCAAAGCCATTAAATATCTTCAGATTTTTGTACATATATTTTAAACCAAAACGTACTAAAAGCAAGAAGACAACACCTCTCTACGGATTGCAACAGCGCGTGCCATTAAACATGTGTGAAACAATTACAACTGCAAGTGTAACACTTATTTCGCCTTGAACTTTATTACGAAGCGATAAAGACCAGTTTATTGAGCACTAAGCCGTATTGGATAAGGTTTCGTATGGTAGCGGATCACCTGTGCCAATTACGAGCAATATGTGTCTCTTAGCGATATATGTGTATGCGTGAACACTTTATCTGTAATGTTACCATATATTTAAATAAAAAATGCGGACACTAGTACTAGCCACAATTTGAGTTCTAGTGGTGTTATATGTTATAGTCATATAGTGAATATTAATTGTGGATTTATACCGACTGTCGTAATTCTAGGCTAATAGCAGCTGTTTTTAAATCCTTAATCTTAAGATAAACGCCTGTACATTTCTGAAGAAATTCTGAGGCGTTTATCTTTATCTGAAGAAACCGCAAAAAAGTTAAAGTGGAAAATTAAGTTTCTTTCAAACTGTGCCTTACTGTTATGTAAAAATATTTTATGTTGACCACTTCAGTAAAATTTTAAAGTTAGCCTCAAAATAAACAAGAAATAAAGTAAAACTATCCCGTCAGAAAGGGGGACATTTAGTACTAAGGCGTATACAAAATAAAAAACGATAGGTAGCTTGCATATTATAATTAGTGTAGCATTTTTTATTATTAAATAGTACATACGTATTATATTGTTCGTTTGAAAACCTAAGGTATGTTCTTAATGACTGTAATTATTATACATTTACAAATAATAATACTCATGCACATTATTTTTTCACTATGATTACAAACCGGCGTACGGTCTGAATGATACTTTAAGGACCCTGGACACGATCAAATTTGTTTGTCAAACTTCATGTTTTCATCAAAACACGTTCAAAGAATTCAACAAACACGTTTGACAAACAAAAATTTGACAAATTATTTGATCGCTTACGGGGTCCTTTACCGTAGCCGTAATATGGGTGGCTGCAAGTTGTAACTTAACTGTGATCTTTCAATAGGTCTGCTCTAGATTATGAGTAAGACATTTTCTGCTGTACCTACAACTGGTACTTACTCTTATATTATTCACAACATTAAAATGACTATAACTTTATTGTTGAATAAAATGTACTACAACTTATTAAGATGCTAAATAAATTTATACAAATTTATTTTGTGTAATTTTTTATTTGTATCTTAGGAACATATGACCGCGGTTATATAATAAAAAATAAAAGAAGAAAAATTCTGAAGTCACATAACAAAATGTTTGACGTGGACAAGCTACACAAAATATGTACCTATTTTAATATCCGGGATCCTACAAAATGTATGCGCATAGTGCCTACCGGTTTGCGGTTAGAATTTTTCCACTAAATCGCCTAAGAATATGCGCTATTTGCAAGGTTATATTAAAGTGTAACCTGCATTTAAACACAACTTAGATATAACTTAATTTTTAAACCTGTTTAATTTTTTTATCTTTACATAAATATACAAATTCAAAACCAACTTATAACAAATAAATACAACAATCTTAGTTCTTTTTTATCTTCTGCCAGATAAATATAAAGAAATCACTATTTACGTTGCTAGGCGAAATCGAAAATGACTCTAGCATAGAAAGTGACTCTTGAATTACTAGACCAATTCAAAAATCTCTCAAATCTCAATCTATAATTGTCTTTTGTAATACTTTGTAGACAATTCTTTCCGAATCACAAATCAAAAATATTTCAGAACACGTAACGATTAATTTAAATTCACGTTTTGACTATTTGTAAGACAGAACAACATCTGACTATATAGGCTAGTAAAAATAGACGTTTTTTTTGGTCAACCTCGCACTAAATTTCCGATCCAATTTTAGTTTTTTATTAGGTTAAGGGTCACTTGCTGACCATAAAAACATAAAATGCTGACAGATCCAGGTGGAGCTTCGATCGCAATCTTAAAGAAAAGTTTTTGGCCGATATCTCGAAAACTATCAACTTTAGGGCAAAAGTTATTTAAATATTTTTTGTAGACAATAAAATTTCGCATCTTTTATTTCCTGTAAACTTTTTTGTAAAACTTACCGTTTACGATTTTTTTCCCATTTAATGAACCCATTTTTCATTTATGGCCAATAACTCTTCAAATATTGGATTAATCAATAAAATGCATATATCCATTTTTTAAGATCACTTTATTCTCTACAACTTTTGTTTAAAACGTTTTTTTCTAATGTCCATACTTTTTGAGTTATAAAATGTTTAATTTAGAAATGCCGGCGCTCGGCGGGTGACGCGGCAGTTAGTTGTACGAAATACTTATAATAAAAAAAAATATATAAAAGAAATTACTATTGCAGGTAAGGAAATGTACTATCAATTTTTAAGTACATAAATAAGCGGGTTATTTTTTTTTAAATTTGTTTGTTGAATTTGTACCATTATATTCTATGCGTACCTTCAAATTTTCGACTTTACGCCCGGTAGCCGAACATTAAACGTTTTATAACTCAAAAAGTATGGACATTAGAAAAAAAAGTTTTAAACAAAAGTTGTAGAGAATAAAGTGATCTTAAAAAATGGATAGATGCATTTTATTGATTAATCCAATATTTGAAGAGTTATTGGCCAAAAATAAAAAACGGGTTCATTAAATGGGCCATAAATCGTAAACGGTAAGTTTTACAAAAAAGTTTACAAGAAATAAAAGATGCGAAATTTTATTGTCTACAAAAAAGAGTAAAATAACTTTTGCCCTAAAGTTGATAGTTTTCGAGATATCGGCCAAAAACTTTTCTTTAAGATTGCGATCGAAGCTCCACCTGGATCTGTCAGCATTTTATTTTTTTATGGTCAGCAAGTGACCCTTAACCTAATAAAAAACTAAAATTGGATCGGAAATTTAGTGCGAGGTTAAATGCTTTATTGACTGGCCTAATAACCCCGTCCGGCGACTAATGATCTTTTTGACACTTCAAGAAATTTTGACATTAGTGACTGCCTCACACGAGTCACACGTTATTTATTCGATTCGAAATAATAATCGATTTTATTTAAGAAGAACTTTCAATCGATTTAATTAAATACATTTAGTTTAAAAATATTATTTATTTATGCGTTTATTAGTTTTTTTAATTATAAATGAAATATATAAATAATAAATAAATGAATTAACAGAGTTATTGCTCTATATTCTTGGTTTGCAATTAAATTTCAAGATTTCGACTTAATTCCTTGCAAGTAATCAATCTTGGGGTCATAGATACTATTTTTATTTCCTTTTTTGTATTAAATTTGTAGAAACAATAATCACATGACGTAAAATTATTTTTATCATATGATCGATTTATTATCGACTAGCTGCTGCCCGCGACGTCGTCTGCGTGCATTCACTGCTCGTTCCCCGTAGGTGATAGCGTGATAATATGTAGCCTATGTTCTGACCCGACTTCTTAATAATATTCGTGCCAAATTTGAAGTAAATCCATGCAGTACTTTTTGAGTTTATCCCGGACATACATTTGAAGAAATAAAGGTTCACTGCTCTTTCCCCGTAGGTGATAGCGTGATAATATATAGCCTATGTTCTGACCCGACTTCTTAACAATATTCGTGCCAAATTTTAAGTAAATCCATGCAGTACTTTTTGAGTTTATCCCGGACATACATACAGACAAACAGACAAACAGACAAAAATTCTAAAAACTATATTTTTGGCTTCGGTATCGATTGTAGATCACACCCCAAGTATTCTTTAAAAAAAATATTCAATGTACAGTTTTGACTTTTCTACCATTTTATTATAATTATGTATAGATTTATTATTTCAAGAACTGTTTCATAGTCTGTGGTTGTTTGTTATGCACAAGGTACTTCACTCAATCAATCAAATCGTCAATAAAGTATGACATTACAGTAGAATTTTAGTACGTTATTCCGAAAAAAAAACAACGTAATTTATAGGCGTGGGCTGTCAAAAAGATCATTAGTCGCCGGACGGGGTATAATAGGTCATCTAGCTTGTAGCCTTATAACAATTTGACCAATCATATGTCATGACATAATATTATATTACTAGCTGACCTGGCGAACTTCGTACCGCCTTTTTTTCTTAAATATAATAATTACATATACCAAAATTAAAATATAGCCTATCTTTCAAGTTGGATCAAACTGCACACGGTGTGCAAATTTGATTAAAATCGGTTAAGTGGTTTAGGAGTCCATTGAGGACAAACATTGTGACACGAGATTTATATATATTAAGACTAGTGGTCGCCCAGAGGTCGAAATTTGACCATAATTAAAAATTAATTTAATAAAGAAAGCGTAAATAATTATGAAAATAAAGAACCTTTTTTTAAATTTTTTAATTTACTACAGGCTTTGACAATGAAAAAAATAGAATAATATGCGCGTGTGTGTCAAATACATGGTTAGTGTGTGTAATGCTTTTTTTATTAATTTAATGTATATTTTATGCAAAAATTAAAAAAAAATATTCGCATTCTGTACTCCTTCTCAACATAAACTATAAGTGTGCAAAATTTCATACTCCTCCTGTTCAAAAAAGGTACAAAGTTTTTGCTTCACGTATTAATATATAGATATGTCACTTATTGAAGGTAAATAATATTCCAAAATACATAACAGAAGAATGTTTATAAATCATTTCTATGCATTAAAAATTCTGAAGTAAAAAAGAACATATATTATACCTAGCTTAAAGTTATGCAAAATATCTATTCTCTAAGAAGTGGTCAAAATGCGAGTCAGTTGAGTATTTTTAAAGCTCATTGCAAGGCGCCGACCGTGACATTTTCTTATTATGCCATTTATGACAAAATGCATTATATTAATAAATATCTTAAGATACACTCGCGCTCAAAAGTGCTATGAGAAAATAATAATAATTATAAAACAACCACTCTGGTGCAGTGGTGCGTGTAGTTGCTTAAAACACCGACGGTTTGCGGGTTTGATTCCCACTCATGGATCATCATGGATGTTTTTATACATCGTATGGTCTTTATGTGATGGTTTTTATGTGTGACAAATCACATAATTACATCATACTTTATCTGTGGTTTCTGTACATCCTGTTTTTGAATTTAAAAAACTTATTGTAACATATCCGTCAAATTATTATCTATTTAAACATTTTATAAATACATATAATATGTATTTTGATTGTAAGTATACCGACAGGGAAACACGAATTTTTAATCAGACAAGTCAATGTTACCTGTCAGGTGCAAGGCAGATCTCACGCATATTGCTCGAATTATTTCGACTTGCATGTAAACACAACTTTATTACAATAAAATATGTATTTTTTTAAGTCAAGTTCTAGATGTTTTTGTAAGAACGAGACGTACAGGATTAATAGCCTTATCACTTATCAGGGAAACTGGTAATATATACTAATATAATAAAGCTGAAGAGTTTGTTTGTTTGTTTGTTTGTTTGTTTGTTTGTTTGTTTGTTTGTTTGTTTGTTTGTTTGTTTGAACGCGCTAATCTCAGCATCTACTGGTCCGATTTGAAAAATTCTTTCAGTGTTAGATAGCCCATTTATCGAGGAAGGCTATAGGCTATATATCATCACGCTAAGACCAATAGGAGTGGAGTCCACGCCGACGAAGTCGCGCGCAGAAGCTAGTTAGTTATAAAATAAATAATGAATATATTATATTAACGTACTTCAGCATGTCTGAATATTAACAAACCTCTAAAATTTATGCGCAGCAGATAATATTTGCTCAAAATTTGGAGCAGCCTAACTGGGGAATTACCTCTATCTAATAGAAGATCACAGCCAAATAATAGTGAGTACGATTGCCAGAGCTCCTGACGAAAGTCATTTGTAGAATTGTCAACGCGCTAGGAATGCTACTGACATTGCAGGCTATAGTTATTATAGGCTAGAGTTTCCGCTTACCATCAGGCAGAATTTTCGCTTATTTGTCACTATAAATGTATAAAAAAAGGAACAAGTTTTTTTATAGTAACTGATACGGCAAACTTCGTATCACCATTTTTTGTGTGAATATTTCGATTTTTTTTTTACAAACCTTGTGCTGACAATAAAGAACACAAAAAAAGAATTAGGTATCTGATTTGATGCAGTCGTCTGACAGTTATGTGAGTACAAACGTTTTATTAATTCATTTGTATTTACATACATAGATTCAGACATTATAATCACACATTTCGAAGTTAGAGTTAAACATTTAATAAAAGTAAGTGTAAAACAAACTAGTGGAGTGAAATAATAACAATTGTAACAATACTTTTTATTGCGCATTACTTAGAAAAAGAAAAATTACAATACATATAACAACAGGACACAGTGATATGCACAAAGACGGTCTTAATGCCTAGAAGAGAATCTTTTATCAGATTATATTTAGTTATAGGACACAGATCAATAAAAACAGACTAAAAAGTATAAAAAATTATGTGCATTTAAACTTGTAACAAAAAATAAATAAAATATTCATTTTAAAAGCAATCCCGTTTTTCTTGCAATATTATACAGCAGTACTTGCAATTTATATAAACTAAACGTAAACATGGCAAATAAAACTACAAAACATTCCTCTATATACCATAAAATACGTACTAGAATAAATGTATACAAAATACCAAAAACACGTGAAGTATAAACATAATAATACGTATGTATGAATATCATTATGCAGGCTTATATTACATAAAGATAAAAAACGCGATTATAGTGTGACGAATAGTGCGCCTGAGACATTTTTGAAGTTATACACTTCTTTTGGCGCGTTAGGGAAAAATGATGAGAGTAATATTTTACGATGCGCGCGCACACCGTCACAAAAAACCGACACCCTGAAGTTAGCTAGCCAACGAAGGAGAAGTTAGCAACTTGAAGTTAGCTAGCCAGTGAAGTAAGTATAACTTCTTACGTGCGTACATAAGTACACACATACTTTTTTTTATTTTATATTTTTAAAGTTTTGTCTATGCGTTTGTTAGGGAGCGAAAGAGAGTTTAGCACAAAATAAATTACAATCAAAATGAAGTAGTTACTTTTTTTTTTTTTTTTTGAGTTAAAACTAAAGGATATGCCAGCAAAATTAAATATCAGACAATAAACTCGAAGTGTTCTTTAAGGTAAAGTAGCAGAGTGAAAATTACAAGAAGGTAAAAGAAATAGAAAACAAACATATATTATAGTTTTGCAACAATTTTTTTAAATAAATGTATAAGATAATAAATTGTTAAATCTATACTAATGTATAAAGCTGAAGAGTTTGTTTGTTTGTTTGGTTGTTTGTTTGTTTGTTTGTTTGTTTATTTGTTTGTTTGTTTGTTTGTTTGTTTGTTTGTTTGTTTGTTTGTTTGTTTGTTTGTTTGTTTGTTTGTTGGTTTGTTTGTTTGTTTGTTTGTTTGTTTGTTTTTTTGAACGCGGTAATCTCTGGAACTACTGGGCCGATTTGAAAAATTCTTTCAGTGTTAGATAGCCCATTTATCGAGGAAGGCTATAGGCTATGTATCATCACGCTAAGACCAATAGGAGCGGAGTCCACGCCGACGAAGTCGCGCGCAGAAGCTAGTGTTAAAATAATTGTTTAAACACATATTAACATCTGATCACGTCCAAGTTTGACTAGTCAGTCACAGGACTGTGGATCTGAAGTCATTAAGGCAACTTGGACCTTGCGGATTAGTTCATTTTTATTAAAAAGTTATTTAGACATTTTTAATTCATTTGCATTTAAGATATAAAGTATAGTAATCTTTATTTTATGTAGTTATTTTAAAAAAGTACCTAGCTTATCCT
Source organism: Melitaea athalia (assembly GCA_905220545.2). Taxonomy (NCBI): domain Eukaryota; kingdom Metazoa; phylum Arthropoda; class Insecta; order Lepidoptera; family Nymphalidae; genus Melitaea; species Melitaea athalia. The sequence continues at coordinate 5,920,671 of HG992199.1, read as the reverse complement.
TATTTACTTACCTGGCAACTGAATAATAACTGTATTCATCTTGTACATGATAATCTGTAAAGGGCACAGTATACGTATGAGTTATTTTGATGACAATTGTTTTTCAATCGAATCGAATTCCACACAAAATGGTAAAGGCGTTAACCTATCGTCTCTTTTGACCGTCTCTAAGCATCGTCTATATAAGGACTCGTTGGAGATTCCTTGGATGTAGGGCTGCCATATCGAAATTTGAAATGTACCAGCAACTAAATAGAAGTTAGTAATGTACCTGGTCATCTTACTTATACTGTAGAAAATATCGTAATCTGTCTACATATTCGTACATAGATCGATATCTAAGCTATACAAATGGTTGTTGTAGTCTAGACTTTTGTATTTGTATTCTGTGTTTACAGAACGCAACTGAAGATTTTTATTCTACTGCGAAAGTCGGTTGTGAGACAATGATTATTTTTTATCTTTCTATAACTAATGTTGTATAAAGTTCATTTTTAATCGATAAACTGCTTAACTATTAATCTTATTTTGATATATGAAACTAAACTCATGCGTGTTAAACTATGAGGCATGTCTAGTAAAAGACATTTTGTTTCCAATTTCGATTTTTTTTTAAATGTTACTAAGTCGACAAACAAGCGTACGGCTCACATGATGGTAAGTGACTACCGTAGCCTATAGCGCTGCGTAGCTATAGCGCGCCTGCAACACCAGAAGCGTCGCAAGCGCGTTGCCGACCCTATCCCCAATCCCCTCCAGGAGCTCTGGTCACCTTACTGACCAACAGGAACACAATACTGCTTGAAAACAGAATTATTTAGCTGTGGTCTTCTGTAAGGTCGAGGTACTACCCCAGTCAGGCTGCTCCATATTTTGAGCAGGAAATTTCCTGCTGTGCCCTACCTCAGTTAAAATTCGATGGTCGTGGATGTCTTATTTCATTAGTCTTGTACTCAAAAAAAATCAGATCAAAAGGTCATGACTCCAGATATATTCTGACAAGACGCGACATCAGACAAATCTAGATTATCTACTACAAAAGAAAGCACTGACACAAAACCGATTTGGTTTAATGTGTGATGATGGGAACGTCGATATCAATACAATTAATACGAGTTCATGAACCAATTTGCTTACGATTGTATTTGCAATTTTTATAGAAACAAGAAATAGCAAAATAATAAACTGAAACCATTATATTTCCAGCTTTAAAACAAACAAAAAATATTGCTGCAATCAAAACATAGCACTATTGATTATAATATATTAAATTTGAGGCCATCTGTATTAGTTTTTTTAATACTATTCAACTCACTAAAGGTTACTTACTTACTTCAGCCTATCGCAGTCCACTGCTGAACACAGGCCTCCACAAGTTCGCGCCAAAAATGGCGTGAACTCATGTATGTTGCCCATAGTCACCACGCTGGGCAGGCGGGTTGGTGACCGCAGGGCTGGGTTTGTCGCATCGAAGACGCTGCTGCCCGTCTTCGGCCTATGTATTTCAAACCCAGCAGTTGGATGGTTATGCCGCCATCGCGTCGGTCGGCTTTATAAGTTCCAAGGTGGTAGTGGAACTGTGTTATTCCTTAGTCGCCTCTTAGGACACCCACTTATATTCTTTACTGCCGTAACTACACAGCAGCACTAAAAGCAGCTAACTATAAATTTTATTTAGATATATTTTAAAGAAACTAACGTAACGTAACGTAAAGTAACCAGTAACTATATGAGTACTAAATTAAGTCCATTTTTATGCTCCTACTTCAGGATTTGAATAATATTTGTTACTGACTCTACTGTATGCGCCAACAATGGTGGTGTAGCGTGTTTACCTGGAAACCAATCTTTTGACTTACATCAATTCTATAGTTGTATCTCACTTTTCAACTTCAATCAAAGACTTACTACAGTTTTTTAGATCTATAAAAATATTTCAAAAAGTGAGAAGTTTGCTCAAATATAATTTAAGTTAAAGTTATGGTAGCCCTACTAGAATGATGCGTTTTCGGCCGGGAGATTGATTCGAGATTGAATCCGATCATCAGACACAGACAGACACGGTTTTAAATACAATAGCATTATTTACAATGTATTTTTCTGGAAACTATGCGTAATCTATGTTTCTGAATTCATCCAGACGATTTTAGTAAAGTGTAAGTTTAACCGACATATTTTGTTTGGAAAATATATTGCATTTATCCATTTTTTATACCACTAAGAAGGCAAGTTTCGGTCAGACTAATGATAAGTGAATCTATATCCTATGGACGCCTGAAACACCAGGGACATTTATTAAGGGCAAGCGCGTTGCCGACTCTACAACCCAAAAGTGGCTCTACCTTACTCACCACAGAACACAGCCCTATTTGAACTTACAAGTTACACAAAGTTACTGCAAAACCAGGTAGTTAGTAGTTAATTATGATTTTTACAGATGAAATTATTTACAACATAATATACAATTCTCAGAAAAACAGGTACTAAAGAACAGGTATGAACAAAAGTTTTTTTCTCAGTTTCTTATAATTTAAAAACAAATAATTGGGCTGAAAGTGTTCTCTAAATAAAAATAGAAAATTGTTTATTTATAAAAAAAAAAAAAAAAGTTCAAAATACGACATAACCCAGACATGATAGAAAGTTTACAACACTTCCGTAAAAACAAAGACGATACACTTTGCAAATATTGCCGTAACTGTGGCAGCCATTGTTGCCGCTGACAATACAGTTGTAAATATGGGGATTAAATTTAATCCTATTAAACGCCGAAATGTAGTTGCCGAAAAGACAAAGGATTGGACAGTTTTAGGACACCCTCAACAATAATGTTTTTAAAGACAATTGATGTTTTAAAATTACACATAGTCCGTCAAATGCTTGTAATAAGAGTTAAATAAATTGTTATAGTAAAAGAACACTTTTGTTCAAAAATATTGTTTTTCTTAAATTATAAATGTGTATCATAAATTTTTTTTGGCTATAAAAGGCTTTATATAAATATAAATGAAGACATTATTTTGCATGTTATATAGACTACGATGATGTTGAATGTTTTGTAAAACTAAACCATTAAATATTGTTTCGAAAGTAGTAATATCTGTTGAAAAGAACGGACCAGATCAGTTCTTAATCCAATTTTATTTTAATTTATATTATGACACAGAAAATAATTATTCGATCAAGCTTTTCAAGCCTTAAGTAAAATAAATATTCGATTTTTATTACATTTATATTTTTTTATTAGTAAATTTTCGATCTTTATTTATTCTGTAGACCGTTCTTTATACACAAGGTGGTAAATAAACTTACAGTTCGCTTACCATAAGCAGTTACCGTAGCCTATAAACGTTTGTAATACTAGGAGCATCGTAATCGTGTTGGCAATGCTGCCTCAGAAGAAGCCCTGCCTTCACTCTGTAGCGAATGAGCTATTTAACGGAAGAAATGTCAATAAAATATTCGATATCTCCACCGACTTTTTATTAAAGAAAAATAATAACATAAAACAATGTTCACGTAGCAAAATCTATACTAATATATAAAGCTGAAGAGTTTGTTTGTTTGTTTGTTTGTTTGTTTGTTTGTTTGTTTGTTTGAACGCGGTAATCTCTGGAACTACTGGGCCGATTTGAAAAATTCTTTCACTGTTAGATAGCCCATTTATCGAGGAAGGCTATAGGCTATGTATCATCACGCTACGACCAATAGGAGTGGAGTCCACGCCGACGAAGTCGCGCGCAGAAGCTAGTATACAATATAATTCCAAAACTACGTGCAAATAGTAAAATAGAATTAATCAAAATGTAAAATATAACTTATAAGGCTTCAGCCTATAATATCCCACTGCTGGGGATAGGGCTCTTTCCCCGTGTAGGAAAAAATAATATTTTTTATAAAAAAATATAAAAACATGAAATGAAGTTTGATTGTTATGCTGATATATAAAAAGTTTGTTTATGTGTGGATACGCCACAACTCATTACCAGAATAAAGAAACGAAATAGTTTAAAGAACGAAGTACTTCCCCAATAAGCCTGCTTCGAAATTTCAAGCAACATATATCTGCATTGCTCTACGTTAACATTCATGTTTTACTGTAATATGTGTTTATCTATAGCAATAATTTTATTTTTCTATATACATAATACATCAAAATTTAAAAAAAAAAAACAATATCGGTATCACTCAATGCTATGAAATGTGAACACTTTTTCCGAAATATCACTTTTGTCGGCACGTAAGTTAAATTGAGACGGAGCTGCCAAAAACAAGAGTGCGTTTATCGATATTACCGTGGGATTTCCCTTTCATCTCCATACATGGAACTCGATAATAGAATTTACGTTGCATACCATAGTACGAAACATCCAATATAATTTGAACCTTTTCATTTAATATGTGATATATTTTAGACTTTATCCCGTAGTTTTAAGGTTGAAAATATTTAATGATTGCCAATAAAAGTGTTTTCGATATTGGTAGAATGTTGATCGCTGGTCTTAATAGGGTTTTGTGCGTTTTTTGGAGGATCTTAAGAAGGCGTAATGGTACCGTCATACTTAAGTAATTTCGAATACTTGTTATTGCTGTGTAAATTACATCGAAATTTCCATTGTGATAATTAATTATGAGAGAAAAAAATTTAAGCTTTAAAAATACCTTTTCATATTTCAAAGATGAAAAAGATTTAATTCTGTCGATTATATGTATGTATTGAATGCAATATGCGTGTATTTATTGCACTTGTATTCGATTTAATAATTACTACCTACTTTATTCTTTCTTCAACTGTTTTTATTTCAGTTTGCTGTTTCCGATAATGCAAAGGTCCACTCTTGTACGTCCTAAGGTTGACTGGTAAGGATTTCTTTTAGTATGAAGACATCCTATTATACAATTTAGTAATTTACTGTGTTATACAATATTTATAAATAAATAAAACTATTATCACATATTTATTTATAATCTGCCTTTATATTTGTAAGTATATCTTTGTTTTCAATCAAGTTATTTTTTTTTTGTAAAAAATATAATGTCTATCTTCTCATTTCTAAATGATTAATGAAGCCTTTACAATTAGCGATGAGGAAAAAAATCAATTTCCTGACTACCAGTAGATCTATTAAACGCTTGAAATTATTAATCAATATCAGAAAACAACTCTTTAACTTATAATAGCGAATTTTGACAGTCGATCCATAACGGTTTAAAACCATTGTTTACTGATGCGACCGTCATTTTTTATTGAAAATCCTATCAAACCCTTTCTATTTGCGGACATCTGCTGAATCGATTTTGCATTTTTTCGGATGAAAAAACTCGGGTGCAAAAAGGTCGGATCGGTAGTTTTTACTCGTTTATAAATGGCAACCCTTTGATCAAATATGGCGGTGTGTAATCAGATTTCGGCATGTGCTGTCTTTTTTTGAATTTTTTTTTTAAGGAAACACGATAGTTCTTGAGTATGGAGTGTGCCAAGCCTTTGTGGCTGACGAGTGTATTTGCTTTCGCCTCCTTCGTCTTCCGCATGAAAAAAAAAATCGCACGAGCCCTTTCTGTCATCACAATCATGCGTTTGTATTGTTAAACGTATGATAACATCTTTTGATGCACCTTTTCAACGCGTGCTCTTTTTATGAAGCTACAAAAATATCATAAATAACTAAACGATAAATTTTATACTTAATGATAATAGTTTACAGCGAAATTCGTTTTCTTGAATTATAAATTTAAAAAAGCGAAATTTTTTGAACAAAAAAAAATTGTAGATGCATCATTATGATTCGTTAAGGCAACTCTTTTAATTTAAACTTTTTACGAACTATGAACTACCCAGAAAAGTCATAAAAATTAATATTTTATATGTAAGTTTATGCCTTTTTTTAGAATTTTTAATTTATTTAATTACTGTTTAAATACTAAATACTAAAATAAAGAGAGTACAACAGTACTCTCTTTATTATCTTAATGACGAAACGATAAGCGAAGTTTCCTAATGTATGTGTGGTAATTTCTATAAGGACTCTCCTACTACAAGTCGCGTATTTTCCAAATTTTCTTAAGAAAAGGCTACAACAAAAAAAATCAGATTGCTGTATGTAACAAATAATTGTTAATATAAGTTAAAGTTTTCGATATTAAGTTCTCTTGTAGTGATCTTAGTAGAGCTCTTGATGCTTATCCAAATACAACAAATGCATAAGAAGCTCTATCTGTTCATCTATTACGCTTTTCTATTTAGTAATAACTCACATAAAAGGAACAATACAGTAAAAGCGATTTTTTAGATTTTATCCATATACCTATGTATATACCTGTGAATATTTTTTTAAAAAAAATTATTTTTCCTCACGGTGTTTCCCTTTATCATTAAATAAATACTAGTCGAATTTTGAAGACGTTTGCAACTTCCTGAAAAACTTGGCATCGTCGGCCTGGATTTGAACATAACTACTGGTGTCAATACACTGGGACATTACATTAGTCATAATTATACAGATACATGGTAACAAGATAATTAAATTTAGTTATACCCAGTACCTACGTTTAATAAACATTTTCAATTTTTCGTAGGTTAATATTTGAAAAAAAATTGATCCCATTAATACAAACAAAAATATAAGATAACGAGCATTTCGGTAGCTGATACTGACGCCTCAAATATAATAATTACCATATAAACGCCATTAGTCGATAATCAGGTATATTGTAATAGCACATAATAGTTTAAGCATTAAACTATAGACGAATAGCCGGCGGTCAGGTGCGTTCCACCTTGCATCTTGTTTTGACAGGTGGATATGGAGACTGCAATACTCTTTGTTTTTAGGATCTATTTTAGGATTAAGACGCGAACGTTTGGACTTTTTGTTCGATTGTCACGTTACTACACTAACATGTGATAAGTACCTTTTTTATAATATTCAACATGTGACGCGTGCTCATTTTTTTTTTTTTTTTTGGTGGACAGTAATTCAAGCAAACAGCCAAAACAAACAAAAAAAATTGATTTTGGATGATCGAAACTGAAGATTTGGGTTATAATCTGAGTTTGCTTAAAATTCCGTGCCGTTTTCGGCGGTGATAGAAAATTACTTACTAAGTGATAGAAATTTATTTTCTCACATAGATCACTGTTAGTGGTAAGACCTCCTCACTTTTTTCTTTACACTTACTTCAGCCAATTGCAGTCCACTGCTGGACCTGGACATAGGCCTCCCTAAGTTCGCGCTAGACCTCCGGGTTTTCCGCAATCCTCATCCAGCCTACACCGGCATTCTTATGTAGATCGTCGGTCCAACGGGCCGGAGGACGTCCCACACTGCGTTTACCAAGACGCTGTCTCCACTCCAGGACACGTCAACTGCAACGGCCATCGGTCCTTTTTTCTTTAATGAATTATAATTCTAAATGTGCAATAAAGTATTAAATTAGTAAATTAGTGACGAAACCTGCATGTCTTTTAAAATTATTTCATTTGTTTTAAAATTGTATTGTCAATTTATGAAACAAATGAAAAATTTATTTGGGTTGCACTTTACAAACGATAATTAATTCAAAACTGTAATTATTTTGATTGAATAATTTACCATGGAAATTGCCGTAATATGAGTTCCTACTACGAAGGTGAGGTGAATGCGATACTACTATATTATTGTTTGAAATTAAGGCATTAAAGTTAACATTACTACAGAAAACACTCAACAACTATTAGTACAGAATAACGAAATTTTGTACATAAAACATCACATTTTTTATCATTTGCTCTTTGCAATATAAGAGTTATTTTATTTTATTTATGTATTTCAATGTTAGAAACTTTAAATTCAATACAATAATTGTAAGAGTTATTTGCAAGTGTTAGGTAATTATAAAAAAAATGAATAAGAACTTCACCTTATAGCGATTTTTTTTATAAATTTGAAAATAAAAACCTTCGTGTTATTCCTAAATAACTAAGCGAGGTATATAGGTACAGAAACACAATAGCGTCGGAATTCCTTCAAAACCTGGAAGGTTCATCAATATACCGACAAAAACCGGGACAAAAACGTCTCTCCCGATTTTTATTTGAAGGAATCTGCCCTCATAAGTATGAGAACAGTCTTCCACTCGCGAGAAACAGTCAAACGCGCCGCGTCGGCAAAAATGTGCATAATTGGTTTCGATCTCAAGAAAAAACCTCTCAAAAAGTCGACCTCTAAATGTTTTGAAAAAGTGCACGCGCACAGGGTGTTCGGGAAAATAGCTACTGTCACTTCACATGGATTCTATCATTTCAGAACACACTATAAAACAAAGATCTTCGTCAGCACTATTTTCTATAACACATTTATTTTTAAATAATAAAAATAAAATAAAGGACAATTACAGCAAAACTTAATAAAAACCACAAAAACATATAATACATATTAATAAACATTAAAAGTATCGACAATTTTTATCTATGTGTATAGTTATTTACGCATGACACAAAAACTGCACGAAATTTAACACGTTTCGTCGAGTTGTTCATTTTTTTTTTCTTAATGTACATAACTTAAAATTTAATGTAGGTAATATTAATTACAATACATTTAAATTTGATTACTCATGGTAGGTACTAAAGTAAAGGACATCATATTTGATAATTCATTCAGCAACAGAAACATATCAAAATAATAATTATTTATATTAAGTATAAAAACTCATTTAATAAAGTCCATTAATATTAATGTTCATATATATACATAAAAAACAATCTTTAATTCAAGTAACATTATTCAATATACACGTAAAGAGCAGTGTGACCACCTCTGACCTTTTTTACATAATTTACTTAAACTGTGATGCTAAAGTCTATTGTCCGTTAATCATGATAGTTTTACTTTATTCGTTTATAGTTTATACCGTGTATTAAAATTTACTTACAATATTTAATTTGATTAAAAACTATGAATATTTTACTTGGAACTTTATTTATTTTCCGTTTTTTTTTTTCGTTTGTCTAGATGCTAAAAAGTATTAAATACGACAACCATTGATTTTTTTCGTTTTTCATTGACTTTTAACGCCGTTTGAAATGCTTCGATGTTTACGGTGTTTGATATTACGTTCGTAAGGGTCTAAAATCTTTTTTACATTCTAGAAAATACGCATCGCATTCGCCTATCATATTATCATACCGCTACATACAATTTTTGCTAATATTGGTATCGACATAATTATTTTAAAGAAATATATTATCCTAATCAATCCTATCAATAAGGAACATTTCATTTTCTGAATATTCTTAACTTGAAAATGTTACCTTTATCATAAATATATTGTAGTTTTTGTAAGTATGTGGTGGTAAGATTATGATGGTAACATTAACATTAATTTAAAGTAATTTTAATTTCGTTATAAGCAACATTTACTAACATTACTGTAGGTACCATAATAATAAATTAGACAACATACAGTAATACGAAATATCCTGTATAGTGTTGCATTTCTATAAAGGATTGATTTATTCAAATCGAAAATCTTTTGATAGTGCCCTTGGCCGCGGGCCTAAGGTATTTGTTTTTGAATAGCAATTATATTTTATTTTATTAAACGCACCGTCTCGAATTATTTCTTTCAAAATACCTAATATTTCCGCGAAACGCGTCTGATACGGGCCTGAGATGAACGATCTTTTTATCAAATAAGTTAATACGGCATGCAACATTCTTCGGATAATTATGTTTTTATAATCTGTAGCAGATTATCCCACATTTTACTTTTTTTTTAAATTTCGTAATATAACTTTTTATGTAACAATATTATACTTAGGCATAAATTAGAACAGAATCTCTTTTTGAGTCCTGTTGCAAACAACTTAGTCATAATATGTTTGGAATCGTAAAATAAAATAAAATATTTTTAATGTAAGATAAATAAAGAGTTAAGTTAAAGTTATTACAAACACTAACTATACATACTTGAAAGTTTAATTAATTTGCACTGCATATTTTTTTTTTTTAATAATTAAGCGTTCTGTCTCGTGAGTCGTGACTCTATTTTTAATTTAAAAAAATATAGTGACGATCACAATACTTCAATCATTCCGGTAATAGATAAAGCCAAAATATACCATACCAAAATCTTTACTAAGAAAATATTTTTTATTTAAATTTTTTTTAGTGAAAATGATCAATTAAAAAATTTACATCCAAAAAAGGCAATAAGTATATCGTAATGGCAGTAAAAATTTTACATATGACTGATGCACCAGTAAGATCACTATTAGTGATAAGACCGCCTTTATCTTTTGTTATAAAAACCTAAAGGGTATTGTGACGACAGTCTCTACACTTGTATGTCAGCATTTCTGCTGATATGCGTACCTATGCAGATTTCCTTACGATTTTCAAAATAAAGAACTATATATTATCTACCTATCTTATACTATTAAACAAGCAATTCTTGTATATATATTATTATATATATACAAGAATTGCTTTATGAATATATTATATTATTGTATATATATATATATTTTCTGAATCTCGGATCGGCTCCAACGATTTTCGTGAAATTTAGTATGCAGGGGATTTTGGGGGCAAAAAATTGATCTAGCTAGGATTCATTTAAAAAAAATGTCGTTTTATCCCTGTTTTTAGGCAATGAGAAAATATCATTAGAATACGAAGCTTAATTTCAACATTATTATTACAGCTGTAATGGCGTAATTAGGAAAGCGACGGATTTCAAATCGTTTTGACCCGGGTTCGAATCTCAGTCTCCAGATTATTTTTTTTCTTTTTTTTTTTTTAATTTCACTCGTGATTTATTATTTAAATAAAATTAAAATATAAAAATCACGAAAAAAAAACAAAAAAAATAAAATAAAAATACCGAGCTGGGCTCGGTCACCCAGGTACTTAATTTAAAACGCATATTTGATCATGAGAACTGTACTGACGTATTAATTAAAAGGATGCTATTAACTTTTATATCAATCAGCTTTTATGAAGTATATGATGACCTTAAGAACAGATAACCACGAGTATGTTGTAAACATGATTATTTGCTTAACAAATTCAATTGCTATGAACTAGCGACTTCCTGAATTTATCGTTCTAACTATTGGACCATCGCGGCGCAAAACTTTAAAAAACATCGAAATCATGACTAGCCCGTTGGCGCAGTTTGTAGCGGCCCTGCTTTGTGGGTTTAAATTAAAATGTAACTTATCGCTAAATACTGTTTAAAAAAATAGATGGGAATCGGTAATATCTTGCATGAAATACAGCGTCACTAAATCCACACATCTTTATCATTTATGTACCTAAATTGTGATCGTGATCGTAGTGATGTAATAAGACTACATTAAACATTTTAACATTTTAAATCATATCAAAATTTTTCGATCCAGGCGGGAATTGAACCCGCGCCCGCGCCTTCTGACGTGCCGTGTCAGATAAAATGTTTATAATTTCCTCATGTGTGGGTAACACAAAAATAAAAATAAAAAAGACTACATTACTTGTATAAAATACAAGTATCAAAATTTGAAGGTGCTGCTGAGAAAAATCGACAGAACAAACTTCGCAGTTACTATTTAAAAAAAGTCATTCATTATCTATACCTACAAATAAATAAAATTGGAGTGTCTGTGTGTAATATTAAAATAACCGCTTTTTACTAAATGCATATGGATCTATAAACGGTACATAATTATGTTACGCTCAAAGATCGAAAACGCTCATTGAGCGGAAAAATAGCTGACAACGCGATGTGGTCACAGAAAACATCCACATAGCGAAATTCGTGTTATGGCTCTAATGAAAACGCGCACGACGAGTTGTGGCAATCAAAGAAAGACCAAATAGCGAAATTCGTGTCGTGGCTTACATGCTATTCGATCTCAACGCGTTGTGGCAATGAAGAAAAGCCATGACGCGTTCTGAGCATTCATTGTGTTAACCATATCACGACGGACAGGTTGTAACTTGTCGGTGTCGGCTCGGGTGCAAAGACGCATTGAAACATCAGTTTTATTCATTTCTTTTCTGTTTATGAGAGTGAATTTTAATGTCAGCGCTAATTATGACGAATAAAAAAGAATTGTTTTACGATAAATTACGTGAGTTTGTGGAAACAAGCACTGATCGCAGTTTTATTATGACTACAGAAAAATATGAAATGTTACTTAATGAAACTAAACAGTCTCAACTTCTTAAAAAGAAAAAGGAGTCTCAGTCAGTTATATACTTAATATATTTGATAATGAGAAAAACGTTATGCCGTGATTTTATAAAATGAAAAATATTTCTTAAGGACATCTACCAAAACGTTTCCAGCCTAGGCCTAGTAGGGTCTATATCGGAAAGTAGTGTGCGTTGTAATCAAATAGTATTATATATAGTCATGGCTTTTCTTCATTGCCACGACGCGTTGAGATCGAATAGCATGTAAGCCACGACACGAATTTCGCTATTTGGTCTTTCTTTGATTGCCACAACGCGTCGTGCGCGTTTTCATTAGAGCCATAACACGAATTTCGCTATGTGGGTGTTTTACTGTGACCACATCGCGTTGTGAGCTATTTTTCCGCTCAATGAGCGTTTTCGATCTTTGAGCGTAACACATATACCAAAATAACATTTTTCTTACAATTTTTGTCTGTCTGTCTGACTGTCTGTTCCGGCTAATCTCCGAAACGGCTGGACTGATTTTGACAGGACTTTCATTGGCAGATAGCTCATGTAATAAGGTAACTACTTTTATTTTAGATTTTTTTTATAACTGCGAACTGAACAAAATCTTTTTTGTTAAATTCCACGCGTACGAAGTCGCGGGCACAGCAGCTAGTAATTAATAAAGTCATGTCTTGCATGAAGTACAGCGCCACTAAATGCACACATCTTTTTTATTTATAATATACTATATTTGAACCGAATAATATTCTTTTGCTATCCAAATTTTTTAAATATAACTTGAGATTTATATTTATCTGTATATAAATAAAAATGAATTGTCAAATGCGTCTCTATGCGCAAAACTCAAGAACGACTGGAACATTTCAGCAATTTTTTTTAGTTTTCTAACACTTTGTAAATGGTTCTTACTCAAAAAAGAAAAATGAAGAAAATTGTGCAGAAAATTTTAAATTTTCAGAAAACCTAATGAATATTTTATCTTTAGTCGTTTCGGAAGACAGCATGTCTACAATGACTGTCGAGTGCGCTTAGAGATGGGCGTAACGGCTACATTTTGATATTACGTTATAACGTTACGCTACTTTTAAATCACTTATTATTTTTTACGTGATAATATTTTTTTTTTTTTTTTTACCAACTGTGAAACCCTTGTGAGATCAAATTTTTTTTTTGTGATTTTTTGACCTGGTAATTACAACCTTTAGGTCAACTCTTATTATTTGTGAGATCAAATGCATATTACATATAGGATACATAAAATGAAAGACTATCTATATACAAAATTTCATCAAAACGGTTACAGTCGTTTCTGAGATATCCAAAGTATAACAAAAAAAAAGGTGTGTGTGCGATTCACACACGATAGAAGTGAAACTTCTATGACAAACTAATTAAAAAAAACTAATTTAAAATTAGCGGCTTGCAGCGCGGCTCGTCCTTCTCTGTCTTTTTGCCGTTGCATCCGGTTTGAAATCATAACGATTCTAAAGAAATTTCACTTCAATAAATACCTACAAGAATTACGTAACTCGTTTACAGATACAAGATAAAATAAACTTACCGCTATTTTCATTCCTGTTATTTTCTCTACTTATTTCTTCATATAATATATGTAATTAAATGCTTTTGTTTCATATGTTTTTTTAAATTCGTTATAGTAGTTTTAAATGAAAGTATATTTTTACAATATTTACATTCCGCTTTTTTGCAATTTCATCCACCACAGCAAAATAATTCCACATTTGTCCTTTTCGTGGCATTTTACTCTACTCACTAAACAACTATACTTAATTATATAAACAACTTAATTATAATTATTAATTATATTTACAGTTTCTCAAAACGCAACACCGCAATCGTAAAATTCGTAAATAAACTCACGAAAATGACGAACATCATACGAGAACAAACGCGTTGTCCATACTGAAAATTTAACCGTTAAACAAAACGAAATAATATGAAAAAAATAAGTCTAACGTGTAGTATAATAAAAATAATAATACGAACTAAAACATTTTTAAAATTAATTTCAAAAGACATTGAAAGGAAAATAGTTCTTATTCAGTTACAATAGAATACAATTTGACATGAGACTAAGCTAAGATATTATACGCAACGTAAATGTTCTGGACATTAAAAGGAATTTTGTGACCATAGAGTACAATTTGGCTCTAAAATAGTAAAAATAAAAATATTCTTTCAAACCTTACCTGGGAAGCGTGATATTATATCACGCTTCCCAGGTAAAAAAAATAACAGGTGATAAAATGATTTAAAAATAATAGGTGATTTTATCCGCTACCTAATATAACGAACACCTCTAAGTGCGCTATTATATAATACAAAACAAAGTAGTTCAATTATATTCCTAATTACTATTAAGTATACAGTAATGTACTTATATTATAAATAAATAAAGTTTTTCAAAAAATCCATTTACATTCACTTATTTAAATACTACGTTTTACATTATTTTTTATATCCATTCAATAGGTCTTCCCAGCAGTGGGACGCTTACAGGTTGTTTCAGTTCAGTTCCGGGTAGGTATCTGTTTATGCTGACATCCTGTAGGTTTAAAAACACCATAGGAGGCATAGGAAGATTAATAATTAAGCAATATAGCTCAATAAAACTGATCGAAATGCGGGTAAAACCGCAGAACCTTCTTTTGTTGCTACATAAAAAACTATTTTAAAACTCATGACTTATGTGCTCATTGAGGTATAATTATAACAGGGCTGACGACATTAAATTTACATTCTAAATTTAAAAAAAATGGGATACAGTTATTTTTCTATTTTTTTTTTTTTTTTTTTGAGGCTTCTTCAGTTCTAGTGAATTACCTAGTTAGTTCTTTTCTTATTTTCAGTAATAGCTATTCACATTTAAATAATACATTAACACAGAATGTAATAATACTTTACAACTAATACCAAACCAATAATAATCTATAATTTATTAATCCAATAAGACTTATTAATCGCAAAAAAGTAAATATGCAAAACATCTGTCCTCAAAAAGGCAAAAGAGACAAACCACTAAAAATCGCACTTCCAGTAAAAAAATGTCATCTGCATACAACATCTGGTCAATATAAAAACGACAACTGCCGATATGTAGAAAAAAAAACCGCTAAAAAGCGCCAAAGTTCAAATAAAACTATAAGTTTTTTATTCTATGGCTTTTAATCGTAGCATGTGCCAAACTGCCGATGGTGCACTCATAGATTTTTTTTAAGTTAAATGTTTTTACATTTAAATAAAGTATTTGTATGAAAACCTCATTCATAAATAATTCATTGCGCAATAAAAAAAAGGATTAACTAACTTCAGTGATATTTCTTTAAATAATTAAAATTCTTTTTATCAGAAAAACTTTTGTTGCTATACTAATAGAAATAATTTATTGAATAAATATTAATGAAAATTTGTATTATGAGTTGTTTAAAACATTAGAAATAACCACTCGGATATATTTTTGGTTGTACCAGATAAAACATTTAAAACCTTCTTTTTTCATCGCATCTTCGTATTGCGAATCATTGTCATTAACCACATGTTATTTAAAAAAAATAATTTCTCTACACTCCGAAACGAAATTATATAAAAAAAAATATACAATAAGAGAGAAAAAACCTTACACGAATGTTTTAGTAAAAAACGAGAGTTCGAGCACGAGCCATTTTTTTATAATTTCCCTTTTCATCTCGCAGACGTATTATAATACAAACACAAACAATTGTTGATCAAATTAAGAAAAAGTTTGTTACCTCTGCGATAGAAATGTATAGATATCCTTATGGATACTAAAACTTTTTTATTTTACTTAAAAAAATAATCTTAGCATAGATTACTACTAAAACTAAAATAACGTAGTAGTTTACTTTAAAAAAAATAATCTTAGCGTAGACTAGTACTAAAATCAGTTCATAAACAAATAAAAATACTACGAAAAAAAAATATTTTAATGAGATTTTCAAAAACACATCTTACAAAGGATCAAGACTAAACATACATAGAAATCACGTTATTTTTTTTTTAAGTTGTAATAATAAATAAAAATTATATTATAGGTACTTATATATATACCAAGTCGTATCCACTATACCATTGCACTCGTGCCAAACCACGGAAGTGCCGCAATATGCCGCCTCTTCCTGTCTTACCTTCCTCGCCAAATTTACTTTTTTATCTTTCTTTTTTTTAATATATTTTATCATTTTTACAACAATTAGGAGCGAATGGCTCGTGCCAGTCAGCTGCCGATACTTTTGCTTTTTACTTATTTCGACTCATGATTAATTTAAAACTTTTTCTTGCCAGAGGTAGGTATATAAAAAATAATAATTAATTACTTTTTTACAAATGAATCGCTTAGGCATAACACCATATGCAGTAGCTACACTTAATTTTAAGTTTACAACTACATAATAAAAAAATCGATATATTTATTTCGTTATTAGAATTATTATTATATTATTATAAATAAATAAACGTCATCCGTAAATTCGAGTACATGAAGGTATATAATCCTTTTTACATACATTTTCTTTTTGTTTTGTGCCAGAATTTTTTAGTACTGTCCTAAGCATGGTCCTAAGCTTCGCGATTAAGAGCTTTTCAGTCTTGACAGCTGCAGCTAATATTCGCATTCTTTCACCGCAATTTATTCCTAATTAGGCCTACTTTAAACAATTTTAGACAATTTTATATCCGACATAAGACCGCACAGGAGGAAAAAAAATATCCCAAAACACGTGCAACAAAATTTTTAAAATCAACATCTGCGAAATCGGTATTTTTTATCAAAATTTCTTTTAGTGTTCGATAAAAAAGTTGGAGATCGGAGTTTTTTTAAATATCGCATATCGGATAGATTCTATACGGATAAGTTCGCGCGTTATGTTAGACGTTTAAAGGGTGATTGTATTAGCTGTGTGTGACCACTGATAAAAAACAACCAAACCAAGAGAAAATTATTTTTTTGATAATGTAAATAATGACACTTAACTGAGGTAAGGCACAGCAGGAAATTTCCTGCTCAAAATATGAAGCAGCCCGTCTGGGGTAGTACCTCGACCTTACAGAAGATCACAGCTAAATAATAGTGTTTTTAAGCAGTGTTGTGTTCCCGTTGGTGAGTAAGGTGACCAGAGCTCCTGGGGGGAAATTGGGGATAGGGTCGGCAACGTTTGCGATGCTTCTGGTGTTGCAGACGTCTATAAGCTACAGTGAGCCGTACGCTTGTTTGCCGACCTAGTTACATAAAAAAAATATATTTTGGTTAATTAAAGTTATTTGCGTCTTTTTGGAAATTATTACTTTGTACTTACCACTCAGATTAGTCACCACTCACGCCAGATAGTTACCTCTCAGAGTAGTTATGTCAGATAGTCTATGAAGCAATTTTGTAGTTTATTTATATTATTATAAATAATGTTCTTCATATTTTTTCATAAGGATTATCTTTTTATTTTTTTTGTAATAAAACATAGTAAATTAAAAGAAAAATAAAAACAATTCCTTTTAATCTTACATCCTGTAGACGCCAATAGTTTGATATGTCAGGTAAGGTAAGGCGAAACGGTGTTTTTTTTTTACTTTTTTAATAAAATGATTCCTCAAAGCCTTAATTATCTGCCACGAGATCGCATCGTTTTTTACCAATCCTGCTCGGCTCTTCCACGCCATTTGGTAGAATCGTGATATTTTAAAATGCCCAATAAATTAAAAATATAATACATTGATAAGGCAATAACACTTTATTGACCGGCACGCACTTAAAATATTAATAGAAAAATTAAAATTATCTGTTTTATGGTTATAAACCCAAAGATAGGTGGAACATTAGTCAAGCTTCGTCGTCCATCTGTAAGTTAGAAGTTGGCTTGGCTTGAATTCTATAGTATCTACTTGATTAGGCGACATTACATCAGTCAGCTAGAAGATTAAACATTTTTAATTATTTTTATTTTTCATTTTAATTATTTATATATTTGGTATTATTATTATTGTTGTTTTATTATTGTACTAGCTTCTGCGCGCGACTTCGTCGGCGTGGACTCCGCTCCTATTGGTCTTAGCGTGATGACACATAGCCTATAGCCTTCCTCGATAAATGGGCTATCTAACACTGAAAGAATTTTTCAAATCGGCCCAGTAGTTCCAGAGATTACCGCGTTCAAACAAACAAACAAACTCTTCAGCTTTATATATTAGTATAGATTTGCAAATTGTCTTGACATTCATTAATTTTTAGTTGTACCAATTTGTTTTATATATTAAGTAAGAAGATTTTTTATGGATCATTTTTACCTGAAATAAAGAACTATTATTATTATTATTTAAGGTTACTAAATGTTTTATGTACGAAAATTATGTTGTTTCGTGTTTTTTTTTTTTACTTTAACTTACCACACTTGTACAAAAGTTAATATTTGTAAATAATTATACTTGTGCATTTTTGGAATATATCTGTAAAATCAATAGGTATTATGTGAGCGATTCGTCTTTAAAAGAAAACATTTTTTGTTAAGAAACAAAGAATACGAGTAACCAACTGTTTTAAGAACTATCAAAAGCGTGAAGATTGGGTAACTAGAAAAAAAAACTGGCTAAGGACACTAATCACCTATAGGTATAAAATATACCTTACGACCTATTTCCATACCTATCAACGTTACACGCAACAAAATCATAATAATTGTGTTTGCTCGCAAACGAAAAAAAACCGACTTCAATTACTTCGACAAGTAATAAAACGTAATAAGACGAAAAAATAGTCAAGTAAATACGCGCTATTAAAGATTACTCAAAAAGTTATAATCAGATCTCGATCTAATTTCACGAAGACTACATGACAAGTATTAGCTTTCGATTAAAGTAAAAATCATCAAAATCGGTACACCGAGTAAAAAGTTATGCGGTATAATACAACGTAGGTCGACGAAAAAGTAGTCAAGTAAATACGCATTATTAGATATAACTCTAAAAGTACTTGTCAGATCTTAATTATTAAGATCTTATTAATTAAAATGGGACCACATGACACGCAACACCTTTCAATTAAAACAAAATTCATCGAAATCGGTCCACCCAGTTAAAAGTTCTGAGCTAACATACATTAAAAAAAAACAGTCGAATTGATAACCTCCTCCTTTTTTGGAAGTCGGTTAAAAATTGGTCGAATCGTTGAAACGTATTCAAACACAAACACCGTAGGAGTGGATATTTGTGTTTATACAAATATTTATTTCCGGTCTGATTGATAGTCCTGGTGGGCCTCCCCACCGTGCCTCGGAGAGCACGTTAAATTATCGGTCCCGGTAGTTATCATGTACCTACACTTGATAGCGATTGTTACTCATAGTAGGGAATATATCCACCAACCCGCAGTAGAGCAGCGTGGTGGACTAAACTTTGATCCTTCTCCTACATGGGAAAAGAGGCTTATGCCCACCAGTGGGATGTAACTGGCTGAAGCGTATGTATATAATATAGTAGTATAAAGAGTTGTTAAAATATTTTGTTTAAATCTGTCATACAGTCCGATACGTCCATTGGATCAATGGATACGTCACGTAATATCACAGAACATTAAATACTCTAGGAGCGTAATATGTAATGTACGTCATGTAGAGCGTTGTCTTTGACGGTCAAAGACAATGCTCTACGAAATAAAAACTAGCCGAATGTCTCTTTCCTAAATGTTCATTATTTATTGCCGGGTACCTACTGTACGAATAGGATATAATATTGTAATAATAAACGCAAACAGCAAACATCAACGCCATCTGCTTTGAACGTATAAAATTACTAAGATATGAAAGCAGTAGAAATTGCTTTGCGTAATAATTATGTTACATTGTAGTATTGCAAATCGATACTAGATGGCGCTTAAACTAACTAACATTGTTACACTAAGCGATTAAATTTTATATTAAAATTCTTTGTGTTAACCACTAACCAGTCGATACCACAGAGTAGAGTCGATACTCAAGGCGTCCAGTTATTGCATGCTCTGTTACCCGGGATGCACCGCGAGAAGGTCACCGACAGGCGACATAGCACATCATTGTGGGGTCTTGAGTCTTGACCCGATATGTGTCAACGTTGTTCTATGTATGATTATCTGTGTATTTGTTGCTATTATTATTTATTTAACAATTTATCATACGTATAAAACTTACATAATAAATTTGTCATGGAGACTCACGTATAATGGGTGTGCTTACCCCAAGCTTATCCCTATAAGAGATTTCTTCCAGCACACCCATTGCTATTTTAGTACAAACGTAATATTTTGAATATCCTTAATTTTTAGTGCGTATTACCAGAATTTTAAGATATTGTGCAATATAATAGATAAATACGTAGATGTTACAAAATTTGACAATTCAGTTATATAATAATTTAAATCAGTTTAAATTTGACTAGGTACTTACATTAGATAAGTTTTAAAGCAACATTGTCCAGGATACATATTTCTTATTATTGCGAACAGTAAAATAAAATAATAGAAAATAGCTTTTGAAAACTAATTTAACGCTGTTAATCTGAATTTTAATCAGCGACCACATGGTAACAAATTTCACTCTCTCTACACTTATTTTTTACATACAACTGTAACATCAAGAGCATTGCACGTGGGTCCCAGATCCTGGCAAACTTACTCATCATAGCAACACAACACTATTTGAGAGGAGTACATGAGGAGTACTATTTAGTTGTGGTCTCCATAATTGTCAAGTACTTCCCCGATCGAGCTCCAATTTTTGAGTAAGATATTTCCTGATGTGCTCTACTTTTACATATTTTATTCTGTATTTTCTCTCTTAAAGACGATAGTAGACCAGTGCCGATAATTTTTGAAACCAAAAAAAATTATAGTAGGATAAAACCCATTGTAAAAGGAAGAGAATACCTACAACGAAAATGAAAGGAAAAATAAATTATGGGTAAACAGAGGTATATATGGTTGATATAATATAAAATATTTTTTTACTTTATTTCTATATTAAAATAAAACGATTTGTATAAAAAAGCATTGTTGTATTGACATATATAGAGGAACAAGAATTGACTGAGAGTAAAATATTGTTTAGTTTGTTTCATTCATTATATAAGCAGTTTCATCACTTATTAGTGTGTATGTGGCGCGATATTGACACGATCAATGCTATCAAGTTTATCAATCAATTATTTTCACTGTTAATTAATATACTTTACGTTCTTTCTAATACTGCAAACGGCGAAAATTCGACGTGCAAACTATGCCTCTAAAGATATTTACTCGTAGTTAAAGAATAGTTTGACATGACCTTCTCCTACATGGAGAAGAGGCCTATGCCCAACAGTGGGATATTACAGGCTGAATCGTGAAAGAATAGTTTGATGTCCAAATCGATGTCACTGCGACAATTCAGAAAATAACCTGATGATGCCTTCAAATAACGCATTTAAGCTTTCCACTTTACACGTCGCTTAATACATAAAGTTGTCTAAACTGTCGCGAACTAAACTTTTATATAATTGTTATGTTGTGTACATTAACAAAATCAACCTTATTTTGACAATGTAGGTGTATTAAAAATAATTAAATATAATATTTAATTTGCGGCCGATGCTATATCGTCATACAAATCGGTAAATAGTGAGTTAAAACTATCGTTTCTCTTACAAAATATGTCTTTGGTGGTCACACATACAGGGTAATTTCCATCGTAGTACAAGCTATTATAGGAAATATCTAGACTTTTTACTTCATTCAAAAGTGACATAAGACAAGAGCACTGCCAAGGATTCTGGTTGAAGTAAAACTTAGTTAATTTTGCACCTGAATTCCTTAGCTCTAAACAAAAGTTATCAGATAAATAAGTAAACCGGTTGTTAGATAAGTTTAAATTCTTAACAGACGTACCTCGAAAAGCATTTACAGGAACTGATTCAATCAAATTATGAGATAAATCAATATTCGCTAAACTTTTCATATTCTGAAATAGATTTTCTGGGAGATGTGTTATCTTGTTACCTCTGAGGACTAAAACTTTTAATTTTTTTAATGGCTTGAAAACATCCTCGCTTATTTGTTCCAAGACATTTTCAGCCAAATTTAGTGTTTCTAAATTTCTTAAATTTGTAAAAGTGGCATCATAATCAAGTTTACTTATTTCATTTTTAGACAGTATTAAATATTTCATTGTCAAAAGATTGCTTGCAGTTGCAAATACTGGCACTGTTTTAAGAAGACATCTTTCTAAATTTAAAAACTCTAATACTCGCAAAGCTCTTAATAATGAACTAGGTGCCCCATTCATATCGTTAGCTGAAAAATCAATGTAAGAAAGCTGATCATTGTATTCAAAAAGGAAAGGGTCTAAGTCTTTACCTTGTAAATGATTATTTGAGAGTCCCAAGTGCCTTAACTTTTTTATAGAAGCAAAAGCACCTCGATTCAAGTGCAATATTTCATTTCCTGTCAAATCGAGAACATCTAAGTTGGGAGTTTGATCGAATAAATCAGACTGAACTTCAGAAAGAAAATTATTAGAAAGATTCAAATAAATCAACTGATTTGCACCATCAAGAGCTCCGTGTTGAAGTGCTGTAATTTTGTTTTGTGATAAATCTAAATATTTGAGAGAAAATAGATTACGAAACGATCCATTCTCAATGGATGATATTTTGCATCCCTTAAGGGATACTGTTATTGTTTTGTTATTGTCTGACACTAGATTTTGAGTAAGAACGTAGTTGGTATCACCATTTTCATTGCACGTAACATCAGTTTCTTGTTCGTTAATGTATTTACAAGTCGGTTTTGTATCGACTATGATAAAATACGCAGAGGCCAAGTAAACGATCAAGTACTGCCGAAAGTATGCCATCTGAAAGAGAAATTATGTGTGTCAGTTAACATCGGGTAAATTTCGGAAAACGGCACCAGATTAATAATATGTTAATTAAGAATACCACTGCTGTGTGGCTACGGCAAAGAATTTAGCCTCCCCCTCTCTTCCCGCGGGTGTCGTAAAAGGCGACTAAGGGATAACATAGTTTCACTACCACCTTGGAACTTAAAAAGCCGACCGATGGCGGGATAACCATCCAACTGCTGGCTTTGAAGTACACAGGCCGAAGACGGGCAGCAGCGTCTTCGGTGCGACAAAGCCAGCCCTGCGGTCACCAACCCGCCTGCCCAGCGTGGTGACTATGGGCAAAACACATGAGTTGACGACATTATTGGCGCGAACTTGTGGAGGCCTATGTCCAGCAGTGGACTGCGATAGGCTGAAATGATGATGAATGATGAATTAAGAATATATAGACCAATGGGTGTACGTATCAACCCTAGTAGTAGTAAAAGTAATGAAATAATGCTAGAGCATTCGTAAAGATATTAATCTAATGAATGATGTCTATAAATTTTTAATGAAATATAATAGTAATAGTTTAAGCGTTGATCTGTTTTATGTTTGTGAAGTTACTTATATATTCATGGCTCTTTTATATCACGATCACGATTCAGCCTGTAATATCCCACTGTTGGGCATAGGCCTCGTCCCCATGTAGGAGAAGGATCGGAGCTTAATCCACCACGCTGCTCCAATGCGGGTTGGCGGATATATTCCCTACTATGAGTAACGATCGCTATCAGGTGTACATGATAACAACCGGGACCGACGGCTTAACGTGCTCTCCGAGGCACGGTGGGGAGACCCACAAGGACTGCACAAACACCCAGACCACGGCAAACATCTGTATGGCCAATACAAATGTTGTCGTGTGCGGGGATCGAACCCGCAACCGCCCGCGTAACAGCCAATCGCAATCCAGTGCTGTGACCGCTACGCCAACGCGGCGTCGTCACGTCGGCTCTTTTATATGTATAACTTTTATTTTTATCCGTATAAAATAATTACTGTAAAACAAAATTATTTTATACGGATTATTATGTCAGGAAACTATTAACTTAAGAAGCCCATAGAACCTGATTTTTTTTACAAAAAACATTTTTATCTAAGTTTCTACCATAATAAATTAATTTTCGATGATTACAGATAAAGTCTCTATTAAATTATTTGCAAAAAGATATTTATTTCTGGTTCTGTAAATTAAAAAGCGTGAAATGACAAAAATAGTTAAGGAGAAAAGGCGCTTTTTTTTCGATCGTAAAGTACTAGAAAGTGAAAATGCTTTGCATTATGAGTCGTGCAATATTTGGTTCAAATTAATTGAAAAATGTTTAGTAGTGGATTGAGGGCGGAGGTGAGTGATTTCCTCGCAAATTTTTAAAACGTGCAAAAATTTTAATCGTTATTCTTTTTAGATTTTTTTTTATTATTATCTTTAAGTTAGTAACTGTACGATAACTAAGTTTTATATTGTATTTTTATGAGTGGTAACCTCAATAATTAATTATCTAATAAATACAACTTAGAGGCGTGCACCTTTGGATTTTCAATTTTTATTTTTATTTTTGTAAGAAATTACAAAATTTTCAGCCAAATTTTCCGCCTATTTAAGTCTGCCGCCCTAGCTCGTCAGTCGTCAGCCAGGATTATAAATAAATATAAGCCTATGTATTGTGCAAGCCCTTAATAGACCTCTGCCTCTTTCTTTCTCTACATTTGCTCACCGCTGAATTTTCTAGAAGAACTCCTGACAAAGAATATTTACTTTTGAAATAAACAAACTCTTCAGCTTTATAATATTAGTATAGATAACATACAAAAGAAGTTTAACTGTTTCATCAAAAACGATGTCCTCTCTTGCGAAATGTTAAATGCATAAAGTTATATTAATAATTTGTTAGAAAGAAGATGATCGAAGAATATTATCTAGATCAGTAAATATGAAAACGTTTTAAGTGCTTAGGGAACGTACCTACCTATACTACGTGACCCCCTTATGCCAAAGAAATGGATGAACATTCCAAAAGCAAGTTTTTTAATATAGGTAAATAAAATAAATAAAATAAAATAAAATAGGTATTTGTATTCGTTTCAATTTATTTTATTCAATTTAATACATAAGAATAATTACATTCATGTACAAGGAAGGAAAACGCTTTATTAATTCATTTGTACGTATAATACAAACAGGAGGAAACATTAACTAAGGAAATATTTATTTGTGACACCAAGAGTCACAACAATTTATTACTTTTCGGAAGTTTGTCTGTATGTTTCTCTTGCATCACACAAAATCTACCGCAATAAATTGGATTGTAATCATAGAGGTCTAACTTAAAATTTGGTTTCATAATACACCGTCTAGTGGAGTGCACCAACTTATGGCTGTTGCATTGGCGGTGTCAAATTCAGTCTTCGCTCTTTGCAAACAATTGGCCATACAGATGTTTACCAAAGCGTTTGTGCTTTTGTATTGTGTGTATAAACGCGGGTTAAAACTATTTAAGATTTGAAGTAAAGCCGTAAAAGAGTTTTATACACCCTTTTTTCCAATATCGACTGCCATTGTCTTCGATATGAATCATCATCATCATCATCATATCAGCTCACGGACGTCCACTGCTGGGCATATGCCTCCCCTAATGTTGATTATGAATATAATGCTCAATAATATAATGTTTAATATGAATATAATATAATAATAATGTTCCATATGAATATATATACTTAGAACAAATACACACAAAAAATTAAAACGAATGTCTTTTTATCTGAAACACCGCGCTACACACACAAGGGCGGATCCAGCTTTGGCGCCAGGGGGGGGGGGGGTCACAGTCATGGTCAAGGCGCCAGGGGGGGGTCACAAAGTCGTGGTCAAGTAAAAATAGGTTATAATTTAAATTTTATAATGATAGATACAGGTAAAAAGTAGGTATTTTATTAATCTATGTAGGTAATGTACTTAAAAATACCTATATTGTGACAAAAATCTTGTTTAACAATTTTAATTAGTGGTCCACCTAGGTCCTGGACACAGCCCAGGGGGGGGGGGGGTCATGACCCCCGTGACCCCCCCCCCCTGGATCCGCCAGTGTACACACATGAATAAAACAATTATAATCAAAATTAATACTGTAAAACCGCATGGGTTTATATTTTTACAATTTGACCAAGCAATATAATAATAACAAAAGGTACCTATATGACCTTATGACACAAATAATCAAAACACACAACTAACTTTGACAAGAATATTTGTATACTATCACACACATCTACAGAATATTAACTAATAGGTACACATACAGGTATTTATACCTTGTCACACAAGTTTCCTTAAGTAAAACAAATTTGATCACTATTAAATATACAAATAATTGATATACGCAATAAAAATAACCTGTTTCACAAACAATTATATATTTAAAAAACTTAAAAATACATAAGACCCAGACACACAGCTAAAAATAATCTCATACGCTTTTATAGCATTTGCAATCTTCTTTAAGATACATACCATCAATACACTATAACGTTACTCAGTATAATTATGAAATATAGCTTGAACTTCGTTTGAGTTTCAGAAGAAAATAATTAAAAACACGTCCTCCTCAAGTCACTTCTAAAGTATATTTTCAATATAATACGTTATGTTACACTTAATATTGACACTGAGTTTCCTCTTGTATGTTGTGTAGCTTGTTTTAATGTGAATAGTGTGGATTTCTATATTAATTATTCGTAGATACGTCACGGTGCATGAGTAATTAGGCACTTGTTCACCACAGATGAAGATTTGTAACTACAAACTGATTCATTTAATATAATATCTATTACAATATTTTACACAATATTATATACACAAATATACATAATTATATTAGTTTTAGTAGTATTAGTAGCTTAATGTAATTACTAGTAATATAATTTTGACTTAAGCTACGTACGAAATGTTTTTTAAAATATGTCTAGGTATAGTCTAGCCTCTAGCTGACCCGGCGAATTTCATACCGCCATATTTTTTGATTTGCCATGATTTTGACGAACACAACAAAATAAGAATTATCCAATTTAGAGTAGTCGTTCGGAAGTCATATACATAAATATCGACGATTTCATTGTCGCAACCGACTACTGTAATACTGATTTATAAAAAGTACCGGAAACATGAATAGTCGAAAATCTTATTAAAATTAACCTTTCCAATGTAACAGATGGAAACGGGATGGTCTATTCGCTAAAAAAATAGTGATTCATCATTGCATAAATATTGATCCTATTGAAATGTATCACATAAATAAACACTCGATTCTACGGGAATGTTATTTTGAAACTCTCGATATCACAACGATGTTGAGATTCATGTTCCCGGGTGACCGTGAAAGTTTAAAAACTTATATAACAAATTAAAGTTATGTTACTTAACGCCGTATTGGCGCAACGGTCACAGCACTGGGTTGTGGCTGTTGCGCTGGCGGTTGCGGGTTCGATCCCAACACATGACAAACATTTGTATTGGCCATACAGATAATGTTTGCCGTGGTCTGGGTGTTTGTACAGTACTTGTGGATCTCCCCACCGTGCCTCGGAGAGCACGAGCCCGTTTGTTGGTTGTTGAGCCGAGACCACGTTTGTTTCTTTATAATCTTACCGTAATATAACAATTATTTATAAATTAATTAGTAACATCTTACTTGATAATGGATACATTTACATACTGATTGAGGCTGTGTTTTTGAAGAAACATTTACTAATAAGTTACTTAGACTTAGGTACAAGTTTTGAAAAAAAAATGTTTTTATTGTGACAACAGTGGTGCGTGTGCCGTGTAGGCGCCTAAACAGTAAACACCGGCGGTCCCGGGTCTAATTTCCACTCAGGATGGTAATTTGTATTTGTAAAAATATTTTTTTTTCGTTTTGGTATTTGTA
The DNA here is from genome assembly GCA_905220545.2 of Melitaea athalia. Lineage (NCBI taxonomy): Eukaryota > Metazoa > Arthropoda > Insecta > Lepidoptera > Nymphalidae > Melitaea > Melitaea athalia. The sequence goes on along the minus strand of HG992199.1, from coordinate 5,892,651 downwards.
CTTGTGGTGGGGAGAACCGCACCATGCCTCGGAGAGCATTTTAAAATGTAGAGTATGTATCCGTCAACCCGCACTGGAGCAGCGTATTGGAATAAATATATTTTGTATATGACGCCGCGTTGGCGCAGCGGTCACAGCGCTGGATTGCGATTGGCTGTTGCGCGAGCGGTTATGGGTTCGATTCCCGCACACGACAACATTTGTATTGGCCATACAGATGTTTGCCGTGGACTGGGTGTTTGTGCAGTCCTTGTGGGTCTCCCCACCGTGCCTCGGAGAGCACGTTAAGCCGTCGGTCCCGGTTGTTATCATGTACACCTGATAACAATCGTTACTCATAGTAGGGAATATATCCGCCAACCCGCACTGGAGCAGCGTGGTGGATTAAGCTCCGATCCTTCTCCTACATGGGGAAGAGGCCTATGCCCAACAGTGGGATATTACAGGCTGAATCGTGATCGTGATATTTTGTATAAAACAAAATATCAACTCCGAACGGGAATCGAACTCGCGACCGTCGGTGTTTAGCTGCCGACGACACATTACACAAGAGCTGTAGTCATTAAAATAGTACATAACTAACAAATAAGAAAAGGATCCTCTACAAATAGTAGATGTAACAGAAAGCAATAGGTATACTGATGGGAAAGTAATAAATACAACTAAAAACAGAAATATTTATTTAACAAAATTATGCCTGAAACCAAAATCGAAACAATGTTTTATCGACTTCGTCTATTTTAAATCAGCTGCCTTAACTTGAACGTTAATTATTTTTTTTCTAAGATCTCTAAGATTTCTAAAATACAACAATAGCTTCAACCTATCTACATTTAAAATAAAATGTATTTAATTAAAAAAAGGACTCCAAAAAACTAGGAATCTCTGTTCAATAATCTTACGTAAAAATTATAATACCAAAATATTTAGGTAAACAAAAACTGAATAACCTTCTGTGACGTAATGCAGTTGCTTAACACTATTTGATTATCGCTGATGTTAATAAAACCGCAAATATTTAGCTAAGTTTATTTACATCAAAATACAAATATGCTTAATTTAATTAAAGTTTACATCTTTTTGTCATGATATTAACAAGTTTTAATCACATTTTTCACAATAAGTATTAGTTTGAAAGCTTTGGGATTCACTGGAATCATGACTACACATGTCCTTGTAATTTATCACAGCGCCTGAATCATACGAATTACTCGATATGTTTCGTGACACATCCAGCTCGCTTCTCAACTGTTGGATCGACTGTATCACCTCATTTTGGAAATTCATATTTAGCTTGTACAGCTGTTCTGAGTGCTCCTTCTCTTTTCTTATTTCGTTCTTCAAATGTGTATCCTTGAATTTTTCGTATTCCGTCATTATCCTTACTTTGGACTCGTAAACGTGTTGCACCATAGAAACTAAAGTAAATAATTTATCGATCACCTTCTCTTTTACTTCTTTAGAAATGTTAGGATCTGATTCGAGGTCTGATTTCGCGTCAAGAGCGAGATCATTAGCGGATGACGGAAAGCCTAGAAGAGATTTCGCCGGCGGCGTCCCATTGCTCGATTTAGCTGTAGGCGAGTTTTCTGGTTTAGGTGATTTTTCTTTTTCAGTTTTCTTTGTCGTAAACGCTCCATGCGTCACCACCTCGGTAAACACCCCCGAACTTGGTTTGTTTGATTGGTACTCCGCCGTTTTTTTATTAACTTTTTGTAACAATTCATTGTTTTTCTCCCTTTGTTTATCATAATTTGTCTTCTGCAGCACTTCGTCGTGTACTTTTCCATCAGCTTTGTCTTTGTCTTTAGTATTAAACGGGCTTCCAATTCTGTTGTTAAAACTTGTTACGCTTAACTTAGACATGTCTACGCCTTTTAAGGTACGGTGCAAAAGGTTTCGAAAGTTTTAGGCCACCGAACTAATTTTTCTATCACATAACTCTGTCCGCCCTGCGTGGTGACGATCTATGAACTAAACGGTTAGTTGGTATTGAATGATTGCATTCTCCATATGAGTGTAGGTTTCGCTCCATAGTTTTGGTTTGTCAGCGCTTCCTAAGTGTGGCAATGAATTTATGATTACTTTGGAGACCGCCAACTCTGCGTAGGTTTTAATGCAGTTTGCATTGAATATTATCGATGCTGTAAGGTATTTAATAAAGTGTTTGAACAACAAGTGGATCTACGTATTTGCGTAGAGTGATGTAATCGCAAAACCGGATCGTGAACATATTTAAATTTAGGTTAATTATTTTCAGAGATAGATAACAAAACAGAAGTACTTACGTGTTTCTTTTTAACCCACCCATTTTATCATACAATTAATGAATATTGTTTTGCCACAGCACAAAAACTAAAGCATAGTTATTTTAATATTACATATATTGTATACCGCAGCTATTACGGTTTGTCAAAGTTTTAATACTTAGTATAAATAAAATTCTTAAATATTACGTAATGTGGCCCGCAAAATCCAACATTCAATTTCATTTTTAGGGTTCCGTACCCAAAGGGTAAAAACGGGACCCTATTACTAAGACTTCGCTGTCCGTCCGTCCGTCCGTCCGTCTGTCACCAGGCTGTATCTCAAGAACGGCGATAGCTAGACAATCGAAATTTTCACAAATTATGTATTTCTGTTGCCGCTATAACAACAAATACTAAAAACAAAATAAAATAAATATTTAAGGGGGGCGATAATTATTTTTGTTTTTTATTAGTCTCCAACGCCATCTATCAGAAACCAAAAAAACGTCGTCGATAGACTAATAATAGTTTTCCAATAGTGGCATAGATGGCGTATTTGATTAGTTTATTTAACATTTTTATATGGTATTAATCTTTTTCTTATTTACTAAGTTTTTTTATTTAATAACAATAAAATATTGCCTATGTCACTCCTGAATAATTTAAGGGGGCTCTTATACAACTAAAGTGATTTTCTGCCGCTTGTTGCCCTGCTTTTTTGAAATATTCACAAAATATTTAGTTTTATCTAACAATTAATTAAATTTTTACAGAAAATTTACTTATATTTAGTTTAGTCAATGGTACGGAACCCTTCGTGCGCGAGTCCGACTCGCACTTGGACGATTTTTTTATTAATTTTCAATGACACGTCGCCAAGATCAAGCCAAAGACCACCTACGTAAGACTATAATATATGTATATACATATAAGTCAATTTAATCTATGTAAATACATACCTACTCGAAAAAAAACTGATTTGAAACTTAAAAAATGTGATTTGTGATTTTGTGTGATGATTTCATTATTGCTATGCTACACCTATAGGTACTCGTATTGTATTGTATTAAACATCAAAAACATCGGCCAAGTGCGAGTCGGACTCGCGCACTAAGGGTTCCGTACCATTGACTAAACTAAAGGCTATATTTTATTGTTATTAAACAAAATACTTAGTAAATAAGAAAAAGATTATACAATATAAAAATGGAAAATAAACTAGTTAAATACGCCACCTATCTATCGATCCATGCCGGTATTGGAAAGCTATTAGTCTATCGACGACGTTTTCTTGGTTTCTGGATAGATGGCGTTGGAATTAAATCACGTCGCGTTAAATATTTATTTTACTTTGTTTTTAGTATTTGTTGTTATAGCGGCAATAGAAATACATACTTTGTGAAAATTTCAACTGTCTAGCTATCGCCGTTCTTGAGATACAGCCTGGTGACAGGCGGACGGACGGACGGACGGACAGCGAAGTCTTAGTAATAGGGTCCCGTTTTTACCCTTTGGGTACGGAACCCTAAAACAATTATAAATAAAAAGAAAACAAAACGACGGGTTCCATACCATTGACTAGGACCTAGGTAAACAACATTGATTTTAATATCGGGCAAAAAGTGGCTAAAAATCACTTTTGTTGTATGAGAGCAAAAATAGGCAAAAATGATGTTTATTTTATGGGAGCCCCCCTTAAATATTAATTTTAATATTTATTATTAAAGTAAAAATAGAGCTGAGTATTTTGTGAATATTTCAAGTGCCTACCTGTTGCCATTATTGATATCGAGGAAAAAAGGGCAAGAAAATCGCGTTTGTTGTATGGGAGCCCCCCTTAAATATTTATTTTATTATGTTTTTAGTATTTGTTGTTATAGCGGCAACAGAAATACATAATTTGTGAAAATTTTAACTGTCTAGCTATCGCCATTCTCGAGATACAGCCTGGTGACAGACGGACGGACGGACGGACAGCGAAGTCTTAGTAATAGGGTCCCGTTTTTACCCTTTGGGTACGGAACCCTAAAAAGGAAAGAAGGGGAAAAAGTGGACGAGGAAAAATTAAAGAAAAAACCGACCAAGTGCAAGTCGGACTCGCGCATATTTAAAATATTTAAAATATTTTTATTATATGATGGAACTAAGAATTTATTCTTTTCGCAATTTTTCCTTTATCTGTGCTATAAGACGTTGCTTCGTACCTGATTTCAAGATTCTAAGTTCACGGGAAGTACCCTGTAGGTTTTGATTTCCTTGCGTCTTGACAGACAGACAGAGAACAAAGTGATCCTATAAGGGTTCCGTTTTTTCTTTTTGAGGTACGGAACCCTAAAAATTGAGAAAAATTTAAGTTCTTATAGTACCTAATACCTATACCAGCTGACTACACTGACACATTTAATTCATTTTTATTTACATAGATTCTATCTGCATTAAGTCGAAAGAGTCGGCAATAAATTTTTAAAACAAAAATAAATTTTAGGTTTAAAATATGAATCATTAAAAAAATATTCAAGTTTCCTTGAAGCGTTAGGTTGGTGATGATAACCTCGTTACTGTATAACGTTTTGTTGTGTCTGTATTATATATTAGTGGTGCGGGGCTCGGAGGCCGTTAGCATACCGATGAGGAACAATTGCAATCGAATAGTTCCGCTATTGGGGAAAGTGATTACTGGTCTCGTCTTCGATCACTTGATGATAGAAGTTTTCTAGCTGACCTGAAACAAGAAACGTACTCTCCTAATAATCTAAAAAATTATGTGTCTCTCCGACACGCGACTGGAGTTTACTTCTTAAGAACGATTACCATGATATTTAAAAACTAACATCCCGCCCCGGCTTCGAATGGGTATTTAACAAAAATTTCAAAATAATTTTTTCCCTAATTTTTTTTTAAATATGGTATAGCCTATGTCACTCGCCGATAGTGCAGCTTCCCAACAGTGAAATAATTTTTCAAATCGGTTCAGTAGTTTTGGAGTCTATTCAATACAATCAAACAAACAATCAAATCTTTCCTCTTTATAATATTAGTATAGAAGTATAGATTAAAATGTTATATTTTATGAATCAAACTATGATTCAACCAGTAACATGCCACAGCTGGGTTAGGCCTCTTTTTTCATGTAGAATGAGAAATGAAATGAGAAATTCAGATGGAGAAATGAATCAAATTGTAATTAATTTAACTCTAAAATCAAAATTTAAATCGAACTTTGCTATTCCAGAGCTAAAGCACTATAACGTCACTCCCAGCGTCACTAAGTAATTGTAACCGTTAACGTCACAGAGCATCTCAACATTACAGAAGATCACAGTAAAATAAGTCTGTTCCTAAGTAGTGTGTATTCCTGTGGTGAGTAGGTAGCTAGAGCTCTTGGCAAGGGTCAGGAAGGGATGGATACGCCCCTTCAATGCTCCTGATGTTTCCGGCATCCCCAGGCTATGGGATCCACTTACCATCAGATCAGGCGGACCGCACGCTTGTTTGCCACCTTTATAGTGTAAAAAAGCCGAGTCACTTCTCTTATTGGCGAAAAATTTTCTTACTGAGAGTAATAATCGTTTTCATTTATGATAACAATCAAGATAGACGGTCTCAGTCAGTCAGTCAGTCAGTTCAGTGTATTGCAGTCATAAGCCTCCCCAAGTTCGCGCCAGACATCCCGGTTTTCCGCAATCCTCATCCAGCCTAGACCGGCAATCTTACGTAGATCGTCGGTCCAACGGGCCGGTTACGTTTACCAAGACGCGGTCTTCATTCCAGGACACGTCTGCTCCAAAAGGCCATCGGAATATTAATAAAATATTAGATTTAGTTAGTATTAACGGCCAAATATTAATATTTAGTTACCTACTATTCAAAAATACAAATAAATCACAACTAACTGTCGGAAAGTTTGGGACACTGATTTTTTAAATTATAACACTGTGTTAAATTCGTCTCGTTTTGTGTACAGGAAATAACATCAGAAGAAATAAAGATATATTTTTTAAATTCTATTTGCATTTTCGATACATTTTTCCAAACAGTCTGATACCCTTTTAAATGAAAATTTTACCTTATAAGATATCATCCATCCAAACTATTAAAAAACGATCTCAATTCTAATTTAATTCTAAAAAAAATTAATACACATAAATAGACATTTACCTACATAAGTAGAAAGAATAATCTTTCGTAATTACTGATTGTAAAAAAAACTTTAAAACCAGACCTTTCACTGTCACTATATTATATTCAAAACCTAATTTGTCTTGTCTTTGTCCATCCAGTATTGCGATTCTATTTTTAATTTAATATTATTTTTAGTGATTATTTGTTACTTGTATTCCGTAACTCTACTATTCTGGTAACTCAGATATATATACGTATACTAGCTGACCCCGCAAATGTTGTTTTGCCAATTGCCAAATATGTTATTAACGCAGCAACCCCCTGTTGTGGAATTTCGTAAAATCCGTTCTTAGCTGACCTCTACTTGGCGAAAGGAATATTCCTACCGAATTTCAAGTATCTACGCCTTATGGTTCCAGAGATATCGTGATGAGTCAATGGGTGGAAATCTCTTTTATATATATAGATTAAAGGCAACTCTTCCATTATATTGTTGAAAAAAGACCAAAATGAAAGCGGAGAATAAACTACTATGGTCAACGACAAAGAGTTGTTACCTAGATCAATCTTTAAAAAAAATAAACAATTAAAAAACCCACTACGCATAACGCAATAATTTCATTTTGCGCCTTTACATAATTTTGGAAAAGAGCTGATACTCTCCAAACTGTTGGATCCATTTTTACCAAACAGCTAAAAATCACAGCTAGGAAATATGCTTTCAAGGAAAAAAACTAGATCGGTCCATCATCTGTTCGAGAGCTACGACGCCGCAGACAGACATTGATATCGAACTGGTATACAAAAAGTGTTATATTTCATTAATCTGTCAATATTGGTTCCAGAAGTTTGTTCCCGTTATTATTAACAGTTAAAATAATCTTGTATATGACTCTAATACCCTTAGCATTGAACTTTAAATTCATCGACGATATTATCTCCGGAGTGACAAGTTCAATGATAGCAATTTAAACTATTACGTATTCATACGGCGCGTGCGTTGTGTCTGCTCTTCCATATCAAACACCTACCATTACACACTACTGATATCTCTTTCGAACATCAAGAATTGTCATTAAGACAGAACGGGGTAAAAAATCTCAATCGTGCCTTCGACGAATCAGGGTATGGTGTCACAAACAACAGAAAAGGCGCCTTAAGCTCACATTTCTAAAACGTCCGTCGATCAAATGACATTGTTAGAACTTAGGCCTTTTTGCACTTGGGTACAATAAAAGGATTCGTATCAAATAGCTTTCCCTTACACTTACACCTGTCACAATGAAAAGGTCGTAAGTACGCGATCGAGTGGTACATACCAAGACAATCCGTACCGGAACTGCGAACAACGAGCTGAATTTGAAATAGCTGTATAAAAGCCATTGCGTCCTTGTCGAAACTATCACAGTCTCACCAACAGTCCTCCAGTGAACACCAGGAGTCAAAACAACAAAATGGCGTCAATGAAAGTGGTGTGTTTAATAATTGCGCTATTTGGGGCTGCCGTGGCTCAACCCCCCAAAGAAGGATTCTGGAAGGGAACAGCCATGGACGGCATGGTCGAAGAGATGCGATCTGGCTGCAACGAGGGATTTGATCCCACTGCCTGTATCAAATATAAGGTTATGTCCTTATTAGACAGCATCTTTAAGAAGGACACTTTCCAGGTAATTAAAAAAACTATTACTTTCATTGTATTTTAAATGAATATGAAACACTTTCTAATCCAAAATCTTTACAGATCTCCGACGATGTTGAAGTAACAAAGAACGGCGCTAGCGATGAAGCCACAGCTCGTTCTACTGGCGACTTCATGGACTCCATCGAAAACTACATTCAGTCTCATGATGTTACCTTCCAATTACCCATTGCTGATACCAAAGTGACAGTGAGCCCGAGGAACCTCGGCAACGATGAACTAAGTCTGAACATCAAATTCAACAAAGAGGATGGAGCTCGTTCCGTTGGCGAGGCTCGTAAAGCTAAGCTCAAGAAGATCATCGTGCCCATCCTGGTGTTCGTACTCCTCAAGGCCATGACTCTCATCCCCCTCGCTATCGGTGTCCTCGGTCTGAAGGCTTGGAACGCTCTGCAGCTGTCTTTCTTCTCTTTCGTCGTGTCCGTCGCCCTGGCTATCTTCCAGCTTTGCAAGAAGGTGAGTTTAAATGTCAATTAATAATAATCTGTATACGTATAATGTCTTGTATGTATAAAAATAAATGTACTATTGAATACTGCACATGATCTTAAGTAATGCACATTTTCTTCAAGCACCACAAATTGAAGTTTATCACATTTTAATAATTCGCACTCTATGCCTTTACACCGGCTGCAAAATTAATTTTATTTGGGGATCGAACTGATCCAGCACTAACTAACCTTCAAATTTTACCTTCGAATAACGTTATAGTTTACCCAGATTGCCGCGGACAACTCGCACCCTCAGATCGCCGCCCACGGACCGTGGGATGCCGCCTACGCCGCCACCCGTCATAGGCGAGACGCTGAACCCCAAGAGTTGGCTCAAGAGCTCGCTTACAACGCCTACCACTAGAACTTTAACGATGCTATGAGGAAATGGACCAAAAAAGACCTCCCTCAGTACATATAAGCTCCTAAAACTTATCTGGGTATTTCATATCCTCGTATCTTTTGTATTGGATTCCGATAAACGACCGATGATAACCCGACAACCGTCTGTTTGTCGCTTCAAACAAACGGGTATAAACCAAAAAGGTTTTTCGAAACCACGTATGTAAATAGTGTGAAATTATTTATTTGATTGTGTGAGTGATTGTGATGTGTGGTTGATGTTATTTATTGTTTAAATAAATCATTTAAAAATATGCTTTCATTTTATTTCCTCTATAATGCTTTTAATAAATGTAAATGACAAAATAAATAAAAATCATTCTGAGTTATTTATTAACCTACAATTAATAAAAGTATTGAACAAATACAGAGAGCAATAAGAACATAATTAAAAATACAACTTCATAGTACAATCTAGTTTTAAAAAAAATTCGTTTTGTCAAGAATATAGGTACTTCAGAATTACTTTATAAAATTAGATTAATTTTAAGTACAAATTTTAAAAGTAAGAATGTTTAAATAATAAAAGTGTTTATTACACACCTGAAATATTTCCATAATTATCACTCAATTTTTACAAACCTAAATAAACTTGACAAAAGTAAATAAAGTTTAGTATATTAAAGATCTAAAAAATGAAAGTGGATTACTGTACACATATATGTAACGCCTTATTTATATAGTTATAAAGGAAAGGTAATTAAAAGTCCTTACACATATATTTTCTCGCTTTCTATTTCGCGCTTTCGCTCATAGAAAGCTTCATTTAATTCTTATCACATTCACTTCACCTGTAAGTATACTCACACTATACGCCACATTTTATACGCTTGCTCCCATATATCTGTATGTATATATTTGTATCTATGTAAATACAATAAAATCACTTAAATCTGTTACGCAACTCCCAAGTCCAGTTGAATTTTGTTTTAAAATTTTCTTTTTTCCTAATACTTTGTAGAAGATTCTTATAAAGAAAGAATTGAGGACATTGCACAGGAAATTGGGAAAATTGTTAACAGCTGTACCATCTATACAAATGTTTGACACAAGCGAAGATCGAACCCGTAATCTCTACGAGTCAGTAAATTCACGACTAGTAGTACCCTACATGTCGTGAATTGACCTGGTCTTAGAATACGCACTTAAGAAATCCACTAAGCATTTCGCATTACATTCAGTCTGTAACATCCCGCTGACCTGGTTAGCATACGCCTTTTTCTCCGTGTAGGGGAAGGATTGGAGCTTAATCCACCACGCTGCTCCACTGCGGTTTGACGGATACTAAACATTTACTACATCTATAATATAATCATCTTTCATAAATTCATATAAAAAACAATAAAAATACATTTTTCTCTCAATAGAGTTAAAATTAAAAAAATGTACATAACTGAGGAGCACAGCAGGAAATTTCCTGCTCAAAATATGGAGCAGCCCGTCTGGGGTAGTACCTCGACCTTACAGAAGATCACAGCTAAATAATACTGTTTTCAAGCAGTGTTGTGTTCTCACTACTTAAAGATTTAGATATTTTGAGGTTACAAATAATATGCTAATTTTTGTTTAGGTTTAAGCATATCTTAAACTTATTTGAAAAATGATTTTTTATCTTGTAATTAGATAATATAAGTTTATACATATATACATGGGAATACTAACTGTATATTAGGTATGTAAATTTTTTGACTTAGAGGCTTTTTAGGAATCACCGATCCAAAGTCACATCGGAAAGAATAATATAATTAATAGCTTAGGTACATTAAAATTTATTGAAAAATTGTCTCTTAACAAGTATTATGTTTAATTGTTATTATGTATACAATAAAAAACAATTTCTATAGAACATTAACCGGCCGTATAAGATAAGTGAACGGCCAAAGCAGCGGATTGTGCAGTAGCAACACTATGGCGAGCGCTCAAATAGAATACAAATTATTAAAATAAATCATTAAATTATAATAAAATAATTATAAATTATATATATATATAAGTCTAATACTATAATTCTGGTTCAATCAACTATTCTTTGTAAAAACATAGTCCCTACACATAATATAGGTGTACGTATGACTCACAAAACTAATCGTTTACCAAATTTCATATCATAACAGTTTTTAGAATACACTACATTGATATTAAACGGCATTTCATTATTATGATTCAATTATTAATTTAATAAGTATTTTAACGGTAACATAGTTGGCAAGATCTCTTTCCCATACAAATAATTGCTGCCCTCAGACATGACTACTGACTAGTACAGCTATTCATTGACACATTAATTTAAAAATATTGTATCAAACAAAACAAATTAATTTCCTTTTTTTATCGCAATCTATAATACTTTCCAAACCCATTTACATTTTTTCCAGTATTTTAATGTTTAATTTTACTATTTAAAAAAAAATAAACTGTGTCCCTAAGTTGTTTTCAAAACTTTTGTCCACCAAGTTACGGCCTTTGAAAGTTCTAAAATAAAAACAAAGATGGCCTTAGTAATCCTAAACATATCAATAAACATCAGACGATGGTTAGTAAACATTCTAATAAAGTGGAAAGAAAATGTAAAAGAAATTCGCCTTGTTTTTTACTTACTGTTTTTTAAAATCCTTACAAAATGTACGAAGAATAGTTGATCGACCCTTCTACAATATTATATATACAATGAAATCTCTATCTCTATATATATAAAAATGAATCGCTGAATGTGTTGCTAAGCGCAAATCTCGAGAGTGGCTAAACCGATTTTGCTAATTCTTTTTTTATAATATTCCTTGAAGTACGAGGATGGTTCTTACGGTGAGAAAAATTTAAAAAATTACCTGAAAAAGTCTAAAAACAACACTTTTCTATATTCCCATACAAAAGATTCGTAATAATACTTAAAAGTCAATTTGAACGTTAATACCAATCGACTGTTGGGCGGTACGAAGTTCGCCGGGTCAGCTAGTTTAGGTACTATAAAACTGTGTGTGGAATGGTAAAAAGACTGGTGGAATCTCGGTGTTGAATCACAATACCGATTCTCTGGTAAAGTTAAGCCTATAAGACAGGAGATCAACATAGGTACAATTTTAGGCGTTGTATGAGTGCGTTTACGGAGAAGCGGTTTTACACGTGTTCATTTTCATACATTTTGACACACGCGAGAAGCTACGCCACACGCTACGCACTACGCTCCGCGTCTCCGTAAACGAGGCCTAATTGTTACTGGATGTAATGAAAGACATTGATCTCGACAACAACTTAGCCTAACAAGTTACTAACACTAGATGTTAGGTATTACAAAGATATATGCAATGGCGGATCCAGGGGGGGTCTTGGGGGTCATGACTCCCCCCTCCCCTGGGCTGGGTCCAGGACCTAGGTGGACCACTTATTAAAATTGTTAAACAAGATTTTTGTCAGAATATATATATAGATATTTTTAAGTACAGTAGGTACTTACATACATTAATAAAATACCTACTTTTTACCTGTATCTATCATTATCAAAATTAAATTATAGCTTCTTGTGGCTTGACCACGACTAAGTGACCCCCCCCCTCCCCCGGCGCCTTGATCACGACTGTGACCCCTCCCTGGCGCCGAAGCTGGAATCCGTTACGACCTAAATATGTTTCATGTTATTTCATATTAATGACCTTTAATATGATAATCGCGGACAGGCCAATAAACTGCTCATTGTAATTCTGAAGGACGCCTCAGGATACATCGCCTTACTCCGTACCCTCCTGACCCACTGGCCACGCGATAACGAGGATTGACATTCACACCGCCCGATTAATCATAAAGTCTCCCACGGACCTCAGTACCTATAATCGTCATTTATGTATATCATCTTCCACACAGTCTTTAACCTTATTATTTATCCTTATTTCTATTGATCTATTTCTTCCTAAACATCCATCCGCAATTATGCGTTGAGTCTTCTCATTATTATAGTAGTTCTTTAATTTGCATGTTATTTTTTTTATTATTATTTAAGTTTTATTATTAAAGTTAAGCCAACATTAGTATTTGAATTGTTAATAAACATTTTTGATTTTTGTCAACCAATCAAAATTCACTTCAAAATGTATATTTTCAACAAAACAAATCGATCGAAGAGGTTTCTTCGTATACAGAAAACCTTAGAAATTCCTTCGTTATAACAGATTTTAAAATATTTAACTTTATTCCAATAGCACAAAGTTTATAATACATTAACAAATACAAAGCTATACCCACATACATACAGCTTCTGCACGCGACTTCGTCCGCGTTGAATAGGAACAATTCTGTCATACATGATTTTTGCGAAACTTTAACTGTTTACGTAGCATACGCAGCGGAAGCTCTCAAAAAGAGCAAAAAAAAACCCTGATTTTGAAACATTCTTCATTGGCGCTCCGTTTCTATTGGTCTTAGCGAGATGATATACCTATAGCCTATAGCCTTCCTCGATAAATGGGCTATCTAATACTCAAACAATTTTTCAAATTGGACCAGTGGTTCTTGAGATTAGCGCGTTCAAACAAACAAACAAACAAAGTCTTCAGCTTTATAATATTATATAGTATAGATGAGATATATACATAATACATAGTGAGAGTCATCTAAGATTTGGCTTGCTCGTTGTCATGATCGTCACGAAGTATATAAGTAGACTAACGCGTACAAGTGTTACCTAATATGGAAATATCAGCATTCATTTTGTTTACGAATACGAGGAGGAATTTTATAATTTAGATAATCGAACCAAACAGCCCTAATGATTAATTTATTGATTGATTCAGCCTGTAACATGCCACTGCTGGTTATAGGCTTCTTTCTCCATGTAGGTCTTATACGGTAATATAATAATAATTATACGCTATAAAAGGTATGTAACAACCCTAATAATAATAAAAAATAATAGGAAGTAACTAAAAATTTAAAAAAAGAATGTTCTTTAACTTTAAAAAAAACAAGCTTTTATTACAAAATTTCCTCTCAATCAATTAAAGATATATTATATAACTTCAAAATTAAGTTGCAAAATTCATAAATTGCAAATTTAATTAGAGCTTTTAAAAGTGGCACACCCGCGCGTCTCTTGTCTTCTATTATTGCGTCTCTTCATCTCTTGTCATTTCTTTCCCTTTGATAATGTCTTAAAATTTACCTTTTCTTAACTGAAGCTTTCTGAAGTATGAGATAAGCCCAAAATATTTTCATACACGTTACCGTATCTGAAATGTCATAATTATTGTTAATTTGTTATCCCTATGTACTACGCTTATATCAACAGTAATAGCCCTGTAAATTAAATAATATATAATTAGCTTAGGGATAATAAGTCAAATTTTTCAATCGCCTAAATTTTCAATTTTCATTTCATGCTCGATAGTAAAATATCGCAACTAAAATTTGTATGTTTCAAGAAATTCCGAGACATGTTGATTCAATGCAATGGATTAAGCGTGGCAGGTAGTTTTCTTTTTCATATAAGGATATGTAAACTATGTATTTACAGGCTCTTACGATAACTTTAGGCTATATTTGATACTAATTTTCTATCTGTGTTTAACGTGCCTAAAATACATCATAGAACATTAAATGTCATTCCAAAAATCAAGTTTATTTTCACTTTTCTCTTATAATAACATCTACTTAGTTGAACTTGATTTTTGTTTACAAATTTATCGAATAAAGAACCGTAGAATAGAAATACGTTGCACATAAACAAAGGTTTAAAAAAAGACTCGTTACACCTAAACTGCTTTAAGAATACGGTTTGAAATAAAGACACGAACACTAATGGTACTTAAACACTTAATAAGAAGATAAAGTTGTCTGTCAAAATACAAAACTCGGAATTTGTTCGACATAAACATGTTTACTGTAGTAACGGAAGTGAAACAGTAATTTCACAATCCGGACATGGCTGGAAATGCAAATGGCGGTCCGCGGAACGCATACAAAATGCCTGCCAACCCTTATTGCATAACGAAAAACGGGTAAAAGATACACGCGAGCTTTTTGTTAAGCGATAAATTTCACTTTCCTAGAAAAAAATCTTGTGTTTATTACATGTCAGCTTTTAATTTAAAATAAAATAGTAGTGAGTGCTAAATATAGAAAATAATTTCTTGACGGAGATGTAATCTTTACATAATTTTGCTCGTTCATGACGTAAAAGTTATCATCCTAAGATTTTTGTGGTCATATTAAAAATAATAATTCCACTAAATTACGTGACCAGGTTTTCTTTACGTTACACAGTCCTACTGTAACAATGTTGTAAGTAGTAGGTATATAATGTGGGCTGACTAAATGTGGTCTTGATTGCAATTTGAAATCATAGGACGGATTCAAAAGACCTGCAAGCTTGGTTCGCTGGGCAAATTGGTCATCCCTCAGCACATTGGCACAGACCGTCGGGCTTGTCAAAACTGGCCTATCTATAGAAAGGCCAGTTATACTTATTTAGGAATTGATAATGTCTAATATTATGAATTATTTATTCTTTATTTTTCTTTCTGTAAGGATAAACGCACACAACACTTTCATTGCGACTAGCCCGTTGGCACAGGTTGTTGCTATTGCCTGCTTGCTGCTGTTGCGAGTTAGATTCCTGCCTGAGTGCATTCATCCCACTGCTTGGCATAGGCCTCTTTCTCCACGTAGTAGAAGGATTGGAGCTTAATCCACCACGCTGCTCCAATGCGGGTTGGCGGATATGTTCCCTACTATGTATGAGTAACGATCGCTATCAGGTATTTGTGATAACAACCGGGGCCGACGGCTTAACGTGCTCTCCGAGACACGGTGGAGAGACACGGTGGGATTTGTACAAATACTAATATCCATCCCGAGCGGGATTCGAACCCGCTAACCGTCGGTGTTTTAGGCGACTACTCGCACCACTACACCAGAGCGGTGCCTGAGTCTGGGTGTGATATTTGTATTTATATATTTATATTTGTATTTGTATTATTTATATATTTATCAAAAAATATATTTAGCTATTGCAGTCGGCTGTTACTTATAACACTATAACACAAGCATTAAGTTGCTTACCACAGGAACAGACGACAGTGTGTGTACATATTCATGCATACGAGTATGTTTCTGTTCGAAATAAGGTCTGCTTCAAATATATAAATGTTAGTTATCTGAAGCCTTCAGATAACTAACATTTATATATTCATGTTTTCGTTTAATTCACAAACGCTTGCAACACAGTTTTCATGTAATGCCGTCAATAATATAAAGTTCTGCTGCAATTTTTAGTGTTTCTTTTGTTTCAAGCTATTTTCAGTCACTAATGTTTCCTTTATATGTCGGGATTGTCTGTAAAAAATAATTATCAATGCCTTTGCTGTGTTAGGTTTGTATATTGTATTTTTCTTTGGCGTACCCTACTTTTACATGAATATAAATAATATGTGGTCATAGCAAAGAGACAAAACCTAAGCATATAACGTTAGACAGATTTGACTACCTAATACGTCTATTTGTTTGTTTCCATATTACTTAGGTACTATTAAACTACTGCATTAGTGCACCACCTGTATACGTCAGGATAGTGAAAAATTTTGGCGCTAAATGGAGCATTATGTAATCCAAGATATAAATCTGCTTGAACATTTTAATTTTTTTTTCAACATAATTAAGTTCAAAAATAAAGTGATGTTACTCTAAATTCAATATGGTAGACTTCTAAAGATGCCGGACTAAATTTTTATGTTTTCCTACATTATGGATGTCAAATGAAAGGATTTGCTGAGAATATCAGACTTAGAAACATGTTCAGCGATACGTAAAACATAAAAAATAAAATAAAAGTATTTTTTAAACAAGCTTTTCTTTCGCTAAAAAGGTTAAAATATAAAGATTTCCTTTTTTTCTTTTTTCCATAAGTTATATGATATAATAGCTTATGGTGAGGTTATCTATGTTTAAAGCCGGCAAGAAAGTCTACGCGAATGTGCCACCTTTATATCTTGGAGGTGTTGCTTTAAATAGAGTAGAACGTTTTAAGTGTCTGGGTCACTGGGTTTCGGATAACCTCAGCGATGACGAGGATTTGGAGCGAGAGCGCAGGGCGCTGGCCGTGCGCTGCAACATGATGGCCCGAAGGTTTGCACGGTGGCGGTGTACTGATAGTGTGAAGGTAACTCTGTTTAAGACATATTGTCAATCCTTCTACACCTGCAGCCTTTGGGTCAGGTATACGCAGCGTGCGTACAACGCCCTGAGAGTCCAGTACAACAATGCATTCAGAGTGCTGTTCGAGTTGCCGCGTTACTGCAGTGCCTCCGAAATGTTTACTACGAGGCGCGTTGATAGCTTTAATGCCATTATTCGTAAGAGGTGTGCATCCATGCTCCGGAGGCTACGAACCAGCTCGAACGGCCTTCTGAGTGCACTGGCGGACCGCTGGGACTCGGAAATACTGCGCCACTGGATACGGCTGCATTCTGGCTGACGAGGGTCGTGTCCATAAAGCTATTACTTTGATTTGTTTATTTTTATTTAATTTATTTGTTATTGGATAATATTATTTGCTTTTATATTATTATTTAAAATAATTATTGAGACATTTAATTTTGATTTGGATTATTTAATTTTAATGTCGATTTATCTATGTAGATAAACGAGTAAATTTGATAACTTAATCTTAGTTTTTAAATTTTTCATAATGCATTAGACACTATCAAAAAGTAACAGCTGTAAAAGGTGCCTTTCGATCCAGCGAAGCAATAATTGTAATGCACTCGGATAATAAAATTTAATGTCACTGAATTTGCTAAGGCATATAAAAAAGAAAGCTATAATAAATAAGGCTTCAGCTTATACAGAGCTAATCTATTGCACCAATACAATAACAAATAAAATAATCAAATTCTACATTTACCAATCTTGACCAAAACGCTAAAATAACCAAATTCTACATTTACCTACATCTTGATTCTTGACCAAAACGCTAAAATAACCAAATTCTACATTTACCAATCTTGACCAAAACGCTAAAATAACCAAATTCTACATTTACCAATCTTGACCAAAACGCTAAAATAACCAAATTCTACATTTACCTACATCTTGACCAAAACGCTAAAATAACCAAATTCTACATTTACCAATCTTGACCAAAACGCTAAAATAACCAAATTCTACATTTACCTACATCTTGATTCTTGACCAAAACGCTAAAATAACCAAATTCTACATTTACCAATCTTGACCAAAACGCTAAAATAACCAAATTCTACATTAATATCTTGACGAAGACGGTTTGCGGCAACATCAAAAACAACATCACGTAACATTTAACGTTAACCACGTAATTCCGAAATAATAGATTATATAAAAGCTTGTTCGTGAATTCGAACGACTAAAGTTTTTGTAACGAAGACCGAAATGATCGATTGATATGTACTGCGAGACGGTGAGAGCTGCACCTTTGTGCATACCAATATAGTGATTTATTGACTATCAAGTGTGTTGTGACTTCAGGTGTGACACGATAGTGACACAATTCTTACTTATAGATATCTATTATTTAATTACGATAAACATAAAATTTAACATATAATTAATTACTAATTTTAAAATTATTATTATTAACGTTTACTTCTAAAATGATTAACAACTTATTTTTCATTTGATGGACCGCTGAGAATTTCGATGTATTTTCTTTTCAAACGCGGCTAATGAGTTCTAATAAGGATATGACAATATTATATTATTAATAAAACTGCACTCACTCTCACCACCAGGACTTTCTTAAATGAAATTAAATAGTTTGCCAAGTATGAAATCGATTCGTATTCCGTGCATGCATTGACGCCGCGTGCCTTGCCGCCCAAAGGATCACATATAAAAACCAAGCCCAATGAAAAATTAAATCATTGTTGTTCCATTAACCGCCTGGGCCGTACGTCTAATTAATAAATCTAATGACAAAGTGAAAATCGCGAAAATGAAGTGTCTTTACCTGCTGTTGGCCTCTGCTGCCTTAGTACACAGTTACGCTATCCAGGACAATGAAATCGAGACCTCGCGGTTGGTTACAAGTGACGATCTTCTTAGAAGTGTGATTAGTGATTGTTTCGAAGCCAAATCCCCGATATCGTGTCTTAAAGTGAAAGTCCTCTCATTCTTAGACACCAAACTTGGTGTTGCATCTGAATCTGCAAGGGCTTTGGACGAACAAAACATCGATAAAGTGATATTTGACCGCGTTGGAAGGATCTTAAACGAAAACGAAGTTAGGTTCCAATTGCCTGAGTTTATCTTCCAAAAAGCTGAGGTCTCGTACCGTGCTGACAGAGGATTCGATGTTGATTTCCCAGATACGAACGAGGAAAATGGTGAAGGTATTTGAAAATTTTATAATAAACACAATGTCGCCGATAGATTTTTGGTAATTAAACTAAAAAATATTTTTCAGCCCGTGGCATCCTCAAAAAGAAACTTCTGTTGCCTGTACTTCTGCTTCTTAAACTGAAGATGAAAGCACTAATGCCAATACTGGTTTCAATAATTGGTATTAAGGCTATCAAGGCCCTTATCCTCAGCAAGCTGGCTATCACTCTTGTCGTTGGATTTTTAGCGTACAATTTGCTAATGAAGAAAGGAGGTAGGAGAATTACTACAAATAAGCTAAGTTTTCTCATAAATTAATTAAAAATAACTAATATATTTATTATTTTTTCAGGAATGCCAATGATGATGACTCCCACCGAACCTCCAGCGTCTCAGTACGGCCCTCCTGCATCTCAGTATGGTCCTCCTTCAACGCCATCTGCTCCTCAAGACTCGTACAGCCCACAATGGGAGCCCGCTAGCTCAGGTCCCTACGCAAGAGTATGGGACCCCACCCAGCTCGCTTACAGCTCGTACTACCCTGGTGATTCGAGCGCCTCATCGTCCTCAAACCAATCGCCGAGCTACTCCAGCGTAGCATCAATTTCGTCATCGTCTCAATCAGCGTCACCCACCTACTAAACCCAATTACCTCACATTGTAAATATGTTAAGTCTTCACGAACGAAACGGATAGTGTATAGATAGTTTATTTATTGACAATATTTATTTCCTTATTTATAAACACAATAAATGAACTGTTGTTTTTAAGAATGATTATTTTTGCCCTGCTGTATTAAAAAAGAAATGTCTTTGAAAAAATTAATTTCTAATAAATAATATGAAATAGAGAATTTTAACCCCAACCGATACAAGAACCTAAAACAAAATATCTATTTTTACATTTTCGATTGTCTTTATTAAAATTCAAAGCCCGTCTATGTGTTGACAAAAAGCTATTTAGGTTGAATATTAATAAAATTTTCTCTATTGAAAAAGGTATTTATTCCCAAAGGATTTAATGAAAATCATAAATATAAAAATATATTAATATTAATGCCAATGGCCGCAGTGGCGTAGTGTGGTGCCGGGGGAGGCATGGCCTCGGGAGGTAAATGAAAGGGAAGCAACAAAATCACCACGATTTTTTCAATTGACAAAAAATAAATCCAAATCGCGTTCGCAATGTTAGGTCAAATTAACAGAGAGGGAAAATAAAATAAGGAAAAATTAAGAAGAAAATACATGTGATTTTTGGGTAGGGAAGGGGGTCGTAAAGCCTCACAACAGATGACTAAGGAGGGGTAGGGGTGTATGAAGCTGCTAATAAGCATCCGGTGACTAATGGATGGTGATTTAAAAAAATGACTAAATAGGGTAAGGGCAGCAAATTTTTGGTGGGCTCCGGGTGGCAAAAACCTACGCTACGCCACTGAATGGCCGTGTTACATTGTTACTTATTACCACAGAGTACATAATGTACCTTATTACATTTCTCGTAGTCCCCTACGCAAGCCCAGGTAGAATAACATTTTCAAATTATCTTTCGTACAAACGTTTTCTCCCAGGGGTTTCCCTACTTAGGGGTCGTTCAAGTATTACGTAACGCAAATTTTGAAGATTTTTGACCCCCCCTCCCCCCCATGTAACGCGCCGTAACGTTTTCCTGTACCCCCCCCCCTCAGCCCATAAACGTTACGTAACACCCCAACTGACCATTTTTACCCAAATGTCACAACTTTGTTGCGAAAACTACCGAAAAGTCGCTTAAAAAAATCGCGTTTGCGGTAAGTATAAATATATATAATAATATATATACAAAAAGGGATATAAACGAAAAGGGTTGCCAATTTGGGAGATTTTAGTACACTACTTTTTTTATTTAAATAAAAAACAACGTTACGTAACGCGTTGTTCGAGACCCCCCCCTCCCCCCTTGTAACGCATCGTAACGTTTTACAAGACCCCCCCTCCCCCCCTAATTGCGTTACGTAATACTTGAACGGCCCCTTATTAGAGAATCAACTTTCAATAATTCTATCAAAGTGATCAATTTGTGAATATGAATTCTGCGAGTATTGTAAATTATTTTAAGTTAGGTTTTTTTTTAATCATTGACGTTTTATGATGTACAAACTATGGGAAAGCTGTTCCGCGTTGGTAAACCTATAAAAGTTGAACAGAGAGTAAGTAGGTACCTATATATATAGTTTCGTATGAAACATTAATGGAATTTCATAAAATAATTGGGTCACTCTGCGTATAAAATGAAATTTTAAATATAATGTGGACAGTGGAATATTCAGCAAACCTATAATATATCAGTGATTATTATTGAAAATTGTTGGGGTAAACTTACTCAACTGGTAAAGAATTTAACAATGTTGAACAACTAGAAAAGTTATCCAAGATGAGTGGAAAAAGTTTAATTAAGAAGACTGTTTGAAATTGTAAAAAATAGAGGAGGATGTTCTTGTTACTAATCTTGTTAAGATAAACATTAAAAATATTCATCCGTTTTTTTTTAGGTTTATAATCTAACTAGCTTCTGCGCGCGACTTCGTCGGCGTGGACTCCGCTCCTATTGGTCTTAGCGTGATGATATATAGCCTATAGCCTTCCTCGATAAATGGGCTATCTAACACTGAAAGAATTTTTCAAATCGGACCAGTAGATCCTGAGATTAGCGCGTTCAAACAAACAAACAAACAAACAAACAAACAAACAAACAAACAAACAAACAAACAAACAAACTCTTCAGCTTTATTATATTAGTAAGTAATCTAATATTGTGCTTTAGTTTTGTCGCGGCGTTTGCGCGGAACAATTTATTTACGCTAAGCTATTACCTAGGTAGGTACACTAAAGTTTTGTCGTAAAGTATAAATTGCCTCACTTTGATAATAATGCTTTTTTACTAACTAACTCACAAACGACCAAATAATCACAATGACTAATAATTCACAAATTACACATAATTACCATCTTAAAGAAAAATTAAATACTCAAATAATTTTGTTTGCTCGCAAACTAAAAAAACCTGACTTCACATCTACTACATCGACATTACAACGGGATTACTTAAAAAGTACCGATAAAATCTCGATCAAATTTAAATGAGACCACATGACAAGCATTACTATACTCACTCATCATTAGCAACTCGAAAAGTACTTGTCGGATCTCAATGAAATTTAAATGGGACAACATGACACGCAACACCTTTCCATTAAAAAAAATAATCGAACTCGGTCCACCCAGACAAAAGTTTTGAGGTAACATACATAAAAATATTTTAATCCGCTAGCGGGGTAAAAAGGTGTAGGCTGGATGAGGATTGCGGAAAACGGGGATGTCTGGCGCGAACTTGGGGAGGCCTATGTCCAGCAGTGGACTACAATGGGCTGAACCACAGATTACCCCCTATGATCTGTGGGCTGAACTAACTAACTATACATAAAAAAATACAATCGAATTGAGAACCTCCTTCTTTTTTGGAAGTCGGTTGAAAAGTAAATAATGTCTATCTCTATATATATAAAAATGAATCGCTGAATGTGTTGCTAAGCGCAAATCTCGAGAGTGGATGAACCGATTTTGCTAATTCTTTTTTTATGATATTCCTTGAAGTATGTACGAGGATGGTTGATACGGAGAGAAAATTTTTTAAAATTCCCTGATAAAGTCCAAAAACAACACTTTTCTATATTCCCATATAAAAGATTCATAACAATACTTAAAAGTCAATTTGAACTTTAATACCATACCATAAAGAAAGTTTAAGTGTTAGAGGAGGGGTTCCGGGAAGGATAAGTATTAATAAGATTAATTAAAAAAATTAAATCGACTGTTAGGCGGTACGAAGTTCGCCGGGTCAGCTAGTTGTATATACAAAAGCTAACTCCATGTACTTAAGTGAAAAAGTTTTCAGTGAATATAAATTCACGATGTATATTTACATTTCTACCTACTTCAAATACATATTATACACAGAAAAATTTTAATCGATACTGTTGGTTTGAATAACATACCTAATTCTGCAATAGTTACGTCACAATATGAAATAAATAAAATAAATTCAGTACATACTTGTTTATTTTATTTTATATTTGCATAGTATGAATTAGAAAAACAGCGAAAGTTTAAGGTTATTTCATAGTGTTAAAAACCAGTAAGTATAATGTGAAAAAGTGGAAAAATATTACAAATATCGGATGTATGGTACGGTTTACTATTATTGTCACAATATCTCATCTACAAAACTGATATTTATTAGTACATAAACCAAAAGTATCATTCTCGGAAAAAAATAAGAAGTTTAAACATAGTAGGCATGAGGCGTATTTATCGTCACTGGTATAAATACTCGTTATTTAAAAGTCACAGTCTGTCGCTGTGACTAGATTCGAAAAATACTCGTTACTGTGATTAAATTATTAGTTTCATCTCACTTGTACTTAAACGAATACATAAGAGGAGATGAGACAAGCTTAGTATTTTGTCTGTTATCCGTGGTTACAAGGAACGCTTGTTATTAGAAAATATCATCACCATCTCGCTCGTGCTTAAGCGTTTACACTAAGAGGAGATGAGACAAGCTTAGTATTTTGTCTGTTATCCGTGGTTAGAAGGAACGCTTGTTATTAGAAAATATCATCTCAATCTCGCTCGTGCTTAAGCGTTTACACTAAGAGGAGGTGAGACCGTAGTATTTTTAAGTATGAATTTAACAGCGCCATCTGGTCTCCGTTATTTCTAGGAACGCTAGTTTTTACAAAATATCATCACCGTCTCGCTCGTTCTTAAGCGTTTACGCTAAGAGGAGGTGAGACAAGCTTAGTATTTTTAATACCTGAGCATACACTCATACAGCGCCATCTTGTTCTCGTTCCTATAGTTTTAAGAAAATATCATCACCATCTCGCTCGTGCTTAAGCGTTTACAGTAAGAGGAGGCGAGATAAAATTAGTATTTTTAGAATACCAATATCGAGTATTCGAGAACCTAGTATTTTGTCACTGGTATTTGTCACTGATATTTTAAAGTAACAGTCACTGTGACAACTAGTATTGCCATGTACCTAGTACGACACAACTCTAAAACATAGAGATTCAAAATATTGAGTCTACAATTAAGTTTTTTTTTTTTTTTTTGTTTGAAAAATCTAAACAATTAAGTAAATAAATATTATATAGATTATTATACCTACTTCACAAACTAATAAACAATGAAATATAAAAAATATGTACAACTTTTCACATATTTATTAATAAAAACCAAAAACAATAACTGTTATTATTATATTATACCCTGTTTTTTTTCGGTACGGACTAAATTGACATAAGCTGTGTTGCAAGTTTTTTGTGAATCATTAATAGTGATGTGCCACTACCGTAACTTTACGTTATTTATAATCTAGTATCGTTTTTCACTAATAATTACAAAAATCTTTGTCTTTAAAATTTTCGAATGTGGCGACAACCGTAATGCACCTATAGGCATACCTATATAATGTTAAATGTACCTGTATCCCTAATGTATAGATTTATGATAGATGAAAAACACTTATTTTTTAAAGTATTTATTAATCTTAGTAATCACATGCAAATTAAAATGAAATGAAATGAAAACATTAATTTCGCCTTAAGGTGATACACACACTTAACGAAAGTAAAAAAAAATGTCATTTACAAAAAAAAACAACAATAATAAAAGAAATATAAGGTAGCAAAATATGAAACAATAAAATAAAATAAAAATATATATTTTTTATATATTAACATTTCATGTAAAAAGAACGCTGGCCTTCAAGTTGCGCAGAAACGATTTATCGGTCTAACAGGTGGAATGAGGCAGGGGAGGGGCGTGTGTATCACTCACCGCATGCTTGCAGGTGTGCTATTGGTTGGACAGTTCGACGTCGACTCAAAATCGCTCGCGCACAAAAGTCTTAAATTACGAAATAGTTTTACATAGGGAAGTGAGAAAAATTATTTGTAACGTATATTGTTTTATGAAGAGAGAGGCTGATGATAATGCAGTTAAAAATTTAAAATCACGTATGAACGACACCCACGACGACTTAATGGAAGGAGTTTCACAACATTCCTTTTTATTTTTTGTAATTAGATTAAACATTCTACACTGAATCAACATGTTTTTAATTCTATTTAATGATATTATATCTATACATTTTAATGTACCTACCAATAATCATTATACGAAGCCGCGAGCGAAAGGCTAATTCAAAAATAAAACAATAGGCCTAGTACTTTCGTGCGCGAGGCTACCTATGCGCAAACATACCCCCTTCAGTTTCTTTCAGCGTTCTTTTTACATGATGCGAGTTATACATTACAAACTTTGGTAATGTACCCAGTGTTATAAGCAACCTTAAGTTAGTCAAAATGTTAAAATATTAAATTACTCAAAATTTCTAGTCTCGGAAAACTCTCGGTACTTTTTAAACATTTTTTAAATCATATAGAAGGTAAACAGAAAAGAGAACTAAGATCTAGTTTATTTATTGTGTATCATGAATACTATGGAAAAGCCTATACCATTCGGACTCCTTGTGCTTCGTGCTACAGTCCATCGACCAATTTCTAGTGTAGTTCCTGTTAAAAACTTGTTATTGCGTACCTATTCTTAAACAACAAATAAGTAACTGTTGTATTTACATAGATAATAAGTGATTAAAATTAATAAATATATTTTTTTATGTGATGCTCCATAGTTCCCATGATTTTTAAAAGATTCGTCTATTGTCAAATAATAATAAAATTATGTGGTAAAAGTAAAAAGTTACGATTCATAAAATCGGTATCGTATTCATAAAATCGGCATACAACACTATTACTAAAAAGCTGGTATCATTATTTCGAAAATTGACATTTGCATGTGTCAATTTAGTCCGTACCGAAAAAAAACAGGGTATAGGTAATCTAAAAGTTAGTAAAGTGCATTTGTAAAGACAAACGGAGACATTAGTCATAATTATTAATTTTTTAAATTGAAGTCACCTTTGAGACAAATTGCTTTGTTCTAGACGTCGTCTTGTCTATAGAACTTCGTAAAAATAATGGATCATAAAACTTATTTTTATAATAATTTACATACCTACTGCGCGTCTTGAAAAAATTTTTAGAATTTTATTTCACTAATGTCTGCGGTTGATCAATATTATATAAATGACTACGAATAAATGCTCTATTTACATAAAAATGTAATATTCCATTAATAAACTTTTTATAATAGTTATAAATACTTTACAACAATATATAAGTAGGTATACAATATGTTATAAAACAAACTACAGTGGACCTTATACAAAATGTTTTCGCAACTCATGTAATTCGTCGTTTCATTATATAACTATGAGTAATTAAAGGTTTACAAATTATAATAAAAATTTGTACTCGAAGGTGTGAATATCGCAGTCTGTTATCCTAAGGATTTTTAACATCAAATTATACTTTGATGTGTCTTTGAAAAATATTTTACGAGCCACAGTAGATTTATTTGCATGGAAATACAGAAGCTATTTTTCCGATTAGACAGACTGAGTAACTGAAATATTTTTATAGAACTTTTTATTTCATTGATTTTTACGATAAACGATTAAATTAATGAAATAAAAAAATGTCTGGCCCCTCTAATGTACATAGGATTTGTGCCATGTTTAGTACGTAAGATTAAAGGATGAAGGAACTGTGGTATCTACAATGGCGAGGTTAAAGCTATCTCTTCACAGCCTTCGACTCTACGAGGAGTGTGTATAAATATAATTCATGGATTAGCGTGATATGAAACGATTTATAGGCTTACAGGGTTGTTTGATATAAAAACATAAGTCATCTTTCCATTCCTCATTCATTGGCCCATCCATAAATTACGTCACACGAATTTCTCATTTTTTTTACCCCGTCCTAGTCACAGCTGGTCACATTTATTAGACCTTCACTCCTACCTTAGTGTGACGTCACATATTTTGCAATTTTACAGATCAGTTTCGTTATTATTTTTATTTAAATTATTTTTCAATAAAATCACCATTAATTTAACATATTACGTATAAAAAGTCATAAATCATTTTCAAAATAAAAAGTAGGCTTAAGTCCTAACACTAATAGGTACAGTAAGTGTCAAATCGCCAACATAACAGTTAAAACTTTAATTTATTTTTAATTTTTAATAGCTATGTTCTACAAATATGTTTTAATTTATTATAATTAGATATATTACCTATATTTTGAAATGTGATGTTACAAATTTAGGACCCCTCTCCACCCCTTGTCACACTTCGTCATGTCTAACCCATAACGTGTGTCGTAATTATTGATTGACCCCTTATTACAAACGATATTTATTCGATTTATGACTTTTATTATAATATGGCAACCCAAAATGATTGCATGTATTACCGTTGTCTGTTTAAATATCAAATAACCCCATACATAATCTACTACATAGGTATGAGCAGATTTATATAGGTATATACTTGTAGATTATGGTGGACAGAGCTATAAAGTATCTAAAAGCTAAACTCAGCAATAATATTTGAAACAACACTGAAATACGTAGTATGTTATAAATATTAGAAATGTACTGAAAGAATTACGTATATATTACAAGCTTAGCATATACATTCTTATGTTCCATTAAATGGCAGCACTAAAACTTATTCCTAGAAAATATTCCCGTTATTGTCGTGGGCTTATCTCAAATCATTGAAACGGTGCCTACATCTTTTATTTTAATATTATATAGCATGCAAAATGATCTACTATACATATTATTATATACTTGTTGAATATTTGTGTACGATAACTAAAACATACCTACACATATGATATAAAATTTTAAAAATGTATCTTCTATTTTTACATAAAAACCGCTCTTTTTCATTATTTACCTCAATATATATAATAATACAAAATTGATTACTCTAGAACGGCTTAAAATAGTAACTTTTGTTTCTTTACATACATAAATCATGTTAACTGGTTTAATGCTTTACGTAAAATGAGATAAAAATATATCAAGAAACGAAACAATCAGCCCAATTTAGCTGTTTGGGTAAAGCTCGATGTGTCAAAAAAAAGGTGTCTATAAATAACTTTTAATTACTTATCCCAAAAAAATATCCGTATCCAACAAACAATTTTTTTCTAAATTATTCTTAATCAAACACAGATAATAAAGATTTTGTGCAAGCTAGTGAGTTGGATATTTAAAAAATTCTAAAAATAAATGAAACACTGGCTTCCAATAATAGTCATAAACGAACAAAGGAAAAAAATAAAACAAAAAGTAATGGAAAAAAAAACTTTTACTATACAATAAATAATAACTAACAATGGCTAGTGTGGATAAAACAAATACACTTTGTTCACATAATACCAGGAATTATTTGGTTTTAACATTGAACACAAGGATAAATCTAGCAACAAAAATATTTTATTGCAAGATAAGGCTTAAACAAGTAGGTATTAAAAATAAAAATAAATGTTTTAAACATTAAAAAAGATTTCATATAACATAAAAGTTTGAACATTTAAGAACATGATCCTTAAAATAGGAATTACTTTCATAGATGAGGACATTTTGTTGTGCGTTTTCAGGTTTTATATTACTATTCAATAATAATTCATGATAAACAAAAACTGCAGATACTTTATATTTCTTAACCAAAATGTATATTTTGAATTTGGTTTTTTTTTTTCTAGATTTCCATTAAATAATATATTTTCAAATTTTTTAAAAGCACCAAATAATAATTCAAAAATTTTATTAAATAAGGTTAAGAAATATTGATTTTAATTCAAAAAAAAAAAAAAAACAAGTTTACTATGTAATAATATTACTTTTTCAAATGTACATTTTATGTTAGTGTAATATCAGTCAGTGAAAATAAAAAAATAACTATTATGAATGTCAAAGATTTTTTCATTAAACAAAAAGTTACGTGTTGCAAGTGTTGAAGAAACATTAACACAAATTTCATGTCTTATATTAATACATATTTTTTTATATTCCTAACAATAATATTGTAGTGCTTATGTATTTTAAAAAGATCTATAATAAACTTAAGTTTACAGCCAGCTGTAGTTCTTTTAATAATAATAAAAGATTAATTACACCATTCCCATCAGACGTCTTATCGTAAGGATCGCTTACTATTCAATTATAGAAGCACTTTGGATTAATATCTTTTATACAATAAAATTACATACAAAACAAAATAAAAATATATGGGGGTTGAATGTGTAATTTAATAACGTACTTATTTAAAAAATAGTTTAAATGTTTTTTCAGAATTTTCTCAGAAAAAAATTGCATTACAAAGTACTGTAATTTTTTGACCATTTGGTTTTCCAGCTCAATTACGTTTTTATGTGGCTTCACAAAAATCAAACATAAATATGTAAACAATAAATGGAACGGATATCGGTAGTAATAAAATGTATTTCTACAATAAATTTTAACAATTTGTACTAGTTACAATATAAATACTTTAAGCCTCAACTTTAACAATTTTTATATCCTCGGCTGCACGCTATCGGAGAACCAATCACTATCAGAATATCCCACTTTAAACTCCTAATCTATGATACCATATTATGTGTATTTAACCTGCTTGAAATCAGCATTCTGTCAATATAATTATATATTTTGAAACTTATGGCAGTTTCAAGATCTGTAACAGCAAGGATGTAAACTGAACTACTGCACGCTATATATTATGTAATATTTATTCATTAAATACTTTTAATTACGTTAAATCATTAACAATTTAAATATTAATAATATTAAATAGTTTTATTCATATTTCCAATACATTATCGTTTATATGATTATATTCGAGTAACTTCAATTCCTTTTTTTTAATGATGTTCCTTGCAGTAACAGATATTCGATTATTGTTAAGGCAATGTAACTGCTGATTATTGAGTCATATTAATTTTCAGTCAATGTATAAAAGACATATATGACAGTTTACTAACATTTTGAATAATTATATTATTATATTTCATAATCATAATCTCGAACTGTATAGTATATAATTAAATGAACCTAATCATTGTTACAGAATACTCATCGTCAATAATAAAACATGCCTCTCATACAATGTATCAGACACTTCGATAAAGGAACATTTATACTTAAATCGTAGTGTAATGTCACTAAGGCGTGGCAAAGGCGGGGTATCACTTATCACAACTCGTCACTTTAACACCACAATAAACACGTTACAGCGCAACACGTCACTTCCCAACACGCACAAGAACGTTCCAGAACGTTCCAACGTATGCAAGTAGTCGCTATATACTTGACCAGACGTCAAGCGACGCAACCATGGGCCATAATTTGGAGAATGTTATACCAGCGAAAATGCCTGTCACTAGCGTTGCTCCTCCCATCATACCAGCGGTCTGGGCGTGTTCTGGGGCCACGTTACTGAAACAATATTATGTTAATCATTTTAGATTTAAAGTTTGTATTAAAAATAAATTAAAAGCTAAAGGAGGCAGTCTAAAACCTCACTACATATCACCAAGGATTACTGTACCCTCTCCTAATGACAATGTATCAAATACTTAGCGAATAACACTGAGTAGCAAAGTGGGATATTTTGTTGACTATTATATTTATTTTATTTTATTTAATATAAGAATTTCATTCTTTTATTAAGTTAACGTTTTTTATTGCATACAAATTAGATACACATTACCACCACCACTTCAGCCTATCACAGTCCAATGCTGGACATAGGCCTCCACAAGTTCGCGCCCGACATTATGACGCGAACTCATGTGTGTTGTCCATAGTCACCACGCTGGGCAGGCGGCTGGGGCAGATACACATTACACATATTTGCATTGTTGCTTTAAGCAATCTTACAGACAACCTTAAGTAACACATTTATAAATTGCAGGATGGTGCAAATGTACAATTGTAAGAAAACGTATATTATATATAAACATATATATACAAACATCTATGCATGTAAGCAAATAACTTTACGTAAATATTTTATACATATATACACACATTAATATATTACATACATAATACATACAAACATTACATACATACAAGAACCTTTTAAAGCATATAAATAATTCTTAAAACAGTAATTTTTTATATTTCAATAATATGCATTTATTAGGAAACTATTCAGTAGAATTATATATTTACTGATATACGATGATCATAAAATAAACATTACATTCTTGTACACATGTGTTTGTCACCTAAGGGATGATTTATGCTAGACCGTGCCGGGCACGAGCCGAGCTCTGTACGAGGCACGGATGCAAAACTTTACATACATTTTATATGAGACTGTTCATGTTATAACGTTCGGCGTCCGCGTCACGGACGAGGCTCGGACGAGGCTCGGACGTGCCCCGGACGACGCACGGTTCCGTCCCGTTCATATAAAATGTATGTAAAGTTTTGAATCCGTGCGTCGTCCGTGGTTCGTACGGAGCTCGGCTCGTGCCTCGGCATAAATCATCCCTAACTCCGGGCAGGTCAACATCAGCTGGGTCTGCTAGTTTGTATATACGAGTAGTAACTTGGTAGCAAAATATTAAAATTGACTTACCTACTGACATACATCATGCCAAGTGAACTGCCATGTCCCGAGCTCCATCCGAGTAAAACAGACAGAGCCCAGTAAACCCAATCGTTATCAACTAATACAGGCAGCGTCCTAACTCGGCCGTGTGGTTTATAGTTACACAGCAGGAACAATGGTATTAAAAGTAGACGTGCGCTAGTGAATAGTGCCAACCAGCGACGATTTGGCTGGAAAATAAAAATTTTAACGTATTATAGTTATTTATGTAATTTAATGTATGTGTAAATATCTTTTATATTATTACAAATAATGTAGTTACATAGTCACTTGAATTTATAAAATGAGCTTTTGAGTTTTTTTTTTTCAAGAATATTTAAATAAAAATATTATAAAGAATAGATACAAACTAAAAGTATTAAATTATACCACATATTACTATGTACTATTTCAAAGCTACAAACAAAAAAATTGTTATATAGAAGCAATAGTTTAAGCTCAGTTGTAAACCTATCTTGTGCCTAAACTAAGAAAGAAAACTAGGTTTCTGCCTCAGCATTGTTTTTGACACAGGGGCGTAGCTACCGCCGTATCAGCCGTATCAATGATACGGGGCCCCCGGGCTACAGGGGCCCCCACCGTCTATAAGCAAAAAAATCGTAAAATATTATCCACGATGTTACTTAAATTCATGCTTCCCGGTAAAAAGCATATAAAAAAACTGTCTTACGTGCCTATAGAGTTTTCACTTCAGAAATGACAAAATCAAAAAGTAATCTCTTTTTTTTTCGAGTTATGCGTGCGTCCAAAAGTTGGCAACATCCTACATCAGTGAGTGACTTAAACGGGGGAATGCCGCAATAACAGATGCATATTACGAGAAGAATATTTACGTGTTTTATTTCATTCCGGTTCATACGTTATCACAGTCAGTCAGTCAGACAGACAGTTCAGCCCATTGCAGTAAACTGCAGGACATAGGCCTCGCCAAGTTCGCGCCAGATATCCCGGTTTTCCGCAATCTTCATCCAGCCTACACCGGCAATCACGTAGATCATTGCTCCAGCGGCCCGGAGGACGTCCTACATTGCGTTTGCTAAGACGCGGTCTCCACTCCAAGACACGTCTGCTGCAACGGCCATCGGTCCTGCGACACAGATGACCGTCCCACTGCCACTTCAACTTGCTAATTCTGTGGGCTATGTCGGTTACTTTCGTTCTCTCGCGGATAGCCTCATTTCTAATTCTATCTTTGAGAGAAACCCCAAGCATAGCCCATTCCATTGTACGTTGAGCGACTTTGAACTTGTGTACCAGTCCCTTTGTCAGTGTCCACGTCTCGGCTACGTATGTTAACACAGGCAGGACGCATTGCTCGAAGACTTGTTTTCAAGCATTGCGGAATCTTCGAAGTGAAGACTCGACGAAGCTTGCCAAACGCCGTTACATTATTACATTTTAATACAATACAATCTTGTACTTCTCATTACTTATTGGTTAATTACTGTGGTTTGTGAAAAGAATGAGTGAAAGGAAAAGAGATTATCCAAGTGGAGCTATGAAAAGAAAAAGTAGACAGAAAAGAGAGTAGGTTATAAAAAAATATATCCATAATTTCTTCATTTTTTCAGCAGTCAGCTTCTGTGAGTGATTTAGATTGCAATGCAGGGGCGTATCTACCACCGTATCAGACGAATCAATGGTACGGATGCCCCGGGCTACAGAGCTAATGTGTTTAAGCAAACTTAGTAAAATGTTATCCACGATGTCACTTAATCTCGTGCTTTCCGGTAAAAAAACATACAAAATAACTGTCAAACGTGCCTATAGAGTTTTCACTTCAGAAATGGCTAAAGTAAAAAAAAAGGAATCAGAAAAAGTAGACAGAAAATCCCCCTTTTCCCGAGTTAAGCGTGCGCCCAAAAGTTAGCAACATCCTTCATCGGTTATTGCAGGATTCAGTTAATCTTCATTAACAATCAATTGCTCTGAAAACATGCTTAAAATATAAAATCCGAAATTCAAAAAATTCATTCTATTAAGGAACTCCTGGAATTGTTGCTGATAAAATTCAATAGTCTTGCATCCAGTTTTACGTTTGGTAGTTACATCATGCTTTCTATTCTTGACCCTTCCAGTTATAACCGCAACAGCAGAAAGAAGTTTTTCAAAACTAAACTGAACAAATTTACCTAATTTAATTTTTTATATTATTAATTACCTAAGGACTTCGACGAGACAGGAACGGCTATCAGACTTGTCACTATTGTCTATTCTAGGAGGAAGTGATAACTTATATTAAATAAATATTTATTTTAATTAAATGCAAGCATTTTTGTTTATTTTGTGAGAAATCGTTACCCTTCATTTGGGCCCCCCAACTAATTTTGATACGGGGCCCCTCCAAGGCACGCTACGCCACTGTTTTGACAAGAAGAATTTGTCGCCAAAAACGCTGTTTTTCTGGCAGAACCTATATAACACATTCATTCATTTAAATCAGTGACCTATATAACTACTGCTTCTATTTAACTGATTTTAATGACTTTTTGTAAACAATTGAGAAATGGTATGTTGTGTGTGTGGGTTAATTTAATACCTCTTGCTAGTATCTATCTGTATAATATATATATAAGATTATATTGTGCACTGTGAAGGATAGTAAATAAAACTATGTTGTGTTGCTCTGAAAATAAGGATTTTATTGTTGAAATTACATAATTAAGTCACGTTATTAAAAAATAAAATCTTAAAACCTACCTGAAAATAAGGAAACGACAATAAAAGTTTACTGTTCCCTCCTTCACAATTATTATTATATTATTATTTATTTTCTAAACTATTTATAATACATGTATACTTTTGGTTGTGAAAAATTTAAATTACAATTTTTATAAACGTCTTATTTGACATTTTAATCTTTTTTAAAAAATAAGGTCATATATATGATAGAAAATAGAATTTAAAGAAATACCTACTGCTGTATTTCTTTACATCTCCCCCCTTTGGAAGTAAAGTTTACATGATTAAATTTTTTTGTTATGTTTCTTCATCTCCTACTACTTCTTCTATTATTTGTTTTGGAATAAGCTTCGTAATATGAAAAAGATTAGATTCAGTTTTTTTGTGTCCCGTGTCGATTCTATATATTGATTTTGAAACTTTTTCTATAATTTGAAATGGCCCAATCCTCAGTTCTTCTAGTTTTTTTCTATTCAGCGTGTTGCCGTTTTCCACATACACCATGTCCCCAATTTTAAATTCATGGTTTTTTCTATTTTTGTCAAATTGTTTTTTATTGTAATTATGTGATTCTATTGTATTTTGAAGCGCTATCGTCTTATCTCTGATCCAGTCATTTTGAGTTTTTTCTTGCTTCAATTCTTTAGGTAAAACCGTGCAATCCGTACCATATAAAAGATAATTTGGTGAAAAACCTGTAACAGAGTGAGGAGTTTGGTTATATTTACTCACACATTCATGTGCTATTGTTGTCCAGGCCCTCTTACTTCCATCTTCATTTATTTTGCATCTGATTTTATTAACCAGTGTTTGGTTCAGTCTCTCATTAAGACCATTTGAGAATGGAGCATTCACCGCGGTAAACACCATAATTATCTGTTTGGCCTTTAAAAACTCTTTGAACTCTTTTGAATTAATACCTGGGTATTGGTCAGTAAGTATCATACCAATGTCTTCTGTGTCTGACACATTTTTGACAAGTTTAATAAAATCATTAGCACTCTGTGTTTTTGAGGTTAAAATGAATGCATGTCTACTAAAGTGATCCACTAGTAAGTGCAAATATTTTTTTGTAGATCTCGAACCTCCAAAACCACCTATTGTATCTATAGACATGATTTCGAATGGTTTTGTGGCAGGACCCAGATGCGACATCAAACCAAATTTATACTGTCCTCTTGTTTTATTCTTTATACAGACTTCACATTGTCTACATATTTTTTTAATATTTTTAGTTAGATTTCTTGCTATATATAGTGGACTAATTGTCTTTTGCATTTGTTTTATTCCAATGTGACATAAATTCTTGTGTATAGTTTTTATAAGTTTAATACTGAATTCTTCTGTTAAAATAATTTTTTCTTTATTTTTAACTTTTTTATAGTATATATCTTGTTTATTAATTATTTTCTCTTTGTTATTTTGTATTTCCTTATTATTGTTCTGATCTATTTTAATATCTTCCAGGTTAATCAAGTTTACAATCTTTAATTGTTCATTTGTGTTTTCATTTGATTCTAATACAGGGTTTCTGCTAAGGCAATCCGCTTCCAAATTCTCTTTTCCTGGAGCATATTTTAAATTGAAATCATATTGTGATAGGTAGTATGCTAAGTCTCCCAGTTCTTCATCAGTTCGTGATTTCAAATTCATATTTTCTAGTGGCTTATGATCTGTATAAACTGTGAATGTCTTTCCCATAAGCCAGTACTGCCAGTATTGCACTGCTTCTTTGATGGCCAAGCATTCCAAATAAATAGCTTTTTTCTTCTTTTGGGCTCCATTTAGTTTCTTAGAGAAGTAAGCTACCGGTTTTTCTTTACCATTTGGCTGTATCTGTTTTAAAATAGCCCCAATACCCTCTATAGATGCATCCGTGTAAATATTTATCGGTAAATCTTTATCATAAATTTCTAACACTGGTTGAGAACATAGGATATTTTTTATGGCCTCAAAAGCTTTTTGACATTGTTCGGACCAAATAAATGGTTGATTTTTTCTAAGTAAGTTGTGTAACGGATCTAATATTATCGCTCTCCTTGGTATATATTCATTGTAAAAATTGATTTTTCCTAAGAGTTGTCGTACGTTTTTTTGTGTTTTTGGAGTTGGAAAATTTCTTATTGAAATCAGATTATCTTTCACTGGTTTTATAGTATTATTTTGAATTATATGGCCCAAATATTTTACAGAGTCTGATGCAAATATGCACTTTTGAAACTTTAATCTAAATCCCTCTGTCTTAATTGCTTCTAACAGCTGTGTTAGATGATGTATATGTTGATCAAAAGTTTTGGAGAATATTAGGATATCGTCTATATAATTTACTGTAAAATCTGTAAGTTTGTATTTCCTTAGAATGTTACTTAATATTCTTTGGAAAATAGCTGGCGCGGTCTTTAGTCCAAACGGTAGACAAGTCCATTGGAAATGGCCTTCCTGTGTTATAAATCCTGTCTTTTTTTTGTCTTCTACTCGTAATGGAATAGACCAAAATGCTGAATTTATATCCAGAGTTGAATAATAATTGCAATTTCTTGTCTTTGTAATTAAATCTTCTATTAACGGAAATGGTTGAGCTTCTGGTACTACGATTTTGTTTAAGTCTCTGAAATCTATGCATAATCTTGATCTTTTATTTTCTTCTTTTTTAAATGCCAAAGTGACAGGTGCAGCAAATGGGCTACAGGATTCCTCTATAAGTTTATTATCCAATAATTTTCCTATTTGTTCTTCTATCTCTTTTTTATCTTCTATCGTGCACCTGTAAGGCCTTTTAGCGCAGTATTTTTCTACTAATAAATCTATTCTAGCTTCATACCCATTAACAGTTCCAACGTCATATTTATTCTTTGCAAAAACTGAATTATATTTATTAATCAATTTATTTATTTCTGATTTCTGATATTCATTTAAATGGTTTATTTTTATTTTGAACTCTTCTTCTTTTACATGTTCGTTAAAATTAATATTGTATTCTTTCATATTTTTGTTTTCTATTTTTTCTTGGTTATCATTTGCTTTTATATCTAAAGAATCTTCTTTCCATTTCTTTATCTTTTCTTCTTCTTTATTTATTTTTATATTTGAAACACTATCTTCAAATTCTTCTTTATTAAAGTTTTGTTTTTGAGTGATTTCTAAATCTTCATTTTGTATTAATTTAAATTTCTTTATCATGTCTAATCCAATCAAAAAATCATATTTGAAATTTTGTTCGTCTATAATGTATACTTCTACATTTTCTTCTATTTCAAATATTTTTATTTTTATGTTCGTCAAACCATTTGTCTTTTTGACACCATTAATTGTTACTAAACTTGCTTTATTCAAACGGTTTCCTTTGCCTTTTAGTTTTAATAAATTGGAATTAATCAGAGAAACGTTTGAACCAGAATCATAGACTCCATAAACTTCTAATGTATTATTTAATAATAGTTTGACTTTAATTAATGGTGTCACTATTAGTTTTTTTGTTCAGTTTGTTGTAACTCTGCTTCTATGACTGAATTGTTTACATGTCTAATGGTTTTCTCTATTGTTTTGTCACCTTCTCCTATTTTAAACCAACAAGCATGTTCAGGGTGGTAGCGAATCCCTTTATTTAACCTTTCACAAGTTTTACATGGGCTTTTTTCTTTGTTTCCAGGGATACCTCTTGGGTTTCCATATTTTTTGTAGTTAAATGTATTTTTTTTATTTATCAAATATTCTAATTTTCTCATTTCATTAAAAAGATCCACTGTATCTTGCAACGTTTCTCTATCAATCCTGTTGAGTACATGTTCGGGCAAACCTGCTGCAATTAGGTCTATCAAAGTACCTGTATCAATTGAATTTCGCATTTCCAGGAGCAGTTTTTCTTTCTTTATGGCATAATCAACCAATGATCCGTATTTATACTTGAATGATAAAGCAAATGTAATTTGGTTCCACCCTTTATTTGTAAATGTTTCACAAAATTTATTTTTCCATATTGACCATTCAGAGTTCATGGTTAATTTTAACATCATGGAACTGTACCAATCTACACAACTTTTATCCATGAACAGTCTGAGTATTTCAATTTTTTTCTCATCTTCAGTCACGTCAAATCGTATGCATTCTTTCTCAAAAATGTCAATCCATTGGTTTGCATTCAAATTTTTGCTCGTAAATTTTTCAATTACAAACCTTTCTGCAATATTTTTCAAATTTATTTGTTTGGTATCCTGTGTATTTTGAACTAGTTTTTCTAATAATTTCTCCAATACACCTGCTTCTCTATTTTGTTTAGTCTGTTCTTTTTTGATTTCCTCTAAGTACTGATTTGCAAATAGTAAATTATCATCCTCATCTAAGTAGACTTTCCTAAGTTCTTCTGTCATTGATATCCAAACTCTTCGTACCTCATATCTTTTCTTTAAGCTGTTTTTTATCTTTGTGAAAGTTGGTGTTTTTATTAGTTCTTTGTGATGAACAATGGATTGATACTCTTCTTGTATAGCATAAACTTTATCATCACACGTAGCTATTGATGATAAACATAAAATATTTGCTTTTCCGTCGTTCGCCGGCAGTATGTTGAATTCGAAACAAAGTTTCTCCATCTTCTATTGTATTATCTTATTTTTATGTTCTTCATAAACAAAATTGTCGTTTTATAAGATTATATTGTGCACTGTGAAGGATAGTAAATAAAACTATGTTGTGTTGCTCTGAAAATAAGGATTTTATTGTTGAAATTACATAATTAAGTCACGTTATTAAAAAATAAAATCTTAAAACCTACCTGAAAATAAGGAAACGACAATAAAAGTTTACTGTTCCCTCCTTCACAATTATTATTATATTATTATTTATTTTCTAAACTATTTATAATACATGTATACTTTTGGTTGTGAAAAATTTAAATTACAATTTTTATAAACGTCTTATTTGACATTTTAATCTTTTTTAAAAAATAAGGTCATATATATGATAGAAAATAGAATTTAAAGAAATACCTACTGCTGTATTTCTTTACATATATTATGTTTATTGTATTCGATTTTAATGAAACTGTAGCAAAAATAGGTGCACACAAATTTATTACTAAAAAATGCATGTGTTTTAATAAAGCGTCGCTGTACCCACTCAGTAGTAATGTTGATCGCAATCTTGATGATAACATTGCTGTGAAAAGTGGGATATTTGTAACATTAAAAAGACAGGTTATATGATAACCCACATAGAATAAGTTAAATAAGAAGTCATAATTATAACCTTTCAGGCTATAAAAAAATAATAATACCTACATGTAATTTTACTAATTAAGATTTTTTATAATTTAACTTTGACAAATTATTAGTTGAAATAAATTCATTGTTATTATTGAAATTTATATAGGATATTGTTCAGGAAGTTTCATACAAAAGAGGGTAAACGGAATTTAAATAATTGTAACAGACAAAGTTTTAAAATTTTGATTCTTGTTGGTTTAACTTATAAGATCTCAAGAGTAAATTTTGGATATATAAAATTTTGTTTTTAAATATTTATTTCGAATATTCATATACGACAGATAATGACTTGAAAAATTACTATTTAATATTTATTTAAAAAAAAAACTGACAAAAAAGTTAATTACACCGTTTTATCTATACTAATATTATGAAGAGGTAAAGTTTTTAACTTTGTTTGTTTGTAGGGGGTAATCTTCGCAAATACTGATCCGATCATGAAAATTCTATCACTAACGGAAAGCTACACTATTCAGGAGTGATATGGGCTATATTTTATTGTTATTGAACAAAAAATTCAGTGAAAAATATTAATTAGTATTTGAGTAAATCAAGTCGGAAAAATGCGAGCGAGATGAAAACTTTCCTATGTATTTGCATCACAAAAATAAATAATTAACGCCCAACGATGTCGGCACGGGTCGGCTAGTTGATAAATATAAATAGTCCTTGGCACATGAAGGGTCTCACACTATTTCACAAATTCATCAAAGAGAAGAAAAAAAAACTAGTCAAACGTTGGTAATATCAAATTGATAAAGAATAAATTGTTATATGTGTGTAAAAGTATATTTATACTTACAAATTGCCACAAACTAGCTGTAACATTGCCGATCATGGCCATGAAATTAAACGTCAAGAAACATGTAATTCGGACAAAGTTGCTCCCCAGAAATCCATCCTGTATCGGGTGAATGTCTAAAATCAAAAGAATAATATTATACAATAACTAAATACACAGATATCAAAAAAATTACAGTAGTGTAAGTTGTTGGATTATCTGTTACTAAATACTCCATAGAATATTTAAAAAAAAAATGAATGTTTTAAAAATAGAATGTTATTCGCTTAGGTCATTCGTTTTTTTACTTGACTATATTGTCTGTTAGTTAATATCATTCACTCACTTCAACAAAGTGAAAAAAATGTACTAGGGATCCCGGACTAATACTAATAAAAATTATAAAAACTTAAAAAATCTTCAGCTTAAAAGGAGTAACGACCTTCAAACTCTTACTATCATAAAAAATCTTTGTTCAGTAATAAAATGTAGCCAAACTTAGGTGCACACAAGTTTACTGATAAAACTTGCGTGTGTTTTAGTAGAGCATTATTTTACCCACTTTGTAATAGTGATGAACGCCACTTTGGCGACAACACTGCGTTGGGTAGTGGGATATTGCGTTACTTATTTATAATGAAATAATGTGTTTGTGTAAATGTATCAGTCTAATGATCTACTTTTATGATGTTAAAAATCTTTCATTAGAAAACCTATTTATTGTAAAAATTTAAAAAAAAGAAAGAAAAATCCAACCGACCTTATAAGTATCTAAACTCAATGCTAATATCATATGAGTGGTAGATTTTCAAAAAAAGAGGCTTTCAATCAAAATTTTACACAAACTCATTGAAACAAACAAATACTTCATGACAATACTACTGTGACTAGACCCTTGGCGCAGTTTTGCAGTGGCTTTGCTTTCTGCTCCAGGGGTGTGGTGTTTTTATTTACATATTTTCTGTAACGTACATGTATATTCATTAAAGAATATGTAGGAATCAGAAGTGAGGCGTAGGACGGATGGCCTGGTTAATTCACAATGTAATTTAAAACAAGATAATTACACTACTTAGTATTCAATGGACTCACCGAGCGGGTACCGTCTATCGCGTGGCAGAGAGACAACTCGACGCAGTGCCCGGGACTTGTGACCCGAGTGTTGGTTTACGGCGGCGCCGCCTAACAATGCGCATTGGCACTCACCACCACCGGTCGAGTTGCCCAATCAGTAACAATTAATTCGTGTACACAAACTAACTATTAGAAGAGTAGAGGTTAAGCTACTAGCAGGATACACAAGTGCACCGCGCCAAGCCAGAGCCAAGACTGCCTGAGCCGCGGTTGCACCGTTCGT
Source organism: Melitaea athalia (assembly GCA_905220545.2). Taxonomy (NCBI): domain Eukaryota; kingdom Metazoa; phylum Arthropoda; class Insecta; order Lepidoptera; family Nymphalidae; genus Melitaea; species Melitaea athalia. The sequence continues at coordinate 5,850,621 of HG992199.1, read as the reverse complement.
TTTATGCATGACAGAATGACTCGAATAATAAGATGATGTAGGGTAGGTGAATATCGCAGGTACCGACATTAATAACTATCTGTATTGATTCCCCGACACGGCCATTCTGACGTGCGCGCGTCCTCGCGCGCTATTTATTACAACCTTAGGTATTTTTAATCAAAAAAACAAAATATCGCTCGTCTATCCTGACAAAAATCTATTCAACATCTTAATATCTGGTCCGGTACACACTGACCCTCTGGACTAGAAACAATTGGTTTCAGTTAGTAAGTCAATCAGTCACACCAGTCACATGTAATATGGTTAACATCATTATCATTACAGTCATATCAATATGGTAAGTAACACTGATCTAGGTTTAAAATATGAAAACCCCTATAGTTCAAACAGGTGAGATTCCTGCAGCGCATCACTCATCATTACAAACAGTCTGGTCTGAGTAGTCGCCCACTAAAAGCAGGCGAGACTCCTACAGCGTTACACTCATCATTACAAACAGTCTGGTCTGAGTCGTCGCCCACTAAAAGCAGGCGAGACTCCTACAGCGTTACACTCATCATTACAAAAAGTCTGGTCCGAGTCGTCGCCCACTAAAAGCAGGCGAGACCCCTACAGTGAATCATGGATCGTCTCCCACAACAGCAGAAGAGACCATACTAATGTAAAACAGGCTGGTCGGAATCGTCGCTCACTAAAGCAGGCGAGACCCCTACAGCGTAACATGGATCGTCTCCCAGAACAGCAGGAGAGACCTTACTAGCCCGGATTGTTTGTCCATCAAATGTTTAACCACCTCACTTTTTTTTTTCATTCAATTTACTATTCATCTCTTAAGTACCGTCGTTAGTTCCGAGTCAGTATGAGAGGGCAGACATAGTATATAGTATCACAGTTGACAGTCATAGTATCAGTTGGCAGTCATAGTATCAGTTGACAGTCATAGTATCATATGTGATTACTTATTAGCAAAATCGACAATGCTCTTTGTTGGCACAACTGAAAGCCATTAGACCGAAGAATTAACTAATTATTATCAGAATAGGCCAGTATAGGTCAGTGTGAACCTGTTTCACCTCAATTAATAAACTATATAAGTAATAAAGGGCAAGTCACGACCATCCTGATAGCACACGCCCTCGTGTGAATGTAAACAAGACGATCAAATTAAAAGCATCTTTAGAATCTCGGCCTACCTGTCCTTAACGTGAAATTACATTCTTTGCTTCATCAGTCAATCTTTAATTTAAAAAAACTACCAATCGATCTTATCCCTTCAAAGACGAAAGGTTCCTCTAGCCGTAATTAAAAAAATAAAGTTTTATTATTGACACATTAAGATCACATACAACGCTCAACAAACGACAACTACTATTACCACCTATATCGTCATCACCTCTTGTGATACGACCAACACATATCGTCATCACCTCTTATGATACGACCAATACATATCGTCATCACCTCATGTGATACGACCAAATAGCCATAGTATGTGCTCTATTTACTCATCAACATTTAAAAAATCTAACAACGTACATAAGTAAGAGGAATCTTTCGTAATTGATCGTGAAGACGTGAACATACCTATAGGTTCTATTACCAGACAACTATTTTAAATGTTTCAAGAACTTTAATCTGAATCATAAATGTCGTTAAACCAATTATAACTAATCACTTTACACAAATACCACAGCCATGTACCATCGACGTCATCACAACCAAAACTATACACGCACGTTTACTTCTACAACAAGTTACAACCAAGCTTGCAAAGTCCTCGAGTAAAGACCTCTAACACTACGGCTCTTTAGACGAAGAGCAATCACAGTACATGTGTCAGTCACATACATCTCAGTACACATATCCATCGAATGGATCACCCGTGTCAGTCACCTCTTGTGACTACACGCTACGGTATCAAACACCACGACCTCCGCCAGAGTTAAACGCACACCGCGCACCCATGAACTCTTGGGTTGCCCCAAGAGACACCTTCTACAGGGCTACGACTACTAAATAACTACACTGGTACGTTTGAACACATCGATAGAGTCGTTCACTCGAGTCTCTCCCTCTACTTAAACTTGAACATCATCATTATCAACAAGATCATAAATTACATCAATATCGTCTGGTACATGACGTGCTGGCATTTCTCTTAACTTTTCGTGAGCAAATTTGTAGGTACGTTGACAATTTAAGCTTTAAGGGTATACCGATTACCTTCGAGAACTTCTAATACGCGAAAAGGGCCTCAATATTTCGGATCAAGTTTCGTTTGATGACGGTCCTCATTTTGTAACAGAACAAAATCGCCAATAGGATATTAAAAAGCCTAACTGTCCCTATGAAGGAAGTAGCGAAATCATATAGCTCCATTTACAACCCTTGCTTCCCAAAGTTACACAATAATTATTAGAACAGATGGAAACATACTCGTATCAAGACTTTTAACAGTTACCTACAACGACTGCCTTAAAATGTAACTGCTCACGCGTTAGTGACATTTAACTTTAAAACGCGTGGTTAACAAAGTCTAAATCAATTCTACATCAAGAGGTATGAGTAAATATACTTAGAAAATGACATACCTGGCTACTTATTTAACAAACTAGCTACGTAATTAACTAAAATAACTAGTATCTAAAGGAATAATTAATATTCTTAAACTGAAAATATTTCATTGAGTCGATTGAAAATTCTTCTTATATACAAAATCGATTATTATTTCAAATCAAATTGGTATCGTGTGAGGGAGTCTCTAATTTCAAACTTTCTTGAACTGTTAACAGAAAACAAACGAATGGACAGAATATAGTAAGAATTTTTAATGGTCACCTACTCATAAACAAAATTATTAATCTGAGGTTACCTACCTACAACTATTGTTGTAACAAGTTTACGATTGCACCAATTAGGTGTTATCAATTAACTCTCTGTAATTTAAACGTTCTTAAACAGAACAACTAAAACAACTTTTAAACAGTTTTAAAAAAATCAATCAAAGGTAGAAAAAGACTATAAAACCCTCAATGAAACACTCATTTCTCACTTCTAATCTATAGTTCACGATACGTGTGTGTTTTAACTATATCGAATTAATTATTATCACAGTAATCACTTATACGCCACGTAATTAAAACTACGTAACTAAACAATAGCTGCTCATACAATTACAAATTACAATAATCCCATCAATAGATGATGAAAATGGTGACTGACTAATCAGAAAATTAATATTAACTATTCGGAAGATGGTGTCTCTAACTTTACGCTCTTTCGGTACTTCGACAAATAATATTAGTTAAAATATCGTGTAAGATAGTAGACGTAAAGACAAAAATATCCGTTACAGAGGGTAATCGGAAATACTCAAGCTAAGACGATATTAACACTTTATCACAAACAAGTGGGTAACCACAAAAACTTAACGAAAATATAGCTACGCAGAGTCATGTACCAATGTAAATCAAACTTTCAATAACCAATTCATTTTCTACAACACCTACAACTATGTAAGCCACCCTTCCAACCAGCAATTACAATTGCTCCACAATCCACGCGTATCCCTCTTGGATCACGTCACAGTGTATCCCTCCTGGATCACACATTCATCACAGTGTATCATCCTCTTGATGACTACACACTACAGTCTTTAGAGCGCTTACATCAGTTTTCTGTCACATCACTAAAATGTTCACCATGATCGTCATCTATAAACTCAATTGGTACATGACCTTCTGGCATCTTCCTTAAACGACTGTCGCTGCGACTACCGCGACGGCTCGCACTACGATTACGCTTACGGTCTGACATTGTGACTGAATCGAAACAAAAACTGAATCGCAAAATCTATTAGCAAAATTAATCACTACACAACTACCTTACGTATCACAATAAAACTAAATTCAACAAATAACCGGTAACTCGAATTACGTAATCGAACACTGAACAAAAACCACTTGTACACCGGTAAGAATAAAACAGAACGACCGAAAAGAACTAAAATACAGTAAAATACAGTACATCGATATTTTCATCACCAAATGTTGCAACTACCTTGCACACTTGCTAAAAATAGAACTTAAACAAAGAAACCCAAACTCCGAATTAACTTTAAGTACACGACTACGCTCGCGATATTAAATATTTTTTTTTTAATTTTGAGCTTAGTCTATTCCTCAGTCATACTAAGTAAAAGTTTATGAAGAGACAGGTTACTATTACTACTAAATCGGTTTAAATGATGACGACTTGCGCTTCGATCTACACGGGACTACGCGAACGCGATTCTCGTGGCATCATGAAATAAATTACTCACTAGTAACACTCTTAGTGGGCACGAGAACAGTATCCCACTTCTGATGTAGGAATCAGAAGTGAGGCGTAGGACGGATGGCCTGGTTAATTCACAATGTAATTTAAAACAAGATAATTACACTACTTAGTATTCAATGGACTCACCGAGCGGGTACCGTCTATCGCGTGGCAGAGAGACAACTCGACGCAGTGCCCGGGACTTGTGACCCGAGTGTTGGTTTACGGCGGCGCCGCCTAACAATGCGCATTGGCACTCACCACCACCGGTCGAGTTGCCCAATCAGTAACAATTAATTCGTGTACACAAACTAACTATTAGAAGAGTAGAGGTTAAGCTACTAGCAGGATACACAAGTGCACCGCGCCAAGCCAGAGCCAAGACTGCCTGAGCCGCGGTTGCACCGTTCGTTTTATGCATGACAGAATGACTCGAATAATAAGATGATGTAGGGTAGGTGAATATCGCAGGTACCGACATTAATAACTATCTGTATTGATTCCCCGACAAATATGTAACTATATTAGTCGGTTTTTACCTATAACAGGCATTACATTACCTATTATTACAATTGTGTGTATATGTTGATATTTCAATAATATAGAACACATTAAAAAAACTTACCCGAATGTAGAGCAGGGAAAATAGCCAATGATACAAAGAATACAATAAATATATTGTACAACTGTACGAATGATTGTTTAAAGATCAGTCCATAGGGAATGCGTTTAGTTGAAGGAGCATTTTGATTTGTTGCAGCCAACGCTGGGTTCACACGTAGAGTCCTTTCTTGTAATGTTTCGTGATAACGGTAGAATCTCTGGAATTAATATAAATATTTGATATGTAATGAGAAGGTAATGAGCGTCAAATAAGGTGAAGTTTTACCATTTCTTTAATTTTGACTAAATTCTAATATTGTTTCATAAACTGTATTGATGTAACAATAATATCATCGCAGAGAAAAAGACGGAAAAAGAGAGAGGAAGAGAAAGTAATAAAAGAAAGAGAAGTAGAATATTTGTACACAACATGTAATAAAATATTTTAAAAAAATGTTGCAATACTTAGGTGCACACAAGTTTATTGAAAAAACCTGCGTGTGTTTTAGTAAAGCATTATTTTACCCACTGTAAAAATGTGGCAACACTATAATCAGTGAGGCCACTGCGTTGGAAGTGGGAAGGTTGTTTTCGTGTGACAATTTTAGCAAATAACACATTTTTTTTCCACTATGCTATTTTTATCGAGTTTTAGTGTAATTATGTTTACATTTTCTAAAAGAAAAATTATAGACTAACAAATATTAACGTAGGTACAGCTGATCTTATCAAAGTAATATTAAATGAATATTTGTTTACTAATTAGTGAACTAATATCTTAATATACTCACATTCAAGGGCAAAGCGAAGTACGTATCAAAACATATGAGCAAAACGAACATGCCGGTGATGAAATAGTATATAGCCGATGTCCTGTAGCTGTTAGTGAACACATCGGACGCCCAATTGATGAACACGACGAGGGTACCGCATATATTCGAACCAAGGACCACAGCCCCGGTATATTGGGGAGGCAAGCGAGCTGCCACGCCGTATACCGAGTTCTGGAATATAGCGTTGAAACCTGGAAGAAAATAACATAATTTTATATTTCCAATGGGTTAAAGGGAGGGACATAGATATATTTATCCCTAGAGAAGTTTTAGCTTTTTATTGATAAAGGTCGTCCATTAATCACGTTATGTTTTTTATGGTGATGTGATGAGGTTTTAGACCCCCCCTCCCTCACTCTAGAATCACGTGTATTTTTTGGTATCAAGTATATTAAAATATTCAGAATATTTGGTGTGTGGTGGAGGTGGTGTATGTGTGTGGTGGTGGTATAACTGTGTATGTATTTAAGGTGGTGGTTGTATAATTTCTAACTTATTACGTTATGTTTGTTTTCTTTATCTATTTATTCTATATTTAGATTTAATAGTTTTTATTTGTAGGCAACTGACATCAGTGACGCACTCGTCCTATGGTTTGGTTGAAAACCGGTGTCAGGTACCATTTTATGGTAATCTGACGAATGCCGAACCGAACCGATTTGGCGCATTCCTGAAGCACACGTTGGTTTAATAAGTGTAAGAGTATTATGTTATGTGTATTCTATAGTCAATTTAAACTATTTGTTGTTGTCTCTTGTATTCTATAGTCAATTTAAACTATTTGTTGCATTCCTGAGGCACACGTTGGTTTAATAAGTGTAAGAGTATTATGTTATGTGTATTCTATAGTCAATTTAAACTATTTGTTGTTGTCTCTTGTATTCTATAGTCAATTTAAACTATTTGTTGCTGTCTCTTGTATGTGTTCAAATAAATGTTTTTTCTTTCTTTCTTTCTTTCAATATTATCTTTAAATACATGTATAATAATCTGAATAATTTTGAACAAATAAGAATCGTGATAAAAATGTCCGGGCAGGCATCAAGGTTGCACGGTGTTGGTTGGCTGTTTGTTTGGTTTAGAAATCACTCAACGAAAAATAAATACACGTGCTATCTCATTAACCCTCCCCTTTCGAGCGTCGCGTGATCGACGGACGACCGCTAAGGTTAAGTAAAGATAAATGTGTCCATAATAGAACATTTTTTATTCAAATTACGTTTCTTAAATTATATATTATTACTTTGGTGAATTCTAAATGACTTTTTGTTTTTAATTGTATATCTAATTTGTTATGTATAGCTGCAACTTTTTCTAAATAAATAAAAATAATAATTTAGCCAATAGTAAAAAACTTATTTCCAAAAAAGTAAATATGTACATGTATATAAAGTTTTAATGCATTTAGTAGAAGAGATAATTTCGCACATGGCGCCAGAAATTTATCAAACGTACATACTGAAATTAAGTCATTATCTCATTTATCGCTCCGGTGTTCCAAGAAAATTTCAACAAAAAAGTTCAATTAATTTAATTAAGCAGTGATTTATAGAAAAATAATACACATGCAAACTACTAACGTGTGCATGTTGTATGTGTTTTTGTATTAAATGTAGCACATTTCAGGTACACACAAATTTATTATAACAAATTTGTGTGTGTTTTAAATAGCAATAATTTTCCCACTTTTGTAGTGATAAACACAATTTAGATGAGTTCACTGCGTTGGATAGTGGGATTAAAATAGAGGCAATTTACTATACTTCATAATTTCTATTTTAATGATAAATTTATAAAGATTTATTACAAAGCTTAGTCCGTACGTGTGTATATTGACTACGTCATTATCTATACAAGATCTATACGTTAACGTATTATTTCATATTTTATTGCCTTAAATATGTTTTTCTACTGTTTACTGTTGTTTTATTTTTATATATTATTTCCTTATATTTTTTGACTATGTCATGTTAACGAAAATGTCACAATACTTTACCAAAAAATGTTCTGTTTAACATTTAAATATTTCATTAATAAACTATTAGGAACAAAAAACCTTCTTGTCTCCCGACTGCATAGAGTTACAAAATCCAATAAATAGGTCGATTGTTTTATCTTGATAAGTCGATACACAATCTAAATTTGTAGGTGTTAGTGTAAATGACGTAGATAATACCGAAAACATCGAATACAAAGCCACGGGTAAAGTTAAAAAAAGTTCACAGTCCACTTATTGTAATTTTCAATTGTTTGTTAATGTAGGACGTTATAAAATTTACTGCAAAACTTTCACCATTGTAGTTTTTAGCGAGCTCAACTATAAACTAGCAAACAATTTTGAGTCAGATCTCATAACTGATGAACGGTTTCGTACCAAAATAATATATTTAACACTACACCTATTTCAGGAACGAGCTAAAAACGGTGAATACAAAATACATTTTGTTTATTTATTTAAGGTAAGATAACAGTAAATGTTTTGCTGTGCCACTGTGTTAGAAGAGTATCGGAATACGTATTTATAATACTTGGTTACGAGATAAATTCTGTGAACATTTTAAGTTTTTAAGTTGTAACTATAATAAATTTTACGTAGGTATATTTCAGACACAAGCGACAGACAAAGAAAAAAAAATTGCTTGCGTACAAAGTACACATGTCAGAAGTGAAACTTCTTTGGCAAAATAATTTTAAAAAAAAATTAAAAAAAAACAAATAAAAAAAATAGAATTTAAAATACAAAAAATAAAAGCTAATAAAAAAAAAAAAGCCGTCACTCGGTATTCCCAGGCGGACACCCATTCAAGTACTGAACGTCATGACGCTGCCGCGTTACCGGTCGCACAAATTTTACCCCACATGCGCCTAAAGAAGTTTCACTTCAAAAATAACCAAATCATAGTTATGTTCACAATCTTTGGACCGGAAAAAAAAATCACTAACCATTTAATAAGAAAACGCTTATCATAGTCAGCCAGAAGAAAACCATGGGCCATTCCGAACTATCGAGCATAGCTAGGACGACAGTCACCACGAATATAAGAACTTCTATACATAAAGACCATACTATTCTAGTAGTCAGGTTGCCCCTGTGAACAAAGAAATAATTATGTTAATTTTAATCGACTTGAAAGATGAAGTATTCCACCACTACAGCCTATCACAGTCCACTGTTGGACATAGGCCTCTACAAGTTCGCGTCCGACATTATGACGCGAACTCATGTGTGTTGCCCATAGTCACCACGCTGGGCAGGGCGGGTTGGTGACCGCAGGGCTGGCGCCGTCACACCGAAGACGCTGCTGCCCGTCTTTGGCCTGTGTATTTCAAGCCAGCATGGATGGTTATCCCGCCATCCGTCGGCTTTTTAAGTTCCAAAGTGGTAGTGGAACTGTGTTATCCCTTAGTCGCCTCTTACGACACCCACGGGAAGAGAAGGGGTGGCTACATTCTTTAGTGCCGTAACCACACAGCACACACAGCACAGCAGCACAGCAGATGAAGTATTCAAGTCAACTATATTAATATTAAGAATTTTTTTTTCTTTATAATAAAAAAACTGAGATAGGTCACAGCAGGGAATATTCTGCTCAAAATCTGGAGCAGCCCGACTGGGAAGTACCTCGACGTTACAGAAGATCACAGCTAAATAGAACTGCTTTCAAGCAGTGTTGTGTTCCTGTAGTGAGCAAGGTGACCGGAGCTCCTGGAAGGATTGAGGGTAGGGTCGGCAACTCGTTTGCGATGCTTCTGCATCGATTGCAGGCGTTTATAAGCTACGGTGATCGCTTACCATCAGGTGAGCCGTACGCTCGTTTGCCGATCTAGTTGTATAAAAAAATAATCATGTATTTTGATTCATATAAACTTCGTTATAAATTTTCAACAAAAAACAATAATACAATAAATATTCTCAATTATATGAGAAAATAGTAACTCGTTTTAAGTAATTGTAGCAAAACTTAGGTGCTCACAAACCTATTGAGATTCGCGAGTGTTTTAGTAAGCATTCTTATTTACCCACTTTTAAATTGTGGTAGGCAGATTCTTCTGGAAACCACTGCGTTGGAAAGTGGGGAACGAGGAGCTAACTGTATCGTACATGTATATCTTATATATACATATTTGTATACTTTATTATCTAAAAAGGGTCTTTTAACTTTAGGACGGCTATCGACAGACTTAGTAGTATTTATTTTGTAGTCTATATTTAAACTAACTGCGTATCATACGAATCGGGCCTCACACTCAAATATACGTAATTTTATTTATATATAATTTTTAGCGCAAAGCCAAGGAGACTCGCGTATTTACAAACTATCTAATATCTATGCCACAATTGAGATAAATGATACTTTTAATTAATATTTATACATTCTTTCAGTTATAAATATATTGTATTTAGTGAGATAACCTTGAGTTTTTTTATAAAAAATAAAACATCTTTTTATAACATACATAAGATTAAAATATACATATTACATAACAACAAAATGACCTTCATATCTAAATTATTACAATTTATATATATAAATTACAAAGGTGAAGAGTTGCTATATATCTTGAAGTATATAGTAATCTGATTAAAATATATTTTTAATAATAAAGCCTATTTATTACGAAAATATTATTGCAAAAATTAGGATGATATCTATACCAATATTATAATAAAAGAGTTTGTTTGTTTTTTGTTTGTTTGTTTAAACGCGCTAATCTCAGAAAATACTGGTCTGGTAATTGAAAAATTATTATTTGTGTTGGCTAGTCCATTTACCGAGGAAGGCTATAGGCTATATAACATCACGCTACGACCAAATATGTATGTTTGTTAGGGTATAATCTTGCTACTCAATTTTGAGACATATATCTTTTATATCTGATTGAACTGAAATTTTGTATGTTACACGTTTAGTTTACATGACAATGCATGGTTAGTTGTGTGAATTCATTCTAAATCCTATATCATCACTACATAGTATAAAACAAAGTCGCTTTCTCTGTCCCTAATCCCTATGTCCCTATGTCCCTATGTATGCTTAGATCTTTAAAACTACGCAACGGATTTTGATGCGGTTTTTTTTAATAGCTAGAGTGATTCTTGAGAAAGGTTTGTGTATATAATTTAGTATACTTTTATGTAAATTAGCAGAATTACGGCGATAAATGTTGAAGAAGTCGTAAAAAATCGCGCCAACTGGGAGCTTTCCACGCAAACGCCGCGTAAACTAGCAAAGATACAGTTTAGTAATGTACTAGCGAATTAAAAATCTATAAAAATTCTACAAAAAAGTCCGCGAGAGCATATCTCTATCTCTTACGGTTGATTTACAATAACCACGTTTATGTTCAAATTTTTAATTAAAAACATTACGTTATTTTCATAGCTATTTTCTTTAGTTCAGTATTAATCCTTATCCATATAAATATGTTAGTTAGCTTAGAGATTTAATGCAGATTAAAATTGCCTTTCACACTATATCAATCAGATGAATATTTTTTGAGATATCGTCGTTAGAAGCAATTAGCAGCGAAACATTTAAAGTTCCTAAAGCGCCTACTATGCTATGCCTACTGCGCGGCGTGAGTCAATCCCCTCTGCCCCGCATGACGCATCTTTTATTGTTGAAAGTATTTAGTATCATCATTGCACCCGTGCGAAGCCGGGGCGGGTCGCTAGTAATATTATAATATAATCAAGTTTTATGGGAAAAGTTTATTTTATTATTTTTAACGCATCTAAAATAAAAGCTTGTTTTTAAAAAGTTTTTTTTTTTTTTTACTTTTAATATATTATTAGCCAGGCATCTTTAGGAATGAAAAACACGTTATCGACAAGACCATTTTATGTAGATAAACTTAGTCTTTTATAGCATTTAATTTTGGATGAATAATTTAGGAGATAATTGAAAATAAAATCAAATGAAAATAGAACTTATTATCCTAACTAAAAATTCGTAAGTGATTGTTGAGACCCTTTTTACAAAAGTATTTACAGAAATGTATGAAAATACGTTAGTGAGGACTTCAACTTACCCGATTTTAACAAATATATTGAACCAGCTAAACAGAAGATTGGGCATTTGGCAAGCCCATCCAACGTAGGTCATAAAGTCACCCGATACCTGAGGTGCATTAACCAGTTTGTACTCGACGAAGTAATCTTTAGCTGTGATAAACATGTTCCATGCCGTCAACGTCCCGAGACCGTGCATCATTAGCGTGAAGAATATCAAATTCCATTTATCCTTCGGTGGCGCTAAATCCATAGCAATACCTGAAAAAAAAAGATAGATATTGAATCCAACTTGTAGATGGTTCTTACATACATACATACATATAAATCACGCCTCTTTCCCGTAGGGATAGGCAGAGACCACTTCTTTCAACTTTCTTTTTTTTAGATGGTTTTTGCTTTTAAATTACATTAAAATAACAGAAATTTTATTTTATAATAATAATAATAATAGTTAGAAAAGTTACTATTATTTTTTAATAATTCCAAGGATAGCACATTAAAGCTCTCCACTTAGTCACTAGATATTCCAGGAAAGTGATTAGACTTAGATCACTAAAATAAATACCACGCTAGTTTCTGCCTGATTAGTACCTGGTAATTGATACTGCTGATACATATCTTTTCGGCTAAAATCAAACGCTTCTTACTAAACATAATAGACATATGGTCCTTTAAGAACTTTCTAATCCTAAAAGAATGTAACAGGCGACCCCGAACACACTTTATCACAAAGAGCATACAATTTAATTGATAAATAATATCAGAACTCGAAGATCACCAAATAATACTTTACACTTGGCAATCATTTCAAAAAGAAAGAATGAAAAGTTTGTAGCAATACTTAGGTGCACACATATTTATTTATAAAATAAGCGTGTGTTTTAGTAAAGCTCTTATTTACCCACTTTAAAGATGTGACAACAGTTTTGTGAAGCTGATGACACTGCGTTGGTAGTGGGAGTTTCTTTAAATTATTTTATTAGGTACATAATTGAAAACGAGACATATTGAACACGACGAGTAATTTTGTTGATAACCCTTATGTACCAAAACCTTATGTTGCTTTCGATATAATATTTTCATTCAATATTCATTTTATTCTTTGGCTTTTTTTCGTTTGTATTTCTGCTAATAATTAGACATATGTTACCCATTGTCAATTAAATAGGTTTTTTGTCAATGTCGTTTAAAAATATTGCCATTTTTGCTCTTTCAAAATATAAGATCTTGATATTTTCCAAAAATATTTTTCACAATTTATGTACATATATACTAGCTGTTCCCGCGACTTCGTCCGCGTGGAATTTAAGAAAAAAGTTATTGTTCAGTTCGCAGAGTTATAAAATAAATAAATTTCTAAAATAAAAGTAGCCTAAGTTGCTCCTTACTACATCAGATATCTGCCAGTGAAAGTCCCGTCATAGTTGTTCTAACCGTTTCAGAGATTAGCAGGAACAAACAAACAGACAGACAGACAGACAAAAAATTTTAATAAAACGTTATTTTGGTATATGTACCGTGTATACATCCTTATGCATTTATTAAAAAGTGGTTATTTTAATATTTCAAACAGACACACTCACATTTTATTTATTTGTATAGATATGTACCTCGTTACACAATTTATGTATATGATATAAAACCTTGTTGCAAGATTCACATAGGTAAGTAAACAAAGGAATTAAATAACCTGATCTAATTTATTTCAATTTTTCAAATTTTCAAACTAAGTAAATAAGAGTACCTACTACTTAAATCTTGCGCCAAACTTTTATATCATTTTAATTGTGTAATGACGTTATATACAGGGTGTATTTGGAACGCATTGAAAAACGAAGAGGTATGATAGTGTTGGCTTAACCTGACATGATACAAGTGAAAAAAAAGCGAAAAGAAATTATTATTTTTTTTCCTGTTTTCATCATTTTTTGGTATAGTCCGGTTTGGGAAAAATAATGAAACAGAAATTTGAATATAATGCTTTAAAATAATCGTGTTTGGAACAAACTGTCAATGTAATGCAAACCGTTCATACGCGCCATCAGCTGACAGAGGTCAACGGCACGAGGTAAACGTACTCGCCGCCGCGCGCACGTTTAATTTTCGTTCCGCCGCCTCCCGCGACCCGCGCGGCTCGCGGTCAACGACTACTCGTCACAATGTTATGATACATTGCTGCCTCACATAATACATAAGTCCTAAAATGTTCTTAAAAAAACGTTTCTGGGATAAATGGTTATATGCATTATATAGTATATAAATAGTATATTACGTGGTTTAAATCTTACAAAGCGTTCCAAATACACCCAGTATTAATAGAAAATCTTAAAAGAAGTGTTTATTTTTTTTCTTTTCAGCTCATTTAAAATGTCTTTTTTAAATTTTTAATAATAAAATTTTAATTTCGACTAGCCCGTTGGCGCAGTTTGTAGTGACCCTGCTTTCTGTTCCGGGGGTTGTGGGTTCGATTCCCACCCCGAGTCTGGGTGTAATATACATATTTATTTATATATTTATATATGTATTATTTATAAGTATGTTTATCGAAAAAAAAATATGTAGCTAGACCAGTCGGCTGTTACCTATAACACAAGCATTAAGTTGCTTACTTTAGGAACAGACGACCGTGTGTCTATTGTGTAGGTACATATATATTTATTAAAAAAAAAAAAAATTTTGCTTTTAATTTATTTTTAAAAAATATTGTTTTGCCTTTTTAATTTGATTATACATTCGAAAAATCATGTTATGTGAAACGACCTCATCAATAGCTTAAACTGATTATATATGCTCCCAGTCCGCTATGAAATTCGAAACATATGTTACGTTAAAGACGCAAAACATAAGCAAAATTAGTAAGTGACGAAACCTTACTTTTATTCTGGTGAAAATGGACAACTTACAATTGTCTCATAATTTTAGCAAAATATTTGATGCCAAAGAACATCAACTTGACGTGCTCTCATAGGCGTTTAAAGAATGTATAACATTCTAATAAAATGTAATGTATCTTTAAACGTTCTACATGACATTGCCGAAATCATTTCTGCTATATTGGCATTATTAGAAAACATTTAATCAAACGAATAAATAAAAATATAAACATATAGATGAAAAATTACGAGAAACGATTTTTATTCGTACCAATATTTGCCGGCGATTGAGTAGCAAATCGAAAACAGCATTCGAGTACACTATTTATCCTCATGAGAAGACTAAGCGGTTCTATAATCCTATGAAACTTCTAGTGTGCATATTCGTGATTGAGAGGGTACTTTAACAATTTATCATTTTTATTAGGCGTATACAAACAAGTCTAGATTTATGAATTTGTGCAATGCGAGGGCTATGAAACAAAATGGCTGTAACGGGAAATTTATCGTGCGGGCATGGGGCGTAATGTAACATTTTTCACTGCAATGCGTGAACTTGCGGCCATTCTGCCGCAGAAATTGCTATACGGCGCAAAGTTTCTAAATTAAACGTTGAATTTCAACCCGGGCTCAGCGTGCCTACATTCTAAGTTATCCATTTGCCTCACGAAACTGAAATATACTGCGTCATACACTTTATATAATTAGCTTTTTTAGAAAAGAGGTTCCCAAAAGTGAAACTTTAACAAATAAACGCGCTAAAGTGTACCTACTGAATTGAATAAAAAGTCTGTGAATATCCATCTGTTGGGCATACTCATTATTAATTAATATTCCTCACTGGTTGTGATCGTGAGTATTCGTCTTTGTGGATCATCAAACTGAGACCTTTATAGATTCGATCGACCTATTTATTATAAAAAATCGGCGAAGTGCGAGTCGGACTCGCGCACGAAGGGTTCCGTACCATTGACTAGGTACATTGATTGTAATAACGGGCAAAAAGCGGCTAAAAATCACTTTTATTGTATGAGAGCAAAAATAGGCAAAAATGACGTTTTTTGTATGGGAGCCCCCCTTAAATATTAATTTTATTTTAATTTTGTTATTTATTATTAATTAATAAAGTAAAGATACAACTGAGTATTTTGGGAATATTTCAAGTGCCTACCTGTTTCCATTATTGATATCGAGCAAAAAAGGGCAAGAAAATCGCGTTTGTTGTATGGGAGCCCCTCTTAAATATTTATTTTATTTTGTTTTTAGTATTTGTTGTTATAGCGGCAACAGAAATACATAATTTGTGAAAATTTCAACTCTCTAGCTATAGCCGTTCTTGAGATACAGCCTGGTGACAGACGGACGGACGGACGGACGGACGGACGGACAGCGAAGTCTTAGTAATAGAGTCCCGTTTTTACCCTTTGGGTACGGAACCCTAAAAACAATACCGATCATTATTTATGGTAGAGAGATTACCCGCTAACATAGTGGAGCAGCGAGGTAACCCTTCCTATTTCAGGAGACCAGATATTTGCCTAACAGTGGAACATTTGCAAATAGTTTCATTTCAATTTAACCCAACAAGCTAATAAACATAACGAACTTTAACTTCTATGGTAATTGTTTTCGAACCGAATTAACATAACCTATCGTAAATTTATAACAGATTAATAGACGCAGTTATAATATATTTAAATTACTCCATTAGAAAAATTAGCATTAAAGATATGCGATAATAGGTGATTACAGTAGGTACATGGTGTCGTTTGCATATGCATACACAAGTTATTTAGATTATTCAAACGTCGAAAAAAGGCTAGTATAAAGATTAATCCAAACATTACGTTTTATAATTAGCGTGCACCGAGTAATCAAATATTTCTAGTTCGTATTACAAAATAAAAGCCTAAATCGTTCTAATATCATTAGCATAATCTCGTGTATTCTTTAATGTAAGCAATCTAAATAAGGCTCGAGGCAAAGGCCGTAGTATTGATAGCCATCGCTATTAAAAATTAAATTAAATATCTTATGACTAGGGCTCGGATAAATATGTATTATAAAATTCAAAATATGTACATATAATATGGACCAAAAAATGTAAAATATGGAAAAAATATGGAGTATAAAATAAAAATATCTTTCATATTAAACATTGTTTATTGTGAAAAGTTACTGCAGTAACAGTTACATTAAAAAATGTATAAAAAGATAGCGATATTAAATTTAAAAAAAAAAAATATGAAGTTTATTCATCTTCCACTAAATCTGTCTTATTATATTGATTGCAGTACACAATCACACGCTTTTTTAAATTATCGTAATTAAAACTGTCGATTAGGTCTAAATATAGCCTTATATTGGCTGTAAGATCTTTCCACGTCACAATAAAGGCAAATAAGTAAGGTAGGGCACAGCAGGAAATATCCTGCTCAAAAACTGGAGCCGCCCGACTGGGGAAGTACCTCAAACATGCAGCAGATCACTGCTAAAAAATGCTGCTTTCAAACATTGTTGTGTTCCTGTGGTGAATAAGGTGACCAGAGCTCCTGGGGGGATTGGGAGTATGGTCGGCAACGCGCTTTCAATGCATCTGGTGTTGAAGCTACGATAATCGCTTACCATCAGGTGAACCGTATGCTTTTTTGACCTACTTAAATATTAAAAAAAAAACATGATATAATGGGAGCGTACTTAAAGACGCATAGTTCCGTAATTGGGTAAGGCACATCTGCAGTACCCTCAAAACTCAGTACGCACTTAACTTTATTAATTGTTTTTAGTGTAACGAAGCCTTTATTTTTGTCTAAAGTCTATTATTATTATTTATTTACAGAAGCGTCGCAAGCGCGTTGCCGACCCTATCCCCAATCCCCCCCAGGAGCTCTGCTCTCACCAACACACAATACTGCTTGAAAACAGTATTATTTAGCTGTGGTCTTCTGTTAGGTCGAGGTACTACCCCAGTCGGGCTGCTCCATATTTTGAGCAGGAAATTTCCTGCTGTGCCCTACCTCAGTTATATAGTTGTAGTGTTAGTAGAATATTAGTTTTTGTTTAGCTATTTCAGCAACACCGCCTTCTGCTTCAGAAACTTTTTTTTTCTATTTAATAATCTTCAGGTTTTTCATTTGATTGATTCGATCGGCGGCGCGGGGGCAGATAATGTGGAATAAATGAAGTTAGAGTATTAAAAATCAAATTACGACGAATAATACGCGAGAGAAATGAAACTCGCGCGTCCGTGTGGTGGCGAGAATGCAATTTATACCTAAAATTGTATCAATTTTTGTGAACTAATTCATGTTCTATGATATAAAAATCGAAAATATGGATGATTGTGATATTTTTTTGTAAAATATGGACTTACCCATGAAATATGGCAAAATATGGAAAAATATGGAAAATAAAAATTAGTTTTTCCGAGTCTATATGTAATAATCAATGTATAGAAGACATTCAAAACCGAAAATCGTGTAAATTAAAAATATGTATTTACATATTAATCCGAGCCCTACTTATGACCATAATTTTTTTGAGTCAGAATTTTTTTTATTTTGTTTTGAACATTACTCTGTTTCACATGTTCTGCGTTATTTGTATTGTAGCACTGTGTTTCCGTATTATAATAAAATGTATATATATCTAAATATGTAATCTAAGTACCTAGTAATGTATATCAGTTCGGACAATGTTTGTACGAGTATAATATGTAAGTATAAGAACATTTAAAAAAATCAGGGAAAATCATGGCGGTACAAAATACACGCAGTCAGCTAAAAAGATAATAAAAAGAAACTCAACATAGTTTTAAGATGACAGAATTTTTTAAGCAGACCAGTAGATCTTGTAATAGGTATATATCATTTAATAAATAAACTAATCAACTTTAATGTTAGGTTAGCTGATAGCTCTGGTTTTTTTTTTTCAGGAAAAGCTCTTTTCTTTATTTTTTACGCCGTTTTATCACGAAAATGATTACTGTCGCGCTTCATTGCGTTGAATAGAAAAAAGGGTTCCATTACTTCGAATATTAAAAAAACAATCTAGTGAAACAGTCCGTCATTAAGAAAAGCAGTTTATTGCCATTAAATTTTATTAATAGTATTTAGAAAATAAAACACATTTTTAAGGCAATATAAATTAAAATATGTATGTATATCGCTCAGCATATTAGTATAGAAAGGTATGCTGGGATGGTTTGGCCATGTCGAGAGAATGAATGAAGAACGATTGACAAAAAAAAGTGTATAAGGTGAGTGTGAATGGAAGTGTTGGAAGGGGTAGACCTAGGCGGACGTTTCCAGACCAGATCAGAGACGTCTTGAAAAAAGGCCAGGTCAAGAGTACCCCAAACCGAAGATAAGAAAGAGAAGAAAGACGTATGAAAGGATCGTAGCAAGTGGAAAGAAGTGGTCTCTGCCTACCACTACGGGAAAGAGGCGTGATTTATATGTATGTATGTTAGCATACATGTATGTGTATATAATGTTTATATATATCTTATTATACATATTTTATAAAATATAGTTTACATATAAGCGACAAAATATAAAATATAAATATGTCCTATATTCTTTTGAACTAAACTAAATCTAATTCTCTACTAATGAATTGAATTGATGATTTTTAATATACACATATATAATGTACACAATAGTAACTAAATAAAATCATATATTAAATGGAAAATAAATATGAAATTTAATAAAACAAATTAACCAATAAATATGTATCTATATTCAACCTAGTCTAGCTAGAGTCTAGCTGCTAGACTAGACTAAGCAAGTATTTAAAAAATGAATCAAGAGCAATAGCCTTCATTCGATACGCAAACTAACCAAATACAATCCGTCCGTAAAATTAACAACAAATACAATTTTTCAACGTTCCCTGTTACGTACTCGTAGACTACGAGTAGGTACGTAGTACGTCGTAGTTCTGATATCATTCACGTCCATCTAAAAACTTTCATGCAACGAAAAGTTTAAACGTTTCAAACATTTTGTAGAACTTTTAAACTGGAATTAACTTAAAACTGCTTTTACTTATATTTTTAACCGACTTTCAAAACAGGCGGATGTTCTCATTTCGGTTGTATTTTTTATGTATGTTATAGAACTTTCAAACCTCAGAACTTTTGACTGACTGGACCGATTTCGATAAAAAAATTTTATTCCAAAGGTGGTGTGTAATGTGGTCCCATTTAAAAATTGAGATCTGACAAGTACTTTTCGAGCTATATCTAATAATGCGTATTTACTTGACTATTTTCTCGTTGACCTACGTTGTTTTATACCGTACGTTATTGTAATAAAAATAGCAATAGCATAACTCTTGTATCATTATCTCTGGTAATATTAAAATCAGAGAAAGGCTACAGAGCTGTTTACCTCTATAATAAAATCTCTACTTGAAATATTTCGCTACGACTCATAATAACGGATGGACAGTCTCAGCAAGAGACGTCTAGTTCTAATCTGTATAAAAATATACACATTTAAAAGTTTTGTGGCTTATATTACACATAATCTGGGTCTAATGGCGATAACACTAGTAAGCATTGGTCCGGTGTCGTTGAACTCGCATCCACGATAAGCTTTTGATATACTTTAAAAATATTATATTATACATACACTATAGTTATTTGAAAAAAATCTGATTTATTTTAACAAAAAATTTAATTACCAAACAGCAAATATGTATTCAATCTTAATATGGCGGAAATTCAATATTGTATAGCCCAAAATTTGTTACATTTTGGACGAAATACGATAAAACCGATTTTCAAAGTCAACATTTTATACAAACATGACACACGCCTACCAACTCATCCATCTTTTATGTCTTTCTTTGCGTATAAAGAATAGTTACTTACAGCTGCTAAAATGAGGAAACGCCTCATGATACGTGCTGATAAATAGCTGAACCAATAACCTACCCATTTTCTTTACTTATAACCGTTTTAATCTGTTTTTTAAGCAATAACGAACGTTAATAAGACTAAAAAGTAAATTCCGACAAGAATCAGAAATAGATACACTACAACAACAAAATAATGTGGGCGAGGCCACGGAAGGAAGTTAGTTGTAAGCAAATATAGAGTATCTGTTACAGTTTGAGTTATTTTTTAACATGTTTTGCGGATGATTACCTTTTAAGTTGAGCGTGTCATTGGGCAGGTTAGAGCCTTCCCACGCCGGCGTCAATTTAACTGGCTCGTTGCGTAGGAAAGGCGCCTTCTCGCCTTCGCTGGCCTCATAACCTAAGAACAAAGATAAATTAATAAATAAACATCACACACTCAACGGCCCCCACTAGGATTTATTCCTTTTTTTACGTGGGGAAAATCCTCATGGATACCCCTCCAGCGCGGGGGCACCGGAGAGGTTATCTCAGACTTTTACTGGCCAAAAACCACCACGTGTGAGCAAACATCCGAATTACTGGGATTTACTCCTGTGTCAGGGGTCCGGAAACTATACACAAGCACAAACGCCCAGACCATGACAAACGTCTGAATGGCCAATACAAATGTGTGCAAGCAATGCTATGTTTATGTTTTTTTTCTGAACAATTTCTTAACTGATGTTGATGTTTTAGATCACCTCGAGAGCGTGGGTCTCTATTTATTCTCTAGTCTAGTAGTAGTTAAGTGGCGGTAAACTAGGTACATGTATAAGAATAAGCCCATGTCCACGACAATACTTCAAGCTTTCTGGAGATATTTGTTCTACTGATCGCATTATATATTGAATAAAGAAAACGCAAGTGGCTTTAGTTTACAGTACCTATTTATTTTCCGTATAACGTTGGATACGATCAATGTTGTCAAGACAATTTGATCGAGTGGATAACCCATGGGTTAAAATGTACCATTGATTTTTCAAGTTAAAAGTTTATTTCGTAACACATCAACAGTACTTATAGTAAATTGCGTATATCGAAGGGCATGATACTACTAAAATATATTTCCAACTCATATTAGTAGAGAAGTTTAAGAAACTTTTTTTCCATTGTTTGGGAATTTTGAGGGCTATTTTTAAACAAAATGCTCTAGCCAGAACGCTTTCTTGAAAAGGTATACAAAGGATCCAGACTTCTTGATGCTTCAGATAGGAACTATTTGACTGGTATACAAAGCTAATAACGGTACCCGGCATTACGTCAAAGTCTACATTTCGAATTCCTCAAATTCCTATAACTCGGTATTCACATTTCACATCACAAAGCAAATTCACTAACCTAAGAACCTTGATTATATTAAAATTCACTATTAGATTAAAGTAGAGATCCCCAGTAAAGTATATAGTTTTTCTTTAGACAGTAAATTTTGATTTCCAAAGAGACGTCTTCAATTTTACGGACTAGTTCTAGTATTGAATGTTGATTTTATTGTACCGTCCAATTTCTATCGAACTAACAATGGGGTATTATCGCAAGTTTCGCAGTAAGCCTTTTATATTTATCGCCTATAAATTGGTACACTCGAGCTCAGTCGCCATTTCAGGACGGACTCGTCAATTCAAAATGGCGGGACTCATTAAATATGGCACCATACTATTTTTCAGAAATGCAATTTCCATTAAGTTCCACTTGAACGCCGCGAGGACTCCATTCACAGGATTTTTACCTATTATATAAAGCTAAATTAAATTACCATCCTTTAGAAATTTCTATTCAACTAGAACTTTTTCATCTATCATCATTACTTCTGGCTGTACGAGAAGCAATATAGAGCTAATTTTTTTGAAAATAATAGTAACACTTTATTGTACACCAAGCAAAAAATAAAATAAATAAGCAACATTAACAATATTTAGTAGAAAAATGTACAAAAGGCGGCCTTATTGCTAAAGAGCAATCGACTTTAGCTGGCCATTTTTATAATAGCCTGTATACCTTCAGCATTATACATATATCGAAATTTTAACAAATACATATAATACTAGCTGACCCCGCAAAAGTTGTTTGCCATATATGTTATTAACCCCCGCAACCCTCTCTTGTGAGTAGAATTTCGTAAAATCCGTTCTTAGCTGACCTCTAGCCGGCGAAAGGAATATTATTCCTACCAAATTTCAAGTCTCTACGGCCTACGCCTTATGGTTCCAGAGATATCGTGATGAGTCAATATATACGTGGAAATCTCTTCGATAAAGAAATGGTACATATGGGAATAACGTAGAATAACGTAACATTAAAAACGAAGTAAGTGGTCATTATAATGAAACAGAAAACAAGAAGTATGTCGTCGTTAAAGTTTCGTTGCGTGACCTGGTGCGTTAGCTAGAGTGGTAAACCTTTATCTTAATTATACGCTAATAAATACTAATAAAACGTATGTTTCTTTATGTCCAGTGTAATTAAACCAATGAATGAGCGTGATAACCAAATTACATAATATAGTCCAAAGGGTCACGAATGTTACTCTACTGCTAAGTCAAAGAAAAAGAGGTTTATTCTCTTGGGGTCATACATCAAAATAGCCTGTTTATTTTATTATCGAACCTACAATCTAGGTCCCAATTTAAAATCGAGAAAAGGTCATTTCAGTTCAAAGTGGACAAAATAATATGTCACACTTTTTCAAAAGCAGACTTAAAATGTGAAAAATTAATTCATTTTTTATTAGCCTTTGTTCATAAATAGTTCTATTTCAGCTTCTTGGCTTAATTTGCTACCTCTCTTTCTTTAGTTTATTACATTTTCTACCATAAAATGTGAGTAAATAATTTAATACTCATACATAATAGTTAGATAAGAGTCATCAACTTATCATTGTGTGAGATAAAATAAACATGAAACTGGTTGATGACCTCCATCTCGACGCACGAGATCGTAACATTACTCAACTAGAGTTAACAAGTAATACGTTGGGAGTAGATTTAATTTTCAAAGTTTCAATGAAATTTGCCCCTTTTAATGACAGAACATGATCAATATATAAGGAAATCACCAATCGTTGAACATTTCTTACAACTTGTTGAAGGTGCGGGACAATGTTTAAGGATTGTCACAAAAATACTTTAATGAAAGAAGAACATCAATCATCAATTCGTGGCTAATCTAAAAGAGAAAAGATAAATCTCTTTCTAATTCATCTGTTTATTACTGAATAAGACTGTAGGGTACAGCAGGAAATTTCCTGCTCAAAATATGGAGTAGCCCGACTGAGGTAGTACTTCGAACTTACAGATCACAGCTAAATAATACTGTTTTCAAGCGGTGTTGTGTTCCTGGTGGTGAGTAAGGTGACCAGAGCTCCTGGGAGGAATGGGGGGTAGGGTCGGCAACGCGCTTGCAATGCTTCTGGTGTTGCAGGCGTCTATAAGCTACGCTGCTACGGTAATCGCTTACCGTCTCGTGAGCCGTACGCTTGTTTGCCGACCTAGTTGTATTAAAAAAAAAAACACATTGTTTTGTAGCTTTACATGCAATTTTCAAAGCTAATATTAGGTATATCCGCCAATTTCTGTGTTAAAACAATTGTAAACATTTACCAACAGTGACATACGTTGCCATAATGACGATCTGTGTATACTAGAAATGGTACGGGCAAATATAAACATGTATGTTTATAAAGTTAAATATTTACGTACTTGATATTACAAACACTTAAAAAAATGTCTTCAAATTAAACAGTAAACATTTATTTAAGGTATGGCACAGCAGGAAATATCTTGCTAAAAACCTAGAGCAAAGTGGATAAGTACCTTGACTGTACTTCTGTATCTATCAATAAAATTAGATCTTCTGATCTCAGCAAAATAACGCTGCTCTTAAGTATGTTATTGTGTTGCTGTGGTAAGGCAACCAGAACTGAGGATACTGAACATACTCCACCGCTAAGCAAAATGCTTTCCTCAATAGAAGAAGGGAAGGTATGCCACGCTAATAAGGACCAATAACCAGATCAGAAACAAATAATTTTACAAACACTAACATCCTATCCGAACGGGAATTGAACTAGCCAATTTCGGTGTTTATAAATCTTGCTTTACCACAACACTAACGGTCGTCTAATTTTTGTCATAAGCATAACTAAGTAAAATTCATGACCTGAATTCTCATTTACATAGTCACTCAGTAAACTATCGATGTAAGAGACTAATCTATACATTGTAGATATAAATAGAATTTGTTCTTTTATAAGAGTGCAATTGTTGAATTTTTGATATTTCAGCACTATTGCAAGGACATCCGTTACAGAAGTCAAAATGACCAACAACAAACTTGGTAACTGTAATTTTACATAGTATGAGCCCTAGTGTTAAAAACGTCGAAGGTTTAAATCTTATATTCACTTCAGGCTATCGCAATCCATTGCTGGACATAGCTCTCCCCAAGTTCGCACCGTAATGCTTGGCGTTTAACTCATGTGTTTTGCCCATAGTCACCACGATCGATGGACAGGCGGGTAGGATTTGTCGCACCGAAAACACTGCTGCTCGTCTTCGGCCTGTGTATTTGAAAGTCAGCAGTTGGATGGTTATCCTGCCATCGGTCGGCTTAATAAGTTCCAAGGTGGTAGTGGAACTGTGTTATCCCTCAGTCCCCTCTTACGACACCCACGAGAAGAGAGGGTATGGCTATATTCTTTACTGCTATAACCACACAACAAACTTATATTGCGAAAGTCAATTTATCCCTTAATGATCGAATTAAACAATGTTGGATACTACTGCATACATTCTAAATGGACATACGAGTAGATAACATTAAGTATCCAATATGCGTGTAAGTACCTAATAATAATTTCCTTACAAGCTAGTACATCAAATATATTATCTCGAGATCTAGACTAAACTTCATTAAACAGTGCATCAATTGCTCAACAGTATTTTACACATGAGAGAATTGGCGTAATTGAATCATGGACTGTAATATGACAACTATGCTCACTTTGTCACTTGAGTTCATCTTTCAATCTTTGTCGCGCTGACGAATTATTATTGTCACTGTAGTTGTTGCTCGTAATTTTATGAACGATGTGACGGAAAAGGCGATTCTCTTAATAAATTGATGAAGTAATTTTTTTGATTAGGTTTACATTATAGCGGCGAACTTTGACAAGATGAGTGATAAAATCATTGAATTGAATAATATTGTTGGGTTGTCTGGAAGAAATGGCTAAATAGCCATAAGTCCGCCCATTGTACTTCACAGTCTGTAAATGATATTTGCAGTTGTGAATGTACAATAAAGTATAAATAAATAAAATATTTCTAAAAATATTTAAGTTACATGAGAATTTTCACAGAAAGCTT
This sequence comes from Melitaea athalia, assembly GCA_905220545.2. Classification (NCBI taxonomy): domain Eukaryota; kingdom Metazoa; phylum Arthropoda; class Insecta; order Lepidoptera; family Nymphalidae; genus Melitaea; species Melitaea athalia. Next base: position 5,824,703 of record HG992199.1, on the reverse strand, counting down.
GCGTCATTATTTACTTTAGGTGATGCTCTGCTGTATATTTAAAATTAAACATTAGACTTACTAGATCGGCAATATTGTTTTGTTTACAACATCTCAATGGAAATCTTTCTGTTCGAACGAACTACAGATTTAGATACCTACGGTATAACTCGAATTTTATTAAATTATCAATGAAAGTTACAAAGTTTTTAAAATACATTTTCATTTAACTTAGCTTTTACATGATTTTGTACAAAATAACCATGCGTTTTTTGCTGTTTTACATATCTATACATATAATAAAATGGTAGAAAAGTCAAAACTGTACATTGAATATTTTTTTAAAAGAATACTTGGGGTGTGATCTACAATCGATACCGAAGCCAAAAATATAGTTTTTAGAATTTTTGTCTGTTTGTCTGTTTGTCTGTTTGTCTGTATGTATGTCCGGGATAAACTCAAAAAGTACTGCATGGATTTACTTCAAATTTGGCACGAATATTGTTAAGAAGTCGAGTCAGAACATAGGCTATATATTATCACGCTATCACCTACGGGGAACGAGCAGTGAACCTTTATTTCTTCAAATGTATGTCCGGGATAAACTCAAAAAGTACTGCATGGATTTACTTCAAATTTGGCACGAATATTATTAAGAAGTCGGGTCAGAACATAGGCTACATATTATCACGCTATCACCTACGGGGAACGAGCAGTGAACGCACGCAGACGACGTCGCGGGCAGCAGCTAGTAGTTTATAAATTTACCTATTTTTTTTTCGATTGTATTGACCGATTCGATTCGATTGATTATACCGTTACCGTGATCTAAGTATGTAGTCTCAAAGTATGTCTGTGTGCCTATGACGACCGATTGAGACAGATACTTTCCTTACTTTCTTAAACCGAATAGTTGAAAGTAGGTACTCTACATTTAAACTTGCAAAAAAAAACAAATTCTTTTCTTTTAAACATCATCAAAGGGAAAATACGACGCGTTTAAGTTTGATGTAAATGTACATCTACCCTTAAGAGTTCTCCGAGTAAAACTAAGCTAAAGACAACAGGCTCAACAGAGCGTGAAGGAGACATTTCAAAGAAGCTCGCTCTGAAAGAATTATACTTATATACTCTCACTGCGTAATCTTAGTAAAGGTACGCTTCGCTAAGGAGGAATGCTTCTAAACGGATATTGACCTTTCTATACTAATGTAATGAAAAACCTACTTCTATGATTCAATGTAGAAATCTTCTGTCATGATGTTAACGGAATCAGACATGTAATGTGACTAAAATTAAAACATACTACAGTACAATATTTGTTTCATATTGTTCTTTATAAAGGTTTATCATAAAAGATGAGCAATTCTTGTTTTTCTGAAAAAAATGTAATGCAAAAATATTCGTAGAACCGTTTACATTTTCGTTTCGTAAGCATTTTACGAAACAAACTGCTCGTGAAAGTCAATTTCAATTAAAATTATTATTTATATGAGAGAAATTTGATTTCACTGAACAAACAAATACATATAAAAGATAAACTTTGAATTAGATTCACGGAGACTTTGATACATAGGCACTTAAATACGCGATACATCCTTCTTAGAGTTCATTGATTTTTAAATTATTTTTAACTAGAGCTGACGTCAAGCGAGCCTTTTGAGAGTACAAGCATATAAAGAGCCCATATGGTCCAACAATATAACGAATAAATAATACTGAGTGATTGACCTGTGAGCGTCGACCCGGAGAGCGCACTGTCGAAACATTGCATAATAATTGAATCCGTAATCAGACCAAGTTCATTTGTCTCGATTTTAATATATTGAGAGAAAGAGAAAGAGAGAGTCAACAGAATTTGTTATGATATACATTCAAAAGGCAGGTAATTATTTCTATTTTTAAAAAAATACCAAATAATGTAATCTTGCATTTAGAAAAGCGTAGCAACATCCATATCAAATAGAAAGTGTAAGAGTAACGGAATGGAAAACTATTTCTATTATGGGAAAGTAGGTATATTAAACTAAAAACATCAAATTCTTATTTGGAAATCGTGTAAAATTATAACGTTTTAACAATAGACCATTTTATTCTAAGCAAAATATAAATTCAACGTACCTAATATGGTAGTCAAATCTAAAAAATTGTGACACTGATAGTTTTTATTTTTGTGCCTCTTTCATCAAAATTGAATACAGAACAGAACTTTGCCATTAATCTTCTGCAAGACTCGATTAAAGCTCTTATTAGGAGATACAAGATCAATGTCAAAAATATAGCTTTAGATAATTTATCAAGAACAAATTCAGGCTTTATAAGATCACCTTTTCATAAGATTAGGTTCCCGATCAGGCAAGGAATGATATTTAAATCAAGTGAGACCGCGAGGGACGTCTAGTCGGTTAACAAGATATTTGAGGCATGCAGGCAGTCAAATAGCGTGCCATGAACCGCGGCCGGTCGAACTATCTGAGTCACTGGAATGTAAATATTGTTGTAGACACGTTGTTAGATGTCTCTTTTGTTCTCTGTCCACAAAACGAGTGATATCAAATTACTGTGTTAAAGTTTAAGACATAAATGCTTTGTGGTAGGTTTGATAAATTTTATTTCTTTATTGATGTATTTCGATGTTTCCGACGCATGTGGGAACTTGTTTTTTTTTTGTAAAATGGTTTAGGTCATTAGAATTAAACCATCATACGCATATTTTTTTTTTATTATACTATGGGCTTACTCTTGACCCCAGTCTAGCTCAAGAGCAGAGACGAGGTCGAAGATGGAGCGAGCTCGCCCAGAAGAAGCCTGTTCACTCGCGCTTTAAACAAGTTCGGGTTATATGTGCTCGGAAATACAGACGCCGGCAGGGAATTCCAGTCCTTGGCCGTGCGCATTAAAAATGATGATTTGAAGCGCTTTGTACGTATGAAGGGTATATCAACCAGGTAGGGATGAAAGCCTGCGGTACGTCTGTAAGTCCGATGGAAGAAAGGAGATGGGGGTATGAGCTCGTGCAGCTCCAGGGCACACTCCCCGAAGTACAATCTGTAAAACACCGATAGACTGGCAACTTTTCTTCGGTGAGCCAGAGTGTGAAGAGACTCCACCAAACTGGCGTCACCAATTAGCCGCTTGGCTCTGCGTTCCACTGAGTCCAGTGTGGCGAGTTGATATTTAGCTGATACATCCCACAAGTGACTGCAATATTCCATGCATGATCGGACTTGAGCTTTATACAGCGTTAGAAGCTGCCCAGGCGTGAAATATCGCTTAACCTTGTTTAAGATGCCAAGCTTTCTGGCCGCAGTTTGTGCTTTGGACTCAATGTAGTTGCCAAAGTTGAGAGTAGAACTCAACTCCATGCCAAGGAGGTCGAGGGTATCGGACACAGGGACAGGTGTACCTCGGAAAGTAGGAGTCAAGCTGAAAGGACTCCGTTTGGCGGAGAACAAACAAGCCTGCGTTTTGGCGTCGTTGAACGTGACCAGGTTGCAATCGCCCCATTGGGATACATGCCCTAGTATTAAGTTCGTTCGCTCTACCATGGCCTCTCTCTGAGAACGTATTACGTCCCTGTCGTCTTTTGCGCTGGACATATATATCTCTCTACAACCGTACTGTCATCTGCGTATCCAACAATGCCTATTCTTCAATGCATATTCTTCAATGTCAAACACTTATTCTGAGGTAAGTTTCATTATTAAGTTACATGTACATATTAAAATGATGTAATATAGCATAAGCATATTGTCATAATAAAAGTGACCATATATTTCAGGAATACGATAAATCGGTGGTAAATTTTGCCTACAACACAAATGTTACAGCTAAACTTATCAACTATTTAAAAATAGGGGAACACAAGCTTGTATAAAAAAGAAATCGCCCCTGCAAAGTCCCGATCTTAATCTAAAAAGAATTATTGTGGGACAGAGTAGAAAACCGAATCCTACTAGCTCTAAAGATTTTTAGGGAACCCTTTCAATGTCTTAAAAGGTTATGCCAAACATTGTGTTGATAAAGGCACAAAAGAATGTCACATTTGGGTGATAAAGTAGGGCATGTTGTAGGTGTTTATGGTATTTTTCTCGGATAAGATGTTTTGTTAGATAATTGGATCTCGCGACACACCTGTGAATTAATTTATAAGGAATAGATACTTCTATAACTTTTCTCCTTGTCCGGGGAAGCTTTTTGTGGACATTGTACAAATTTTAATTTAAGATATTATATAAGGAATATAGGAGTTTTACGTGAAAATTAATAATTTTATTGTATTCCACGGCTGGACATATACTTCCCTATGTTCCCGCCTATATACCAGTCGACTGCAATAGGTTAAAGAAAGCGAGCGAGCAAAATAACTGAAATTAATATTTTTAATTTATTTTAACAACTTAAATAACAAAAATGATAATTATTTTAATGATTTAAGAGCGCCGTAACCCAAATAATTTCTGTTCGGAAAACAGATAAATGAGATTTTATGCTTTGCAATCTCTTGCTCGTTAAAAATACCAACCTACATATTATTATTATTCATTCCTTTCAAAATAACTAATCGTAAAGATGACTGCACTTCAGTGTACTGAAAATAATTCATTGGAATATAAAGAGTCGTTATAATAACCATAAAAATATTACGAGCAGAACTAAAACCGAATAGCAAGCAACGCTGCGCGTAATTTATGAATCTTTCTAGCAATTAAACACTACACACAAATTTAATAAAATGGTAAAAGTTCGAAACAAAATCAATAGCGCGACCTATTTTCAAATATACATATAATATATTAAATTCTACTGTCACAGTGTTTGTTATTGAACACCTCCGAAACGACTTGGCAAATTTTTATGCCATTTTTTGAGTACCTACATTTACATGTAGGTCAGAGTATAGGTCATTGGCTATTTTAATAGTCCTAGGTGATAATAGTGTCCCTATTCGTAAGGTAGAACAAGTATCTCTATATAAAAATAAATCCCTATTTACCTCGGTCACGCCATAGCTTCATAACGAATTTACAGATTTTATTCATTATTTCTTTTAATAAATAAAAGACCCACACTCAATAGTTAGTAGACTCTTACGAAATTGAAAATCGACCAAATTGGACAGGAAATTAAAACATTAAAAAAAAATGTAACAATTATTTTAAGTTCACGCCTTTGACAGTTTGAAAGACAGAGCAAAGTCTGTCGGGTTTGTTATTTAATGTAAATCATTATTAGACTGCAATGGCCTACATATCATTAATCTGACACACTTTATTTGTGATAATTGTGGAAAACAAGCAGCGAGTATCGTAAATAATTATGATAAATAAATAATTAGGCGACATAAAACGTTTATATACAAACAGTAACTGCATAGAAGTTTTTATATTATCCATAAAATCGGGTGTCTCAAAACATGTTTCAATTATACTGAGCTTTTTTTTATTGTACTGTGATGTTATAAAGCCTACCATGAATTCCCTGCATTAATTATTTGCTGATTAAAATATTTCAATTTTTATTACAAAATTGGAACGTATATATATTTTTATTATAATTATATTATAATAATTAATCTTCCGAGGGCGATAATTTAATGACAATAATTGTCGAGTTACACGAAAATCATCTGAAACGTACAGTTGAATGGACTTACTCGTATTTGATGAGTGCTTTTACCGAACTCATAACGACCCTTTCGTATTCGGCGTTAATTGAATTGCATTGTAAGTTTCGCTACGAGGACAATGAGGTCAGTTACACTTATTTTATTATAAACATAAATATATGCTTAGCGAAATGTTTTAGCGATTGGGGAATTTATTTCATCACTTGTTACACAAGTCATACTTAACAAACAGTAAATTATTTTGTCTAGTCTCCATAAAAAACTTACGTAACTGCCAAGGTTTTTATTGACTATATTTTATTGTTCATGTGACATAGAAGATCTTACGTATATTTGAAACAACTAAACGCAGCTAACTTTTTGCAACCTTGAGACAGGCATATTAAATTTTTTTGAAAGAAACGTTTTCTTTTCTAAAACCTATAAATTATTTCCTATTTCAAAAAAGAAAAAAAGCTTATATAAAGACAGTTTTGTCCTTTACTTCACCCATTTTGAAGTAATTTAAAAATATTATGCTTTACCTGTTCTATGTTCAAGTCAGATTATTGCTTATTCTAGGCATACTCGTACAAAATGATATCGATTGGTTTGTCGTCAAATTACGATATAGTCTGACACGATAGCTGAACCTAATTTATTTACGATACATTTGCCATACAAGTGCCATTCGATTACTATCACAAAGGTCACTGTACCACATTTTAGTGCGCACATTGAAGTTTGATACTTAATCAAGATATGTTAATCCAAAAGTTCGTAATAACTTTTAGTAGTTTTAGAACTTGGTATCGACATAACCAATAATAATTAGGGAATGCAACCCCGCGGATCCGCAATCCCGCATAAAATTAGCGGGATTACAAATGCGAGATTACACCTGCGGGACCCCCAAGATTTGCAAGATTTTATTTTTTTCAGCCTGAATTCGCATAACAATGTGTACGGCACGAACAGTGTTGGATTTCGTAGTATAATTATACTATTTGTACCATTATTTCATGACTTGTAGTATGTAGTATCGTAAAGCAAGGATACTACAAGGATAAGCAAGGATCCGCGGGATTAATGGTGTCAATCTTGCGGATTTGCGGATTGTCTTTTGGGTGCTGGATTGCATTCCCTACCAATAATGATTAAAATCACATTTACCATATACTTAATGTGTAGTAGTAATTTGGTGATATAACGATTTTTATTACCTAATTAAGTTATTATAGTTTTTTTTTCCTTAATTAGATTTTGTACCACCGTAAACCGTGCCATAAAAGAGAATATCACACTTATTTTTAAATTTATTTACAAAACATATATTGAAGTTGAAAAATTCAACAAAAACTATTTACGTTGACTTTGTTTGCAACTTCAAGATTGCTTCTCGGTCTCTGTTTAACATGTGTCATCGTATTTTTTTTGTACGTAATAAATTTCAATAGACATCCTGGTTACATGGTTTAAACTTGTCCTGGTAACGCAGTGTAGGTATATTATTACGTGAAAAAGATTTTGCAAAGTGCGAATCAAGCTCGTGTCTCGCATCTTTCCTTACCAACAAATGATTTTAACACAAAAAACGCTAAACAAAACACGCTATAAGGATATTCTTTATTTTAAATTTTTTTATCTATAATATTTATGAATATTCCGTATTCTTAATTATGACATTATAAAGGTTCAAAAGATAATAGCGTTGTATTGAGTATGAAATCCTAAATATTGCGATGGTAAGATAATATGTCCTAAAAGATACAAATTTCCCTCGCACATCTCTGGTGGAAAGGCACCCTTAAACTTAATTTTAAAAATGTATCTTGTATGCGTCTACTTCCGTGGTAACTATTATGGGGGCCCAAGATACAAGCATAGCTTAGTTTGGGTCCCACTATCAATTACTGTTTTTTATAGACAAATGTAATTTACTTGAATAAATAAACTTGAATGTTCGTTACACTCAGAAAAAAACAACTATTCTTACAAATCGAGTATAACTTGATTGTGTGATATTTATTTTCAAATATGTACTTCTAATTTCAAGACAATAAAAAACTGATTTTCTATTACATATTTTATTTACTAAACGTATAAAAATTTATTATTAGTAATTAGAGCATAGATAGATGAAATATTTTCAGAAATTTTTTTCCGAGGATATTGCAGATGTGAGTGCACGGCAGCCTATAATGGTCGTCGGTGATAAAATAGGGTGTGGCAGAAAATTTTAAGTTTCGTCCCAGTTGCGTTATTATAAAGCCATTTATACGAACCGTCCTGGATTGCAGCCGACGCATAATTTAATCTCGAGTAAGGCAGAAGTTACTAAAATAAAGTTTGGACAAGTTACTTAAACAAAACAATGTTGTTTTTGTTTTAATTCTTGAGCGTCACAGAACTGTCGTAACGATGTCATGATTTCCATAAAAATCTGATTCATCCTCATCTCAATTTCATTGATATTGATGCAAATTTATACTAGTTTGCCCTCAATTACAACTACCAAGGTTATGTTTAAAAATAAAACTATTTGCATACAAGAATATAGTGTCTAATTTTCATATTAAGAAATTGAATCATAATTATATAATCTATATAAATAAAAAAATGAATGTTGTCGACCAATTCGGCTAACTTTTTTTTTGTATGTTCCTCAAGGCCCACGGAAGGTTTTAATAATAATAAAAAAATTAAAAACAAAAAATGGGTTGACCATTATCATCAAATATTGACATAACGAAGTATAAACCGGGATATATATCATCAAATATCATATATGTATTATATATTATATATAATTATATAATATATAATTATATAATATATACCGTTAATTATATAATATATAATTATATAATATATAATTATACTAGCTGCTGCCCGCGACGTCGTCTGCGTGCGTTCACTGCTCGTTCCCCGTAGGTGATAGCGTGATAATATGTAGCCTATGTTCTGACCCGACTTCTTAATAATATTCGTGCCAAATTTGAAGTAAATCCGTGCAGTACTTTTTGAGTTTATCCCGGACATACATACAGACAAACAGATAAACAGACAAACAGATAAACAGACAAACAGACAAAAATTCTAAAAACTATATTTTTGGCTTCGGTATCGATTGTAGATCACACACCAAGTATACTTTTAAAAAAATATTCAATGTACAGTTTTGACTTTCCTACCATTTTATTATATGTACTAGCTGCTGCCCGCGACTTCGTCTGCGTGCGTTCACTGCTCGTTACCCGTAGGTGATAGCGTGATAATATGTAGCCTATATTCTGACCCGACTTCTTAATAATATTCGTGCCAAATTTGAAGTAAATCCATGCAGTACTTTTTGAGTTTATCCCGGACATACATTTGAAGAAATAAAGGTTCACTGCTCGTTCCCCGTAGGTGATAGCGTGATAATATATAGCCTATGTTCTGACCCGACTTCTTAACAATATTCGTGCCAAATTTGAAGTAAATCCATGCAGTACTTTCTGAGTTTATCCCGGACATACATACAGACAAACAGATAAACAGACAAACAGACAAACAGACAAAAATTCTAAAAACTATATTTTTGGCTTCGGTATCGATTGTAGATCACACCCCAAGTATTCTTTTAAAAAAATATTCAATGTACAGTTTTGACTTTTCTACCATTTTATTATATGTATAGATAGATAAGATAGAATCATTGATGGATAGAATACAATAAAAATGAATAGCCGAAAGGTATGTACGCGCATAATGTCCGAACGACTGCAGTCGTTGGGTGCACCCAAATGGATAATTCATGTTTTTCGTGTTCGCTATTATCTGAACAGGGTTAGTATGAATAAAAATTGATAAAAAATCGATATATTCACAAAAAAAAAATTTGGTGGGAAATTCGTCGAGTCAACTTACTAGTTTTAACATTATTATGTATATATTTCATTATACCTATTAAAGAAATAGTTCTGTCATACAGTTAACTATGCTGATCCGTGCCGTCGAAGAAAAACACTATCATTCAACAATGAAAAATAGGGGTGCCATGCACTCGCATTCATTGGCGAGACGGTGCCGGTGGCCCAGAAACCTAGTGAGCCTCACATTTTTTTTTTTCTTGTTAAAATGACAACCCTGTTGATTGGAATTTATTGTGACTCATTTCCATTGTAGTTTTCTGTTTAAATAAACGTATAGATACATAACCAAGTTTTATGTTGGTACATAAAGGCGTTTAAAAAATAAGAGAATTTTACATTAAATATTCATAGAAAATGCAAATGTAATTAGCACTTTCATATAATTTTTATCTACGTTAAACTTTCAGGTCAACTACAGGAAATTTACAAATATAATTACCGACCTGCGTCACCTTCTAGAGAGTGTAATAAACTAGGAACATAACTATAACGTGTAGCTTTACACATGCTTTTAAATTATGCATGAGAGCTTTTTTTTGGAAATTTAAAAATCTGCGTCCGATGGCGTTAAGGAGACTTACACACAACACTACACCAGAACAGATGACATTGTGTTTTATTTTACTAAATTATTATCATATATCGCTGGCCCCGGGCAACAAAGCGGTAAACGCCAGTTACGCCTTTTTTAATGTTATTTGATTTTTGGCTTCTCTGAGTATCAATCTATCACTCTTATTTTTTTCGGATTTTTTGTACTAATATTTCTTTAGAATAAATGAAAATAACTGTTTTATTGCATGGAGAAAACATAACAAAAAAAACCGGTGAACATCTTTACACTACATTTTTAAACAAAGAGTAACAGTAATAAATTTAACCGCGCTTTTGGAAATAAACGTATTATATCAATAAACTGTAAACACTTAATACTGAGTAATCACAAGAGATTTTATTCTGTACAATGCTATTACGCCTTTAAATTTTTTCTGAAGAAGGTGGTAATCGGCTGTTACGCTCGAAATCTAAAGTAGAAATTACGTCGTATTAGTTTCTTACATTCCTGAATCTCAGTGGTTGGTGTTTTTATAAAATTTATTAACGATGTTACAATTAAAATAGTATCATCTATAAATTGTATTATACATTTTTTCAATTATTTCATTAAATATTTATACCATTAAAAATATTTTTAAAAGTATAAATTGGTAAAAAAATTAGCTTTCATTTGACATATTGAACGCCTGTTTTGGATAAATGTACGCTGCACTATAAACAAATTAGCTTGTTTTATTTCTCCTGTAAAATTTGATTTTTGATATTACCGCTTTATTGCCCGGGGACAGCGATATTAGCGAGCAATATATTAGCTATTATGAAATTACTAGCTTCTGCGCGCGACTTCGTCCCCGTGGAATAGGACCTATTCTCTAGGAAGCTCTCAAAAGGAAAAAACCCCGATTTTGAAACATTCTTCATTGGTGCTATGCTCCTATTAGTCTTAGCGTGATGATTTATAGCCTATAGCCTTCCTCGATAAATGGGCTATCTAACACTGAAAGAATTTTTCAAATCGGCCCAGTAGATCCTGAGATTAGCGCGTTCAAACAAACAAACAATCAAACAAACAAACTCTTCAGCTTTATTATAATCGCTCCTTCAATACAAAAGTCACACATTTCAAAAAATATCAAAAACGTTTTTTTGCATAAAATGCATCTTAAACGATGAAACTTTAATGTTTTGCAAAAACAGCCGTCGTTTTATGGTCAGAAACACCCGTAAACGCACACACGTTAGTTTTGTTTTGTACCATTTCTGTAACTGAATTCTGCGCAAAAGTACCACATTGTGAGTTGTCAACAGTCATTCGGCATGAGCACACGCATTTTTTGTGAAAAACTACCACATTCCAAACAACTGCTAAAAGACAGGTGAAATTATATATTCAAAAGTGCCACATACAAAAATATAGTGGTATTGCAGATCACATATACGAAAGTATTTTATCATTTTTATGTGCAATAGTACAATATTTCGAAATAAGATAGTTTTGCATTTATAAATTTGATATTTTTTCTCTAATTTTTGTATGCAATACTACCATATTTCGAACATATTTCGAAATGTAGTATTTTTGTATTTGAAAGTGATTGTGATAAATATATTTTATTTTACATCAAAAAGCACTAATTGTAGTTTTTATGTTGTTTTGTCTGAATGTTTTTGTAGTTTTTGTCTGTGCATTCAAGACCTATATTAGTAGGTAAGAGTAATAAATTTAAGTAAAAACAAAACAAATCTTTTAAACTATAAAAACGAAGATGCATAAAACTCTTTCATAAAATCAACTGATATAGGTAATATTAATTTTACCCATAATTGATGATCTCATGATAAGATTTAACTATTTTTTGTTTTCCCTTAGCAAGTTTACTATGTAGTAAGTATGTGCCATTTTCTTTGTTAAATTGACGTTTTGTTAGGTTGTTATCTGAAAATAAAACTCAACTTTTTCTAATTATGGTGGTTTAATTTTTAATATTTTAATGTTCTCGAAGTCAAAGTCTATATATTGTATATATACAAAACTAACTTATCTGCATTTTTTCGAGAGTCCATTCGAGGTATGGTTAAGATTGCTTTACTGAGAAACAGGCTATTTAGTTATGCATCTTTTGATACCAAAAAAATCTACTTAAGACACATAGTTTGTACAAAAATCATAAAATAAAGTAAATTATTTTTTCAAATGCCTCTCCTGTATAATTTGCCTTTTTTGACATGTGGTGCTTTTGTATTGAAGGAGCGATATTAGTATAGATAACAACATTCACACAACTCAATGTCAAGTTCATTAATCACAGCAAATATTGAAGATAAAAAAAGTTGACTTGGTAGCTTTTCAATTTATGAGTCAAAGCAGAAAGTTCACTGACCTAGAGAGAGAAGCGAAAAAAAAAACATGCAATGGGAAATAGCTGCACGAGAACGCATTGTCTAGGTAGTGCTCTTACGCGTTGGAGGTATCAAGGGCTCTCGAAGCTTGAAAGAGCAAAGGGCGACGTCAAAGGACGACGGTAGAACAAAATATGCACATCATATTAATTTATCGTCTTAGTTTTATTTAGATATTGGCGGCAGGTAGAATGTCATGAATTTCTTTGTAGTAAGTTGGTTAAAAACCTACTCATAGATGGAGAAAGAGGCTTATGCCTAACAGTAAGATGCTAAAGCCTAAATCTATAAAAAAAGTTGAGTACAAAAATTTTCTTCAGTTACTAATTTCTAATCCCGCGTATTATTCCCCAGACCTCGTGACAAACAAAATATTCTAGGCCTTTTGCCGTCAAATCTATTTCAATCGTGTCGAGATGAAAATAATGAGGTTAAAGTGGCTTATAATTAAAATAAAGACAATACATATTCAATGACAAGGATCTATTATACACTGTGTCTATAAATTCAATTTTATCTCGACTGAGACAATGGAGATGGGTTTGACTTAAGTATTGTTAATGAATTTTCATTTGAAAGGTTTTCGCTTAATAAGTGAATCGTTTCTACATCAAGGATATACAGATAATACAGAGGTGTATTATACGAACAAATTTAGAATCATTCTAAATAAACGTAATCTATTTTTGAAAGCGAATTTGAATTCATTATTCTTAATTTTTTATTTAAATTTTTAAGAGGGCTATTACAATTTTTCTTGGATTCGAGCGTTTTACTTGAGTTTTGATGTGTGATTATGGTTTATATATAGCCACAAATTAAAAAAAAACATATGGCCAAGAAAGTTTGATTCGTACTCTTGGAAATGTTGTAAATAAATATTTCAATTTGTCTACGTAAATCAGTAAAAACTTTGTCTCTGCAAAGCATGTTTCAGAAAATTTTAGTTTTGGGCATCTTTTCATGCTTCGTTACATCGAAGATATAATAATTTAATCATTTTCAAAATTGTTTATGGTACAACTGTATCTTCTACATTGGAATGGTTAATTAAGTTTATTATGTTTCATACAGTAATACATCAAAAAAAATTCTGCAAAACAGAAAGTTACTGGTAATATTTCGTCTGAAATTATATTTTTTAACTATGAATATATAATCCAAATTCAAACAAAAAGTAAGTAATTACGAAGCTTACTATGTTACCTTGCTTGAAAAAAAAATTAGTCCATGTAAATGTAATAATAAGTATTGTAAAAATTGTTGTATGCAGTGCTAAAATCAATAAAATCCATTATAAATCTCGCGACTCGCGGACTGTCACTTTAGTCAGCGGCAAGCGCTTATAGAGGGAGGACGTATCGCTCGCTGTCGCCATTTTGTGTTACGCGATCTCACAGATTCGACAAGAGTATACCGCAACCAACACTTTTTGATACAATTGAGTTTTTTTATTAGTTATGGTTTGATTATAATGTAATATGTCCTTTGATATATCAATGAGAATATATTAAAGTAAAAAAACATACACGTAAATATAGTTATTTGTTTTCATTATTTTCAAACTTTGTTCACAATAATGGGCAAAAGAGCGAAAAATAAAGTTTTTGGTGCTATCAAAAAAAAAAAAAAGGTTTTAGCCGATAATTTGAAACGCGCAATATCGGTAATTTTTTTAATTATATTTTAAATGTTTATTTTACAACTCTGTAATATTGTTGAGCGATCGGTAATGCGGCAGCGTCATGACGGTCAGTACTTGTATGTATGGGTGACCGCCTGGGAACACCGCGTGACGTTGGCTTTTTGTTTTGTTTTTTTCGATTACTTTTTGTTTTTTAACCGACTTCAAAAAAGGAGGAGGTTTCTCAATTCGACCGTATATACAATATATATATATATATATTTTAAGTATGTTCGGGCATAACTTCGTCGTTTATGAACCGATTTTGATAATTCTTTTTTTATTGGAAAGGAGATATCCCATAAGGAAACCAGGATCTGATGATGGGATCCCAGAGAAATCGAGGGGAACCCTTGAAAATTGTAGTGACGACTAGTGCATTTTATCACTTTTTCCTTAAATACTATAAAGCACTACTATTTAATAAAGGTCTGGAGTCGATCTGATGATGGAGTCAAAAGACATTCGAGGGAAATCTTCAACTATTTACAGCAATCACCTGCTGTTTGAGCTTCATTCATTTCTATTGATGAGAACTTTGCACCCATATGTGTTATAAGTGCCATTACAGGTCTGATGATGGAGCCCTTAAATAGTCGAGGGAATTCCTCAATAATTTACAGCAGTTACTTTTTGTTGTTTGACGACCGCTTTGATATAATGGTGCATGTGCCGTGTCGGCGGCGCCTAAACACCGACGGTCGCGGGTTTGATTCCCGCTCGGAGTGGATATTTATGTTTATACAAATATTTATTTTCGGTCTGGAGGTTTCAGTTCGGTCCCGGAGAACACGCTAGGCTGTAAGTCCCGGTTGTTATCACGTACACCTGATAGCGATCTTTACTCATAGTAGGTACTTATGACGACGCGTTAGCGCAGCGGTCACAGCACTGGCTGTTGCTGGCGGTCGCGGGTTCGATCCCCGCTCATGACGGACATTTGTATTGGCCATATAGATGTTTTTCGTGGTTAACATTATTATACTCGTATAATTTAGATCATGTGCCTTCCATCAAACATGGAAAAGAGAACGAGTCAAAAGCTTTAGCTCAACTTAGCGGCCAAATGAATATAGATGTAGAAAAGTGTGGCCTATTTATAAGTACAGAGCATTTCTTTTTAGGCGCTACACCTGACGGAGTGTTTGAAGATGGTGTTGTTGAGATTAAGTGCCCTATATCTGCTTTTAATATGGATCCTGATACGGCGATTCCAAAAAAAATTAAAATGCTTCAAAATTGACAAAAAAGGCGAAGTAATGTTGAAAAAAACCACGATTGGTAAATATCTCTATATATATAAAAATGAATCGCTGAATGTGTTGCTAAGCGCAAATCTCGAGAGCGGCTGAACCGATTTTGCTAATTCTTTTGTTATAATATTCCTTGAAGTAAGATGATGGTTGTTACGGAGAGAAAATTTTTAAAAATTTCCTCGAAAGTCTAAAAACAACACTTTTCTATATTCCCAATTCCCATACATATTCGAAATAATAATTAAAATTTAATTTGAACTTTAATACCATAACATAAGGTTTAGTGTTAGTGGAGGGGTTCCGAGAAGGATAAGTATTAAAAAAAGAAAAAATTAAAGAATCGACTGTTAGGTTAGGTCAGCTAGTTGCAAATAAAAATATTTGTTTATTTGCAGTATGGACTGGTACTGACTACCCGCTTTAATTTGTAAAAGTTTACAAAGATCAGGATTTCTGGAACCAGAAAATGTTGCCAAAATTAATAAAGTTTTATGGTGAGTGCGTTCTTCCCGAAATAGATTCGAGGAAAGCACGGTCTATGCGGCTTCGGAAAATATTATTTTATTTTGTTTTTACAATTATACTTGTTTTTGTTCAGTCTTTGTTTCTTTTTTTTATTTACCAGTTGTACCTATCCTTATAATAAAAATTTATCTTAAACGATACACATTTAAGAGTTATTCTTAGACATAGTGATGAAGAAGCCGTTAAATGTGCATATTTGTTATAACTACCTACTTAACTACCCTTTTTAACACATCTTATGCATTTTATACTACAATCCAAAGTGGTGTAAAATGTAAGGTGTTAAAAATTAACTAGCAATTTTTTAAGTTAAGAAAAGTAGGTATGCAATAAAGTTTCTAAAATGATTTTTAAGACCTTATTTCAATAGAAATTCAAGTTATTTTTATGACCCTATAATCTACTAATTGACAATTATAATTTTTGTAATGAATATTAAATATCAAAACGATGCATGCACGTCTTGAGTAAAATGTTTACAAAATAATTAAGCACAATTGCAAAATACATACACATATATATTACTATAAAAATAAGACAAATTTCAAGATTTTTTTATTTTTTAAATTAAAAAATTATTATTGAAAGTAATAAAAATAATAATAATTATTATTCATTTAAATAATATTAAATAAAAAAATATTTCACGAATTTTATTATCAGTAATAATTTAATTTATTTCGGAAGCAAAGTCTCTAGTTGCTTGATTTTGGCATTCGACGCATAGCGGTTTGCATGTGTGCGTAGCGTACTTCTCGAGACGCACACGTACGCGACTGCTGCCGCGCGTTACCTAAAACTGAGCAGTTCGATTGTGTGATAGCGCTCTTAAGTTTAAACGTACTTTGTAAGCATGTCTTATACACAGTATCTGTTTACATCCCATTGCTAGGCAAACGACTATGTTCTTTTGAAGAAAACTGCTGGAACAGTGGAGAGGAATCCGTCAAAAAATTATGATAAAATATACTGATATTGGTGCACATCACTCAAATATCTTTTCCTACGTAAAAATTAAGCGTTCATTAACTCAAACCCACAACATTACGTTTAAGTATCACGTGGTCTATTCATTCGAATTCATAAATAATACCCACATATAAATCTAGTATAAGCTGTTGACTTCACTTCATTCCCTCACTTCAACATACTTGCGCAACCTTTACATAGAGCTTTATATTACAAAATTTACATATCAAAACCCATTTAAAGTTCAACTTTAACATCGACGTGTGGGTGAAGAGACCAAATCGAAAATTTCACATTAGACGACGTTTTCAATATACAGGATGTCCCGCGATAAAATGCAACCCCGAATGGGGGTGAAACTAGACCATAAATTATCGACAAAAAACATAGAAAAAACTTTTTGAAAAAAATATTTTATTTCTTATTGACGAATTAAGTTTTTTATATCTTACATAGACTCTATGTACAAAAAATGATGATTTCTTCCAATGTAGTAGGTCGATTACTTTAAAATAAAATAAAATATTACGCCACGTAGTTGGCGGTAAGGATAAAATAAAAATTAGCTCGAAAAAAAGTGGCATTATGTCTTTAACTATGCTTCTTGTGAAAAAAAAATCCATTTTTTATGACTGTTTTTTTCAATGATCTCTAATTTTCTCAGAATTATGCCCCAATACCAGGAAATTTTATGATTTATTATTATTTCTTACCATATTGCCATTCAAATAAAAAAAAATTTACGCCTGTATCCCAAAAAACACGTACCAAAATCATCATTTTTTGTACAAAGAGGCAACGTAAGCTATATAAAAATCTTAATTCGTCAATTAAAAAAATTTTTTTCTTTTAATTTTTTTCTGTTTTTTGTCGATAATTTATGGTCTAGTTTCACCCTCTTTCGGGGTTGCACTTTATCGCGGGACAGCCTGTATATAGTAAAATACATGTTTTAAGTAAAAGGTCACTGAAATGCGACGCTTGCTAATGTCGGTAATTAAAAGCATATAAAATTAATGGAGTTGAAGTCACTCCGGTAAAATGTAAGGTTTGTTTTGAAATGTATGATAGCACTACTCATACCTTGCGATTTTACCTGCATTACCGCAGGTTAACATGTATACTTGTATAGTATTATTTTTAAATAGTAACTGCGGATTTTCTTGCCGAATCTTCTCTGCAGAATCTACATTTTGAAATGGTTGTAGCTTCACTTTTAACCATCAATACATATTATAAAACAAAGTCGCTTCCCGCTGTCTGTCCCTATATGTGCTTAGATCTTTAAAACTAGGCAACGGGTTTTGATGCGGTTTTTTTAATAGATAGAGTAATTCAAGAGGAAGGTTTATGTGTATAATACATGCATAATATAGTAGAGGAACACTGATAATTTTAGACGTTTCTAATGTGATGTCGTAAATAAACACATTTTTGCGCTTACTTTGCAAACGCTGCCTGAGCCCTGAACCCTACGAGATAGATCAAAATAATGTAAGCTATAGTATTGTATACCTTTAAAAGGTCTATAAAAAGTCCGCGATTCAACGTTGCAGGCAGGGCCGGACCGTGAGGTCAGGGGGCCCTGGGCTAATACTAATTAGGGGCCCTTTTTTTGTTGCTGGAAATGTATTTTCGCACTAGTCCCATCGCCTGGAGGCGACGAGAGTGTTGGGCTCCCGGTGCAGCCAAAAAAGCGCACGGACTACCCACTAAAACGCAGCGGTGCCCTCAACGTCATTGTGGAGCTCCACAGGATCACTAACGCATGCACCGTTACGCATTAAGCATCCGTGACCGGTAAGTAGCTGCGTTAGCCGAAAGGTCAGCACCCCGTGCCACCTTTTGACCCAGTGACTAAGATAGGGACGTATATAGCGTCCACCGTCGCTGCCGCTGGGGACTCCATGTCCTCCTTTCACCAATTCATCAGGGCTCTCTGAGATTGAGCTCTAATGTTCTGCATTCAGTCCGCACTTGGAATTAGCCCTCTAGTTTGGAGGCTCGACCGGTACTTGTATAATTCCGCGAGCAACTCCACCTGGAGAACCCAAGGCGGATCACTCGCGAGAAGCGTCACCGCCGTCCACGACACTGTACGGTATCCCCGTATGGCTCTTACCGGTATGAGCCTTTGGGGTCTCCCTGTCAGACCCTGCATATCTCGATGCAACCGACTGCGATCGATGCACCGACTCGCGCTAGCCAGGCTACCTCTTCGAAGCTTCTGCCACGGGCCGTTAGCAGCGTGTCATCTGCGTAACATTTGACGCTCAACCCGGGGGGTAGAGGCATCCGTAGCAGCCTGTCAAAGCCGACGTTACAAGGGGTAGGTCCAAGCGCGGAACCCTGTGGAACGTCGAACTCAACGTGACGTCGATACAATCGACCGTCGCCCCCCTCCCAGTGGACCTCTCTCTCACAGAGGTACGCCTCCAATAGCTTTTGGAGATAGGGAGGCACTTTATAGTACTTTAGTGCCTCCAATATTGTCTCCACGGGAATGCGTTTGAAGGCATTCGCCACATCCAACTAGATGGCCAGTAGTACGTCTCCACTGGCCACCGCCTCCGCGGAGAGAGACTTTAGGGCTTCCAGGGTAGAACGGCCCGCCCGGAACCCGAATTGCGCGTCCGACAAACCCGGCCCTGACTCGTCGAGGTGCCGGACGAGACGGTCTGCGAGAATCTTCTCAAGCAACTTGGCCGTCTCGTCCAGCAGCACGGTTGGCCTGTATGCAGAGGGCGAGTCGGGAGGTCGACCCCCCTTGCCTATCAGGCACAAGCAGCCCGTCTTCCACGGCTTCGGAAACTCTCCAATAGTGAGGCACTTGTCAAAAAGTCCCCGAAGCTCTCCTCTCATTTGTTCCAGGATTATACTTAGAACACGCCCCGGAACACTGTCCGGCCCTGGTGCCGTCCTCTTGGCTTTGAGACGATACAGGGCCGTATCCATCTCACCTTCCGAAATAAGACGAGGGATAGACGAGTCGGTCTCGCTTAAAGAGGACGATGACGCCATTCTCGGGGGAACGTGCTCCGGACAGTGTGGAAACAATTCCGATACCATCCGTTGGAGAAGATCGTTTCCGTCACAGGACTGCCCTGTGCGCGAAGCTCGTTTCGTAAATGAGGCCTAAGGCAGCTTACGTACGCCCTACGGGCCCTCATGCTGGCCACCCGAAGTTCTGCTATCTCGGGTGACCACCAGTATACTGCCTGTCGTCGTCGCAGGCGTCGCCCGATTCTCGGGATGGCCGCATCGCAGATATCTGTCAATGATCTGCGAATACCTAATTAGGGGCCCACCAAATTTGACCACGATTGAGAAGAATGTAAAATGGCAGCCGAAGATTTTAACTGTCAGTTCGAAGTACCAACACCTAAACGTAGACTTGAATTAAATGAATTGAATTTGATTAATCGTAGGATTCGCAAGGCTGCAAACCATACGATCTGTTTAATTTAATAAAATTATTGAATCTTTCGCATTGTCGTCTATTTTTGACTTTGACTTGACTTAGCTGGGGGCCCCTTGAAACCCGGGGCCCTGGGCTTAAGCCCAAAAAGCCATATGGTAGATCCGGCTATGGTTGCAGGCTTAGATTGGAGCGTTGTGTTTTTCACATTTCTAATTACATATATATGTCGCTCTTTCAAGAGTAATTTGCACTCGTGGAAAGCCGGGGCGGGTCGCTAGTAATTAATAATTTGTATAATGACGATTCGAAGGTGCTTTTGAAGTCTATTCGAATAAAGTTATCTTTGATTTTTGATTGATTTTTAAGAAACCACTACACGTCTACACCTGTGCGTAGTAGCGTGTTATTTTATAGTCTGTATCTGTAACACTCCATGACAAACATGTTTTGAACGAAACAATTTTTGCAGATATTATTCAACTCTAGATATGAGCCAATATTTATGATGTACTAAATGTACCTATTGTCCTGTCGTATCTTCATAAGCGGTGACCTGTAGGTCATTCTGCAAAACACTGTTAACGAGGGCTTAATCACGTTATCTATACCTACATGAATTGATAATAATTAGTATGTGACGTGTACAAGACGATAGGGTGACAGGAATTCTCTATTTATATGATTTTGATAACTTCTGTATATAAGACAAAAATGTGTTTTTCACTATAAATGAAGTTAGAAAGTTTGTACCTATTTAGTAGGGATTTTGTTTTTGATAGTTATTATATCCTGAAGTCACGATATATCGCGTTTTATGAAATGAAGTATTACGGGTTATTACTGCAAAAATAGGTTTGGTGACTTCATTAGATCCATTTATATCTTTTTTTGTAATAAATAAGAGAAAAATTTATTAATTTTGTTGTGTTTACTTTTTTTCTTAATGATTAACAACATTTATATTGATTCAATAATTTTCATCATCAATAAAAGAAGAAAAAAACGCTAAAACTCGGACGACTAAGTTTGATTGGTGATAAGGGTGTCTCGATGTACTTTTTATCTATGACATCAGTCTTAACTGGTCGAGGTGAAAGTTAGGAGCCTCGGAAAAAACTACCGCTAACGTTTCACGACTTATTTGTAAAAATAAGAAAACACGAACAGCTGCTTTGAAAGATGTGAAAATATCACGACTTTTTATATCAAAAAATAACATTGCGCTCAAGTGAAACTGCACAAAAACTGGAGATATCTATAATCATTAGTATTATGATTCTCATTGTAATATTAGCCCGCAGTTTTACAAGCATTCATTTGAGGATAAAAAAATACCCTATATCCTCGGTAAATGGGCTATCCAACACATAAAGAAGCTTTATAAAATAAGTATAGTTGATATGCCCTCAACATCATGTTGAAACTTAAACTAATCTTATCAAAATTTGAAACATTGTAGTATAATATATTTAAATTATCGTATAGTTAGGTACTGTATTACTAGGCACCAGCAAAACTATAGAAGTAAAGATAAACTTTAACGTAAAAATGACGGGAATATATAAATATTATACCGACAAAACATGATGAATCAGTTGAAACGTACTACAGAGAAAAACATTTACACCATAGAGGTACGTGTGAAGATAATATTCTTAATAGAGTACAATTTACAATAACAGCGGCGATATATCCATTTATGGGTCTGAAATAAATAGTAGCCTTAGAATAAGACATAATAACGCTTGTACCCGCTGTCCATCGATCAAATTTGTCGGATGAGAAAGATTAGACAATAAACTATAAGGAAACGTCCATTTAAAACTCATCTTCACCTACGTGAGGAGTGCATTCGTTCAGTCTTTCGTGAAGCGATATTATCCAATAAGATAGAGCGATTTGTTTGTGGAATATATATAATTATTTTCTTTCAAATGGCATGTTAAAAAGTCAATAAACTTAGGGTCTTTTTTACAGTTGATGAGAAAGGTATCTTGATTACGTGCTATTCCGACTCTGTGCTTAAAATTGTTTCAAATATTGATTTTTCGTACCATTTTCCTAAGATATCGATAAGCGAGCTGCTAAAAATAAAAGATACAAAAAATTCTAAGTCACCAATGAAGATAGGTATAGCGGTTTGCGAACAAAGGAAATTTACTTTTAGAGAAAAATGAACCAATTTATTACCATGAAGTTATTTTAATTTAAATAAAGATGTAATTATTATTTAACTGTTGTTAACGTAATGAAGTCATAAATTTAATTGCTATTTAAACACCACTATCTATATATGTACATAAAAATCAATTGCTGTTCGTTAGTCTCGCTAAAACTCGAGAATGGCTGGACCGAATTGGCTAATTTTGACCTTGAAATGTTTGTGGAAGTTCAGGGAAGGTTTAAACGGTGAGAAACATAAATAATATGTAACGGAAAATACTAAAAACGACGATTTAATTTTCCAATACAAAATGTTTCTAGCGGGGAAATTTAATGTCTTTTGTCAAGAACGTTGCCAATTGGTTGTCTAAAAATATTTATATATATATATATATATATATATATATATATATAGGTGCGTTCAGAAAGTGTTTTGTGTATATTTTTCACAAATATACGTAGGTAGGTGATACGAAGTTCACCGGGCCATCTAGTATTATTATATTTTCTTATTGTTCTTAAATAAAGATCATAAATTATGATACTCTATCTCACGATGCAATTAGATAAGATAGACGGTACTAAAAGATTAAAAATGTCATATTTTTATTACATAAAGTACAAAGAAAAAGTAAATCGTTTAAAAAAGTAGGCGATACATAAAAATGTAGTCCAGATTAATGACGCGCCCACAGGTATATAGCTAATTAATAGCTACCTACCAATACATTGAAATTCAATCTGCCTGTCAGTGATTTATTTTAATAAATACTCCCATTACAACATCTATATAAGATCAAATATAAATGTTCGAAATTAAACCAATCGGCTAAAAACGAACCGTTTTAGAGTGTACCGATTTTGATGATTTTTTTATTTTCGAAAGCTGATGCTTGTCAGTTGTCATGTCTCATCAAATTTGAATGAGGTCTGACAAGTAGTTTCTGAGATATTCCCAAAAATGTGTATTTGAAGTCGGTTTCTTTTTTTTTTTGTGTGAGAAGAAACACAATTATTTCAATGTAGGAACCGGCCTTTAAAGTATATAAAAACATCGACACTGAGTAAAAATAATATCGGTACCATATTCAAATCCTATAACACCGACTATATAGCTAAGGTCGATATTTTGAAATTTTATCTTATCGGCGTTAACGTTTTTTAGGGAACGAAGCCGTAATGACGTCACCATCTTGGCAAAGTTGGTATAATCTTTTAACTTTATGTCAAGGACAATTTGGGACTTATTAGTAATTTTTGAAGTTTCGGCAACCTTAAAATCCAATTCGTAAATAAAAATTTGTAGAAATTTGTCATGGAAATGATTGAAAGTTTAAAAGAAAGATTAAAAACCTTTCATTTACCGTTAGACATTAATTTTATACTGATGCCTTTTTTTATTTTAAGCCTTACCTATAATGCAGAAGTTCTCAAGTATTCTACTAACAGTAAGTAAGAAAGGATTATATTAGCAATGCAGTAGTAATAAGAATACATTTGTAAACAACATTGTTATGTTAAACTGATAACTGTTACGATAACCTAGACGGAACAGCATAACACACACACGCACATGATCTCATTTTCATTGTCTCGTATAATGTACTTACTAGCTAACTCGAAAGACGTTGTTCTGTCTCAGTAAAGTTGATCTCAAATTATGTCGTGACCAAGAGAAACCGGAATACATCTTCATATAATATAGAAATTTAAAAAATTCTGAATTAGGATAGAACACTGCAATTTATTGAATTTAATTTTGCAATTAAAATAATTATATTTAATAAATTAAAAAATCTAATTTCTTAATGCAGCCGGATTATTAAATTTAATGACTCGTTGCATATGTACATAATATTACATTCCACGTTCTATTCGGTAACTGTTCTTATATTGAACTAAATCAGCCTATAGCCAATATTGGGTAAACGCCTCTTTTTCTACATAGGAGATCGGAGCTTAATATACCAAGCTCCCCAGCATGTGCTTATGATAACATATTAACCAGTTTTTTTTAGCCCTGAGAAATGCTTTAAAAACACCACCTCTCCCACGCGCCACTTCCACGACATGATATTGAGACCTAAAAAGATATACAGTCATACATACACCCAGACAACCAGACAAAAAAAGATTTGTACAAATCTATCCCAAGCAGGAATTTAGGTGACCTCTAAAGTCTAAACTAAAACTGTTGTCACGAGACAGATACGCAAGAAACGTTTTATTTCGATAAACACTAAAAAAATTCGCTTCCAATTCAGCGATTATATAATACTAAATAAACGTGGTGACGTCATCAATACAACCTTGAGTCTCAATGAGTTTTGCTTATCAATGCTAAACGGATTACATGTGCTGACATTTAAAAACCAAAATTCATCTGCTATCAATAGGTATTGTGTCAAATGAATTGCAGTTCGCGGCTTGCTCGTTGTCAGATATAGACTTCTGAATGTCTATTAAGAAGATTATTATCCTTAAGATATGAAAACGAAACAGTTTGTGGATATATTATGCTAATGTCTACCATCACCTAAATTCGACCACGTAAAAAATTTGAGGAACTACAGAAAACCAAATTATTTTCATGTTCCTTTCTGTAATTCACTTTTTTTTGTAAATCTTTATAACATCTATACTTATTATAAAAATAAGTCCCCCGGCCGCGTCTTTCTGTCCTCCTGTCTGTCTGTCTGAACGCGATAAACTCGAAAACTACCAAACGGATTTTTATACGGTTTTCAACAATAGAAAGAGTGATTCTTGAGGAAGGTTTAGGTATATAATTTATTATGCTTTTATGTAAATTAACAGAAATACGGCGACAAATGTTGAAGAGGTCGCAAAAAATCTCGCCAACGGGGACCTTTCCTCGCGAACGCCGCGGAAACTAGCAAAGATATAGTTAAGTAATGTACTAGCGAATTCAAAATCTATAAAAATGCTACAAAAAAGTCCGCGACAGCATATCTCTATCTCTTACGGTTGACTTACAATAACCACTTTTATGTTCAAATTTGTAATTAAAAACATTTCGTTATTTTCAAAGCTATTTTCTTTAGTTCAGTATTAATCCTTATCAAAATAAATATGTTAGTTAGCTTAAGACTTTAATGCAGATTAAAATTGCCCTTAACACTATATCAATCAGATGAATAGTTTTTGAGATATCGTCGTTAGAAGTAATTATTAAAAATAATTAATGCGCAACGAAGTGGGCACGGGTCGGCTAGTACTTAATATTTTTAACAAGCTAATTTTGTAATGGATGATCGTCGAGATAATTATTTAATACCCTAATGATACATGACGACGCCGCGTTGGCGCAACGGTCACAGCACTGGATTGCGATTGGCTGTTGCGCGGGCGGTTGCGGGTTCGATCCCCGCACACGACAACATTTGTATTGGCCATACAGATGTTTGCCGTGGTCTGGGTGTTTGTGCAGTCCTTGTGGGTCTCCCCACCGTGCCTCGGAGAGCACGTTAAGCCGTCGTCGGTCCCGGTTGTTATCATGTACACCTGATAGCGATCGTTACTCATAGTAGGGAATATATATTTGGGTTGTCTGGAAGAAATGGCTAAATAGCCATAAGTCCGCCCATTGTATTTCACAGTCTGTAAATGATATTTGTAGTTGTGATGTACAATAAAGTATAAATAAATAAATAAATCTATACTAATATAATATAAAGCTGAAGAGTTTGTTTGTTTGGTTGTTTGTTTGTTTGTTTGTTTGTTTGTTTGTTTGAACGCGGTAATCTCTGGAACTACTGGGCCGATTTGAAAAATTCTTTCAGTGTTAGATAGCCCATTTATCGAGGAAGGCTATAGGCTATGTATCATCACGCTAAGACCAATAGGAGCGGAGTCCACGCCGACGAAGTCGCGCGCAGAAGCTAGTACTTAAATAATATGCACGAGAAACTAAAATTGCCGATGACATATGAAAAACAAAAAAACATTTTAATATACTTAAAAGTTTAAAACATTCTAGAAACATCAAACTAATGTATATTCAGGTCTACTCTTTGGGCGAGTTTGATTAGGGTGCGACTAATAACCAATTTCGGTAAATTCGACTTAATTTATTACACGCAACATCATATATCGATATAATAATCACTAAATATTCGTAATTTTTAAAACTTTAAAAAGTGACTAAGTTAAAATATGATGTATAAAATTAACTATACGTATATTTTTTTAATAATTATCAACACCTAATTATTGTAGTATTAAATTCGACATTAAACCTATCGTAGTAGGTATCTTTCGCTTTTTTTCAAAACATATTTTAAACCAAAATTATTTAGATATAAGTTAAAAATCAATAGGTCACTGACTGACTAACTATTCACACGTAACAAAAATGTCCCAAAGGTTTAGATTTCTAGACTTATTAATAGTCAATGCAAGAGTGTGCATTTATCATTGAATCTCTTCACGTTTTCAATACCAGAAACTGCTGAGCACGACCTAATATGGATCACCAACAAACAGGCTACCTATGAATTATGCCATTATACGAATTTTACGAATAGCTAACATTTAAAGCTTATTTATTATCTTTATTATCTCTCGATCTAGTAGATCATTATGAGTAGACTGATAAAGATCTCTTTTTATGATAAGTTCACCACTTTAAACCATAAAAATAGTTTTAAAGTGCGATACATATAATTATTGTACAGTTTTACACCTAATTCATTAATATTTCATAGTTTTCCTGATTGGAAAACTATGAAAGTTTTCCAATCAAAAACTTAAGTTATATCGGGCATTTATGACCATCTGCCTATCAATCTGCCATCAATTTTACACTGGTCAATGTCAACTAGTGGATGGGACTATAAATCTAGAAATCCAGCCCTAGAATGCTGAGGTTTCAAGGTATGGACTATATTACAAAAAATGATATAACTCACGTCTCTGTCCAGGCATGATGACACCGCTCCGCTCCGAACGGAGCAGGCTCTCTGCCTCCGCACCACCTTGGTGTGACATCTCCATCACACCCACTATCATAAAACTGATACGGTCATCTGTGGAGGGCTGGCTTTATTCTGAAAGAAACAATACAATCATGACAACATCCATTATCTTTTATAAGAGTGCTAAGATTTTAAGATGAAATAGACAAGATTATTACTCTACTATATTACATATTATTCATCTATATGATTTTTATAAATTCTGCCATTGAATAAAATGGGGGATGAAAGTTATTTTGAAAGTAAAGAAGTACGAAAGGTCTTTTATGCTTCTTTTGCTAGAAATACCAACATTTTATTTTTGTAGTTAGTACTAAGTAATACTAAATAAATATAATTATGTATCTGTATTTTAAAAAGGCAACACTTAGCAAATAAGCAGTGAAATAGCATATGTATTATGTAAGTTTGTGTATGATATTATTTAATTGTTCAAGTTTATTGAAGTTGCAATAAATGCTTAAACACAAATATTTAGACTAATAATTTAAAATTAAGAAAGAGTTTCATGTTTAACACACTTGAATTTTACCTCTTAGGGAAATTAAGTGATAAATAAGATAGTAAGTAGCTTATAATACGATAAAGTATTTGGATAAAATTAATACTAAGTACGGGCTTAAATTA
Organism: Melitaea athalia; assembly: GCA_905220545.2. Classification (NCBI taxonomy): domain Eukaryota; kingdom Metazoa; phylum Arthropoda; class Insecta; order Lepidoptera; family Nymphalidae; genus Melitaea; species Melitaea athalia. The sequence continues at coordinate 5,796,599 of HG992199.1, read as the reverse complement.
TTACTATTAACTTCCAATAAAACTTAACGTTATAAAGTTTAATCTATAAATAAAGCTTATCAACATTTTATTACATCTTTATTGATGTTACTATATTTTCACATGGCAACTGTATTAAAATTTCTTTATTATATTATAAGAAATTTTATAGCCCAGCAGTGGGATATTACAGGCTGAAGCGAGCGTTACCTACTTAAAAATAAAGATTTAATTTTTTGTGCAGTAATAATTATGTTGTCTTTCTTATTTATTTTATTATACTCTACAGGAGGAATACTTGTAGGCAGCATAAACTGTATAATAATAATAATTTGCATTGTTTTCCCACCATGAATCACGGAAAGTGTTAGATAATTAAATGGGTGGTGAGAGATAAGTAACTGGTGCGCGGGCAGTTGCGGGTTCGATTCCCGCACAAGACTATATTTGTATTGGCCATACAGATGTTTGCCGTGGTCTGGGTATTTGTGTAGTCCTTGTGGATCTCCCCACCGTGCCTCGGAGAGCACGTTAAGCCGTCGGTCCCGGTTGTTATCATGTACACCTGATAGCGATCGTTACTCATAGTAGGGAATATATCAGACAACCCGCATTGGAGCAGCGTGGTGGATTGCTTCGATCCTTCTCCTACATGGGGAAGAGGCCTATGCCCAACAGTGGGATATTACAGGCTGAATCGTGATCATGACTTAACTACTAAAAAATATATTACTTAATGTTTCGAAACAATCAATAATATATATAAAACTGTTTTAACATTCATTATTAGGTTTTATAATACTTTAAAGATTAATTAATTATGACAGGAGATTAAATTACTTAAAATATAATTTGTATTACTTAAATTACTATACAACTTGAAATCAGTCATCAAACATGTATTTTATTTTTAGTCTCAGATTACTACTAGGAATTACCTCACCTAAACCTGGTCATAATAAGTAAAATGATCTAACATTCATTAGCTTACAAAACATGACTGTATTCTAATTCTAAGATATGTGCTACAAAGTAAATAGTAACTTTTTTTTTTTTTTGATATCGCAGGGTAACCCATTTACGAGTAACTAATTTATGTACTATCTGACTGTTTATATTTATACATATATAATTATAATGACTCATGATAATGTTTCAAAGGGGGGGGTGTGTTTTGTGTAGCTAATTGTTTTAACAAAACAAAGATTACATACACATAAATTTTCAACAAAATTCCTTTACCTATAGAAAAATTTATTTTATTAATACAACTTCCTACTGATAGTTATACTGATGGTAAGTCTTTAGATTATGACCCGTAGACCGTTTATCGGCATAATTTCGTTACTAAATAGTAATAAAGACGCCCAATTTTCGAATGAGTGTGTTATTTTATACGATATACGTATATAATTCAATATGTAAATACCGATAAACCCTTGTTTCCAGATATCTAATAGTATATACATAGATAAATATATACAAGGCCATCAATAACGTAATTAAATGTTAACGGTTGCCCATTCATTAATTTCTAATCAACAAAACACCAAGTACTTTTTATCATAAAACGTGCTTACAACAAACGGGATCAACAAAACGGTAAACTGCTACGACTTGCTTGGGTGCAACTATGCGTTGACTACATTTCAGTGAAAACAATTTTGAAAACTAACGATCAATAATTTAAGAACATCAAACATTGAAAATGAAATTAAAAAGACTAACGACAACTACTGAAAATCTAAATTCGTTAAAACGTGCTTTTACAAGCGCGTGGTGGATAAATGTGTAGAATTCCAAAAATTAAATACGTACCAAGCTCTGTCAATTCATAAAATGTATCCTTACTTAATTTTTAACCATTCGTTAATTCATGAAAAAAATATTAATCATAGTAAATTAATAGGTTACTTTAACTACACGTGCACTCATTTACAACACGACCAGCCACGATACTTCATACTACAACTACCACGATCACGTCGTTGTCCGTCGTTGACTCAGTGTTGCCAACTTTATTTTTCAGAAGATCGTACATTATCCTAGAAAAGATCGTATTTTGCCTATATTTCAAGGAAAAAAATCGTACGTAATGAAATTTCAATAAAACAACGTAAATAATTTTAGAACGGAATGCTATTATAATTTTGATTCAATATTTATTATTTAAGGAACACGAATCAACATTTAACATTAAGAATTTTTATATTCTCAGATATGAGAAAAGTTACATAGGTATATTCTCAAACTCAGATGAAACCGTGATTACGTATTGTTACGTGTTAGGGTTCGAACGATTTGGAGAGAAAGACCTTCTGACTCTTTTAGAGACTTTATTCACTAGCACTAGGTCCGACACAAGCACTAGGTACAAACACTTCGCACTAAGTACAAACACTAATCACTAGGTACACACAGTAAGCACTAACAATGTCCGAGGTCGTAGCCAATGTCGTAGGTTTCCGCTGGTATCACTTCTTGATCACTAGTATTCACTTCGAAGTCGCTTCGTCGTTAGCTCAAACTGAACTGAACTCCGCTCGGCCTCAATCGGCCTTTTTATACCGGGCCGAGCCTACACCCAGACAGTTCTAGAACCTTCGTGCGTGTACTCGATCCTGAGTTCATTCACCTATATGTCCTCTAGCGCCATCTAGTATTGAGTGGATGTTTCACGTTGTCTTTGTAACAAAGTGGTTTGTACAGCACACAACGTGGTTCCTTCGCTCCCCGCTAGATGGCGCAAGCTCCTTTTTTGTGTACTCGTAACACTACTCCCCTCTTAGAGATGCTCGTCCCGAGCATCGTTGTTACTGCCATGGTAACGCGCCAGACGGTCTATGTGTACCACTTTAAATGTCCCTCTTGGTTGCTTTTGAATTCTATAAGTCACATCATTCATTCGGGTAACCACTTTGTATGGACCGTCCCCCTTGGTCTGCAACTTTGGAGATTTCCCTTTCCGGCGGGTTGGGTTATGCAGCCACACTAGTGACCCTTCTTCGAAGCCTCTCGTGTTCGATTTCCGGTCGTTAATTGTCCCCTGTGTCGTAAGACTATTCCCGCTGCATGCCTGGAGGATAACAGTTTTCAGGGTTTCCACCGCGTCACCCAGAACTCGTCTCTTAGTTCTAGCTTTTATTCGTTTCCCTTGATCCCGGGCAGGGAACGAAGCCCTTTGCTTTTTCAGCTCCTCTATTTGTTCCTCGATCCTTTTCATTCTTGCCATCTGGGTCTTCTTCTGCGGGCAGTTGAGCTGAAAATGGCCCCTCTCGCCGCACTTGTAGCACATGGCTCCAGAACGTTTCTTCGTAGGAGCCTTAACCTTCTTCTGCGGGCAGTTGAGCTGAAGATGACCCCTCTCGCCGCACTTGTAGCACATGACACCAGAACGTTTCTTCGTAGGAGCCTTAACCTCCTTCTGCGGGCAGTTGAGCTGAAGATGGCCTCTCTCGCCGCACTTGTAGCACATGGCTCCAGAACATTTCTTCATAGGAGCCTTAACCTCCTTCTGCGGGCAGTTGAGCTGAAGATGGCCCCTCTCGCCACACTTGTAGCACATGACTCCATAACTTCTCTTCGTAGGAGCCTTAACCACCTTGACTACCTCAGAGACCTCACGGATCTCATGGGTCTGCCTTATGTCATGGCGAACACCCTTGACCTCCAAAGCATGCGCCAATGCTTCCTTTAGCGAGGTATGGTGACGAAGCCTCACTGCAGCTCTCACTTCCAGGTCTTTGATTCCGTCCACAAATGCTCGAACAATATTCGTATCCACCATCTTGGTGTCGGCTCCTGGGTGTGCCTTCCTGACGAGTTTTTCGATTTCCAACGCCCATTGTTGTAGTCCTTCTCCTGAGCGTTGGACTCTGTCACGCAGTTGGGCACGGAACACGTGCTCCAGGTGTCGCTCCCCGTATCTGGATTCAAGTGCCTCCATCAGGTCTTGGAACCCATGTCCTGTATGTGGCAGTGCTTCCAAGACAGACAAAGCTTGCCCTCTGAGCGCAACAGTGAGCGCGGTCAGGCATTGTTCTTCCGTCCATCCGTTGGCAGTAGCAACAGTCTGGAATTGCAGACGATAGGCGTTCCACGAAGTAGTGCCGTCGTATGGCGGCACTTTCACTCTTGGTCCTTGCGCAACTCCGGTAGTTCCACTAGACATCGCAACTCCCGTGGTTTCAAGGCGCAGTACTCTCTTCTGTAGTTCAGCGAGGACGGTTTTCACATTTTCGACATCCAATCCTAACCCGGTAACTCGTTCTTGCACTTCGTCGAAATCTTTTCGAAGCTTACCCACCGTCTCACTAACGTCTTTTATAGCCAAAAGCGCTTTTTCTTGGAGGTTTTTTTGTTGCTCTTGCGATTCTTGCAAAGCGCTGAACTTGCGTTCTTGTGACTCGAACTTGCGTTCTTGTGATTCCTGCAAAGCGCTGAACTTGCGTTCTTGTGATTCGAACTTGCGTTCTTGTGATTCCTGCAAAGCGCTGAACTTGCGTTCTTGTGATTCTTGCATTGCCTTCTGTGATTCTTTCATTGCCTCTTGTGATTCTTTCATTGCCTTCATTAACTCAAATAAACTTCCTAATTGAAGTGCCACTTGAGGGTCGTTAGAAGCTACGGTACCACTGGTGGGCGTGGCCTGTCCGGTGGGCGTGGCAAGGTGGGTGGAGCCAGTGGGCGGGGCTTGAGCCAAAGTGGGCGGAGCCTGAGGGGCGTGGTCAGTGGGCGGGGCCTGGTGGCCGAGCCTACACCCAGACAGTTCTAGAACCTTCGTGCGTGTACTCGATCCTGAGTTCATTCACCTATATGTCCTCTAGCGCCATCTAGTATTGAGTGGATGTTTCACGTTGTCTTTGTAACAAAGTGGTTTGTACAGCACACAACGTGGTTCCTTCGCTCCCCGCTAGATGGCGCAAGCTCCTTTTTTGTGTACTCGTAACAGTATCATTTCCGTAGTATATAGAAATATAGATTAGTCCAGTCAAATTACGGCTGAAAATAAGTTAAAAAACATGAAATACCGCAGTTTGGGGATTATGATGGATCGATAGGGGGGGGGTGTTCTGAGCTTAAATTCCAATTTGAGCTGTTCTCCGAAGGTCAGATCAAAGTTATTTCGATGAAAATGCGTTTAATTCGATATCTCGAGAATGGTTAGTGTTAGGCAAAAAATTGTAGAGACCTTTTCTAAATTAAATTTACTAACTTTTTATCTGTAACTTTTTTTATGATCAATACTTTTCAATTTATTAGTTGTAAGGGCAGATATTTTATTTATTTCTCCCTATTTTAAATTTTTCGCCATTTTCTCCCCAACCGTTCAATTTTATGAAATTTTATCTATTATCAAAGTCGTAGATCTTTTAATTATGAACAACTTTTACCTGAAACTTTTTTTCTAACACCAATATCTTCGGAGTTATACACCTTAATAAGGTAGAAATCCACGCGAGCGAAATGCGCGCCATTGTCGCGACGCGTATTCACAGACACACCGTCGCGTGCATTAGTGCGGGTAAGGAACATCTGTTCCTTGACTCTCGTACCTGGGGTAACCGTTGTCATATGGAATCTATTTTCTACAACATAAAACAGATAAAACTACTCTCGCTTTAAACGGCGAACAATTTATTTTGAATTTGTATCGCAAGTTTTCAGGTGACACGAATTGTACGAATCTCAACGAGCTCCTTTATAAGGGATACAAATAAATGGCAGGCAGTGGGGGGGTTAAATTGGAATCCCTTCCTCCTACCTCTGATGCTGCATTTTTTCACTCGTTGCATGAGGTGTTACTACCAAGTGCAATACTGGCTCGAAAATTATCTGAAACACGTGGAGTGGAGCTGGCGTCACCACCACCCCCCCCCCCCCCATGGATTGGAGCCGATACCAATATCACTGAAACCAGCTCCGGAAGATTTGCTCAGATCGATTGTGTGCAAATGCAAAACAAACTGCGGCAAAGCGTACGGATGTAGAAAAGCTGGCATGTTTTGCTCAGTAATTTGCACTAATTGCCAAGATAACTATTGTTGTAATATTGCTAATGTTGTCGACGATAATATTTTTGACGCAATGGACGAGGACGACGTATGCCCCGATACCGTCAGGACCTTTAATATTAACGAACTATTTCCATCCACCTCGGGTGCTTAATTTTACGAATTGTTTGATATATTTTCCATGAATAAATGTGTCAAACAGTTTTCATTATTCGTTAACTTCTTTTTCTACTTTTTATTCACATTATTTCAATCGATTAATAGATCGAATTAATTTGAATTCTCATAAATTTTTTCTTCGTTATGATGATGGGTGTAAGATATGAAAAGATCGTATATTTTGCGTACGATTTCGATTACTCGATCGTACATCGTACAAGAGCCAAAAAGATCGTACAAATACGATTTAAATCGTACGGTTGGCAACACTGCGTTGACTGAATGACTGGTCTTTGGTAATTGCACTAATTGCAGTGCTGCCAACTAGTCTTGGCGAAAACGCGCTGTCAGAACTGTAAAAAAGCGCTAGAAAGCGCTAAAAAAATTTTTTTTTTAAACGCTAGATTTCGCGCCAACTGCAAATTTATTTTATTGTGGAGATATTGTGCGTTTTCCAATATCAGCACTAAAGCGCATTATGCGGTATAATGCTCAATGCTCAACGTTGAAAGTTCCAAAGCTACAGCAACGCTTCACACTCTCAAAAGTAGGGCTTCCGTGTGCGTGCTTGCAATGGATACCAAATTACCAACTCAGTGGTGGCTGAGTGGTTTAGTATTGTGCGCCACTGAGTCGCATTATGCTCTGTAATTGGAAAACGCACATTGTGTCCAATGTTTTTAACTTTTTACCTTTTTAAATAAGATGCTGTTTTACGATGTCTTTTGATATCACTGAAGCCAAAAACTCCCGTTTACAAAAAGTACCTACATTAAGCTTTTTTGGATCACGGTCACGAGGCACAGGTTTTAATCAATGTTTAAAAGCGTTATGCCTGCTTCCACTCACTCTTTTAACGTTGTTTATAATTTGTTGAAATTAATTATACCTAGTGAATAAATCAAGCACTGCAAATGTGTAAACCGTAGGTCAACTATAAAAGTATAAACAGAATGAAACGATCGTAGTGAAGAAGTAAATTAGTAAAGTTTGCTACGTTAGTTTTTCAATTTTGGTAGAAATAATTTTATTTAACATTTAAATTTATTATGTTTTACGCTGTATTAAATACAGTTTCATATAATTTGAAAAAGCGCTAGATTTAGCGCTAGGCGCTAAAACGCGCTTCGAAACAAAAAAAGCGCTAGATCTGGCGCGAAAAGCGCTAAGTTGGCAGCACTGGGTAATTGGTTAGTGAACGTATGAAAAATGAAACTATGAATGAAGACAGTTTGAACTGGTTTGAACTTTGAAGACGTCATGTATAGTCTGTAACTCTGTACCTGTACCATGGAGAATAGAGAGCTCGGACCATGTTCCTGTAATGATTTAGGCTAGGCGGGCACTAGTGACTTTTTGTCACCGTGACTTTTTGTCACTGTCACCGCGTCCATCAGTCCTAATGAAGGTGCGCGCATTTGGATGCGTGACAATTCGGTCTTTTTTCGTCCGCGGAGGACACCAACATGCCCGTGACGCAACAAAATGTCACGTGTCATATGTACGTAGGTTGGCAAACATGGTGTAGAACTTTCCACTTATCAGCCTATCACTCCAAAGCGGGTGAACCCAATACTTTTTATTATTGTATTTTTTTCTATTTCTAAAAACGAGTTCACAGACAACCGTCTCTTCGAGATCCATCTTATCGAATGCAAGAAACTGTCACTGCAAGTGCGCGCAGTCACGAAAGTGACGGTGACGTGACAGTGACAAAGAATTTTTTGTCACGGTGACAAATGTCACTAGTGCGCGTAGGGCCTTATACTATGCTCTGTGATCACAGAGTACATTGTAATCTGTGATTCAATGATTCAACTTCAACTCATTCATCATTCATGATTCAACATTCTTTGATCTTTCATACTTTCATAGATAAGATTCTTTTTCTTTTTCCATAATCTGTGCCAAACCTCGGTCTATTTTTAAATTTTTTGTTCTAAATTTTTCTCCTATTTAATAAAATTTCTTTACTAAAAATATCCAAAACAAGTGTTTTAAGTTATCTAAACATCTCTTAAGCAATGGTTAATTCAAGTTTAGCATATGAAATACTTCTTTATATAAACTCTTTTTACTTCGGACTATTTGCTACTTGTGAATTAGGTACACTAATCTTGAAGTCTGTATTGATCGGTGGGATATATGACGATAAGGAGAAAAATAGGACAAGGCTGGGCCAAGACTATGGAGTACTAGTAGCCCTATTTATTATCGAAGCTGCTAGGCTATTTTTGGGCCGGAAGGGGTCTCTCAGTGAAAGAGGTACTTGATTACTTTAAATATTTTTGAAGTAAAACTTCTGTACGCACGCTTGACTTGGCGAGTAAGCTGATGAATGCGTGACAAGAGCGTTATGAAAAGTGTGATCGGGCGAGGCTAACGGAACTTGAGAGGGAGATATAAGTTAGATGGAACTAAAGAAGTTGTACTTTAGTCGTATGGTCTAAAGCACTCGTTTTTTTTTATAAAAATATTTTTCTCTATTTTTCTATTAACTAGGTTTTTTTTACTTCCACAGATGTACCAGTAATGTTTTCAGTACTGCTAACAGTTCCTTCTATTGTAGGAGTTCTTTACTTACTGATATGGCAAGTAGTTGTATTAAGAATTGAGTATATTTGGTGTACGCTGATGTTATCATTACAAATGCTAGAATTCCTGTTTGCGTCCATGTTTATAGTTACTATGTGTAGAGGTCCTTCGTATGACTAGAAAATTGCCTTGTGTATTTTGGTGGTCCAATTTAGACGGGTCGGTTCCTACCGATCTCCTGGTTTAATGCAGTAACTTATATTTGTACAAATTTCTAAATTACCATTAGTAGGTAAAACATATACAACCAGAAAAATGTCTAGCAACTTACTAAATGAAGAACTAAACAAATAATGTATTGTTAATTTTTTACTCTACTATGGGAAACTTGACTTTCCTATAATAAAAGCCTTGAGGTTCTTTATATTAAAGGTTTATGATGTTACTAATGTATTAACTATATATTATTTAATTAAAGTTTTTATTAATATTTAGCACATTTGACCAATATTTACGTCTATAGATATGTAGTTTTGAAATATATCAGATGTGTTTTTTAGATTAAGATTATATTTAAAAATAATAAATAGTGGACTTTACTATAGACCTTAATGATAAAAACCTATGATAAACCTAATTGCCAACTGAAAATTATTATTAGAATATTCAGTAAATATTAAATCAAACATATTATGTATACAGTGTACAGTGACTTCCGTTTGTGATAATTTGATAATGTTTACTGCATAAAAATCTAAAAATATTTATACAATGAGCATGATAATTTATTTTCTTAGAATTAAACATTATAGATTAAAAAGTGTTTACACTACTTTACACGTTATACATAAAAATAAATTCTAGTCAACTTTTAATGCTTAATTGAAAGTATAAACAAGTTTTTACCCCATATATATATTATGTAATATTTAAAATATATAATTTATAACATTATGCACAATTATTTTAAGGAAATGTTTGACCCAAATATTTTTTAACTACAGGTAGATATACAATGTATACCAAATCATAGTCCCTAATAAAAAGCATAGGAATGTTCCTATATTAAAATTGTTTATGTACTTTTAGTGTACTAATAATAATTACCCATCGTACTGGCCAGTGCCAATGACACCAAAAATCTATATATTGTATAATCTTAAGTATACTCTCCACTGGCCATATCCGGGATAAGATTCGGAACACTAATTGCTTAGATGTTATAACCTATCCTATAGGAGATGTGATTATAAGTGGCCTTTGCAAAAGCCTTACATATTATTATTGTGTGTAATCTAACATAATAAATTAGATGTGTATCACCAAAAAATTTCAACTTTTAAAATTATATATTAAAAATATATTTATATCTACTTAAACTTAATAACATTGTGTGTTGTTACTAATATTAAACTTGTTAGATAATCTAGTCGGAACAAAAGTATTTTGTGTGTAATACCCCACTTTTACTATTTTAGAAGCATATTATGCATTATTAACCTATACTTAATACAACATTTTTTAAGTTATAGTATTGTGTAATTCATTGTTGTTTATTTTGTTTAGAACATGTTTATTTAAATATTATATTTTAAATAAACAAAATATATATAATATAGTTTTTATTCTTTATATTCAGTCTGTAAATATAATGGCCTTCGACCCTTTGCCATTTTTTCTCTTTTGTGAACTCGAAGCTCGTGCCTCATAAGAGCTTTTCGAGTGCTATACTTATTACCGCAAACTTTACACTCAAAGTTTTTTAATCCTACATGATCAGAGTTAAAATGTAAGATCATATCCCTCTTTGTATAAAAACCTCTGCAGCATTCGGTGCATTTAAAAGGTTTGTGTTTATTGTGTGTTAAAAGATGTCTGTTTAAATTACTTCTAGTCAAAAATCGTAGCTGACATTTATCACATGAAAAAGGCTTCTGACCTGTATGACTACACATGTGCATTTTTAGAGACTCCGGAAACCGTCCTCTATAGGGACAAATTTTACATTGATAAGGCAGTTCAAGGGTATGTAATTGGAGGTGTCTTACTAAATTATCTTTGCGGGACATCTTCCCACATACTTCACAAACATGATGACAAGAGGACTCATGTCGTGCTAAATGTTTTTTATACAATTGCAAGGTTAACAAACGTTTGCAGATAGGACATTGAATGCGGACACTTTTATGTTGTTTTGAATTTTTGTGTATGACTAGTTCATTCTCAGATGAAAAAATTATATTACATATTTCACACTTATTATTTTTACTTTCTGTACTTTTATTTTCATTACAATACTTTTCAAATGTTTCAGTGCTATTTTCACTTCTATCACTCTCATCATCGTTAGAACATGTCGATGATTCAAATTTCAATATGCATTGTTTTTTAAGGATTAACCGATTCAGTGCGATGGTAGATTTATCAAACTTTAGTGCCTGGCGGCGATCAAATTTTTCGTGTCGCCTCTGAGGCTTCTAGCGCCAGGGACTTTGATGAATCCTCTCGGGCGTCATCCGCCATGAAGTGTAACTTTACGCTTTTTCATCGGTTTCCCCTTGTTTTTCCCATAGTCGCAACCCAACACCGAACGGGAGCGGTTTAATAGTTCGTTTCAAGTGTTTAAAAGTGACTATATACTTGTATAAACCGAGATAGAAAGTAAGAGACTTATTTTATCAGGTGTCGTAAACCTTTTGTTACATGTTTGGCTCGATTGACTGATCAATTAATATTATTTTATTGAAGAATGGGATATTACCGTTTGTAGGTCCTAAAATGCTCATACACCTATTTTGTAGTAGTATTTCATAAAAAAAAAAAATTGTATTATAGCTTTTGAATAGAATATCTATTTCTAACAAATCAATTCAATCGAAAAGAAAACTACAGGTATATAATTAAATACGAATTTATTTATTCGAATAAAAACATTCACTAGGGTCTATTTGTTCTATTTACATTTATTATGAACTAGTTGCCCGGACAGACTTCATTCTGTCTGTTATGAGTTTTTTTTTTTGTATAAAAACAAAAAAAAATTAGTCGAATTGGTCGAGCCATTCTCCAGTTATGCTCTTAGCAACATTCATTTTTATTATATACTAGCTTCTGCGCGCGACTTCGTCGTTCAAACAAACAAACAAACAACCAAACAAACAAACTCTTCAGCTCTAGCTTCTGCGCGCGACTTCGTCGGCGTGGACTCCGCTCCTATTGGTCTTAGCGTGATGATACATAGCCTATAGCCTTCCTCGATAAATGGGCTATCTAACACTGGAAGAATTTATATCGGAGATTTATATCGGAGAGAGAAAGAATTTATATAATTAATTATGATTAATACCGGGGGCCTTATATGAAAAGCGATTCTTAAGGAGTAAACTCCAATAAAAGAATATTTCATACATTCACTACACTTACTTGTACATTAAATTCTTAGTAAAATAATATTTCATAATGGAATAAATAAAAATTTCCAATGTAGTTTCACTCGTAATCTGAATCAAATTCATCAGTCACTATTCTCATTTCATTTTTTTAAAAGCGACTGGCAGTTACAGAAACATTTCATAGCTGTAAAAAAAAATTTACATCTTTTTTTTTGTAAAGGTTTACAACTTTTGATGTATGCGTTTTCATGCAATATCCCGATGCTAGCAGTGTATTCGTAATCTGCGTGACAGATAAAGACACTTTTGTTTACGGATGACCACTGAAAAATGATGTTTTATCAGAGTTTTTCACGAAAACATTTAGGATCCTCTCGGGCTTCACACGCCATACACAAAAGATTCCCATGAATCCCCTGCGACTTCTGCCGCACTGGAATAAAGTTTTTTTTTTACATAATTTTTCTTTTGAAAAGGTTTACAACTTCTGATGTATATTTTTTCATGGAACATCCCAATGCTAACAGTGTATTCGTAATCTACGTGACAAATAAAGACACTTTCGTTTACGGATGACCACTGAAAAATGATGTTTTATCAGAGTTTTTCACGAAAACATTTAGGATCCTCTCGGGATTCACACGCCATACACAAAAGATTCCCATGACGCCCCTGCGGCTTCTGCCGCACTGAATCGGTTAAATTAGTTTCTTGTGCCTTCCTTCGAAATAGCATCGCGTTCTGAAGAAAAGAATAGCAATTATTACATAAATATTCAGGAAAGCCGTCATCTTTAGAAACCTCTATACCTCCGAATATTTTAATAGGTTCTTTTATTTCTATTGACCTCTCGTCAAATATTGATACAGAACCATCAAGTAAGCAAATTCTGCACTTGGTTTTGTTACAAGTTTTTAAATCCGTGTCAGAGACTTGAATTTTTTCTTTAACCCTGTCTTTATTTTTTAAAGTACTCCATTTTCTTCTTAAAATTTTTAATTTATAATAAGAGGATGCCATGAATACTTTACTGATAATAATTAATAATATTAATTTAATGTGGAAATTACGAAAATAATTTTCGTGGAATGTCAGTGTCAAAAATGCCATTTATGCAAGGCTACCAAATTGGTAGTACCAATCACATTTTTAGTGATGTGTCGTTATGACTTTTCCAAATAACGAAACGTAACCGCTATGAGCGCGCGAACAACGTTGTAAAAACTATCTATTTCCATAGCGTCAATTAAATATGGCTCTTATTCGTATAGGAACAAAGGCTATAATTGATTGATGTCATTTGACGTTACAAAACGTTGTTTACAAAGAACTTCCCTTCGTACTTTTACAGTCTTGTGGTAATGATTAAAATAAATTTATAAAAATACTAGCCGACCCGTGCACACTTCGTTGGGCGTTATAATCCATTTCACATAAGAAGGGTACGGTGAAATTTGATATGTTCCAATACACTCACTATTTTCAGCAAATCAGATAAATATAAATGTTTTAAAATCACCAATTAATTTCTAAGGCTAATAATAATGCTTGATTAGATTGAATTGTTGACACGGCACGTCAGAGGGCGCAGGTTCAAATCCTGCTGATTTAAAATCTTTATTTATTTTTATCTTTTTCCTTTTATCTTGTCACTCCTGAATAGTGTAGCTTTCTGTTAGCGAAAGAATTTTCATGATCGGATCAGTATTTGCGAAGATTACCCCGTATATACAAACAAAGTTATAAACTTTACCTCTTTATAATATTAAGTATAGATTTAAATTTTTAAAGGCGTACTTAAAATTTGCTCCTCATGCGCCTAAAGAAGTTTCACTTCAAAAATAAAAAGTTACAAAAAAAAAACAATTTTTTTTAGACTACCTACTCGTATAGTATAAATTACAATAGTACTTTAATGTATACTCTAAAGACCACACGACTGAAGTATTACGAAACTTTTTTTGCCTCGCCCGATCACACTTTTCGTAACGCTCTCGTTATGCACTCACCAGCTTACTTCCCAAGTCAAGCATACGTAAAGAAGTTTTATTTCAAAATATCGAGTGTCGAATTGTCGATATCTATCTACATTTCAATATCGAACTATCGATATATCGTCCAAAAAAAGTATTTATTTATTTTATTGTTAAGGAACACAAACAGTAAAAATAAACAAAATTAAATTAAATTTACAAACATAAAACATAAACAAAAACTGTGCTCACAAATTAATTTAACACAATCAGATTTCGCTAAAAGTAAAGGAAAAATACATTTGTTTAAAAAATTAAACATTAACAATTAAAAAGTAAATTCTAGCTACAATTACAAGCAAACGAAGAAATATTACGAAACAATATAAAACAAAAAATAAAACTTAGACGTTACCAAGATTTGTTGTTGTTAGTAATAATTAATAAATATCGATATTTCTAAATAGCACCAAACAGAGATAGCGGACGTTGTGGAAAACAGATAGTTTTGCTTCGCTAAATAATTAACTATCGTTGTCGCAACGAATAGAGTGTAGTGTACAAATTTACAAAACGGACACAGCGGACGTTGTTCACGTTGTGGAAAATAGATATATTTGCTTCGTTGTCGCAGCGACTGGTAGCGTTAGCGACATAACGGAGACAGCAGTCGTTGTTCACGTTGTGGAAAATAGATAGTTTTGCTTCGCTAAATAACTAGCTATCGTTGTCGCAGCGAATAGATAGTTGTATAACTATCTGTGCTATATAGCGCACATAACTATTTATCACACCTACCCCACGTCCGACGCCATTATTACGCCCCGTATTTTATTATTATACTCTTTGTCCGACGCTGACGGTTTTTTTTTCCTTACCATAATTAATTAATCCTTTAAACTCTGGGCTCTGGTCATAGATTAAGTATTAGTTAGGTACAGGTACTACGTAACAGATGCGACAGTGGTGTATTCCCTAGTTTCCAGTTGTTCCGTTTTGGCGCCACTGTAGTTCCTCCTTCATTTTGACAGTACAAATCGTATAGTGCTTGAAACAGTCGATAATCCAGTTATCGATACTTAAGTGAGGTGCCTATTCTATCGATAAAATTTTTGTGTAGGCAGATAGGTTCCTAGCTAGGTAATTATTTTGAATTTTTTAATAAAAAATAAAAAACAGGTTATATTTTTTTCATTTATTTATTGCTTTTTTTTTTCTTAGTTTATTACTTTTAAATTTCATAAAAGCAGTTTTATGAATCTCTGACATTTTTAATATGTACTTTTCTCCTACACCTCCCTTTAAAATTTTATTTAAAATATTGCACCAGTTGTGGACATGAAGCCTGACTACACATTTTAAAAACATATTTTTTAGTAAAATTGAATGATTATTCTGACACCCCAACCAGGAAAACTTCAAATTTTCTAATTTTTTTTTCAAATTTACTCCAATTCTCTTCTGGCAAGCATTTTTATTTAAATAATTATGTATATATTATATGAACTTGCATCTCGATATAACATTAGGAGTTTAGCACTAGGATATACTAAATTATTATTTTTTAACAATTTGTATTCTCTATGCCGGATATAAGAATAAATATTATCCTCTGTAGAGCTACTTGTGTATGTCTCCAAGCACATTTTACATTTAACATTTTTGCTCATTTTTCGGCAAATGTATCCTGCAGTATACGGTGAGCATTGGACTTTTATTTTTTCTAAGACTACTTCTTCTTTCGCTATAGACCCACAGATATATTTTTTGGAACATGACCTTCCTGTGAAGTGGATGGTATTATATTATGATTAATATTGTCATTATTTTCATTATTGTGATCTTCAAATAAAAAATTCACATCAATCAATGTGTCTCCATTGTCCACTTCACAGTTAGCAAATTTGGAATGAGGGCTCAACAAATGCGAAAATAATAAAGATTTGTATGCATAAATGAAAGTGTTCGCATCTGGATTAACATTTTACTCTTCATTTATATATAGATTCGATTCGAAATCGATATACAGCGTGCGGCACACACAGCACGTCTCTAACATGTCTCTATGGAAGTTTTAAAACCGTAGGTCAGCTGCGCCGCCGCCGCCGTAGTCTTCCAGTAGTGACAATGACGTCATGACGATAGAGAATGGTGTTGTGCTTTACTATGATTTTTTTTTTGTAATGTTTGTTTTTTATTTAATTATTGTAAGTATATTTAACGAGTGCAACATAATACAAGAAAAATATTGAAAGAATAAACCATCCTAGATTATATAAGTAGTCACTTATTGCATAAAAACCAACATAAACAAGTCACTTTGTGGTACTCGATAACGACTCTTGGCAGCACTATTTTTTTCGTAGGTATTTTTGTTTAATTTATGCCTTGGCGTAGAGGGCACGGGAATGCATTTGAGACGTGACGCTCAAAAGGTTAAACATAAAAATATGCTATACATATATTATGTCTCTTCTATGCATTATTTAATTGTAAATCCGTAATTTTACAAAAATGTTATTAGACGTAACACGGGAAATTATAATTCTTTATGTACGTAGAACATAATACAACTACATAATTGGAATAACATGAAAACCTATGCATAACTGTTTTATATTATTTTTTGTAAAGAAATAAAATACATATCATTATTATCATACATAAATAACCTCTTTCTTAGAGTAAGTGACAATTTGAAAAAAAATTGCTATACTTGACGTTTATGACGTTTCCAGCGTTTAAAATTTTTCATTTTGACGTACATTACTGCCAATTTATACAAAAATTCAAGTTTGGTCATACAAAGTATTGGACGTGGGTCGTTACGTCATTTTCAAGAAACGTAACGAAACCGGTGACTTGGTCGGCGTCACCTGTTTCAAAACTAGTGATTTTTGTAACTAGCTATTTTCATGCAACGACTATGTTTGTTTGCATAAATAGCTTCACACGAAATACGTTACACTCGAAACGAATCACTATTCAAGTGTTTGTAGCTATACAGTTACACTCGAAACGAAAATAAATCACTAACTCTTAGGTGTTTGTAGCTATACAATTCAGGCTTTAAAAATATTAAAATTTAAATGTATTTAAGAATGATTAATGTTTACTAGGAAACTATAAAAATAATAAAATTATTAATGCAGGCGTATTTAAAGTTAATTTGATTGTACATAATATATACAATTATAATTGATATGTACAGTTCATTTACACTTTTTAACCGACTTTAAAAAAGGAGGAGGTTACTAACATTTCTAATTTATTATCTTTTGATTGAATCCACACAGATGGTCAGTAAGTGTGGAGAGTTGGAGACCATTACCTTTTGTTAATATATAATATATATCAGGAACTAGGAAGTAGGAACGGGACGCGTGTAAGTTGCGGAGTTAAATTTATGGTTCAGTTACAAAGTGATAACAATACACATTTTTTTATTACAAGCTTTTATTTAACTTGAAATGTATGTATGTTTGTTTGGATGAAATCTGGCAACTCAATTTTGAAGCAGATATCTTTTTGACAAGTTCTTATATCATATAAATTATGTAATGACTTTATAAGTAGATAGTAAAAGTTTTAAAGTAAAAATTTATTATTTTCGTTCTAGCCAATGATGTTCTAGGTTCTAGCGCATTCACTTAAAAGCTTGTTTTTTTAAAAGGTTTTTTACTTTTTAACCGACTTCCAAAAAAGGAGGAGGTTCTCAATTCGACTGTATTTTTTTTATGAATGTTTTGTGTTAGCTCAGAACTTTCGACTGGGTGGACCGATTTCGATCAATTTTGTTTTAATTGAAAGGTGTTGCGTGTCATATGTGGTCCCATTTTAATTTAATTGAGATCTGACAAGCACTTTTAGAGTTACATCTAATAATGCGTATTTACTTGACTACTTTTTCGTCGACCTACGTTGTATTATACCACATAACTTTTTACTCGGTGTACCAATTTTGATGATTCTTACTTTAATCGAAAGCTAATACTTGTCATGTAGTCTTGTTAAAATTATATCGAGATCTGATTACAACTTTTTGAGTAATCTTTAATAGCACGTGTTTACTTGACTATTTTTTAGTCTTATTACGTTGTATTACTTGTCGATGTAATTGAAGTCTTTTTTTTTCGTTTGCAAGCAAACACAATTATAATTTACTAAATGTACCAGTGAATAACTACGTGTTCAAATATTTTCAATAATAAAATAATAAACGAATATAAAGTATAAACTATACATGTGTACGTGTCTGTAACTCTGTATCTCTTTTTTTTACTTAAAATTTGAAGTGAGAGCCGTTGATATTGTTTCCAAACAGAGATCACGCTATTTTATTATCTATGTCTATAGTTATACGTATGAATATTAAACATACTAAAACTGTTTTGTTTTTTGTCGTATACCAATATTACCAAGGCATGTGCGCATTCGGATTTATTCGTGTCACTCGCTCTCGATCTCGATAGATCTACCATCTCGCTTGCTCGGTCGGCCGGTAGGCGCGATGCGAAAAAATTAAGAAAAAAAGAAACCGTAACTCTCGACGCGACTCGATTGTCACTCGTAACGCATTTACAAAAATCACTACTTTTAATTTGACACAAAACCGGTGATTCGTTTCGTGCCGCGTAGCTAGTTATTGTAACTAGCGACGTGAAATAACGCACACGTCTACAAAGTATAGTAAATGAGTGTCACCAAATTGATGCGACAGATAAATAATGACAGGTTAAATTTAACCCCGCGGGAGACAAGGTATTAATGGAAACAATATACACATCGTTTCTTGAGCATATTGTACACTTATTTGCTAGTTTTCATATATAGTACACTTATTTGCTAGTTTTCATATATAGTACACTTATTTGCTAGTTATCATATATGTACACTTGTCACTTATGTTCTACTTACAATATACACTTAACCTATGTTACTGTTCGTAAAGGTCTTTTTTTTTCGCACTAAGGGTTCCGTACTATTGACTAAACTAAAGGCTATATTTTATTGTTATTAAACAAAATACTTAGTTAATAAGAAAAAGATTATACCATATAAAAATAGAAAATAAATTAGTCAAATACGCTATCTATCTATCGATCCATGCCGCTATTGGAAAGCTATTATATTAGTCTATCGACGACGTTTTCTTGGTTTCTGTATAGATGGCGTTGGAATTAAATCGCGTTGCGTTAAATATTTATTTTACTTTGTTTTTAGTATTTGTTGTTATAGCGGCAACAGAAATACATACTTTGTGAAAATTTCAACTGTCTAGCTATCGCCGTTCTTGAGATACAGCCTGGTGACAGACGGACGGACAGCGAAGTCTCAGTAAGAGTCCCGTTTTTACCCTTTGGGTACGGAACCCTAAAAACAATGTTACGTAATGCGTTGTTCGAAAAGCCCCTTCCCGCCCCTGTAACGCATCGTAACGTTTTACAAGACCCTCCCACCTCCCCCCAAATTAGCCTACGTAATACTTGAATGCCCCCTAGTTTGAATGTTTCAACTGCGATAAAATATATAATAAATACAATTTTTATACACTATTCTTAATTCTATAAAAATTAAATTTAGATTATAAGCTCGTTTTTTTCTTGTTCATTATTGGTTACTTCGGTGTACTAATTTCTTCTAACTTTTAAACAGAAAACATATAAATCCATTTTTTCTTTTATTACAAACTATTTACTAATATACTTTTTTTAAATACAAAATACTGAGAACATATTTTAGTGATATGGTTTAATTTAATATCTAATAATAGTAAATGTAACTTATAGTATTGCGATTTTTTTTTTCTTAATCTAATTATTTATTTTCATCTTGCAATTTCAAAAGGTCTTATTGATTGTCCTTGACAGCTTCATAAACGATGTCTATCAATTGTTTTAAAAGATCTGTTTGTACTGGTTGTGGTAACTGGCGGATTTGATTGCCTAATCCAATAAGAAATGCGCCAACAGTATCAATTTTTGGCGGTTCTGGTAGCATTATAGGCAAATTTTCGCGGCACAAAGCACAAGCTATATGACTCAAGGCGCTTTCAGAATCAATAGCATCATCTTTAATAGATCTTCGACGCTTTCTACTGTTACTCGCGAATCCTGAAATAGATAACAATTTAATTAATTTTTATATCACCGAAGTGAACATAGGTACTTGTAACAAAAAACGTATCCTTATTATATTGATATTGATTTATTAAATATTGCGTTAATTTAGAAGACACAAACTGAAAGCTGCAGCTCAGCATTTTCGAAATGAATTTTCTCAATACATTCATAAGTTTCATATAAATATACCGTAAGCTTGGCTCCCTCCAAGATCATCATCATCTTCTTCTTCTTCTTTTACTTGAAGGATTTGCGGATCTTCTTCAAATGCGTCGCAAAAACTGTCATCCACTGATGAATCCATGTCAGCACATCCTTCAACAACACTTTCCTTTACATTACTGCTTGTGCTGGAAGAAAAAAGAAATCCTTGACCATCACACCCCTATATGAATATAAATTAATTAACAGAGTTGAGATGTTCGTCCTTTTCAAATTTAATATTAAACTTACTCCTTTGATAAACAAGAATCACGGAGAAACTCGCAGCAATAGTAAAATTTCCAGGTATCTTTAGGTGGCACTGCAGCTGAACCACTAGCACGATGTTCTGCATGAATAATTTTACGGTAGGTGTCACGTAAGTTTTTAAATTTTTTTTTAGCTTCGGTAGCACTTAATTTTCCTGGTGAAACAAGTTGTTATTAATAAAACTTTTGTTTCTATTTCATTTTAATTAATATTGGTATTTCATTTTGATACAATAAAAACTATAAAAGATACAGTTATTCATTTTTACCATTCAAGGCTGCAGAAACTTCTTCCCAAAGCATCGTTGTTATGTCTCGTGTTCTTTCCGTTAGTGGAATATTTAAATTCCACAAAGGGATTCTATTTTGTACTTCAAAAATTAACTGTTCGATCTCCTCGACATTTAATTTTTTTTTACTTATTTTCGGTGCTGCCGTATTACTTCCCTCTGTTGGTCTTTCAGTTGCTGTTGATTTTGGCTTTTTTGATGACGATGACATATTTAACTCTAAAAAATAAAAATAATAATTTCATTTAGGATTAGGAATAGGCTAGCAATAGGTCAGTAATGGGTTAGAATTTATAATTGTTTAATTTTTGTTACTTACTGTGATATTTTTTTCACTACTTACATTAAAAAATGTGTTTATTATTGTCTAAACAAATACTACATCTACATACACTAATTTCAAAAGTTTATAATTTCCGTTAAAATACTTTTAATTTTAACGTATAAGTTGCTCTAATTATTAATCTAATGATTCCGAAGTGATAAGTGATAACAAATATACGGGTGGCGGGTGCATTTTCATGTGACGCTTGACGCTTATTATCAACAACTGGATATGAGCGTCAAATTTGGTCACGTGAACCACGTTCACGATGAGAGTACAGGGAGAATAATTCAATAATGTTTAATTGAACAAGATGTTGAACAAGCGAAGAGGTAAAAATTAACCAAAAATTAACTGATATCGGGATATTTGACACTGACAAACAAAACAATGCTCAAAGGTCAAAGCGCTCAAAGTGCATTCCGATTTGTAGTGTGAAAACACCAATTTCAATTCGGAACGGGCAAAGAGGGAACGGGCGATTTCGACGAAATCGCTGTAATCGATTTCATTTCATTGCATTTCGGAACGCAGCCTGTGCAGTTGACAACTTGACACAAATAAAAGTCAAACTTGAATTAGGTAGGTATTAAATATTAAATTATTGTAAATTTAATTCATATGTATATTGATCATAAATATACTTAACATTGTATAATTTTAATTATTTATATTGTTAAGATTTAAAAAAATGGTGACATCTTACTATATAATGAAAATGACCAAGAATAAAAATAGCATTAATACAGACGAATATTTTAATAACTTATATAATGCGCCAATTACAAAAGGAATAATAACACAAAATTGTAACGACAAGTGCAGAGTGTGTCTTATGGACGGTGTAGTGTTTGTTTACGGTGACGAAAACAGATGCGATATAATGGAAGCCTTAAGAATTTTCGCGAACATTGAAGTACAAGAAGATGATTTATTTCCAAAATACTTATGTACAATTTGTTATAAGTTTATAAAAAGCGCTATTATGTTCAGAAAAATTGCGAAAAAAACGAACACTAGATTAAAACAACAAACAGTAAACAAGTATAGATTGAAAGTTGACTGCAATGACCTATCTAAAAATATAAAATCAGAGCCCAATTTATCAGATGAAGAAAAACAAAACGATATTATAAATAAGCTATGCCAACAGGAGAAAGAGGAAAGGGAGAGAAGAAATATAAAAATTCAGTGCCAGAAATGTAAAAAAATTATTAAGAAATCCTATTATAAAATACATATGACGATGCATGATCCTGACCATCAAAAGTACATTTGTGACATATGTGGTAAGAAATTTAGATTAAAAGTAGGCTATTACAGTCACCGACTTAGACACAGGAGTGACTATCCATATAAGTGTCAACTTTGTCCATATAAATGTAGGTATTCTGAAGGTTTTAGAAGCCACATGAAAACACATTCTGGCGAACGTAGCTTCATGTGCACAGAATGTCCTGCTCGATTTCTCTTTAAGAGCAACTTGAACACTCATGTTCTGTTAAAACATAGAGAGCCACAGTTCAAATGTGAAAGATGCCAAAAAGCTTTTCATACTGAATTAAAACTACAAAGCCATAATGAGGTAGACCACTTGGGCATTAAAAGGCATACTTGCAATATATGTGGACAGGCGTTTGGCTACAGAGATGCTATGGTGAAACATCAAAGAAGGGTACATAAAAGGGAAAAATTGAAATTTTATTATAAACCTCCACACAAAGATAAAAACAGTGTCAATTAACTCCTAAAAAACATATTCAAATGGCTTTCACAGCAACATAAATTGTTTTTGAAAACGAAATGCATCTTAAATAAAAGAGAATAATAATAATGGTCATATGATTAAAATAATATATTATACATAATAATATATTAATTTAAGAAACAAACCTGTTACAAGATTTAAATGTGAAAAAGAAATATAATAGTTTTAATTCAAACAAATGTTTTTTAATAACATTATTTATGAACTACCTAAAATATCTAACCATTAATTCCTAATAATTCTCAATGTAAACAAATAAAAAAGGTGTGTGTATCACACACGATAGAAGTAAAACTTCTATAGCAAACTAATTAAAAAAAAAAACTAATTTAACATTAGCGGCTTGATGCGTGGCTCGTCCTACCCTGTCTTTTTGCCGTTGCATCCGGTTTGAAATCACAACGATTCTAAAGAAGTTTCACTTTAATAAAGAAAAGTGTGTGTGTCAACTCCAACGCACGACCGGAGTTTACTCCTTCAGATCGACTGTCTAAATAGGCACAAAAAAAATTAATACTACTATAAAATGGTAAATAAACGATTGATGGCGTTATTAGAAAACGTTATACCGATACCGATAGACGACGACGTCGTTTTCTTAGTAACTTATCTTTCCGATAGATGGCGTTACAACAAACGTAACGAGGTCTTTTGTTCAGCAGATTTTACTCATAATATTGCACGCCTTATCCTATCCTACTAATATTATAAACGCGAAAGTTTGTATGTATGGATGTTTGTACCTCTTTCACGCAAAAACTACCGAATGGATTTTAATGAAAGTTTAGAATAATATAGCTTATTCATTAGAATAACACATAGGCTATAATTTTTAAAGATGTGTATGAATTGTCTAAAATATAACTCGGAATTGTTTCTACACTGTCCGGAGCATGTTTCTCGGCAATGGCGTCATCGTCCTCTTTAAGCGAGACCGACTCGTCTATCCCTCATATTATTTCGGACGGTGAGATGGATATACGGCCCTGAATCATCTCAAAGCCAAGAGGACGGCACCAGGGCCGGATGGTGTTCCGGGGCGTGTTCTAAGTATAGCCCTGGAACACGTGAGAGGAGAGCTTTGGAGACTTTTTGACAAGTGCCTCACTATTGGAGAGTTTGCGAAGCCGTGGAAGACGGGCCGATTGTGCTGATACGCAAGGAGGGATGACCTCCCGACTATCCCTCTGCATACAGGCCAACCGTGCTGCTGGATGAGACGGCCAAGTTGCTTGAGAAGATTCTCGCAGACAGTCGCGTCCGGCACCTCGACGAGTCAGGGCCGGGTTTGTCGGACGCGCAATTCGGGTTCCAGGCGGGCCGTTTTACCCTGGACGCCCTGAACGCCCTAAAGTCTCTCTCCGCGGAGGTGGTGGCCAGTGGAGACGTACTACTGGCCATCTCGTTGGATATGGCGAACGCCTTCAAACGCATTCCCGTGGAGACAATAATGGAGGCACTAAAGTACTTTAAAGTGTCTCCCTATCTCCAAAAGCTGTTGGAGGCGTATCTCTGTGAGAGAGAGGTCCACTGGGAGGGAGGCGACGGTCGATTGTATCGACATCGCGTTGAGTTCGACGTTCCACAGGGTTCCGTGCTTGGACCTATCCTTTGGAACGTTGGCTTCGACTGGCTGCTACGGATGCCTCTACCCCCCGGGTTGAGCGTCATATGTTACGCAGATGACACGCTACTGACGGCCCGTGGCAGAATCAGAATCGAGATGCTGGGTCTGAGAGTCTACATATCTAAAACGGAGGCTCTCACGCCGCACGCAGAGCCCCCTCCCCTTCTCTGCTCTCTGATGAACTGGTGGAAGGAGGACATGGAGTCCCCAGCGACAGGCTCAGCGACGATGGACGCTATACGTCCCCATCTTAGTCGCTGGGTCAAAAGGCGGCACGGGGTACTGACCTTTCGGCTAACGCAGCTACTTACCGGTCACGGATGCTTCGGTAAGTACCTGCATCAAATCGGAAAGAGGAAAGCTACCCCTGTTTGTCATGAGCGGCGCTCTGATAGATACGGTGCGCCACACTCTAGAGGTATGCACCGCTTGGGGATCTCAGCGTCAGGCCCTAGCGGCTATTGTAGGCGGAGATCTCTCGTTGTCGAGCATCGTCCGCTCCATGCTCGGCAGCGAGAGATACTGGTCGGCCGTGGCCTCCTACTGTGACGAGGTCATGGCGCTGATGGAGGCTGCGGAGCGTGAGCGCGAAGCGAACGCCCATGCTGATGCGTTACGCAGGAGGCGACCAGCGGGAAGGAGACGCCGCCACGCACTCCTTCACCCTACGCAACAGAGCTGATGTCCTTATCCCTTCTCTCTATAAGCGAAGGTGGCCTGCACAGGCGGGCCTACCGTCGGCGCGTAACGGTGCATGTGTTAGTGATCTTGTGGCGCCCCACATGACGTTGAGGGCACCACTGGGAGTGGGTAGTCCGTGCGCTTTTTTGACCGCACCAGCCGGGCTAGCATGCGCGCCACGACAAAAGTTTGTGTACCCCTTTTCTCGTATTATCTCTTTATGTCTACAGTAGCTAACATGCGTGCACGTAATACTCTTCTCGTCACGACAATTGAAGAGATAACAAGAAATTTTAGTTTATCTCTACGGGAGCTAACATGACATCGTAGTTTTGTCGAATTTTGACGTGATTTTGACGTTTTAAGAAGATAAACTACTCGTTGCCAATATTATCGACGAGAAAGACTACGATAAACGAAATATATTAAAATTATAAATATTACTATAATATCTTTTGTATACCATGGCGTTTCCGTTCCGTTTAGTCTTCGGAAGAGAATTATGTCTCTCGTTGTGCGCATGCTAGGGTAATCGAGAAAATACTCGATGTAGACATTATCTATCTCTCTCGTCAAGAGATTATCTCGTTGTACGCATGCTAGCCCAGCAGGAGCCCCACACTCTCGTCGCCGCCAGGCGATGGGGCTAGTGCGAAAATGTATATCCAGCAACAAAAAAAAAAAAAAGGCCCCCCAATTAGTATTAGCCCAGGGCCCCCTGACCTCACGGTCCGGCCCTGCATACAGCAATATATCCGCAAAAAACTATAACAACAAATACTAAAAACAAAATAAAGTAAATATTTAAGTGGGGCTCCCATACAAGAAACGCGATTTTTTTTTTGCGTATTTTTGCTAGATGTCAATAAATGGTAACAGGTAGGCACTTGAAATATTCACAAATTACTTAATTGTATATTTACTTTAATAATAAACAATAAAATTAAAATAAAAAAAATATTTAGGGGCTCTAGCCAATGGTACGGAACCCTTCGTGTGCGAGTCCGACTCGCAGTTGGCCGATTTTATATTTAAAATGTTCGATAAAAAAGACGTAACAAATAAAATATACAACACAATAGGGCGGCCTGTGTAGAAAAAAAAGGTCAACCCTATTAGTATTATTATCACATTATTTGTATTTTTTTACTTTGATTAAAAAACCTTGCGCCGGCAACGCACTTGCTCTAACACCTAAACAAAAGGTCTAATAACATTGTTTTTGCCAGTGCTATGACTGTGCTATACTTTTATATTATGAAATCTTCAGGGTGAAATTGATATTCAGAAATATTCAAAACTAGCTGTGCCCGCGACTTCGTTCGCGCCGAATTTAACAAAATATTTATTGTTCAGTTCGCGGCATTGAGATATTATTACTAACGTATAGAGAAGCTATACCAAACAAAAAACGTGTCACATCTTGACGGCAAGAGCGCGGGGGGTGGGCGTGGCGAGAGCTCCGGTCGCCTCAATCGGTGCTGCAGCGCTACATAGCGACTGTTGTCTAAACAAATTATTAAAACATGCAGCGCTTAGCTGCTTAGAGATGCTATTTTTCACAATGACAAATGACGCAAAATGGCGTCCCTAAACATTTTGCTTAAATTAAGATTTAAAATTATTATATAGTTACTTACCGATGGAAAGTTACCCCTTTGCACTTCGACGTATTGGTTGAGTTATTACTACAATATCGCAGCACACACGAGGGCATATTTAAAGAGACTTTACACGATTTCGTTTTAAAATATTACGACCAAATGCGACTGCGTCGCTCTAAAATTCGCAAGCGACTGAGTGAGGTGCGGCCGGCCGACCGCAGTTGAACGGAACATAGTAGTGTTCGGCGATGTCTTCTCTATACGTTAGTAATAATATCTCAATGGTTCGCGGCGAGCATCTCAAGGAAAGAACGCTGTACGCCGAGCTTAATGTTTCGCTGCTAATTACTTTTAACGACGATATCTCAAAAACTATTCATCTGATTGATATAGTGTAAAGGGCAATTTTATTCTGCATTAAATACCTAAACCTAAGCTAACTAACATATTCATTTGGATAAAGATACTGAACTAAAGAATATAGCTTTGAAAATAAGGGGGCGCTCAAGTATTAGGGCGCCTTCAAATTTGTCGCGCGGCGGCAGCGCGGCCGCAGCGCTGCTGCCGCGCGACTTTGTAAATCTATGTAAATAACAACGCGCGGTTGCAGCGCGACAGCAGCATTTTAAAGATTTTTGACCATGTAAGTGTTTTGAAGTGAGAGGAAATGACTAAATTTTTTTTTTTACAATTTCAAGGTACCAGCTGACAAACTTTCCACCGAGAGTCCGAGATACAGCCAGCTGACGTTAATTTTCATTCATAGTAGCATGTAAACTAACACCAGGTAAATTTTTAGTTGAGAGGAAATCACTGAAAAAAAAATGTTTTCATGTTCAACCAGCCAGCTGACGTATAATCCACCATGTTACGGTCAGCTGACGTTATTTTTCCTTCGAGATAATAATCAAACAAATTTTGAAGTGAGAGGAAATGACAATTTTTTTTTTTACATATTTCAAAGTGCCAGCTGACAAACTTTCCACCGATATACAGCCAGCTGACGTTAATTTTCATTCATAGTAGCATGTAAACTATCACCAGGCAAATTTTTAGTTGAGAGGAAATCATTGAAAAAAAATTTTTCTTTTCATGTTCAAGCAGCCAGCTGACGTATAATCCACCATGTTATGGACTCCTGGTTCAGATGTCTGTCCTTGTGGGTTTCCCCACTGTACCTCGGAGAGCATGTTAGGTCCAGGTTGTTATCAAAAATACCTGATAGCGATCGTTACTCATAGTAGGGAACATATCCGCTAAAAACCCACAAAGGAGCAGCGTGGTAGATTAAGCTCCAATCCCTTTCCTATGTGGAGAAAGAGGCCTAGGCCCAGCAGTGGGATGTTACAGGCTGACTGCATGCGTTATAAAAGTCGCAACATTTTTGACGGTCACTGATGAGCAAAGCACGGAGCACCCGTCCCCATTAAGGAGAAGGGTTGAAGCTTAATCCATCATACTTGTTCCACTGTGCGTTGGCAGATATCTACCGGCACCGACAGCTTTACTAGCTCTCCGAGGGATGAGACTCCTAACGACTTACAACTAGACTTGAAATTAATACTTCTAGAAGTTCAGTACCAAGAAGGATTCAAACCAGGGACAGCAGGTGCTTTAAGCAACTACTTGCACTACTACTAAGAGTTGTCAAAATTCCAACTAAAGTTGTTAATTTAATGAAGTCTATGATGATATATGAAAATATATACATCCTAAGAATAATAATAATAATCAGGTAGTCCTTTCCTTGAAGTTATTTATATTAAAAAAAAACAAGGGTAAATAATATTAAACATGGTCAATCTAAAAAAAATGATTTTATCAAAATAAATTAAAAATAACTAAAAGAAGCTTAAAGTAAACAAAATTAATTCAATAAAATTAAAATAGTACCATATATTTATTAAAAATAAAAGTAAAAATAAAAACCACACATTTCATTAAAATGAAAAATTCATTAATTTTATTAACATAGATTTAAAAGTTCTCTCATATTATTAAATTCTTCATGGGTCAGTTTCTTTCGCACTTCAGCCTGTAATATTCCACTGCTGTGCATAGGCCTCTTTCCCCATGTAGGAAAAGGCTCAGAGCTTATTCCACCACGCTGCTCCAATGCGGGTTGGCGGATATATTCAAGAGAGTAACAATCAATATCAGGTGTAAATGAAGACAACCGGAACCGATGGCTTAACGTGCTCTCCGAGGTACGGTAGGGAGACCCACAAGGATTGCACAAATACCCAGACCACGGCAAATCTGTATGGCCATTACAAATGTTTATCATGTGCGGGGATCGAACCCGCAAGCGCAACAGCCTCAAACAGTCAGTTTCCTTCATTATAAAAAAAATAATTACTGTACTTTCTTTGATTTTCAGAAATTCAATATTTTTTTGATTTATTAAAAAATATATACATTTGAATATTGTATTAGAAATCTAACTACCTAACATTATTATCTTTATTTGAAACACTATATGAAAACCTGAGTTTCTCTCTTTTATGTACTCGTCTTTGATGCTTCATCATAGCATTTCTGTAACCAAATGCTCGGCCACATATGTTGCAAACATGGCTTTTGATTCCTAAATGATCTACGTCGTTATGCCTTAGAAGCTTTATTTTCGTATGAAATGCTTTTTGACAAGTATCACATTTAAATTGTGGCTCTTTATGTTTTAATAAGATATGAGTGTTCAAATTTCCTTTAAAGAGAAATCTAGCGGGGCATTCTGTGCACATATACCTGTGTTCACCAGAATGGGTGTGCATATGACTTTTGAGACGCTCAGAATATCTCCCTTGATATGGGCAAAGTTGACATTTAAATGAATAGTCACTCCTATGCCTGAGTCTGTGATTGTAATAGCCCACTCTTAATCTAAATGTTTTACCGCATATATCACAGATAAAATTATGATGATCAGGGTCGTGCATAGTCATGTGGATTTTGTAATATGATTTTTTTATAATTTTTTTACATATCTGACATTGAACTTTGGAATTTTTACTCTCTTTTTCGTTTATTTCTTTTTCACAGACATTATTAATCAAATTATTCTGTCTTTCTTTATGTAATGATTTTTGTTCTGAGTTGGTATCATTTGATGGGTCACCCCAGTCATCTTCTAAAACATTGACTGTAACAAGTTTCTGTTTCAATATATCGTTGGTTTTTCTCGCAATTTTTCTAAAAATAATAGCGCTTTTGATAAATTTATAACAAATTCTACATAAGTGTTTTGGAAACGCATCGTCTACGTGTAATTTAATATCTGTAAAAATATTTAAAGCTTCTTTAATATCATCCTTGTTCTCGTCACCGAAAATAGATACTGCACCGTCTTTAAGACACACCCGGCATGTAGAACTGTGTTTTATTGTGCCTTCCGAAACAGGCGCATTGTACAAATTATTAAAGTATTCATCAACATTACAAATGAGATCTTTCTTCTTTGCCATTTTCATTATATAGTAGGAAGTCACCATTTTATCTGCCAAGAGAAATTCCAGTAACACAAAGCAGAAAAATAATTTGCAATTGTTTATAACTTAATGTATTTTGAAAATAAACCACAAATAAACAATGGGTGTGTTTGGCCGAAGTAAGTTCTTACTAAACTTACTAAGTCAGTAAGCATAAAAAATTAAAAATCTTACAGGCTGAATAAAGCGCTTTTCGGCCAGGACAGACTTACACTTACTGACTTATCTTAACACAAAACATAGGAACATAGGAACATACGATTAAAGAATTATCACTCATTTTTACGTCTAAAATTATTTTAGTAGTGCTTGTGTAGACGTATTTATAGTTCTGAACTGTTGATCTGAGTTTCTGTCATGGTTTTATTTACATCAACAATAAGCAAAATGGCGTCCGTCTATTAAGACATGCTTACTGCGTTAGCACTTATTTTGTGTTCTGGCCGAAAATTTTGTAAGTTTAGTGAGTGACTTACTAAATTTAGTAAGAACTTACTTCGGCCAAACACGCCCATCAGTGTTGCCAACTCGAATTTTATCGAGTAGGTAGATACAATTTCAAAAGTTGGTAGTTTCCAACCATCTTCAATTCGAAAAGTAGGTAGATCTACCAACTATAATTTCGAGTTAAAAAGTAATCATTATAGTACAATCAATTCTATTATAGTAAAAAAACGAATAATAACTAAAAATGGTCAATATCAATAAAAAAAGAAGCATATTATGGACTGAAGAAATTAATGTAATAATTATAATTTACTTGACAATGAGGCCCGGAAACTGAAATGCGATTTTCTGTTAAAAAAAATTATAAAAAAATTGTTTAATTTTTGAAGTGAAACTGCTTTAAGCCTATGAGGGATAAAATTTGAGCAACTTGGCAGCAATTTGGCAACGCACACCACTTGGATGGGTGGCCGCCTGGGAACACCGCATGACGTTGGCTTTTTGTTTTGTTTTTTTAATTTTTTTTTTGTTTTTTCAAATTAATAATTAATTAAGAACAGTATTAATTTTTTCAAATTAATAATTAATTAAGAATAATATTCATGTACCTAAATTGTTTTCAGGTTGTGATATAAAAAATACTTGTTTGTTTCAAAGGACTAGTTTTACGAAGAATGTTTTTACGTGTACTAAATAGATAGCGCTATTCAGCGGTTTTGTGATTTTTAATTGGCCTTTTGTTTTTTTTCCAATTCATTTTTTTTATTAGTTTGCTCAAGAAGTTTCACTTCTGACATATGTACTTTGTACGCACGCAATTTTTGTTTACGTACCATAAAATATTTTTTTATCTTATACTTACAGATTATTCAATCAAAATTTGCATTATTTTAAAGAATAAAATAATCTAGTTTCAATTAATAAAGGATACTTAAATATAATATGAATTGTCTGAACACGTCAAAGCGCGTACCGGGGCACGGCTTCATAGAAAAATGGGTATTGTCCAAATCAACCAATAAGAACACGTGACGACTTCAACTTGAAATCTTGCTTGAAAAGTTGAAATAATTATATTACATCGATAATTATATTCCAAGTGACGAGTGCGCGAACGAATACGCTGTTTAAATTTCTAGTATATAGAACATATAAATAATAATATTAAAATTTTTCAAAAACTTGAAAAGTTGGTAGATTTTTCTCGTGAGGTGGTAGATTTGAGCGAGACACGGAAAGTTGGTAGATCTACCGAAAAGTTGGTAGAGTTGGCAACGCTGACGCCCATTAACATTAATATTTTGACAGCAATGAGCTATAAGTGACGTTACCGCCTACCGGTTAAAGTAAGCTGCACAGATTACTTTAGATACTACGTGTACCGTCAAACCTGGCAACTTTGCCCTTGAGCTTTGACTTTGCCCAGTCGGGTATTTTTTGATAAACTCGACACAGAGCAAATTTTACTGTAGTTAGAAGTATTTTTATGTCTGTGGTAGAAACTTCATTATTTTTCTGACAACATTAAGTGACATAATACCACCCATATTACTTCAGGTGCCTGTCAGAACTTGTAGAAATTGGTAGTGTTTTTTCGCGGGCAAAAACCAGTACAAAAACTTTGTCAAAAAGTGATAGTTGCAGCTACAGTAGGCATATAATTTTTCTGCCACCGTTAATGTATATAAAATGATTAATATACACTAAAAGTCTACGCAATAAATCTTATATAATCGTAAAATACGTTGGTGGGTAAAGTCACATGCATGTTTTTTAAGCATTGTTGACAACATTGCCCACCAAATTTTTTTCCGTAGGGTTGGCTCCTGTAATTTTTAAATTTATTATGTTAAGCTCAGGTTATTCTTTAGATCATTGGAAATCGATTTATGGGGTTTTGGGGGGAGTAGGAGGGGTTTACTCTCTGGTACCACTCCCACCATGCAAAACTCCATGGTTATGGAGATATTCATGGTTAAAGATTTGAGGTTAGGATGGCCTAAAGATTAATATGGTAACTCTTCGACGTTCTGTATTGTACGCATGTTACAATATGATGCCGCATTTTTTAACTTATACATTTTTGTATTTATATTTTTTTAATTTTTGTACTTATAATAAGATGAAAAATAATAATCAACCGAATGTTTGTACAACGAAGAGAAACAAAAAGAAACTAGGATTTAGAAATGACAAAAACTGCTCTGTAGAAATGTTGGATGTAGCTATAGATCTGGTAAAAAAAAAATATATTTCTAGCAGACAAACCGAAAAACAATTTGCATACCACGGGGAACCATATTGAATAAGGCAAAAGAATTACATACGAAGCCGGTAGGAGAACAAAAGAAACTAACGGACACTGAAGAAGAAAAACTTGTAAATTTTTTGGTGGCTGGTAGTGAATATGGCTGTGCAATGACTAAGTTGGACTTGAAAATGCTCGTTTTTAATTATTTAGAATTATTTTTAATTAATTATTTTTTCAATACTTACCTATATTACTTAACAATGTTACATTTTCATCAATAAAATATTCCACATTAAAAAGTTTATAATTAAGTATTTAAATGTAGCATTTATTCAATGGTGACAGCCCTTGGAAATTGATCATTATGGTAGAAAAAATGTTCTAGGCGGCTTTTTGACATTGCCCACTCAATTTTGAAAGACTATAAATATGTTTATTAATCTCATAATGTGATACTTTACTACATTGCCCTGTATTTTTATTTAGCCATTTTAAAAATAATGATACGGTTTATAATTTCAGAGATATATCAAGTTGGCAAAGTTGCCAAGAACCTATGATTTTTTGCCCAGCACCTATAATTGAATTTTTTACGAACACGCATACATTTTTCAGCATATTTTAAGTAATAAATATCGAGACATAAACATATAGTTTTGTGTGGTACAAACATAATATAACATACTTTTATGTTTTCCAAAATAACTCAACTAATGCAAAAATATTTTGAATTTTAGGGCAAAGTTGCCAGGTTTGACGGTAAGCTGTAAACTTGTAAAGGGCGGAGGGCCCCGTAAACCAACCGTAAACGATCAAATAAAATAATGTCAAATTTTACGTGTTTGTCAAATAATTTGATCGTTTGGACCCATTTTGGACCCCGTATTCCCCGTAAACGATCAAACTTGTTTATCAAACTTCAAACAAAGGCGCACACGATCAAACCAATAGATCAATTAATAAACTTATGACTCCTAGAAACCAAAACGAGAAATCTGTACATCTATACAAATAAATAAAATTGGAGTGTCTGTTCGTAATATTAAAATAACATTTTTTTATAATTTTTGCCTGTCTGTCTGTTTGTTCCGACTAATCTCTGAAACGGCTGGACCGATTTTGACGGGACTTTCACTGGCAGATAGCTGATGTAGTAGGGAAAAACTTAAGCTACTTTTATATTCGATTTTTTTATTATTGAGCTAGAAAAATAACTATTTTGTTAAATTCGACGAAGTCGCGAGCACAGCTATTATAATATAATAAATATAAATATCATATAAAATTACCATGACAATAAAGTTGGAAAATATTGGCACTACAATTTAGAAATACACAGAACTTTGATAACTGCAATGGAGCTGTAGATGGAAAGCATATCAATTTACAAAAACCTGAAAATTCAGGTTCCTATTATTATAATTATAAAGGAATACACAGCCATTGCAGTTGTTTTCTCCATGGTTTCCAGGTGATAACTGAGATTTTATTTGACAAACACAGCCGCACACTATCAAACAGGTTTGTCAAACACACCTTCAATCAAAATTTCCATCAAACACGTCAAACATTTTCAATGTTTGAAAAACACATCAAACAAACCCGCACACAATCAAAAAATTTGACAAACACGTTTGTAAAACAGAAATTTGATCAAATATTTGATCGTCTAGGGGGCCCTTAAGATCATTCCAAGATAGTTTAACGGTAAAATGTACCGTTAAAAACGTTTCCGTTATCGAATTACCGTTAAAAGTTTTAACGGTAAAAAAGGTATCTGTCAAAATTAACGCTATTTAAGGGCCCCATAAACGATCAAATTTGTTTGTCAAACTTGTTTGATCAAACTTCAAATAAGCCCGCACACGATCAAACCAATAGATCAAATAAACTTATGACTCCTAGAAACGAAAACGAGAAATCTGTACGTCTATACAAATAAATAAAATTGGAGTGTCTGTTTGTAATATTAAAAATAACCGTTTTTTACTAAATTCATATGTTTGTATACACGGTACATATACCAAAATAACATTTTTTTTTATGATTCTGGTCTGTCTGTCTGTTTGTTCCGGCTAATCTCTGAATTTTGACGGGACTTCCACTGGCAGATAGCTGATGTAATAGGGAGTTATAACTTAGGCTACTTTTATTTTTGTTTTTTTTTTATAGCTAGAACAATAACTATTTTGTTAAATTCCACGCGGACGAATATAATAAATATAAATATTATAATATAATAAATATAAATATCATATAAAATCAAACAAAATTTCCATCAAACACGCCAAACATTTTTAATGTTTGACAAACAAATCAAACAAGCCCGCACAAGATCAAAAACGTTTGTCAAACAGAAATTTGATCAAATATTTGATCGTCTAGGGGGCCCATTACCGGTATTTTATAATAATAGTTGGTAACGGTGTCGGTAACAAGCCCTGATTATAGATTTAAAATCGTAACTTTTTCAACTATTTTATTTATTTCATCTGATAAGTAGCCTGACATATGGGGTTATTAAGGATAAAACGATAAAAGAATGCAATATGCAATAACTTGACACCACATGTTTTCACAGACTTTCTATTGTATTTAATTTTAAAAATATTTTAATGAAACTAAATATTTTGAGCTATGTAATTTTATTTGGGTAGCATATTAAATATTATATTTAACACATGGTTATTCTTTCTACTTTTTTAAGTTTATTGATAGCTACTAGTCAAAGCTGATTTTAGACGATTCAGAGATTATTCTAAACACAGTACAGTGGACTCCCGGTAATTCGACAAACATTTTGCAAGGCAGTGTCGGATTACCGAATTGTCGGATTATAGAGTACTGCCTAAAACCCCCTATAGTCCGGAATTTTTTTAAAAGAGTACCTTGTAATCCGACAAATTACAGGTTCAATGATAGGATTATATAATATGTTAAAATTATAATATAATTATGTACTCAAATTCAAATCATACTTCATTATGTATGTCAAATTTAGTAAATGAAACAACTCAATAAAGACCTTACGTTTTATTATAAAACTAGCTTCTGCGCGCGACTTCGTCGGCGTGGACTCCGCTCCTGTTGGTCTTAGCGTGATGATATATAGCCTATAGCCTTCCTCGATAAATGAGCTATATAACACTGAAAGAATTTTTCAAATCGGACCAGTAGATCCTGAGATTAGCGCGTTCAAACAAACAAACAAACAAACAAACTCTTCAGCTTTATTATATTAGTATAGATTAACGTCATTAATGCTATAGAAGTTACAAAAAATATGCAATAACTTTACATTACAAAATAATTGTGTACAAAGAAATGAATACACCACGCGTCGAGCACAATAGTACTAGTGCGTACAAGTTATAACTTGTTTAATCATGCATTAGCAAAATGCAAAATATTCAAACAGACCATGTCGGATTACAGGGAGCGCCGGATTAGCCGGGGGCCGGATTACGGGGGTCCACTGTACTTGATATGCACATACTTTGGCAGTTGGCACCTATGATTTGTAAGACAAGATTGTTTCCCCTATTCTTCTCTAGTTTCAATAACACATACTATGATACTATGTAGGTTCAGATTCAATTTGGAACTAAAACCAAAATTCATAATTCAGATCTTAAAAAGTATGTGCTAGGACACACTAATTAAAGTTAACATCAAATTTGACGAGTAACAATAACATTATAAATCAAACATTTGTTATAGTATTTTTATTTTCAGCTTGTAAATATGATGGCATTCTAGAAAATGTCATTTTTTCTCTTTTGTGAACTCGCCTCTGATGCTTCATCATTGCATTCCTGTATCCAAAAGTATTTCCACAAATATTACAAACATGGGTTTTAATACCTAGATGATCAACATCAAAATGCCTCTGAAGAGCCAATTTGGTGTGAAATGCTCTTTTACAAGCGTCACATTTGTGTTCCCTTTCCTTGTGTTTATTTAATACATGGCTGTTTAAATTGCTTTTAAATAGGAACCTAGCTGGGCATTTTGTACACATGTATCGATAATCTCCTGTATGAGTCCTCATGTGTGTTTTAAGCAGCTCTGCATATTTTCCTTTATATGGACAAAACTGGCATTGAAATGGAAAGCCATTACCGTGACGTAAGCTGTGATTGTGATACGCGCATCGTAATCTAAATGATTTACCACATATATCGCAGACATATTTACGATGATTTGGATCATGCATAGTTAAATGTTCTTTATAGTATGATTTGTTCACAACTTTATTGCACACATAGCATTGAACTTTCGATGCTACTTTAACTTTATAGTTCTTAGATTGTTTTCTAGACTTGAGTGTTATTGGACAAGTTTTTACGGGCTCTTTATCATAAATGTCTTCTGTATTTTCAAGATCATTACAGTCCAGAGATAGATCGGCATCCTCTTCTTTAATTGATGTTTTTAATAACTTATCAGTTTGTGACGCTACTTTTCTAAATAAAGTCGCGTCTTTTATAAATTTGTAACATATTTTACAAAGGTATTTGGGATATTCGTCTTCTTCAGTAACTTCTATGTTACCGAATATTCGCAACGCCGCCACTACGTCGAATTTTCCTGAACCGTATATTGATAAAGCGCCGTCTTTCATACAAACCCTACAAATAGTATTATTATCTTTACGGAGTAAAGTTTTCAGGTTCGTATCGTTGTACAAATTACTGTAATATTCACGAATGTCTGTTTTACTCCTATTTTTAGACATTTTCATTATATAGTACGCGGTTACCATGTTATTATTTAGAATTTAACTACTAGTAATAAAAATGTACAACAATAATTTTGTTGACTACTGGTGCTTGTTTGTTGTTTATATCACGATCTGTCATTAATAAATGAATATTAATATTGACATTTATACAGTACTACCAACTTTTAATAATCACAAAACTTTTTTTAGTTTTTATTTCAAAATATTCAAGTAATTTAAAAACTAAGTTTTAAAAAAGAATTTGCTCTTTATTTGACTCGTCTGTTATTAATTATTTTCATAATTCTAAACGGTTAGGGACAAAATAGACTTTTTTCTGAAAGAAGAAAGAATAGAAATACACCTAAATATTCTGATTTGGAATCATAAAAGCACATTATTGATTTATTATTTTGAAATTAAAAGTCGTATATTTTAATCTGTATATCACGTGACCTAAAACACGAGCCGCCACGTTGTGACGTCATACGGGCAATAACAAAGTTCTGTCAGTGCTGTCAACAGCTAGGGTACATATCTAATATCTGTAATATCTATCAATTTTAACTTCAAGGAGTAATAGTTGTGTTCTTTCGTATAATAACTCTTCATATCTTGTTCCAACTGAAATAATATGCATTCATTACTAATTTGTTGATGGGTGTCATAGTAATTGTAGGTTATGTTACTCTCTTACATACGTCATACACTTTTGTTATTGCCCATATTACGTCACCAAAATGGCTGTAGCGTTTTCGCGGTAATAAAAAAGGTTTAAAATTTAATTTAATTTTATGGCATGAAAACGTGTTTATTTTGCCGAAATATATTTTTTTTGTGGCTTTTTATTAGAAAATCAACATTTTGAAGTACTTTTTCAAACATAGTGGAATACCCTATTAGGTGAAACGATTGAATCTGCGTCGCGATCGTTGCGGATGCTTAATGGAACGCAGCCACTGACAGCCATTGGCAGCACTCGTGACACAATCCACCTTTCGAAGTTTCGACCCGTTTCGACCCATGGGCGTTTGAGTGCGTAACGCAAGAGTATAATCAAGTATAATAACAAAATAAGGGGGCGTAACGGGCGTAATATTTTTTATTTTTCAATTCGAACATTTAAGTACGTACCAATATCTTAAAATATATAATAAAATACCATTATATCTTTATATTGTTGGTAAAAATGCATAAATTATTATGATAAATAAATAATATAGTCTGGCTAACGAAAAATGATACTGAAAAAACGCGGCATATTTAAAAAAACCCACAACCTGGCAACTTCAAAGACGCGCCATCTTGTTTATTTTTTTTCTTATATTGCCATACTCTGATTCCGATTCTTCCCATCTCTGTTAAAATTGACGAAATTTGTCAATCTTTATAACAAGATTTATATTGCCGAGTATTTATTTTGTCCTAAATGAGGATCAGTAAAGTTCTAGCAAATTCAATGTAACTAGTATCCACGTTATTCTCTATGACATAAGAATGATATTTCTTTTTGAATTATCCAAATCGGACCATTACTTACGAACCTGTGTGAACCTAGCATCAACAAATTAATTTTAATTAATCGGGTATAAACAAATCGTTTGTTCGTCGTTTGTTCTTAATTGTTCGTTAAAAAAAATCATTTGTTCGGTTATTGTTTATTTATAAAAAATTAAACAATTTTTTTTTGTGAAGTTAGCATTTTCATTAATTTTAATTAATCGGGTATAGACAAATCGTTTGTTCGTCGTTTGTTCTTATTTGTTCGTTAAAAATATTCATTTGTTCGTTTATTGTTTATTTATAAAAAATTAAACAATTTTTTTTTGTGAAGTTAGCGTTTTAATTAATTTTAATTAATCGGGTATAGACAAATCGTTTGTTCGTCGTTTGTTCTTATTTGTTCGTTAAAAATATTCATTTGTTCGGTTAAATATTTATTTATAAAAAATTAAACATTTTTTTTTGTGAAGTTAGCGTTTTATGGCTCTAATTAGATTTTTTTTTCAAAGGAATTTTTTTATGGTTTGTTCGATTAATTTGATTGTTTGTTCGATCGTTTTTTTATTTGAATTTAATTTTTTTTAACAATATTTTTAGTTTTTTTAGTTAGTTAGGTGCATGCCGCATGCGCAGTCGTGAAACTGTTAAGCGACTCTTGACCCCGTTGCGCGGAGACTCAGTTATCAGCGTTAAATTAAAATTATAAATAATGGAGATAGAGTTCCGTGAGCTAGAATTTCTTTAATAATGAAAAATTCTTAAATGAGCCATTCGACACCACTACGCCTTCCATACGCTGGCTCATCGTAGTGGACCACTATGATGGGTCATTATGTAGAAGAACCATAAAATACTAATGCGAGGGGTATTCCAATAAGCGAGTTAAAAAAGAAAAAGGAAACTTTAATGACGGCTTTCCGTACTAATTTAAAAAAAAAAAGATTTCATGAGATCTGGGGCTGGGTTTGACGAAATCTATACGCCATCATGGCCATTTTTTGTTACCATGGAAAGTTTTTTAAAAGATGTACCTATACCAATCAACAGTGTTATAAACACCGAAGATGGAGTAAATAAATAAAATAAAATAGCTTAATTCATCACGATATTTTTTTCTCTATTATTATACAATGTAGTTCATGAAATGTACTCTTATTTGAGTAGCATCACTAGTTGATCTACGTGGTTGATTTTGGAAGGGTAGGAAAACGGTAATATTATCATTCAAATTCAAAATATTTTATTCAGCGTAAAATTATTACAATTTCTTACTGAACGACTACATTTCTCCAAGTATCAGACCTTATCAAGTCTCCATTATCATTATAGGTATCAAACGTACCTGGAGGTTATTATGTATTTAAACCTTTTATTTTATTTACATTTTTTGCTTCTTTAAATATTACTTGTTTAAAAACTACATTCATGGTTTTATTGTCCGGGCTACAAAAATTTGTAGTATTAGTTGTTGTTTATGTTATTTAATTGTTTAAATTTATTATTAATTAAACTTATAAATTAATGTTATATTAAACTAAAATTAAACTTGAAAGGTAAAATTTAAAATAAATTTATATTTTGATAATTATTATTTAAGAATTATAAAATCTTAATAATAATAATATCGTATATACATAATTATATTTTATTAAGTTATTATTAAAATATAAATATATTTTACATTTTAAAAATTGACGTCGCATTTGGTTTGTTTACATTTAGTATATCGGCTTGTTGAACGCACTGTAGAATATTCATTACATTGATTCAAACAGTTCTATACATTTCGAATCTTTCTCGATCATTCCAGAAAGTCTTAGAACTTTCTAGATTGATTACATCAGTTGCACATATTCTGGAACTTTCTAGATCATTCCCGAGATGTTGAGAATTTGACAGATGTTTACATTAGTAAGAGAAGGACAGATATACAGATATTTAAATTAGTTAGAGAAGGACAGATATATTATTTCACATTTTCACCCCCCACAACCACCCACTTCCACCCACTGCGACCAAACTCCCTTACTTTCACCGTGAGACCAAGAGGTATGTTTACCACCCCAACGGGAAGTTAATTCAAGTTGATGGTGATACTTAGAGAAAACCTTGTATTTTCAAACGAACATTAGCATTTTATATATATAATACATAATTATATAGATTTAAGATGAAAAAAATGCTTTTTTGTTTTTTGCTAATATTTCATAAACTATTAATATCATTCAAGAAATTTAAAAAAAAAAGATTCTGAGAGAGAAGAAAATTTCCAATAAAAATCTCCTAGCTCTCGGAACCCTATCTCCATTATTTATAATTTTAATTTAACGCTGATAAGTTGATAATGGGGTCTCCGCGCGACGGGGTCAAGAGTCGCTTAACAGTTTCACGACTGCACATGCGGCATGCACCTAACTAACTAAAAAAACTAAAAATATTGTTAAAAAAATTAAATTCAAATAAAAAAAACGATCAAACAAATAATCAAATAATTCGAACAAACAATAAAAAAAATTGCTATGAAAAAAATCAAATTAGAGCCATATAACGCTAACTTCACAAAAAAAATTGTTTAACTTTTTATAAATAAACAATAACCGAACAAATGAATATTTTTAACGAACAAATAAGAACAAACGACGAACAAACGATTTGTCTATACCCGATTAATAAAAATTAATGAAAATGCTAACTTCACAAAAAAAAAATTGTTTAATTTTTTATAAATAAACAATAACCGAACAAATTAATATTTTTAACGAACAA
The DNA here is from genome assembly GCA_905220545.2 of Melitaea athalia. Lineage (NCBI taxonomy): Eukaryota > Metazoa > Arthropoda > Insecta > Lepidoptera > Nymphalidae > Melitaea > Melitaea athalia. The sequence goes on along the minus strand of HG992199.1, from coordinate 5,754,482 downwards.
ATAAGAACAAACGACGAACAAACGATTTGTCTATACCCGATTAATTAAAATTAATGAAAATGCTAACTTCACAAAAAAAAAATTGTTTAATTTTTTATAAATAAACAATAACCGAACAAATGAATTTTTTTAACGAACAATTAAGAACAAACGACGAACAAACGCTTTGTCTATACCCGATTAATAAAAATTAATGAAAATGCTAACTTCACAAAAAAATAAATTGTTGAATTTTTTATAAATAAACAATAACCGAACAAATGAATATTTTTAACGAACAAATAAGAACAAACGACGAACAAACGATTTGTCTATACCCGATTAATTAAAATTAATGAAAATGCTAACTTCACAAAAAAAAAATTGTTTAATTTTTTATAAATAAACAATAACCGAACAAATGAATTTTTTTAACGAACAATTAAGAACAAACGACGAACAAACGATTTGTCTATACCCGATTAATAAAAATTAATGAAAATGCTAACTTCACAAAAAAATAAATTGTTTAATTTTTTATAAATAAACAATAACCGAACAAATGAATATTTTTAACGAACAAATAAGAACAAACGACGAACAAACGATTTGTCTATACCCGATTAATTAAAATTAATGTAAATGCTAACTTCACAAAAAAAAATTGTTTAATTTTTTTATAAATAAACAATAACCGAACAAATGAATTTTTTTAACGAACAATTAAGAACAAACGACGAACAAACGATTTGTTTATACCCGATTAATTAAAATTAATTTGTTGATGCTAGGTTCACACAGGTTACTTACGAAGATATTAAGTTATAAACATTAAACGCCGAAAAAGCCGTTCCTGCCGCTACGTCAGTGTACGCGGGATGCGTGTGACGTCACTCGGACGTTCCATGCCAGTTAGCCCATAGTAGCGACAAGCTGCGATGGTGTTTTCATTTAAACTATCTGTCCTACAAAAAATTTGTAAGGACATAATTTGTAGCAAATTGCTTTGCCTACAGATATGTTCATATAACTTTGCCGAAATTTAAAAATTAAAGAAGTTATAAGCAAAAAAGTGAGAAAATTTTTATAGAAATTTTCTTTATTGCTCTATAACTTTTTTTTTATACATTTCACAAAAAAAAAAAATACCTCAGACCAATCTTGTAGATGGTTTTTTGAGGAAAATTTTTCTCTACAATTTTTTGAATTTCATTCATTTAAAACGCTGTTACAGCGCTCCAAAGTAGACCGGGTTCGTCAATGCTCATGAGAATCCGGTCAAAACGAAATGCTTAACTTAGTTTTATGATCCTTTTTTATTGTAAATATATTCTTAATTTTTTTTTTGTTAAATCCCTGCCTACAACTTTACTTATTCATTGGCATAAGCTGTCTGTGGGGTAGGCCTACTGGGAATACCACGTTAAAAAAATATGATTTATGAGATATTTGATTACCTAAGTAGATACATTCGAAGAAGATTAAGAGAAGTCAACGCATTTTTGGAAAACATTAGTATTTCCGAAACTGGTTGAGACTCAAAAGTACTCTTCTACACATATGTATAATGAGGATCAATAAAGTTATAGCAAATTCAATAGAACTAGTATCCACGTTATTCTCTATGACATAAGAATGATATTTCTTTTTGAATTTTCCAAATCGGACCATTACTTACGAAGATATTAAGTTATAAAAAAATAGGTAAAAAATTTTTTAAGTTAAACGGTTTTATGTTAAACAAACATTGCAATGTTTAAGATAAATGTACTAAAAACCAAAAAATAATAAAATAGATACAGTCGTGGGAATTATAAACATATGCATAGACTAGACTAAAATAAAACCGTGGGGCACGTCAATTGTCTACAAATTATCGACTTAATGTGCGATAGAAGAATCGTTTAATTCGTCGTTAGGCAGTTGGCCCGCAGACGGTGAGGAAATTACTTACTATTTTCTTGCTCATGGAAATTCCAATAGTTATACACTCCATGTAAATAAAAGAGATGTTTCAACTAGTTTATCGTTGGACATTCACACTGCTGGCTGGCGAGGAATCGTTTCACTGCTCGTAGTTTGTCTTTAATCGACAAAACATATTATGATAAAAGTACTACTCGCTCACCACTATGAAACCCTAAAACTCGCTTATAATCGAGCTTGCTAGCTTGTTTCCACATTCTAGCCCTACTTATCACACGTCCATCGTTGTCGGTTGAACAACTGCCTAATTATAGTGTAACATTACAAAACAAACATTTTAATCAACGATTGTAGACAATTGACGTGCCCCACGGTTTTATTTTAGTCTAGTCTATGCATATGTTTATAATTCCCACGACTGTATCTATTTTATTATTTTTTGGTTTTTAGTACATTTATCTTAAACATTGCAATGTTTGTTTAACATAAAACCGTTTAACTTAAAAAGTTTTTTTACCTATTTTTATTTTCTAGTTTTTAGTTTTTATTTCGCATTCTGTTTATTTATATTTTTTTTTACCATTTTGTTCCCACGAGTAATGGACATTTAAACGGTCGACCCCCCAGAGGTCCAATAATGGTGCAAGGCTATATGTACAACAAGATGCGCCTAGCAGCTAGTGCTGTGACCGCTGCGCCAACGCGTCATCATGTAAGCGGGATCAGTGTATGCGGGATGCGTGTGGCATCACTCCGACTCATAAAACTCACTCCGGATCATAAAACTAAGTTAAACATTTCGTTTTGACCGGATTCTCATGAGCATTGACGAACCCGGTCAACTTTGGAGCGCTGTAACAGCGTTTTAAATGAATGAAATTCAAAAAATTGTAGAGAAAAATTTTCCTCAAAAAACCATCTACAAGACTGGTCAGAGGTATTTTTTGTCAAATGTATAAAAAAAAAAGTTATAGAGCAAAAAAGAAAATCTTTATAGAAATTTTATCACTTTTTTGCTTATAACTTCTTTAATTTTTAAATTTCGGCAAAAAGTTATATGAACATATTTGTAGGCAAAGCAATTTGCTACAAATTATGTCCTTACAAATTTTTTGTAGGACAAATAGTTTAAATGAAAACACCATCGCAGCTTGTCGCTACTATGGGCTAACTGGCATGGAACGTCCGAGTGACGTCACAGCCTTCCGCGCCGGCCGGTTAGTAAACTCCGCTAGTAATTTGATCATAACTTCGTCAATTTTTGTCGTAGAACAAAAATTTTTGCACTGTATGTTAAGGATTTCTTAGTTCTATAAATCTGCATTCTCAACTAAAAACGTTACGGATCCTCAATTGAGGATCAGTAAAGTTCTAGCAAATCCAATAGAACTAGTATCCACGTTATTCTCTATGACATAAGAATGATATTTCTTTTTGAATTATCGAAATCGGACCATTACTTACGAAGATATTAAGTTACAAACATTATGCCGTTCCTGCCGCTACGTCAGTGTACGCGGGATGCGTGTGACGTCACTCCGACGTTCCATGCCAGTTAGCCCTTAGCAGCGACAAGATGCGATGGTGTTTTCTTTTAAACTATGTGTCCTACAAAAAATTTGTAAGGACATAATTTGTAGCAAATTGCTTTGCCTACAAATATGTTCATATAACTTTTTGCCGAAATTTAAAAATTAAAGAAGTTATAAGCAAAAAAGCGAGAAAATTTTTATAGAAATTTTCTTTATTGCTCTATAACTTTTTTTTTTATACATTTCACAAAAAAAATACCTCAGACCAATCTTGTAGATAGTTTTTTGAGGAAAATTTTTCTATACAATTTTTTGAATTTCATTCATTTCAAACGCTGTTACAGCGCTCCAAAGTAGACCGGGTTCGCCAATGCTCATGAGAATCCGGTCAAAAGGAAATGCTTAACTTAGTTTTATGATCCTTTTTTAATTGTAAATATATTCTTAAATTTTTTTTGTTAAATCCCTGCCTACAACTTTACTTATTCATTGGCATAAGCTGTCTGTGGGGTAGGCCTACTGGGAATACCACGTTAAAAAAATATGATTTATGAGATATTTGATTACCTAAGTAGATACATTCGAAGAAGATTAAGAGAAGTCAACGCATTTTTGGAAAGCATTAGTATTTCCAAAACTGGTTGAGACTCAAAAGTACTCTTCTACACATATGTATAATGAGGATCAATAAAGTTATAGCAAATTCAATAAAACTAGTATCCACGTTATTCTCTATGATATTAGAAAGATATTTCTTTTTGAATTATCCAAATCGGACCATTACTTACGAAGATATTAAGTTATAAACATAATGCCGTTCCTGCCGCTACGTCAGTAATAATAATAATAAATAATAAACGGTTCACACTCAACGGCCCCCAGTAGGATTTTCTCCTATGTAGGGGGTCCGGAAACACACACAATACACAACCACAAACGCCCAGACCATGACAAACATCTGTATGGCTAATACAAATTTTTGTCATGTGCGCGGATCGAACCCGCGACTGCTAGCGCAACAGCTAGTGCTGTGACCGCTGCGCCAACGCGTCGTCATGTAAGAGGGATCAGTGTATGCGGGATGCGTGTGGCATCACTCCGACTCATAAAACTCACTCCGGATCATAAAACTAAGTTAAACATTTCGTTTTGACCGGATTCTCATGAGCATTGACGAACCCGGTCAACTTTGGAGCGCTATAACAGCGTTTTAAAGGAATGAAATTCAAAAAATTGTAGAGAAAAATTTTCCTCAAAAACCATCTACAAGACTGGTCACAGGTATTTTTTGTGAAATGTATAAAAAAAAAGTTATAGAGCAAAAAAGAAAATCTTTATAGAAATTTTCTCACTTTTTTGCTTATAACTTCTTTAATTTTTAAATTTCGGCAAAAAGTTATATGAACATATTTGTAGACAAAGCAATTTGCTACAAATTATGTCCTTACAAATTTTTTGTAGGACAGATAGTTTAAATGAAAACACCATCGCAGCTTGTCGCTGCTATGGGCTAACTGGCATGGAACGTCGGAATGACGTCACAGCCTTCCGCACCGGCCGGTTAGTAAACTCCGCTAGTAATTTGATCATAACTTCGTCAATTTTTGTCGTAGAACAAAAATTTTTGCACTGTATGTTAAGGATTTCTTAGTTCTATAAATCTGCATTCTCAACTAAAAACGTTACGGATCCTCATTCATCAGTAGGGCTATTTGAAGAGGATCGCATAAAAAAATTGAGGTGGAATAGTTTTCGGAACTCATGCGTCGATTCATACTGGAACTGGACTAATGAGCAGAATCCCAATTTTCGACCATTTTGAACTTGTCGACTGGACTAGTACCTAAAGCTAGGACGTGGTCTGACGCTGACGGTTATTTTTTTAAATAAATTTATTTAATTATTATTATTTAATAATGCTAGGTTATTTGGTGCCATATGAGTATTAATTATAAATATGTACATATATATATTTGTAAGGGTTTAGATTGAATACTGTACTTTACATTATTTTCAGCGAAAAATTATTATTTTAGGACAATAGGTAACTGAAGAAATAAAATTACAAAAACAGTTTTTAAAGCAATTTTATCTAATTAATAAATAATAAACAGAACGTTTTTCAAACAAATATAATCACAGACAAAACAAATAAACAGTAAATTGATTTGAATTCATATTTATAAAACCTATTACATTATCTAGTACTTACTGTTATTCATCCAAAACGATTTTTGCTATTTTTGTTAAAATTAATTTTTGTACAATTTATTTTGTTAACACTAAGTAAATAATATGACTAAAAAATCACATTCAAAATAACGGGTATTGATTTATCTACACTATTTATTAGTTATGCACGGGGAAAACTTAACTATAACTATTAGTCTATTATTAAATCAGTAATAAGATTTTTGTTGCTAATTCATCCACTCTTTTCTTGTATTTAATATGAAACTAAAAAAAAAAAATTACCTATATAGAGACAACAAACAACAAATAATAGAAAAATTAAAAGAGAAATTATCAATACATTTACCAATATGTCAATATCTAATTTCAACATAGATGTAAGAAACAGTAATTTTTTAAATAATTTATAATGTATATATTATACATAATATTTCATCAATATTTCAATTAAAATGAATACTACACAATATCGTTCCATAAATATTACATTAGTGTTTGTTATGTATTTAAATATTTAAAATATATTCGTTGATATTTTTCTGAATATTATTGAAGTAATATCGTCAATACAATGCTATCATAAATTAATGTTCAGCTGTTCTATTCTATCACACATACACAAAGCTGTTATACATACATTTCTACAATTGCTAGTTAAAAAACAAATTACACATATCTAGCCACAAGTGATTATGCTTCACACTCATCAACCTAGCAAATTAATTTTAATTTTTAACTGGATTATTATTATTCAAAATTGCTTTCTAATGTAATAAAAGATATAAATTAATTGCAAATCAATAAATATATAATTTTTATATGACATTGTAGTTTACCGGTTACTTAACAGAGATTGCTCTTCAGTATTAGTTTGACAGCAACTACTGAAAAATTTTGGTTCAATCTTAACTACAGCAAATTAAAAAATAGCCTAAAAGAAAAATATCGCATAGATGTGATAACACTAGCATGCTAGCTTTTTCTGATGTTTTACGAGTAAATACATAATGTATAGTTTTTAAGTGACATTTCCACCTGTGACTAAACAGATATAATTTTTGTTTATAATGCGCAACAAGACTACCAATCCATATTAATATATTTTAACAGGATATATTAATGTTATCCTCTTTGACAAACTTATTATTGTTATATATAAGCAGTAAGCCAAATCGAAGCACACAATAATCATTATGTAGCTATTTAAATATAATCTTATTTAAGAACATGGTAACATTAAATTATTGAAAATATGCTATTCTTTGGCTACGTTCCACTTAACGCCGACAACACCATCGACCACGACCCCTGAAATTGCCGTTCTACTAAAGTAAAAACGCCGCGGCCGTTGTAGGCGAATTTTATGGGTGGAACGCATGTTTGAGCGCGGTGTGTGGTGATTAGCGCCATGATAAAAACATGCAGCTGTGGGGGTCGTGAGTAAATATTTCGCATGGATTGGAGTAAAATTTAATTCAACATGGATTCCCGTGAATTTATCGTTGCGTTTTTGACAAAACGAATAAGAGATAATGACTCGGAAAGTTCATCAAGTTCTGATGACATTCGCAATTTGACATTGACAGTTGTTTTTCGAATTCCCGCCACGCTTTGACAAAAGCCCACTCTGATCCACCAATATTTTGTGGGCGAAGTAGGCGCGAACAGTGACGTTATCTATGACGTCGAGCGGTCACACGCAACGACCACGGGCCTTAGGTGGAACGATACAGAGGGTGTTACAATCGCCGCGGGCGTTTAGTGGAACGTATCCTTTATAAGAATACAGTCTGAAAAACATTTTTAGTCTCAAACACATTAAACATTAAACCATATTCTACACTTACATTCAATTAAATTTAATCAGGTATATTTAACAAAGAAATCCGTTAATTTGGACCAGAAATTAACTAAACATAGTACTATACGGGCTAATTAATATTTTGAACCTTAATACCAGAAGTCTAAAGCAAGATCTAAATTTTTGAATATCACTTTTTATAACTGTATATTCATCAAAAAGGGGTTGAAATATTTTCGTGTACATTTTTAAAAGCACAATAAACTACATTCTATAAATAGTTTATTAAAAGACATTGAAGAAATACTACAAGTTCAATATTAATCGCTGTATGTGGCATTCGCTTAAGTATTTAATATGTAAATATTTCTTTCTAAAATAGGAGTATTCTGTGATTAATACAATTTTCGTATAATTATAAGACCCCGTAGAAGAAGAGAAAGAAAGCAATAGAAAAAAAATAATAAAGACGTAGATTAACTTTAAATATTCGCAAGACATTTTTAAAATAATGTAAAGCTATTGTTTGTTGGGGGGCGTTCAAGTATTACGTAACGCAAATTTTGAAGATTTTTGACCCCCCCCCCACCCCATAAACGTTATGTAACACCCAACTGACCAATTTTACCACATTTTTACCCAAATGTCACAACTTTGTTGCGCAAACTAACCGGAAAGTCGTTAATTACTTTTGTTATTGTTTTAATCGCATTTGTGGTAGTAATAAATAAATAAAACAGTAGATTTGAATACCCTAGTTTTTTTAATTAAACAAAAAACAATGTTACGTAATGCGTTGTTCGAACCCCCCCTCCCTCCCCTGTAACGCATCGTAACGTTTAGCGAGACCCCCCTCCCCCCAATTAGCGTTACGTAATACTTGAACGCCCCCTTGTATGATATTGTAGTTTTTTGATAAGTAAACTTGTTTTAATATACAATAGGTTGCAAATAATATTTAAGTCTTGTATAGGAGGAAATTACCTATATGTTAATAAATTTTAAGTCTCTTTCTATTACTTTGCAGACATTACAAATAGAAATTGAACTAATCACAACCACAAAACAAATTTAAAGTGTTGATTAAATTTTAAAATAAAAATTTAATACAGATTTTATGTTTACGATTTGACGTGCCGGGGTCTTGATACTAATCAACTTATTTACATGTCACTATGAATATTAACATATGTCCAATATCAATAGTTAAGATAGGAGGTATGCTAATACATAATACGTAAAACTTCAGGTATAATTCTTACTATAATTATCGTAATACTGTACTTGCAACAACTAATGAGGTAATAAGCAATAATTGATCACTTTATATTCGTAATGTGTTTATAAGGTTATTCGAGGATGAAATAATTTGTAAGCTAGCTTTGAGTCGACAAAATATTATTTGTTTCATTTTACGCTGTTTTGTGAAAATTTAAACTGTTTGAGCAGAGTCAGGAAGATAAAGACATATTTTTCTAATTAAATATAACAATTTATAAAAGTGTGATATAGTTTTATAGTAAGTACAAAAGATATATTTTTTTTAAATAAAAATTGTAGTGTTCATATAATTTTGTTTGTCGACTGTGTGTTGTATTTCTACAGTGTTGTATTTTATCATAAATGTGTAGAAAAAATTAAGTGCTCTTTAGAACTAGCAATAATATATAAAATTTACTTAACTGGAATTATTACTAATCATTTACATGGAATGTATTTTTTTAAAGAGGTTTTAAACTAATAAAACTCATTTGACCCTGCCAAGTATTAGTGAGTGCAAAGGCTAATGAATCTGGCAAACTTGACAAATATGAACGATAGAAGGTAGGTAATAATAATGATCGATAGAAGCAGTACGGTAGATAACACAAGTCTGGAATAAATTTCAAATATATAATAAATTTACAGAATGGACGTGGCGTGGCGTACCCACAGTGGGGCAAGGTGGGGGAATTTCTCGAACCTAATAACAGATATTTTGGATTTTAATATGGAATTTTTAGGTAGATTAGATAATTGAGAAATTTTAGATAGTGTAGATAGTGAAGGTAAATAAAAAGTTGCAGTAAATAAAAAGTATTTTTAGTTTTTCTACTGCTTAACGAGTTTGTACATTTTTTTTTTGTTTTTGCCCCTCCTTTACAAAATTCTGGGTACGTCCATGAGAATGGATATAACTAATCCCATATCTAATTAACTTCAAACAAAACAATGCTTTTATTCCCAGATGGTCCCTTATAAAATTGACCATTTAACATTTGACCTTCCATATTGAAGAACTAAGTTACAATACATTTACTGAAACAAATGAAGATGAGTTGTTTGTTTACAAATTAGATTTTTTGTAATTGTAATATTTTTAAGGGTAACGATGTTTTTAAGTTACTTTCAATTTTTTTTTATAACGATACTTACTATATTGTAATTTTACAAGTAAAATATATTCGCATATAAATGTACCTAATATGCAATTATAAGCTCTATACTGGTGCAAAAAATTGAGCAGAAATCGGAGTACGTGTATGAATTTGTTAACTATATTTCTATTTATGAAAAATATTTTGCAAATACATAGAATTCATTGATACTTTAATATTTATTTATTTAAGGAGTAGGCAAGTACATTTTTTAAAAATATTTTATGCTTTACTTGTCTATTATGTCAACAGTTTGGCGCGAATCCAGAAGGAAAATGAAAGGCTGATAGGGTTAACTTTTTTTAGACTTAGACACTCGCGGTTTTCAATCATCTCTCTCTCGTCTCGAGAGTCTCGTCGTGACCACGGACCATGTAACTGGTCTGAAATATCGACAAAACAATCACTAAAATCTATATCGTGGTATGTACCCGTTATATTTTAAAAAATAGACTAGGCTGATAGGGTTACCATAATTATATGTTAAATGAATTAAAAAAAAAACTATTTCGATTTTTTTAAACATTTCACTCTCCAACACTTAAATTGCCTCTCTAAATAAATTCTAAATGTGTCTTGGATTCGCACCTATTAGCAATACAGACTGACTTGATTCTTGGTATTATTATCATCACGATTATTATAATTCAAAGGATGTCGCTATGTTGAAAATCATTACTATAAAACGTTGACTTAGCCGATGTCAAACTACGGACGAGACAAAAACATTAACACACCAGACATTTGCTAATACTCTTTAACATCCATTACTCCGACAATCATCGTCATACTAATGAGACTGTCTGGCTCGAGCATAACACTCATTTTTCTAATTATTATACATAACAATTCTTCTAAATAACTGGAACTCATATAACATCTGGAGTGTGTCAATGACTCAGTCGTATCTAATTTTATAATTTATAATATTATAATAATTATACTAATAATTGAACTAAGCAAACGAAAACAGCTCGCTTTAACACTTAGCAAGCGTTTGATATACTTTCTAAATTTTTTTATCTTTACATGAATTTGCTACTGGCTATAATAATACATTTGTGACTGGTTTTTTTTTTTGAGATACAGTACCTTTGTGAATGGATTTTCTACACTGGTAACACAGCACTTTTTTTTTCTTTAGAGAGCAACCAGACGAGTATTACAACCCTGCCATTTTTCTTGCAGTTTCTTGTGTTCTTCGTATTGTTGTTCAGATATATGTTTCACTGTTACCGAACCCTGTAATATTTGGAGAGAAGAATTAAAAAAAAGATCATTACCTATAAACTACTATAGTAATAAATAAATAATAAATATTTCATAAAAACGGGCAAACAAAATTGACATTTACTGGTTTGTCAAATAAAAGGAAAGAGATTTTAGTTTTAAGGCTTAATTTTTAATAGCATTTAAAACATACGTCACATGTACATTACATTACATTTCCTAAAACAATGCTACTAAAATTAAAATATATACATATATTAATGATCAATTAAAAATATGATCAAATATTACCTTTATCTTTCTGGGATCCAAATTAGCTCCCAATGATTGTACACCCTTCGCCAATTTAGAAAACGGCGATAAGACCATTTCTTTCGTAGCGCTCGACACTGGACTTGCGATATTTTTCAACTGTCTCAAAGCCGACTCGCTATGCGATTGAGCAATATTCAAAGTTATTTCGTGCTGAGAATTAGATCGATGATAATTGACACCTTCTGGAACGTTCTGGTTATCTTCGAAGTTTATGAAACCCGAACTATGGGACAATTTTTGGGAAAGCATTAGAGAATTTGGTGGTATAGGTTTAGCGGCTTCCGATTCTATTTGAATTTCAGGCGTTATCGATTCCGTATCAAACGGATTTTTCTTGGCTGTATTATTTGGAGTTTTTAATGTCTGTTTTTCTTGACCAACAGATGTGCTAGCCTCAACGACTTCTTCATGCGGTTCTATTTTAGAAGAATACAGAGGATTTTGTATCAAATCGCAGTCATTTTCGTCTTTTCGTTGTTGGTCGCCAATGTAATGTTGCATATTTTCAAAATTGTCCAACGTTGGTTCAAATATGTTTGTTCTGTTTTCGTCATCAGATGAGTAGTCCGAACTCATTCCATCTGAGAGGCTTCCTTTCTTTCTGTTATCTCCTTTATTTTGACCTAATGTGAATATTTTCTTAGTTCGGGAAGCGCTTTGATCGAATTTTAGTTGGAGGCTTGGTCTAGCTCGAGTGTTGAGCGAGTGACTCAGTTTATTTAACTTACTGAATTGTTCTGTCATGTTGTTTAAGGCTTTTGATCCTACGGGAAAAAGTAAATAATTAAATTCAATTTTATAATATTAAATGTACACAAATACACTAAATAACAAGTCATTATAATACCATTTATTATTATAAATATGTGTCCAAAAACACTAATTCGACATCTAAATGCAAATTAGACTCCCTCTCTCTCCAATTAGATTTCCTGCTCAAAATATGGAGCAGCCCGACTGGGGTAGTACCTCGACCTTACAGAAGACCACAGCTAAATAATACTGTTTTCAAGCAGTATTGTGTTCCTGTTGGTGAGTAAGGTGACCAGAGCTCCTGGGGGGGAATTGGGGATAGGGTCGGCAACGCGCTTGCGATGCTTCTGGTGTTGCAGGCGTCTATAGGCTACGGTCTTACCATCAGGTGAGCCATCAGGTCAACCTAGTTACATAAAAAAAAAGACAGTGTTGCTATATACAATTACAGTTATTATTATCTATAATACAGATATAGATTCTATATTATGAAAGAGTATATTTTAGCTAAAAATAATACATTACAACGTTAAAAATATATCGAAGCTTACTAAATTATATAAAATTGAATATGAACTAACTATTATCGTATAACATTTACACATTTTTAAAGGCATTAAATATGTATGTTGTCAAAGTAAAAATTGTCGATCTCACACACTACTATACACTTTAAAATAATATCAATAAGCTTTAAAACAACATTTATTTCGTTAAAATATTAACTAACAGTTTGTGTAGACGAATGCGATAGTCTTGAGCCCGGGTAATTCGGCCATTTCGTACATTTTACAAACGGTTGAGGAACAAAACGTAGTATTTGATCCAGTACCGTACTTGTTACTGATGATCCATTCGTTTCTATGACACCAAGTTTCATTTAACTATGAATTATGTATTACTTATTATTCCAAAAAATATGTTGTAGGAAAGTCATAGACTATTTTCAGTTAAGTTTTAATATCATTGGACATCATTCATTATAATTTATTGCATATTTAATATCGTTGTAACAACGAAAAGCTGTCAGTACAGACCATCCTAGCAGTTCTAGACAGTTTTAGAACTGCTGGTCTGAAGTTAAACTATTGTAAAAAAACGCACACCATTTATACCCCGTCCGGCGGGTAATTAGCTTTTTGACAGCTCACGCCTATAAATTACGGTTTTTTTTCCGGAATAACGTACTAAAAATTTTACAGTAATGTCATACTTTATTGACGATTTGATTGATTGAGTGAAGTACCCTGTGCATAACAAACAACCACAGACTATGAAACAGTTCTTGAAATAATAAATCGATAATAAATCGATCATATGATAAAAATAAATTTACGTCATGTGATTATTGTTTCTATAAATTTAATACAAAAAAGGAAATAAAAATAGTATCTATGACCCCAAGATTGATTACTTGCAAGGAATTAAGTCGAAATCTTGAAATTTAATTGCAAACCAAGAATAAAGAGCAATAACTCTGTTAATTCATTTATTTATTATTTATATATTTCATTTATAATTAAAAAAACTAATAAACGCATAAATAAATAATATTTTTAAACTAAATGTATTTAATTAAATCGATTGAAAGTTCTTCTTAAATAAAATCGATTATTATTTCGAATCGAATAAATAACGTGTGAGGCAGTCACTAATGTCAAAATTTCTTGAAGTGTCAAAAAGATCATTAGTCGCCTAACGGGGTATAGTAACAAACATTTTATGTAGTAAAAATGGCATGGGCAACTAAGAGCCCGTGGATGTTGTTTATATATAATAAAAATAATAATATGATGGTACAGACGTAAGTAAAACGAACAAGTAACTCACCGACGCTTCGTATATCCGCAACAAGTTGCGTCTCGCTGACGTTTCGAGTGAGTGTAGGTAAACGGGACAAGTCCAGATACAGGGAGGATCTAGCTCCACCAGAGGAGCCCTGGGTTGGGTGGATCTGTTTGATCGATTAACATTAATTAATTATTTATTGAAGTAAAAGCTCTTTACGCACGCTTGACTTGTCGAGTAAGCTGGTGAATACGTGACGAGAGCGTTACGAAAAGTGTGATCGGGCAAGGCGAACAGAGAAAGAGAGAGGTGCGAGCTCAGATTTTCTTTATCTTTTTCTGTCATGTCCAGTTACGTTTCGTATATCTAAGACAGTGCAGGGCTATTGCTAAAGAAGTTTTACTTCAGTCGTGTGATCTAAAGCACACTCGTTTTTTATTTATTCTTTATTGTACACCACAAATACATTACAAATAAAGCTTAAATATAGTACAATGGGCGGACTTATAGTAGTTTTAGCGTAAAAATAACATCACTCACGAACTTTATATTTATAACTATAGTAGCTAAAAATCTTTTTCTCGCATTATTAATCATTTTGTAATAATGATTGTTAACTACTCGTTTTTACAAAATTATTAATTTTACGCATCTTCTCTTCAACATTAGTTGTTTTAGTATAATATCTTGAATTGTCTTTGAGTAAGTATTTTGTTTGTTACTTCATAGACTACTATAACACTGTTAGTGTTATGTACTGCTATAATAAAATAAAAACTGTAAGTACCTTCGATTTCCTCCTCTCCAGTTTGACGCCATCGTGGAACGGCACAGGAGGTAACTTCGCCACATCGCGGGCCACCATCAACGACTCGCATATCGAATGTAATGATTCTGAAAAAAAAAAAACATTACCTTGTGCTCTAAAGTTATATGTTACTGATTGTCTCCGTTTTGTCAAAAAAAAAAAAGTGTGTGTGTCAGCTCCGACGCACGACTGGAGTTTACTTCTTCAGATCGACTCTCTAAATATGCACAAAAAAGACTTTATAGTCTAAGAAAATGATTAATACCATATCAAATGATAAATTAATGAATCGAATATCGCCATATATCGATGGCATTATTAGAAAACGTCGTAACCGTCTTAGCCGGTACCGTCGTAAACGTCGTAGCAGATAGATGGCGCACAAAAACGTAACGAGATCATTCGTTCAGTAGATTTTACTCCTCATATTTGTTTCATACCTGAATGCCTCATGCCTTATATGAAAATCGATTCTTAAGGAGTAAACTCAGAAAAAAAAATGGCACGGTGCCCACTATCTTCTCTTTCGCTTCCCGGTTACGTGAGTCGATACACCAATTGTGTCTCATTTATTAATTGTGATTTATTTATTAATTTATAAACTCACCAATCATCTCATCTTTAGTGTTGATGACAACGGCCATGTTGTTGAAGAACCGCAGACTAGTGGAGCGGAACATGTGGAAGTAGCCCGTCTCGCCGTTGTACTTGTAGTTGATTCGTATACAGTGGATTGGCTCCGTGTTGCTCTTACGACCCACGCTGAATAGCTGAAATTATTGAATGATTGAATGAATGAACTGTATTTTTGAAATCGAACCAACGGTCGCTAGCACAGTAGCAAGTTAGTATGACTTTAACTGAGGTAGAGCACAGCAGGAAATTTCCTGATCAAAATATGGAGCCGCCCGACTGAGGAGGTACCTCGACCTTACAGAAGATCACAGCTAAATAATGCTGCTTTCAAGCAGTATTGTGTTCCTGTTGGTGAGTAAGGTGACCAGCGCTCTTGGGTGGAACTGGGGATGGGGTCAGAAACGCGCTTGCGATGCTTCTGGTGTTGCAGGCGTCTATAAGCTACGGTGATCGCTTACCATCAGGTGAGCCGTATGCTCGTTTGCCGATCTAGTTACATAATTTAAAAAAAAAATGTTGATTTCATTATCATGGTACCAAACTAGGGATATCTTCTTTCCAAAAAAAAAAGAATTATCAAAATCGGTTCATAAACGACGAAGTTATCCCCGAATATACAAGATAAAATGAAAACGAATGCTGGAACGCATCTGACGTTTTATAGTGTGACGTCATGCGCTGTAATTTGTGTTTCAATCAAAATGGCCGATTGCAGTATTTTAATGTTTTATTTAATTGAAAATCACAATAATCTTATTATTTTACATAAAACTAAACCAGTATTTTGAATTTTTTAAATATGAGTGTTCCCCTAAAATCATTAAATTGACGATTTTTTGATATTGTCGTCATGCCTATTGTGTTTGCTTGCAAACGAAAAAAAACCGACTTCAATTACACCGACAAGTAATACAACGTAGGTAGACGAAAAAATAGTCGAGTAAATACGCGCTATTAAAGATTACTCAAAAAGTTGTAATCAGATCTCGATCTAATTTAAACAAGACTACATGACAAGTATTAGCTTTCGATTAAAGTAAGAATCATCAAAATCGGTACACCGAGTAAAAAGTTATGCGGTATAATACAACTTAGGTCGACGAAAAAGTAGTCAAGTAAATACGCATTATTAGATATAACTCTAGAAGTACTTGTCAGATCTCAATTAAATTAAAATGGGACCACATGACACGCAACACCTTTCAATTAAAACAAAATTGATCGAAATCGGTCCACCCAGTCAAAAGTTCTGAGCTAACATACATTAAAAAAACCCAGTCGAATTGAGAACCTCCTCCTTTTTTGGATGTCGGTTAAAAATAATTCTAACGTGTCGTATAATAATAATAGTTTTAAAATTAGTTTTTAAAAGACATTGAAAGGAAAATAGTTCTTAATTTACAATAGAATACAATTTGACATGGGACTAAGGGGCTGTCTCCACGAGCGAGCGTATCGCCGGCGATACGCTCGCTCGTGGAGACAGCTCCATAGAGAGTGTATAGAAATAGGTGGCACGACTATACTATCGCCGGCGATACGCTCGCTCGTGGAGACAGCCCCTAAGATATACGGCACGGTGAGATGTTTTGGACATCCAAAGGAAAATAGTCCTTAGTCTGATACAATAGAATACAATTTGACATGGGACTAAGATATACGGCACGGTGAGATGTTTTGGACATTCAAAGGAAAATAGTTCTTAGTCTGATACAATAGAATACAATTTGACATGGGACTAAGATATACGGCACGGTGAGATGTTCTGGACATTCAAAGGAAAATAGTTCTTAGTCTGATACAATAGAATACAATGGGCATGACGAAAGATTTTGCTCTTCCATAATGTGGGTACACATTAACTATTTACAAAAATACCTATATTTCGGTAATAAACTTAAGTTTAAGGAATTTTAAAACTATTTTTCTAATATGTTTTCAATGAGAGCGGCAAACCGGCTGCGGTGTCATGGCGTCGGCTTGACGTCACAGAATAATGTGGGCCTTACTCTTTACTTTACTCTTTGGAGCGCGCCTGACGTTATTATGTTATGTTGTGACGTCGTGCACTGTAATTTGTGTTTCATTCAAAATGGCCGATTGCAGTATTTTGCTGTTTTATTTTATTGAAAATCACAATAATCTTATTATATTACATAAAACTAAACCAGTATTTTGAATTTCTTAAATATGAGTGTTCCCCTAAAATCATTAAATTGACGATTTTTTGATACTGTCGTCATGCCCATTTGACATGGGACTAAGATATACGGCACGGTGAGATGTTCTGGACATTCAAAGGAAAATAGTTCTTAGTCTGATACAATAGAATACAATTTGACATGGGACTAAGATATTATACGGCACGGTGAGATGTTCTGGAAATTCAAAGGAATTTTATGACCATAGAGTACAAGTTGGCTCTGTGTACATTTGAGGTAAGTAGTAAAAATAAAAATATTCTTTCAACATAATATAACGCTTGCCAGGTAAAAAAAATAATACGTTATAAGATTATTTAATAATTGTGTTTACTAGCAAACGAAAAAAAACCGACTTCAATTGCATCGGCAAATTATAAATAATGAATAAATTAACAAACGCACTAGTCGTCACTACGATTTTCGAGGTTTCCCCTCGATTTCACTGGGATCCCATCATCAGATCCTGGTTTCCTCCTCCCTTTTTTGTAAAGGGAAGTAACCTCCTCCTTTTTTGAAGTCGGTTAAAAATGTTATTATTAGCTAGTGGTGGGTCGGTGTGTCTGGAGTCTGTCTCGGTGTAATCTGACGCCTGTCTCGCTACAGTCTGACATCTGTCTCGCTAGTCTGACGCCCGTCTTGCTACAGTCTGACGTCTGTCTCGGAAAAGTCTACAATTTGAAGCACAAAGCTGCTTATCCCTAATCTTATACAAAAAAACACGTGTGGCACTCGGGGACTGCCGCAGTAAAGCTATTGCATAGCATTTTTAAACCATTAAAATTCCTACTATGTATTTACATTAATGAAATTATGAAATAAGATAACAATAACAGAAATTAAGTCGTATTACCGTAGCACTACAGTCCAAAGTCCCAAGTTCGACGGAAGTGACGTCACTCAATGGCACTCGTTGCACAGATAACAAACGGTCGGAAGTTTCATCATAATCGGTCACATAGTACGCCTCGCTTGTTAGTACTAGCACGCTGTCCATTTCTGTTTCTTGAGGGTCGCCAGTACTGAAAAATAAATATTTAAATAGATAGGTTAAAAATATTGATATATTTTTTTAAACAGTAGCTGCGAAGTTCCTTACTGATTCTTCACTGCAGAATCTACATTTCGAATCGGTGGTAGTTTCACTTTAGACGATGGTTAATTTATTACAAACTAATATTTTAATTTATAAAATGAAAAAATAATTTTCGATTTTGATTCTCACGCAAAAATAACTAAACTGATTGTAAGGAAATAGCACAACAACCAGACTACAAAAATCCAGAATTTATACATAGGCTACTTTTAATAAAATCTTGGGAAAATCTCGAGGCATAGTATATTACAATTATAGTAATACTAACTGCGGAACTATTAAAACTAAAGGGTCAGCTAGAAAAAGTTTCCGCATTTTTATATGACTACTTCGGAAAACAAACGTACATCGGTTACTGTAGCCTGACCCCACAACGCCAGGAGGATGATCGCAGGGCAAGGTTGAAAATACTGCCGTCCGTACGAAAGCGAATGTTAATGCCCTCAGAAAACTGTTGCATGGCTTCATTAACTACTAGATCGAGATCGAACCGAGAACGAACTGAGATCAACACTGTAATGTGGATCGGGCCTAAGAATCAATCAAAAACTCATTTTTCGAAAAAAAGGCCAGAGGGAATAAGGGGTTACGTCATTAATCCCTTTTTCACTGTGGCCCTTTACCTACTATCAATAATACTGACCGCCACGTTGGCGCAGCGGTCACAGCACTGGATTGCGATTGGCGGTTGCGGGTTCGATCCCCGCACACGACAACATTTGTATTGGCCATACAGACGTTTGCCGTGGTCTGGATGTTTGTGCAGTTCTTGTGGGTTACCCCACCGTGCCTCGGAGAGCACGTTAACCCGTCGGTCCCGGTTGTTATCATGTACACCTGATAGCGATCGTTACTCATAGTAGGGAATAAATCCGCCAACCCGCATTGGAGCAGCGTGGTGAATTAAGCTCCGATCCTACTCCTACATGGGGAACAGTGGGATATTACAGGCTGAATCGTATCGTATCGTAATAATACTGACTGTGGGTCCGCATCAATGAGTCCCCAGGAACCGAGAACGGGCTCCGTGTCCACTAGCAACTTTTTGCAGTCGTCGATGAGAGACTTCACGTGTTGGGCCATCGCTGCTGTGTCGGGAGCGGCTTGCTCCTGTGTATAATAATACATTTTAATATTAATACTATGGTAATGATCAAGAGTTTGCTTTTCTGGTTTTTGAATGTCAGAAACTAGTAACTAATTTAGATTGAGGTAGGGCCTACGGGGTCGTCCATTTCCATTGATCACGTGATGCTTTTGATGTGTTTACCAACTTTTTAACCTTGAGGGGGAGCCCTCTTCGTGATATGTGGTGAGGTTTTAGGCTACCTCCGCCCACTCCATACCCAAAAATTACGTGTATTTTTTTGTGAAGTGTATTGAAATTTTCAGAATATTATTATCTTTAAAAATTAGGTATAATATGATTAAATTTTAGAAAATTAATTATGTCCATGTCCATACATACATATATTAAGGTTGCAGGGTATTTGTTGGTTGATTTCTTATTTCGCGTGTTCAACGAAAAATAAATACACTTGATATTAACTCCTTATCCCCCCTTCCTTCCTCTTCCTTCCCCGGTCGACTCTCACGTGATTAATGGAGACCCCTAACAGGTAAATCTTCCTCAAAACTTTGGGGAAGCCCAACTGGGGAAGTACCTTTACAGAAGATCATAGCTAATAAATAATAATACTCTAGTAGTGTTTTGTTTCCGTGGTAAGTTCAGAGCCCCTGTGCGTGTGAGAGGTTAAAAATATCAACCACCTTGACTCTGCTCAAAATTTTGGGCAGGTTATATCTTGCAATGCAAATTCCACAATAAATACATTGATAGAACATGTAATTATACATACATAACGATAGGAACTTTAAGGCAGAATGGTAACAATTGTGTAAAAGCCTAATATAACCTACATTGCTTTGCCGAAAACAAAATTTAAGATCATAATATGTACTTGTGCACTTGTAGAATCATCTTTAGGAAACAAACTCTGTTTAAATTAAAGATTTAAAAATTTGATAGTTTGTCAATAAAAAAAATCGGCCAAGTGCGAGTCGGACTCGCGCACTAAGGGTTCCGTCCCATTGACTAAACTAAAGGCTATATTTTATTGTTATTAAACAAAATACTTAGTAAATAAGAAAAAGATTAATACCATATAAAAATGGAAAATAAACTAGTCAAATACGCCATCTATCTATCGATCCATGCCGCTATTGGAAAGCTATTATATTAGTCTATCGACGACGTTTTCTTGGTTTCTAGATAGATGGCGTTAGAATGAAATCGCGTCGCGTTAAATATTTATGTTACTTTGTTTTTAGTATTTGTTGTTATAGCGGCAACAGAAATACATAATTTGTGAAAATTTCAACTGTCTAGCTATCGCCGTTCTTGAGATACAGCCTGGTGACAGAGAGACGGACGGACAGTGAAGTCTTAGTAATAGGGTCCCGTGTTTACCCTTTGGGTACGGAACCCTAAAAAGAGAAAGGATATAACTGTAACATTATGGTTTACAAAGTAAAATCATTTTTTTTTCTAATTTGCAATATTTCTAATAACTAAAAACTACACAAAGCTACAACAAAGCAGTCCAACAAGCCAAAATTAAACTTATTGATAACACATAGACAACTAAAAAAAACGTCTATATAAAAATGTTCTAAATATTTACCTACTACTAGCTGACACGCCGAACTTCGTACCGTTATATATTTTTTTCATGAATATATAAATTTTTGTTTATTTTAGAAGGAGAGAAGAATTATTCAATTTAGTACAGTCTTTCGGAAGTTATCCTACAATTCAACATTTTCTCTTGTGTCTGGTGTCCGGAAACACAATACACAAGCACAAACGCCCAGACCACAACAAACATCTGTATAGCCAATACATAGCCAATATACAGGGTGTCCCGCGATAAAGTGCAACCCCGAAAGGGGGTGAAACTAGACCATAAATTATCGACAAAAAACAGAAAAATTGTTTTTTTTTTTAAATATTTTATTTTTATTGACGAATTAAGATTTTTATATCTTACGTAGACTCTATGTACAAAAAATGATGATTTCTTCCAAAGTAGTGGGTCGATTACTTTAAAATAAAATATTACGCCACGTACGGTACGGTAAGGATAAAATAACAATTAGCTCACAAAAAAGTGGCATTATGACTTTAGCTATGCTTCTTGTGAAAAAAAAATCCATTTTTTATGACTATTTTTTTCAATAATCTCTAATTTTCTCAGAATTATGCCCCCAATACCAGGAATTTTTATGATTTATTATTATTTCTCACCACATTGCCATTCAAATAAAAAAAATTTACGCCTGTATCCCGAAAAACACGCACGGAAATCATCATTTTTTGTAAATAGAGTCTACGTAAGATATACATATAAAAATCTTAATTCGTCAATAAAAAAAAAAAATTTAATTTTTTTCTGTTTTTTGTCGATAATTTATGATCTAGTTTCACCCCCCTTTCGGGGTTGCACTTTATCGCGGGACACCCTGTATATAATGTCTGTCATTCATTTTTTATTTAGCATGAAAATTAATTTTGATTTATAAAGATAAAATTTCTCGATACGAAAACTAGACAATATAACTGTATGTCAATAGTTCTATTTTAAACGTAACTTTAGGAGATAAAACAGAAAAATTAAAATAAATTATCAAAAAAATAATTTTTTTTTGTTAAATAGTAATGAAAATTAAACTTAGCAAGCTTGATCATGCACGCACATTTAGCATAAGCACCTTAACGGAGGTACATTTAGTACAATCGGGTACTATTAACTGCTCCGGTATAGTTCTTGACTCCCCAGTCATCACATCTATTGCTACCTGACGTAACGCGTCTTTGAACGTCGAGAGATAATATCTGAAACAAAGAAGGGTACATATTAGTGAAGAATACCTAGGTTCGGTTCTAGATAGGCCAGCAAAGATCTAATTGAGTCGCGCATTAACTTCAAGACGTTTATTAGAAGACTAACGCCGAGTTGCACGAAAATAAATTAAAATTTAAGTAGTGATTAAACTAATTTAATCGCAAGAATTGTATGAAATTCTTGTGATTAAATTAGTTTAATCTCTACTTATATTTTAATTTTGTTTCGTGCAACTGGGCGTAAGCCACACTACAGAAAATGGCTACATTTTAATTACTTGCGTTTACAATTACCCACCGAAATTAGAATCTATATTGAATCATTCAATTAAGTGTTGACTGTAATAATAAATGACCAAATATTAAATTTTATGTGACATCTTGAGTATTCAAAATACTATCTCAGTAGAAAATTTTATCTTTCAATCGTTGAAACTATAACAGGATTTTAGCGCAATATTTTCTTTTTGAGTTTGGTCACACTCTTGTTCGATGTAAGTTTTTTGTTAGACAAATGATGACTTCGATTATGGGGGGACAACCAATTTCAGATTAAATCTTGTTTGTCCAAAAATAATTTCCTTTATTTTTAGTTTGGCTTGGATTTGACTGAATTTTGTTTTTGTTATTTTAGTAAATTAGACACAATGATTGTAATTATACCCCGTCCGGCCACTAATTATCTTTTTGATAGTTCAAGAAATTTTTAGTGACTGCCTCACACGTTACCTATTTATTCGATTCGAAATAATAATCGATTTTATTTAAGAAGAACTTTCAATCGATTTAATTAAATACATTTAGTTTAAAAATATTATTTATTTATGCGTTTATAAGTTTTTTTTTTAAATTATAAATGAAATATATAAATAATGAATTAAATGAATTAACAGAGTTATTGCTCTTTAATCATGGTTTGCAATTAAATTCCAAGATTTCGACTTAATTCCTTGAAAGTAATCAATCTTGGGGTCATAGATACTATTTTTATTTCCTTTTTTGTATTAAATTTATAGAAACAATAATCACACGACGTAAAATTATTTTTATCATATGATCGATTTATTATTTCAAAAACTGTTTCATAGTCTGTGGTTGTTTGTTATGCACAGGGTACTTCACTCAATCAATCAAATCGTCAATTAAGTATGACATTACAGTAGAATTTTTAGTACGTTATTCCGAAAAAAAATAACTGTAATTTATAGGCGTGAGCTGTCAAAAAGATAATAAGTGGCCGGACGGGGTATAGTGATATATTTTTTAGTTTTGAACTTCAAATAATAATAATAAAAAAAATGTGAACAATAAAATAATGTATATTAGTTTACCAAGTAACTCAAATAAAATGTGTTTGAATTAAAAAATGGAAAAAGTTGTACAAGTAATAACAAAACTTATCAGATTATTGCTGTGTTAGTAATTTCAACAAACACAAAGCAAACATAAATAAATATATTGCCAATCAAGAGTGACACAGAACAATACATTTTTAAAACTGAAGCGTCAAAAGAAAATGGTGAGGAGGTCATAATGAAAGACAAGTGAAGTAAAGGGGTTGTCCATAAAATACGTTCGTAAATAATAGGGGAGGGAGGGTCTTTGCTTAGCGTGACAAAACATTTATTTTTAAAATAAGACAAATAAATTATTAATCTGTATACTAATTTTAATCACAAAATCATTTCTTGGAGTAGGATCTATCTTTTGTAACGTAATATTTCTTGGAGCGTCACTGAAAGTGTGACTTAGCGTGACATAGAAGAGGTGGGGGGGGGGGGGGGGGAGAAAACGATAAAATTCCGCGTGACGTACGTATTTTATGAACGGCCTCTAAGAAACAAATTTTATAGTAATACAAAACTGACCTCCCCAATCTGTAAGTAATTTCAACTGACACCATTTCACCGGTCAACGCGTGTCCGAAATAGGATGGCATCATTTCTAACTTTGGTCGCTCTGTGTCTATGTTTTCAAGAACCAATAAAGAAGCGGTTTTAATATCGTGCCATAGATTATCTATTTCGTCTATGGTCGCGTCATTGACAGCTTGACCGAGAGCGATGTCTATGGCACATTGCTTTATGGTGTCGTTAAAATGGCGTAACAGGAATCTGAAGTTCAAATTACACTCTTAAGAGTAACTGATTATTATTAATAAACAATATTATTATGATTAATAACGTTTTCCTCGCAAATACTTCACGATCACGATCACGATTCAGCCTGTAATATCCCACTGTTGGGCATAGGCCTCTTCTCCATGTAGGAGAAGGATCGGAGCTTAATCCACCACGCTGCTCCAATGCGGGTTGGCGGATATATTCCCTACTATGAGTAACGATCGCTATCAGGTGTATATGTTAACAACCGGGACCGACGGCTTAACGTGCTCTACTCGCAAATACTTACGCATTAACAATCGTAACGTATTTTTGTGATAAAATTATCTAATTTTTATTCTTTAATAACACCCTATAGAGTATTAGAAAACTTTAAATAAAGACTAGAATTAGTCCAGCCGTTCTTGAGTATTACGTTTAGCAACACAAATAACGATTCATTTATAATTATAAAGGAGATATAAGGCTTTTTCTAATATCAAGACAGCACAGATTATTTCGGCAATATGTCACGTAAGTTTATTATTATTATTATGTCACGTAGGCGAAGGCAATGAAGTTATTGAAAGCTATAAATCTTCCCAAACTTCTACTACACCCTTCTATCCGCAATTGTGTAGATTTCGTAGTGCCAGCGTCATTACAGTTGCTTTTTAATAAGGTGTAATCAAACAGTGTAATTAGTAGATTCAGAACCACAGATATATTAAATGTATCTAGGTGTAGTCCATGTATTAGTTACTAAAGGTCTTATTTTTTTAAGTATTTTATACTGTTTAGTGTAGGTAACAAACATTAATATTATATGAAACAGATTCCGACTTTTTGTAACAAAAACTAAAGTAACTGACAAAATTATAATCATCCGAATCTGTTTATCAATCTTTTCTTTAAAATGAATAATAGCTATGTTTGGTGCTTATGTTACTATTGTCCTAATAATTATAAAAATATTTTTCACTTGAAATTTCGACTTGATGTAATCAATACCAACTACATTCATACCTGTTAGCGGAAGCCACGCCATCTTTCATCATTCCCGTTAATTTTCTTTCCCCAGTGCGCGTGTAATCACCCTGGATAAAAAAAATAATATCTGTCATTGTGTATTATATATATTTTTATGGTATTTCAAATAATTAACTGTAAATATTAATTAAACAGTTGCATAGCCTTGCGGGTCTCCCCAGTGCCTCGGAGAGCACTTTAAGCCGTTGGTCCCGGTTGTTATAATATACACCTCAAATATCGTTATGAGTTACATATCGGCACAGCAGGAAATATCCTGCTAAAAATCTGGAGCAGGCAAATTGGGGAAGTACCTCGATCTTACAGAAGATCACAGCAAAATAATACTGTTCAAGCAGTGTTGTTTCTGTGGTGAGTAAAGTGACCAGAGCTCCTGGGGGGCTTGGTGATAGGGTCGTCAACACGTTGTGTGATGCTTGTAGTGTTGCAGGCGTTTATAGGTTATGGTAATCGCTTACCACCTGGTTAGCTGTACGTTTGTTTGCGCATCTAGTTGTATAAAAAAAAAATCGTTAGGTACTCATAGTATGTCAGCCAACCCGCAGTTAATGGGGAATGGAAAAATGGGGAAGAGGTCTATGCCCAGCAGTGGGATGCTGAATCGTGAGTTCTATTGTTGTGACACGTCACACGTCACTCGGTACCTTGAGCGCCTTGGTGCCGGCGTACTGGCGCGACACGAGGTCGCCGCTGTCGGCCCACATGGTGAGGAAGGCGGTGGACACGTCACACTACACACGTCACACGTTACTCGGTACCTTGAGCGCCTTGGTGCCGGCGTACTGGCGCGACACGAGGTCGCCGCTGTCGGCCCACATGGTGAGGAATGCGGTGGACACGTCACACTACACACGTCACACGTTACTCGGTACCTTGAGCGCCTTGGTGCCGGCGTACTGGCGCGACACGAGGTCGCCGCTGTCGGCCCACATGGTGAGGAGGGCGGTGGACACGTCACAGGTCACACTACACACGTCACAGGTCACACTACACACGTCACAGGTCACACTACACACGTCACAGGTCACACTACACACGTCACAGGTCACACTACACACGTCACACGTCACTCGGTACCTTGAGCGCCTTGGTGCCGGCGTACTGGCGCGACACGAGGTCGCCGCTGTCGGCCCACATGGTGAGGAAGGCGGTGGACACGTCACAGTTCACACTACACACGTCACTCGGTACCTTGAGCGCCTTGGTGCCGGCGTACTGGCGCGACACGAGGTCGCCGCTGTCGGCCCACATGGTGAGGAAGGCGGTGGACACGTCACAGTTCACACTACACACGTCACTCGGTACCTTGAGCGCCTTGGTGCCGGCGTACTGGCGCGACACGAGGTCGCCGCTGTCGGCCCACATGGTGAGGAGGGCGGTGGACACGTCACAGGTCACACTACACACGTCACACGTCACCCGGTACCTTGAGCACCTTGGTGCCGGCGTACTGGCGCGACACGAGGTCGCCGCTGTCGGCCCACATGGTGAGGAGGGCGGTGGACACGTCACAGGTCACACTACACACGTCACTCGGTACCTTGAACGCCTTGGTGCCGGCGTACTGGCGTGACACGAGGTCGCCGCTGTCGGCCCACATGGTGAGGAGGGCGGTGGACACGTCACAGGTCACACTACACACGTCACACGTCACCCGGTACCTTGAGCGCCTTGGTGCCGGCGTACTGGCGCGACACGAGGTCGCCGCTGTCGGCCCACATGGTGAGGAAGGCGGTGGACACGTCACAGGTCACACTACACACGTCACACGTCACTCGGTACCTTGAACGCCTTGGTGCCGGCGTACTGGCGCGACACGAGGTCGCCGCTGTCGGCCCACATGGTGAGGAGGGCGGTGGACACGTCACAGGTCACACTACACACGTCACACGTCACTTGGTACCTTGAGCACCTTGGTGCCGGCGTACTGGCGCGACACGAGGTCGCCGCTGTCGGCCCACATGGTGAGGAAGGCGGTGGACAAGTCACAGTTCACACTACACACTACACACGTCACCCGGTACCTTGAGCGCCTTGGTGCCGGCGTACTGGCGCGACACCAGGTCGCCGCTGTCGGCCCACATGGTGAGGAAGGCGGTGGACACGTCACAGTTCACACTACACACGTCACACGTCACCCGGTACCTTGAGCGCCTTGGTGCCGGCGTACTGGCGCGACACGAGGTCGCCGCTGTCGGCCCACATGGTGAGGAAGGCGGTGGACACGTCACAGTTCACACTACACACGTCACTCGGTACCTTGAGCGCCTTGGTGCCGGCGTACTGGCGCGACACGAGGTCGCCGCTGTCGGCCCACATGGTGAGGAGGGCGGTGGACACGTCACAGGTCACACTACACACTACACACGTCACCCGGTACCTTGAGCGCCTTGGTGCCGGCGTACTGGCGCGACACGAGGTCGCCGCTGTCGGCCCACATGGTGAGGAGGGCGGTGGACACGACACAGGTCACACTACACACTACACACGTCACCCGGTACCTTGAGCGCCTTGGTGCTGGCGTACTGGCGCGACACGAGGTCGCCGCTGTCGGCCCACATGGTGAGGAGGGCGGTGGACACGTCACAGGTCACACTACACACGTCACACGTCACTCGGTACCTTGAGCGCCTTGGTGCCGGCGTACTGGCGCGACACGAGGTCGCCGCTGTCGGCCCACATGGTGAGGAAGGCGGTGGACACGTCACAGTTCACACTACACACGTCACTCGGTACCTTGAGCGCCTTGGTGCCGGCGTACTGGCGCGACACGAGGTCGCCGCTGTCGGCCCACATGGCGAGGAAGGCGGTGGACACGTCACAGTTCACACTACACACGTCACTCGGTACCTTGAGCGCCTTGGTGCCGGCGTACTGGCACGACACGAGGTCGCCGCTGTCGGCCCACATGGTGAGGAGGGCGGTGGACACGTTACAGGTCACACTACACACGTCACACGTCACTCGGTACCTTGAGCGCCTTGGTGCCGGCGTACTGGCGCGACACGAGGTCGCCGCTGTCGGCCCACATGGTGAGGAAGGCGGTGGACACGTCACAGTTCACACTACACACGTCACTCGGTACCTTGAGCGACTTGGTGCCGGCGTACTGGCGCGACACGAGGTCGCCGCTGTCGGCCCACATGGTGAGGAGGGCGGTGGACACGTCACAGGTCACACTACACACGTCACACGTCACTTGGTACCTTGAGCACCTTGGTGCCGGCGTACTGGCGCGACACGAGGTCGCCGCTGTCGGCCCACATGGTGAGGAGGGCGGTGGACACGTCACAGGTCACACTACACACGTCACTCGGTACCTTGAACGCCTTGGTGCCGGCGTACTGGCGTGACACGAGGTCGCCGCTGTCGGCCCACATGGTGAGGAGGGCGGTGGACACGTCACAGGTCACACTACACACGTCACACGTCACCCGGTACCTTGAGCGCCTTGGTGCCGGCGTACTGGCGCGACACGAGGTCGCCGCTGTCGGCCCACATGGTGAGGAAGGCGGTGGACACGTCACAGGTCACACTACACACGTCACACGTCACTCGGTACCTTGAACGCCTTGGTGCCGGCGTACTGGCGCGACACGAGGTCGCCGCTGTCGGCCCACATGGTGAGGAGGGCGGTGGACACGTCACAGGTCACACTACACACGTCACACGTCACTTGGTACCTTGAGCACCTTGGTGCCGGCGTACTGGCGCGACACGAGGTCGCCGCTGTCGGCCCACATGGTGAGGAAGGCGGTGGACAAGTCACAGTTCACACTACACACTACACACGTCACCCGGTACCTTGAGCGCCTTGGTGCCGGCGTACTGGCGCGACACCAGGTCGCCGCTGTCGGCCCACATGGTGAGGAGGGCGGTGGACACGTCACAGGTCACACTACACACGTCACTCGGTACCTTGAGCGCCTTGGTGCCGGCGTACTGGCGCGACACGAGGTCGCCGCTGTCGGCCCACATGGTGAGGAAGGCGGTGGACAAGTCACAGTTCACACTACACACTACACACGTCACCCGGTACCTTGAGCGCCTTGGTGCCGGCGTACTGGCGCGACACCAGGTCGCCGCTGTCGGCCCACATGGTGAGGAGGGCGGTGGACACGTCACAGGTCACACTACACACGTCACTCGGTACCTTGAGCGCCTTGGTGCCGGCGTACTGGCGCGACACGAGGTCGCCGCTGTCGGCCCACATGGTGAGGAAGGCGGTCCGCAGGGCGGGCGGCAGGCCGCAGCCGGGCGCGCCGAGGCCCAGGCGGCACAGCTGCAGCTCCAACACGTACTTGGCTATCGCCGTCTGTGGACATGTCATAATAATACTGTTAATCACACAAATATGACGACAAAGATATCGAGATCGTCCATAAAATACATTCACAAATAAGTTGAAACGAGCTTAGCTTAGTGTGACGAGATACGACACGACATATTCTGAACGAATTTCTAAAAGATGATTTTAAAATACAGTCTTCAATTTCAGCAGAATTAGTCAAATGAACTACCTGAACAACGTTAGTTCTGTCCAAACAGTCGATGCAATTGACGCGGAACACGCCATTCTGCGTGCAAATGAGTCCACGATCGTCTCTCCAACAGAAACGCATTTCGCCAATAACGTCAGCAATCGCATTTATCAAAATACTGACATTTTCGTAATGCATGCCACGACTAAAAAAAAAATATTACTTACATGAATAAAACATAAATATCACGAGATAATAACAACATCACTTTGGAATAACTTGATTAAATTCCTATAATTTGTGTAATATTAATATTTACAGCTGTTTTTTGTGAAATTATAATACAGAAAATGCCTAAAATATCAAATAAATTTATAAAAAAATAGTGTTAGAAAAATAGAGAGGAGTTTTGTATTGATAATAAAAACATTACAATAATCATGTATTATAGAATTAACTTGAAAACTGACCCTAGTCCAAAAAACTTAGAAAATTTTAGATTTGTAAAATCAATGGTTAAATTACCAACATACCAATATTCATGAAAGTCAAAAGTAGCGTAAATGATATCAGGGCTGTTATATTTGAGCACATGATTGCTATACGCCTCCCAAATGATTCTTTCTCTCCCTTGCTGTTCCACGAGATTCACTATACAGACTTGCTTGTAAGTTTTGAGTTCCTCTTCGAAATGTTTCTTGAAGGCGACGTGGGATTCCTCTTCAGCTATCGAGATAAGGGTAGCCTTAATTTATTTAAATTATTTTACGTATTTGATAAAAAATTTGAAAGATTTTTGAAATTACAGTCACTAAAATATATATTATTAAACATTATATCAAATGTTGTAATGGAGAAATCAAATAAATTTTGAAAAGCTACAGTATATGATTTACGTAAAGCATTTGAATTTATGTAATACTAAACTATTTCACAAATTTCATTGAAATATTGCGGAAATTAAGATTAAGGAAAATTATTTAATAAGTTACTTCTTAGTTTTATAATAAAAAAACGTAATAAATAATATAGAATCTTTGGTATTTTGGTAATTTGGGTATTTGCACTAAAGAGAGGCATATCACAAGGATCAATTATAGCTCCTTTTGATTTCTTTTTGTTTAACTTTGATTAATGATTCCATACTAGCCATTTTTTACCTTTGTCCTTCATAAATTAAAAAGAAAAAAGACTAAAGATTTTGTAAGGTTATTACAAAGTGAAAGCTTTATATGAAAATATATTTTTAACGATATCGTACAGAAATACTTTTTCATAGTATAGCAATAGTAAAACAATCCGTAATGGGTAAAAGAAACATTGTACAAACTTCTATCTAAACGAGGCGGAGGACGAAACTTGTAGTCGGGTTGGCTCCAGAATATTGGCACTGATCCACGAACCTTAACAACAAAAACATTCCTATTATTTTACTAGAAACAAATTCTTGAGTTGTATAATTTTATTCAAAATTATTTCCGTCCAAAAACTGTTTCAGTATGACGTAAGAATAAAATAATATACAATATTAATGAGACTAAACGCGAACAAATTACATTTGCACTTGTAAAAATATATTTAACAAATACATAAAATCCGTAAGACGAATAAATTATAGTTTTTATTGGTCAATTTACTACACTATGTATTTTCTTACGCATGCAAATAATAAAAGATATAAATAATAAAGGATAAACAAACGAAAGGAACAAATGTCTTGAAAATAAAGTATTTAAACATACTACGCTCTCTAAATATCACTTATTTTCTTTTTGGTACTTCAATATAAAGAACTTTAAAAGTGACAAAAAATTTATATTTCATTCAACATTTAAAATAGTGATGAAAATGAAAGGAGACTATTATTTTTATAAAGTAATTAAAACATCAAATACATAATCTATATAAATCTATACTAATAAATGGAGAGCCAGCTTTTTTGTTCGATTATACTGCGAAAACTACTGAACCGATAGGAATAATCTATAGGCAAGGTGCGAAGTCATGGTGGAGGTAAGCCGAATCGACACAAGCGTACGCAGTGGTGAATTTTTGAACTAAACGGAGATGTTTTATGACTCTGTCGTATAAAATACACGTAAACATTTTAATTTTTTATCAATAATAAAATTTTAATAAAATGAGCAACCGGAGTTGCTGTGTCGTTAATTGTAGAAATACTAGCAGAAAGAGTGAGTGTAAATTTTATACATTTCCAACTGCGAAATGGAAAATAAATCAAAGAAAAAAGTGGATAGTAGCAGTAAGACGGCGAAAGTAAGTAGTATCATAACCTCAATTTCAGTATTAATAATAAAAGAGTATAACAGGCATTTGGAAATTGGTAAATGTTGTTGACACGATAATATATTATCTAAATTAGTAATTTGAAATATAAATGTGGAATTACTTGTGGAATTTATCAAAATTTAATAAACTATTGTATGTATTTTATTAAGAATTTCATATAAATAATGAAAAATATTTTGCTACTCTTTAGATTAAACAACGTGTTTATTAAATTTAAAAAATTTAGGTACTAATTTGGAACTCAATTCGATGATTTACTGCTTGAAACCCAGTTTTGATGATGACATCCATGTTTTCGTAACGACTTAAATAAAAAAATATTAAATTAAAAAAATTAATATTTTACGTTATCTTCAAGATTCAGCTATTACATTATCTTTTTATTTTTATTCTTTACTTTTACCTTAACAATTATAATTATACTCTATGTTTCCAAAGTTTGTTTCCTTTTAGTTTTGTTAAAATTAATTTTACAACTCATATGTACTCAGCTATGCTTTAGAAATTAGAATTGATCACAGATTACACACAGATAGTATAAAACTATAAAGCTAGCTAGAATTGACTTAATCTAATCATGTAAATATTAAATAATTTGTTTATCAATGATACTTACGTTTTTTTTTTAAGATATTTAATTCAATATAAAATAGCACGTAATTTCGTCAGTTCGTCACTACATTTTTTTCACATATTGATAGTTATTTTAACAATAAAAAAATAGTTATTGTCAAATATCATTAATATACTGCCAATCAAAGATTATATCTGCCAATACTGTCCCCTTTTAGTTCATACCTCGAGTGGCGCTACCGTCACGCACCTAGCCAATAGGTACATGTAATAAAAATGAATGCTGCTAAGCGCATAACTGGAGAATGGCTCGACCAATTCGGCTATTTTTTTTTGTATGTTCCTTAAATCCCACGGAAAGTTTTTATAATAAAAGTGTGTGTGTCAGCTCCGGCGCACGACTGGAGTTTCAAAATCAAAATCAAAAATATTTATTTCGTCATAAGGTGGAATTGTACACACTTAACGAAAGTCAAAATAAAAAAAAATAAATAAAAAAAAATCATTTACAAAACTTCCGTTTACTTCTTCAGATCGACTGTCTGCACAAAAGACTTTATAGTCTAAGAATAAGATTAATACCATATCAAATGGTAAGTAAATGAATCTCTATAAATATAATATATTGAATAATATATAATGAATCTCGAAATCGAAAACGTCGTAACCGTCGTAGCCGGTAGGGCTTGGAATACCGGTAAAAATTCGGTACCGGTACTTTGTCTCGGCAGACGTATCGTTATTTATGGAGTACCGGTACTTTAAATACCGGTACTTTGGAGCCATTTTACCGTTAAATTTTTTACCGGTAAAAACTCGTTTAACGTTATTTTTACCGGTACCGTTAATTGCTACTGTTACCTTTATAGGTATCGGTAATTATTACGCTAACAGAATACTACCTACTTTTCTTTATTTTTGATCTCAAAGCGTTATAATCTAATGTCACGCACTGTTGCCGCTCTTATCAGCCCCCCCCGCGCAGCTTCGAGTTGAACATTTTTTCTTTGCACGGAGCGGCAACGTCGTAGAACTCGTAGAGGTACCAATAAAAATATCGTTAATCGTGACGTCAGAGGTACCGGTACCAGTATCGTTAAAATTCTATTTACCGTTAAAATTACCGTTAAAAATCGTTTCCGGTACCGAATTACCTTTAAAACTTTTACCGGTAAAACAGGTATCGGATAAAATTAACGCTATTTACCGGTATTTTATAAAGGTAATTGGTACCGGTAACAAGCCCTGGTAGCCGGTACCGTAGACGTCGTAACAGTAAACAGATAGCGCACAAAAACGTAACGAGGTCATTCGTTCAATAGATTTTACTCTTACCATTACTTACTCTTATATTTTTTTCATACCGGGGGCCTTATATGAAAATCGATTCTTAAGGAGTAAACTCCAAAAACATAACAGACAGAACGATGTCTGTCCGGGCAGCTAGTACTTAATACTTATACCTAAAGACATAATGTCTTTGCTTATACCACAAGATGCAGCGTGTATCGGAGAATGATTACTTAACGTGTAAAAAAACATGGACGGACAGAGGTCGCTAGTATAAATATAAATGAATTAATGAATTGTATGCACCAAATAAGATAATTCTTTTTTTGTTGTGTTCGTTAAACACAAACAAGATTCGTATTTAAAAAAAAAATCATGAAATACAGTGGTATAAAAGTTACCGAGTTAGCTACTTATTTATAAAACCTGACGAATTTAACATAATATTTTTACTGTTACTGGCCGACGTACGCTCTACCGTTTTCGTGGACTTGTGTGTTGGATAGGTTATTTAGTACATAAGCCGATCGTATATAAGGCATGACATACAGGTAAAAAATCCTATATAATGGTAATTACATAAGCGTATACCTATATCATTTCTGTACTTATATTAAGAGGTGAGATATGATTACTTGCGTACTTAGACAATTTCAATTACGTTATCACTTCGATAAAAAAAAATCTACAAATAAAAAAAAATATTTTTATTTGTAGATTTTTTTTAAATGTTTTGATAGTGACAAGCGCTAAACTCAAGAACGGCTGGACCAATTCCAGCCGATTGTCTGTTATGACTGGTCACTAGGGAATGCAATCCAGCACCCAAAAGACAATCCGCAAATCCGCAAGATTGAGACCATTAATCCCGCGGATCCGCAAGATTTGCAGGATTGTACAATATTTTAGAATTATTAGTCCACAAAATTATTTACGAAGTCATTAAATGAATCAATATAATTTACTTAGAAGAAACAAATAGTATAATTATATCGACGGTGGAAAGGCAAAACGTATTAACCGCCATCTAGTAAAATGTTGAGGAGAGACGATTAAAGTTTTAAAAACTTCATAACTTTTAAAATATTGGAGATATCTCTATGAAATTAAGTGAAATAGTAATTAAATTTATTACAAATGTTTACGTTTAATAAAAAATAATGTATGCCTAATATTTGTATTATTTTATGGAGTTAATACAAAATACCATAAAATCTCAGATAGGTAAAATTAGTTTATATCCAAATATTCTATCCAAAAAATTTAAAGCAAAGTGTTTTATATATAAAATATAATTTAATATTTTCAAGTAAATGGTTTTATATCGAAATTAATGTGATATGACTATCGCGTAAAATGACTTAAAAACAAATCCAATCATGACCAGAGAGAGGTAAATACTTTTATGTAACATTTTCATATCTATACGAACCTGGAAAAACAGTTGTTCAGACATCATTGTATTCGAACAAAGAGGGTCAAGTGACTTAACCATACACTTAACACTAATTTAAGCCATAAACTAAATTTTCGAAAACTTAACAAAATCTTGAATATTGTAAAAAAAAATGAAAAGTAAAGGTAAATTATACTAAAATTATATTTATCATAAAGTTTTTTTTTCTTTGATTTGTTTAGGGACTTTTATACGCAAGTACATGTCAGTCCCATCGTAACCTTATACTAACTATACCATCAGATGAGACTTATGAGCCTGAACAGTATTATAGCCTCATTAGAAGTTGGGCGACAATTAAAAAACTGAATTAAACTTTCATACTGACGTTTGATGTCTGACGTACGAAATTATTAATGGTAAGGTAGATGAAGTATGTCAGATGATGCACGAACGAGGCATAGATGTTCTGTGCGTGAACGAAACCAAGAGGAAAGGATGTGACACCACGGTTCATGGTCCCTACACAGCATACTGGTCGGGAGTCCCCCAAACCAGCCGAAACTGTCAGGGAGTTGGTGTGATTCTTTCCTCTCGAATAGATGAATGTGTGATAGAGCATGAATGTGTAAGCCCGAGACTCCTCTGGATTAGGCTAAAAGTCGAACTCACTCGTTTGTTTATCCTTGGGGTCTATGCACCGACGGATCTACGCGGAGGTGGGTCATTAAAAGCCCAACAAGAGAGAGAGGAATTCTGGGATAGCGTGAGTGAGGTCTTGCGGTCTTGCTTATAAATGCGGAGAAAATGAACGGATCGTGATGTTAGGGGACTTTAATGGGTGGGTTGGAGTTTTTTTTTGTTTTCAATCATATTTTATTGGCATTTTAATTTTGTATACGAAAATATATACCTATCTAAATTGAGATCCTTAGAGATGAAATTTGTCTGCCTTTTTTATTAATGTACTAATTGCTATTATTTGTGCTATTATTATGTGAGACTTAACTAGTAAATGTATGTCTTAAATTTTATTTTTAATTTATATCAAACTGTATGTCTCCCTAATAAACATAAATAAATAAATAAATAAAGCGTGATGGGTATGAAGGAGTTCTGGGTACGTTTGGGGACGAGAGAGTGAATGACAATGGGAGAAGCCTGCTTGAAGTATGCTTGGAATGGAATCTTTGCGTGACCAACACAATGTTTGGCCATAAAAAGATCCATTTGTATACAAGAGATGAGGGTGAGTCTAGAAGTATGATTGATTTTGTAATTGTGGATGAAAGACTGAGGAAGAAAGTGCTAGACACTCGAGCATACCGGGGTGTAGGCCTCGACACAGACTACTTCCTGGTCATAGCCCGAATGCGTGGCCTCTTTAAACTGTGGCGACACCGAGGCGCAGAGCCTACGAGTGTTTTGGACAGAGTGAAAGTGGAAAATCTGCAGGAAGAAGAAAAGAAAGACGAGTATGTAGATAAACTGAAAGCAAGTTTCAATGGCATAGAAGAGATAGGTGTGATTGAAGATTTGTGGTAGACATTTAAGAAAGGGGTCGTGGATGTTGCTATTGAGATATGCGGTGTAGCTAAAAGAAGTAAAGTAAGAAAGAAATATAATGTGTGGATGGATAAAGATGTTCAAAGGGCTGTGCAAGAAAAGAAAAAAGCGTGGTTAGATTGGTTAGCAACAAAAGCTAACCAAAAAGTTCAAAAGGCAACGGATAACGAGGTAAAGGAAGCGAGAACGAAGTATAAAAGACTGAAATCAGCAGCGAAAGAAGTTGTGTCTAGAAAGAAAGAAGAACGAAAGGATGATTTTGATAGGAGGCTCACTAAAGATTTCCAGTCAAACATCAAGTTTTTCTGGAAATCCATCAAAACTGCCAGAGGAAAACCTTCTACCTCGGAGCTGAGTACAATCAGGAGTCAAGATGGGAGCATTATAAAAGGAGAAGAATGTGTGTTAAAGAGATGGAAAGAGCATTATGAAAGTTTGTTCGGAAGTGCAGGTACAACATCCGGCACCTTCCATGGAAACTATTATAAATGTTGATGAAAGTGAGATAAGCATTAATGAAATAGTAAAAGCGTTGAATAGTATGAGATTAGGCAAGGCTGCAGGGTATGACAGGATTACCGTCCAGATGCTGAGGGCCGGACAGGGCATTGTGGCTAGCCAGCTGTACCGCCTTTTCAATCTGTGCTGGCGAAATGGGCAAGTACCGGGAGACTGGTGCAAAGCCGTAATCGTGCCATTATATAAGGGAAAAGGGTCACAGAAGGACTGCATAAATTACCGCGCTATAAGCATTCTCAGTGTTGTCGGTAAATTGTATGCGAATGTGTTGATTGAAAGGGTTGTGAATGAAACAGAAGAAAAAGTATGCGATGCGCAAGCGGGATTAAGAAAGGGAATGGGACGTACGGATCTGGTCTTTTCTTTGCGGTGCATAGCCGAAAAGTGTTTGGCTAAAATCATGCAGGAGATGGTAACTGCTATGAGTGGAGCTTTTGTTAGAAAGGGAATGGAAGTGAATGTAAAGAAGACGAAAGTGATGGCGTTTGAAAGAGATGAGGCAGTGATAGACTGCAATATCGTGATTGGAGATGGACTAATTGAACAGGTGAATGAGTTTGTATCTGGGTTCAAAGTTTACAAGAGATGGAAAGTGTGAGAGTAATATTGAAATAGGAGTGAATGTGGGAAGCATGGTGAATGGAGCTTTGCACTCCTTTATGAGCAGTCGGAAGGTGTCTAACAAGACTCGTTTGGCTTTGCATCAGGGGGTGTTGGTTCCGACACTCATGTACGGAAGTAAAAGTTGGGTATGGCAGAAAAAACATGAAAGCAGAATAAATGCAGTTGAGATGAGAGCGTTAAGAAGTATGATAGGTGTTAAACTGAGTTAAAGGATAATAAATAGTGAGATAAGGAAACGTTGTGGTCTGAAAGAAGATGTAGTGACAAAAAATGAGAAAGGTATGCTGGGATGGTTTGGCCATGTCGAGAGAATGAATGAAGAATGATTGACGAAAAAAGTGTATACGGCGAGTGTGAATGGCAGTACTGTAAGGGATAGACCTAGGCGGACGGTAATGTTAAGGACGGAAAATTAAAGCATGTACTTCAATAATAAACAACACGTAACTAAACAATAACTTACCTAAAATACTTAAAATAATGGCGAACCGCGACATTTGACAACGGTATGAAGTGCACGCAGCCGTCCTCTCTTACACGAGAGGGGTGACTTAAGCGCCTACGCATCAGTCCTTACTTAAATACTATCGTCTGATTTACTAGCAATTTGCTTTATTTTGTATGGTTTAACCACCAATTTTTGTATGCGATAAAAAATTGTAAA
Source organism: Melitaea athalia (assembly GCA_905220545.2). NCBI lineage: Eukaryota > Metazoa > Arthropoda > Insecta > Lepidoptera > Nymphalidae > Melitaea > Melitaea athalia. The sequence continues at coordinate 5,715,328 of HG992199.1, read as the reverse complement.
GTAGTTTAATGCCCAAAATAAAACTAGTAAAAAAACAAGTAAATTTGTTTTATTGTATTAAAATAGATTCTAGAAAGAACAGAAAAACGACTCAACGCATAATGTTACCTTATTTTGGATAGGTAAAATGTATTATCTTGAAAACAATAGCATTTTAGAGAAGGGTAAAATGTATTAACTTACAATTACTAACATTTAAAATCGGAGTAAAATGTTTTAATTCTACCGATGAAGAAAAGTCAAGTTAGGTATAATGTATCAATTACAAAAATGATAATATTACAATTTGGTAAATTGTTTTAATATTTAAATTTAGTTAAAGTCAAGCAAGGCAAAGTAGCATAAGGTTAAAAATTTTAGTTGAGAGGTGTTTTAATGACAAAATCCACTATTTATTATACAGTTTAAAAGACAAAAAATTATGAAAAACTTCAAAATCACTGGTGTATTAACGACCATAAAAGTTGTCAGATCGAGCTGAAACCAGGACCATTCGAAAGAGTTTTTTTTCCTGATTCCAATGATATATATAACTCAATATCGCCTAAAATGGCGGTTAATACATTTTGCCTTTCCACCGTCGATATTTTGATCAGAAATAATGACAAAAACTAAATTATTTTATGTGAATTAAAGTCTGAAAAAAAAATTATACTACGTTTCGTTTTTCGTCGATTTTTTGATAAAAAAAGCGAAAACTGTCCTTTCGAGTACCGACTGCCGACTTGCGCTAATCTAAAATTGATTGATTTGTAGGTACTTTTTTTTAAATATATAACTAGGTAGACAAACAAGCGCACTGCTCACCTGATGGTAAGCAATTACCGTAGCTTATAGACGTCTGCAACAACAGAAGCATCACAAGCGCGTCGTCGACCTTATACCCAATTCCCTCCAGGAGCTCTGGTCGCCTTACTCACCAACACGAACACAACACTGTTTGAAAGCTGTATTATTTAGCTGTGATCTTCTGTAAGGTCGAGGTACCAGTCGGGCTGCTCCATATTTGAGCAGTCAATTTCCTGCTGTGCCCTATCATATCATTGTTTCACTCACACTCATACATAAAATACATCCATCCTACTTTGTCAAACGACCGATAGATAGTAAAAAACCAAGGAATTTGTATACTACGTACACCAGTATACAAATTACTTGGTAAAATTCATTACATAGAGATTCACCGAAGCTTCTTGACGACTGTTTGGTTTTTGCCTGATAAATAATTTCTTTATATTGAAGGGTAAACAATAAAAAAAACAAAATGATTCGACCAATAAATGAAGTCAATCGACCTGAAGGTATAATTATGGTATTTTCGCGCGTAGTATCCTTGCTTTACGAAACTACATACTACAAGTCATGAAATAATGGTACAAATAGCATAATTATACTACGAAATCCAACACTTTACGTGCCGTACACATTGTTATGCGAATTCAGGCTGGAAAAAATAAAATCTTGCAAATCTTGCGGATCCCGCAGGTGTAATCCCGCATTTGTAATCCCGCTAATTTTATGCGGGATCCCGCATTTGCGGGATTGCGGATCCGCGGGATTGCATTCCCTACTGGTCACGCAGTTATTTAATAAATAATGACTAGGTATAATATAATAGACATTATTTATATCATGAAGTAAGCAACTTCCAAACTAAGTCCATGCTTATGTATATAATCTCGAATCAAGTTGCATTCAACATTGCACGCACGTTGAACATGTGGGTCACTTATTATGTATAGTAATTACATTTAAACAGATCTTTGTGTTACTTTAAGTTTAAACCGAAATAATGTACATAATTGTTTTTATAATAGCATATTATTGTGGATACACGAACACCATACATTGAAATCTGGAATATAACCTCTATCAGATTCACCTTAATAATGTACTTTTGTAAAACTTTACTAAAATAATTATATGTGAAATAAATGGCAAATTAAATTCTACTGATTTATATAATAATACAAATAGCTACCTTTTTGAATCATAAAAAAAAAGATTAAATTAAAAATTTAGTTGTGAATCGCATAATGTAATATGAGAATCGTGTGGAAAGATTTCACAGAAGAAATGAAATAAATCGTTTGCTAATTAATAAATCTTAACCTGAAAAATTTTATATACATATGTGAAGTATGCCTGAAAATCTCAACGCCTATCCAAAACTTGTATGTAGTGCACTCATATTTTGGCAATCAACCAAATCTATCAAACATCGTGGTACCGGTTGTTTTGAAACAAAAGTGTAGGCCTTTTAAGTGCTCTGTTAGGCCAGTCAAATCGTACACAAAAAAGGGCTAAAATCGCAAATGGTCTGCTAGTTCTGCTTTTTTGATATATTGTTAGGATCAGTACCAGTAGTGTAAATCCAGTTTTGCAACTTCGAAAGACCTGTGCTAACTTTGGGCCGCTCGAAAAACCACGAAATTTTCGCACTTGTTTCGGTTTTTTCACTATATCTTCTAAAGTATGCATCATTTTTAGAGAATACATGTAGGATACATTTTTAAAGTAGTTTATATTAGCTACAATTTAATCCTAAAACCAGCTCTGTAGGTCAAATAGAAGCCGAGATACAGCTCTTCAAAAGTTGATCGTTTTTTCCAAAAAAGTGAAGTTTACAGTTTTGACCAACTTTGGACCCAAATTTCGGTGGGAAATACTCATCCTACGACGAACGTCAAATTAAAAGAGGTTGTAGTAAATTTAATTACCTTTAATTTAAGCACAAAACGGCGTCTATAGGCCCAATAGTTTTGTACAGTGTTCAAAAAAACCAAAAGTCGGGAAAATAGGCCAGTCAAATTGTACATTAAAATCGCAAATGGTCTGCTAGTTCTGCTTTTTTCATATGTTGTTAGGATCAGTACCAGTAGTGTAAATCCAGTTTTACAACTTCGAAAGACCTGTGCTAACTTTGGGGCGCTCGAAAAACCACGAAATTTTCGCACTTGTTTCGGTTTTTTCACTATATCTTCTAAAGTATGCATTTTTAGAGAATACATGTAGAATACATTTTTAAAGTAGTTTAAATTAGCTACAGCTCTGTAGGTCAAATAGAAGCCGAGATAGAGCTCTTCAAAAGTTGATCGTTTTTTCCAAAAAAGTGAAGTTTACCTGTTTACAGTTTTGACCAACTTTGGACCCAAATTTCGGTGGGAAATATAGGGCCTATAGACGCCGTTTTGAGCTTAAATTAAAGGAAATGAAATTTACTACAACCTCTTTTGATTCGACGTTCGTCGTAGGATGAGTTAATGTTGACTCTTGTAAGCTTGTAATGTTGACTGTTGTAAGTAATAGTAATCTATTTATATCGTTTTTGGCTAGTTAAAATTTCAAATATCACAAACAGCAAAAACCCAGCAAGAATTCAATCGATCTGATTTAATAAGGATTTAATACAGTTAGACCATGTTCAGATGACGAGCGCTTAACGCGCGTTTTGATAACGCGCGTTTAATACAACAGACTACATACACATGCCGGCCGGCCGTACACATGCTAAACGCGTACACATGCGCGTTATCAAAACGTGCGTTACGCGCTCGTCATCTGAACATGGGCTTATAAAGGCGGTTGCGCGATTACTGTTCGGTTATCGCTAATTGCTACTATTGTACTTTTTTTAATGAACTCGTTATTATTATTGTATAAAAATTTAACAACATCAATCAAGAATTTAATTTTAATCATTAACTTTCCACAAATTTGCAGATGTCTATTAAAACAAAGTGGTAACAATATTTTTCTCGAGAACTAAGTACTTTAAAGTACTAATTGATAGCAAAAATAAAATTCTTGAAGATACTTGTGACATATAAAAATAATATAATCTAAGCTACTTAATGTATGGTACAATAATTTACTATACAGATTCTTACCTGTACAAAAGATGCCCTGTGTATGCTATCTGAACATATGATGGAAACTATTTGCTCAGTTTCCACATAATTTGCAACTTTTCCATCTGGCTCAATTCCTCGACGATTGTACCTTTAAATAAGTATAATTATGTTTTAATAAAACCTTTTTTTTATATGCTATCAGGTGTACATGATAACAACCGGGACCGACGGCTTAACGTGCTCTCCGAGGCACGGTGGGGAGACCCACAAGGACTGCACAAACACCCAGACCACGGCAAACATCTGTATGGCCAATACAAATGTTGTCGTGTGCGGGGATCGAACCCGCAACCGCTCGCGCAACAGCCAATCGCAATCCATTGCTGTGACCGCTGCGCCAACGCGGCGTCATCTTGGATTAATTTAATGATTCAGCCTGTAATGTCCCACCGCTGGGCAACGGCCTTTTTATCCACATAGGAGAACCATTTATTTACATGATAATTTATTTTAGCATCATGCTTAAAACGGATTTTGGGCTCCTGGGCGGGATTGGGGATAGGGTCGGCAACGCGCTTGCGATGCTTCTGGTGTTGCAGGCGTCTATAGGCTACGGTCTTACCATCAGGTGAGCCGTACGCTTGTTTGCCAACCTAGTTACATTTAAAAAAAAAAACACAAAATTTTTAGAAAGCATTACAAAAGTCAAAGTTTACTTTACACAAATTAGGTAGTTTTTTGTTGCAAAGGTTCGTGGATTATATAAAAATATGTACAGTGTGTGTATGTTAAAGTTATTTATTTGTTTATACACAAGAAGAGTTTTAGTACCAAGAGGTAATCATCAAAATTCTTTAAACACCTATTGTTAATTTTAACCTTACAAAATTAATTAATAATAAAAAAATTACTAACCTAGTACCAGCTTGATACCTAGACCGTCTGGAAATAAGACCTAAGGTAAACTTCTCATCACATGTGTTAGCGTTGGACAACGATTCTGTGTTCAAAGGATTCGCATCGGGTGGTTCCACGGCTATTTGTGACAGGTGGACGTACCCTTGTATGATCGGTAAGACCCACTGGTCACAGTTTGGACTCTGAGAAAGAAAATAATTTTTTAAAAAACTCAGTTTTTCACATTGTATATGTTAATTCGTATTATTTTCATTTTTGTGTACCCACACATGAGGAAATTATAAACATTTTAAATCATTTTTTTTTGCTCTGACGTACCGTGTCAGATTGCTGACACGGTACTGGAGCGGGTTCAAATCCCGCTGGATCGAATAAAAAAATTGATATGATTTAAAATGTTTGTAAATGTTACTTATTCAATGACTCGATTAAATCAACCCAGTTTATGATATTTAGTAATTTTCCTGCTTAATAGTTAGTGTCATGAAATGTTAATAGTTATATTTCACACATTACTCATTACTTATTTGTATGAGTGTATAACATAAGTCTTTACAATATTTATTGTAATTTAATACAGAAGATATTAACACAAAATTTAAATTTAATTAATATTTGAAAATGTTTTTTATTATCATATCAAAATTTTTGCTTAAAACCGAATAAAATCATATCAAAAATTTCGATCCAGCTGGACATAGATCCATATTTTATTGGCTAGAGCACCGGACATGGTATGTGGTGAGTGCGGGGTCGAATCCCGCTGGATCGAAAAAATTTTATATGATAATAAAAAACATTTTCGAATTTAATTAATATTTTCCTGTACCTCCAATGCTATAATATCTTTAAGCATATGTTTGTTCCAGAAGAATCTATCGTCCACATATTTCCACCATCTTGTTATATCTGTTATAGGTTTTCCAGTGCCTTCTTCTGTTTCTAGAATCTTCTCTATTTCGTACTGTCGTTGTAAGCTATTGGTCAGGTCTAGTGTCCGTGAATAGTAGAAGCTATCTGAGTCGTCAAATATTTTGTGCAATTCGTCTGTTAGTCTCTTTTCAAAACGTTCAGCTAGTTTTGGGTCTCGTTGCTTTTTAACTGTTTGTTTCACCTACGATTACGTACTAATTTATGAAAATTACCTTTTTAATTATTTATTTGAAAACCAATGTACAATTCAACGTTACAATTCATATATATATAGTATCTATAAAATTTAACATAATATTAACATCAATAAGGCCAATAATAGGTTTTCCTATCATACATCTTAGTACTGTTACAAAAGGGCAGTATTGAAAGCTCATATTAAAATTATCTTAATGTTTCTTGCAAAATCATTGTTTAATTATTATTAATATATATTTTTTAATTTATAGGTATACAATTTATAGCTGTTAAGTTGAAACGATTGATTAGCAGTATTTTAGCAAACTTATACTTTTTAATCTCTGTTGCTAAATTGTTGTTTAATTATAACTACACTTTCCCTATAATCACTGTTAGCAAGGTTGGCAAAAGATACAAAAGTTAACTTGATTTATTTGGATATTATTATATTATTCTAAAACAAATTATTTAATCGTAAAAATTGTGTATTTTCTGTACTGAGAGTTTTAATAGCTAATCTTAATAGGAAAATGTACAAAAAACATAATATTGAAATGAGAATATGTATGATTATAATTCATGGAGTATTTGTTACCTGAGTAGCAGCTTGCTGTGTGGTTGTCTTTATTGTGTTACTAACATTTTTAACAGCTCCTACTGTTTTATTTAAGAAGGCGGAATTTTCAAACAGTCGTGCGCCCATTTTTCTACTGCCTACTTTATTCGCATTAGCCATTATAATAGAGGAACCATGTTTCGTACACGGACACAGCTCTAACTCCTGATTTGATGAGCCCATGTTAAGGAAGCAAATAGATTTTATTTTGTATATAGTGTGATGGAAGTAAATTTGGCCAACAGGAACGCTTTCTTTTATAATCATTAGCCGCGGTTCGTAAATATTCGAGTGTTCCACTTTCCCTATAATGCCTTCTGTTATTCCTAAACATTCTATATCTTCTATATCTGACAAGTCCCATGCTAAAAATAAATATAGTTTGTCACACAAAAAGTAGGATAAATGATTAAACATGAGTAATATTCGCTGAAAAGCCCTTGTTTTTAGATTATTTCTTGAGTAAAGTACTTACCTGATCGCACTGAAAATGCTCCCGTTAATCGATTCCACCACAAACTAGATTCGTTTCTAACAAATATATAATATAATTCCGACCTAAACAATTCCATTTTTTATTATTTTTCGTATTGTTTCTTCGCATAAAATTTCATGATGTTGATTGTTATTGTAATTTGTACGAAATTTGACGTTTTCAAGTGAATGGGGGAGGGGCGGATATTTTAGTCCGAGTTTTAGTTGATGATTGGCAAATTGGTTTTGGCAATGACTCTACTGTTTCATTCTACGTAGACGAATACCTCTTGTTATTGATTAATTTGATAAATTAAAACTGAGCCAAGTCTATTTAGAAGAAGTATGTAATATTATACTTAAACTCTGTTAACATATTTTTTTTTTAAAAAAGGTTTCAAAATAAAACATAAACGTCTTATATTTATTTTATTTTAGAAAAAAGTAGAATTTGAAAAATGTTCCCTAATTTATATTTTTGCGTAAAACGAAACGTAGCCGACGCGCTTTTCTGTTGTCTGTCATGTTGGTAGTAACTGACATAATGCCATTTCCGGTTATAATGATGTATTATTTTATGTTTTAATCACCATTTCCACTAAAAAAATTCATAGCTTTGTAAAAATGGATTGGCAATTAACGTGTCGCGTATGTCTGGAGTCGGGAGATATGGTCTCTTTATTTGATTGGGACGAAAATAATGAACAACTCGGCGACAAGTACACCTACTGTTGCGGCGTGGAGGTATGGCAAATTACCACTGCAAATGGTTGCGATGGCCACCCTATAAATTTTTCATACAATAATGTTGCTATATTGTTTTATTTGTGGTGATTTTGTGATTTTTTGCTGACATCCCAGAAATTGTTTAATTTTTGACTTTATTTCAAATGTAAAATATGTACTAAAGAATTCTCCGTTTTTAATTCAGGTGACCAAAAATGACTCATTACCGACGCTAATTTGTTTGAACTGTGTGGATCGCTTAACATTCGCGTGCCAGTTCAAACAGCAATGTTTATCTTCAAACGAAACTCTAAAGGAGTGCCTCGATGAGTTTTTGAAGACTTCGGCTGCTGTGTCTGCGAATAAAAGTGAAGAAGGTGAGCAATAAGCGTAATAACGTTGCGCGTCTTATTTCCTTAATATATTCGTATTGTGCGCAAAAACGAGTTAGTCCCAGTGGCACAGTACGTTATCATTTGTATTTACATCTTTTATTTACATATTTCATGACCGTTATGAGTAAACATATTGTGCCGACCCTACGTAAGTGGGATAAGGGCAGGGAGATGATGATTTCATGACCGTTATCTCTGAGTTGAAGGTTAATTTTTTTTTGTCTGATACATAATTACATTCGATAGCAAATTTAATGTTATGATTAATATCTAATACCTGGGTGAAGTATTAATTTCATTAATAAGTTATAAGTACAGTAGTCAATACAAGTTAACGGGTTGGTGTAGTGTTTCTCTGTTCAACCTTAGCTCAATGTTTGTGGCGGTCTGTCTATGTTTGTGTTTTATGTGTGTATCCCAACCTCCGAAACAGGACTTTGATGTTAGAGAATATCTATTTTTGATAAATAAACATTTTAAAATCAACATAGTTGTGTCTATTGAACATTAAAATATTTCATGGAGCTATATCTATCATAATGTTTTAGGTAATGAAACAGAAACAATCACAATAAAGCAAGAAAATGGTTTGTTATTACAATATGAGTTGCCTGTTGAACATGATCCTCAAGCACAGTGGACGAGAACACTTATTAAGACTCCGAATAGTGCCGTCGTCACGAAAGCACCGGTCAGGCGAAAGAGAGGCAGACCAAGAAAATATCCTAATGAACAGGGACAGATCAGTAAGGAACAAAAATAGTCTAAATAGGAATGGGCACATCTTAATTTTTTGCTTTCATAATCATTCATCATTATTATCATCATCATCATTATCATCATCATCAATTTCCTAAACATCATTATTTATTTTTTAAACTTTTTATTTACTAGATGTTATCTTATGATACGCATTAGTTTTTAAGCTTCTTTTAATAAACTGGAGAACTAAAACAAATTTAACTTTTTAAAAAATTATTGACAAAAACAAAAAGGCTGTTCTGCCTTTATACATAAAGCAAAACAGCAAATAATAATGTAGATAAAAGTAGTGTAATATACAAATTAATATGAAATAATTATACATACCTAATTAGGTATACTGTTTTTAATTTTGTAATTTTAGATCATAAATATTTGTATAATACTTATTAATTTTATAAAAGGTTGTGGTTTGCATTCATTAATATATTAATTAATTTTTATATGTAAATAATAGTAATAGAAAGGTTGCCTGGAAGAGATCGCTCAGTAGCGATAAGGCCGCCTTTTGTACTTATCTCCTGTTTTTATTTTTGTGATTTTGCTCATTTTCTTTGGTGTACAATAAAGAGTTTTTATTATTATTATTATAGTCGTAACGAAATTAAAACTTTCCATTTTTAAATTTAGATGTGTCACCATATCAGCGGAAAAAACCAAAGCCCGAGTTGAAAGAGCCAGAAGCTTTAACAACATTGTTGGCGTCTGGATCCTTGGAACTCAAGCAAGAGCCGGATGATGAGGGACAAGACCATTTAGAGAATGAGGGTAAATATAATTAATTATTATTGTACTTGTAAATAATTTATATTGAAATACTATGTGGTTACATTGCTGTGTAATAAAAATTTCAATTATTTATCAGTACAAGAAATTAATTTCAACAATAATATTATATTAATATAAAAAGTATTATGAATTTTAAGAAAAATTTTGTAATATAATACTAAACTTATTTTGCAATATTACAACGTTATGAAACAAAGCTTAGTAATTAATTATTTAAGGATAACTGTGGATTAATTTATGTTTACATGAAATAGTTCCAAGAATGTTGGTAGCATTTACCCATACAATCCATATTCTCTGGGCAATAATGCAACAACAATGTTTAGTCTCACCATAAACTCTTATCAATAAAAAATTTGAATGTATGAATTGAGTATGATGGCTTTAATGTTGTTTCAGAATTTGATGGTGGAGATGACCCAGACTTTGTCCCTGGTGAGGAAGTGGAGTCAGAGCCAGAAACTAAAAAAGAAGTGTGTATTCTTAAATCTATACTAATATTATAAAGTTGATGAGTTTGTTTGTTTGAATAATGTCTGTAATAATGGCTAATCTCAGGATCTACTGGTCCGATTTGAAAAATTATTTCAGTGTTAGATAGCCCATTTATCGAGGAAGGCTTCAGGCATATATCATCACGCTAAGACCAATAGGAGCGTAGCACCAATGAAGAATGTTTCAAAATAGTAATAATTTTTTCCTTTTGAGAGCTTCCACTGCGTAAATGGTTAAAGTTTCGCACAAATCATGTATGACAGAATTGATCCTATTCCACGCGGACGAAGTCGCGCTCAGAAGCTAGTTTTATTATAAGGCAGACAAGTTTTAATTGTACCTATACACTTAAGACAAACATAAAAGAAATAAAGAAAATATTAATAAAGTCAGTATTACATAAATAATCATTGATGCGACATTATTTCCAAAAATTTTGACATATTTTTGTGAATGCAATTTAAAAGTTTTATATTGAGCCGATTCATTTTAAGGAAATTATGTAAGAGTTATGTATTATGGTTTATGTAGTTGTATATTTATTTATGATGATATAATTCTTATTTTAATTTAGTTTAGATAAAATTGGAAGTTCTTTTAACCATTTCATTAGTAGTTACACATTTTTAATATACATCCTCTACACTATTACAGACAATCCAATACAAAATATACTTTTATTTTACTTGGTTCAAGTAATACTGGCTTAAACATATCTATTAAACTTAATTATTATATTTCTCTCATCTCCTTAATGCAAAAAATTGCTCTCCTCTGCCTGCCTCTTCTCCAAAAAAAGTGAAAGCTAGAACATGTCTAGAATATTAGTATTCACTCTTCTCTTAATGGTATCATATATAAAAAATATCTCGCATAAATTTCTAAGTTCTAACCATAGTCATAGAAGGCAGAGGGTTAAAGTAAACAGCTGTATTACGTCGTCTGGAACTCTTGTGGAGTTCTTTCCCGCCATTCGTTGACTTCAGACTCGGCTCCGGCCGTTTATTACATTGGATTGAAAGGACAATGCCTATTTTCTATGAAGCCGTGCCCGGGTACGTGTTCAGACAATTCATATATTTAAGTATCCTTTATTAATCGAAAATAGATTTTTAATAATATTCTAAAAGTGATTAAAACCGTAGTTTATACTTTAATTAAAAAAGATATTTTATTTGTATTCCGGGTTTGTGCTGTCAAAACATATTAAATATAAATACCAAGTCGGAAACGCAACTATAGAAATAAACGCTTTTTTTAATTAAATTATAAACCCCAACACGACCAGAAAATTGACATATTAAAGTTTTCTTTATTAATTAAAACTAGATTTTTAATAATAGTCTAAAAGTAATCAAAGCCGTGGTTTATATTTTAATTTCAAAAAAGCGTTTGTTTGTGTGGTTGCTATGACGACTTGCTATTTATATTTAAACTATTTTGACATGACAAACGCGGAATACAACTAAAATATTTTTTAAAATTAAATTATAAACCACGGCTTTGATCACTTTTAGAATATTATTAAAAATCTAGTTTCAATTAATAAACGATACTTAAATATATGAATTGTCTAAACTAGTCAAAGCACGTACCGGGCACAAATAGGCATTGTCCTTTATAAATTCAGACCAGGCTGTATGGACTATTAAAGTTCTTTGCCTTTCCCTATTGGGGATAAATTGTAAAACAACAACTGGAACCCTTCTACATATTATGGGGGTTCCACAAGGCTCAATTCTGGGTTGATTTTTATTTTTAATATACACTAACGACCTTCCATATTTAGTAGAGAAGAAGCATGAGATTGTATTGTTTGCTGATGATACTTTATTAATATTTACCACATACTTCACATCACCACATCACAATTTATATATTTTTAGTACAAATAAAATTTTCGTTTAAGGTGGTTCCAAAGAAACGTGGTCGGCCTCGTAAGTCTGTCAATCTCGAATTGAAACCAAAGGATGAAGATGAAGACGTACTTCTAAAAGAGACTATCATGGCTTTCTCCGAGCCCATTCCTGAACATATCCTCAACCCCAAGCCTAGGAAGAAGCGTATCCAACCTAAGAAGAAATATGTCTATCAGAAAACGTAAGTTGGAGGTTGATTTTTTGCTTGTGTATATTAAAAATTGTTATAAATATTTATTCATTTATTTAATACATTATTGCACATTTGAAATTACATAAGCAAAATAGCAATATTCTAACTTAAATAGATTGTAAAGGTGTTCTCATAAAAACAACTCCTCTCAATAGAGGAAAATAATAATATTTATAACATAAACAATAAAGTATAAAAATTGTTTTTTAATTTTCTACTTGAATGTAGTTTATTAATATAATATAGGTATGATAAGGTGTATAATTAACATAAAGACATGCCAAAATATTATTATCTGAGTGACAGATTTAGCAGTTAGTTGACTATAATTTTAATATGATTCAACTCGTTTCAGACATGTCTGTGAAACATGTGGAGCTTCATTCACATCTAATGCTTCCCTTCAAGCTCACATACGTCGACATTTGGGCATTAAGCCATTCGTTTGCAGGTATTTATACTGAACTATTTTATATTATTAATAAAGAAAACATAATGATATTAATCTTATAAGAGTCCTAAACATACTGAAGATAGAATTTAAATTTGATTTTTGAAGTAAAACTTCCTTAGGCACATGTGTGGTAAAATTTGAGAGAAAGTGTGACGCGGCAACGTCGGGTGCGGTCAGTACTTGGATGGGTGACCGCCTGGGAACACCGCGTGACGTTGGCTTCATTCTTTTTTTTCAATTAGTTTGCCAAAGAAGTTTCACTTCACATGTGTACTATGTATTTTTAAATACTTAAATATACTTTTCCTTATAAGATTTATATACCTTCTCAAAAGCTAAGATTCAGAATATTTTATAAAATTTTCTAAACACATTAATAAGTTAAATTTTTAATGGAATATTATTATAAATTTATAAAATATAGTACAAATCATGGGTGCGGGTGATATGGCAAGGTTAATTAAAAGTTGTTAATTGAATTAATTAATGTTAAATAAATGTTAGCTTTACTTAACACCTGCGCCCATTATGAGGCATTTGACTGAAACCGCACGTATTTTATCACCCGCACCCGCGAACAAGTAATATTTAAATTTTACGATTAAACTGTGTTAATATTGGTAAGATTGCCGGTGTAGACTGGATGAGGATTATAGAAAACCGGTATGTCAGGCGTTAATTTGGGTAGATCTATGTCCAGCAGTGGACTGCAAAGGCTGAACTGACTGACCGACTGACTGATACCCTTTGTATTCAATTATAGCTTGATATGTTGACTAACCTTCTTTGCTTTAAAGCAAAATATTCTTTTTTTTTATTTCAATGTCTGGTCTCGAGATTGAGGCGTTTAAACAATCCAGCAAAGTACCGTTCTGTTTTAATACATTAAATTTACATGACAGTTACAATAATATAGTTATCTAACAGTTTTTATTAATTTAGAAAATATTGTATTATTTTAAAAACAAAATAATTTATAAACCTTGTTTTAATTCATTATAATGAAACATCTTTTTTGGATTTTATCCCATTTCGAAATCTGACTCGCTAGGAAAGACAATCGAAAACTTATCGAAAGTTCTAGAAAAACGTATTTTTGTTTAGCATTTGCGGTTATGCTTGTGTATTGAACATGGAGTTACGTCGCCATATGATGAGACACACGGGCGTGAGGCCTTACAAGTGCAGGGTCTGCGATAGAAGATTTGGGGACTTTGGCAGTCGCCAGAAACACGAAAGGCGAGTCTAATACTATGCCCGCAAAGTTTAATGTCTTGTGACGTCACTATAGGTCTAAGATCCGTCTTAAAAATATTTACCCTTGTGTTAAATGACAATGATCCATTGCTTGTTTCAATGAGCGCTTAAGCACGGCTATAATTTACAATGAAAGGACGGTTTATGCCGGTATATATTAATTATTCTGTGGATGGGATTTCATTAGGCAACTTATCAGATATATGTCAGATATCAGATATATTGTATACGTACTGGAATCATTATCATCAAACACGAGGTTATATATTTCTCAAGCCGGATCTTGTACTATATTTGGCTCTCGGTCTTGCGAGAAAAGTGCGTGCGGTTTCGGTCGATAGATCAGGTTAGTTGTGGTGAGGGACGGTTGGAAATTAAGTATGTTGTAAGCGTTGAATTATTGTTATTTTATTTAGAAACATATAAAAATTGGTATTGTCAATTTGTTATATTACAAACATTTGCATCGACACACTTTATTTCCAGACGTTAAAATCCTTGCCTTATTTGTCTCATAACAGAGTATACTAGAAGTAGCATTAATGAAACATACCAATTATGATCTTTATTTGTAAAGAAAATTATAACCGAAACACTGATATTAAGGTGTGACATGCCACTTCTGCCATACTCTCAATATATTGTACATCATCGATAGCGTTTGCGACTACTCATGCGTCATGAAAGAGGCTTTGAAACGTCACATGTTGAAACACACCGGAGAAAGGCCTTACAAGTGTCGGATATGTGAAAGAAGGTTTGGAGACTATGGGACTCGACAGAAACACGAAAGGTATTTTTTTATACAACTAGGTCGGCACATAAGCGTACGGCTCACCTGAATTGGTAAGCGATTACCGTAGCTTATGGACGCCTGCAACACCAGAAGCATCGCAAACGAGATATCAACCCTCCCTATGAGCTCGGGCTACTTTACTCACCACAGGAACACAACATTGTTTGAGAGCAGTATTATTTAGCTGTGATCTTCTGTAAGGTCGAGGTACTTCTCCAGTCTGGCTGCACCAGATTTTGAGCAGGACATATCCTACTTCAATAAAAAGGTATGTAATTTAGTGTTAAACTTGTGTTACATATTCGATTTTGGTAAATCGATTATAGATTCATAAGACTAAAATGTCGTGAGAAAATTTTTGAGGCGGATACTTTGGAAAGTATGAGATACAGCGATAAAAGGTAAGAAATTGTGTTATTTTTTTTAATTATGTGCCATATTTCTATTGGCCATACAGATGTTTGACAAGGTCTGGATGTTTGTGCTTATAGATTTTGTTTCCGGACCTTTACATAGGATTTGTGTACTACTGGGGCCACTGAATATACGCAGTTTTTTACTTATTTATTTAATATAGTCGTTCAATCATCTTATAAACATCTGTAAATTTGTTAAGAACGCTCACATTGAATTCAATACATTAAAAACATGTGAAAATCATTGCATTGTGTATTTTAATAAAAACAGTGTAATAACACAGTTTTTATGGCCATATCAGATTGGAGGAATTTAAATGATTACTCTCTTTTCAATATAATTATCTTGTTTTCTATGATATTAAAGACATTTATTTTGCATAATAATATGATCTATGTAACATCCAGGTTGCATATGGGCCTACGTCCGTACCAGTGTTCGCTTTGTGGAAAGTCGTTCACATACTCCTACGTGCTAGCCAACCACATGCTGACTCACACTGGCGAGAAAAAGTACTCGTAAGTATATTAAAAGAAAAGTATTAGTATATTATATCTATACTAATATATAAAGCTGAAGAGTTTGTTTGTTTGTTTGAACGCGCTAATCTCTGGAACTACTGGGCCGATTTGAAAAATTCTTTCAGTGTTAGATAGCCCATTTATCGAGGAAGGCTATAGGCTATGTGTCATCACGCTAAGACCAATAGGAGCGGAGTCCACGCCGACGAAGTCGCGCGCAGAAGCTAGTATAATATACATATATAAAAATAATAGAGAAAAAGTTGGCCCACTCGGGGATTGTCGGGAATAATTGTAAAAAATAATTTAGGTATTTTTTTAAGTAAAAAAAAAAAAATATATATTGAAATTCGAAAAAATAACGATTTTATTTAAAAAAAAAGCGATAATTTCATAGTTGATTATGCAAAATTTTTGTGTCTACCTTTTTCGAAAAATCATTTAAAAACAAAAATTATAAAAAAGCCTCTAAAAGGTCAGTTATTGAAAAAGTTATGGCTATTTAAAAATAAAAAGGCAGTTTTTTTTTAAAAATTATAGCTTTTTTTTGGGTTGGTAAAAAAATTTGAAAAAATTCTCATAAATGTTTTTCAAAGGGTAAAAAAGACAAATTTTTGACAATGTAAAATTTTTGGCCAGATCGAATATATTTAGAAATTATAATATATTTTTTATTTTAAATATATTTAGTGTCGCATTACGTGCGCGTCGACTTTAACACCTATGGTTGCGGGTTTGATTCCCGCTCAGGATAGATATTTGTATTTCTACAACTATTTGTTTCTGGCTTGGATGTCTGTCCTTGTGGGTCTACCCATCGTAGTTCGGAGAGCACGTTAAGTTGTTATGTAGGTCCTGATTGTTGTCATATACACCTAGTAGCAATCGCTACTCATAGTAAGGAATATGCTCCAACCCCGAGTGGAACAGCGTGGTGGATTAAGCTTCGATCCTTCTCCAACGTGGAGAAAGAGGCCTGTGCCCAGCAGCCAGGATGTTGCAGGCTGAATCAAAGATAAAATTCTTTGGGTACTTGAAAACAACTACCTAGATTTAAACAACGACGACGCGTTGGCGCAGTGGCCAACAGCACTGGTTGTTGCGCCGGCGGTCGCGGGTTCGATCCCCGCTCACGACAGACATTTGTATTGGCCATATAGATGTTTGTCGTGGTCTGGGCGTTTGTGCTTGTGTATTGTGTGTGTTTCTGGACCCCCGACACAAGAGAAAATCCTACTGGGGGCCGTTGAGTGTGAAGCGTTAAAAAAAAATTAAAATAAATAATCTTACCTACAGATGCGGTCCGTGCAACAAAAAGTTCACCAAGGCTCACCACCTCAAGTATCACAACAAAGTTCACCACAAGGAGCTCTACTTGCAACAACAGTTGGAACAAGAAGCTAAAAAGATAAGACAACAGCTCAACGTTTCCAACTTATCTGGAGTCATCTCGGGTCAGATCGTTGACGGTACCTTGCAACTTATACAGGCGTCTTCTGAAGGTATGTTTGAATATAATAGAAATGTAACGGATTGTTGTCTGTACATTTAAGATATATGAGAAAAAATATTATTGGGATCTTTATCAACACAAATAGCACCCAAAACAATGATTGTCAGAATTTTTGTCTGTTTGTTTGTGCGTTTTTGCACGATAATCTCAGAAACGGCTTATCCGATTTAGATGTGGTTTTAACTAATATATTGTGGTAAGCTTGGCTTGACATTTAGTGTTTGTTTCATGTCAATCGGTCCATAAATAAAAAAGTATGCCAATTTAAAGAATCACGTTGAACATGTAGTCACTATTCCACGGGGACGAAGTTGCGAGCACAGCTACTACTTGATATATTTTTATACTCCAAAGGTGGCAAACAAGACTACGACTTACTTGATGGCAAGCGATTACCGTAGCCTAATAAACTCCTGCGACACCAGAAGTATAGTAAACGTATTGCCAACCCTTCCCCCGACTCTCCCCAGGAGCTTTCATTAAGGAAATACATGGTGGCTATCAAGTCTTTCATTCGAACTGTTATGGTGAATTTAGTGTATACATACAGCTAAGTTCAACCTTTGTTGATATTTTAAAATTTGGATAAAGTTAAGTATTTAATCCCCCACGGCTACTACTTTACTTATGATGACTGAGAATGACTGAGTCCCCTGGAACCATGGTGTATTGTCGCCGAAATATTGGTAGTTACTAAATGACAATCTGTTTACTTATACTTACTGACAATCAATGTTAAGTAAGTATAAGTAGAAGTGTTGACTAATATTTTAGAATATAGCTTGTTACCTACATGATTATATTTAAGAATTTGTATTTATGTTTAAACATACACTTGAAAGCGTTATTTTTGGCATGTTACGTAAAATTTACAACTCACTCTTGTTTGATTTCTATGTAATTCTGGAAAATTAAATCATGACGACTGATTAAACTTAGCAGTTATATTGGATTTCTTGAGCAATTTAAAACACATGAGTTCACGCTATTTTTGGCGCGAACTTTTGGAGGCCTATGTCCAGTAGTGGACTGCGATAGGCTGAAGTGAGTGAGTTAGCAATTTAAAACCAAATACATCGTGTGTCTCTGCCGTATTAAGTTGAATAAAAGCTATCATGCTAACATCCTATGTACCTTATATTCTCACAAGTTTTGCCATAAATTTGTGCTTGTATATTTTTAGATGGCGATCAGGACGGTCAGATGCAAGTAGTGGTCGATCAGGACGGTGATACCGAGGAAAAGGAAACTGATCGAGCCGTCGCTGGGATGCAAGGGGTAATTATTTTTATTATTTACTAGCTGCCAGGACAGACTTCCTTCTGTCTGTTATTTCTTATTTATTTTTTTACTATAAAAACCTTCCGTAGGATTTAAGGAACATAAAAACAAAAAATTAGCCGAATTGGTCGAGCCATTCTCCAGATATGCGCTTAGCAACATTCATTTTTGTTATATAGACTAGCTGCCCGGACAGACTTCGTTCTGTCTGTTATGTTTTTTTTTTTTTTTTTGTATAAAAACCACATAAAAACTTTTCGTGGGATTTTTAAGGAACATACAAAAAAAATTAGCCAAATCGGTCGAGCCATTCTCGAGTTATGCACTTAGCAACATTCATTTTATTATATAGATTAGCAATACCCGTGCGAATAATTTGCACTAAATAATTTTAATATTAAATAATTTACAAAAACAAAAGCAATAATAAATTTTTAGTTGTGGATGCCGGTAGAGCAGGCAATTATCTGTAAATCGATATATAATTTATGTGGAGTGATTGTCAGGTTTTTTTCTAAAAAGGGAGGCAAACATCTTAACATTAATGTATTAATATATATTATGATTTACATTTTCTATAAACCAATATTTAAATCAATTATTGTAGACCTTTTTATTGAAAGTTACAGCTGATATTGTGTCAAATGTTTCTTGCCTATTTCTTCTCTGCAGAATCTACGTTCTAAATCTGTGTAGATTCACGTCACTTAATTATAGTTAATAGGGTATTCCACTATGTTTGAAAAAGTACTTCAAAATGTTGATTTTCTAATAAAAAGCCACAAAAAAAATGTATTTCGGCAAAATAAACACGCTTTCATGCCATAAAATTAAATTAAATTTTAAACCTTTTTTATTACCGCGAAAACACACTACAGCTACAGCCATTTTGGTGACGTAATATGTGCAATAACAAAAGTGTTTGACGTATGTAAGAGAGTAACATAACCTACAATTACTATGACAGCCATCAACAAATTCGTAATGAATGCATATTATTTCAGTTGGAACAAGATATGAAGAGTTATTATACGAAAGAACACAACTATTTCTGCTTGAAGTTAAAATTGATAGATATTAGATATGTACCGTAGCTGTTGACAGCACTGACAGAACTTTGTTATTGCCCATATGACGTCACACGGTGGCGGCTCGTGTTTTAGGTCACGTGATATACAGATTAAAATATACGACTTTTAATTTCAATATAATAAATCAATAATGTGCTTTTATGATTCAAAATCAGAATATTTAGGTGTATTTCTATATAAATTTTAATTTTTATCAAATTTTATAATTTATTTTTCACTACGGAAAGTACCCTATTTTTAATAATGAGTAAAAGTTTAATTTGTAAAATGAAGATTTCTGATTGTTTGCTCACGACGATCACGACACACGACACAGCCTGTAATATCCCACTGTTGGGCATAGGCCTCTTCTACATATAGGAGAAGGATTGTTTGCTCGCAAACGAAAAATTGGACATGACGACAGTATCAAAAAATCCTCAATTTAATGATTTTAGGGGAACACTCATATTTAAAAAATTCAAAATACTGGTTTAGTTTTATGTAATATAATAAGATTATTGTGATTTTCAATAAAATAAAACAGTAAAGTACTGCAATCGGCCATTTTGATTGAAACACAAATTACAGCGCACGACGTCACAACATAACATAATACGTCAGGCGCGCTCCAAAGAGTAAAGTAAAAAGTAAGGCCCACATTATTCTGTGACGTCAAGCCGACGCCATGTCACCTGCAGCCGTTTTGCCGCTCTCATTGAAAACATATCAGCAAAATAGTTTTAAAATTCCTTACACTTAAGTTTATTACCGAAATATAGGTATTTTTGTAAATAGTAAATGTGTACCCACATTATGGAAGAGGTTTTCAAAATCTTTCGTCATGCCCATTACATCGATAAATAATACGATAATAGGTAGTCGATAAAACAGTCAAAAAGGATTTAACTTCGGTTTGTGCATTTTGTGATTGTAAATAAATTAATAATTATTATTTGTGAGGAAGTAATTTAAGAAAACCTATTTTTTTTTCATTCAAATTAAATACGCACTACTAGGGACAAATTAGAGTACTCGCCAGATCTCGACCAAATCGAAAAGGGACCCCATGACCTGCTTTTGATTAAAAAAAGAATCATTAAAATAGGTCCATCAAGTATTATAGGGTAACACATAAAAATACAATCGTATTGAGAACTTCCTCCTTTCTCTAAAGTCGGTTAAAAAGCGCCTTTGAAACCAACTTGAATGAATTGATTAATAATGTTGATTTTGTTTATAAAATTTAATATTTTCTTTTATTTCAGGTTGTCATAGAATCTGAGTTCTCTATTGACGAAGACAGCAAACCGAAGTTTGATAATTAGTTAATCTGTAGTTACAAATGAATTTGTATAATAATTACTATAATTATTTATAACGAGATATTTACGTTAATATTATGTTTTAGCTAAATAAAAAACATAGTAAATATCTCGTTTTAAATAATTTTAGTAATGAAAATAAGCAGTTTAATTTAAAACCTTGTATAATAATATCTGTGTTTGAAGTTCGGAAGGAACGTAGCAAGCACAATTTCAGTGTTTTAATCTAGAAAATGAAATTTTTATGTCACTTTATGTTATTGTAATTAAAGTGTTAAGTATTTAGGTGTAGTATACTAATTATAAGTTATTATGGAAATAAATATTATCATGGATACCATTTTGTTTCATTCATTAGTTTTATTTCAACGTAATAAAGAAATGAAAAAAGTATTAATAATGATGCTGCATCACAATGACGTAATTAAGCACATTTGCACACTCACATGAAAAGTTAAATTCTGGTGTTCTTGAAATCTCGACATTTTAAATTCTTACTAGATTCAAATTGATTATAGTCCGGGATCCCTTGTACATTGTTTTCACTTGATTACTATCAAGCTAATTTTCTGAGAGTAGCGTCTTTTTGATGAGACGCCCAACTTTTCCCCTTGCGAAAACTCCCGATTGTGGTAGCTAACAGAGGTAGCAAGGATAATATAATTATGTCGATTTGATGATTCTCAAAAATTTATTAGTAACCAGGTTTATTTTTGTTGACACTAAAGATAATTATCTAAATTATTCGAAAAAATATTTGTCCTACAAAATGTATGGTTTGATCAAAGAGTCCCCTCCTTCCAACGTGTATGGATAACGAGGTCATCAAAAATTATTACTAACCAGCTGATTTTCTTTATTTACTTACTTAATCTTATACTATTAAACGAGCAATTCTTGTATATATATATATACAGGGTGTCCCGCGATAAAGTGCAACCCCGAAAGGGGGTGAAACTAGACCGTAAATTATCGACAAAAAACATAGAAAAAACTTTTTTAAAAAAATATTTTATTTCTTATTGACGAATTAAGATTTTTATATCTTACGTAGACTCTATGTACAAAAAATGATGATTTCTTCCAAAGTAGTGGGTCGATTACTTTAAAATAAAATAAAATATTACGCCACGTACTTGGCGGTAAGGATAAAATAAAAATTAGCTCGCAAAAAAGTGGCATTATGTCTTTAACTATGCTTCTTGTGAAAAAACATCCATTTTTTATGACTGTTTTTTTCAATGATCTCTAATTTTCTCAGAATTATGTCCCCAATGCCAAGAAATTTTATGATTTATAATTATTTCTTACCATATTGCCATTCAAATAAAAAAAATTTACGCCTGTATCCCAAAAAACACGTACAAAAATGATCATTTTTTGTAGGCTACGTAAGCTATATAAAAATCTTAATTCGTCAATAAAAAAAATAAAAAATTTTTTTTGAATTTTTTTCTGTTTTTTTGTCGATAATTTATGGTCTAGTTTCACCCTCTTTCGGGGTTGCACATTATCGCGGGACACCCTATATATATATTCTGAATCTCGGAATCGGCTCCAACGATTTTCGTGAAATTTAGTATGCAGGGGATTTCGGGGGCGAAAAATTGATCTAGCTAGGATTCATTTAAAAAAATGTCGTTTTATCCCTGTTTTTAGGCAATGAAAAAAATGGCTAAAATATCGTTAGAATAGGATGGTTAATTTCGCAATTGTTATTATAGTTGTAATAGCTCAGGTGGGAAATCGGACGGTCGAGATTGACCGAGAAAACCATGGTTCAAGTCTCAGTCTGAGATTAAATCTTGTTTCCTTTTTTTTAAATTTCACTCGTGATTTTTTATTTAACTCTTAAACACTACCATGGGTACTGGAGTACCCCACACGATATTTTAATTCTAATATTTACTTAAATATTTCAACAAAGCTTTTGCCGTTAAAGCTAATCGTTATTGGATAGTTCTCGCGTAATTAGGTCGGTCGTGCTCTGGAGTCGCACAAGTGCAATCTCTGGTACGGAGGTACTGGGGTACTGTAGAACCCCACGATAGTATTCGTCAAAGGATTATCAATTCAGTTTGCATCACAATAGACGAACAGTTGATTGGCTTTTATGGCCGATGTGTGTTCAAAATGTTGATTCCACAAAGCCTGATAAATATGGGTTAAAAACATTTTACTTTGTGATGCCAAAATAAGATATATGAGAAATAGTGTCATGTATCTAGGAAAGGACAGTACACTCCAGGGAATGCCGGTAGCTGATTATTAAACTCTTGGATCCTATACATACACCATGTCGCCGGTCCCAGAAAAGAAACCAATTCAAAAGTGACGTCAATTTTTGAAGGATTTAGCAATGTCGCTTATAACACGCCATATGCGGGATAGATTACAATGTCCAAGATTGCCCCGGGATATCTGAAAATCTATAAATGATATCCTAAAAATTGAACCCGATAGCACTGAACCAGTTCATCATAATACCAGACCTGGACGCTACTGGTTCTATCCCCGCACAAAAGACCGAAAATCGAAAACCGTGTGCACCTCCTGTTGCCGGCATATTTGTGCGGAGCATCAAATTAAAATTTGACAAATTTGTAATATTCAGTGAAATAGATGATTAAAATATATATATAATTTTTGTATGCTCTTTAAATGGTTAATTGTGATTAATAAAATATTTTGATAATTGATTACATAGTATTAATTTTATTGCATAAAATGTCGGTGGGGTCCTCTGGGACCCCACGATAGTATTAATATCTTTAAAATTGAGGGTAGTGTTCTAGAGTTAAATAAAAATAAAATAGGTATAAAAATACCGAGAAAAAAACAAAATAAAAAAATAAATAAAATAAAAATAAAAATACCGAGCTAGGCTCGGTCACCCAGGTAGTATTTATATAATTTAACAGTCATGTTGTCCTACAAATCACGTGGTACGTTATCCCGGTCCTACGCTCAGAAATTGTTAATACCACAAGACCATTTTTCTCATTACTAACTGTAGGACAAAAATATTACATAATAGGTTAGTGTATTCTCTGCCCAAATGTAACAATGTCCTACAAGAAAACAGGTATCTATCACTAGTCCGACAAGATTTTTCATTTTTTCGTTTTCCTATTTGTAACATGAGATACAGTCAAAACATGTCTTTAAAATTTAAATAACTTTATTTTTTAGTAAACTATGTACAAAAAATTATATATACCTAAACAAAGAAAAAAAAAATCTTCATCAAGATTCATCTGATAAATCTTCATCATCTTCACTACTAAGTATGAACGCCGTCATCTTCATCTATTTCATTTCCCTAATTCGTGATATCTGACTCTGTAATAACGTGAAACAATTAAGTAAATTATATAATATTGAATAATAATCAATCAATAAATAACAATTGTATTAATAGGGTACCTTGTATGTCACAAGATAATTCTTCAAAAGATGGACTTTGGGACCATCAAACCAATAACATTGATATTTGCCATCAATTATTGTCCATCCAAAATTTTCTGGCAATTTTTCCGTGGGGCACCGCCTGTGTGCATTACACCATACCTACATTGCAGATGAATGCAGTTCTTTTAATTTGTTGCAATAGTTCTAGTTTTGTTGGTGGCAAACTGGAAGGATCATATCCTACGTTTTTTTGTTTTAAAATATCTTCATTTTCATTTTTTGATTTATACCCTTTTTCAAATAACTCGTAACGTCCTTTGTTAATATCATAGATAGGGATCCCTAGTACATTTTTTTCACTTGATTACTATTAAGCTAATTTTCCAGGAGGAATTTTTATTCGTCTCATCAAAACGAAGCTATCATTTTGATAAGTCGAATAAAAAATTTCTCTACGAAAACTCTCGATTGTGGTAACGCCGCGTTGGCGAAGCGGTCACAGCACTGGATTACGATTGACTGTTGCGCGGGCGGTTGCGGGTTCGATCCCCGCACACGACAGCATTTGTATTGGCCATACAGATGTTTGTAGTGGTCTGGGTGTTTGTGCAGTCCTTGTGGGTCTCCCACCGTGCCTCGGAGAGCACGTTAAGCCGTCGGTCCCGGTTGTTATCATGTACCTACACCTGATAGCGATCGTTACTCAAAGTAGGGAATATATCCGCCAACCCGCATTGGAGCAGCGTGGTGGATTAAGCTCCGATCCTTCTCCTACAGGGGGAAGAGGCCTATGCCCAACAGTGGGATATTACAGGCTGAAACGTGATCGTCGAACTATAGTCTGTATATATACCTACAATTTCATCTTGCAAATACAAGAAGCAAACCGCTATAGCCTATATGCCAATACACGGTTTAAAAGATCTCCGAAATTACCAAAGTAGTTATCTAATCAATTCGAAATTAGCATCCAATACACTAATTAATACCCAGATAACAATATAAACTTGTTTCAGACTTGCAACAAGTTTGATACATCAAATATGAAAGCTTGCTTCAAGTTTGCCATGGCAACTTTGTAAACTTGCAGCAAGTTTAAATCAAACTTGCTAGTTTCACAGTGACAAACTTGCATGAAGTTTGTTTTTTCAAAGAATATGCAAACTTGATATAACAAACTTGCTTGAGGTTTGTCAAAACAAACCTTAAGCAAGTTTGTCATATCAAAACATACTATAATTTGCCCTATACCTTTTTTATGGGGGTAAAAAAAAATTCAATACAATTTTTAATCATAATATGACTATTTATTTATTTATTTATTTAACAATTTATTATACGTACAAAACTTAAATAATAAATTTGTCATGGAGACTCACGTATAATATCACGTATAATCACGTATATTTATTTATTAATCACATAATTTAAAATCATTGTCTAAAATGATTCATTAGAACCCAGATTATATCCGCTAGATTCCGATGCTTTATTTTGTCTATCAGCTCTGAAACAAATAAAAGAAATTGTTATAAACTCTTATTGTATGAACAAAATTAAACTATTCTATTAAAAGGGGTAAAAAGATGTTAAAGTAACAATCTTGCAATAAAACCTAAAACTATGTTGTCATGTACACATGGTGCATGGACATGGAAAGTCATAGAAAGCAATTTGATATATGATTCAAATTAAAAAATCAATGCCTACATAGAATAATATAAAATATTATGTTTATTATATTTCAAAACCTTACCTCGGTCTTATTCTAACTTTTGCTTGATTCAGCCACTCACTAGTAATTTCCTTAAGATGTTCATCCGTTACATCATTAAAAATTGTATTGAAAACTGCTTGCTCAGAATACAGCCTGTAATAAAAAGCAAGTTACGTCTGAATGGCCCATGTAAAAGAAAATGTTTTTATTAGTTAAAATCTTTACCAGATGGACAATTTATTGTACAATTTGGACCAGTATTGGTGCTGTTTGTTAAATCTGAAATTTCAATAACATCTTCAACATCTCCAGTAAATAAGGTGTTGTTTCTTGTAAAAGTATATTCAGGAGCTGCGTTTGTTGAATTTGGCCGAGATTCGCTTTGAATACGACCTGTAATAAGAAAAAAAAAACTAAGACCCGTATTATAGAACGATACTCGTCGAGATCTCTTCTCAAGTACAGTTAAAAAGGGGATATTAAGTATTATTATAAAGAACTTTACCAGGTGTAAGATTTTCTACATTATTTTGAACCATATCGACTGCTGTTTGTCGCAGTCACTTCTGTAAATTTTTCAGTACACTCATTTTTTATTGTTCCTGTTAACAGACGTTTAGGAGGAATGGGGTACGTAACACCTGGCTGGATTTTTTTCTTTTATATAGTGGAATAAACATCTGGAAAATCTGAATCTTAAGGCGAGAGTATACTCTCTTGATCGTTTCTTTTTCATATGGTTACTTCATCATCCGAGTCTAAATTAGAGATTTCTTCAGCATTTTTCAAGTGGAGATGTGCCTCATTATAAGTTTCTGAAATTATAATGCATGTTTTTTTAACTAGTTTAAAAAATTAAATTAAGTTTGAAAGAAGACGTAATGAAACCCAAAAGTTTATATAATTCTTAAATAGCTTATATAGAAAAATAAAAGATATACTCTTTTTAATTGTCCTTGTTTGGACATTAGTAAAAAGAGTTTTCGAGATATCTTTACTCCTTCCTGAAGAAAATAAATTAAAAACATAAGTAAATATTGTTAAAAACTGACGCCATTACATGACTGCATTCAGAGTTGTTAGAAAATTAATAATAACATTATCATTCTTTGTTTTGGCTTACTTAGCGCTATATAGCGTAAATCGTTTTTAATTAAATATGAAGAAAAGACAGAGTGGCAGTAATTGAATTGAATTTTTGACTGTGTACAATATCACTGTGACAGCAAATTGTTGAGGTTATGCAACAACGAATAACATTAAACATGGACTTTATGTAAATACAGCTAGAAGCTACAAAAAATATAAAAGAGACTTACCTGCTTCAATTTCACCAAAACAAAAACATAGTTATTGTACTCTGTGAACAATACCTAATAATCGAATGTGATCGCTTGGCTAGTCTCTCGCGCGCGTTTATGAAATTGATATTTAATACAGAGTATAAAATTATACGTGAGTGGTAGCGGTAAGGTTGCAGCAAAGTTGCCACAAACTTGACGCATCATACTTGTCACAACAATATTCGAGCAATATTGTCGCAAACTTGAAACTTCATATTTGACTTAACAATATTGCAGCAATATTGTCACAAGCTTGCCTCGTCATATTTGACGCAGCAATTTAGAATCAAAGAAAAATCAAACTTGCCCCAAGTTTGCATGCTATCTGGGTAATAATAATTTGCTAAACAGAAGAAAATAGGCTGTAAAACAACACACGATGGACGATGATTCGCAGTATAAACGAAAAGGTAGCCATTAATATCAAAGCAGGCGAAATCGCGAGGGACATCTAGTTATTTATAAGGAAACAACCGTTGTATATACCATGCGTGATGCGCTAGTACATAATAAAATAACAGTTCAAGCATAAAACACTCCCAAGCGACTTACTCCCCATCAGTTTTTAAATTCGCTAAGCGCTTCACATATACAACGTGTTTTTATTAAAACTTACCAACTTGTGTTTTTTCAACGCAAGAAACTCGATTTGAACGAAAATCGACTCTATTCCCTTATAGCTTAAGCCTACTATAACGAGCGATGTTTTTATTTTTTTAAGTGGAGTGGGCGATATTAAAAGTTGTGCCACCCTTGTAAGTAGGCGCTTTTTTCCTTTTTGTTCTTAATGTAAAAAGAAAACGCGAAAAGTTTCGGGACGCGACGAGTTTAAATTTTTTCCACCCTTAATGCGCTTATTACGAGTGGAGAAAAATTTATGAGTTTCTCAAACCTCTTTAAATTAAATAACTTTGTAATCTTCATATTTATGTCATAGTTTATTCAAAATTAAATAATTTTGAAATACATGGATGTTTAAAAATTTAAAGAGGAATTTTTCTGATTGAATTATGAAAATTCAATCCGGAAAACATAATTTTTTATTTTTTATTTATTGGAACCACAAACAAGTTTACAATAGACATTAATTACATTCAGCTTAAAATTATTACAATTTATGTTATTGCAAATTCAACACTGCACACTGATGGTCACATTGAACATAACAAAATTGCAAATGGTGAACCTGTTTTACAATTCATTGTTTTTTGATAAGTTTTAATCAAAATATAATATATAACATATATATATTGACGCCGCGTTGGCGCAGCGGTCACAGCAATGGATTGCGATTGGCTGTTGCGCGAGCGGTTGCGGGTTCGATCCCCGCACACGACAACATTTGTATTGGCCATACAGATGTTTGCCGTGGTCTGGGTGTTTGTGCAGTCCTTGTAGGTCTCCCCACCGTGCCTCGGAGAGCACGTTAAGCCGTCGGTCCCGGTTGTTATCATGTACACCTGATAGCGATCGTTACTCATAGTAGGAAATATATATTTGGGTTGTCTGGAAGAAATGGCTAAATAGCCATAAGTCCGCCCATTGTACTTCACAGTCTGTAAATGATATTTGTAGTTGTGATGTACAATAAAGTATAAATAAATAAATAAATATAATACATGTCCTTACAATACATAAATTTGATTGATAGGTACAATTATTATAGTGACAATAAAATATATATACACATATATACACACACATACAAACATACATATACATTTACACTATATATAGTTTAAATATACATTTATATACATATTTTTTTCAAAAAAGGTATATTATGCGTGTAAGTGACTTTTGTGTTACGGTTTTCCATTTAAAATATCAATTACCTGCATCGTATAAATATGCGTCATTACAAGTGGCGAAAATGTATTCATTCAGTACGCAATTGACAGAACTGTTCTCGGTATATCACTACACGCTTTAATCATATGGAGATTGAAGTTAATTTACGAAAAAAAGTTTTGAGTTGTACCTACATTGTACTAAAATTGTGAAAAATGATACTTAATTTGTTTTTGTACTTATAATATATGTCTATACAAATAAATAAATTGGAGTGTCTGTTTGTAATATTAAAGTAACTGCTTTTTACTAAATGCATATGGATCTTATACACGGGACATATACCAAAATAACATTTTTTAAAATTTTTGCCTGTCTATCTGTCTGTTTGTTCCGGCTAATCTCTGAAACAACTGGACCGATTTTGACGGGACTTTTACTGGCAGATAGCTGATGTAATAAGGTGTAACTTAGCTGCTACTTTTATTCTAGAACTTTTTTGTTAAATTCCACGCGGACGAAGTCGCAGGCACAGCAGCTAGTAACAAATAATCCTAGCGTCATTTATTTCAAACAAAATATAAAGATTTTACCTTACCCCTTTTATTTTATTCTATCTCTTAGATATTAGCTTTGTTATATACTCTTTAGGTTTATTATTTTTTGTTATTACTCGTCTATTCACATAATTTACCTGAATTTTACCAGATTACGATATATTCCTTTGAATTTAATCTAATACTTATATTAGATTAAATTCAAAGGAATATAACTCTAGTTACATTAGTATTTATAAGAAATGTACCTACCTACCTATTTAAAAATTAAATGTCAAATTAAATACAATCGGTCTACTCTGACTTTGGCAATTCCTATGGGAGTCCAATTATAAAAGAAGAAGAAGAAATACAATCGCATTTAGATAACAAAGTACGAAAAATAGCGTTGAAAAACAGAGTGATTGATTACTGACAAACGGGTATAACTTCACAACTATCGACATTTACGAATTTTTTTAGACAGCTGTATCACTTTGTACAAAATTTATTTCCGTCACCATAGCAGATAAAAGAACGTGAGTAAGACCAAAAAAAAATCGTTATTTTTTTCTGGGTATTTAGTCTGTAAAATATTTATTTAATTGTGACGCCATATATGCCACAATTAGAAAACTATTATTAGTCTATCGACGAAGTTTTCCTAATTTCTGATAGATGGCGTTTTAGACTAATAAAAAACAAAAATAATTATCGCCCCCCCTTAAATATTTAATTTTATTTGTTTTTGGTATTTGTTGTTATAGCGGCAACAGAAATACATAATTTGTGAAAATTTCAACTGTCTAGCTATCGCCTTTCTTGAGATACAGCCTGGTGACATAAGAAAAATAAATAAAATATCATATTAAAAACTCTATTTATTGTTGCTGTGGTTTCATAAATAATATTGAATTAATATCGTAAACTTTGAGAGGCGGTGCTGTCAGAAGCCGGCCGCACATTTGGCGCGGGCGCGGGACGTCATTTACATTTTTATTTTATTTACAGCTTGCTCGGTGCTCTTCAATTCTGTGTTACACAAAAATAAATTTGCTTTTGGTTCGTCTATCTCGAATAAAAAGTGCAAAGATGTAAGTATATTTTTTTAAAAAGCTAATGAAATTTTGTTTAAAGGCTGCATTAAGTAGCAATTTCGCTATAACTTATTTTAATGAACATAATAATACTTATTGTAGCGGCATCTATCCACGAACTTAAGAACTGACGATATTCTACATCGCGCTATCGAAGTTTTCAGAGAAAAAGAATATATATACAAGAACCCGACAACAACCGTCGGGGCTACTGCCCCGACACAACGCCCGTCTGGTAGGAGGATTCGCCCTTTGGGATGGTGGATGAGGAACTTAACCTCGTTACTCCCACTCTTCTGACGAACTGTTACTTAAGAAGCTTCTGTTTCCTCCTGTGTATCCGCTGAGTCCGCTGCGACCGACTTCGACAGTTCTTCGTCCACCCTCAAAAAGGGAGGATTCTCCAACCAGACGGGTGTTGCCTGGCGGGCTCAGTGGATACACAGAAAACAGAAGCTTCTCAAGTAGCATTGAGATCATATCACATCTCAATGCTACTTGAGAAGCTTCCGTTTCCTCTGTATCGGCTGAGCCCGCCAGACAACACCCCTCTGGTTGGAGAATCCTCCCTTTTTGAGGGAGGACGAAGAACTCAAAACTCTGTTCCTCTCGCCCCTAAACTGGTGACCCCAACGTGATCATCAGCGCAGTCTTCGCATAATCTACGTCCTCGTGACTTCATCATCACTTCCCCAAGCTTTCGAGCAGCAAGTCCTACAGCCAGCCAGCATCCACGGCTACAACGGGTATCCTGACCACCAGCATGCAGCGGACGTGCATACTTGTTACTCCCACTCTCAAACTTATGTTTCATAATTATATGTATAGACAACATAATTATGAATAAGCAATTTACATTATATAGGTATTCACATGATTTTTTACTTGTTTTTCTAATAAGATTTTATAAATGTACAAATTTACAATAAAGTCCTCGTTTAAACACATTCTAGTTAGGTTCGCGGGATTTTAAGGAGTCGATAATATTAGAATGGATTAGACTGTGGTAGTTTTTTTTTTAAATTAAGGTCCAATTAACCGATTAATAAGTCTATCTGATAAAAGTTTGTAATATGTTTTGTTTTTCACCATCAAACTGAAACAACATGAAACAAAAAGATCAGTAGGTACCTACTGATAAAGCCTATCTATATCCTATGTGCAAGACAACCTTTATTATCAACCGGTGTAGCATGAAGGCTTTACTTATTTAAGAAATATCTCATCATGTTCATGTTTCTTTTACTTTTGACATTAATTGATTGTTTTTCAGATTATCGACCCACACATGAGGAAATTATAAACATTTTTAATATCATATCAAAAATACCGACCCGCGCTGGACCGTCGGTATTTTTGATAATATTAAAAAATGATCATGCTCGTCTTTAAAAAAGAACGCAAAATCTTCAAATAATTAGGTAAAATATACTTAGAATTTATTTTAGAAATGCAAAAAAAAAAACGAATTAGTAGTAGTAGTGGTATAAAAAAAAAGAATTAGTACTTAGTAGTAGTACCTAGTATTTAATAAAAAAAAGTATCGTGAAGTTTTACTTCACTCAAGACGTTACCTCAACGATTATTTCACTGAAAATCGTTTTACAACCGTAATAGCTTTTATGTTGTCGAAGAAGAGGCGCTTTTATACACTTTGCCCTTTCTTAAAGATCGAGTACCGCGTGAAGCCAGCGGACCGTCAAATGAGAACTGACGAATGGGGACCGATTAATCGCTAATGGACGTATCAGATATGGAGAATAAAGATTTATTTCTACGCAATTTATATTTTACACAACTATATTTACAACGTTCTTAATATTGACGGCTTAGTAGCTTTTAACGTTACTTCTTTAAATTAGTAGAGAATAATACCTATAAATTTTGACGCGATTTGACGCGAGAGCGCAAGGTCACATCATCTCATTATGGCTGTTGCGCTGGGGGTTATGGGTTCGATCCACTGGCGGATCCAGGGGGGGGGGGGGCACGGGGGTCATGACCTCCCCCCCTGGACTGTGTCCAGGACCTAGGTGGACCACTAATTAAAATTGTTAAACAAGATTTTTGTCACAATATAGGTATTTTTAAGTACATTACCTACATAGATTAATAAAATACCTACTTTTTGCCTGTATCTATCATTATAAAATTTAAATTATAACTTATTTTTACTTGACCACGACTTTGTGACCCCCCCCTGGCGCCTTGACCATGACTGTGACCCCCCCCCTGGCGCCTTGACCATGACTGTGAACCCCCCCCTGGCGCCAAAGCTGGATCCGCCCTTGGATCGATCCCCGGTCATAGCAAACATTAGCATTGGCCATAGATGTATTTGCCGCGGTTTGGGCGTTTGTGCTTATGTTGCGCTCGTGTATTGTGTTTATTGTATGTTACCGGATCCCTGACACAGGAGGAAATCCTAGTGGCCCTGTTAAGTGTGGAGCGTTTATTTATGTATTCATTTATTTATTTATCTATTCATTTATTTAAATGTCAATCCGTAAAAAAGTGCGTAGACATATTTTGGAATTTAATCGAAAGATAGATAAATAATAAAATTATTATGCTAACTAAAACTATTGTCAGCCACAAGTTAATTTTTTTAACCATAATAGCTCCTTAATTTTTTATACCAGAATATGGTAACGAATCTATACAGGACCAGATTTATAATATTAAATATATACTTGGGTTGTCTGGAAGAAATGGCTAAATAGTCATAAGTCCGCCCATTGTACTTCACAGTCTGTAAATGATATTTGTAGTTGTGATGTACAATAAAGTATAAATAAATAAAAAATAAATAAATAATATTGGAGGCCCTGGGGCAACGAAGGATTGGACGCCATTATTTATTTATTTTTTATTACAAATAGACAGGCATTTGACCGCAATCTCACCTGATGTTAAGTGACGATGCGGTCGAAGGTGGAGCATGCCTGCCTGATATGAGCCTATTCACTCTGGCCTTGAAGGCACCCAGATTGTATCGTTCGGGAAACACAGACGCGGGCAACGAGTTCCATTCCTTAGCTGTGCGCATCAGGAAAGTAGTGCCAAAGCGTTTTGTGCGCGTAGGTGGCATATCGATGACATAAGAATGGAACGATCGACCGCGCCTAGTGTCCCGATGGCGGAAGGTTGTTGGGGGAATTAGATCGTGCAATTCCTTCGCACACTCACCGAAATATATTCTGTAGAACACCGACAGACGAGCTCCCCTACGCCGATGATCGAGACTCTGCAACTTGGTGTCTGTCAGAGTAGGGTCATTTATTTTTCAAATAAACCCCATTTTTCTTGTACCACAAATCCAGCCCTGATTTCTACAATATACATACGAGTCAGGGCTGCCAGATGCAAAAAAAGTGTGATCGTACGCCAACTACAAAAAAATCGTATGCCAAGGAAGTTTTGAAATAAAAAGATCGTACAGCCTTTTAAGTACTAAGTTCTTATTATAAATTATCAAAATTAGTTTAGTTTTAGAAAATAAATGCAATAAAACTATTTGTTAGATTAATACAAATTTTCTGTGGTCATATTTTTTACAAAAGATTTTTTAAGGTTCGTTCCTTCTTATTAATTTGCTTGGCTAATAATGTGCCCTTTAATTAGGTGTACCATTGGATAAACTGTTTGTAAGTTTTGTTTTGATTAAATTAACTTCGCTGAACGCTCGTTCACAATCTGCACTAGAATGGGGCAAACATAACAAATTTCAAATTGAGCCAGTGTTTTATAATTTTCAAATCGTTTTTTGATTACGCCCCAAAACTTGTTGGCATTCATAGTCACATAAATTTTATCCAAAATATTAGGTTTTTGACAAGTCGCAATTATTACCGAAAGAGAGTTTCGTAAGAATGCAAACAAATACAGCCTCTACATGGTAGTTTAAAAGTCTTCATTCAAGTAAAACATCTAGTCACGCGTTAGGTAGTTGGAGAATTCCCCGGAATTCATGCTTGCCGGTGGATGACGTTTGTTTCATTATGAAATGTTTCCAGGTAATAGGTACGTATAAAAAAATCGTACATTTTGCGTACGATCTTGGTCTAGCAATCGTACATGATTAAAAATGCTAAAAAATCGTATGAGTACGATTTAAATCGTACCTACATCTGGCAGCCCTGATACGAGTACAAAGAAGCGATATGTGAAGATAATGAAGAATAATAAAAATAATCCAAGCTCTACGTGCCTCAACCTTTTTTAAAATGTTCGTACATTTGCTACTACCTATATCTATTAGTAGGTATTAGTATCGATACCGTCAAACCTGGCAACTTTGCCCTTGAGCTTTGACTTTGCCCAGTCGGGTATTTTTTGATAAACTCGACACAGAGCAAATTTTACTGTAGTTAGAAGTATTTTTATGTCTGTGGTAGAAACTTCATTATTTTTCTGGCAACATTAAGTGACATAATATCACCCATGTTACTTCAGGTGCCTGTAAGAACTTGTAGAAATTGGTAGTGTTTTTTCGCGGGCAAAAACCAGTACAAAAACTTTGTCAAAAAGTGATAGTTGCAGCTACAGTAGGCATATAATTTTTCTGCCACCGTTAATATATATAAAATGATTAATATACACCAAAAGTCTACGCAATAAATCTTATATAATAGTAAAATACGTTGGTGGGTAAAGTCACATGCATGTTTTTTAAGCATTGTTGACGACATTGCCCACCAAATTTTTTTCCGTAGGGTTGGCTCCTGTAATTTTGAAATTTATTATGTTAAGCTCTGGTTATTCTTTAGATCATTGGAAATCGATTTATGGGGTTTTGGGGGGAGTAGGAGGGTTTTACTCTCTGGTACTACTCCCAACATGCGAACTCCATGGTTATGGAGATATTCATGGTTAAAGATTTGAGGTTAGGATGGCCTAAAGATTAATATGGTAACTCTTCGACGTTCTGTATTGTACGCATGTTACAATATGATGACGCATTTTTAACTTATACATTTTTTGTATTTATATTTTTAAAATTTTTGTACTTATAATAAGATGAAAAATAAACCGAATGTTTGTACAACGAAGAGAAACAAAAAGAAACTAGGATTTAGAAATGACAAAAACTGCTCTGTAGAAATGTTGGATGTAGCTGTAGATCTGGTAAAAAAAATATTTCTAGTAGACAAGCCGAAAAACAATTTGCATACCACGGGTAACCATATTGAATAAGGCAAAAGAAGTACATACGAAGCCGGTAGGGGAACAAAAGAAACTAACGGACACTGAAGAAGAAAAACTTGTAAATTTTTTGGTGGCTGCTAGTGAATATGGCTGTTCAATGACTAAGTTGGACTTGAAAATGCTCGTTTTTAGTTATTTAGAATTATTTTTAATTAATTATTTTTTCAATACTTCCCTATATTGCTTATCAATGTTACATTTTCATCAATAAAATATTCCACATTAAAAAGTTTATCATTAAGTATTTAAATGTAGCATTTATTCAATGGTGACAGCCCTTGGAAATTGATCATTATGATACAAAAAATGTTCTAGGCGGCTTTTTGACATTGCCCACTCAATTTTGAAAGACTATAAATATGTTTATTAATCTCATAATGTGATACTTTACTACATTGCCCTATATTTTTATTTAGCCATTTTAAAAATAATGATACGGTTTATAATTTCAGAGATATATCAAGTTGGCAAAGTTGCCAAGAACCTATGATTTTTTGCCCAGCACCTATAATTGTATTTTTTACGAACACGCATACATTTTTCAGCATATTTTAAGTAATAAATATCGAGACATAAACATATAGTTTTGTGTGGTACAAACATAATATAACATATTTTTTTGTTTTCCAAAATAACTCAACTAATGCAAAAATATTTTGAGTTTTAGGGCAAAGTTGCCAGGTTTGACGGTACCTACTTTTATTTTAATAGGTACCTACTGCATTCTTATCTAAAAGGAAAACACTATTATTTTCGATGTTGTACTCTTATGTGCAAAGACAGCAATAGTAAACTAGTTTAAAAAAAGCTTCAAAGCGGGGAATGGTGTGGCAATATTGATGTGGGTACAATTTTTTTTAACTCGAGTTAATAAGTAGGTATAAATACTTAATATAATATCAAAATTACGAACCAGATCAAATTTTTATCAAGTGTGTCTTTGATAAAACAGTTCACCATAAATAAATAAAAAATATCCCATTAGCAATCAATTTGACAAGTCTATTGACAAAGTTGAGTGTTTACCGTCCATGGTGTTTACCAAACCAATTACGGAGCATCCCTCCGGCGAAACAAATGCGCGCAAGAAAACAAACACACGGACAAAGCAGGCACAGATGTGATTGCGACCGATATGGACTGCGGACCTAATTAAAAATAGTATTTATTTAAACCAACATGTTGAGATCCACAAGTATTTTAAATCTATGATGATTTTGCTTTATTAGATATTACCAAGATAATTATTACCTACCTATTATTTTTATGCAATTTTAGCAAATGTACTAGAACAGTTTGCTTATTGTAGTTAGATATAAAAATAAAAATAATATAATTGACGCCGCGTTAGCGCAACGGTTACAGTACTGGTTTGTAGCTGTTGCGTTGTCGGTTGCGGGTTTGATCCCCGCACATGACCAACAATTTGTATTGGCCATACAGATGGGTCACCCCACGGTGCTTCGAAGAGCACGTTAAGCCATCGGTTCCGGTTGTTATCATGT
The DNA here is from genome assembly GCA_905220545.2 of Melitaea athalia. Lineage (NCBI taxonomy): Eukaryota > Metazoa > Arthropoda > Insecta > Lepidoptera > Nymphalidae > Melitaea > Melitaea athalia. Next base: position 5,677,832 of record HG992199.1, on the reverse strand, counting down.
ACACCTGATAGCGATCGTTAATTATTAGTAAGGAATATATCCGCCAACGTGCATTGGAGCAGCGTGGTGGATTAAGCTCCTTCTACTACATGGGGAAAGAGGCCTATGCCCAAAAGTGGGATATTACAGGCTGAAGCGTAGCGTAGCGTACCTAATTGTAATAATTATGCATATAATATTGTAGAAAGATGCATTAAATTAAGCAATGGTTACTTGTAAGTTTAAGTCACGTTAAGTTTATTCAACACGCCATTTTTACTTTTTTCTACTTTAAGTGTCATAAAGACTAACTTATACCTAGGTACCACGAATTTAATGTAAATAAAAAGTACTATAATTTTTGATTAATTCGAATATAAATTCTAAACAATACCCATTAATACAATCTTCATCTAACAATTACAGAATTATAAAAATCTGACGCAAATGCGAGCAGATTGCCGAGAAATTATTCACAAAGCACCCCGGGCACGGGACTTGATGATATTGTATTAGGTGATCACATACGAATGCGATTTTAATGGATATACCCCAGCTCCCCTCATAAAACACCTCGCGACCTAACATCCTATGAAAAAGAACCCAATTTTCCCGTCGTTTCGGTTGACGTTTACGTCATTTCGCGCGCCGACGTATGGCGACCCCAATCTAAATTAAAATCTAAAACCTTGTAAACAAGGCAAGTGCTCACTTTTTCGGGGATTTTAACCCTCTGAATTAACGAGAGATATAAAAGGGGGTAGGGTCGCCAGTGGTTTTGTCTCGTACTTTGGATACGTTACGGATATTAATGTGACGTTAACTTTATTATACCTTTGTATGAATCTTAGTTTCATTGCTTTTGCTGACCGTTTATTTACATTTCAGTGTAACCATTTTTAAATTATAAGTAAGTTAAATTTAGTAAAATATTCATATAAAAAAATAAATGATAAAATGTCTATTAAAAAGACGATTAATTAATAGAAATATTATTATTTTATACAAAATAAATACAATATAACACAATTTCAATATAAAATCAAAACAAAAATTAACAAGTACCAGGCTTTCATAAGTGACATGGGAGTCTAATAATGTTCAGGTATACGAAAAGATTCATTGGAACGCGGCGGTGATCCCTTTATAATCAATGAGCTGAAGGGTGATGATCGAGGTAGGGCGGGCTCTTTCCTATGACGTAGAGATAATAGGGAACTTTGTTTATACGGCTTTTCTATCACTTTGTGGTCTATGGAGCGTCCACGCTGAAGTTCAGTCAAGTTGCTTGCTAATTCAGCCGCTGCTTCACCATATAAGCGTTGACCACGGCGCACCTAATTTAAGAAATATGCTTTCATTATAAATCTCCCGACTGTATGAAAAATACTATAGTTTAAAAAAAAAAAAACCTCTGTGTGGTTTTATGAAACCACGGTAAAAGTGAAACTTTTGCACCCCATCACGCACGTTTTAATAGGTAAACTTTCATCAGCTGCATGTAGTCATTAGTGTCTTAGTTCTAGAAAATGATAAGAGATGGCCGACCGTCATGCGACATGCAATACGCACATGAAAAAGTTTGAGACGATGTAATAAAAGTTTCACTTTAAAAACCCTTTAAAACTGGAATGGCCTAGATACCTAATAGTCTAAATTAATTTAATTAAAAGGTTGCGTGTATAAATAACGAATAAGACCGCGCTTTTGAATTATTAAATGTTAAAGATTAAGCCTTTATTCGATATCTGCACTCCTTAGCAGAAATTAAGAATCCTACATATTTGCTAATAAGCAGTGGATTAGTCCAATGGGTTATAATTTAATCGGAAAATTGGACATCAACAAGCGTGTCTACTTATTAGCTTTAATAAAAGTAAGAGTACCTCGTCTCTAAGTTCAGCGCGTCTCCGCGACACCCACTCGATCTGTTCCTGGAGTTTCTTGCACTCCTTCTCGTTCGTCAGCAGGTCGTTCTTCAGCGACTCCATGATCTCTTTGTACTTTGTCCTCACGTCGTTGTCTATGGCGTGCAAGTTCTCAATTTCACATTGAGTTTCACGGACTTTCGATTTAGATATGTGAAGACGCCCTTCCTGTTTGACATGATTTAAGGGTAAATATAGATAAATAAGTAAAAAATATAGCTGACGTGTTATTTATATAAATAGGTACCATTTTTGAGACCACATTTTGTAAACAGGAGTTCAAAAAAAGTTTTCATAATATTCATTTGGATATTTGGAGTGTGAAACTTTTAGTTCGATTTATGAAACATATTTTTTTTTTGGCTTACGTACACAGATAGGCACTTCTGCTTAGACATTATTAGTTAAACAATAAAGGGAAACTGAAGCAATCTTTGCACATGCCAAAGACGATATACTTTCGCTTAATGTCATTTTCGTGTTCTCTCGGCACAATTCGGCTTTCGTTCGCTTTTTAATCTTTGTTTGAATTGAATAATACAATTGATGAATCCTTCATTATTTTGGTGTTTGTATCGCATCTAGAACCTTCTAGACCGTCGTGGGTAATTTAGGGTACCAACAATAACGAAATTAGAAATACCGGATGTCGGCGCTCTAGCTAGGTTATACCTACGTTTAGGGTTCGTGCGGAGAAAAATGATAAATTTGTAGACTGAGTGACACAGTGTAGGTATGTTAATAAAATAATACAATCAATATTTAGTGGTATAAATGAACTGACTCGGACCGTTAATAATCCAAATTATTGATCGTTATGCCTACTGCATTAGTAGTGACTAAAGCGATGTTGATCGATCCGGGAAATCTAACATGAGCTTACTTTTTACCACGTGGTTTGGTTTCACCATATTTCACCAAACAATCAATCTTATCTCGAACGTTTAGTCATTTTAGCACAGCAGGAAATATTCTGTTGAAAATTTGGTGCCGCCCGACTGGGAAAGTACCTCAAACTTACAGAAGATCACAGCTAAATAATACTGATCCCAAGCCAAAGTAGCCAGAGCTCATTGGGAGGGTCGGAGATAGGGTTGATACCTCGTTTGCGATGCTTCTGGTTTTGTAGGCGTATATATAAGCTACGATAATCGTTTAAAATCAGGTGAGCCGTACTCTTGTTTGCCGACCTAGTTGTATGAAAAAAAAAACCTTTTCCGCAAGTTTCCTAGTGAGTACATCGAGGTGTTCATCAAGGCTGTCCTTCTGTTCCACTTCGAAGCTCTGCACCACGTTGTGATGGGGACACAGTCGGTGTACCAACTGAACTGGACTACAAGGCTGACTTGGTAGTGGCTGAGGCTATGAACATATATCTTTGTTAGAAGATGAAAAAGATTTATACAAAACACCTATATAAAAATCTGTATGTCTTCAAGTCTAACTTCTTTTGGTTTAAAGGCTTTCACTCATGCCCAAAGAGTACAGATGATTTTGTCACAGTCACGCAAAATGGTCAAAGATAAACGACATTGATCGCTGCCAAACTGAGTATCCCGCGTGGTTTCATCCGTTATATTTTTAACATATTTCTTAACTATAGGTATACTATTTACTACTTACAACAACGACTCATAGAGAAATAATTTTTCTACTGTATATTGATAATGATATTTATTGAATCAATTTGTGTCTCATTGATACAACTGAAAACCATACAACAAAAAATCAAGTATAAAATTGTGAACTGTCAAAAAAAAAACGTTCATCAATATTATCCCATAGGTACCATCAGGTCACTTAGTACCTTTTATTATGAATAAAATATAAAATATGAAGATAAATAACTACTTGATTTGTATTATCTATTTATACCTTACTACTCCTCCATTTCCATTTAACAATGAGTATCAAAAGAACCAATATCAGTCCTACTGCAGCGGCGGCGGTCGCTTGCATTATACCAAGAGTGTCTCATATCGTATTTAATAAGGCCTAACAGTATCCAAAAACATTTCCATTTACTCTGTAAATGTAATAATCAAAATATCAAAACAAATATAAAATGTATAGAAAAACGTCAAAAAGACAAAGTAATTTGGATTTCGAATGACATGTGTTGGGAATTTTGGTAATTAAAATGTTCTATTAAAACTCTTTCAGTCAATAATATAGATATAAAATACTAGATATTTGTTTACTATGAAACAAATATTTCAATTAGTAATTATTAAATTAGTGCTCCTTAATAAATACATTATTCTAATTTAATAAAAAACGATTAGTGAATAACATCATATTCTATTTATTAAAACAACTTCTTAATTTTATATAGGCTCATGTAGAACTTTGAACTGCGATAGGCTGAAGCCATAAATATTTTCTATAAATGAACAGTAAAAAGTAGGACCAAGAGGAGACTTCTCACGAGAAAATCTCTCTCTCTCGGAGAGATCTTTAAGCAACGGTTTTGGAAAAAGACGTTTACAGAACTTTTATCGAAATTTAAATCTAAAATCTGTCATCTTTGACTAAGAAGGAAGTACTGTATTAGGTATACTTTTATAGGTAAACTAGATTCACCACTATGTTTGGTTTTATTGATCGCAATTTAGAGTCAAATTTGAGAGATTTGTACCTATTAATAATTATCAGTAAACTTAATACAATTAGAATTAACCCACGAAAAGTCTCATTTATAAAAACCTGTGTGGTTTTATGAAACCACGGTAAAATTGAAACTTTTTTTCACAATATAAACATTTAACTAAAATTTTTTGGAATAATATTCCATTAAGGGTATAAAAATCGCTTTATCTGCAATCTTACCGCGCGGCCGACCGTCACGTGACATGCAACACACAGACGAAAAAGTTTGAGACGATGTGATAAAAGTTTCACTTTAAAAATAAACAAAACATCAAGTTTTATAATAGTTTACAGATTATAATTATTTAAAATATAGATTCGCAAAATCACCCGCGGGTCACCCGTACCATGGAGTCTTCAACGTCACCGAAATATCGGGAGTTTTAAAACAATAAACGTGAGAGTGTGTGGTGAGTCAAGTAGAATCATAAATGTTCCTAGTGATCGTGAAAGTTTAAAAAATTATAGTCGCAAAATCTCTGAAAAAGCAGACAGTTTAGGTAATAGCAGCGTCTTTATAACATCCGTATAATCTCCAATGACCGCTCATCCATCAGCGCTCAGGTGTCGAGACATTAGATCAAATACGTGTCGTTAATGCCTACTGCCACTAGAGGGCGCTTTATGAAGATAGCTGACACGTCTTAATACGTGTTTGATCGATAGAGGTTATTAAAAAGAGATTTTATATGTTTCTCTGTTTGTGTGAATTTTGGGCGTGTCTCTGGATGTAATAAATTATATTTTTAAGGAGGTGTTAGATTTTAAATTATATTGTTTAATAAGTTAAAAATAATGAATTATATTTTATTTATCGATAAACTTTTTTTTTTAATCTATAGGTATTTTAAAGAGCTTGGTCACAATAAGTGACTATGCCGCTCTATAAGTCTTCCTAAACTAGAGCTCTTATACAGAGCTAGAACTATATTCACTATTACTTTAGTTCCAGCAAACATCGCTCTATTTTTAGTAGTAGGTAAAACAGTAGCTATAGACATAAATAATAATTTAATTATTGAAATAAAATATAATTAGTGGAAGTACTATTAATCTTAATCTCTCCTAGTACAGGCCTCAGTTACTAACAATAAGAAGGACTGCTTTATTCTACAAATCTTACTGCTATTATATTAATTACTTATATAAATATAAAAATGTGTATACATACATACTTCTTACTATTACGAAAATTATTCGAAAACGGGATATTTACCATGTTTATTATTTTCTCTTCACGGAGCTCGATATTTCGACATTAACTGCGAATGTCTTCTTCACGAGACTGGTCGAATTAACAATATAGGTAACTAATCGTATTTTAGCCAAGTATTACTGAACCGATTTTAATGATACGTTGCAAATAGCTAGTGAACCAAAATAACAATTTTTATAAATAATAACTCGATAATATTTAACGCATTTTTTTATAAATACAATTTTCGAAATAGTACAGTTTAAACACTATTATTGAATTGTAAGTCAACAATTTAACGCAAAAATAACAATTACATCGTAATCGCTATACATAGCAATCGGTCGTTAGATTCGTAATACGAGCCCTTCGGAGCGAGGCAATTACGCAGCGATACGGGAAATAATTGAAAGGGGATCGTTTTCTAATTGATTGTTTCTGGACGACCGATTGATATGATAGAACGATTATTCCCGCCCACGATATGTGACGTAGCTAATTACTCACTGCGTTTCTATGTGTGCTATGTACCTAATTAATGAACATATACTGGTAGGTAGATGTACAAAAAAATTACTAAGTGTAGTATCTTTTTTGAGAAAAAATGAAATGAAAGAAAATGTTAGTGATAGTCAGAATTTATTTAAAAGCCTACCTTTGTTTATTTTGCTTAGGTACGTAAACGTAGTAGGTACTCAATTCCACTGTATTTTTTACTGGGTGTAGGTACTTGTTTTGATGATTCTTTTTAAATCAAAAGCTGGATCTTGTTGTGTGGTCCCATTTAAATTTGATCTAGATTTTTGTCGACTATCTACGCTATTGTAGGTACTTGTCGATGTAAGTTGAAGTCAGGTTTTTTTCGTTTACGAACAAACACAATTAGGTATCGTTAAAAGTAAACACCGCCAACGATACTACTAGCTTGTATTAGGCAGTCCGTGCCTTGGAGAGCACGTTAAGCTGTTGGCCCTAGTTGTTGTCATAGACACCTAAAAAGCAATCTTTACTCAATAGTAGGGAATATATACGCCAACCCGCAGTAGAATAGCGTGGTGGAGTAAGCTCCGTAATTCTTCTACATAGAGATAGTGGATCTTTTAGTAGGTACTTAGTAGTTCGCTACGGTGAGACGTTGTGGATTGTATCATTGTTCATCAATAATCGTTTTATAAGTCCGTGTTCCTCTTCATAATGCGTGTAGTAGGTAACTGGCTGTGACCCACCATTCTGCCTGTTTGATACTGTAAATAAAAATAAGATTGTAAGATATTTTTTACGTTAATATTAATGTTACAATTTTATACTATTAAGCGATTAGGTTTAATGGTTTTCAATATTGCGAATACATTTCAATAAATACCTATGATAATAATCTGTGCAACGGTATTTCCCGCCACATTCGACGTTAAACGCTGCGTTCAGAAACCGCTTACTTTCAGCGTTCCGTTTCACTTGCACCGTGATCAAAGCGGCGTTGACGGCGCTATATAAGTTAGATTTACAGCTTACGGAAGCTAATTAGGTAGGACTGGTAGGAGTGGGTGGATCCGTCGGCTCATGAGTCATGGTTCATGGTTCATGGATCACTAGCGTCGCGCCGCGTGCTCAGCGAAACGTGACTGTTTTAACGCTTTTAGAAATTGTTCGTTCTATATGTAGTTTGAGTTTAACGCTGTGAAAACGGTAATCTAATGATCACTAAGGTTTTTGCATGGAATGATTTGGCATTTTTTTTAAAGATAGTATGATTTGTATTAAACTAGTCGAGCCGTGCTATTTCCCTCGTGTTGGATGAATACTTAATAGGTATTATTCATTTAAAATTGATGAAAAATGTGTGATTGAAAATAAGATAGTTTTCCTTAGTACATTAACCACGAATATTAACCCACATTCTACATTAAGTTAAGTAACTTACTTTTATACTATCTTACTTTTCTAAGCCTTTTTTAAAGTCAATTTACTAAACCTTGTGAACTTTTGACAATTTTAGGTATATGCCAAGATAGTTAATAATATTTACATAATAATAAAGACATAAAGCATTTGAAAAACTATCGGTGTAACCTAGATCTATCGGTGTAATACAAAGTTAATACCAGCGACTCTATGCCTCTATGTTTCTGTTTTAATTCAAATACTCTATCTCACAGGACCTCGTAACCTTTTCATTTTTAAACAAATATTTCAAGCATAGTAATATATTTTGCTTATTTTATAATACTATAAAAGTGAAGATTAAGATAAGTGCATTAGTTTTAAAATTCTTAATGAAAAAAGTTTCCACAAAGTGGCACAATTTACAAAGCTTCAAGTAGGTAATAGAAGACGTGCTAAGATTTTGGGAGACTGGATTTCAAACAAAGCAGTTGCTTGTATTTTGAAACACATTATGCCACGGTATTAGAACATACTACATACATAACTCTTTTTTATTATAATTAAATATCCAAGTGTGATAGAAATATGTGTTTAATTAGTGAACTATTATATTACGACACGGTAAGACATTCTACGACACGCTCTACGGAACTTGTGTCCCAGACACGTTGTCGCACGTTTTTGTGTAATAATAATTTGTTACTAATTATGGCACAAAGATACCGCGAAAGGAAATCTCATGTTATTTGGTTATGGCTTGTTGACGATAGTTTAATGATGTTCAAATACTCTATTTTTTATATTTATAAAAAATAGTGTTTTTTTAGTGTTTTTCTTTACTGAAATTGCTTGAAATAAAAAGCACTTTTGTGTTCGATAATTTGTAATATCAATATGAAGTTATCACTAATTTGGAATGTAGATTATGTTGGCAAACTCTCAATTAGATAATAAGTTTCCTTTTTATGTCTGTGTTGTCTGGAAGAAACGCCTAATTAGCCATAAGTCTGCCCATTGTTTCTACTTCACAGTCTGTAACTTCTTTATGGTTTATTTGTACTATACCTATTTGCGATGTACAATAAAGTATAAAATACATAACTGGTAGATTCTGCTGAGAAGAATAGCTAAGAAATAGAAAAGTTACTCTTTTATTTATTAAATAATTTAACATTTGAATATTACCTACTGTTTGCAAGTTGTAACTGTTTATAATTTTGTCACTTGGTATAATACTCTTAAACCTCTATATTTTAATCTTTACTCTCGTAAAAAATAAAAGTTTTATTTTTTAGTAGGAGTACTGTTTTTTACTTTTAGAGAAAAATATAGGTTAAACAAGAAACATGAATTCAAAATGGCGGACGTTTGATTCGCCGACGCGTTCCTTCTCGCATATTTACTAACATTACCATACTTCAGGCGTCGAAGCTTATTTAAATGCTCTGCCGACTCCATTTAGAGCTTGGAAAAATAAAACTCGGGAACGGATCCCGCGATCTCTCGCTGAGCCGCTTTTGTGGTAAATATGTATAAACCTGCCAAGATACTCGTTCATTCAGTAGAAACGTTTCTCTAGGGAATGCCGACCTTATGATAACGCATCAACTACCCTCCGAAATGAAAATCGACTCAGTGGAAAAGTTGTCTATTTGTAAAGTATCTACGTTTTGTCGCAGAGTGTTTTTATTTTATCGCATTTTATTTAGAAACACAGCTGCCAGTCGTGTTGTTTGCGGCTTTTAAATTATCCTTTGTATGCCTATCTCATATATGTACCTATAGCACTGTAGAACTAAATATTTGATGTAAAAAGGAGTAGAAATGTACTAGGTATTATTTTTTTAGATTTATTTGCATTTTATCTTAGTGCTTGTATAAATTAGAACAGAGTAAAAATTAAGTTAAACGATTAAAAAGGAGCCCCGGGAACGGTGTTTGAACAATGATTCCATTATCTCTGAACGGCGCGCCGGTACTTAGACATAAAAGATAAAGCGGAATAGCCGCCAATTTTGTTCCATTACTCTCAAGTACCGCAGAATACATATTATCCGTAAAATGGAACGCAAACAAAGTGAACGTCGTTTCCCCGCCAACGATAACTTAATTTCAGTCCGCCATAAGTACGTAATTAGCGAGCCGCTGCCTTATCGGCCAGTGGGTAATTAACCTCTTCGAGGGTGCCCCAACCCCGGCGCCACCCGTCCTCCTAGCGTACCTTGAATACCTCCTCGCCTCGTAATATTTCCGCCATATTATCCGGGCGTCCGCCTACCTCCTCCGCCAATGGGGGCCATTCCCGCGCTTTTGTTTTGCACCGTTACGGCTCCGTTCCGAAACGTAGTAACGTGACAAGTTTTCGTTGGAAAATTTGGCTGTATGTGAGCAGAGTGTGGTATGTTTTCGTAAGAGCACGTTTATTATGCTACATCTTTGTTGATTTTGAAATATCTTAAGTTGACGTCGAATTTGAGACGTTTTCGGCTTTATTGTGTAGCGTGTAAAGTACAAATTTGTTTCGTAAAGAGTTTTCGGGTGAGGGGTTGTCGTCAGTTCATATTTCATGTGTTATCATCTTTTATTGAGTGCGAGGCCGGGTATTGTTGTCGGTTTACAGCGCGGTTATCTCCCGCGGCTGCCGGTGTTTAGTGACGCCTCGGCTGATGAATGGAATATTGGTATGACGTGTTACTGCCTCCGTCGGGAGTTGCTTTTATATTATATTTTATCTTAATATTTAATCTAAGAATGGTTCGACAGTAACTTTTGTTAACGAAACCTATTTTCATAAAATGCAAATACATTTTCACGAATGACAACAATTCCTTCGGAAATAAGTTATTATTTTATTTAATTTTAATTTTATTTTATTAGCAATAATTGGCAAAATTAAATAAAAGAGAATAACGGATATAAACCTCCATGGTATAATCGATCAAACTCCATTTAACCGTATTCCTGAACGGTCGTTTGTCAAAATTACGCGGGAGCCGTTAAGCCGCATAATTTTTGGCGCGCGTTGGTTGGCGCGCACTAATTGGCTGCCGCGGCCGTCGCCGATAAAGCTCGGTTTACACAGCGTTTTAATTAATAGAGTTCGTCAGAGTCTAGGGTTGGCAATAACCGTCATAATGAATTATCTGAATTGGTATTATGTGTAATTCTAGATGCGATACGTATATTGGTATTGTTATTATCGGATTGTTTGAATCGAAACGTAGTTACAGCTTGTAATGAAATACTTCTATAAAATAACACAAATTCTGTCTCTATAAAATTTAAGATGAACTTTTAAGACGCATTTCGTTTAAAAAAAAGAAGTGTATTTTATTTCAGGCATAATATCTCACTTTATTTCAGTATTTAAAACTTAGACCTTAAAAATTTTAGTACGCGAGACAACAAGTTCTTATTAAAGTTGAACGGCATATTTTCCGAGAATGATTCCGCCAAAATTCAATGTAATCAAGCCGAAGAATTCCCTCCTCAGTTACGTTTGCCACGTCGCGTCGCGTCAAAGATTATAAAATTTTGGTTGATAAAAAGATGTGCTAATAAAGTCTATGTGTTTACTTTTCTATTGCTTTTTAATTCCCTGTGGTTAACCAGTATGAATCTAAAAAAATATAAGCATTTTATAAGAAAAGTAAATTAATTGAAAAAAAAAAACAATTCCATACACTAAACTAAATAATATTATTGTAATTAAACTAATTAATACGCTTGAAAGACGTTTATTAAACAAAAATGTTCAATATTTACTTTTTAATATCGTCTAAATTGCGTATTCAGAACTTTAGGTATGTAGTAGGTACCTAGGTATCTATAAGGATTATGTAGGTACACATTTTAAATAGATTTTTATTTGACAAATTAACAATTTTAATCTGTGATACAGAATTTCAAAGTACAAATTGACTTTTGGCCGCAAAGGACCCGCTATTTTCATTTCGAGAAATTATTTCCTTTTCTAGAAAGTGTTATTCGTAAAATATAAATATTATGACAAAATTTACATTAAAACTTTGGTGCTTAATTAAATTACGTAATTTCCTTAATCATAACTATCACTACTTTAATATAATTATTTTATTCTAATTTAGCCACCTCGCTTCAGCCTGTAATATCCCACTGTTGGGCATTGGCCTCTTTCCTCATGTAGGAGAAGGATCAGAGCTTAATCCACCACGCTGCTTCAATGCGGGTTGGCGGATATATTCCCTACTATGAGTAACGATCGCTATCAGGTGTACGTGATAACGACCGGGACCGACGGCTTAACGTGCTCTCCGAGGCACGGTGGGGAGACCCACAAGGACTGCAAAAACACCCAGACCACGGCAAACATCTGTATGGCCAATAGAAATGTTGTCGTGTGCCGGGATCGAACCCGCAACCACCAGGGCAACAGCCACAAACCAGTGCTGTGACCGATGCGCCAACGCGGTGTCATTTAGCCACCTCATTTTAGTAAAAATACTTACTGATTTCTAAACAAATAACGTCATATTAAAAAGTACCTACTTACTTATGGTGAGTGTTTTTATAATAGTTGATCATTAATACACTTTTTAATAACTATAGACTTGTATATATATACGAACATAAAATTTACAAAGCAATAAAAATGTTCAGTTAAAATTTTCCGTTTTTCAAACCGTGACATAATCGCATGATCCCGAACGCAGCCATCCATTTCGTCTGTCAAGTACAACTTTGGCGGGAACGCGCTGCAATAAAAACCTTATAAAATTTCTAATGGGAAAACGTACCGGGAGTTTTCGCTGTGAATTATAAATGGTAACGAGGTCTCCCCTTTGTATCGAACTACCAAGTTTCGACTTGCTTCTTTTGTAGATTGCGGTACACGAAACAGGGAATTGTTCATCTCCGGACTCAAGTTTTGAGTTTAGTTTTAATTGCATGCGTTTGTTTTGCGCTTTCTTTGTGTCAAAGTTGCCGTTACTGTTGTGCCTTATTTTTGATGTACCTACACATAATCTTTTTAGTGAAACATTTGAGTCAAAATGCCTTTGAAAGTTTAGATTTTTTTTTAATGAATACAAACAGTAGGTACATAATAAAAACATAATGAAATAACAGGTAGGTACATAAATAAATAATAAGTACACAATGAAAACCGTACATTGTTTAAATGATGATTATTGTGTAGGTATATATTATTATCTATACTAAACTAATATATATATAAAGCTGAAGAGTTTGTTTGTTTGATTGTTTGTTTGTTTGTTTGAACGCGGTAATCTCTGGAACTACTGGGCCAATTTGAAAAATTCTTTCACTGTTAGATAGCCCATTTATCGAGGAAGGCTATAGGCTATGTATCATCACGCTAAGACCAATAGGAGAGGAGTCCACGCCGACGAAGTCGCGCGCAGAAGCTAGTTATTTTATAAAATTTATTGAAGTAAAACTTCTTTCCGTAAGCTTGACTTGGGGAGTAAACTGGTGAATGCGTGACGGGAGCATTACGAAAAGTGTGATTAGGCGAGGCGAACGGAGCAACAGAGAGAGAGAGAGAGAGATTTGCGAGCACACAGTTCCTTTCTCTCTTTCTCTCATAGCCAGTTACGTTTCGTATATGTAAGACACAGTGCAGGCCTATTATGCAGGCCTATTGCTAAAGAAGTTTTTCTTCAGTCGTGTGGTATAAAGCACACTCGTTTTTTATTATATAGATATTAATGATAGGTATAATGACTATGCGAGCAACAGCTGTTCTGGTGTAGTGGGTGCCGTGTCGTATCGTTCGCTGGTTCGATTCTCGCTCGAGATGGACATTTGTCATTGTGTACAAATATTCCTTTCCGGTTTGGATGTTTATCCTTGTGGGTTTCCCCATGGTGCCTCTGAGAATATGTTAAGACGTCGGTCCCGATTGTCATCATAAATACCTGATAATGATCGATACTCATAGTAGGAAATGTATTCACCAACCTGCAGAGGAGCAGCGTGGTGGATTAAGTTCCAATCCTTCTCCTACGTGGAGAAAGAAGCCTATGTCCAATAGTAGGATATTACAGGCTGAATCGTTTTCATGCGAGTAGTAGGGTAGTAAACTTAGACAAATCTTTTACATAACATAGTGAATATTTATTCCATAAAACTTAATATTGATTGGGGATAGGGTCGGCAACGCGCTTGCGACGCTTCTGGTGTTGCAGGCGTCTATAGGCTACGGTAGTCACTTACCACCAGGTGATCCGTACGCTTGTTTGTCGACATAGTTACATAAAAAAAAAAAAAAAAAAAAAAAAAAAAAAAAAAAATACGTAACAACTTTTTTTTATATTTGAAAAGAAAATCTATTCACTGATAATGACTAAAACATAGATTTTTTTGTTTTCAGTAAATATAAAACCGTTTTAAAATAACGCGTGACTACCTACGTAAAAAAACCTGGTGAAGGCTTACACAATACACAACTATCTCCTTTACTCACATACAGGAACACATATAGGTATACTTTGCTGTCTCTGTTCCTCACCAGGCGTTGAAGGCGTTTTGTCTTTCAATGGATATACAAGCGTGTGAACTTGTGCAGTTTTTCGACCCTTTTTTCATCGCCGCGGGCCGAGTATTAAAACTTGTATATCGGATTAGACGAAATTACTAAGTAGATAGAGTTAAGTGTCCGTAGGGCGCTTTGATTCGATGTGGGTTTAGCGAGCGTTTCATTTGGAAAATAGAAATTTAATTTTAGAAAAGATTAACTGTTTTAAGAGCCCTGTGTATTCTAGTCATTCACGTCCAAGCCTAAGCAGTTTTCAATATCATTTATATTCAAATTTTTCCTAAATATTGACGGTAACATCGTGATAAGACTTGCGTTTCTCAGGATTATCTCCACAAAAGATGAAGTTGGACTGCATATCCCGTATATGTTTCTTTTATTTTTGTATCTTTTAATTTGTCGATAAAGATTCATATGTGCAGTTAACTTAAGCTGACATAACTGTACATGCGAATAAACTTCGTTGCCCGTGTGCAGTAAAGATGTGAATGAGAAGTGAATTAAAATCAAAATCAATGAATCATCATCGATTCGATTATTAAGGTACTGATAATTACCAATTCACACAAAAACTTTTATGCTTCTTTATGGCATCTCGCAAAGAACTCCCGGGTTCGTACTTAACCAACGATACTCGTAGTAAAAGCTTTACTTAGAGTTAGATAAATTAAAATCTATATTCTTAAATATTTAATTATCAACGACAGTATCCAAATTTCACTTTATTGTGTTGTTTTATTTTCTTTCCCTTTAATATTTTTTATTTATTGACCTATTTTATAAGTATAAGTCATTTGTGTGAGCTTTCCTCATTATATCGTTAAAAAGATAATTAGGTATAGTTAGTTCAAGTCATCTTTGCGCGGGGCTCTATGTGTGCGTGCGCTTGTAATTATAACACTTTGCGCACACTAGTGACTTTTGTTTAAAGAATTTATTGTCACGGTGACAAAAGTCACTAGTGCGCGCTTAGCCTTAATTTGTGTATCAGTGACGCGACCGCCGTCATTCGAAATTTCAAAAAACACGTCTTCTTATTGGTCATTTTTCCACCGGTACAGTCGTTAAAGAAAATGTCTAGTTCTTCACGAATTTTTTTTAAGGAGTCAGGTAAATATTTTCAATGTGCTAATTTCAATATTATTAATATTTATTATGATTAAATAATGTATACCTACATTACTAACTTACTTTAAAAAGTATTTGACGCTGCGTTGGCGCAGCGGTCACAGCAATGGATTGCGATTGGCTGTTGCGCGAGCGGTTGCGGGTTCGATCCCCGCACACGACAACATTTGTATTGGCCATACAGATGTTTGCCGTGGTCTGGGTGTTTGTGCAGTCCTTGTGGGTCTCCCCACCGTGCCTCGGAGAGCACGTTAAGCCGTCGGTCCCGGTTGTTATCACGTACACCCGATAGCGATCGTTACTCATAGTAGGGATTATATCCGCCAACCCGCATTGGAGCAGCGTGGTGGATTAAGCTCCGATCCTTCTCCTACATGGGGAAGAGGCCTATGCCCAACAGTGGGATATTACAGGCTGAATCGTTTAAAAAGTATATTATTTTTAAAGTGAACGTATTATGATTGTTTTAGACTCGTGAAACTATTGCCAAGGTGTTCGAATTTCTAAAAAAGGAAAACATAGTTATATTGCAACTAGTATAAGTGATCCAATTTGCAGTGCAGGTCCAAATTAATATCAAAATTGAATGAATATTTAAACAGTGTGCGAAAGAGAACAGCAATGGCAGTGGTGGTATCAGAGAGAACAATAACAAATAATTATATTGGCTGAAGGAAAAAAAAACTTACTTCAAATTTAAATCTCCGTATAAAGACCGCAAAACAGAAATGCATAGATGGTTGACAGAAAAAAACATTACTTATAATGCACATATACAAAAAAATTGAACTGTATGACTTGATAAAAAAAGAAGACCATATTTGTCATAGGCTTGATGACCATACTTCAGCCATATGACATAAAAGTTCTTCGACTACCGCCGTATTATCCTGAACTAAACCCGATAGAAAATGTATGGGGAATTTTAAAAAATTATATTGCTCCGCATAATATCGAATAAAGTGTGACTGGAATAATGAAATTAATAAATGATCGTTTTAGTCAAATTAATGAAGAGATGTGGCGTAATACTGGTGAACACGTAAAAAAAGAAGAAGAATTTTTGATATGGAATCTGAAATAATAATTAAACTTGGTGAAAGCAGCGAATCCGAAAATTCATCATTTTATTCGTCTAGTAGCGATACAGATTAATATGTTCAATAAACATGTATTAACAAATTATAATTTTTTTTTTTATATCCATATAGTTACCTACTATTCCAAGTATTAAAGAATATGCAACGACTAATGAATGTTGATGAAGCGTTTTCACTTAGGTTTGTCAGGATCGTGGCAAGTGTCATTTTCTTGTCTCTGCCTACCCCTCCGGGATACAGGCGTGAGTTTATGTATGTATGTATACTATTTGTCACCGAGGTATAATTTTTTATTTTAAAATTTTTTTAAATAACTTTATTTATATTTTTCACTTCACTGTACCCCTTGTCACGCAACAAAGTCACTGTATAAATACAAGGTTTACCTACACATAGCGCCGCGCGCAAAGATGAGTTGAACTTACTATATACTAGTTTTAATAAAGTCACAGTTTTCAGTTATCATTATCACACTATTACCTACATAAGATGATAAAGTGTAAAGTCTAACAAATTTATTCCGCGCCATTGCTCTACATAATCGCACTCGAGTCGGAAGCTCCGTCTTACGTTGAATAAAAGATGGAGGACACGTGTGTCTAATGCACTCATCAATTATTACGGGATCTACCGATTCCACCCTGGATCCCGGAGTTTTGATAACACGGGATTGAGCGAGATCTTACGACGGTTATGTTTTCGCTTTGATTTCGTTATTATGGCTTATCATTACTTTTTAACCGAGTTCAAAAAAAGGAGGAGGTTCTCAATTTATTTGTATTTTTTTATGTGTTGTCATAGAACTTGACTGGGTGGACCGATTTTGATGATTTTTTAATCGAAAGATGGTACGTGTCATGTGGTCCAATTTAAAAATTGAGATCGGACAAGTACTTTTTGAGCTATCATTAATAAATAATATGCCATCATGGCGATTGAAACATTGCCGAAATATAGGGATCTCAACAAAACAATAAACGTGATAAGCACCCTAACAAATATAAATTTAAATATAATAGTTTGTTTGTAGAGGATTTTCCACCTCACGGATTCGTCGGCGTCACTTCCGGTTCTTTTGGAAATAATGGATTATATACAAAGCTTATGTTCTATTCTGGATCTTCTATTCATCTATCTAATTTTAAATAAAATCAATTTGATTGTTTTTGCCTCAAATAATAACACAATATCCATCCGAAATTTTGTATTTTTAACATTATTTAATTATTTAAGTTGATACGAAATCTGCAATAGAATTAGTAATTATTTTGTCGAAAACGTTACAATACTTTACGCATTTATAATTTGTTTAAAATCACACATATAAACCTTTCAGGTGAAAACGATTATATTAAAGGACTTAGACTAAATAAAAAAGCTATTACGTTACGCCTAAATAGACCGAACTAACCTCAAACCCTTCATGCAAAATAACTTTGTAGTGTAGATTCTAAGGGCTCTCGTCTGGTCAAACACGACTTGTAAATTGATTGAGTTCTAACAAGATCACTGTTATGTGTAATAATCAAGCAAATGTCAACCTTATTGCATAGGGTTAACTTAAGATGACTTCTTTGATGGTTCTTGAAGTATTTTAAGGTATCTCAAGTCGGAAATTGTAAGTCCATCCTTGTACCCTTTGGATCGTAGGTTTAAATTGAACCAAATTTAATGTTTGTATTGGATTTTTAAAGTATCACCTTTTTATGTGTGATATGTTTTTAAAATCTTCTTTCTTAAGTTTAGGTAAATATTTGTTGTATTTACAAAAGGGACGTGTCTCTCTATAGCAGCCAATGACCAGTTTTATTAGTTTTTGAAGTTTGCAGAATATTACACACAGTCATACAAACGCTTCTTTTCATTTGACGACCCGTTGGCGCAACGGTAACAGCACTGGTTTGTGTCTCTTACGTTGGCTGTTGCGGATTCGATCCCCGCACATGGCAACATTTATATGGGCCATAGCCCATACAGTTGTTTGCCGTGGTGTGGGCGTTTGTGCTTGTGTATTGTGTGCGTTTCCGGACCCCCGACACAGGCGAGAATCCTAGTGAGGGCCGTTGAGTGTGAGGCGTTTATTTATTTATAAACACTAAAAAAGTTTTAGCGCTAATTCAATACGTAAGTACATATCACATTTGAGGCCTGTTTCATCACTTTTTGAAAAGTATATCCTGCATATAAGTTACGCATTGACTCCACGGTTACGGCCGTTACGACTATAGTGAAAATATCAATGTGCTTTGTAGTTTTATGTGAAATTATTTCAACATTTATTTTAATTATTAATTAATATAATATAATTTTTATCTTATCTATACTAATATATAAAGCTGAAGAGTTTGTTTGTTTGTTTGAACGCGGTAATCTCTGGAACTACTGGGCCGATTTAAAAAATTCTTTCAGTGTTAGATAGCCTATTTATCGAGGAAGGCTATCTATCATCACGCTAAGACCAATACGAGCGGAGTCCACGCCGACGAAGTCGCGCGCAGAAGCTAGTATTATATATTTTTCAATATATCAATAGAACTTATCTATTAATATTAAGCCAGTATAATATAGAATCCTTTTCATAAAAGATAAACCGTCAGATTTAACATATTTACATAATTATTAAAAATAGAACATTAATATTTATTTTTATTAATTTTATAAATCGTAAAAACAATTCAAACAAAATAGAAATATCTTGATGTAAATTTCTTCTTCCTCTTATAAAGACTAATGACCTCGTTTTGCTTGATTTTGAATAATTATCCAAATTACGCATTATTTAGCTGTGATTCAAAGGCCGGGAATTAGCTAATCTATCCGATACCAATATTAATAGGGTTGCTAGAGAAACAAACAGCTGTTTAACGAAACAAATAAGACCTCGACGTACTACTTATCAACCTTATACGGACCCTAAAAGTGCTACATTGACACCCTATTACGTGTTGGGTTATTATTGCTATTGTGATAACAATGATTTGTTCGTTTTTTTTTTCGATAATCGAATTAAGTTGATTAGACATTCACTGACTGATATTTATTTTTCTATTTATAATAAATATCTAAACATTTATGCTAATTAGTTCTATAAAAGCAAGTGATAGTAATATTTGAAGTTTAATTGGTTACATATGTATATTTAAACATTAATAAAAAATTGTTTGTTCGTACTTAGTAGTAAAATGTAATATGGATATTTGTGTCTGTACAAATATTTGTTATATATTTAGGCAAATTTTGTATATTTAAATTTTAACATTTTTCTGGTGTAGAGGCGCGTTGCTTGCGCGTCTCCTGGAGGTTGTGAATTCGATTCCCGCTCGAGAAAGATATTTGTATTTTTACAAATATTTGTTTACGGTTTGATTGTCTGTACCTATGGGTCTCTCATCCGTGCCTCAGAGAGCACGTTAAGTTATCGTTTCCGGTAGTTATCACATATACCTGATAGCAATCGTTTCTCACAGTAGAAAATATATCCGCGAACCCGCTGTAGAGCAGTGTGGTGGATTAAGCTCCGGTTCTTCTCCTACATGGAGGAAGAGGCCTATGCTCAGCAGCGTGATATTACCTACAGGCTGAATTGTTATCGTTTAGCCAAAGCAATAATTCTTACGTGTATTAAAAATACTAAAACGATTTTAATAAATCACAATTACTATTTAGGTAGAGTTTTTTATATTTGGACGAAACATATACCTAAATACGAACAAAAGCAACTTATAAATACGTAATAGATCCTCTCCTGTACATTCGTTATCTTCGGGGCGTCTTAATCACGGTCTGGCGGCCATTACTCAGTAGCGACTAATTGCCACATTTGTAGGTCGCAATTCACAAACTACCGCCGCCCCGGGACAATGGCGCGAACTTCGTCTGATCACTTCAAAACTTCTTTAGTTTAGATATGATACAAGTTTCTGTTTGGTTATAATTCACACGCTTGCTTCTGACGACTCTGACGTCTATTCAAGGAATTGAAGGCTTCTCGAAGATAGATGTAATTTATACAGATATGTTTGCTATGAAAGTTGTTCGATATCTTCGCGACATTGTCATGATTGCCTGGTACTAATTTGGAGAAAATTTGTGTTTGCTCAGTTCAATAAATATTGTTTGTTTTAAATAGACGCTAAATCATTTATTTTATTTATTACATTTTATAAGAAAAGCTTTTAATATCTTTTTTTTGTGTTACCTTTGATACTTTTACACAATGATTAATGAAATAGGTAAATAATAATTATTGTGTTTGCTCGCAAACGAAAAAAAACCGACTTCAAATTACATCGACAAGTAATACAACGTAATAAGACGAAAAAATAGTCAAGTAAATAACTAAATACGCGCTATTAAAGATTACTCAAAAAGTTGTAATCAGATCTTGATCTAATTTAAACACGACTTAATGACAAGTATTAGCTTTCGATTAAAGTAAGAATCATCAAAATCGGTATACCGAGTAAAAAGTTGAGCGCTATAATACAACGTAGGTCTACGAAAAAGTAGTCACGTAAATACGCATTATTAGATATAACTCTAAAAGTACTTGTCAGATCTGAATTAAATTTAAATGGGACCACATGACACGCAACACCTTTCAATTAAAACAAAATTTATCTAAATCGGTCCACCCAGTCAAAAGTTCTGAGTGAACATACATATTTTAAAAAAATACAGTCGAATTGAGAACCTCTTCCTTTTTTGGAAGTCGGTTAAAAAGTAAACATTTCAAAACAGTACCTGCTTAACAAGAACCTACTCTAAAACTAGTATACCCATATATTATTTTTGTTCAGGTTTGTAAATTCGTATAGCTCTACATTGTGTTGACAAAGCTTTAGAAAATTGTTATACTTTCTTACGAAGTGAGTTTACAATTTTTACGAATTATTAATAAATAAACATACTTACCTACTTAAAGACAGTAATAATAGCTTCAGTAAAAATAATAATGTGAAGTAATTACTATCTTCATAGCAATCAAAAAGGGTAGTGTTTATAAAATTACCGCGCTTAATAAACCTCCCTAAGCCAGGATGTTCGAGCATTACCACCTTGTAAAATATACGGAGGTGGCAACTGGTAACCCGAGAGCTCGAGATTGGCTCATTAATTTAACAGCGAGCAACACTTAAGCCAGTCGTGCCAACATTTTCGCAAATGAAGTGCCTGGTACAAGCAGGTAATGCTTGTTACACTGGGCGTTTAATTTCCTTTGCATTAATTTTAATGAAAATAATCTTCTACCCCTCTACTAGATAAAATAACTCTGCTAAAATGAAAAGCTAGTAGTTATGTGTGGAGTAGCGACCGTATTGTTATTTGAATAGCAACTTTATTTTATTTAGCTCGTTCTATGAAACAAGCAATGTAAAAAAAATAATCAATTCCTACTTAGGTCAGTTTCTCTCCTACAAAACTATAATTAGTTAATTAAAAAAAAAACTGTAATAATATCAAATGTCATTCACTACTCGTTTAGTAACGTATTTAAACTTGGGTGCATTTAAAATAAAAATATAATGAAAATATGTTTTTGTAGACACTGCAATGGACAAAAAAGGTTTAATTTATATTAATTTTTTTATGGTACAGAGTACTACTTTTTATATACATTTTAACAAATAACACGAAACCATGTAGTGTGGTTTCTACACGAGTTTCTATTGTTGTTAGGACTAATTTCGTACACAATAGCTTGTACACAAGTATCAATATTGCTTAGCAACCCTCTATATAAGTAATACGGGTGGGTAAATCAAAATTAAGTGCATCGTCTTTGTCGATGGATTTGATTAGTTAGACAATTCTCTAGTCTCTATTTTTGTTAAATAGCTAAACAGTATATTTATTTCAAATAATAATAGACTTTGATATTTAAAAAAAATCTTAGAAATATTAATCAGCATTTTTGTAATTGTATACTCTTGTAGTTAGCATTTGCTAGTAAATTTATTTTAGTAGACGATTAATATAGATATTAGAGTTTATTTTAGTAGACGATTGTTATTTGCCCTTTTAAGTATTTGAACATCAAGAAGAAGAACTTAACATTTTTAATATTTCCAGTCTGTTTCATTCGTAGTCCGCAAAATCTTAGTATACTTAACATTGAGTTACTATTACTTTAGTAATAAATAATAATAGCTCAATGATACTTACTTACATTACGCGTAACGTTGTTTGTACGCGATGGACTCCTAAACTACTCAACCGATTTTAATCAAATTTGCACACCGTGTGCAGTTTGATCCAACTTGAAAGATAGGCTATATTTTATTTCGATATATATACCTAATTATTATATTCAAGAAAAAAAATAAGGTGGTACGATGTTCGCCAGGTCGGCTAGTTAATTATAAAAATCAGTTTCTTCTATAAATCTTTTTAATTGTCATGTTACACTATGATATATATGTATTATTTACCATATTTGTTGTTGCGTGACTATGGCTCTTTAAAATTCGCCGAAATATTTAAACTTAAAATGATCGACAACGAATATATCCCGTTTAATAGGTACATAAATCATAAATTTCTTTTTTCTTTTCTTTTTATCATTATGTCAAAGAGAAATAAAATTTAGCGATCTTTTCGAAAAAAATAAATGTCGGATGAAATCATTATTAATAATTCCGCCGTTTGATCAAATAATTATTAATTTGGTCTGTTTAATTTAGGTCTTTGTCCCAGCACATAAAAAATATACTTAGAAAAATGTTAATAGCACTATTTAGAATTTAGATCAGATTGTCATCATATGGTAATAATATTCATCGAATGCTGTAATTAAATCATATTTTATAGCTATTTAAATATGATTTATTGTTATTATAGCTTGGTATACAGACTCGATTGACTTTAATTAGCGGAATTAAGAGTAAACGACTTGGAAATGAGTTCCAGGTAGACTATCTAACGTATTATAATTTTGATGGGAATATTGTGAACAGGTGTTACATCTGTATCTATTAAAATTATTGCTGTTTCCGTTTGTTTGTTTGTACAGCATGAGTGAGAATTTCAATATTACTCAGACGAAAAACAAAATTAATATTAATTCACAAATTACTTCTCATAGAACGAATCAGTAAATCAGTAATCATACGTTAATTGAAGTGAAACTTTAATATTTTTATTTTCAAATATAATAATATATTTTTTTTATGTAGCTAGATCGGCAAACAAGTGTACGGCTCACCTGATGGTAAGCGATCACCGTACCTTATAGACGTCTGCAATACCAGAAGCATTGCTAGCGCGTTGCCGACCCCATCGCCAGTTCCCCCTAGGAGCTCTCCTTATTCACCAACAGGAACACAACACTGCTTGAAAACAGTAGGTATTATTTAGCTATGATCTTCTGTAAGGTCGAGGTTCTACCCCAGTCGTACTGATTAATTTACAAGTTATATGTAGAGAAATTGCAATACAACTCGTACGTATGACATACAATTACAACATAGTATTGTCAAAAATATATCCGAGCTCAAGATATGAATTAAATTTACACGTTCTACTCGTATTACGTTTAGTTTTAATTTTTAAAAGCACTTTCAAACTGTCATCTATACAATATCTATACTAATATTATAAAGAGGTAAGGTTTATAACTTTGTTTGTATATCGGGGGTAATCTTCGCAAATACTGATCCGATCATGAAAATTGTTTCGCTAACAGAAAGCTACACTATTCAGGAGTGACAAGATAAAAGGAAAAAGATAAAAATATATAAAGATTTTAAATCAGCAGGATTTGCACCTGCACCCTCTGACGTGCCGTGTCAACAATTTAATCTAATCAAGCATTATTATTTGCCTTAGAAATTAATTGGTGATTTTAAAACATTTATATTTATCTGATTTGCTGAAAATAGTGAGAGTGTATTGGAACATATCAAATTTCACCATACCCTTCTTATGTGAAATGGATTATAACGCCCAACGAAGTGGGCACGGGTCGGCTAGTATATAAATAAAATTGATTTCAAAATAACTGTGCTTTTTTCAAGGGCTTATAGTTATTTACACGATACTAAAGCACAAACACATGATTTTTTTTTATTTAATAACTTGTATATGTACCTACCTATGTATGAAGTCACAAATGTACGAGTATGTTACTGATATTACATAATTATGCCTCCTATTATTATTAATTTGTAGCCCAGTCAAATTAGTATTTTACGGCAATTTTCCTTTGGAATTCGTTGGAGGGGGTCACTGATGGTAGCACAAAAAGTAGGGAATCCAGGTTTGTTGCTTCATCCACCATCTCGATTTACAGGGTTATTTTTTGTATCTTGAATTACTCGTTTATTTTCAATTTTACACGAAAAATAGATATTACAAAAGTTGTTTAAAATTAAATTTCCTACAATTTTGTTTCCTATCAATTTTTTCGTAGGATCGATATTTTTCGATTTATACCCGAGAATATTGGAGGGGATGAAATTTTTTGAATTTAAGCCGTATACTTACTGTACTCTGTGATTTAAGGACCCCCCCTCCCAACGAATTCCGAAGGAAAATTGCTGCTTCCAATCCAAGAGACTGACGTTAAAGTCTTTTAACATGACCCTATATTTGTTGTAGAATAAACACTGTAAAAACCCTGATTAATGATGTCAACGTACAAAGCAATCGTTTATTAATTTGTTAGAATTCCATGTTACATTATTCTATTGACTCACACGTTTAACTTAAATCATTTATATGGATTATTTCTGTTTAGTTTGGAGTTACAAAGTGTACCTACTTATTGTATTGCCCTTAAAAATAAAGTAGGTTTTATGTCATTAAAGTTGGTTCAATACCGTTTCGTTCATTTTAAACAATATTTTTAAATTATATTTTTATGTGTACCTATCAAGTATAATCGTTACTATTATCAGTTTACTTTTCAAAATAACAATTAATGTAATTTCACGTTTTAGTAATAATTCGTATTTGCAATAGAAACAGACTTGACTACCTACTAAAAACATTTTTTGCTAATGTTCCTATTTTATAAATAAGCTCTTCCGAGTAAAAAATAGTAGGGAATTTATAGTAGGGAATATATGCGCCTACCCGCATTGGAGCAGCGTGGTGGATTAAGCTCCTATATGGGGAAAGAGGCCTATGCCCAGCAGTGGGATGTTACAGGCTAAAGCGCGAGTGCGTGTTCCTCTCTGAACCTCTTCTGAGTGTTTAGTTTGCGATTTAAAAAAAGTTTCTTCAGAACTCTTTCTTAGACGCTGTTTTATTAAGTTCTACCAACAACTAACTGATGTTATGCTAAAGTAACGCAAGTTATTTAATAAGAGTAATTAAACAGACATTTGTGTGTGTAAGAATAATTAAATATTGAAAATTGATGTTATCATAACACATAATTCGAGTACGTCTTCTACGTAAGTTCGGACCATTATCCACTCTAATCTACAGCCATTTAAAATAAACGACACGTCATAAAACACCCCGTTCCTTGGAGAGAACAGTTTCTCTTAATGACAGGCGT
This sequence comes from Melitaea athalia, assembly GCA_905220545.2. Lineage (NCBI taxonomy): Eukaryota > Metazoa > Arthropoda > Insecta > Lepidoptera > Nymphalidae > Melitaea > Melitaea athalia. The sequence goes on along the minus strand of HG992199.1, from coordinate 5,651,926 downwards.
TTACAGCCATCCCATATGGCTATGGGGTGAAATGTGGGGTGGTTCGGTTACGAAATATTGTTGATTAGATAAGATATGTTTAATTGAGGTTGTAAATATAGTAGCGAATTTTTAATATGGGTCATGCCATCGTGTATTTGTGATAACTTTTATTGTGATGGTTTTTTTTTAATACTTCTAGGTCGACAAACGTGTGACCCCCTGACAGTAAGTGGTTACCGTAGCCTATAAACGACGAGAAACATTACAATAGTGTTGCCAACCCTATCCCCGGCCCTTTTCAGGAACTCTGACTACCTTACCGACCGCAGGAATGCAACACTTTTTGAGAGAAGTGTTATTTTCGCTGTGATGTGTGATCTTCTGTAAGGTTTAGGTACTTCCCCAGTAGGGCTGCTCCAGAGCTGTATTCTGCTGTGCCTTTACTTAATTGAATTGTTGGTTGTGGTAGAAACAATATTTAGGTAAGTCACTGGTGACTCACTACAAACCGTAAGCTCAAAATGAAATGGTGAGAAGTAGCTTGTACATATACTTAGTAATTTTATGCATTGAGTTTTAATTTTAGAAGTGAAGCCATCTTCCAGTTTTCTTTTTTGACGCTTTATCGACTACTCTGTTGATTTGATGTTACGTTTATGAAAAATGTGTATTTACTATTTCCATATGTAAATATAAACACTAATAATATATAAATGTATAAAATGTTAAGGACTTGAACGTTTCTTACTTCCAGTTTCAATATTCTATCTCTGAATTTGCTTACTAAAAATATAATTTTGTCGTACATCTATTTAAATTGTATCATTGATTGCTGGTAGACAAAACTAGGGATAGACAGATTATTGAAACCAGTGGCGTAGCTACTAAGGGGCAAGGCGGGGCGGTGCCCCGGGGCCCTCAAGCTCAGGGGGCCCCTCGGACTCTGACTTACAAACTATAAATTTAACTAATGAAAATTTCTCCCATATTCCGAATATAAATAAACCAGATTCCATGAACGCGAAATTAATAATGATAACTTATATGAAAAATTACACAGGATTTCCCAACAAGTCTCGAACATCTTTGTTTGAAACTTGGAGGTAACTCCCCTGTCCCCAGCGTGTTTAAAAAGCACGCGCTTGATACAAGGCGGGACCTATGAGAAAGACTCTCGACGGAAATTTAAAAAAAAAAATCATTTTGAAGAATTATCTCCAGATTATCGATTACAAAACAAATCAATTACTTTTTTCAATAATGTACTAGACACAACAATAACTCAGTTAAATGCACGTTCTGCAGTCAGTTAAATAATCAATTTTACGACACCAACCCCAAAAAGTAGGGGAGGTATCAATCCGATTTCGATGATTTTTGTTTTAATCGAAAGGTGGTGCTTGTCATGTGGTCCCATTTAAATTTTTCGACTTATATGTAATAAATTAATAATGCATATTTACTTGACTATTTTTTCCTCGGCCTAAGTAATATTATACCGCATAACTTTTCACTAAGTATACCGATTTTTAATGATTCTTGTTTTATTCGAAAATTGATACTTGTCTTGTATCAATTTAAATTTTATTGAAATTTGATCACTACTTTTTGAGTAATCTTTGATAACGCGCATTTACTTGACTATTTTTTTCGTCTACTTTGTATTACTATTTGTGTGGCTACGGCAGTCTAGAATTTAGCCACCCCCTCTCTACCCGTGGGTGTCGTAAGAGGCAACTAAGGGATAACAAAGATCCACTACCATCTTGGAACTATTGAAGCCGACCGATGTCGGGATAGCCATTCTACAGCTGGCTTTTAACGATGAAGTGTAAGCCTTGTATAAAGATATTACAAGGGCCATACATGGCACTACTTCGGCCTTCTACAACGTTGTTTAAATATAAATAAATATCTTTTTTTTAAATATCTACACAATACACATACGGTCGTCTGTTCCTAAAGTAAGCAACTTAATGCTTGTGTTATAGGTAACAGCCGACTGGTATAGTTGTTACGGGAGACTTCAACGCTAAAGTAGGAGTAAAAGACCACGACAAATCGAGACTCGAACCACACGGATTGGGGCACAGTAATCGCAGGGGGTAGATGCTCGTCAACATCCTCGAAGCAGGGGAGGGGGGGCACTCTTCTTGATGAATTTATTTTCGAGAAAAAGCCCCAAAGGCAGTGAATATGGCAAAGCCTCGATACTGTGAAAAGGAACGAGATCGATTTCATCATAGCAGCTGATAAAAGGCATATATTCAGAGATGTCTCAGACTCTCAGTAGTTAATAGGTTTAACACCGGCAGCGACCACCGACTACTGCTTGGCACTCTGAATATATGTCTCCGAAAAAAGCGGACCCCCTTGATGAAATCTACTCTCCGAGCTACGCTGCCCTAAATACTATGTGGCTCCGAGTAGTTCCAACTGGAACTCCAAAACCGATTTGATTCGCTGGAAACTACTAGCGACGTGGACGAGATGACCATCAACGTGGTGAAGACGGTGTATATACTGGATCGCAGACATTTTCTGACGAAATCAACAAGCAGTACATACTTTCTCCTGAAGCCTTGGATCTGATGCGGCGGAGGTGCGAGTTACCCGTTGCTCAAGCAGCTTCACCGGAACAGAAGGTTCTCTCCAAGAGGATACGGAAACTTGTACGCCGAGACTTCCACTGCTCAAATACGAGAGAGAATACTACTCTTATTGAGCAGAATAGGGGGTTAAAAGTTTTCCAAAGACCATTGGGTGAAGCTTTTTTGCGAAGCTCAAAACAGCAGATGGCAGGGCCGTTTGCTCTCGCTCTCAGATTCGAGAAGAGGTCGAGAAACTTAATGGACAGCTGTACCTGAGACTTGGGACACTGAAGATCCGTGTGCACCATTGTTGAGCTATTATTCGGAAGACATCCCGGATATTGAAGCAGATGAGATTAGTGCGGCGCTCGGGCAGCTTAAAAACGGAAGGGCTCCGGGGGATAACGGAGTTAGGACTGAGCTCCTTGAAGCCGCAGGGTGACCTGCTCTAAAAGCCTTGGCGATACTCTTTAACGCCGTCATCCACCGATAGGTACCACACCGGAAGGCGTGGTTCAGGAGTGTGGTGGTACTGTTCTTTAAGAGAGGCGATAAGTCTCTGTTAAAGAATTACAGACCGATCTCACTCCTGAGCCGCGTTTATAAGCTGTTTTCGAGGGTTGTTACGAATCGTCTCACCAGAAGACTCGACGAATTCCAACCACCGGAGCAGGCTGGGTTTCGAAAAGGCTACAGCACCGTAAACCACATCCATAATGTTCAGCAGATTATACAAAAGACAGAAGAATATAATCAGCCGCTGTGTATGGCGAAACCTGGGCTACTGACGATATATCGAGGTACTGAGATGTATGTACGATGCGACGACGATGACCGTTCATATCCAAGACCAGAGAACAAGACTCCATTTTCCTCCGGCGTGGAGTAAGACAGGGAGATGTACTAACCCCTAAAATGTTTACCACTGCGCTGGAGGATGTCTTTAAGACCTTCGATTGGGGGGAACGAGGCGTCAACGTCAACGGCGAACCCATCTCTCACCTTCGTTTCGCCGACGATATCGTCATCTTTGCGGAGACCTTGGATGAGCTAGGCCAAATGCTGGCCGGCCTAAACGAGTCTTTGCGACGAGTCGGTCTCGGTATGAACTTGGAGAAAACGAAAGTTATATGCTTAACAACCAAGACATATCGGTCGATGGTACCCTTCTCCAAGTTGTTCAGGATTATGTTTACCTAGACCATACCATCCAACTAGGCCGCAACAACTATGAGAAGGAGGCCAATAGGAGGATTCGGTTAGGCTGGGTGGCGTTTGGCAGGCTTCGTCGAGTCTTCACTTCGAAGATTCCGCATTACTTGACATAAAAGTCTTCGAGCAATGCGTCCTGCCTGTGTTAATATACGGAGCCGAGACGTGGATACTGACAAAGAGACTGGTCCACAAGTCGCTCAACGTGTAATGGAATGGGCTAATCTAATGCTTGGGGTTTCTCTCAAGGATAGGATAAATGAGACTATTCGCAAGAGAACAAAAGTAAGTGACATAGCCCACGGAATTAGCAAGTGTAAGTGGCAGTGGGCTGGTCACCTGTGTCGCATGACCGACGGCCGTTGGAGCAGACGTATCCTGGAGTGCAGACCGCGTCTTGGCAAACGCAGTGTGGGACTTCCGATCGATCGTGATCGTCGTCGTCGTCGTCGTCGATCGACGATCTACGTAATTTGTAATTATCATTACCAGTGTAGGTTGGATGAGGATTGCGGAAAATCGGGATGTCTGGCGCGAACTTGGGGAGGCCTATGTCCAGCATTGGACTACAATAGGCTGAACTGACTGACTGACTGACCCAAAGGGTGCTCAACGGGATCATATTAACGTACCTCAGCTGTCTGCATACTGTTACAGGACTGTACTGTACTGTTTTAAACAGTAACAGGTAGATATATTTTCTTTTATTTTCATAAAATAGTTTTAATTTGTTCACTAAAATAAGTTAAATTTGTATTTGGTTTTAAAGTTTATTACGAAGAAGAACAGGACGAATACAGAGCAAATGTTTTTAAATAGTTTACTTGGGGCCCTCGTTTATATTTTGCCCCAGGGCCTTCGGTTGCCTAGCTACGCCACTGATTGAAACCGGCCGTCAGTAAACGCCTGTTGTGTTGAAACGTCGAGAAAAATATTCAGTCATGTTCATGTGAATTATATAAATTTAAATTATATAAACTGTGAAACTTCAAGAATCATAGAGAATTGCAACAAAAAAGAGGGTTGGTAGAGACTCGCAATGGGATATAAATAGGTACCTACCTACATATTTTTAATTACGTTAAACATTTTCTTTTATGCTTACTATAAATATAGTCCATTGAAATGTTACATTTTTTTGGGCTTACCTTGCGTTTGTCAGAGGACGCAATTTTATTTTTTAGATATGAAGGGGGGGTTAGTCTAATGTTAAATCCAAGTTTGTGGGTTTGTAGTCCTTGTGCAACGGTCACCATCTTGGAAAAAGAGGTTCAAATGGTTTTTATGGTTTATCTGCTAAACTATAAGTCTCACAAAAAAAATTACTGAACATTTTTTGTTGCAAATAAAATTATCTACAACTTGTATTCAGTAACTTTTAGTCGTAGAATCATAAATAAAAAAGTTATAAGCGAAAATCCATAAAAATTTGAGAGAAAAAAATCTATTTGTTGATAAAACTTTTTTTTAAATCATTTTACATAAAAATAATATCAGACCATTTTTATAGACGGTGTTTTAAGGAACAATTTTTATTATAAACATTTTTGAATTTATTTATTATTTAAGGTTAACAGCGCTGCGAAACGAATACTATTCTTCAGTATTCATAACAATACGTGAATATAAATAGGTATATATTCATGATTTGCCCTAATTTTTAATCACTTTGTTATTTTTTTAAGATGATCTTTTTAATTATTGATAGTAAAATATTGTTAATATATAAATAATTCTTGATTTGACACTCTACCTACGAGGTGGAGTCTGGAGGCGCGTTTTTTTTACGTGGTATCCGCAGTAGGCATAATCCACGGTGATTTTCTTAATCACAATTACTGTCCTCAATCTTGCGGCGAGTGGCTGGTTGGCTTTCTATATTAAATACTTGAGGGAGAGCCGAAGAAGAAAGTGGCGTAAATTTCAAAATGTGTGTAAATCATTTTCTTCAATTAATTTCGAGAGCTCCATTATTTTGCTGCAAGTCTTCCCATAAATAATGATAATACGTTCACCAATGATAGTGAGCAGTGCAAGGTCAACTCTCTTGTTGAGGAACAACGCCGTTCCACTTGCTGACTCTAGATGTTTCTCCAGAGTTTTCAGAAATTTGAGTTTACCCATATTGTACGCATCTGAAATTGTGTCACATCCTGAAAAATCATGGAGAAACAGCAAGTTATACGCAATAAGGTCTCCGTACATAAAACCACTTCACACTTCTTGCTAACTTCCTTCTCCGGTTCCCCCTCAAGTACCTATTTAATATAGTAAGCTAACCAGCCGCTGAGCCGCAGCTTGGTCCATCAAAAAGACCGAGGACAGAGTGTATTTGTGATTTAGAAAATCACGCGCGTAAAAAAAAAACGCGCCTCCAGACTCCACCTCGTAGGTAGAGTGTCAAATCAAGAATTATTTATATATGGACAATATTTTACTATCAATAATTAAAAAGATCATCATAAAAAAATAACAAGGTGATAAAAAATTATCGCAAAATATACGACCTATTCTTGTATAGTTACAAATACTGAAGAATAGTATTCGTTTCGCAGCGTTGTAAAACCTTAAATAATAAATAAATTTTAAAATGTTTCTGACAAAAATTGTTCCTTGAAATATTATCTATAAAAATGGTCTGATATTATTTTTTTGAAAAATGATTAGAAAAAAAGTTTTATCGACAAATAGATTTTTTTCTCTTAAATTATTATGGTTTTTCACTTATAACTTTTTTATTTATGATTCTACGACTAAAAGTTACTGAACATAAGTTGTAGATAATTTTATTTTCAACAAAAAATGTAACATAATTTTTTTTGTGAGACTTATAGTTTGGCAGATAAACCATAAAAACCATTTGAACCTCTTTTTCTAAGATGGCAGCCGTTGCACAAGGACTACAAACCCACAAACTTGGATTTAACATTAGACTAGCCACCCCTTCATATCTAAAAAATAAAATTGCGTCCTCTGACAAACGCAACCCCAAATGTAACTTTTCAATGGAGTAATAGTCATAATTATTAAAATTTTAATTCAAAGGTTTAGTATTTAAAATTTTAAACCACTGTTTGACAGTCAAAAGTCACTACTTTTAACAGTGACTTATTTCTAAGCAGATTTTAATAATTTGTTAAGTAAGATATATTTTCAGGATATTTTTATATCGCCATCATCATGTTGTAAACATCATTTATTTTTAAATAAACTTTTCTTATAAAGAATATGTTTATTCGCAATGATATCAAATGTATATTTTTTTATTTAAATTACATAGGCAAGTAGGTTTATTACTCTGTGTCTACACTTAGCTATTTTTCAACTCTATTTTTTCTCGTAAAAATGGAGACAAACCAGGGCCGGATCTACCATTTGGCTTTTTGGGCTTCAGCCCAGGGCCCCGTGGATTCAAGGGGCCCCAGCTAAGTTAATTCACAGTCAAAAATAGATGACAGTGCGAAATAATCAATAACTTTATTAAATTCCTTATTCTTTATTCTTATAATATATTACTTCGAACTGACAGTTAAAATGTTCGGCTGTCATTACACTTTCATCTCAACCGTGGTCAAATTTTGTCGACCTCTAATTAGTATTAGCCCAGGGCCCCCTGACTTCACTGTCCGGCCCTGAGACAAACTAAATATATATTTAGTGTTTAAGTGTTGCTATCAAAATAACATAATTTGACGGCACTATACAAAACGGTTAAAACGTAACTCGTAGTGGCTAAAATGTAAACGCATTAATTACACTAATTAAGGCCGGTAATAAAGCCGTATTGTCTGGTCGGACAATTACCTCGGCGGGGTCATAAATTGGCTCGCGAATATTTAATAATAATTGCCTTGCTTTTGTTTAAAGGGGTGGTTTACAACCCACCCACGTACGGTTAGGAGAGACAATGTGGCTACGTTTAGTCAGTTATTCATAAACTAGTAATTCAGCGCGTTTTAGCTAGCTTTTGGCGATGATATTTGTGCAGCTGGTTGATATTTTTCGTGTTCTGGGTTATAGTATATTACTTCTGATAATATATTCAGATTTCTAATAGTGTTATTATTTACAAATAAATGAACAAATTACAGTATATTGTTATAATATTATTATGACACTATTATCTGCTACTGGATACTTATTCTGCATGCAATTTTTAGACTGTATATAATTAATTTGAAGTAGAATAGGAATTTTTTAGTAGTGGCAATGTTTAATTGACGAAACAAGAGTTGATTTGTACTAATATCAAATAAAAAATTTATGACACAACGCCATTTCATTATTTGACGAAATGTCCTGGTTTGTTGCTGTCAACCAAAGCTGTGTGGTTACGGCACTAAAGAATATAGCTACCCCTTCTCTTCCCGTGGGTGTCATAAGAGGCGACTAAGGGATGACACAGTTCCACTACCACCTTGGAACTTAAAAAGCCAATCGATGGCGGGATAACCATCTAACTGCTGGCTTTCAAATACACAGGCCGAAGATGGGCAGCAGCGGTGCGACAAAGCCAGCCCTGCGGTCTCCGACCCGTCTGCCCAGCGTGGTGACTATGGGCAAAACATATGAGTTCGCAACATGTTTGGCGCTAACTTGTGGAGGCCTATGTCCAGCAGTGGACTGTGATAGGCTAAAGTGAACCAAATTTGTTATTACTGCTGGCCAGTATCTAAGCACCTTTGACGTATTTTAAAGCAGCTTTTTTATTTTTAAATAAGAAGAAAAATAGAAAGCCTGAACAAAACTTTTTTTTTTGCGGACGGTACAATCATATCCGGATACAGCGTTAAGCCGGTTATGAGCGGTAATGACGGTGTCATTTGCGCGGTGAGTTATAATTGGGACGATAACGCCCCCCCAATCCCCACCCGCAACTAATAGACAAGGTAATTTAACCTCCTCATACTATATGATATAGGCAGGTACTGGTGTGATGTGTGTGTTGATTGTTCTCGAAATCGGTTGTCAGTGTATATATTGAGACGTTAATTAATTCAGTGTGAAAAGGTTATTTAATGGCAGCTTATTTTATCTGTGATATATATTTTTTAATTTACTACATATAATTTTATAAGTAGGTACTGAAAACAGCTCAATATATAGAAATAGCTTACATACATAAAAGTCATTAGCTTAGAGCGTCTTTTGTGTCATTTATCTAATCCAGACATGTCTATCGACCTTAATCTCATACATATTTATACATAAGTATTTATTTTTCATATCCATCGGTCGTTAGCAGTTTAAAACTACAATAACTAGCTTTTACCCTCAATTCGCATTGAAGAAATGTATTTGATTATGATCTTTCTTAAATTTCCGAGTATAAGTAGTACCTAGAAGGGCTAGCCTATAGGACATGGGGCATCGATTTATGGGGTTTAAAAGGGAGAGGGGAGGAGGGGGGTGGGTGGATTACGTTCTGGTACCACTCCCAACCCTAGAACTGGGCATAGATTTTTGAGGTTTTGGGGGTTGGGGGTGGGGGGCTATATGACACTGGGCATCGTTTTATGGGGTTTTGGGGGGAGAGCGGAGGAGGGGGTGGGTGTTTTACCCTCTGGTACCACCCCCAACCCCAGAACTGGGCATACATTTTTTGGGTTTTGGGGGAGGGGGGGGGGTTTACCCTCTGGTACCACTCCCACCCCCAGCACTGCACTATATAGATATAGAAATCCGAAAAATACCCAAACCCGAAACGGAGCACCCCACTATCCACGTGGTCTAGATCTGTCCTACCCCTAGAGTGTTCTGTTGAGAGCCCGGAGCTGAGGCGGTCGCCAAAGGCGACCAGCCTCAGCCGCTCCCTACGCATTCGTTCACGCACTTTCACACGGAGGACAAGGGCTGACCTCCCTCCGCGCCATGTCGACCAGAGGGTAATCCCCCCCCAAACTTCAAAAATCTATGCCCAGTTCTAGGGTAGGGAGTGATACCAGAACGTAACCCACCCACCCCCCTCTTATCCTCTCCCCTAAAAACCCCTTAAATCGATGCCCCATGTCCTATAGGCTTACCCCTAGAAGCAGTAGAAGAAGTCTTAGAGAAGAAGGCTAATACTTCGACCAGTTTCGGTACTTGAATGCTGTTACAGTTACAATACGACTAGCCATTTTAATCTTACAAGTCTCACAAAAAATATAAAAGGTTTGGGGAACTTTCTTATACCTATCTGTAATAAATAATACACTCAGTCAGTCAATTCAGCCTATTGCAGTCTACTGCTGGACATAGGCCTCCCCAAGTTCGCGCCAGAAATCCCGGTTTTCCACAATCCTCATCCAGCCTAAACCGGCAATCTTACGTAGATCGTCGGTCTAACGGGCCGGAGGACGTCCCACACTGCGTTTGCCAAGACGCGGTCTCCACTCCAGGACACGTCTGCTCCAACGAACATCGATCCTGCGACACAGATGACCAGCCCACTGCCACTTCAATTTTCTTATTCTGTGGGCTATGTCGGTTACTTTCGTTCTCTCGCGGATAGTCTCATTTCTAATCCTATCTTCGAGAGAAACCATAAGCGTAGCCCGTTCCATTGTGCGTTGAGCGACTTTAAACTTGTGGACCAGTCCCTTCGTCAGTGTCCATGTCTCGGCTCCGTATGTCAACATAGGCAGGACGCATTGCTCGAAGACTTTTGTCTTTAAGCATTACGGAATCTTCGAAGTGAATAAATAATACCTACAGGCAAACTGAGAACCTAGTCTTTTTTAAAAGTCGGTTAAAAAAGCACAACACTACATATTCTAACGCGATTATTATTATTTACACTTACATAATAATTATATTCCTTACTACATCTAAGGAAGTAAAGACACGTACACAACAACAGGTGCAACTCGACACGTGCATAATCCAATGACACGTGCCAGCGAAATGATGTAATTTTACACATCACCGCGTGTGGGGTGGTACCGTAGGCGTGCAGTGACAAAAGTATCATGACAATATACAGTAACAGAACGACTTCAAAGCGACTGTGGGTAAAAAAATTATAGCTAGTACGTTTTAGGTGCAATAAATAGCTACTAGATGTTAGGCAGGTTTCACATGCATTTTTTTAAAATACTTGTAGACTTATTTAAAATACTGAGTGTTTGTATCTATATTTAAAGTGTACTGATTAGTTTACTGTTGTGTCATTACAACCTTCTGCAATAAAATGCTTCCTTTTCTAAAAGTAATTACAAAATTATAATGAACGTTTTTAAGATTTGCTAAAATGATTCTCAAGCTTCATTATGTAAGTAAAAATATTTCAATATAGCTGTGATTGATCAAAAGTTTTCGAGATAAACCTTGGTATTAACAGTAACGGTGGGTAGGTAGGTACTGTTTTAGCTTGGAAAAATTGTCAATGTCTGTAAATGTCCTATTAGTTCAGCAATACGTTATTAATAGAGAAAGGTATATTCTATTAAGAATCCGTAGAAAAAATTGCCTTGATTTACCACGGCAAACTTATTGATCATGAAACATAATATTATGTCCAAATTAGTTTGACACGTTAAGGATGAATTCATAATAAGGTACCTACTTACGATATTGATTTCAAACTGTGAGGCAAAATGCCAAAATATCGCTATAAGGTGAAATGATACAAGTTAAATTTAATCTATAATTAATTAATGTATCCTTTTATCGCACCCTTAGTAACTCATGCACCTGTTGAAGATTACAATTATTGTGAAGTCATCGAGGGGCAGTAGGTACTTAATTGTATTTTATTGTAAAATGTTGCTCTTTTAAAAAATATTTTTTTAGGGTAAGAATTTTGTAGTGCTGTTCTTTTTAAATAACATAAGTATTAAATGATGTGTAAACAGAGTTTGAGTAGATTTTAGTTATTCGTAAAAAAAAAACACGTTAAAATAATGAAATTTATTTATATTTCCTAACACAGCATGTAGTAAAAAGTACCTACTTAGTATCCTGGCAACTTCTAGACACCTTAAATTTAAAATAATAATAATTAACATGTCAAGTAATTAAAATTAATCATAATATTGTAAATTGTCTTTTATTATGTACAAGCTTCTGCGCGCGACTTCGTCGGCGTGGACTCCACTCCTATTGGTCTTAGCGTGATGATACATAGCCTATAGCCTTCCTCGATAAATGGGCTATCTAACACTGAAAGAATTTTTGAAATCGGCCCAGTAGTTCCTGAGATTACCGCGTTCAAACAAACAAACAAACAAACAACCAAACAAACAAACTCTTCAGCTTTATATATTAGTATAGATAGTAGGTAAAATACATTTCACAAATTCAAGTTGGCTGGATCACAGATCTTTGCTAAACATAACTCCGCCTCTGCACACAAAAATCGTTATTTCATTACTGTAGTTAATTTTAAGTAGCTCTCAATAAATGTATATAAATTAAATCGCTGCTCAAATCGTCGATCCAAAGTTAATTTTATAACTGTAGTTAATAAATAAAGCTACATTTATGTGAACGAAAATCACTCGCTTCACGCACGGCGCGTATGACGTTAATCCGTTACCGATTTCCCGCCAATTAGCCGTTGCGTGGCAACGGACTGTCATGGCGGATTAGCGTTGATTCGATGTTGTATTTTTAATAAAGTCGTGGGCGTATTTTATATAAATATAATATTTAATTATTTTAAGGTTCATGTGAGATAACCGTTTCGATTACCAACTAAAAACACAGAAATACCTACTTTTTTACGTTTTCTTATTTGTTATGATTACTTACTTATTAGGTACCTACTTACAGGAAAATAAAAAAGCACGTTTTATAAAAATGTTTTCTTTTTACTAGTTATAAGTGTATGTACCTACCTACATAGCTATTATATCATGTAATATTAGCTTATTATAACATTAGGTACATAACAGAAGGTCTCCCAACACCACGGTAGTTAGACCGATTCTAGCTTTTAGCGGACAATGTAGACGCCTATTTGTTGAGAAATGCATATTTTGGATTTGGGTATTTGTCCTAACAGATTTACCACCTTGCCTCGGATAACAAGAACAGCATTTAGTTTAGTTTGTTAAAAAAAAATTAGATAACAATCATAACGGCAACCTCCAATAGAAGAGCGTAGCGATGTAGCGTAGTTCCAAACCTAGGTAAAGGTGAAAAGGTCTCTTCTCATATAGAGTCGGGTACATACAGACTATTTCAGTTATATATAGGTAAGTCAATTTGAAAACTGAACCAAATATCGGTTATAAAACGAAATCTGCGTTATTTGCATTTGAAATCCGAACGTGCAGTTTTGTTAATAGTTTAATCTGCAGCCGTGATCGTGGCGAGCTCCGCATGAATACTTTATTTTTTACGTTTGCGTGTAAACAGCGTAGAAAGCGTTCGGGAAAATACACTTTTATTGGATCTAGGTTTTACGCAGGTAGTTTCACTTATTAAATTAAAAGAAATGAAATGTAACAAAAAAGGTAACAAAATGACTGTCACTTATTGTTATATAATTAAATAAGGAAGGAGAAGATGCCTTTTGCGACAACCTTTTTCGATGCATCTGAAATCGAAATATGATTAACTAGCTTCTGCGCGCGACTTCGTCGGCGTGGACTCCGCTCCTATTAGTTTTAGCGTAATGATATATAGCCTATAGCCTTCCTCGATAAATGGGCTATCTAACACTGAAAGAATTTTTCAAATCGGACCAGTAGATCCTGAGATTAGCGCGTTCAAACAAACAAACAATCAAACAAACTCTTCAGCTTTATTTTATTAGTATAGATTAACTCTATAATTACTTGTATTTAAATAGTCAACTACCTAACTGTGTTTTATAATATTGATAAACTGACACTGTCTGCTTTAAAATGATATCCGAAGATATTGAGAAGAAAGACAGAGAGAAGAAAGACAAAGAAAAGAAGATATTCCAAGAGATATTTCAAATTCACCTCATTTAATGCATTTTTATACGAAAAATAGGTATTCATATAAACTGTGTATAGAGTTAACAGCCAGTGGCTTAACGTCCAGGAACAATTTCTGAACAAACAGGTCACTGGCCGTGTTTCATCGTAGCCACAAAAGATATCGGAACTTTTGTAAGCCCGAAAAGTCGATAGTGGTGAAAAATATACCAGTATTTTGCTTGTTATGGTTTATACTAGCAATATTGGGGTCGAGTTTTATAAAAAAGTATTTATAGTAAAATATGTTCTGTATATTTCTGTGGTCTGTTGTAGGCTGAATAATATTTTACGTACGCTTTTTAAATTAATAAATTGATTAAGTAAAACTCTTTACACGGATTTTTTGGTGCTCGTTGGCACAGTTTGTAGTAGCCCTGCTTTCTGCTCCGCGGGTTGCGGGTTCGATTCCCGCCTGAGTCTGGGCGTAATATTTGTATCTATATATTTATATATGTAACAATTCTATGTATATTTTTGTCAAAAAAAAGTATTTAGCTATATCAGTCGCCTGTTACCTATAATACAAGCATTAAGTTGCTTACCATAGGAACAGATGACCGTGTGTGTATGTTTATAAGTCTATAAGATATTTATTTATTTATCATCGTAGTAAATACTCGTATCTATGTAACATAAAATTTAAAAAAAACTATCCCCGTATATAATATTCGGTAGGTGTGATAAACATCAATTATTACATGATACAACGCCGCTAATTATATTGCGCTCCGGAATCGCACCTCAGTCCCCCGGCAATAAATCAACGTAAAATAATACGCCCCGGGGAGCGTCCGTAGTGACATAATGGGGTATTTCGTTGGTAACGAGCAATCACGATAGTCTTGATGATTGCCTATTTAGAACATCGCTTCGGTATTAAATTCTCTATTTATAATAATAGAATTAAATCACTGAAATGCAACCTTACTTAACTAACCCAATATCGAAGCAACCGAACTTCCGAACCACTGCACCAAATTGGATATATTTTATTGTGTTTGTTACAGTCAGGGTAAGGTTTGTGAAAAAGAAAATTCAGTAAGATCAACATTTTCACAAAAATTGAGGTATTTGGCAAATTCCGAATCTGACTGATTTAAAAGTTTCGTATAATTTTTCTACTGATAAGAGGGCCGGTGCATCTTTTACACAGAGAATCGGTAGGGCAATTTGAGCAATGAGCCACCATCATTCTTGGCACAATTTCACGAGTTCATAATAATTAATTAAATATAAATAGTCTTTAAGTAATTATTTCTTAAGTTGCGCGTTGTAGATAGGTTTAAATTGTGAAATTTCAAAATAATTTTACAAACGTAGTTTTTAGGAAATGAATTACCTATACATAGTTAAATTAATACATGTACGTTTTCTGATTTATTTTATCGTTGTTTGCCTTAAAAATGCAGGATTTAGAAGATCTAACATTTAGGTATATTATTTATCACCTTATTAAAAATTGAGATTTTGACTCTACATTCAACGTAATAAAATATGATTGTAAACCGATTAATTTCTTTTGATTTTGATTTTAAATCTTCTTGTTTTCACCATCCTACATAACATTGGCGGAATTAACAGTTTTTTACTGTACCACTGAATACAAATACCACTACTTAACATATAATAAACTATGTTTCATAATTTACTAGCGACCCGCCCCGGCTTCGCACGGTTGCAAAAATGATCAGTGTTTCTCTACTATATTATGCATATACCTTTTATACATATAAACCTTCCCCTTGAATTACTCTATCTATTAAAAAAAACTGCATCAAAATCTGTTGCGTAGTTTTTAAGATCTAAGCATACATACAGACAGACAGCGGGAAGTGACTTTGTTTTATACCTAATATGTAGTGATTGAAAAATTCTGATTTTCATGTACTCAAAATCTCATTTTTATTAATCTTTTCGAATACTTATTATAATGAATCCAATTAAAGTGTAGTGTTGTGACACATTTAGTTCTCGTTTGTCCCCTCCTCAGGATTAGTAAAATCAATGAGTTGGTTACAAGGGTCCATTGGTCCTCTGTCCGTGCTACTAGTTAACGACTGCGTATTGGACTCCTGTTGAATTAATTATCTTAATACTAGCTTCTGCGCGCGACTTCGTCGGCGAGGACTCCGCTCCTATTGGTCTTAGCGTGATGATACATAGCCTATAGCCTTCCTCGATAAATAGGCTATCTAAAACTGAAAGAATTTTTCAAATCGGCCCAGTAGTTCCAGAGATTACCGCGTTCAAACAAACAAACAAACAAACAAACAACCAAACAAACAAACTCTTCAGCTTTATATATTAGTATAGATTGGATTTAACATTGGTTATAAAATTTACAATCACAGCTTGTTTTAATTATATACATATATGCATATGCAATTACAAATGTATACTACGAAAAAATTATACATGACAATAGTAAGTAAAAAGTGCTTTCTTTATAGGCAACTTTATCCCTTTCTATTTTGACCGAAAAAAATACATACATATTTGTTACCTTTATTGTTGTAGAACATAAACAAAATATGTAGTAAGGTATACTATACTTACGGTAACCACACTATTTATTCGAAGAATTTTCGTAGAGGAAATTTTTGTTCGTCTCATCAAAATGAAGCTACTCCCGGAAAATTAGCTCGATAGTAATCAAGTGAAAAAAATGTACTAGGGAGCCCGGACCATTTGACAGATGATTAGTTAATTTTTGCGTTGATCAGCCTCTGGGGAACCGGGCATAATTCATTTAACAACATCTTCGTACAACAAATACGATCTTATCGCTAATATCGCGATTGCTTCCAATCAAGCTTTGTCAAATTATTCTTTAGTCTTATAGTCGAAAAAATGATAGTGTTCAATACACTTTCCGTTACAGAAGTAAATCCAGATAAAGCTGCAGTCACAAGAGAGAACTGATTTATTGCGACACCCACCTGTTAGCGCTGATTATAGCCTTGTACGTTTGTTGCATTTTTATTGTATTCCGTAATTGATTCTCTTTTTATGGTTGCAACCTCTTTGTGTGGACCTTTTTTAATGTCATTATTTTGTTTTATTTTATTTGATTAATCATTAAAAACATCTTAATAATAACTGTTTTTTTAGGACGTAGGACAAGTTTCCTTTTTTATGACTGAAAGTATTTTTTAATTTTTTATTATTATTGTTGTAAAACTAGGTATTATATGATCTATATTATACAGACTATTTTTGTGACGTTTCGAAAACATTCTTTTAATACTGAAACAGAAACACTGATAGACCGGGAGATAGTGACACAAAATATTTGGTCATTTGTACCAGTATGGCGGTTCGTCAGGGGTCTAATTACGTAAAGGCAAAAAGGAAAATGATGGTCATAGTGCTCGCACCGGCGGCCCAATCGCGTGGGCGTTAATCGAACGCATCGGATAAATAACGAGTGTCGAACGATTTGTTCCACAAAAATGCTTGTATTTTCAGATAGTCGGAAAAAAAAGAAGTAGGCGGTAGCGGAATGCCATACTTCTCGGGTGTGACTTACAGCCCGCCATACCGACGCGAATACATTAATTTAAATAAAACAATTTAACCATTTGTACCAGGCTAATTTTTACAAAGCTAATCATCGTCGAGTAGCCATTCACGAAAATCACCTTGCCATACTTTTCCGACGGTTCCTAATGGCCGCCATACCACTGCAAAGGAGTAATTTTTTTATATTTCGCCAAACGATTTGTACCACCCTGAAACTTTTTTTATCAGTTCCCTGTATGATCATAAATAGAAGTCTGATAATGCCATACCTGTGGGAGGTGGCGAATGTGAACAATATTTTTTCAAAATCCTAAGATTTTATTCGTAATTCGAGTTTTTTTTCAAGTATGGCGCCACTTTTTCCCTCTACTACAAGTATGGCAAATATAATAATGGTCACATTGTATCGTATAATTTCCAAAAATCGAAATGCCATACTGGTACAAATCGTCAATTTTTTTATTTTTTTTCACCTTTTAGCTCAAGTCATCCGCCCGATGGTTACAATCTGTAATAATTTTTTTTAGGTGCAATTGCGTCCAAATGACGAGAATACAATGATGCCATGATGTAAAAAATGATTTTACGTATTTTACAGTCGTATTTTAAAAACGTGTCAAATAAATAAGTATTTCAAGTATGGCAGCACTTTTCCCCCTACTAGAAGTATGGGATAAATAATAACGGTCACATTTTGTCAAATACTTTCCAATAATTCAAATGCAATACTGGTACAAATCGTTTGGCGAAATATAAAAAAAATTACTCCTTTGCAGTGGTATGGCGGCCATTGGGAACTGTCGGAAAAGTATGGCAAGGTGATTTTCGTGAATGGCTACTCGACGATGATTAGCTATGCAAAAATTAGCCTGGTACAAATGGTTGAATTGTTTTATTTAAATTAATGTATTCGCGTCGGTATGGCGGGCTGTAAGTCACACCCGAGAAGTATGGCATTCCGCTACCGCCTACTTCTTTTTTTTCCGACTACCTGAAAATACAAGCATTTTTGTGGAACAAATCGTTCGACACTCGTTATTTATCCGACGCGTTAGATTAACGCCCACGCGATTGGGCCGCCGGTGTGAGCGCTATGACCATCATTTTCCTTTTTGCCTTTACGTAATTAGACCCCTGACGAACCGCCATACTGGTACAAATGACCAATTTAATATTTTGTGTCACTATCTCCCGGTCTATGATACACGCAAATTACATTTCTTGGATATTATAGTTACCTATGTTTTTAACTCTGTGGCATTTTTAAGAAAGGAAGTTCAAGTATTTTTATATGAATTACAAATACTATTCTGTAAAAACAGAAAAATTGTCCTTTCGGTCATCACTCATCTGATATAAAAACTTATTTATTTATTTCTACCTAAATCAAGGTACCTGAAATACCTACCACACGTACAAAATAGTGAATATAAAATGATGATAATTCGAAGCAACAACGGCATATTGTACAACAATAAATATCCACAGACAACCGGACCCCATTCAAGTCGCGTTGACAATGGAATCAATTTCTGTGGTCGCATCCCGGGGGATTCGAGATTTGGTCGTTAGTATCGATTTTGTTCTCAGCTCTACAACAACTGTAATCGAAATAGCAGCTATTCTGTCGTGCTCAGGTAAAAGGCAGTAAACTTAATTTATTTATTTATGCACTTTATTGTATAACAAGTTTGTTTAGTTAGTTTAGCCTATTTAAATACATAACGCATTTTGTATAAGAGTAACTATGGAGATTTTTGCCGATTCTCCTTTGCAGAATCTACATTCCGAATCAGTGGTAGCTCCACAAAAAAAAATATTTGAATTTTTATGTACATAATTTGTTTGTTTTTCACCAGGCAACCTTATTTAAAAATTCGATTTTCATGCTTTACTGCCTTTTGCTTAAGCAAGACAGTATTGGTTCGTTGTTATTTCTATCGATTTGTGTGTACATGTTTGTGTATGTTATGAAGGACTTATTTTTATTCGTCTAAATTGGTTTGACAGACTATAGATGCTTATATATGTTGAAATAATTAATATCTTGAAATATAAGTTTGTATTCTGAACGTTTCTTACTGAAACATTATAATTAATATTAGACTGATTTTATAACTACACCATATTATATAAATAATCATTTAATTAATTGTAAAAAAAGTAGAATCCTCCATATATTTTATTGATCTATAGGTAGATATTTATTGAATATTTTTAATTCTTATTTATTGTTATTCTAGGTAAAGATTTTTGGAAATTATACTAAAAAGGTAGAGTGATCAAAGTTTACATAAAAGTTCGTACTGTACTTCCGTAGTTTTGAAACAGGGTGTACAAAAATTGATTTTGGAGTTTCGGTTTGGAATTCATAAACACATGTCTTAGGTAATTTCGAATTTAACGTAGTGAAAATTGGCATGATAGTTTGTATTGAGAATCAGTCACCCTTAATATCATCATCATTCATATTAAAATATATTAAACTAGCCGACCCGTGCCCACTTCGTTGGGCGTTATAATCCATTTCACATAAGAAGGGTACGGTGAAATTTGATATGTTCCAATACACTCTCACTATTTTCAGCAAATCAGATAAATATAAATGTTTTAAAATCACCAATTAATTTCTAAGGCAAATAATAATGCTTGATTAGATTGAATTGTTGACACGGCACGTCAGAGGGCGCAGGTTCAAATCCTGCTGATTTAAAATCTTTATATATTTTTGTCTTTTTCCTTTTATCTTGTCACTCCTGAATAGTGTAGCTTTCTGTTAGCGAAAGAATTTTCATGATCGGATCAGTATTTGCGAAGATTACCCCGTATATACAAACAAAGTTATAAACTTTACCTCTTTATAATATTAGTATAGATGAAAAAAATTGTATATGTTAGTTTTATTACAAGTATAGACGAGAAATAATACAATAAATACAAATCAAATTAACAACATACAAACGATCCAGAGACAATATCGCTTGAAGCTTCAATGCGCGCACGGTTTTATCTGCTAAGTCGGATGTTTTTAACTCGCACGCGACCGCTCTCACATACATTTGCGTCAGACGGATTAGAACCGACGTAGAATCGACCGATACACAGGCTGATTGCTTTTACTTTTTTTTGTAGTTAATTTTTCTTGACAATATTTTTTTTTCTTAAACTGTCAAATGTGTGAAGTGTGTAATTTTCCGGGTAAGAACTTAGTGATATAAAATGTACTTTTCGACCTATTTTAATAACTAGTAATATACAAAAAAAAAAAAAAAAAATCGTTCGAGTCGTTTCGGCGTGACCACAAACACCGTGAAACGAAATTTTCACATAATTATATACCTATTAGATGATACAACAAAATAGAGTACAGCATAATAAAGACTACACTAGAAATACCGATAAATTAAGTTCTAAACTATACTTATTATTATATGCTGTGTGGTTACGGCAGTAAAGAGATAGCCACCCCCTCTCTTCCCGCGGTTGTCGTAAGAGGCGACATAGCGATAACACAGTTCCACTACCACCTTGCAACTTAAAAAGCCGACCGACGCGATGGCGGGATATCCACCCAACTGCTGGCTTTCAAATACACATTTCGATGACAGGCATTTACTTACTAAATTATTATAATACAGGTGTATTGTACTTATGAAATGCCGGTTAATATATAACGTATTAATAACATAATATTTGGAATAGCTTTTTAAATTTTCATGATTACTAGATTACTATCATTGTTATAAAGACTTTATCATGGCGCTGCGCTGGCAACAATGCCAAAATTTCGTGATCTCACCAACACCAAAAATATAACTAATTACTTATTTATTTTTTAATAAAAATCAGAATTACAAACAGCCTATATGTCTCATACCTATTTAAATTGATATAAATTAATCCTTTAGCAATGTGCCCCAAGAAAGAAATCCCATTAGGTCCAGATTCGATTAACGTTTTAACGGAGACCCACCCTCGCCCCTCGTCTTGGAATCTTTAGATTGTCCACTCTGTACCGTAAGTACGTGTGTGGACTATACTAGTGTGTCTCGTAACTTTGATTGAGATTATTCTGATAACGTAAGTTTTAATAGAGTAAAATTGAATTGATTTTTTTTTAAATTGAAAATGAGTCAGTCCACTCTTTACTGTGTAAGTAACATAATATTAACTGCAATTTAAAAGTTTGAAAATATAGTAAAAAAAAAAATAAGAGTTTCTTTTTTCTTTTCGGATTTATAATTTATCGGATTTATCCCGGTTTATTAAGTTTTTATACTTTACAGCAACCATGGTCACGGGAGTCCCCCCGTAAAAGTTGTTTCATTGTAAAAAATAACAGTTACTAATCCAAACGTTACAACACGACAATAAATCAAGTCCGTATAACATTTGTTTAATACAATATTCTAATTGATAATTTTTACAATGTACAATATGAAAGCGATCACTCACGCGTATCTAATGTATAATTATACAAATTTCGTATAAAGACATCAAAACCGCGACATCAGTGCCGAAATTTAAATTTCGAACACATTAGTAAAATGTCGTTTATTTAAATTTTACACGCAGTTGACTTTGAATATCAAATATGGCGCGGACGTCAAATTATAAAATTATCCCCGTTTCTCTTGTTCTACACAATGGCGGCAAAGGACAAATTTTACACGCTATTTAACTATATTTACGCGATTCCAACACGGACACGTGATTTCTAAACTTATTTGCATAATCTTTATTATTGAATTACAATAATACTTTTGGCGGGTAATCTGTTGATTATTTGAAAGGAATATTTATGTCTTTGTCGCATGTATACGTAGCGTTTATTTATATACCTAATTTTTCATAATTATGTATTTTATTCATATAGGTATCTTATTATTATTTCACTGCATTTTCATCACGTTCAACTTAAAGTCTTTACAAATTCAAATGAAAAACATTTTTCCTATTGCCAAAATATTATTAAAGTTATTTTTACAAGATACATTTAAAAAAGTTGCTGCAATGTTGTGATAATGCATTTCATTATGTGTGTTTAGTAGTTTCCCACTAAAATTACAAACGATTTGTGATAATAATCATGGTATATTATCATAATGACAATAAAATTGTAACGGATCTCCGACTGCTCCGACTGCGATCTTTATTGTAACAGATCAATCATTTCTGAACGAAAAACACACCCTAATAATGCCCTAATATTAAAAAAATAAGATCAGGGTTAGAAAAATAATTAGAAAAAAATTGTTATCTTAAACAACAAATAATTTTATAATTATAACTAAGTATAACCACATTTTTACTTGAGGTATTACATAATTGTTTTTTTAAAGTTTTAATTTATTAAAGTGAAAAATGAATATAGTTTTTTTAATTATATTTACAATTTGAATGTACGAAAAAAACTGGGTTAATTAAAGAGGTCGCATAGCGGTCACAGATAAAACAGAAACATGTAGCAGTTATTATAAAGCGTGTACTTCGCGCGAACGTCAGCACGCCCCAGGGACTTTATTAGTTGGCGTCCATTATACATTTTTAACCGTATCCATATAAATTAATGTCAATACTACCCCAGCGTAATATCAATCTCGTGTTGTTCGCGGATTACGTCGCAAATAATATCATTTTGTACGGCGATTCGTTCTGAATGGTGTTACTATGGGATACTTTTGTAGCCGTTTTGAATAATTTTGATATTTGTGTAAAATTAGTAATGGTGTAAATTATCGCTTAAGGATAATTGGATATAAAAAGAATTTTACGAATATTTTAGATATAATATAATAAACATTATAATGTCGTAAAATGGACGTGTGTTTAATTTTAACCAAACATAATGAACCTAAATTGCCGTAATATGTATTTATCTATTCTTACTATCTATTAAGGGCCTTAAAAAGGAAAAGCTTAATAATAATTAAGCTTTTCCTTTTTCACAATAAAAAAAATGTTGCTCTGAATAAAATATTTTTCATTGTGTAATAATAAAATAAAAAAACGTCAAAGCGATCGATTCCACTCTGCGTGCTCGTTAACGAAGTCTTCCCCCAACCCAGACCTCGCAACTTACTGCTTCTTTATTCTATTATGTTTTAAACAGAAATGTCAAAGCTATCGTACAAACGCAGGAGCGATTACCCTCGAACAAGCGATAGCGTGAAAAATTGGGATATATATATTAATTAATCTTTTAATTTTTAAATAAAACTAATTAAAATCAAAATATTTTACATCAATAATATATAATATATAATAAATTATGCTTTTATTTTGTTAGGGGAAAATATTACAGTGCACTGGTAAACTGAAAATTGTTTTTTTGCACTGTTTATCACATAACTTAATGTATTTTTTTCTGTAATAAATAAAACAAAAAATAAATAAATAAATCAGCAGTACACAGTTCATAATATATTTTGTTTATTACTTTTTTATTTTTAAATTTTATAACTGACTTGATAGGATCATTGAACACATTTTAATTTATTTTATATCACGTATAAGGCAGAACAAAACAAATAAGTTATAAAAGTTTTATCATTATTTGTCTATTCGAAACTTAATATTTATTTTCATACTCTGATATAAATCACCGCTTACGGCCACAAACGTAATATAATTTTCTTAAACAAAAATTGTTTAGGGTACATTGACAGCTAATCAAGTACACAAGGGATGTGCAGATTATAATTATCACCGTAATCTCCCACCAAATTATCATCTGATATTTTATCTGTCACCATAGTATTTGCTTACTAACCAAGAAGGTTTTATGTTTCAAAATGAAATTATAAAATATTGTACCTTGATACCTTCCCTATTTTCAAGTTATACACACATATAGAAATATTTCAAAATGATTTATATTTAGGTACTCATTTTATTTGATATTTTAAATATCAAGAGTTCAATTATTTATTTAAAATGAAATAAGTCGAATAAATTTGAGAAACAATAATTAAATAAGATTATGTGTTATTTTTGTTATCTGTTTGTTACTATTATCACTACTTAGTGGTGCCAAGATAGCACAGTTCGCCCATGTCTCGTACGATGGAGAAGACGTGAAGGAGATTGTTCGGTGAATTAGAGGATACAACCTTTATGACTCTCAAATTAATCCATTACCTAAAACAACATAAACATTTAAAATACTATATGCATAAATAAAAATATTGTTAGTAACCTATTTACAACTACATTATGTTAAAATAGTCACATAACATTTATTTACAATTTAATTTTATTATATTTAAGCAAGCATTACGCAATCAAGCATTACGCAAGCAATTAATAGACATTCAATATTTACAAGACGGGTAATTTCGGGAGAAAGGACATTATCGATAGGATAAAGGAGTTTGGGACAGATAAACAGGATATGGAATGGTTACCTTTATCGAGGCCACTTTCGCATTGCGAGTGGCACCCTAATATTTACACTTAAATAGTTAAATCGTATTTATAATTGTAACCATGATACTGGCCACAAATTAAAACCTGTGCGAATGTTAGTTTAAAAAAAGATAAATCTTATTCAGAGTTATCCCTCGGGCATTATAATATAGAGTCATCGGCCAATTAGATTGTAACTCGCGGGTCACGTGGCGCGCACGTTTCCCGCTATATTGTTCGACAGCTAGACAAACATGGCAACCGATTGCGGAATCAAATCGTTATTATTAATATATCAGCAAACACATTGTTCTTTATATGACCATTGTGCAAATATAATTTTTGTAATTGAGATCTTCCCCTATAATTTTGTGGGGTTTGCGTTTTCGCGTTGTTTGATTTCGAGAGTTATTTCTTGAGTAAACTTTTAGAGCTCTAGGGTAACTTATCCAATTAATTAATCGTTTATAAGTATATTATATTAAGTATATAGTAAAATAAATTGATTAGGTTGCTTAAAAACGCAGACGTGCTTTAAAAAATAAACCATTAATTACCATTTAATTGCCATTAACTGTATAACCATTTAATTGTAGAGACGACATGTTGGCGCAACGGTCACAGCAATGGTTTGTGGCTGTTTTGCTGGCGGTTGCGGGTTCGATCCCCGCACATGACAAACATTTTTATTGGCCATACAGATGTTTGTCGTGGTCTGTGTGTTGGTGCAGTTCTTGTGGGTCTCCCCACCGTGCCTCAGAGAGCACGTTAAGCCGTCGGTCCCGGTTGTTATCATGTACACCTGATAGCGATCGTTACTCATAGTAGGGAATATATCCGCCAACCGGCATTGGAGCAGCGTAGTGGATTAAGCTGTGATCCTTCTTTCACATGGGGAAAGAGGCTTATGCCCAGCAGTGGCATATTACAGGCTGAAGTGAGCGCCAAGCGAATATATTTATATCAAAGTTTCTTCCCAATCATACAAGCGTGTAGGTATTTCCTTTTTAGAAAGCATGAGACAAATTTTAAACACAAGTAGGTATTTGAAAATTCATCAATGTTAGCCCATCGTCTGATATCGATTCAAGCTATCTATGCAACTTAGACTCATATCGAGTCGAATAGTTTTAAAGTTATCTTTAGTAATGTTTATAGTACTGTACTCTAAAATTTATCTGACTAAATAGACACAATTTATGTTCCATTTCATAAAACGGGACATTTTTGCGTCCCAGGGCTATTTTCCGGGACACCGGGACACACGACCGAAAAACGGGACGGTCCCGTTCAAAACGGGACGTCTGGTCACGTTATACATACATCATCTATAAGGCCTCATTTACGGAGACGCGGGGCGTTACGCGTAGCGTGTGGCGTGGCGGAACGCACTAAATTCAAATGTAGGGCGTTGGATGAGTGCGTTTACGGAGAAGCGATTTTACACGCGTTCATTTTCATACATTTTGACACACGCGCGACGCTACGCCACACGCTACGCACGACGCCCCGCGTCTCCGTAAATGAGGCCTAAAACATACAAATTCAGACATGAATCTTCTAAATCTAAAGCATTAATAACAATCATGAAGCGTTAATATCCAGAAGCTCAAACTAAGCGTTATATTTGTATTCAGGAATTATTTACTCAAAGCGGAGCTAGTACGTCTATTAATTTACATACTAATTTATCTTGTAATTAAGTACGCCGCAAATTGCTATCTCAGCCCTTCATAATCCTTTCGCGCTGTTGCTTGTACGTCCTAGGGTTGAACTATTATGGATAAACCATTTTTTTCTTAATTTTCTTCAGATAAAAATGGGTTTGTACACATTTTAGTGAGCGAAACGTCAAAAAATGTTATTTACAGGTCATTTTGATATATGTACATACTTAAAACGTATTCCCGTGTAAGAATGTTGACAGCATTCCCCGTCAAAAACTTTGAATCTAAGCAAAAGTCCTTCAACCCTTTGTTATGTACTGGTATGTACATATACATATGTTTATAATTTATCTTTTAGTTTTTGCTATTGTTACGACATCTGTCAGGATGTAACAGATGAGTCTATTGTTTTTACTCTTACAATTGCTCGCCCATAACTCAGCCTCCATTGTCACATTAAAGTAAAGAACCCATTGAACTAGCTACTAAATAACTTTACGCACATGTTAATCTATTCAACTTATTGTCTTATTAGTTTGTTATTGTGATCGATGTAGCCATTGTACTTGCGTCAAATCACACTGTCACAGCTTGAAGTATTGTCTTTTCAATTTGTCGCACATGCTTAAATTTATAGATCATAAACAATACTAACAATACTCCAACGAACGTTCCCATGGTCATTGTTTTGTCATTACCTCATAAATTGTAATCGTTCTGCGAATGCAAGGGAACCGAGAAAAGTGGGAGCTGTGTAATTCAATAATAAATACCGAACATCCATCGGTAAGCGTCAGACTAGATTCAGTATCCATCCGATACAGACTGAACATATCAGTCTTTAATATCCAAACGCCTCTGTAACCTATAGTGCTACGCTCTCTTCAATGTTAATATTGTAACGTGAACATATTTGAATAAACAGTAAATTCAAACAACGTTACTTTCATTATCCTGACAAGAAGTCCATCAAGAGAAATCAATATACCAGCATTCCGCCGGTATATAACAAAATTTTGGTGTCAGAAGTGGGATTCCACTCGACACTTCTCAAGAAAGAAAACAGAAGGTAGTCTCCAGGCTTTTAGTCAAGGAAGAATCCCAAGCTCTGGTGGCACATCCCTTGCGACGGTTTTGGCCTAAGAAAAGCGACAACGCAAGACAGGCGACGACGGCAAAGGAAGCTCTATTCGCGACGGTTTTGGCCTAAAGAAAAGCGATAACGCAAGACAGGCGACGACGGCGACGAGCATCAGGTTCAACACGACGGTTTTGGTCTGGCCTCGACGTACGACGGTGTTTTTCCTGAAAAGAAGAGGAGCAGCTACAGGCGACACTACACAAAGGCTACAGAGAGCAACTCAACCATCCCTCAGCAGAGCAGCTTCAGGCGTGGCCCCGATGAAACTATCGACTACGACCATGATACTACTGTAAGTTCTATAAATTCACTGTTTCACTATTTCATCTGCCAATCTGCTAGTCTCATTATCATTATTATTATATATTTTTTTTCTCGATAAATACCTAACGTAACGAATTAAATTATATAATTTTCATAATTTTTTTTTATAATCACTATTATTAAATAAATTGAAGTAACGAATTAAATAAAGACAAATCATTAGTATATAAATAAATAAAAAATATATATATACATATAAATAATTTACCGATGAAAATAATTAAAATGGCGCTATCTAATTCATCAAATAATGATCCGATAGTAAATCAATGCGCTAATCCTTCGCATAGCGTAGCGGGAAATTATCAACCACAAGTACGAGTTTCAATCGATACCTTATTAAGATTTATAGATTCTTATGACGGAAATAGAGACGATTTAAGTGCATGGCTCACAAATTGCGATCGTGCTTTTCAAATAGCTTCACAAGACCAAGAACAAATTTTATTCGCGTTTATACAAAACAAATTAACAGATAGAGCTCAATCCGTGTGCTCTAATACAACTTTTGACAACTGGGAAGACCTAAAGGAGTTCCTTAAAAGTAGGTTCGGTAATAGAAAACACGAAACCCATCTTTTATTTGAGTTACAAAATTGCAAACAATTATATAGTGAAACAATCTCACAATACATCTCCAGAATAGAATCATGTTTAAAGAGGTTATTAATGTCAATAAAACAATCTTGTAACGATCCCAAACTGTTACCGGGAGAAATAGAAAACACTAATAGATTAGCACTACATACATTTTTAATCGGTGTTAACCCACAAATTTCATTAATGCTCCGCTCTAGAGGTCCTAACAATCTTAATGAAGCATTCAATATAGCATTAGAGGAAGAGAAATTCCATTTATTACAAAATTCAAAAAATAAAATATGCATGAAATGTAATAAACCAGGACATATAGCAGTGCACTGCCGTAGTTATAATCCTAATAAGAATAATTACCATAGAAACAACTATAATCGAAATAATTTTAATAGAAATCATAATTACAATTTTAACAGAGAATCGCGTAATAAACCCTTATTTCATTTTAAAGAAACTAGCTTTTGTAAATGTTGTAAAGGAGAAGAAAACAGGTACAGTTTCGGTCCTCAAAGTCAACTTAATTATCCGCATTATAATAAGAGAATTAATTATAATAACCATGATCGAGTTCGCAATCATTTTAAAGAATTTCCGAGTCCAGTAAGGCGTCCTAACATAGAACAGCAATGTACCGTTCAACGAAATCCATATCGAGATCGCAGAGCACCCTATCATACGCGTGACTTTACTCGAAATATAAGAAATACAAATAAAACAAGTAATATTAATTCTTTAAACTCGAACCAGCTCGTGGATGGTGCCGATCCCATGAGCATGGAAAGTCTTATCCAGGCACTACCCCAGTAGAACATAAAACAATTATATTTACTACCGCAAACATAAATATGATAAATATAAATTTGCCAATAGTAGAAACGCAGCAAAAACAATCGTTTAATTTTCTTATTGACACAGGAGCCAGTATATCCATTATAAAAATTGAAAACCTCCATCGTAAATTATTAATACAAAGAGACAAAAAATTAACCATTTACGGAATTACGGAATCAAAGGTCCCATGTACAACCTTAGGATATGCGACCTTACATTTAAATTTAAATAAAATAAAAATTCAGCATAACTTTCACGTAGTTAAAGGAGATCAAATACCTACTTTAAAGTTTGATGGTATATTAGGAAACGATATATTAACTAAATTAAATGCTAAAATAGATTACGAAAATAAAACTCTTTCATTCCTAGAATTTCAAATTCCTTTAAATTTATATAAAGATACCGATATGAATAATACTCTATATACATTGAACGCGCGAACGGAAACGTTGATAAAGGCTAATGTTTTAAACCCCGGAATAAAAGAGGGTTATGTGGAAAATAAAAGAATCATAGACGGAGTATATTTATCTAGTTGCGTCACTAAAGTTGATGAAAATAACCAGGCTTTCGTATCGATTTTAAATTGTTTAGATAAAAAGGTTGATATTAAAGAAATAAAAATAAAGTTAGAATCGTTAAATTATATAAGCGATGAAAATACCGCGAAATGTTTTAATTATATAGGCGACGATAATTCCGCCAGTAGTTCTAAGTATATAGGCGATGAAAGTTCCGCCAAGTGTTTTAATTATATAAGCGATGAAAATACCGCGAAATGTTTTAATTATATAGGCGACGATAATTCCGCCAGTAGTTCTAAGTATATAGGCGATGAAAGTTCCGCCAAGTGTTTTAAGTATATAAGCAATGAAAATACCGCGAAATGTTTTAATTATATACGCGATGAAAATATCGCGAGTTGTTTTAATTGTACAGGCGATGTTAATGCCGCCAATTGTTTAAGTATTATGGGAGATAATAATAATCTCGCCACTTTGTTTAATGATAATTATTCTAAGCTAATATGTAATTATAATTCTAATATTAATGAAAACAATAAACTCTCACGATATCAAAGGATATGTAATGAACTTAGAACTGATCATTTAAATTATGAAGAAAAACAATCGTTATATAAAATTTGCAATAAATATAGTGAAATTTTCTATTTAGAAGGTGACGAACTGACATGTACCAATTCAATTGTTCACGAGATAAATACTGGACAACAACAGAACCCAATTAACTCAAAAAGTTATCGATATCCGGAAGTTCATAAAGAGGAAGTAAAAACTCAAATAAATACCGTTAATAGTACTTTACAAAATTTAGAAACATATACAGACTTCCAGAATTTTTTCTTACAGAATAATGAATTTACAATAAAAGACTTTCTTGAAATAAATGAACGACTTCTCGATAATAAACATAGACATATTGCCTACTTTACAAACATAAACCTTGATGAGGAAGACCCTTATGTAATTGAAACTTTTTCCCGAGGAAATGATATTGATATTTTACTTTCAGAACCTAGAGAAATATATAAAATTTATAAAACCTCATCCGACAAACAAGTCATATATCATTGTATTGCTAAATATAATCACTACGATACTTTAACCCCGAAAGACTTATTCTATACTTTACGAAATCTACGCGAAGAACTCATTAAAGATCAAATTAAACTCATATACTTACCGAACTTCAAAGATTCTTATAGTTCTCTTCACCCAGATAAAGTAAAACAAATTATCTTTTATATATTTAGAAATTTAGACATTTCCATTAGAATGTGTCATAATAAAATAATAAACCCGAATGCCGACGAAATACCTATCATATTGAAGGAAAATCATAATAGTACATCATCCGGTCATAACGGAATAATTAAAATGTATTTACGAATAAAAACCCAATACAATTGGCCTAATATGAAATCAGATATAATTAATTATGTAAGAAATTGTAAGCAATGTCAAATAAATAAAACTGTGAGGAAAAAGATTAAAGCACCGATGATCATAACAACGACTTCGACATACGCGTTCGAACGAGTAGCTTTGGATATTGTAGGTCCATTACCTGAAACCTCTAAAGGAAATAAATATATATTAACATTACAAGACGATTTAACAAAGTTCTCGCAATCTTTTAGTATGCCTTCACACGATGCAGAAACAGTAGCCGGAAAACTAATATTGTTTATGACTTATTTCGGTATACCTAAGACAATATTGACTGATCAAGGTACAGAATTTATGTCGAATTTATTAAAAGATATTGCAAATATATTTAAGATCAAAAAATTAACTTCAACAGCCTATCACCCCCAAACGAATGGAGCCTTAGAAAGAAGCCACTCCACATTGAAAGATTATTTAAAACAATACGTTTCAAGCGATAAAAACGATTGGGATGACTATGTTCCCCTAGCAATGTTTGCTTATAATACAAGTATACACAGTAGCAGTAAATTTACCCCACATGAATTAGTTTTTGGACAAAAACCTAACTTACCTAGCTCAATAGAAAATGTTAATGAACCTAATTATAATGATTACATACAGAATCTTAAGTACAAATTGAATAAAACTTTGAAAATAGCGAGAGATAATTTAATAGTTAGTAAGGAAAAATCTAAGGTTAGATATGACGAAAAACATAACGTTCATAAATATAAAATTAATGACGAAGTATATTTAAATTATAAAAGCCCTAATAAGCTCATACCAAATTGGAAAGGCCCTTACACTATAATTGCAATTAAACCTAACGCGAATGTTATAATAAAAACCGAAAAAGGAAAACATGTCAGAGTTCACGTGAATCGTATTAAATTAGCTAATAAGAATAACACCGAAAAAAGTAAAACGGTAATAAAAAGAAAACCCACAATTAAAAGGATCATTAAACCTCCTGTAGGTTATTCATTGCGATCGCGACGACATTGAAGAATACACAACGTTAATAATGCTATGTTTATAACGATGCAATCGATAAATAATAATAATCGAATAAATAAAATAAAATAAAGTTTTAACAGACGATAAAGAGATATATATATAGTTTAATAAAAAAACCAGATTCGACTCACACAATCAGCAATACAAAACTTTAATTCTACGATTAAGAAATTAAATGAAAATGAAAAATTAATATTAAAAAACTTTAAGATCATTGATACATTTATAAATAATACTGATGCAAGTTTAACACTTATAAATTTAAAATCAACGGTTAATACTCATTTCATTACATTAAGTTCATTAAGTGAAGAAATTTATGAAAACATCGAAATGTTATTAAATTCAATTTTAATTGCCAAACAAAATGTTTTACTTCCATATATAATAACTCCAAGAAAAGTATATACTGAATTAATGAATAATCAGCATTACCTGAAACAAAACATTGGAATCATTAAATGATAAGTTAACAAATAATCTTAATAAAACCTTTGAGTTTCTACCTCAAAGCCATATATCATGGATAGTCTATTGTTTATGTATAAGTATATTACTATATTTAATATTTAAGTTTTGTAAAATAACGCAATTATATAAAACACTTACTTGTAATTGTAATAACCACGACCCCGATAATGGTAGATGTTGTGTACAAATATTTAACCTGAAATAACTGAAACAGATGATGACGATAGCATAGTAAGACAACCACTTAGAATAATTAGATCCCCAAGCGTAGAGTCTCATTCTAGATTTAAGTATACTTATAATTTAAATAATTAAGCACTTGTGTTAAATTTAAGGTAGACATGTATTTTATTTTAAAGGAAAATATTAAAGAAAATGTCGTATTAAACAAAAGAAGAAAAGATTTTTATGTTAACCAATAAATAAATAATAAAAAAAATCATGAAATTGTTGTTAAAACATTGTAATGAAACAAAATAAAGAAAATTTTTATCTTAACTAATAAATAACGAATTATGAAATTTATTGTTACTAATGTGTTTAAGAATAAGAAATAATTGTAAGCCAACATTTAATATAATTTGTGTAATCTTGTTAGAATAAGGAATACTTACTGTAAGACACACTGTTTATGAGAACATTAAGTTCAGAGACAAGAACTATGTCATTGTGTAAGTTTAATTAGTTGTTATTTTATATTAATGAGAGCGTAACTTTCAATATTTCAGTTTATGTAAACAAACTTTTGTAAACAACTTGTAAACCCCGTTGTTCACTTTAAGTGGGGAGGTGTTATGTACTGGTATGTACATATACATATGTTTATAATTTATCTTTTAGTTTTTGCTATTGTTACGACATCTGTCAGGATGTAACAGATGAGTCTATTGTTTTTACTCTTACAATTGCTCGCCCATAACTCAGCCTCCATTGTCACATTAAAGTAAAGAACCCATTGAACTAGCTACTAAATAACTTTACGCACATGTTAATCTATTCAACTTATTGTCTTATTAGTTTGTTATTGTGATCGATGTAGCCATTGTACTTGCGTCAAATCACACTGTCACAGCTTGAAGTATTGT
This sequence comes from Melitaea athalia, assembly GCA_905220545.2. Lineage (NCBI taxonomy): Eukaryota > Metazoa > Arthropoda > Insecta > Lepidoptera > Nymphalidae > Melitaea > Melitaea athalia. Next base: position 5,618,189 of record HG992199.1, on the reverse strand, counting down.
CTTTTCAATTTGTCGCACATGCTTAAATTTATAGATCATAAACAATACTAACAATACTCCAACGAACGTTCCCATGGTCATTGTTTTGTCATTACCTCATAAATTGTAATCGTTCTGCGAATGCAAGGGAACCGAGAAAAGTGGGAGCTGTGTAATTCAATAATAAATACCGAACATCCATCGGTAAGCGTCAGACTAGATTCAGTATCCATCCGATACAGACTGAACATATCAGTCTTTAATATCCAAACGCCTCTGTAACCTATAGTGCTACGCTCTCTTCAATGTTAATATTGTAACGTGAACATATTTGAATAAACAGTAAATTCAAACAACGTTACTTTCATTATCCTGACAAGAAGTCCATCAAGAGAAATCAATATACCAGCATTCCGCCGGTATATAACACCTTCTAGCTACTAGTTGTCTTCGAATCAACTCTCAAACTTAAAATAATATAATATCAATATAATTATGTAGATAGCTATATATTTATTATTTACCGGCATAATTATTCCATATTTTTTTAACTGTATACGTCGAAATGTGTGGGAGTAGACTTATTGAAATATATAAAATTTTAAATTTTTTGTTAAAGTTATGCTTTACCTTTAACGATTAACAACAACTACTCGAAATTATACTACATATAATTATTTTAAGCATGGTTTCCTTCAGGTACATTTACCGATAGAAGCCTAATTTGTTGCGCCTGTTCCTGAAAAGCATTACACCAACACGACTAATACGACCGGGTTGTTGACCCACTGTCAATGCAGCACAGCCTCAAGAGCCTGAGTTACTTTCCTCATTACAGGTAAACAACACCACTTTACAGCAGAATATTACAGCTAAATAGGTAATACTACTCACGAGTACATAGTGTTGTTTTCTTGCGGTGAGTAAGGTATGAGTACCGGGGGAGGGTCGAACATGGTCGCGCCTGGTGGTGAAGACGCTTACCATCAAACGGGCTGCACGCTTCTTTGTGACCTTTATAGTATTAAAAATTCTTTCTCAGTAAAAGGGATTTGCATCCATGGGCATCCTCCATATCCATATTCAACATAAAAGAAAGATCCAATCGTAAATAGCTGTGCTTTTCGTTTATGCGTAAAGAGGGGTTGTTGTCTATTTAACCTTCAAAAGAAAGATTTTTCTTTTAACAATTATCTATATATATATATATATATATATATATATATATATATATATATATATATATAAATGAATCGCTGAATGTGTCGCTAATCGCAAATCTCGAGAGCAGCTGAACCGATTTCGCTAATTGTTTTTTTTTTATAACATTTCTTGAAGTACGAGGATGGTTCTTACGGAGATAAAAATTTAAAAAATTGCCTGAAAAGTCTAAAAACGACACTTTCTATATTCGCACACAAAAGATTCGTAATAATACTTAAAAGTCAATTTGAACTTTAATTATAATGTTTAAGCGTTAGTGGAGGAATTCCAGGAAGGATAAGTATTTAAATTTTTTTTAAAGAATCGACTGTTAGGCGGTACGAAGTTCGCCGGGTCAGCCTAGTTTATAATATAAGTAAGATGAATAAAATACTAAAAGCATTTTTTAATAAAACATGTCCATACAAATCTCTCGACCGCCCGCGGCTGGTGTTGACACGTCGCCGACAGACAGGGATTAAGGTTATCTGCATCACAAAGCCGGCTGCATTGCGATCTGCCCGCTACCACGATACCACGGTAGATCTAGTACACGTCTCTTCCATACTATAAATCTTTTGAAATATAAGTGGGTCAAAATATTTAACGATCACATCGTAAATTTAGATTAGTCTGCAACAAAAAATGTTTTAAAATTTGGTATCTATAGCATTATTTCACGAGTTACCTCTGCTATACCACAAATATTTTAAACTATAAGTGTGTCGAAATATTCCAATATTATTTTTTATATTTAGACAACTTACCTACGTCACAGAAGTTTGATTTTTTTTTGTACTTAGCTACATACATTAAAAATAACTAAATTGTTTTAGATTGTAACAAAAATGTTTCTGTTCACTACGAGTATTAGAAACAAACACATCACTATTCAGAATCGATCTGAAACTTACAAAACAATAAACGAAATTACAAAATCTAAAAACACGATGAGATGTAACAATATAGTATAAAACTAGCGACCCGCCCCGGCTTCGCACGGTTGCAAAAATGATCAGTGTTTCTCTACAATATTATGCATGTATTATACATATAAACCTTCCCTCTATTAAAAAAATTTTATTCCCTCTATTTAAAAAATATTATTTTTAATTTATTAGTAACTAAAAGAAAAAAAATCAGCTGGTTAGTAATAATTTAATTAAATTGATATTTTTTTCTTTTATTTTGTTAATATTTATATAATTTAATAGTAACATTGTCCTACAAATTGCGTGGTACGTTATCCCGGTCCTACGCTCACTGCTGCTCTACCTCCTGCTAACTCTATTATCTACCACAATCGAAAGTTTTCGAAGAGGAACTTTTTGTTCGTCTCATCAAAATGAAGCTACTCACGGAAAATTAGCTTGATACTGATCAGGTTAAAAAAATGTACTAGGGATCCCTACCTATAGATTTTTTACATGACATTGGCGAAATCATCTGTGCTCATTTGGCACTATTGAAAGCCATTAAAAAAATATAAACTAGATACATAGTACAATAATGAGGTTTTAGTTTTAGGTATATAACCAACGAAAATTTCATCGGAAACATCATTATTCCATTTATTTAGCCGTCAGCGATGTCAATTATCAATCTCTCAAACCACCAAACAATCAAAGTTCAAAATTCTGTTGTCTATGGTGCTTGTCACTGAATAGAAGTAATTTGCACTTATCTCCTTGTAACGTACTAAAGCCCTATCAATAGGTTCAGCCTATTGGCCTAACATTGATAGCAATTCGATGCAAATCAATTCTACTTCTTAAGTTTACCCATAATCGGGTTGAGAGGACATTGTTTTCTTGATGTCAGAGATTATTGATCTTCATACTAAAGGTTTGTTTGAATAATCAATTAACAAGAATACTTAGTATTTTATAGTTAACTAACACGTTTACAAAGAATTACTTAAGAATTATTTATTTGTAAATAATTGCGAATAAAAAATGTTATTTTATTTAAATATTGTCTTAGATTGTCTATGAAGCGTAAGAAAGTCGAGTGCAGTAATACTACTCGAGTCTTAATTTAAATGTATACTTATACATACATTAAAATTAAAAACAAAAACTGACAAAACACAGAACATAAGAGTACTTTTTCATTGAAAAGTGTAAAGTAAGCTTCAAAATCGAAACACCCGCATCTACATCCAGAACATATATCTACACGGTCTCAATGCCAGTATATTAATTCCTCTCAAAGCAAACCCCAAATCGATATACGAAAGAGCCCATTTTCCAGCTGAACGCCCTCGTCGAAGTTGTGATCGAGTTCGTGCGTGTCGGACTTCCTTAAGAAGTTTTCATGCGGTTTTTATTCAAATACAATCATATTGGTACATGTTTGTGATAAATATTTTCGCTCCTCTTATATTTTATTTATGAATCGTATCTATACTTACTAACATTATAAACAGGTAAAGTTTCTAACTTTGTTTGTTTGTAGGGGGTAATCTTCCCAAATACTGATCCGATCATGAAAATTCTTTCACTAACAGAAAGCTACACTATTCACAATTTATATAGGCTATATTTTATTGTTATTGAACCAAAAAAATCAATGAAAAACAATAGTATATGTAAATCAAGTCATAGAAATGCGAGCGAAATTGAAACTTTACTATATTATATTTGCATCACAAAAATAAATATGAAAGAAGTGGGCACGGGACGGCTAGTTAGTGTATATTTATAGTGTTTCACAGTGAAAACGTATCCTTCCCTATGTTACTCTCTATGGTTATTATATAAAAATAATACCCGTATTTTTGACAATGTAAAGATAAATTATTGACTAAAAGTATCTAACTAAACACGATTTATTATTTTTTTTGAGATTGAGATGAGAAGTTTTTTTAGCTATATTAATAATTCTGTCAGGCTTTCCATAAATATGATCATATCTCCACTATAATTTAGATGTAGAGATTTAATCCTACAAGCCTACTAACTTAACAAAGTTAAAAGGATAGATAAAAAAAGATTTTGCTTCAATTTTACCATTTTACATTTTGTTCTTGCTGAAATGGGTGCAAAGATATTCTATGAAACATGCAATATATATTATATAGGTAGTGTTCTTCTGTAATGTTTTTGTAGTCCCATTAGTCCTATTATATGTTGTTATTTCTTATGTCGTGTGTTAAGGCCCTAAAAACCTGTGACTTTATTCCGATACAGATAACTATAAAAAAGGTCATCTCGTGCATCAATTATATTGTTACGTGTTAGGGTTCGAACGATTTGGAGAGAAAGACCTTCTGACTCTTTTAGAGACTTTATTCACTAGCACTAGGTCCGACACAAGCACTAGGTACAAATACTAAGCACTAGGTACACTTACTAGTCACTAGGTACACTCACTTATCACTAGGTACACTTCACTAAGCACTAACAATGTCCGAGGTCGTAGCCAATGTCGTAGGTTTCCGCTGGTATCACTTCTTGATCACTAGTCTTCACTTCGAAGTCGCTTCGTCGTTAGCTCAAACTGAACTGACTCCGCTCGGCCTCAATCGGCCTTTTTATACCGGGCCGAGCCTACACCCAGACAGTTCTAGAATGTTCGTGCGTGTACTCGATCTGTAGTTCATTCACCTTATATAAGTCCTCTAGCGCCATCTAGTGTTGAGTGGATGTTTCACGTTGTCTTTGTAACAAAGTGGTTTGTACAGCACACAACGTGGTTCCTCCGCTCCCCGCTAGATGGCGCAAGCTCCTTAATTTTGTGTACTCGTAACAATATTATTATACCAATATTAATTAGGATGGTTGATTAGCCCTTTTTCAGACACTTTAAGCTCATTATTGTTTAACCCTACTACAGTTTCAAATCAAACATTTGTATGTATGAGATAAATAAAATCTTTCTTGTTTGTTTATCTATACTATAATATATATAAAGCTGAAGAGTTTGTTTGTTTGATTGTTTGTTTGTTTGAACGCGGTAATCTCTGGTTCTACTGGGCCGATTTGAAAAATTCTTTCAGTGTTAGATAGCCCATTTATCGAGGAAGGCTATAGGCTATGTATCATCACGCTAAGACCAATAGGAGCGGAGTCCACAGCGGAGCGCGCAGAAGCTAGTAAGTAATATAATTAAAACTGTTTTTTTTTAAATCGAAGTGTAGAATTTGAAGTACATTCGTAAATATTCTAATTTGACTTTATCAATCAAATACCCATTGTTTACGACTTTAAAATATCAAAATTGGATAAGGGTGTAGTCTACAAACAATTAAAATCAATTACTAAATAGCTGACGATTTAAAACGAATTAAAACAACAATACACCGAGCGTGCGTCCGCGCCGCCGGTCGGGGTGAAACTGCATAATTTCTAATCTCACGACCGAGTAAACAGCTAATACCGTAGAACGGAATATTGAGGGTTATGGCTTAAGGCTCCGTCGCATGACAAAAGTAGGCATTTAACGTCTACCCCGTCCCCCTTGGACACACGTCGCGCGAACTCGTTGCTGTTGAACTCAGTCCGTGACCTGAAAGCGTCAGTGGCTGTAAAGCGAACTAATTTGATTTGACTTTAAAATAGAAATGCATTTATTATGATCATTTTTTAAAGTAGTGATAAATATGTAATACTTTCGTAAATAAATGAAATAAGTAAATGATTTCAGGGTTATTTATTATAAAGACTGTTGGACATAAATAGAATAAGCTATATAAAATAAAACAAATTACATATTAAATCTATACAAATAAATAAAATTGAAGTGTCTGTTTGTAATATTGTAATACCCGCTTTTAACTAAATTACATATATAATATACATGGTGCAAATACCAAAATAACATTTTTTATAATTTGTCTGTCTGTCTGTTCCGGCTAATCTCTGAAACGGCTGGATCGTTTTTGACAGGACTTTCATTGGCAGATAGTTGCTGATGTAATAAGGAGTAACGTAGGCTACTTTTATTTTAGATTTTTTATTATTATTTTATAACTGCGAACTGAACAATAATTATTTTGTTAAATTCCACGCGGACGAAGTCGCGGGCATAGGTAGTTTAAAATAATTATTATTCAATAAAACGTATCTCAATAAATTCCACAATACAATTACAATATTTAAAAAAACTAGTTGAAAAAAAAAAGCGGTCACCCATCCAAGTACTGACCGTCGTGACGCTGCCGCGTTACCGGTCGCTCAAATTTTATCTTAACTAACTTATATCTCCCTCAACTTCCGTTCGCCTCGACCGATCACACTTTTCGTAACGCTCTCGTCACGCATTAACCTGCTTACTGACCAATTTAAGCGCGCCTAAAGAAGTTTCACTTCAAAAAAACTAGTTGAAAAAAAAGCGTCACGCATTCAAGTACTGACCGTCGTGACGGTGCCGCGTTACCGGTCGCTCAAATTTTACCCCTCATGCGCCTAAAAGTTTCACTTCAAAAAAACTAGTTGAAAAAAAAAGCGGTCACCCATCTAAGTACTGACCGTCATGAAATTTTATTTGGCTTTAAAATAGAAATGCATTTATAATGATCATTTTTTATAGTAGTGATAAAATAATAATACTTTCGTAAATAAATAAAATAAGTAAAGGATTTCAGGGTTATTTAGTATAAATACTGTTGGACATAAATGGAATAAGAGCTATTAAATGAAACAAATTACATATTAAATTTAAAATAATAATTATTAAATAAAATTTATCTGTATAGGTACAGTAGGCAGTATTAGCTCTCCGATGTTGATGAATTTTAAAATTGCTAATTTGCTACATCGCCATAGGCGTAAAAATGTAACAGACACACTTATACTTTTGAATTTTGTACCTAATTGTATTAACTCGAAATAAAAATATAATTTAAATTATTCATTTTGAGCTGTGTAACATACGAATGTAAAGTTTGTCATGAAGCGCTGCTTAGTACTAGTGGTCTAAGATCCGAATCTAAATCGATCTTCACCGAGCTGATAATATAATGAAACATACTTTGTAATAAATTTAGTATATATATTAGATAATATTATATTAAAAATGGGTTACCTCTATTTTGAAAACTCTATTTTGTTGTTATGTATTATTATTATAATCTATATAATAAAAAAGAATGTTGCTAAGCGCATAACTCGAGAATGGCTCGACCGATTCGGCTAATTTATTTTTGTATGTTCCTTAAAAATTCCACAGTAGGTTTTTATATTTAATAATTCTTATTTTAATATTAATTAAATATAATATATTATAACAAAGAAAAAAAATGGCAACGTCACGTGGTGTTCCCAAGTGGTCACCCATCCAAGTACCTGATGCTGCCGCGTTACCGGTCGCTCAAATTTACCTCATGTGATGAAATGCGCCTTAAGAAGTTTCACTTCAAAAAAACTAGTTGAAAAAAAAGCGGTCACCCATCCAAGTACTGACCGTCGTGACGCTGCCGCGTTTCTGGTCAGTTAAATTTTATCTTTACTAACATATCTCACTCTCAACTTCCGTTCGGCTCAACCGATCACACTTTTCTTAACACTCTCGTAACGCACCTGCTTACTCCCCAAGTTAAGCGCGCCTATAGAAGTTAAACTTCAAAAAAACTATTTGAAAAAAAAGCGGTGACCCATCCAAGAACTGACCGTCTTGACGCTGCCGCGTTTCCGGTCGATCAAATTTTATCTTAACCAAAATATCTCCCTCTCAACTTCCGTTCGCCTCGACCAATCACACTTTTCGTAACGCTCTCGTCACGCCTGCTTACTCTCCAAGTTAAGTGCGCCTAAAGAAGTTTCACTTTAAAAAAAACTAGTTGAAAAAGAAAGCGGTCACCCATCCAAGTACTGACGCTACAATGAGCGTAACGCTACAAATAGCGTAACTACAAATATCGTAACGCTACAATGAGCGTAACGATATAAATAGCGTAACGCTACAATGAGCGTAACGCTACAATGTGTCATCCTTTTTCATGCAAGTCGCTGCGCCGCGCGCCCTTCCCTGTCGTTTTTCCGTTGCATCTGGTTTGAAATCACAACGATTCTAAAGAAGTTTCACTTCAAAAATCTAATTGAAAAAAAAAAGAGGTCACCCATCCAAGTACTCGTCGTGACACTGACGCGTTACCGGTCGCTCAGATTTTACCCCTCATGCGCCTAAAGAAGTTTCACTTCAAAAATGTTAATTTGGTGTAATATGTACCGTGTATTTATACATACATATGAATTTAGTTAAAAGACGTAATATTACAAACAGACACTCCATTTTTATTAATTTTTATATAGATAAATAGTGTTTACAAAAACTTAAACAGCAACAAAATAATTATATTAAACTAGCGGACCCGGCAGACGTTGTCCTGCCCGGAAAACAGCTACCAAATTTGATTGCTTACATACCGATAGCAGCGCCACCTATCGGGTCAAATTGAGATAAAAAAATCCCTATCTCTCGAGTTGGACCAAATTACAGATGCTTACGAAATGTGATAAAAATTGGTTCAGTACTTTCGGAGTTACATAGCGATAGCAGCGCCACCTACCGGGTCCAATTGAGATAAAAACTACCCTATCTCTCAAGTTAGACCAAATTACAGAAGCTTACAAAATTTGATACAAATTGGTTCAGTAGTTTCGGAGTTACATACCTATAGCAGCGCCACCTACCGGGTCTAATTGAGAAAAAAGTACCCTATCTCCCAAGTTGGACCAAATTACAGATGCTTACAAATTTTGATACAAATTGGTTCAGTAGTTTCGGAGTTACATACCGATAGCAGCGCCACCTACCAAATTTTACCCCTCATGCGCCTAAAGAAGTTTCACTTCAAAAATGTTATTTTGGTATATATACAATGTATGTATATTATACATACCTACATAATATGAATTTAGTTAAAAACCGTAATATTACAAACAGACACTCCAATTTTATTTTATGTAGATAAATAGGTATTTTTTACAAAAACAGCAACAAAATATATTAATTTAAATTTATAAATAGCGAATTCAAATTTCAGTAGGTACGAATATTGAATGCATACTAATATTTAAAAAATACGGAATACGAAAAAAATCGAAAAATTTTTCACACGTCCAGCGTCTATGACGTCCGACAGGACACTGCACAGTGCCGCTAGAGCAAAAAAGCGGTCGAAAATCACTTGAATAATCGATTAAAAAAAAATTATGGAATTAAAAAAAAAAACACTTGATCAAATTATTCCAGTTATATATGAACTTTATTTTGGTAATTTATTTATAATATCAAATCAGTTATTTTAAGAATAAAACCCAATCATAGTAAATAAAATGACCCGAAAAGAGGTAACTTTGTGAATTTATTCTATCGAGCCAAATTTATCAAATCATGTTTCCGACAAAAGCCTGAACTAGAATATACCCTCAACAATATCAATTAAATTTATTAGATAAAAATTTCACTGTTTACTATTTCAAAACTGAATTCATAGAAACGTGTTTTGCAGGAATACATCAATTACCTCACCTTAAAGGAATTGCATTTGTGAATGTGGAACGAATTCGCTTTTTTTACTAGTATTAAATGATTTTTCATGTCAGTTATTGAAGATATTTAAATTATTCGCATATTTATGTAGTAACTAGTAGACCTACATACTAATATGATAAAGCTTTCGAATGAAAAAAATCATCAACAAATCGGTACGTCTACACTCAGTAAAAAGTCATGAAGTAGGTAACACTAACAACTACACTAACACTATTTACTAATCTGTGGTAACACATTAAAAAAAAATGTCACATTTTCTTTTTGTATTGGAATAAAATATAATTTTCACACTGATATTTACGTTAATTAATATGAGGAAAGTAGTTACAATATCATAACACAAAAATAAAATTTTTAATCATGAACAGACGATTACGAAAATCAGATATTACTCTGCTTTCATAATCATTGTACGATATTTGCGAAATAACTAGCCATATATTAAAACATCAAAATGGTTACAGTAGCTACCCCCCATTGTGATGCTAATCGCTTCACACTTGACAATTTTTTAATTACACGCCTCGACGGGCCTTTAATAAGGGCGAAAATACGCAGGGATAAATCTGATGATCAAAATACAGTTTCAATGTGTGATGCTTTTTATTATAATACTGATTTGTTTTTGCATTGATTTCTGTTTATCTTTAAATATTATTTAATGCCCATTTCTTCTAAAAATGTAAGTATGTATAAAGAAGGAAAACCTTTGTTAAGTGGTGCAAACATTTTTCCTTAGGGTCACTTTTCTTGCAGTAAATTTAATAAATATAGAAAGAAATGAGGTACTTCAACAAAATATATTTCGTAAATTGTATGGTTCACTTTTTGTTATTATTGATTCCAATAAAATCTGTATCAATCTATACTTCTATATCTATACTTCTATACTATCTATACTAATATTATAAAGAGGTAAAGTTTATAACTTTGTTTGTATATACGGGGTAATCTTCGCAAATACTGATCCGATCATGAAAATTCTTTCGCTAACAGAAATCTACACTATTCAGGAGTGACAAGATAAAAGGAAAAAGATAAAAATATATAAAGATTTTAAATCAGCAGGATTTGAACCTGCGCCCTCTGACGTGCCGTGTCAACAATTCAATCTAATCAAGCATTATTATTTGCCTTAGAAATTAATTGGTGATTTTAAAACATTTATATTTATCTGATTTGCTGAAAATAGTGAGAGTGTATTGGAACCTGTGATTGGAACATATCAAATTTCACCGTACCCTTCTTATGTGAAATGGATTATAACTCCCAACGAAGTGGGCACGGGTTGGCTAGTTTCTTTATATAATTTCAAAATCTTCATGGAAAGGAGACACATAAAATTCTCAGAAAAGTATCTTGAAATAAAAATTTATTTTTGCGATTCCATTAAAAAAGCATGAACATTTCTATTTAATCGCATTGACATTTATTGCTACTTTTCTTTTACTATAAGTCATCGCTTAATATTTTATATAATGTTACTTTCCGAAAACGTATATTTCTTATTGTAAAAAAAAAAAACAGAACCAGTTAGTTCAGTAATCTCCGAGTTATCTTATTGGTATAGACAAGTGGGATTCTATTCTAGTAAAAGGCAAAGCAATTAAAGAGTCAGAAAGTAAGGAATCCTAAGGATAATTGTAACATGGTCCAGACCACTTTATAGGATAATGATATTACGTTGCGGAGTTACAGTAAAAACAAATCGGTAGAAGCAATTTTCTCTCGCGGATTTAATGCGAACGCTTGCTTCGGGACGTACAGGCGAACGAGAGAGGAGTTACAAGGAACTTGCGGGAAATAAAATATTGTCTAGGTTAAAGTTTCTATCTTTAAATGTACTAATTATGAGATAAATAAATCAAGACGGGATTTTTTTAAGTATTTTGGAAGATGTGTGGCTACGGCAGTAAAAATTATTGTTAGGATATATAAACGAAAATTTAAAAGAAAATCATCTGGTTTTTTTTAATATTTTGTTTCAGAAATAAATATATTACAACTTCCAATATGATTTTTCTCTATTTTACTTATGTATAAGATTTTATGAGGTTTTGAAATTAAGCGGGTCTTAATAGTCGCCTGTACCTTACCAACCATTATATTGTTACATATAGTAATTGTTTAACATTGATTACAATATAAATCGAGTAAAAATTTACTTTTTTGATAAATTACATAATTGAAAAAAAAACTTTCTGAGGCTGTACCGCTACCGCTATGATTCTTTTTAAAAGCTTAAAGCTCATTCAAGATCCGCCTAAATATGCAGCTTTTAAATGAAGTCTTAGACAAAAAACCCGTGCCCATTCGCCACGAGCACGACCGCTGCTCTGTATAGCAAATTCAAAAATAAAAATAAAGTTGAGTTTTTATAAAAGACTATATGTCTAACTACGAGTAGGTATTCTATGTCCGTATATTTCTTTGATAGGACACACAAATTTTATTAATGTAATTTTTTTAATTAACGTATTTTGTTTTACATACTGAGTTAATTTACATTTAAAGACAAATTGTTGGTCTATTGCTTTTGCGTTTTCGTCATTTATTTTTATGTGAAATTAAATTACAAAAAAAAACTATACTTAATTAGAACTTTGTAGATAAAGCATTATAAACTTATTATAATACTTTTATATATTTTATTATTTTTCCTCCAATTCGTAAGTTATTAATACAAAAAACGTCGTACAATGGAAACTTCGGCGATGATCCGGATATTTGAACCAATTTATAAGAGAATTGAATACAATTATCCGCTTCCCAGCAGTTAAGTGCCGATCTCGATATACGCGGATATCCGGATAAGTCGGGTAATGTTCAATTTTTTATTCTCGATGTTAAATATAGTAGATTAGGCGTCCCTCGCGATTATACTGGCAACGCAATATACAGTGTATATGACACACAAACGTAAGACGTTCTTTCTTTAATTCGTTTTATTTTTTATTTTTGTGTTACTCACACATGAGGAAATTATAAACATTTTAAAAATCATATCAAAATTTTTCGATCCAGCGGGATTTGAACCCGCGCCTTCTGACGTGCCGTGTCAGCGCTCTGCCAACTGAGCTATGGATCCATATCAAGCCGGGTCGAAATTCTTGATATGATGATTTTCTTTCGTGACGATGACGATGACGTTCTTTCTTGTTCGATAATGTTTTTCTTTTATAATCCAAAGACATTTTCGTCTGTACTTAAGTGAGCACCAACACGGATTTGTAAGTTCTAGATCTAGCAGCACTAATCTTTGTATCTATGTACCTTCTCTGAATATTTAGTGGAAGCTGTCGAGGCTGGTAAGCAAGTTGACTTTATCTATAGTTTAGACCCTGTTTCACCAGTCGTGGCTAACGTTATTTGATTGCTATTTTTTACCATCGAATTCCACTATATTTGTGGCATATTTGTATTCGTAATTATTAATCTAAAACTTGTAGTCTCTTAATTAAGGAGAAATAGGCCCTAATGGCCTATTCTACCACTAAAAGATCGAATGAGAAATGAGTATCTATGGGGAAGTTTGAAAACAGCACCCGTGACGGAGAAAATGAGGAGCAGAAGGTTAGCTTGAAACAGGCCCCTGTAACTGTCTTAATTGAGCAAGGATAAATGTTGATTACATTTACCCCCATTCAAAGCTCATCAAAAACAGTATATATCATACAAGTTCAGCATGTATAAAATAAAATTTGTAAGCAGTGCCGCAAAGCAAAATAATAATCGTAAAAATAGTTCCCAAGATGGCGGTATCACCGTGTCCGCGCTTGTATTGAGCGAACTGCATTTTTTATGATGTTAGCAGTGCTGCATCTCAGACGTTACTGCCTTTAAATATTTACTATTGTGTAAGAATCTTCATTTTGTACATTTTTGCACACACATTGTAGACCATTACATTTAGGCAGATAATTCCTGAAACTTTTTGACGATAAATTTTGAAACTGAAACTAAAAACTAGAATGAATTCTAAATCAACTTACATTTTGGTATAATATCTCTATGTATATATTATTTTATTTTTTGTTATTGCAATACTGTTTTTAGTTTTCCCAGAGAGTTTGGATTTTGGGTATTGGACAATTTTGTATAATAGGCAATCATAAAAATAATTACACCAAATAAAGTTAAATTAATAAATAATTAATAAGTATACATAATATATCGCAGTTTATCGATAGGATAAATATAAAACTGTACATTAATCAGTGGTAAAAGGCGCGTATCTTATCATCATTACAAAATGTATTGAAGATTTACGTCTCATGTAGGTATAAAATTTTTCATTCGTAGTCAGCTACATAGGTATATATGATATATACTTAAATTTATATCATATAACTAGCTTCTGCGCGCGACTTCGTCGGCGTGGACTCCGCTCCTATTGGTCTTAGCGTGATGATACATAGCCTATAGCCTTCCTCGATAAATGGGCTATCTAACACTGAAAGAATTTTTCAAATCGGCCCAGTAGGTAGTTCCAGAGATTACCGCGTTCAAACAAACAAACAAACAAACAAACAAACAAACAAACAAACAAACAACCAAACAAACAAACTCTTCAGCTTTATATATTAGTATAGATATAAACTTTACATTATATAAACTTTAAATTTACTCACTGAAAATGCAATACAATATAAAATAGATAGGAACATTCAAAAACAGATAGTTTTCGAATTGCTTATTTCAAAACTAAACCTTAGCCCATTGTTATAAAGTGCTTTTTATTTTAACAAAAGATTACATGAACTGATGTAAATAATGAAATTCATAGCAGTTTATCTGGCGTCGAAATTGCAACTATTAGTTTCAGACAATCGCAATAAACGGACGCATCTGCTGATAATAGAAAACTGTAGACTATTGCAAAACTGCTTGAATCGGGAACTGTACTGTGAACGTATTGTGTATAGAGTCTTTTAAATTTTTGATCGCTTCAGCTTGGCTTCAGCTTGGCTTCAGCCTGTAATATCCCACTACTGGACATAGGCCTCTTTCCCCGTGTAGGAGAAGGATCAGAGCTTAATCCACCACGCTGCTCCAATAACACCAGAAGCATCGGAAGCGCGTTGCCGACCCTATCCCCATTTCCCCACAGGAGCTTTGGTAATCTTACTCACCAACAGGAGCACAACACTACTTGTTAGCAGTATTTTTTTACTGTGATCTCCTGTAAGGTTGAGGCACTTCCCCAGCCGAGCTGCTCCAACCTTTGAGCAGGATATTTCCTGCTATGCCATACCGCAATGAATGAATTTGCCTGAAATTACTTAGTTTAATTAAATTAAACCCTTTATGCTGTGCACTGTGCTGTGTGGCTACGGCACTCTAGAATTTAGTCACCCCTCTCTTCCCGTGGGTGTCGTAAGAGGCGACTAAGGGATAACAAAGTTTCACTACACCATGGAACTTAAAAAGCCGACCGATGGCGGGATAACCATCCAACTGCTGGCTTTGAACTACACAGACCAAAGATGGGCAGCAGCGTCTTCGGTGCGACAAAGCCAGCCCTGCGGTCACCAACCCGCCTGCCCAGCGTGGTGACTATGGGCAAAACACATGAGTTCACGCCGTTTTTGGTACGAACTTGTGGAGGCCTATGTCCAGCAGTGGTCTGCGACAGGCTGAAATGATGATGATGAAATCCATTACCTATATTCAATCAAAATAGACGTCTTAATAATATTTGTTTTACTAGACAACTCGACGTCACTTAAGAAATCCATCAAGCAAAACTAAAAACGTGTTGACCGATTTTTTCAAAAAATTTCAAGTGAAAACCGGTGTCTTTGATCGCGTCTCAAAATGGCGTCGCGTCATCCGTCATTTTTAATTGTCTGTCAGACCGCCGCGGTCGGGGCGTTACGCGCCGATGCGAATATATTTAGTTTATTGAGTTATAAACGAAGCCGTTTTCGTGCATTCATTAAAATCACATTTTGAAATTGCTATTAAACTATTTTTTGATATTACCTATTTACAACTTTTAACTCTAACATCTAATGAAGCTTAAGCTCTCTTCAAAGTTTGATTAAATTAAAGAATTTCAGGAATTAATAGTTCAAATAAAATTACATCTTTATATAGATACTTTATATGACTAGCCCATTAGCATAGTTGGTAGTGACCCTGCTTTCTGCTCCGCGGGTTGTCGGTACGATTCCCGACCCAAGTCTGGGTGTAATATACATATAATATATTTATTTATATATGTAATATTGGTGCCTGTGTATGTTTATCGAAAAAAAAAAACATGTAGCTATAACAGTCGGCTGTTAACTATAATTCAAGTACTTTAGAAACAGACGAGCGTGCGTGTATGTTACAGATATTTATTTATTTATTTTAAGATAGCGGCAGGCTGTATGCAATGAAAGTTCATGAGCATAAACGAAATAATTATGTTACAAATGCGACACCGAAAGTTAGCATTATAGATAGATATACAAATTACAAACAAAGTTTTCCCTGGTCTCGTGCGAGCAAAGCCGGCAGTGGAAAGTAGTATTATACATTTAGAATTTGAGGAGGAGTACGCCCATTCATTTTAATTAATAGCTTTCAAATGAGAAGAGTTAATACGCGTACTTATGTTATATATACCTACGGCGTGTCTTGAAGTTTTACTAATGTTGACGTTTATAGACGGTACCTAACCATTTCGCTGTTATAGGTAAGAGCATTAATGTTTTATAGCTTACTTTAGGCCATAATCATATGAGCGTTTATTAAGCGCGCTTGTTTTATTCTGTTAGACTGTGTGGTGCCAATTCTCTATCGAAATTAAGCGTTATGTGAAGAACAGAAACACCGTGTCTGATTGGCGTTAATTTACAAGCTTCACAAACGCTAGTTTGACAGCGGCCTAATGTATATTATAGATGAATAGACTGTAGAACATAACGCTTGTGTGTAAATTGACCTAATCTCATGTTCTTCTTGAGGTGACAGCTTTTCAAAAATTTTGGTTCAAGTTATCCTTTATTGTAATATGAGTAAAAATATTACAAATAGGTATTATTTAAAATATGGAAAACGACATAATATGATGATGGAAATTATTATTTTTTAGATCTTTTGAATCACGATTATGTAAATAAAAACATAATTATTAATAGCTTGACTCTATACAGTCGCATCAAATAGAGATTATGACGTCACAAATTCATATCTACGCTACCGGTAGTTATCCTTGTACGAACATCAAAGGAGGTACATATAACTCGCGACGACATACAAACACGCTGTGTGAACGTCCAGAAACGTCTCAATTCCCTTCAACCGAACCCCGCGTTTATTTCACAATAAAATATAATATATAGCTTTCTTCAGACACTTTCGACAGGCAACAAGTGGCAATTAAAAGTGACAAATGGTATGTACTCTCACGCGGTATAGTTTTGACGTTCAAAGCGTCTCTTGATCTTTCTACGACAGTGTTTTTAAACTGACAGCTATACAATTATTATAGAGTAATCAGTTGTGTTTGTTCTTTTTTTAATTTTCGAATTTTCTTGGCGCCATCGTGAAGGTTTTGCGGCATGAAGGTTTTATTGTCTATTTTTTTTATAGGTGGGTCAAAGTGTATATACAAATGTAAAGTAGTTGGTGTAAATATATTATTATAGATATTAAATCACAACAATTTATACAAACGTTAAACTACAAGTTTGTAGCTATTAAACTACAATTACAAGATAGAAAATTTTATGAAAAATAGGAAAAATAAAATGAAAATAAAGCA
Source organism: Melitaea athalia (assembly GCA_905220545.2). Classification (NCBI taxonomy): domain Eukaryota; kingdom Metazoa; phylum Arthropoda; class Insecta; order Lepidoptera; family Nymphalidae; genus Melitaea; species Melitaea athalia. Next base: position 5,600,752 of record HG992199.1, on the reverse strand, counting down.
GAATAAAAATATATCTTACAGTTCATTAGACAACTAAAACAAACGCAATGTTTCTCTCGTTTGTATAATATAGTAGGTAAGTTTACCATTTCTTTTTTAAAATTGTAACAATATATTTTATAATCTGTACCTGTCTTTTAAAAACATCTCAATGCTAAAATAAATATAGGTTCAAACGAACAGACAAACAAAGTCTTCATCTTTATAGTTGTAGGTTTAGTTGATAAACGTACATTAAAAGATGAAAGCAAACAGTCAAAGGCTTAAGAAGTGTGACACTGGCTGTATATATAACATACACTTGTCATCTAGTAAATTAAAAAGCAATAACGCGAGTAAAAGAAGTTTTATACAACTTGCTAAGGTTGAAACGAACTTAAAGACGTCATCGCAACTATCTATTAAAAAATACAAGCTTTTTGCGATATTTTATTCTACATAAAATTTGATATAACGGTGTTATATCTGATATTTATTTTACATTACGTTCTATAAAGTTTTCATTAATACTATTAAAATGTGGTTTTTTGTGTACAAAAGTAAAATAAAAAAATAAACGTATTATTTACACGTCTAAAAATTTTATGCTAGCTAGGACAAAAGAAAATTTAATACGATGACGCAAGTTGATATTACAAAAAAAAAATTATAATAAAAACAAAACGTAATGACAAGGATTGAAGCTAGTTAGGAAAAAGGAATCGATGTTTAAAAATCAAATACCAACATTATACCGCCACAATGACTAATATTTGTAAAGTAATATATTATAAATAAATTATTAAAGCGGCGATTACATGGAGCGTCACTAAATACGATCAAAGTGTGGCTTTAATGGACCAATTTACATATAATTAAACATTACGCAGCTCAGACGCGCATAATTATATTTTGCATGGAACTTAGTGTACGGTTTCACTAACGCGATTTGGAACTTTTTATCAAGTTGTAGCGTCACTCAATGGTGAAACCAAGACTTTTGTCAAACATAAGAGGCTTGTCCAACTGAGATGGAAGGACAAAACTTTTATCTCTCTTAATTAGCACTGTGCTTGGGGTTTCTCTCAACGATAGAATTAGAAATGAGACTATTCGAGAGAGAACTAAAGTAACCGATATAGCCCACAGAATTAGCAAGTTGAAGTGGCAGTGGGCTAGTCATCTGTGTCGCAGGACCGATGGCCGTTGGAGCAGACGTATCCTGGAGTGGAGACCGCGTCTTGGCAAACGCATTGTGGGACGTCCTCCGGCCCGTTGGAGTGACGATCTTCGTAAGATTGCCGGTGTATGCTGGATGAGGATTGCGAAAAACCGGGATGTCTGGCGCAAACTTGGGGAGGCCTGTGTCCAGCAGTGGACTGCGATAGGCTGAACTGTTGATGATGATGAATTAGCACGTGTCTTGTATGTGTTAATACACTTTTCTTTAAAAAAAGGTTTGATGAATAATTAAAAATAATATATGTTAACTGGAAATTTACTCTTCATTTTTTATAAATCTTCAATAAATATCTACTATATAGAAGTTGTAATTGTTTTACTTTTGAGTAAAAGTGCGATGCGTTATGTTTTGTGCACACATAAACCCTAACGGATTCGTCTTAGTAGAAACAGCAAAATCGCTCCACTAATACATTTTGCTCAGTGGTGACTGGTGAGACATTCACATTGCATTACAGTAAGATAAGCAATTCTGTAAGAGTGCAAAATAATACAATATTATAAATATTTGATTAATTAAAACGCAACAGTGAAACTAATAAAGGTAAATAATTTTAAATTTCGAAAATAATCTGTAGACATAACGTTGCTTAAATTAAGCGAAACTCTGAAACCGATCCGCGACGCATCCGTCTCACTCTAACATAGCATGTGCGTGTAGGACAGAGATAGAGCTCAAAGACGCTACTGTAAACTGAAGCTCGTCTGATGATATGCGGTTACAGACAGCTATGTACACACTAGCTGAAAATATCTTTGGCTAGATGTCTCCTTTGATTTTTACAATTCACGATTCTGCAGATAGCACCCCACAACTGCGCATAGGCCTCTTTCTCCATGTAGGAGAGGATTAGAGCTTAATCCACCACGCTGCTCCAATGCGGTTGGCGGATATATTTCCTACTATGAGTAACGATCGCTATCATGTGTACATAATAACAACCGGGACCGACGACGGCTTAACGTGATCTCTGAGGCACGGTGGGGAAACCCACAAGGACTGCTCAAACACCCAAGGCAGACCAGGGCAAACATCTGTATGGCCAATACAAATGTTTGTCATGTGCGGGGATCGAACCTGCAACAAGCCACAAACCAGTGCTGTGACCGTTGCGCCAACGCGTCGTCTAAATAACACTACACTAAAATAAGTTGTTTGTTTAATTTACATACAATCGCTGTTATGCACTCACCTTTACCCACCTCAGTCAAGGCGTAACTAAATTTACAGTATTTTAGTTTGAATTTTCATACGAACCGAATTAGTACTGCGACCAACGACCTATTACGACCTATTATACTAATAGACGCGGCATACGCCAACATCATTGCATTAAAAATTACCTAATAATATTTTAAAAGGACAGAGAATACTTTTTACTTCGTAAGCGGAGAATGAAAAAGAACATGTGTCAACATACGCCTTATCTGTTATTAGAAAGAGATGAATATAGGATCTTAGTTACACCGGTCGAGTATCATCAGCAGCCAATCACGTAACGAGAGGAGGTTGGGCAAAAGTGAACAATCGAGTTTAATTCAAAATAGACTAATAAATTTATTAATTTATTTATAGATTAGGTAAAAAAAAAAACAATTTTTTTCTTTTTCAAATTTATTAGTGTTATAGTACGCGCGACGAATCTTGGCGAGACTGAACATAGGCTCTGCGAACTTTTGCGCATGTACACTCACGAAAAAAAAGTGCCATTACCAATTTTTATTTTTATTCGTCTTTTTCTTATTTATTGAATTTTTTGTTCAATTACAATAAAATATAGCATAGTCACTCTTGAATAGTGTAGCTTTCTATTAGTGAAAGAATTTTCATAATCGGATCAGTATTTGCGAAGATTACCCCCTACATAGAAACAAAGTTATAAACTTTACCTCTTTATAATATTAGTATAGATGGATATTACGAAATTAACACACACTTAACTACTCCGGGTCTTATCGACTTACATGAGTTAAAATAGTAAATAACACAGCTTTCCACATCACCACGGAGGTACTGTGTCGTACGATGCGTCTTTAGGTAATCTTAATTGAAACATGTTTTTAAATTAATGAACATTTTAAATGATAAGTAATTAAAATTCAAGCATTTTTATTAAAATAAACTATTACAAGTACTTTTGAATCATCGAATTTATGAATATTTAGTAACATGATTTTAAAACAAACAATTTCAGGTTTTTATATAATTTTGTGAAGGTGAATGAAGACTAGTTCCATTTCACCCAACTTCCCCTAGCAGTGACAATTAGCTGTTCTCTCTTTCACTCTGACGCACGAGTCCACTACATGTCTCACTCATGTACTTCGTAATAACAACTGCCGATTAAAATATAAAAAGTTACATTTTCGGTTAGAATAAATAAATTTACAGTATTTACTTATGAAATGAAATGTTTTTATTTCCCCTAACAGTTCCAGTATAATTCCTGCAACGTCTAAAAACACACGAAGGCATTTTGTGAACACTTTTTATGATAATATGCGTTAAACAAAAGGACGTCTAGCTACGACACTGAATGGTGCGTAACTAAGTGAAACTCAGGCAATTACCTTAGTTTTTTCTTGCCAAAATAGACAGCGGGTAACGTATCTATTGTTTTAATATATCATAGACTGCGACACACAACGTGTCTAATGCGGTTCTACGCGACACACACACACATCTTTAACTAATTCCTACGTACAATTTCACTCACATTCAAATGAGTATTAGTGTAAATTGTGCTCATAATCTGAAAATTATAAGAAAATGATTATGTATGTGTGATTAAAAGTAATACGGTAATCAGGGTACCTATTGTGTTATTACCTTTTATCGATGAGGAATGTTACTGACATAATTATGTGGTTGAATTAGTTTATAATTGAGAAGGCACTATTAACGTTTTTATTATTAATTTTTATGTACCTAAGTGTAGTTTTCTTTGATAATTCAAAATAAATAAATGAATACTAAGGCCTCGTTTACGGAGACGCGGAGCGTAGTGCCTAGCGGTAAGCTGCGCGGCCCGCACTAAATTCAAATGTAGGGCTAGTACTATTTACTAATCTGTGGTAGGGCGTTGTATGAGTGCGTTTACGGAGAAGCGATTTTACACGCGTTTAAGCGTGTTTTACGGCCGAGTCCGCGGATGGCGTCGTCGCATCTCACGCGGCGTATAGCGCGGCGTTAAGCGCGCTATAAAGGGCCCCGTAAACGATCAAATTTGTTTGATCAAACTTCAAACACGCCCGCACACGATCAAACCAATAGATCAAATAAACTTATGACTCCTTGAAACAAAAACGAGAAATCTGTACGTCTATACAAATAAATAAAATTGGAGTGTCTGTTTGTAATATTAAAATAACCGTTTTATAATAAACTAGCTTCTGCGCGCGACTTCGTCGGCGTTTACTCCGCTCCTATTGGTCTTAGCGTGATGATACATAGCCTATAGCCTTCCTCGATAAATGGGCTATCTAACACTGAAAGAATTTTTCAAATCGGACCAGTAGATCCTGAGATTAGCGCGTTCAAACAAACAAACAAACAAACAATCAAACAAACAAACTCTTCAGCTTTATTATATTAGTATAGATTCATATGTTTGTATACACGGTACATATACCATAATAATTTTGTTTGCTCGCAAACGAAAAAAAACCGACTTCAATTACATCGACAAGTAATACAACGTAATAAGACGAAAAAATAGTCAAGTAAATACGCGCTATTAAAGATAACTCAAAAAGTTGTAATCAGTTTTCGATCTAGTTTAAACGAGACTACATGACAAGTATTAGCTTTCGATTAAAGTAAGAATTATCGAAATCGGTACACCGAGTAAAAAGTTATGCGGTATAATATAACGTAGGTCGACGAAAAAGTAGTCACGTAAATACGCATTATTAGATATAACTCTAAAAGTACTTGTCAGACCTCAATTAAATTAAAATGGGACCACATGACACGCAACACCTTTCAATTAAAATTGATCGAAATCGGTCCACCCAGTCAAAAGTTCTGAGCTAACATACATTAAAAAAAAACATACGTGTCGAATTGAGAACCTCCTCCTTTTTTGGAAGTCGGTTAAAAATATATTTTTTTTTTGTGATTTTTGTCTGTCTGTCTGTTTGTTCCGGCTAATCTCTGAATTTTGACGGGACTTCCACTGCCAGATAGCTGATGTAATAGGAGTAACTTAGGCTACTTTTATTTTTGATTTTTTTTATAGCTAGAACAATAACTATTTTGTTAAATTCCACACGGACGAAGTCGCGGGCACAGCTATTATATAATAAATATAAATATCGTATATAATTACTAATACAAGAAAGTTACAAAATATTGGCACTACAATTTAGAAATACACGGAAATTTGATAACTGCAATGGAGCTGTACAAAAATCTGAAAATTCAGGTTCCTATTATTATAATTATAAAGGAATACACAGCCATTGCAGTTGTGTTCTCCATGGTTTCAAGGCGATAACTGAGATTTTATTTGACAAACACAGCCGCACACTATCAAACAGGTTTGTCAAACACACCTTCAAACAAAATTTCCATCAAACACGTCAAACATTTTCAATGTTTGACAAACACATCAAACACGCCCGCACACGATCAAAAAATTTGACAAACACGTTTGTCAAACAGAAATTTGATCAAATATTTGATCGTCTACGGGGCCCATAACACGCAGCGGCGATTCTCGATGAAGCGATGCCTGTGGCGGAACCCAGTGTTGCCAACGTAGGCGATTTTTTGCCATTTAGGCTACTCGATATGGAAATCGGTGACAAAAATATCCAAAAGTCGACTGGTCGCCTTTCAAGCTACTCAGTTGAATGAACAAATCACAACACTAATAAACATAACAAAAAAAAATTAGACCCCACGTATAATCTAAAAAGTATGAGAAAAGTGATTCCTTATTATTTATTATTCCTTAGCGAAATAATAAGTACCTGGGTGACCGAGCCTAGCTCGGTAGTCGGTATTATTTTTTAGTATTTTTTTTGTTTTGTTTTTTTTCTCGGTATTTTTATATTTTATTTTTATTTAAATAAAAAATAACGAGTCCAATTAGAAAAAAAAAGGAAAAGAAAATTATGGCTTGCAGACGTGGATTTGAACCTTGGTCTTCTCGGTTGAACCCGTCCGATTTCTCACCTGAGCTATTATAACCTTATGAGAGTTGTGAAAATTACCTTCCTATTCTAGCGATATTTTAGCCATTTTTTCATTGCCTAAAAACAGGGAAAAAACTAAGTTTTCTAAAAATGAATCCTAGCTAGACCAATTTTTCGCCCCCGAAATCCCCTGTATACTGAATTTCACGAAAATCGTTGGAGCCGATTCCGAGATTCAGATTATATATATATATATATATATATACAAGAATTGCCCGTTTAATAGTATAAGATAATAAATAGATGATTGTACTATAATGATTACTTTTTTTTACTATATTATTGTTAAAAATATTGTGGAGCATAGAAACCTATTACGTGTATCACGGTGTTTAAAGAAAAGCTTTTGATCTTATTGCTACAACGCGAACGCATTGAGCCTGTTATATCCCACTGCTGGGCATAGGCTTGTTTCGCCATATAGTAGAATTGAGAGATTGGAGATTGGAGCTTAATCCACAACGCTGCTCCACTGCAGGTTGGCGGATATGTTCCCTACTATGAGTAACGATCGCTATCAGGTGTAGGTACATTATATAACAACCGGGACCGACGACGGCGACGGCTTGACGTGCTCTCCGAGGGACGGTGGGGAGACCCACAAGGACAGACATCTAAACCGGGTACAAATATTTCAACAAATAAAAATATACATCCCAATCGGGAATCGAACCCACAAAATGTCGGTGTTTTAGGTGACTACACGCACCACTACACCAGAGCGGTTTTTGTTGTTTCATATCTTACAGTACCTATAGAATTCAACATGTACCTAATACACGGAATAGTTTTCTGGATCTGTGGTTAAAATTGGTGTTCCACAGGGATCAAATATAGGTATAAAAAAACGGGGATTGTATTTTCTTTAAAGTGTGTTATGATGTTATCCGTCCGTTATCCGTTTCCCGTCGCGAGAGTGACTCCATTGAACGCCTTGTCGTGCAGCGCAGGGTGGATGGCAACAGAGGGCGAGGAAGATCATCCATGCGATGGACCGACCAAATTAAGTCGGTCCCTTGTATGAGTGCACCAGGAAGTCAAACAACAGAGAGGGGTGGCGAACAATCGTGAAGAGCATCACAACTGCCCCTACGGAAGTCGCTACGTGATGACCACGACCGCTCTGTCAAGAGTGTCACGAAGAAGAAGAAGAATATGATGTTATCACTGAACTTTTTACTTCGTGGACCGATTTCGATGATTTTTAATTGAAAGACGGTGCTTGTTATGTGATCCTATTTAAATTAAATAGAGATCTGACTGAGTTATCGGTAATACATAATACGTATTTACTTGACTATTTTTTCGTCAATCTACGTTGTTATACTCATAACTTTTTACTGGGTGTACCGATTTCGATGAATCTTTTTTTAATCTAAAGCTTGTGCTTGTTGTGTGGTTCAATTTAAATTTGGTCGAGGTGAGGTTTCGAGCAAACACAGTTATTTATTGATCAGTTTATTTATAGGGTATTAAAATAAAAGAGTATGTAACTGGAAACTATTTATAATCAACATCGAGTTTATAAAGTACTTCGTCGGCTAATATTTACAGCGTTGAGCATTTATTCAGCGAATACACACTTATATTACATTATTTATACATTGTCATATACTAAGGTATATTACTTTTGATTGTCAATTTACGTCCACAAAAGCAATATGAAAAGAAACTTTCATTAGTGACATAAAAAAAAATGTTATTATCATTGACAAACAGACACGTATTTGGCTTGATTTATATATAAAAATTGACTCTTCACTTCATACAGATTAAACATATCAATTATAAACAATTAATAATTTTTAGAAAGAAAGGCAAAGACATTTTTTAACTGAGGATAAGACTACTTTTCAAAAATTTACAAAAAATAATAATAAGTTGAAATTTTCCATTATTTTTTAAATATAATTTATTATGATAATCATTTTTGTGAAATAAGACGATTGGGAGATTGTTGTTTATTAAACACTTTTAAATAGTTTTTTTTAGATGAAAAGTTAGAGGCAGAAACGTATTGATAGATATAAACAATAATTCAAAACTACCTATATACCTATTAGTTGGTTCAATTTATAAAAGTAAAAAAAAATTAAAAATAAATATTTTTTTTGGATTTTGATTTTTTTCTATATTAAATGGCGTATATATACAAAAATCTAAATACTTCGCTGTTTCATAATTCGAGTATGTACAAAAATCATTATTAAAAGAGATTTCTGTCAGAATACAACCACCATACATACAAAAAAACCAGCACAGATAGAAAATTAAAAATTAAGTAGGCACCTACAATACCTATTGTAAAAGAAAAAGTTGAATTAGTTTCTTTTTTTACTTATAATTTTAAGAGTATGCCTATCTTTATTATTGCCTCTAACTTTACATTCAAATAAAATGTTTACCTATACTAGAAATGAAATTTAAGCGTATAAAATTTACATACATACCACTAATAATATAATTTAGCACGTTACCTTAATTTTTATTTTAAAATTTAATTAATCTTTAGGTACATTATTAAATATCACACTTTTATTTTATACAAAAAAAAAAATACAATTTCACAAGCTGATTCCCTTTCGCCCTATCAATAACAATGTCCAGTATAAATAAAAGAACAAGTGTCAAATTTAAGGTAAAAACTTCTAAATATGAACCGAGTATACATGTACAAGAGAAAAATATTGTATCATAGAAGTTTGATATTCCAGACAAAAATTCTTATGTTAATATGTATCACAATCGATTCACAATTCAACTTTAAAACAATAAACACAGAAAATTGCACTATTAGGTACTTTATACAAGACGAAATTAAGCAAAACAGCGATGGAAAAGGTTTTTATTTATACTGATTTATTTAAAACATTGCCTTTTTATCTATACATTTTTGGTCATAAAACAATATATTATTTAAAAAAATAAATAAATATAAGTATTGATAGACACAGATAAACAAATCACATTGTCAAAAATTGTCAAACTGTCACTGTCAAAAACATAAGAAACTTCTTTTAATTATTCTAGTTATAATGAAATGCCATCACTAATTTGAAAGTCCATTCTCATTGTCCGTGTCGACCCTTGGGTCTTGAGACCCTGGCCGTTGCCATAATCACGTGTGGGAGTGACCTAAGGAGCCATGGCTGTGGTGATGATTAGTCGCTAAGTGGTGGAAGTATGGCGCATAGGGCCCTGGACCGGTGAAAGGGTAGGGTACACCATGCGAGTAGAGAAGGCCTCCAGGATAAGGGCCTGAAGGAAAGGCCCCCGCGGGTGGAGGAGGCACGGTGGGACTGTTGACATCCATTCCAGGGTTTTGCTTTTTCCACTTTGTGCGCCGATTTTGAAACCAGATTTTCACCTAGGAAGAGATTTTTTTTTTGTTATTCTTAGTTTTGTTATTGATGTACCTATTTTTCTAGAACTTAAATATAAAAAAGTCAAGCCTAACATTATTATTTGGAATTCCGTAAATTTCGAACACTGTTTACTTATTCATGTGGCAGCTATTTAATTGCACACAATTATTTAATTAACAGTAATTTAACCAGGATATGTATATCAATTATCATTATCTATAGCCATTCATTTTCGAGGAAATATGTTTACGCGATTACAATTTTTAAATGAGGAATATATTATAAAAATTGGTGCTTCAATCTTTAAAAAAGAGAGCAGCAATACATGCTAACAATATTCTTAAAAAATCAACTCAGAAAGACCGAGAATAATTTAAAACAATTAAACAACAAACCTGAGTTTCCGTCAAACTGAGACTCAGCGCCAAATTGAGTCGTTCACAGACTGACAGATATCTGGTTGTTTTGAACTTATTCTCCAATGACACGAGCTGCTCGTAGGTAAATGCCGTCCTGGCTCTCCTGGGCTTCGTCCCCCCCTTCGAATCCCTAGAGGAACTCTTGCATTTCTTTGAACTGGAGCTGGTTGGACTCTTCGGATCTCCATTTTCGTCGAGATCAGACTGTGTTAGAATGTCATCATCCATGTTGGATGTCTGGTCGTCTGTTTCCACATCATCAGCTTCGAGGTCTGAATGCTGGAGGTGGTCTTTGACTGCAACAATAGATATGGTTGGATAAATCGCTTCTGTCTAATTACATCTACCTTTTGTAACATTATGAATCTAAGAGTATGTTTGTACACATGTAAAACATGTTTATATTTAAGATAGAGTTGGTACAATTATCAAAAATCCTCAACTAGTTAATGGAAAATGTTATATATGTATATTCAAAACCCGCTACGTTTTATCTCTATCTCTATATATATAAAAGAGATTTCCACCCATTGACTCATCACGATATCTCTGGAACCATAAGGCGTAGAGACTTGAAATTTGGTAGGAATATTCCTTTCGCCGAGTAGAGGTCAGCTAAGAACGGATTTTACGAAATTCCACCCACAAGAGAGGGTTGCGGGGGTTAATAACATATATGGCAAAACAACGTTTGCGGGGTCAGCTAGTAGAACTATATAGAAATAATGACGAAAACAAAGTAGTAAGCATACAAGTCCGTTCAAATATAAACCTTCTTGCAACAGGGTAAGAGCGTAAATGTATAATTATTTTTGCGGTTTATAAAATAGGAAAATGGTCTGTTTATTCGAGAATTACGAGAAAATACCAATTAGGTCGGTTTTTTTATTCTTTAGAGACCTTTAATTTTTCCTTTTGTAAGTAGGTATTATAACTCAAAATACGTGTATATGAAATTTGGTTAACAAAGAGTAATTTTTTTTAAAGAGATTTATTTTATAAACATTTTCTGCATACTCTATAAGATCTATACTCTATAGTCTATACTAATATATAAAGCTGAAGAGTTGTTTGTTTGGTTGTTTGTTTGTTTGTTTGTTTGTTTGTTTGTTTGTTTTTTTGTTTGAACGCGGTAATCTCTGGAACTACTGGGCCGATTTGAAAAATTCTTTCACTGTTAGATAGCCCATTTATCGAGGAAGGCTATAGGCTATGTATCGTCACGCTAAGACTAATAGGAGTGGAGTACACGCTGACGAAGTCGCGCGCAGAAGCTAGTTCTAATATAAAAAGCTATTATAAGACTTAGATATACAGTAAGCATTCTTTTAACTCACACATTTTTTACGACAGTAATATTAACAAAATATTATTACTTTTAAAATTTTAAAACGTGTATAATTCATATACCACGTTTTCTTCCGTGTAATAGACAACGGTTATTACGAAATAAATAATAAATAAAGTGCCCCACGTCAAATATATTTAATCGCGACGCTTTTAAAAAAACTAAAATACGTCGAACGCAAATAAAATACTAATAATTTAAACACTTTATAATCCCTTGATAATTTTATATTCGTATTCTCTATTTTCGTTAACGTCCAAGTGATTTAACATCAACATCCGTTTCCTATATTGCCAGTGCGAAATATTATCAAGGGCCTTTTTCACTGTTGTGGATAATGCTATTTGACGGATGACGGTACCAAAAAAAGTTTTTGAGATATTATTCCTTTTTATCATCAAATTCAGAGGAATTTGATGATTACGACGAGTTGACGAGTAGGAATATCTCGTAAATATAGAGATATTTACGAGATATTCCTACTCGCAAATTAATATGAATTGAAGTTGTAATTTATTAATTGAGGAGTAATAGGTCCAAGTGACTGACAAGTGAAGTGAGTGAAGCCGCGTTGGCGCAGCGGTCACAGTACTGGTTTCTGGCTGTTGCGCTGGCGGTTGCGGGTTCAATCCCCCGCACACGACAACATTTGTATTGGCCGTACATTATGTTTGCCGTGGTCTGGGTGTTTGTGCAGTCCTTGTGGGTCTCCCCACCGTACCTCGGAGAGCACGTTAAGCCGTCGGTCCCGGTTGTTATCATGTACACCTGATAGCGAACATTACTCGTAGTAGGGAATATATCCGCCAACCCGCATTATAACAGCGTGGTGGATTAAGCTCTGATCCTTCTCCTATATGGAGAAAGAGGCCTCTCTAAGCCTATACCCAACAGTGGGATATTACAGGCTGAAGCAAGCGAGGTCCAAATGGCCCATTCTTCTTCCTGCTGCTAAAATCTTTTCGTAGCTTATTTGCAGGATAAACTTTATCCACAGCTCGTGAAACTGGCCCTAAATCGACTATTAATTTTTAAAGCGGCAACATTGGCAGCGAATTTCGAATGTCCGGAAACATTAAAATATAATTTACGAGTGCTTAGTGAAATTAGTGAAATGTTGTGTCTAATGGCGGACAGGATATATAAATATTAACGAAATTGTCGCGATGTTTAGGTGTGACGATGTTATGGGCTCGGAACCGCGAAATGGCGTTAATAATAGCGGAATTAAAATCAAAGCGTGTTCAACGGACGCTTGTAACTTTCACTAATGTCGCTTGTCATATCCATATTAAAGTAATTGCGTTTATGGCTAATGAGCCGTACTTTAATGGTTTTTATTGCTCCACGTATAATCTTTATAATTTGCTTTACTGCAACTCAGTTCGCTATATTTCGCTATTCGCTATATTCTTTATTACGGTGTAAACTTTACTTGAGAGTCATGGATATGTGAGTGGAGAGTGTATTGATTTAATTGATTTAATTTGCTTGGAATCCTTCAACCTCTGGAAGTACCTACTTATTATCAAAATTAAGAGACTTAAAAAGATTCATTTATAGAGTTCCTATTGAACTACTTGGTACCCTTTCGAGTTTTCTTCCGGGATTATAAGATTACTATTTCGAATACGATAAAAAAATTTTTTACTAAATTCTTTTGTTAATTTTTATATAATAATTTAATAATCAACATAATTATATTTAATATGTAATAAAAATATACCAAACCAAATAAAACGCTATAAATAAACTAGGTAGGTACGTCGATAATGTCTAGTTATAACTTATCTTCCTACGCATTAAAATATACATATACATAGTTCTCTTAATATTTATATAATCTTAGCAGACTTAATAATAACTATGAAAGAAATATCGAACTACAAAGATACTAACAAGATTAATAAACAAAGAATATTCCAAAATTAAAATATACACAAAACAAAAAAACAACATAATTGAAATTTATTTTAAAACAAGATCGTGTCTCATATTTTCACAAACATATCATACCGATTATTTTAAACTTTATTATACAAATGAAAACACACTTTTTGACATGTCCCTTTCTGATTCTCATCATTCCAAAACGTAACAACTACAAATAGAGATACACAATTGTATATCTTGTATTTATTTCATTTAAGTTGAATTTTCAATGTGATAAAGATACGTATAAGATTATTCTCTTAAAGCAAGTTGTCCGCATCGTGCTGTACGAATTAACGCGATAAAATTACGAGCAGATGTTCCGACGACAGATATATTACGGGTGCGCTTGCGACGCTAACTAAATTAAATACATCTTATAAGGATAACGTTCCAGTATATGACTTTAAATCGCTACAATTTAAACTGCATACTTAGTTATTTTCTTTAAAATTAAAGAAATAAGGATTTAAATGATAAGCGATCTTTACAGCGATTGTAGAAGAACCATAATTATAATCTTGGATTATAATTTTGGTATGAATTGCAGACAGTCATCTTAAATTTCGTTGGATGTTTTACTAAATATTGAAGCTGTCTAAGTGGTCATAAAATTACTACTTAAAAAAGCAGAAACATTCGAACGAATAAACGCTAATTTAACCAATTTTTACTTCCTAAGTATAATTAGAAAGTACATAATTTTAAATAAATAAAGTACTTTTTTACACTAATTATTATTTAATTAATATAAATATGAAAGATAAGATATGTGACCAAGCTTCTGTTTAATGACTAATTATCAATAATTTGTTTTTCTTCTGCAACGTAGTAATAGTAGGTAGGTATCTACTATACTAAATAGGTTAATTTTTTTTTATTCCTATTACCAACGAGTTAATCAATCAGCAACACGTAATGAAACTTCAACAATGCCTAAGGCAATTAGCTAATGGCAAAAAGCGACAAAAACATAATTATTTCGACTAAGTAGATGTAATAGGCCAATTAGCTAGGGTTGCCATGTGAATAAAAAAGGTTGAGTAAGATTATAAAAAATACATTCAGCACTAAGAGACATGTAAGAAAGCCTTTTCGATGTATGAAAAAATGATGTAGATGTCGGTATTTTTGAGCGAAAAGTTTTATTTGAGCGATAGCCAATAGCCTTATCTTTGTACAATTTAAGTGTTAACTAAAAAAAAGTGTGTGTGTCAGCTCCGAAGCACGCACTACTGGAGTTTACTTTTTCAGATCGACTCTCTAAATATCACAAAAAAGACTTTATAGTCTAAGAAAAAGATTAATACCATATCAAATGGTAAATAAATGAATCAAATAAAGCCATCTATCGATGGCATTATTAGAAAACCTCGTAACCGATACCGTCGTAACCGTCGTAGCCAGTGCCGTCGACGTCGTCGTAGCAGATAGATAGCGCACAAAAACGTAACGGGGTCATTCGTTCAGTATATTTTACTCCTCATATTTTTTTCATACAGGGGGCCTTATATGAAAATCGATTCTTAAAGAGTAAACTCCAATAAACTCCAAAAACACAAAAATAAGAATTGTAGTAGTTTTTTATTTTGACTGTTCAGATAGGAAGAGTCTGTTTTTCACTGCCTATTTCGTCTCGTTTAGATCATATCATATACTGCAGATCATATACCTACTGCATATAGTGCAGGATTTGAGTTTTCCAATTTGCATGTAACTATTTGAGGATAAATCTAAAAAACTGATACAATTGACGACCCTTTCAACCTCCGACATCAAACGCCAACTTTAGTTGGTACGAATAGATAATACATTCTAGTACCTATATCTATTCATTTAAATAGTGCTCTACTTGACAGAGACAATCTACGAAAACTTTTTAATGTTATATACTGAGATAGGGCACAGCAGGAAATTTCCTGCTCAAAATATGGAGCAGCCCGACTGTGGTAGTACCTCGACCTTACAGAAGATCACAGCTAAATAATAATGCTTTCAAGCAGTGTTGTGTTCCTCTTGGTGAGTAAAGTGATCAGAGCTCCTGGGGGAAATTAGGGAATAGGGTTGGCAACGCACTTGCGATGCTTCTGTTGTTGCAGACGTCTCGTCTATAAGCTACGGTAATCGCTTACCATCAGGTGAGCCGTACGCTTGTTTACCGACCTGTTATATATTAAAAAAATAGGTAAATAAGGTTACCATTTACGATTATAACATACCACCGATTTTGATACATTCTTCATTGGTGCTCCGCTCCTATTGATCTTAGCGTGATGATATATATCCTATAGCCTTCCTCGATAAATGGGCTATCTAACACTGAAAGAATTTTTCAAATCGGACCAGAAGTTGCTTAGATTAGAGCGATCCAAGGTTAAGGAAAAAAATAAACTCTTCAGCTTTATATTTTTATTCTTTATTGATAAGAACATACACAAAAAAGAATGAAAACCAAACCTACATCCTAAACTTTTTAAAACTACTACAGTGGCAAATAAGCGAACCGTCAGTCTGATAGTAAACAGTTACCATTTCCCGTGGACGTCTCCATGACCTTCTCCGTCACCTACTATGTAAATCATCACTGGTTATTTTGTATGACCAAATAATGCCTTTTGACTACGAATATTATACCCTGCGTTGGTGCAACGGTCACAGCACTGGTTTGTAACTGTTGCGCTGGCGGTTGCGGGTTCGATTCCTGGGCCATACAGATGTTTGCCCCACCGTGCCTTGGAGAGACGTTAAGCCGTCGGTCGCGGTTGTTATCATGTACACCTGATAGCGATCGTTCCTCATAGTAGGGAATATATCCGCCAACCCGCATTGGAGCAGCGTGGTGGATTAAGCTCTGATCCTTCTCCTACATGGAGAAAGAGGCCTATTCTCAGCAGTGGGATAATATTACAGGTTGAAGCGAATACTAATATTAAAAAACAAAATACATCTTTTTCCAGATTTATAAACATAATTATTTATTTATAACAAACATTATCAAATATTAAAATATTTTTCAACAAAGAACATTAAAGATTTCAGTTTAAATTAAAACTAAATATACTTAATTATAAAGTTTCAGAGGTTAATGTTGGTAAAATAAATAATATAATAGAGTCAGCTTCCCCCAAATAGGTAGTTTTAAAGCTTGTAGCTCGTGTCGACATCATGCGAACATGGAGGGCGAGCAAATACATAAACATTGTATCACTTTACCTACGTTTTATTCCTTTTTACTGGCTCTACCAGTTGAGCCGCTTTGGCCTTTGCAGTCTATGTTTTCCTTTAATACCGACTTATAAGTCTTTTTTTTAAACTTATTATGATCATTACAATAGCGTTATTACATAACGCTTAAACTAGTAGGTACTAGTCATATATAAGCAATGAAGTCACTGCTCTACTATTGGACAAATATCTAATTGAAGTAGGTATCAAAATGATAAAAAAATTAGGAGTTGCCTAATATTTTACTTGTAACATTATTGTTCTAATAAAAATACATTTACTCAGATTTTCTGATCACAAAACTATTTAGAGAATAAAGAATATAATTATAATACATACTGTCGATAAATCTATTAACCTTTCCTAGACTCTATCTATCATTCTGCAATAGAAATCGATTCCCGATATCAAAGTCAGATAAAGCTTTAACAAACACAATTTTCTGCTCTCCATACCCCAAATCCCAGCGAGGAAAGGCACTTGTAATCGAGAGGGCTTTATTAATTACAAACTTGGACCGCAAGCCTCCACCCGTTCATTGACAAGCAATTATACACTTTAAACCCTGTTAGCTAAGGCTAAAAATCCCCTAACGTAATGACATTAGCCAAAATTTCAACCTTATCTTTTGGGCGTAAGCGTTCATACGCCTTTGATGGTATCGCACGGGAATTTAGTTTTAATCTTATTTATTGTAAAGTCTGTTTTCGTGCAATACGATTTATAAGCAAGTAGCATCAATTTGTTAAATGAAGAAAATGGAGAAGTGTAATTTGGGTAGGATTCTTGGTTGGGTGATTTCAGGAAGGGGCTCATGTTCGCAGTTATGTTAAACGTTAGAACGGAGTTATGGATTTAATTTATTTGATTCGATGTTTTAACGGCGCATCGTTTAAGTTGACTGTTATAACAGTGTTATCTATAGAATAGATTACATATTAAGCTCAGGAACCAATTAGTAAAACTCTCGGTAATGACACTTTAATTTCGAACCGGACTAGTTATAACGACCGCGTAATGCGTTAAATATTCATGAGGAGACAGAATTAATTTATATCACCTCATTATCGCATTACAAGCTATTTTTCAAAAATAAAGATAATTGCTTATTTTTTTAAAGATAATTTCTCGTAAAATGTAAGTATTTAATAAAAATCGCTCCTAATTGGAATGTAGGAAGAATGCAAAAGTTTTTTAGATAAAGAATTGCGACTACATTTCATATGTTATTACTAATTAGCACTAGCTAGTGACATTTACAAACATTACGAAAGATATAGCAATTAATACTATCTGATAAGTTTGACATTTTATTAATAATAAAACATCTAAGCAATTGTACCGAAGTTCTAATCATTTCATAATTAATTCTCTCAGTAGGTACCAACATAGAGACATCTTGTTTTAAATGAATCGCGCGAACGCAAAAGTTTGAGTTTCATTTTAATCAAGTTAAAATTAAAGGGTGTTTATACACAAAGTCGCGGGTAAACGAGGACTTAATGTTGGCAACGCTGCTCTTGACTTTTTAATTACAGCCCGAATTACGTGACAACGCCGTAACTGCGTTGAATGACAATGGGATTAAATAGGCCTGAACGTTAGGTATTTTGTTAATATATTTTTAACGAATAACAGATTACATAAAAATAGTTATTAGACTTAATAATATGTGCTCAATATTTTAAGCTCTAATTTCAAAATATTATATTTTAAGGGGAAGGTAATGTTCTACGTAGGTATGTGCTATTTTTGGATTTGTAAATAATTATTTTAATTACCTGTTTTTCTATAGGTAGTTTTGACGTCATTTACTGTACTTTTATTTTTTTTTTTTGAAAAGAAAGGAATTATTATTCTATTATAGATAAAGAAAATAAAAAAAGAGAAGGTATAAATGTTATTTAAAAGAAAAATTGTTAGATAATTTGAAATTACTCACCAACCAAGCCAGCCAGGCAAATCATTGAACTATTTGAATGTTTAATTTTAAATGTAACTTGTAAAAAAAATATATATGTTTTAATTGCATCAGAACTAAGGTAATATCCGTGTCACAATCTTATTTATGATGAATTCGAAAAAAAAAAATTTTTTTTGTAACAAACTTGTACCTACAGTTTATATTACGCATACTTGACATAGATAAGTAGATAAACATATTTTTAAAAATTATTTAGATGATAATTTTTTTTCTTCTTTTTTAATTTCACCAGAAAGTATTTCGTCCTAAAAATTCCAACTGCATTTAATGCATCAATCTCGTATGGCTATTTATCTTAACCCTTAACAAATGGGATAAAAAAAACCAAGACAATAAATCAAATCTCCCGCACTAAGGTCCTCGTCCAGAAAATCAAATTGCCCTTCGCGTTTAAAGGGCCGAAAAATAAGCCAACATAGACCGTGAACGCAAAATTTATGTCCGCTTGACCCTCCAAACGCCTTATTCACCTTTTATTTTTATTTGAGTGAGCAAGGAACAAATCTTAGCGCAAAAGGGATAATAAAATAATCGTTAGATTCGTTTAGACGACTCTAATTTCACGGATTGGTGCGTAAAGGGACGCAGCGGCTAAGGGTTGAATCTGTCTCTTTCCAACGTATGAGGGATGAGGCTGTCTCTCTCTAACGCAGACCAATCATGTTAGGGAGTGTAGGGCTAAAGTTTGCATTCTTATTTGCAGGGTTTACAAAATTATTAAAGGATTGTTTGAGGCTAGAGCGAAGCTTATGTAGTAATGTATAGGTACCAATTAGAATATTTAGACACATTTTTTTATTGATACGAGGTAGGTACCTAAGTACTCGTAGGTATATAAAAAAACATTTAGTTAATTTAATATATTATTAAGTAAAAGCATAATTAAAAAAAATATTTTATACTTACTATAAATTCTAAATAACTGTTATGCCTCGTTTCCACTAGGGGACAAATGAGGAACATTTGTCCCTCAACAATGTTGCGGGACAGATGTTTCGAACATTGTGTAGGCCACACTAGGGGACAAATGCAGCAACATGTTCCTCATAGAGATAAAGAAACATCTCCATCATTTGTGAAGTTATTTTTATTTATTTATTTATTTAATTAAATTAATAATATGCTCATGAAAAATACGTCAAATGCCAATGAACTTGTTGGCACAATTTTTGTTGCAATACCTGCTGAATTAAACAGTATTTAGATCAACCAAATATTTCAAGGTCATTAAACGCACTAAAATTTTGGATTGATAGTAAATATTGAAATATTATCACTCGGGTGCTCTCAGAAATAGCTGTTAAATATTTGATTTCTTCTGTAGCATCTTAACGAATTGCTTCTGTAATCAATCTTTTAGTGCCTAATAATAGTAATAGTTGTTTGACAACTGAACATATAAAACAACGAATATTTTTAAAATCTTACTGAATATTGGTACGCATTATTGTTTTATTAAAATTGAACAATAATTACTGAGAACCTTACATTTTAATAAATCACTGATAATTTAATTTGTTTAACAAATATTATACTGAATTATAAACTGTGTAAATTATTTTTTAAATCGACACGATTGTTTTTTTAATTATCAAAATCGGACCACTCTGTAAAAAGTTATGCGTGGTCATACATAAAAAATATACGCGTCGAATACATAGTCTCCTCCGTTTGTACATCGGTTGAAAAAAAGGCGATGAAATAAAATTGATAAATTGTGTTTGCTAGCAAACGAAAAAAACCGACTTCAATTACATCGACAAATAATACAACGTAAGTAGACGAAAAAAATTTAGTAACGCACTTGTCGTCACTACGACTTTCGAAGGTTCCCCTCGATTTTTCTGGGATTCCATCATCAGATCCTGGTTTCCTTATCATGGTACCACCCTTGGGATATCTCCTTTCCAACAAAAAAAAAGAATGATCAAAATCGGTTCGTAAACGACGAAGTTATCCCCGAATATACATTAAAATCGAATTGAGTAATCTCCTCCTTTTTTGAAGTCGGTTAAAAAATATCGATATATAGATTTTTTTTTCGATATCTCTAACTCCGATATTGATTATGTATTTAAAAATATCGATACATCGAGAATCCGATATTTTAAAAAATATCAAAAGCCCTACCATGCGACATTGACGCGAAACAAATGTTTTCGATCTCGAAGCGGGAACAAGCAACATGTCCCTAAACACGTACACACTGTGGGACATGTTGCGGGACATGTTGCGGGACACTGTGCAACATGTGTGTGGACGTGTCCCCCAACATGTCGCGGGACAAAATGTTCCCTAGTGTAGACGGGGCTGACGCGGAACAATTGTCCCATGTTGCGGTAATGCCTCGTCTTCACTAGGGGACATTTTGTTCCGCGACATGTCGCGGGACAAAATGTCCCCTAGTGGAAACGAGGCATTAAGAGTTAGACTGTTAAGCCATGTATCCACTAGGGGACAAATGAGGAACATGTTGCGGGACATGTCCCTCAACGATGTCGCGGGACACATGTTGCGGAACATTGTTTAGTCCACACTAGCCAGTGTTTATAGAAATGTTGCACGAGGAGGTTGTGGTTATTAGTTCTGCGTACACAGAATTTTTAACGAGTGTGTTGAAACGTAAGACAAAGAGAAGGTGGTGGATGCGGAATTTCTTACTGCAACGAGAAAGAAGAGTTAATATTTTAAGTGATCTCCGAATGTCTGACGGATCGTTTGTGAATTTTACTCGAATGTCATCATCTGACTTTGAAAATTTATTGCAAATGCTCGGACCTTCCATAGCCAAACAGGATACAATACTACGGAATGCTATTAGACCCCATATCAGACTTGCCATTACATTGAGGTACTAGTCGACTGGAGATTCTTATGCTTCCTTGTCGTACACTTTTCGAGTGTCAAAACAAATGATATGTAAAATAGTACCAGAAGTTTGTAAAGAACTGATAAACAAATTGAAGATATTTGTAAAGGTGAGCTAAAGAAAATGCATACTTTATTTTAAAAGTTATAGACATTTTTCAAAATCGGTGATTTTGCGGGAAATTACTTCCCATACCGCATAGAATAGACATAACGTACGTACGAACTAGTGATGTACACAGTGATGGTACACTCGTAATAAAATAAAATATATAATGAAAGGCCACATAAACTTGAAATAATATTTATTAATATGTCAACATGTATAATCAACAAAATAATAATCTTTAACAAACAAAAAGAAAATAAAAATGGAATTACAAATTCCTCTTTAAAAAAAAAAACAAATATATAACAGGAACTTAAGATCAGACTTAGTTATTAAGATCAATTTACTAATCATTAGCATGCTAAATAAAAAAAATATAATAGGGAAACCATTAAACGAGATCAAGCTAACAAATTATTTAGTATTTAGTTTATAAAAATACAATAATTATTATTGTGTAACAAAAAACTTGAAATAATATTTATTATAATATTTCAACGTGCATAATCAACAAAATAATAATTTTAAAAACAAAAAGAAAATAAAAATTCAATTACAAATTGCTCTTTAAAAAAACAAAACAAATATAACAGAAACTTAAGTTCAGACTTAGTTATTGAGATCAATTTACTAATCATTAGCATGCTATGACCCCGCAAACGTTGTACAAATCTCGACGACACAACTACGAACGCGATTACAGATTATAGCTATGTAGCTAGCCACGCGATCTGCCCGCTGGTTTCGAAACGTTGCCTGCTCCGCTGCCGCCCCACTGCCCGCAAAATTCGAGGCAGCAGCCTCATGTCGCGGAACAAATGTTTTCGATCTCGAAGCGGGAACAAGCAACATGTCCCGCGACACGTATACACTGTGGGACATGTTGCGGGACATGTTGCGGGACACTGTGCAAATGTCCCCCAACATGTCGCGGGACAAAATGTTCCCTAGTGTAGACGGGGCTGACGCGGAACAATTGTCCCACAACTCGTATATGTTGCGGCAATGCCTCGTCTCCACTAGGGAACATTTTGTCCCGCGACATGTCGCGGGACAAAATGTCCCCTAGTGGAAACGAGGCATTAAGTTCTTCTTGACTGTTAGTTAACTGTCAAGAAGATAAAATAACAACGACATTTTCATTCGTAAATGAATACCTTTTCAGAAAAATGCTGGTAATAGTAAAATTGAAACAATGACGCAGAAACATAGCTGGAAAAGCGTTATTCGATAAAAGGAGGCTATAATACATCAATCGCTATCTCAAACTTATCTCGCATCTTATTATGGGCGCCATTTTGAATTTAATAGCGCGGAGATTTTGATGTCCGTATGTTGAATTTCGAATTTCTTTAACCATATCTAACAACCTAAATTAGTTATGGTATAGTATGTTAGGTGTACAGGGCCGGACCGTGAGTTTAGGGGGCCCTGGGCTAATACTACTTAGGGGCCCCCCTAATTTGACCACGATTGAGATGCATGTGTAATGGCAGCCGAACATTTTAACTGTCACTTCGAAGTATCAACACCTGAACGTAGACTTGAATTAAATGAATTGAAAAGGTTTGATTAATCGTAGGATTCGCAGGGCTGCAAACCATACGATCTGTTTAATTTAATAAAATTATTGATTTCTTCGCATTATCGCCTATTTTTAGGGCTCCGTAACTCAAAAGGAAAAAACGGAACCCTTAGGTTATAGGATCAATTTGTGGTCCGTCTGTCTGTCAAGACACTTTTTCTCAAGAATGCGTGGAGGTATCAAGCTGACATTCATATCAAATACTCAGGTCTACTGTCCCTTGAAGCTGTGAAAAAATCAAACTTCTAAGCCAAGGCAATCAAAAGATACAGCCGTTTATACTTCGACACTCGCAAGGGAATCAAAACCTACAGTGTACTTCCCGTGAACTCAGAATCTTGAAATTTGGTACGAAGATACGTCTTATAGCACAGATAATAAGGGAAAATTGCGAAAAGTATACATTTTCAGTTCTCAATCATATAATAAAAATATGTTTAATTTTTTTTTTACTTACTACCCCTTTTCTCATGAACGCGTAAAGGTCGTAAATTAAAATTCATATCAAATACGCAAGTCTATAATAGTCCAGTCAAATAAGACTTTGAAGGTTACAAAAATTTCCATAGAGCTAAAAATTGGTATGAATGTTAAGAATACTATTATAAATGAATTGTAAAAAGTCCCTATCAATCCCTCTTGTGCAAAATTTTTTATTGATGGTGAAAGTTTGCAAAATAGATTTTTCTCGTTTTTTAGCTAAACCAGTATTTTTACTCGTATAACGGTTATTTTTGGTTTTTTATATAAAAGTACATCAACGTGCATACTTATACTTACAATAGTTTATTAAACATTATACATATTTACAAGTCACAACTTAAGACACTAAATATTTACAGATAGTTTTGATACAAATCATGTCCGCGTGGAATTGTGCCAAGAATGCTGGCAGCATTTCCCCGTTGAATCGCTATGCCGATTCTCTGGGCAAAAAATGCACCAGCCCTCTTGTCACCAGTGGAGGCAATAAGGCGAGGAGTTATCTCATTTAAGAATTTTTTTGCACTGCTACTCCAAGGTCCAAGTGTTTCGACTGCAAACGGCACAAAGATGTAATTTGGAATTAGTGACGAATATTTGTGCCGTTTCTTCGTTTCAGCTTTTTCCGCCGCGGCACCCGCTTTTAAGGCTGTTTCCCTGACATGAGACGGAGCAAGTGTTATAAATACTAATACACTTATGTTATAAAGTGGAAAGATTTGTATTTTTGTTTGTATGTTTGTAATGAATAAACTAAAAAACTACTGGACTGATTTAAAAATTCTTTTACCATTTGAAAGCTTAGTTATCCCTATGTAACATAGGCTACTTTTTATTCCGGGAAAATAATAGGTTCCCACGGGAAATAGTTTGCGCAAACGGGTGAAAGCTGTATCTCTATATATTTAAAAATGAATCGCTGAATATATTTCTAAGCACAAATCTCGAGATCAGCTGAACTGATTTCGCTAATTTTTTTATATAATATTCCTTGAAGTACGAGGATGGTTCTTACGGAGAGAAAAATTTAAAAAATTGCTTGAAAAAGTCTAAAAACAACACTTTTCTATATTCCCATACAAAAGATTCGTAATAATACTTAAAAGTCAATTTGAACTTTAATACAACACCATAAGGTTTAAGTGTTAGTAGAGGGGTTCCGGGAAGGATAAGTATTATAAACAATTAAAAATTAAAGAATCGACTGCTAGGCGGTACGAAGTTCGCCGGGTCAGATAGTTACGAATAAAATAATTTTTTCAGTTCTTTGAACCGCTGTATCACGGAAATGGCAATATTTATGAAAAAAAAGTGTAGATCCATTTTTGTAGAAAATCGGATGATCTACAATTTTTGTTTGAACTATTTTTGCTGTAAAACTCACCGTTTCGCTGAAAAACGCGAAAAACCTATTTTTGCAAACTTTTACCATCAATAACAAAATTTGCACAAAGGGGATTGATGGGGACTTTTCACAATTCATTCATAATAGTATTCTGAACATTCATACCAATTTTAGCTCTATATGAATTTTTGTAACCTTATTTAAGGACTAATTTGACTGGAATATAATACCTTTAAGCTGTAACAAAATCATACTTCTATCTCAACGTCATCAAAAGAAACAGCAATTTAAGCCGCATATTTTGAAACTCGCATCTACACTCATAAGGGAATCAAAACCTACAGAGTACTTAACGTGAACTCAGAATCTTTAAATTTGGTACGAAGCAACGTTTAATAGCTAAGTTTTAGTTAAATCATATAATAAAAATATGTTAATTAATTTTAAAATTACTACCCCTTTTCTCATGAACGCATAAAGAGAATAAAATGAAATTCATATCAAATACTCAAATCTATAATACCTTTAAGCTGTAACAAAATCCAACTTCTATGTCAACGCAATGAAAAGAAACAACAATTTAGCCACATTTTTGAAACTTGCAACTACTCGCAAGGGGATCAAAACCTACAGGGTACTTCCCGTGAACTCATACGAAGCAACTTCTTATAGTACAGATAAAGGGAACATTGCAAAAAGCATTAATTTTTAGTTACATCATATTATAATAAAAATATTTTTAATAATTTTGTCTGTACTCGGTGCGCGAGTCCGACTCGCACTTGGCCGGTTTTTATTGACTTTGACTTGACTTAGCTGGGGGCCCCTTGAATCCACGGGGCCCTGGGCTTAAGCCCAAAAAGCCATATGGTAGATCCGGCCCTGTAGGTGTAGGTCCATGAAGTATAAACATTTATTTTTGTCTACATTTATCGAGAAGTTAATTATTAAACGTGCTTTTCTGCAAATTTAAAAATTAAATTTTTTTTCTTTCTCACTAAGCCTGATATTTTATAATGCACATTCTTAAAAATGTGCTAAAATCGTCCTTACCTATTTTAAAATATAGTCGAGTTTATTTTCAAATGTAGTCGAACGATCGATACAATTTTCTTGTCATTTTTTTAACTTTTCGTGATAAATTTTTTCAGCAGTGACGACAATTTTTTTATTCTTGACAAAACTAGAAAGAAAAAAATGAAAACTATACGGTTTACAGTAGGTATAGTAAATCAATTAACACGTCAACATCTGGTACAGCTGCTGGCGACAGTTTTGCAACTTCCGGTCGGACGCTGGACATTGTTTATAAGTTATAACTTTCGCTTTTTTATCTGTACCTAACTATTTATTCTCTCACTTTTAATATTTGGGATGTAGTTATTAGTTTTTGTCGTTCGATTTCGATTAAATGTAATTTTACTAATTAACTGGTCAAACAAGTGTTCAATTATAAATAAATTGAGCTTTTTGGATCACACGTTAGCCAGTTTAGGAAAATGTTTGATAAAAAAAAATAATTACGACTGTTATTAGCTTTAATATTTGTAAGATTATAAGTGTGATACCGAAATATATACTTTAATATTGGATGATTTTTAGACACGTCTTATAATCTCAATCAATAAAAAATACTAGTTAGTTATACCTACTGGTACTCTTTTAATATAATATATGTACTCCGAATATCAATAATTGAACATACATAAAAAAATCGAGTATCCGCGATGCCTTATCCCCGGATTTTGGGATACAGTAAGTAGGCCAGTAAAAGTAAACTATGTAGGTAAAATATAACATGTTAAAATACCATCTTGCAAAATGCAAGCTACGCTAAAAAACTTATAAGCTACGCATTAATTGGCGCGAACTTGGGGAGGCATAGGCCTCCCCAAGTTCGCGCCAAGTTGGACATAGGTCCAGCAGTGGACTGCAATAGGCTGAACCGACTGACTGACTGACGCATTAAAAGTTCACATTTTTTTTTAAATTATAAATTAAAATAAATGGCCGCCTAAAATGTAAAATGTTATCTAAACTAATATTACTTAGGTACAAAAAGGAAACGTTTGATTGTTTGTTTGTAATGGGTAAACTAAGAATCAACTACATAAAACAACTAACCCGATTTAAAAAATACCTATATTTCGTTACTAGAATACTAAGTTATCACCGAGTGACATATTATGTTGTATTTTAACAGGAGGAAATGCATGAATCAAAAGCGTAGGGGAGACCAGGGATGGACGTAACAATTTTTGGTTATTTCGCTACCTATATCTCACACAACTTCTAGAAAAAATAAAAAAAAAACTTCTAGAATATCAAGATTCAAACCAATACAAATGATAGATTAGTGTTTCGGCTATATTTAACCATCGCCTTAAATGCAAATTATATAGGCATTTTCGAGAAAATTGAGCAAAAAAATATATCTGGAATCTGTTACAACCATCCGTAGTACTAAGTAGCCGTCTTTGTAACCAACATAATTCGTTCAAAAACTCATTTGTTACGTTCATCCCGTGTTACTTTCATACCTGGTCTCCCCTATACTTAGTTCACGCGGGTGAAGCTGCGACGGTAAACTAGTTACAAATAAGTTTTTACCCAGGTTTCATTGCATAACTGCCGTCTATCGATCAATATTTTGAAAATGATGAAAATCAATTACTAATGTTAGGATGAACAAGTAAGAAGTATAGCAAGGCGAGCTAGATAACTAGAGTTTATATCTACTACAAAAAGTAAAGCAGTGCATTTAATTAATTCAATGGAATTCGCAAAACGAAATAGTCCGGTGAATAAAACAAGTGAATACCAAGGTTTAAATATAGGTTGTTGATCCTTTAATTTTGGTATGGTATGGTATGGTATCACGGGCTGGTTTCCGCAAGTCGACGACCAGGCGCCTATTTTGCGTGATAATATCCTTTAATTTTCATGAACTTCTATATTGTAAATCTATACAAATAAATAATATTGGAGTATCTGTTTGTAATATTAAAATAATTCCTATTTACTAAATGCATATGGATGTATACACGGTGCATATACCAAAATAAAATGTTACTACAATATTTGTCTGTCTGTCTGTCTGTCTGTTTGTTCCGGCTAATCTCTGAAACGGCTGGACCAATTTTGACGGGACTTTCACTGGCAGATAGCTGACGTAATAAGGAGTAACTTAGGCTATTTTTATTTTATAAATTTATTTATTTTGTAACTATGCAAACTGAACCATATTTTTTTTAATTCCACGCTGACGATGTCGCGGGCACAGCTAGTAATAAATAAAATTTTATCACTCCAATTATAATAAATTTGATTTCTCAACGACATGAAATACGTAGTAGGTACACGAAAAGATATCACTTATTAAACAACATCGCAAATATTTAAAAAAAAACAACCAATAATTCTACATTTAAATTAAAACCAACATGACGGAACTGACGTTTCAATTCACGAAATCTTTATTAGCTACTAATAAACTAAAAATAATACAACCTTGTTCCGTTCGTTCGACGTCGTTTACCTTTCATCGCGTGCCTAATAAAGTCTTCAACTTCGACAAACTATTCCGTATGTAATCAATAAACAATATAATAACCTTTATTTCTACTAGTGTAAGATCTAAATTGATTATGTGATCCGCAAATGAATTTGTAATGTGTAAAAGCTGTCACGTTATCAATCTAAAACACAAAGACACAATAATTTGTTTTAATCGACTTCTAGACTGGTGCCCATTATCAAAATAATTGACTGTTAATGTTTCATGACAATATAAGGTATAGAACTAACAAAGGCGGGCCTTGAAATAAAATGTTAAAAGCTATTAATGTCATTTTGAATTATTATTACGATAAATGATAATGTTGCGTGTAAGGGCCTATGCAAACCGCGTTTTTTAAACGCGATACAGACGCGATGCAAACGCGCGTGTGACGCGATACAAACGCGCGTATGTCGCGATACAAACGCGATGTCGACGCGCGTTTTAGAAACGCGCGTCGACGGCGCGATTAAAAAACGTCGTTTGCATAGGCCCTAAAAAGTAAGATTCAATTATTTTTATACTAGCTATGTCCTGCGATTTCACTTACGGTAAGTACTAAGTAGGTGTACTTACAAGACAATGATTACGATTTTACTAACTTAGGTACCTACTACTCGTATTATATTTTCTAATCTAAGGTACACAATACACTTCTAGATGGTGTACCTATTACATTGAGTTACTAGTTCAATGGTGTACACAGTAAATTTTAACTTTGGTAGAAGGTAACTGTAGGTACGAGTAACTATACATGCATATGGAAAGAAAAAAATGTAAAAATATTTTTGTAATATTTACACGAATTTCACTCATTATAAGGAAACCACTTTATCAGAATGTAATGGCTTCTAGGAATTGTTCTAACAAATATTTTAGTTTGTTTTTATAAAAAACAAAAAGTACAAACATCCAGCTGTTAAGTGTTATTTATATTTATATAATTGCAATTGTCTTAATTAAGTAGGTACTCTTTATAGGTGTTTAGGTTTTTATATATAAAACATTAATTTTTGATTGACGGTGTGGTCACCCAACTGAACGTAGTGGATTATAAACGGGGATTGAGCCGGCAACCGCTAACATATAGGTAACATCAGTGGCGGCCTTAGGGGGTGGCGAACGGGGCAATCGCCCGGGGCCTCGCGCTTGCAGGGGCCTCGCGCAACAACCTAAGCAAATTTAAAATAATATAAATTTTTAACTGAATTTTTTTATTTAAATTATTAAGACATACGAGTATTTGAGAAATTCGATGACACAAGATCGGATTTCAGTCCTTGCTATTCTTTCAATCGAAAATGACGTAGCTCATTCGTTAGATTATTGTACTTTAATTAAAGATTTTAGTCTTAGGGAAAGCCGAATAGTCTAGTCTACATGTTGAAAATGGTCGAAAATAGAGATACCTACTGCTCTTAAAATTATGTGCGATAGCTAGTTGGATTCGGAATGACGTCTAGAAAAATGTTTTATAAGCGTGTATTAATTAGCACTTAAAACATTGCAAAAGTTTTTTTTTTTTTATGTTACTAAGTCGACAAACGAGCGTACGGCTCACCTGATGGTAAGTGACTACCGTAGCCTATAGACGCCTGCAACACCAGAAGCGTCGCAAGCGCGTTGCCGACCCTATCCCCAATCCCCCCAGGAGCTCTGGTCACCTTACTCACCAACAGGAACACAATACTGCCTGAAAACAGTATTATTTAGCTGTGGTCTTAGCTGTAGAAAAAAAGGCATTTCGTTTTTTACCAATATTTCATAAACTATTAACATTTAAGAAATTTCAAAAAATTAAAAAAAGATTCTGAAAGAGGAGGATATTTCCAATAAGTAGTAATAGTAAATAGTGCCAGAAAAATCGTCATTTTTTTGGAAAAATCACCAGTTTTTGTTCAAGTACAAAAATTTATTACAAACAAAGTATGAATATTTTTTTTTACTTTAATGGCGTGATCTTGTTAATCTATACACATTATAAAAAGAAGTTCCTCCCAATTCTGTCTGTCTGTCTGAACGCGATAAACTCGAAAACTACCGAACAGATTTTTATACGGTTTTCAACAATGGAAAGACTGATTCTTGAGGAAGGTTTAGGTATATAATTTATTATGTTTTTATGAAAATTAGCAGAAATACGATAAATGTTGAAGAGGTCGCAAAAAAATCTCGCCAACTGGGAGCTTTCCACGCGAACGCCGCGTAAACTAGCAAAGATATAGTAAAGTAATGTACTAGCGAATTCAAAATCTATAAAAATGCTACAAAAAAGTCCACGATATCATATCTCTCATCTCTTACGGTTGACTTACAATAACCAGTTTTATGTTCAAATTTTTAATTTAAAACGTTACGTTATTTTCAAAGCTATTTTATTTAGTTCAGTATCAATCCTTATCCAAATGAATATGTTAGTTAGCTTAGGCATTTAATGCAGATTAAAATTGCCCTTTACACTGTATTATCAATCAGATGAATAGTTTTTGAGATATCGTCGTTGGAAGTAGTCGTTCTTTCCTTGAGATGCTCGCCACGAACAAGCCGCGTACTGAATAATAAACATTTTGTTAAATTCGACGCGGACGAAGTCACGGGCACAGCAAGTTATGTATATAAAAAAAAAACTCTATGAAGCGAAAAATTTTTACGACTAATTATTTAAAAAAATTTTTTTTTCATTTACAATCGAGACGGAATTTCGAGAAAATTTTGTAAATTAACAATCGTTTAACTTGTTAAAAAATTAACTTAAAGTAAAATTTCCAACGTGAATTAAGTATTTATAGTGTCCAAAATACACCATTTTCTTTTTCTTTTTTTTTTTCATGTAACTAGGTCGGCAAACAAGCGTACGGCTCACCTGATGGTAAGACCGTAGCCTATAGACGCCTGCAACACCAGAAGCATCGCAAGCGCGTTGCCGACCCTATCCCCAATCCCCCCCAGGAGCTCTGGTCACCTTACTCACCAACAGGAACACAATACTACATGAAAACAGTATTATTTAGCTGTGGTCTTCTGTAAGGTCGAGGTACTACCCCAGTCGGGCTGCTCCATATTTTGAGCAGGAAATTTCCTGCTGTGCCCTACCTCAGTTAATTTTTTTCAAGTTTATAAAAAAAATAATCAATACCTTAAATAAATTAACCAATGTGTTGTACTCGCTTTTGACGCCGCGCACGCAACCTTAAAATGTCACGTGGAGACCCATTTTCAGCATTAAATTAAAATTATAAATAATGGAGACAGAGTTCCGGGAGTCAAAGTTTTTTTATTAGAAATACCTATCCTCTTCTTTCAGAATCTTTTTTTGAAATTTCTTAAATACCTACCATTTTTTTCCTTTTTAAATTGTTTATAACTTTTGCAATTTTTTATGTGCTAATACACGCTTTTAGAACATTTTTCTAGACGTTATTCCGAATCCAATAAGCTATCACACATAATTTTAAGAGCAGTATCTCTATTTTCGACCATTTTCAACTTGTCGACTAGACTAGAAGGACAAAGGGCCTCGCAAAGACTTGCCGCCCGGGGCCTCGCAATGGGTAAGGCCGCCTCTGGGTAACATACAGCCTGTTGCTGTAACTACTGCCCCAAACTTTTGTCGCTACATAGTAGTGTACATAATACATTATGTACCTATTATAAATAGCGTATGCTGTGTGGCTACGGCATAGAATTTAGCCTCCCCCTCTCTTCCCGTGGGTGTCGTAAGAGGCGACTAAGGGATAACATAGTTTCACTACCACCTTGGAACTTAAAAAGCCGACCGATGGCGGGATAACCATCCAACTGCTGGCTTTGAAGTACACAGGCCGAAGACGGGCAGCAGCGTCTTCGGTGCGACAAAGCCAGCCCTGCGGTCACCAACCCGCCTGCCCAGCGTGGTGACTATGGGCAAAACACATGAGTTCACGCCGTTTTTGGTGCGAACTTGTGGAGGCTTAAGTCCAGCAGTGGACTGCCATAGGCTGAAATGATGATAAATAGCGTTGGTGTTGTTGAAAGTACGCGGGTTTTGTACCCACGCAATTTCAACAAGTATCTAGTTACATACACGCGTCCCTTACTGTATCACTTGCGTCGGATTTTGACACTTATCAGATTACTTGATCAATTTTATACTTCGCTTCTATTAGTTGCAGCGTGATTTTGAAGCCTGTCTTTTTTATGTACATAGGCAAACAAGCATACGGCTCAGTTGATGGTAAGCGATCACCGATCACCGTAGCTTATAGACGTCTGCAACACCAGAAGCATCGCAAACGCGTTGCCGACCCCATCACCAGTTCCCCCCAAGAGCTCTGGTCACCTTACTCGCCAACAGGAACACAACACAGCTTGAAAACAGTGTTATTTATCTGTGATCTTCTGTAAGGTCGAGGTACCCCAGTCGGGCAGCTCCATCTTTTGAGCAGGAAATTTACTGCTGTGCCCTACCTCAGTTAAAATCTCTCTATCTCTCTGTCAATTTTATACCCTATCATCGAACTTACTTTCTAGCACAAAAATAATTCGTGTGTGTATGGCGCTGAAACTACTTACTTCGAAGTAGATATTACAGCTTGCCCTTTGTACCAGATATTACAAAAATGAAAACAATGTAGGTATCAACTAATATGGCTAAATCGATGCTTATTTTAAAATATTATAGCTTCAGTAAATATAGCTTGAAACTGTATTATTGCAGTTTGTTATTATTATCATATTATTCGATAATTATTATATCTATACTAATATATAAAGCTGAAGAGTTTGTTTGTTTGTTTGTTTGATTGTTTGTTTGTTTGTTTGAACGCGGTAATCTCTGGAACTACTGGGCCGATTTGAAAAATTCTTTCAGTGTTAGTAAGCCCATTTATCGAGGAAGGCTATAGGCTACGTATCATCACGCTAAGATCAATAGAAGCTGAGTAAACGCCGACGAAGTCGCGCGCTGAAGCTAGTATTTTTATAAATCACTAGCTTCTGCGCGCGACTTCGTCGGCGTGGACTCCGCTCCTATTGGTCTTAGCGTGATGATACATAGCCTATAGCCTTCCTCGATAAATGGGCTATCTAACACTGAAAGAATTTTTCAAATCGGCCCAGTAGTTCCAGAGATTACCGCGTTCAAACAAACAAACAACCAAAAAAACAAACTCTTCAGCTTTATATATTATTAGTATAGATTGCATTCTATTATGTATGAACCTATTGAGAAAAACCGTAGGCTAAAAATCAACACTGCGACTTATAACAGCGGAAATATTGTAACAAAAAGGGATTAATGGATGTTTTTTTACTTACTTAACAATAAGTACCTGGGTGACCGAGCCTCGCTCGGTATTTTCATTTTTTTTTGTTTTTTTTTTTCTCGGTATTTTTATATTTTAATTTTATTTAAATAATAAATCACGAGTGAAATTTAATAAAAGAAAAGAAAAAAAAATCAATCTGGAGACTGAGATTCGAACCCGGGTCAACACGATTTGAGACCCGCCGATTAACTAATTACGCCATTAAAGCTATGTTGACGCGTAGTGAAATTAAGCTTCGTATTCTAATGATATTTTTTCATTGCTTAAAAACAGGGATAAAACGACATTTTTTTTAAATGAATCCTAGCTAGATAAATTTTTCGCCTCCGAAATCCCCTGCATACTAAATTTCACGAAAATCGTTGGAGCCGATTCCGAGATTCAGAAAATATATATATATATATACAAGAATTGCTCGTTTAATAGTATAAGATGTTATTTGTTTTCTGAATCTGATACAGGAATAGTTGGTCGCTTTCTTAACACCTTCTTGTAAGGTGTAAAAATCTCCTATCAAAATCAAAGCTTTGGATGTTCAAATAAAAGCTTGGTTTTCTAACAAATTTTCATTTTCTTCTGGCGCTGATTTTTCTTGCTCGCGCACATTTTCTTAACGTAAAGCCTTTTATATACCATAGATGTTTTTCTTTTTACAAAAGGCTTCCAATGTTGTATGTGTTAAAGTATTGTTACTGTAAACGATATCCAATTAAAAAGCACAGAGTACGGTAGGGTTCTTATCTGGACCCTTTACTATTTTTAGGATTCATTAATGTCATCACCAATGTGATAAACTAATCACTACGTAAATCGTTACTTGTTCTAACGTTAATAAAGACTTGTTTAAATCTACAAAAAATGATAAACTATTTTACAATAATGACTATTGGCAAAAAATCAAAATGATTGTCCAAATAATGTCGCACACATTTTCGTAGTTTAAAAAACAGTACTAAAGAAGGAATAACATTAACCTCTGTAACAACTTTGTTGGTGAATATTTTGTCAGATTTCCACTATCACCTAGAACCTAGAATCCTGACTGCAACGAAGTCAACGTTAGTTTTCTACTAGGTATCATATCACACAGAGAACCTCATAATCGATGACTGGACGCATTAACAGTTACAACCCTTCGTAACACAAGGATCATATTCTATATGTGTTTTATACACCAAATTATACATCCATTGTATAATGCAATAGCCTACTCAATCATTTATGATTTAATACTATCTTTAGATATTATTATTGATGTGTCCGTTATTTTTTACCACGAATCGCAAAACTTTTCAGAAAGTCAACTTGTATTACTGAAATATATTTCAAATAAACCTTCTATATATTAATAAGTACGTGAAGCAAAAACTTTGTACCTCTTTTTACGAAAATTGCGCGGATGGAGGAGTATGTGCACACTTATAGTTTATATAGAGATTGAGTGCAGAATTATAATATTTTTTTTAAAAATTATGTGTAAAAATACATTAAATCAATAAAAAAACATTACACACATTACCAAGTATTTGATACACATACATATATTATATTCTTTTGTTTATTATTATAAAAGTATAGTATTTGATAAAAGAGCCTTAATGATGTTCAAAATTGTAATTTAAATTATTTATGGTCTTTCGAGCACTGGGCGACCACTAGTAGGTACCTATAATGAATTATATGACAGTAACTGCCACCAACTTATCAGATTATTATTATTTTAAGATTATTTTGTTAAACATATACCTTAAAGTAAATTTTAGGTACGGTATGGTAATAATTTGTAACGGTAGAGTCTTACGGTTTACGTTTGCATTATACCTAATTGTGTTTTATAATCTGTATTTTTATTTTACTACAACTGCTCTTATTCTCAGATTACATTATACCCATATTAGTAAATGTCCCAATTCTAGCCATTCTAGGCAAAGGTATTTTTCTCCAAGTTTTAGAAAAACAGTTAATTAGTACCTACCTAATTAAACTTTATTAAATAGTAAGAATACGTAATCATAGATAGATTTAAAATATTCACACCAACATTAGTACTTTATAACAAATTTGTATAAGTTACGAAATCAGTTGTATTTACCTGTAAAAAAAATATAATATTGCTTATAAACTTATAATATTATTATTTATTAGTTTATTGAACGGATATAACTAACTTAACATTTAAATTAAGAAAGCTTCCGCTTTGAACAAATGTAGAGAGTTGGTATACTTTGATCTATTTTAAGTATATAAAACGACCAACATTCAGAATAAAACTTAAAAATAATATAAAAATTATTGAACGATGCAGTAAAATTTAATAATTTAAATTGAAAATCTATCTATACTAATATATAAAGCTGAAGAGTTTGTTTGTTTGGTTGTTTGTTTGTTTGTTTGTTTGAACGCGGTAATCTCTGGAACCACTGGGCCGTTTTGAAAAATTCTTTCAGTGTTAGATAGCCCATTTATCGAGGAAGGCTATAGGCTATGTATCATCACGCTAAGACCAATAGGAGCGGAGTCCACGCCGACGAAGTCGCGCGCTGAAGCTAGTAATAATATAAAAATCTATACTAATATATAAAGCTGAAGAGTTTGTTTGTTTGGTTGTTTGTTTGTTTGTTTGTTTGTTTGAACGCGGTAATCTCTGGAACTACTGGACCGATTTGAAAAATTTTTTCACTGTTAGATAGCCTATTTATCGAGGAAGGCTATAGGCTATGTATCATCACGCTAAGACCAATAAGAGCGGAGTCCACGCCGACGAAGTCGCGCGCAGAAGCTAGTAATAATATATACCTAAATAAAAATTATAATTTTAATTTAAAATAAAATTTTTATGAAACTCATAATTAAAGGACTTATTATGTTGTAGGCTAACTATTCAACCTGTAAGATCCCACTGCTGGGCATAGGCCCCATTCTCCATATTAGGAGAAGGCTTTATACCCTTTCGGAGTTTAATCCATCTCCCGTAATCATCAGGTGTGTGAGCATCCATACAGTGCACGCACAACTACACAAACTTATTGTCAATAGTTCGTACCACTTCTTCTGCACTTTTAATGTTGTTCGAAATAGGTTACCAAAAATACTTCAAATTAAAAAAAATTAGACTACTAAGGACCTAAAACTATTTCCTTTACCTGCAAATAAAATT
Source organism: Melitaea athalia (assembly GCA_905220545.2). Taxonomy (NCBI): domain Eukaryota; kingdom Metazoa; phylum Arthropoda; class Insecta; order Lepidoptera; family Nymphalidae; genus Melitaea; species Melitaea athalia. The sequence goes on along the minus strand of HG992199.1, from coordinate 5,563,644 downwards.
ACTAACACTTAATTAAAAAAAAAAGTTTGTATGAACGCAGTTATTTCAAGAAGTAGGTAGGTACCACTAAAAAGACTAAGTAGATTTGTTTTGAGGAAAACCATAGCTATAATACGGATGCATCAGCTATTTTCTTTATCATAAAACAATCTGTTGCCGGAACGGACCAAAGAGATTATTGAAATAAATATAATTTAATTATAATTTTATTTCCTATAGATTATTTTTTTATTTATTAAGCAAATGAAAGATTTTTTCGATATTTTTATTTATTATATTTATAACTTAGTGATTATAGTAGGGAATATATCCGCGAACCCGCATTGGAGCAGCGTGGTGGATTAAGCTCCGATCCTTCTCCTACAGGGGGAAGAGGCCTATGCCCAACAGTGGGATATTACAGGTTGAATCGTGATAGCTTTGTCAATGTTTTTTTTTTGCTTTTTTTTAAATAGGTAAGTAAAATATAACCAGTAGGTATCAAGGCATGCACATTCCTAAAAAATCGTGACAAAATGTGTAGGCACGTAAAATCGCATTCGGTAATAGAGCTAGGTATCAGACTATCAGTGTTAGACTTTTTTTCAGCTAGGTATATTAAAAATATATTTTATAAAATTTGGGTAGTTTGGTAGAAATGGCTGGAACGGAACGGATGTTTATCCCTATGTTCGATCGCTGGCTGGAACGGCTGTTTAGCCGTATGTTCGATTGTAAGTACCTACTACACAATCTATAACTAACTTTATTTACGCTTTGTACATTGTACTTATTTGTGTTACACAAGAAAAAAAAATTAAAGCAAATTGTTCTACATTTTTTACTTAAAATTATACGCAATATATGTATTTTTCTAAACTCTAGTTTTTTTTAAATCTTTTAGTGAAAGTAGGTAGGTATCTACTCTCGCTTAGCAAATTTTTTTTCATCCTTCCGTAGCGTATGGGTTATTTTATAGGTTAACGACTATCCGCTACGGCTACGCCGCCGGTCCCGGTTGTTAGCACAGATAATAATTAATTAACTCTGGAAACGGAAGTTGTTTTAATTATAATATGATTTAGATAAAAAGTGTCTCACGCGTAAAACAAACGTATAAACTATGTAATAAGCTGTTTGCTAAAAATATTAATAGAGACAAAATTATATATATATATATATATATATATATGGTACATATTCCATTAAAAGTAGAGTTAAACAATTTGGTAAATCTAAATAAATAAAAATTAATCGGCGTAAGTATGTAAGGTATGTAACTTCTGTACCTACGACTGCAATTTGGATAATTCGTTCTTTTTATTTGTAAATAGGTGCCCAGACTGCAGACAGACTTCATTCAGTCAATAGTTAATAGTAAAAATTAAATAAATATAATTGTTTTTTATATATATTTTTATAGTATCTTCCGCGGGCTTGAAGGAACTTACAAAAAAAATAAATTAGCCGAATTGGTCGAGCTATTCTCGAGTTATGCGCTTAGCAACATTCATTTTTATTTATATAGATTGTCGGGACAAAGTTTTTATAAAGAAAATAAAAAAAATCAGTATAACATTATAATCAATAAAAAAAAAACTAATATATAGCGGAACGAAGTTCGTCTGGTCAACTTAATAAAAATATAAAATTGTTGATTAGAATTGTGTTTTCTCTTATTATTTGTAACCAAATATATATATAGTAAATTATAATATATCCGACCTACATATATTGTAATGATAAAACTACGTAAGATACACATATAAAATAAGTACATTAACATTATAGTAATAAAAAATATATAAAGAATTAGTCTCTACAAATTAATAATAGAGCCTACAGGCAGTCAAACTTATTTTTGAACTAACTCCTAAAAACAAGATCCGTTCTTATTAACTCACCGGAATCGCTATCATCCCTATCGTAGTGAGGTCTCCAATACGTCTCGTCATACCGCAGCGGTACTTCCGACCTGCCGGTGAACTTGGTCGGGTCTAAGATATTCTCCACCGAGAAAGCGATGGCCGGTCGGTCTGGCGGCCTCGTGAGCCCAAGCCGCCTCGTGAGGTCTACCGGAGCGGCCTCTTCAACTCCGACGACATCCACTTCTCCATTCGCCTCCGCCTCGGCCTCGGCCTCTTCCTCTCGCCGATCCTCTGACCCTCGCGCCATCGCCAGCATCGTCATAGCAACGTCTATTTTTTTAAATATACCACAAACATTGAACTATTTTAAATTCATTCTTAGTTTGTGTTATTAATTGTTCCTTTAATCAAAACGTTCGTACACTGAACACTGCACTGCTACAGTTTTTGTTTTATATTTATTTGTTTGTTTAAATTTGTAAAGTCAATTCATTCGACTAAATTATAATATTACTGTCATTTATTTTTTAAATATTTTTACATTTTAATTTCGTGCTACATGTGTTCTAATTAAAATTTAAAAAACGAAATGAACCCGTAAACGATCGCACTGAAATCCGTCGTAGCAAGCGCTAATGAGTACGCAACCGTCTGCATCTAACATCGGAACTCTACAAACGATAAAGCCGGGAACGGAGCAGGCGGAGACTCTACGAGAGGGGGCTTGGACCCGTCGGAGGGGAGAGAACCCGAGCCCGCGATTGGAGGAGGCAAACGAGGCGTGCCCGGGGTGGAGAAACGTAATCGAGCAATAAGGTTTAAACAATTTCGTTTAATACGTTGAATTATGTAAGAGAGCGGCGGGCAAGTAATCGCGCACAAGCGATAAGGCCATTTGCGCTACTTCGTTACGTATTAATGGGGCAGGAAATTGACTTATGAATATTAGAGGTCGCGGCGAGCTGAAGATCGGGCCAAAGCGGCCCCGTGCGGCTCTGCCGGGTTATTTTCGTAGTTAAGCGCTGAAACAATGATGTTTATTGAGTTTTGAACTTAATGGGTTTCGGGCTGCGGCTGCGAGCGATTTGCGCCATTAACGTGTTTGTATAGGTCTTTAAATACCTGCGAGGATGTATTAACTCTGTTTATTGTAACTTTGTTCAGTTTTAACTTGGGCTCGTTCGTATGAGGTAATGTGCGTTCTTTTGTAGCTTTCTATTATTGCGAATAATAAGATTGTAATTTAATCTTTCATTGAGTGAGAATTTGTTTAATTTTCACGTTAATGTATAAAGTTGTGTTAAGTACTTTACATGATTAAACTAAAGCAAATGAGCATGTAATTAGTTTTGATTTTAATACTTTTTGAAAGCATAAGACTAAGGAATCATCTGCTAAGGTACCTACCTATTTTGACTGACTTTAAAAAAAGCATAGGTGTGCCGTACCCACGTATGGTGCAGATGGTAGTGTAGGTAGGTATCAATTATTGTTTATACTAAAGAGTTCTGTACCTAAGCTGTTAAATACATATTATGAACCATAAATGAACGAAAACCTATCTTCGTAAGTATTTTAAAATAAAATTGATGGGTAGGTACGGATTTAAAATGAGATGGAGATAAAATGAACGTATTTTCAATTATAAGTAGGTACCTACTTATGTGTATCGCTGGCACAATTCATAAATATACTTAAGTATATTTATTTTATATTGTCTTTTTCCTAGACTTGCTAGTTTCCTTATTTTCCTTTACCGTCACAGTACCTATGTTAATAAATTTTCAATTAGCTGATTGCAATCGATCAATTATTCGAACCCGCTATGGTCTAAGATCCGGGATTAGACAAAATATTCACTCATCTGTTAATTAGATGAAACAATTTTTTATAGGCTGATTTCAATATTGTGAATTTATAAATCAACCTCTGCCACCATAAGCCTGCTGCAATTTTTTTTTTAAATCTTTTCCCTCTCGTGTTAATTACATGTAGTAAGCTAAAACCGTTAATATTTTACATTATATATACCTACCAGACTGTAGTAGGCACCCATCTCTATGATTGCTATATTTACCTGCAGCCAGGTTACTGCTGACTGAGGTTACTGACCTGGCTGCAGGTAAGTGTAGCAATCATAGAGATGGGTGCCTACTACAGTCAGGTACCTATATCAGGTATATCTATGCAAATCTTTAAAAATATATCATGAACTTTATTTGTTATAATTAAGTTGGCAAGGTTGGTTAGGCAGTCTTATTGCCATTTTTTACTACTAACTGTAAGTAGTGTATAGTAGGTACTGTATACGAGTATACTTATATAATTTAGTATATATTTAGATCTAAATACTGTATCTTTTAGGGATAGTATCTCAGATATAGTATCAATAGGAATCCACGCTTCATGGCTGTCAAGCTGACAATGGCGTCCTGTCAAGATTGACGGCTGTCACTCAACAATAAGGCTATTTATTTTTTTAACTATCCACTTAATCGCTGGTAAGAATCCACCATTAAGTGACACCAATGACGTGCACGATTTCTACTATTGGTTACGCTTTTCCGTGGGTTAATATAGGCTGTTTCGAGAAGCACAGATTATGAATATTTTTATATACCTACTTATATACCTACCATGCCTGTCAATAAGTCAATTAAAATCAAGGAGGTCCTAGCCTAGCCAGGTAAATGGTTAATCGTTTACAATAATTTATGTTGATTATATTTTATTAGATACCATTTTCAAATTAATTTGTCGCTTTTATATTTACGTTATTGTACCTATAAGTAGGTTGTTTAGATAACAAGTTATTTGCAGTTGTGTAATTTTTATATTTCTTACAAAAATACCACTTAAATCGTAAAAAGTTGCTTGTAAAGTCTATACCTATAAGTAGCAAATAAAGTATGAAAAGGAAAATAAAACTAGTGGAACAGAGTGACCATTTTTAATCTGACTCGCATTTCGTATGTAGGTACCTACTGGCGGGCTACTTGCATATGAATTTTTTAACTATGTTTATTTACCTATGTATTCTCTAATTGTACACCAAACAGACAAATTTAGTACAGAATACGATCGCAGTTCTATTACATTTATTATTGCTTTGAACCGTTATATAAATGCAGTAGTCAATAATAATCTGCGGATCTATTAAATACCTGCATTAAGTGCGTCGATATACCTACATAATTAATTACTTATTAAGTTTTTTTTTTATATATAGACAGGTCAGCAAAGAAGCGTACAGCTCACCTGATGTTAAGCGTTTACCATAGCCTATAGATGCCTGCAACACCAGAAGCTTCCCCAGGAGCTCTGGCAACATTACTCACCACAGGAACACAAAAATACTAGAGAGCAGTATTATTTTGCTGTGATCTTCAGTAAGACTAAGGTTCCTACCTACATTCCCATTTCGTCTGCTAAAGATATTAGGATATTGTATCCTGCTGTACTCTACATGAATAAAATAAGTATAATGAAACAGACTATTTAGTAACTAGGTACTTATAGTTATACTAGCTTCTGCCCGCGACTTCGTCCGCGTGTAATAGGAACAAATCTGTCATACATGATTTTTGCGAAACTTTAACTAAGTATTTACGTAGCGCACGCAGTGGAAGATCTCAAAAGGAAAACAAAACCCGATTTTGAAACATTCTTCATTGGTGCTCTGATCCTTTTGGTCTTAGCGCGATGATATAGCCTTCCTCGATAAATGATCTATTTAACACTGAAATAATTTTTCAAATCGGACCAGTAGTTCCTGAGATTAGCGCGTTCAAAGAAACAAACAAACAAACAAACAAACAAACAAACAAACAAACTCTTCAGCTTTATAATATTAGTACCTATAGATAAAAGTGTTATATTCATCTCTAGTTTCTACGTGTTCTCTACCGATAGGTACTTACGACATTATCTATAATTCTATACTAATATATAAAGGTGAAGAGTTTGTTTGTTTGTTTGGTTGTTTGTTTGTTTGTTTGTTTGTTTGTTTGTTTGTTTGTTTGTTTGTTTGTTTGTTTGAACGCGGTAATCTCTGAAACTACTGGGCCGATTTGAAAAATTCTTTCAGTGTTAGATAGTCCATTTATCGAGGAAGGCTATAGGCTATGTGTCATCACGCTAAGACCAATAGAAGCGGAGTCCACGCCGACGAAGTCGCGCGCAGAAGCGAGTTATGTTATAAAAAGATAAATTATAGGTTATGGTATGAAAAAATATGGAGATTGAAATCATGTGAAACAGTAAACGCTGGGAGTGATATTTTACCGCACAACGAATCCTGGGTTGTGTAAATGCAGTCGTGTGTCTGAGCTGATACACACTATTTATTTAGGAGTTTTATAATGTACACACTATTTAATTAGGAATTTTATAATGTACCTATTGGATTATATTTCAATTTTCTATTACACTGTACATACATTTCTAAAGTACATAATGAATTTTAGATGCAACGCATAATTACACATAAGGTATCTACAACGCAGACGAAATCATATGATGACAAATAACTTGTAGGTTATATTATCAAATGATACAAATCCTGATAATTGTGTTTGCGAGCAAACGAAAAAAATCGACTTCAATCACATCGACAAGTAGGTACCTAATACCTACAACGTAATAGAAAAAAATTAACAAACGCACTATTCGCCACTACGATTTTCGAAGGTTCCCCTTGATTTTTCTGGGATGCTATCATCAGATCCTCGTTTCCTTACTATGGTAGCACTCTCGGGTTATCTCCTTTCCGAAAAAAAAGAATCATCAAAATCAGTTCATAAACGACGAAGTTATCCGCGAACACACATAAAAATACATACCGCCGAATTAAGAGAGAGAGAGACCTCCCTCTTTTGTGATGTCGGTTAAAAACTAAACAAAAATTATTAAACTCTAAACACATTAAAGAATTTCGAGCACACTTTATAACCAAATTGTAAAAAAGCGACATTCTTTCTTGTGTTCATCAATTCACTCGTGATTATAGTGACTGCTTGGTTTCTTTGTATCATAACATTTTCCTATATTATAGTTACTGCGGTCTATTAATTTACGTACGAATTCATGATAAAACCATGATAAAATAAGGAGGTCCAATAAAACAACGCATTGTCCACACTAGACGTTTGAAGAGTGTGTAAGCTTTAGACCCGCCGATATTATTTATTTATCACAAATTGAATTAAATGCTCTTATGTTTCTTCTATACTAAATCTACGCATATTTTTCATCCAAAAAGTTAAAAAAAAATCTTAGAAACGCATTATTATTTAAGACTTAGTTTAATACATACAGTAAAGTAATTTATTTGGTTTTTTCACATTTCCAATTTTCCTGAAAAGCTTACGATAAATATCTACCAATAAAATGATCTCTACATTTACGACCTTTACATTCTATGTTATCTATACTAATATATAAAGCTGAAGAGTTTGTTTGTTTGGTTGTTTGAATGTTTGTTTGTTTGTTTGTTTGTTTGTTTGTTTGTTTGTTTGAACGCGGTAATTTTTGGAACTACTGGGCCGATTTGAAAAATTCTTTCAGTGTTAGATAGCCCATTTATCGAGGAAGGCTATAGGCTATGTGTCATCACGCTAAGACCAATAGGAGCGGAGTCCACGCCGACGAAGTCGCGCGCAGAAGCTAGTTAACTATATTATGAAAAAAGTATTGTTAGATTAATTTTAATGCACCTTATAGATATTTATTGTACGTATAAACCTATACAATACCGTGTCTCGGAGAGCACGTTAAGCTGTCGATCCCGATTGTTATCATAGACACCCGATAGTATCTAATCGTTACTCATATTGAGGAATATATTCGCAAACCTGCCATATAGAGCAGCGTTGTGGATTGAGCTCAGAACCTTCTCCTACACGGAGAAAGAGCCCTGTGCCCAGTGGAATGTTACAGGCTAAATCGTGATCGTGATCGATATATGCATAGATATAGCAGCAGCATGCAGAGAATACTATGTCGACATGCATAGAAGACTATGTCGACATTTCTATGCACCTACCTGCGTCTATCGCGCATTTTCATAAACGTTGCGCTCCTATTTTTAGATTAACAAACAAAAAATAATTTTAATATAGGTTATTTAACCGAAGCTTCAAAAATTAAAGTTTGTAATAAACTTTTGAGTTTTATTTATTTTACGTTGTTATTTACATTAGGTATTTTTATTGTCATCGTAGGTATAAAGAAAAGATTTTATTTTTTGTTAGTTTGTAATAGTCAATCAACGCTCAAAAACTACTGAGGAGACTATAATTAATTTTTTTTTCATCACCAGGAGGTGGATGGAGGAGGATGCTACGTTATCAATAAATTACATAGATTATATTTTAATAGATAATTTATATTTTACAGTCAAACTCAACAACTCCACATGAGTAAAAATATAATATGTAGTCCACGCAGGCGAAGTCTTCGCGTAAAGCTAGTTGCAAATGAAATGCCCCACGGACTACAACATAGGTACTGTCTATTACCTACATCCTACAAATATTGAAAATTTACTTCTTGTCTTGTAATCATTATAGGGATAATTAAAATTTTATATTATTAAAATTATAATTTTATTAGCAAACAAAGTCACGCTACAACAGTAGTACAAAACAATCAATTAATAATCCAACGCAGCCCTGTTTAATTAAGACACCGATCTGATAAAAGGAATAAAAAAAAAATATATCCCCAAACAAAATTTAAATCATTAATAAACACGTCTGGCGTAGAACTGAAGTCCGTTTCAGTGGACGGATTAATTAAAAAGTTTCATGCGAAAAAAAAGATGGAAGAGAATCGGGTGTGCCCAATTAAAATTCTACTAGGATTCATTAGGGTGCTTTATTTTTAAGGCTTCGTCGTTTGACAAAAGTAGGCATTTAACGTCTACCCCGTCCCCCTTGGACACACGTCGCGCGAACTCGATGCTTGTGAACTCAGTTCGTGACCTCAAAGCATCAGTGGCTGTAAAGCGAACTAATTTGATTTGACTTTAAAATAGAAATGCATTTATTATGATCATTTTTTAAAGTAGTGATAAATATGCAATACTTTCGTAAATAAATGAAATAAGTAAACGATTTCAGGGTTATTTATTATAGACTGTTGGACATAAATAGAATAAGCTATATAAAATAAAACAAATTACATATTAAATCTATACAAATAAATAAAATTGAAGTGTCTGTTTGTAATATTGTAATACCCACTTTTAACTAAATTACATATATACATAGTGCAAATACCAAAATAACATTTTTTTATAATTTGTTTGTCTGTCTGTTCCGGCTAATCTCTGAAACGGCTGGATCGTTTTTGACATGACTTTCATTAGCAGATAGCTGCTGATGTAATAAGGAGTAACGTAGGCTACTTTTATTTTAGATTTTTTATTAATATTTTATAACTGCGAACTGAACAATAATTATTTTGTTAAACTCCACGCGGACGAAGTCGCGGGCACAGGTAGTTTAAAATAATTATTATTCAATAAAATGTATCTCAATAAAGTAGCTTCATATTTTATCAATAATCTAATTTTTATTTTAATATTAATTAAATATGTATAATATATTATAACAAAGAAAAAAAAAACGGCAACGTCACGCGGTGTTCCCAAGTGGTCACCCATCCAAGAACTGACCGTCGTGACGCTGCCGCGTTTCCGGTCGATCAAATTTTACCCCTCATGCACCTTAAGAAGTTTCACTTCAAAAAACTAGTTGAAAAAAAGCGGTCACCCATCCAAGTACTGACCGTCGTGACGCTGCCGCGTTTCCGGTCGATTAAATTTTATCTTTACTAACATATCTCACTCTGAACTTCCGTTCGGCTCAACCGATCACACTTTTCGTAACGCTCTCGTAACGCACCTGCTTACTCCCCAAGTTAAGCGCAACTATAGAAGTTTCACTTCAAAAAAACTAGTTGAAAAAAAAGCGGTCACCCATCCAAGAACTGACCGTCGTGACGCTGCCGCGTTTCCGGTCGATCAAATTATATCTTAACTAAAATATCTCCCTCTCAACTTCCGTTTGCCTTGACCGATCACACTTTTCGTAACGCCCTCGTCGCACCTGCTTACTACCAAAGTTTTAAGCGCGTCTAAAGAAGTTTCACTTCAAAAAAACTATTTGAAAAAAAAAAGCGGTCACCCATCCAAGTACTGACCGTCGTGACGCTGCCGCGTTTCCGGTCGATTAAATTTTATCTTTACTAACAGATCTCACTCTTAACTTTCGTTCGGCTCAACCGATCACACTTTTCGTAACGCTCTCGTAACGCACCTGCTTACTCCCCAAGTTAAGCGCGCCTATAGAAGTTTCACTTCAAAAAAACTAGTTGAAAAAAAGCGGTCACCCATCCAAGAACTGACCGTCGTGACGCTGCCGCGTTTCCGGTCGATCAAATTTTATCTTAACTAAAATATCTCCCTCTCAACTTCCGTTCGCCTCGACCGATCACACTTTTCGTAACGCCCTCGTCGCACCTGCTTACTACCAAAGTTTTAAGCGCGTCTAAAGAAGTTTCACTTCAAAAATACTAGTTGAAAAAAAAAAGCGGTCACCCATCCAAGTACTGACGCTACAATGAGCGTAACGCTACAAATAGCGTAACGATACAATAGCGTAACGCTACAATGAGCGCAACGATACAAATAGCGTAACGCTGCAATGAGCGTAACGCTACAAATAGCGTAACGCTACAAATAGCGTAACGCTACAACAAATAGCGTAATGATACAATGATCGTAACGCTACAATGAGCGTAACGCTACAATGAGCGTAACGCTACAATGAGCGTAACGCTACAATTAGCGTAACGATACAATGAGTGTAACGATACAAATAGTGTAAAGCTACAATGAGTGTAACGCTACAATGAGCGTAACGATACAATGAGCGTAACGCTACAAATAGCGTAATGCTACAATGATCGTAAAGCAACAATGATCGTAACGCTACAATGAGCGTAATGCTACAATGAGCGTAACGCTACAATTAGCGTAACGATACAATGAGCGTAACGATACAAATAGCGTAACGCTACAATGAGTGTAACGCTACAAATAGCGTAACGCTACAAATATCGTAACGCTACAATGAGCATAACGCTACAATGAGCGTAACGATACAATGAGCGTAACAATACAAATAGCGTAACGCTACAATGAGCGTAACGCTACATAGAGCGTAACGCTACAAATATCGTAACGCTACAATGAGCGTAACGCTACAATGAGCGTAACGATACAAATAGCGTAACGCTACAATGAGCGTAACGCTACATAGAGCGTAACGCTACAATGTGTCATCCTTTTTCATGCAAGTCGCTGCGCGGCGCGCCCTTCCCTGTCGTTTTTCCGTTGCATCCGGTTTGAAATCACAACGATTCTAAAGAAGTTTCACTTCAAAAATCTAATTGAAAAAAAAGAGGTCACCCATCCAAGTACTCGTCGTGACACTGACGCGTTACCGGTCGCTCAAATTTTACCCCTCATGCGCCTAAAGAAGTTTCACTTCAAAAATGTTAATTTGGTGTAATATGTACCGTGTATATATACATACATATGAATTTAGTTAAAAGCCGTAATATTACAAACAGACACTCCATTTTTATTAATTTTTATATAGATAAATAGTGTTTACAAAAACTTAAACAGCAACAAAATAATTATATTAAACTAGCGGACCCGGCAGACGTTGTCCTGCCCGGAAAACAGCTACCAAATTTTATTGCTTACATACCGATAGCAGCGCCACCTATCGGGTCAAATTGAGATAAAAAATTCCCTCTCTCGAGTTGGACCAAATTACAGATGCTTACGAAATGTGATAAAAATTGGTTCAGTACTTTCGGAGTTACATACCGATAGCAGCGCCACCTACCGGGTCCAATTGAGATAAAAACTACCCTATCTCTCAAGTTGGACCAAATTACAGAAGCTTACAAAATTTGATACAAATTGGTTCAGTAGTTTCGGAGCTACATACCTATAGCAGCGCCACCTACCGGGTCTAATTGAGAAAAAAGTACCCTATCTCCCAAGTTGGACCAAATTACAGATGCTTACAAAATTTGATACAAATTGGTTCAGTAGTTTCGGAGTTACATACCGATAGCAGCGCCACCTACCGGGTCCAATTGAGATAAAAACTACCCTATCTCTCAAGTTGGACCAAACTACAGAAGCTTACAAAATTTGATACAAATTGGTTCAGTAGTTTCGGAGTTAGATACCTATAGCAGCGCCACCTACCGGGTACAATTGAAATAAAAAGTATGCTATGCCCGTTTTCTGGTTCTAAGCTACCTCCCCACCAATTTTCAGCCAAATCGCTTCAGCCGTTCTTGAGTTATAAATAGTGTAACTAACACGATTACACGACTTTCTTTTATATATATAGATTTAAAATAAATAGCGAATTTAAATTTTATTACTACTGTGGGCAGTAGGTGTATGGATATTGAATGCATACTACGTAATATTAAAAATACAAAAGACGGAACGCTTTTTTGAAAAATTTTGCACACGTCTTGCCTCTGTAACGTCCAACGGGACAGTGTGAGTGCCGCGAGAGCGCCCAGCGCTTCGAAAATCACTTGAATAATCGATTAAAAAAAATAGATGTAATAAATAAATTAAAAAGCGGCAGAAGCGGATCCAGTTATATATGAACTTTATTTAGGTAAGTTACTCATAACATCAAATCAGTTATTTTAATAATAAAGCCGAAAATAGTAGATAAAATGAAGCGAAAAGAGGTAACTTTGTGAATTTATTCTATCGAGCCAAATTTATCAAATCATGTTTCCAACGTCAAAAATGGACAAAATATACCCTCAACAATATCAATTAAATTTATTAGATTAAAATTTCACTGTTTACTATTTCAAAAATGAATTAATATAAACGTGTTTTGCAGGAATATCTGAAATACCTCGCCTTAAGTGCCTGTTATGAGATTCACGCTTCAATCATTAGTCACGGATATTGACAATGAGATTTGGTAACGCACTTTGTAGAAATAATTATGTACCTAATTAAAGTCTTAAAATCGTGCTCACCAGTATCAAAATGTTTTTATGCATTTGTTAAAACAGAAAGCTTTCGTACATAATAGAAGTATAATTATTAAGAAATTCTTAACTCGTTATTAATAAATAATTATAAATAATAATTCATAATTTTCTTTGAACTTCAAATATAAAAGAAAACACTACGACAATTGTATATGTACGATAATGAAAACTATAATTTTCATTCGAATTACATATGTAGGTACTTGATCCACCACTTGAACCGTGACCAAACAATTAAAACAACTACTACTTTTATAATGTCACGTTGGCTTTTATAAAAATAAATAGTTTCTTTTCTTATTGGCGTAGCACCTTAAATCTAAGTCTATTTCAAACAAAGTTCTACGTTTATCTACCTAATATATATAAGAGTGTGAAGTCATTTTGTTCACAAATATACGGGTCTGGTGGTTGCATTTCTTTTGAGTTCTTTTTAATCTTTAACTTAGACTTCTTTTGATTTAATGGTTTAGTAGGTACCATAAAACACAGATGATTTCGCTACTTTCACATCGGTTGGAGAATACGGCGATTTTTTATTTTTTTATTTCTTTATTTAATTTAGGGACAATTTTATACACTAGTATGTACATGTCACTCCCATCGTAACCTACGAAGGATATTGATTGGTACGTTTGACGTTACAACCTTAATTAAATAAGTAGAGAATCTAATCTAATATTTTATAAATAAGTTGTCATCCAATAGATGTACGCTGCCTTACAATATATAAGTGTAATAATATTACTTATGATTATTCGTATAATATAAACAATTATAAGAAATGTTAGTGTCTTTAATCTGTTGAGTAACAGAATAGAAAAAAGTTTTTGCTTCCTACACAGACACGTTAATTCATAAAAGAATGCAAAGTAAAATAAATTACTATATCCAAAATTACATTCGTATTATAAATTTAAAAGTAGTCAATTAAATGATGATTCTTAACCGAACTTCAAGATAAAATTTAAATTGATACATAAAAGCTCAAATTAAAATTCCTAACGCCGCAAACGAATGAGATTGTCACGCGCGCGCCAAGAATCCTAATAACCAATTTGTATTTAACAAATCTCTTTGTAAAGATTGTTTTTTTGTCGAAACACTGCTGAGGGTAATTGGACATTTCTGGAGTGATATGAGCTAATTTATTTGAGAAATATATTGCTGTAATGTTGTTTGAAGCTGAACTCGAAGATCGTAAAAATTAATGGATCGCATTTTATTAATAAATATCTTTACATGCAGTGCTGCAATGTCTTACTTTTTTATTATTTCTCTTTTATATACCTACCTGTTTTTAATGGAAGATTATATTCAATCTTTCAAAAATTGTTTATAATTACTTTTTATATGCAACCTCTTTTCTCTCATTAAGTATTAAATTGCATCATAAGTAAATTAGTAGCCTTAGATAGGTTTCTTAATGTTTCTAGTCTAAAAAATAAGATAAAATGGGCTATCATTTTTCTGACTAATCCAATCAATTAACGACCTAAAGTCATCACGTATAATGAAAGGCTGATAGAGAGTCGTTTCCCGCCTTACCGCTAGGTGGCGCTCGGGCAATTTGTCACACTACCAACCAGACCTGACAGGCCACATGATTTATCTCCGTCACACAAAGGGCTCTCAAATAGACCCCCCCTCGCAAAGCAAACACTCAATTTGGTAGTAATTACGGAGGGAAACTGGCCTTTATATTGTTTGCCCAGAGCTTACTTTCCCGCCAAAGTTTGACAGTGACAGCGCGGTGACAAGATCTCCGTTCGGAAACATTCAGCGACTAATTGTATGTATCGCGCGGCGCAGAGCACATTTGTCAATTGTCGCCAACCTCCCCTGTAACGGGACGTAATTAGTTAGTCAAACTATTTCTGGAACGCTTTGACGGCTTATTAAGATTTCAAATTGAACACAAATTGGATGTCATACCTAACTGATAGCTAAGATGCTGTTCCTGTTCTTTTCGGGTGACATTGAGTAATCATTTTATTAGAGTGCAGACAGCTTCGTTTTCTGCTTATCAAAAACCGATCTATTCTGTGATCCGACCAATCTTAAAGCTAATATGACTAATTTGTAAGCTTTTGTGATCTTATTTGAATTGGCACGCAACATGTGGCAATGCATTTTCATTTATCATGTAGACGCACGATTATTTAGTCTGATTCATTTTTATTTAACTGTAGTTGTTTCAAAGGGATTGAAAGTATTATTAACTTATTCAGGTACTAGATTATTATATTGTACATTATACTTTGATTTTTGATTCTAGTTCAGTAGACAGTTAGGACCACTAAATTTTCAGTCAGTCAGTTCAGCCTATTGCAGTCCACTGCTGGACATAGGCCTCTCCAAGTTCGCGGAAATTGCTCTTATGAATATATATTTTGTAGTATATATGCTACTCCAATAATCACACCAACTAACAAAGATATTCTGGTGAAGTAATTCTCAGACTAGTGTAATAAAACAAATAAAATCATCAAGATTCAAAAGTAAATGGAAATTGTATTGCTGACGATATTCATATATCAGTTCTCGTATCTAAATCGTATGAAATACATTACACCGTAAAAACCTAGAGGATTAATCAACTATTCACACCAAAGGAACACACGAAAGAGGATGTAGGTATATCTCTTTTCCAATCAAAACGAACAAATTACGAACGCAATCAAAGCGATCTGTAACGATTTCCGGACGAATCGTTTACTTTTTTTTTCATTCGCCACCTAGAAACTCCTTTTCGTTTTTTTAACAGTATGTTTTCGTAAATCGGTATTGTGAGAGCTCTCACTAATCGACGGTTCGGTATCCGGATTCGTTGCGGTGCGTTCCAGAACGAGAATCGAATAAAAAAAAATTTGTATCGAATCGATTGAAATGCCTGTCGACAAGAGATCTGTTTGACTCCACAGATGGCACTGTGAAGTAGCTTTAATGCCATCGTCCATTGACTTAAAGCGCTACTTTTGCTGCATAACTAATCAAATATGAAATGCAAAAAACTTTTTTGTTATTGGATAAATCTTACATATACCTAATGCAAATAAAAACAAAACAAGTTTTAACTGACTTATGAAATTAAAAAAATCAAAATCAAAAATTTCCTTTTTGAATCATAATTTTTAAATTATTTTTATCTTAATTAATTGATACGGAGTAAAGTTTTTGAAATATATTTCTTTTTACCATATTCTACAATACTATATCTACAATACTACTCTAACGCATGGTAACGCAAATAAGAGATGTATTATAAGCTCTAACTCGCTTAAGATTTCGTGGATGATAATCTTAATAAGAGATAATTAATTCTATTTGTAAACATGTGTCTGTGATATAAATTAAATGTATTATTTGTTTAATTAGATGGGAAGAGATCTGGTTTAAAAATAGAATAATGAGAAGGGAAAAATTATTTTGTAGCTTTTTAGGATACGAGTAGGTACCTACCTACCTACTTTATTTTTAAATTTACTTTTTAAATGAAATTGTATTATTGAATTGTATTATTGTAGTATTGAAATTGTGTTATTGTAACACGTTTGTCTGTTTATGGAAGTTCCAAGAAAAAAAAAAACAAATTCACATTTGTAATAATAGCAATAAATACGTGTATCTAGTATGTAATCATAATTAAGAAATGTACCTAAAATATTTAACTGTAGGTACGTTAGTAGGCAGCCATGAGCCAACCCGCTGGCTCCGGTGCTTCTTCTACCTTTATTTCTATAATACAGAATGAGTCCTGTGCTCACTAGTGGGTACCTACATGACAAATTGTGATCGTGAAGTAGGTGGTTACTTATTAACAAATCATCTCATTCTTTATTGTTTTTTATTTGAAGTGAAACTTCTTTGGGCGCATGAGAGTAAAATTGGAGAGAACGTGTGACGAGGCAACGTCGGGCGCGGTCAGTACTTAGATGGGTGACCGCCTGCGAATACTGCGTGACGTTTCTTTTAGTTTTTTTTTTTTTTTCAATTAGTTTGCCAAAGAAGTTTCACTTCTGACATGTGTACTTTGTACGCACGCAATTTTTTTTAAATTAATTTTAGTAATATTTATGAACTTTATAAAGTACCTACTGATCTGTGACCACTGCAACTTTATTTGTAGTATCTTTTTATCTTTCTTTACCTCTCTTTAAATATAAGATAAAAATGTTGCTTACCTGTGTAACTATTAGGTAGGTATACTTATATATAAGAAAACAAGAATGAAAAATATAACAGCTGTTACCTATAACACAAGCATTAGGTACCTAAGTTGCTTACCATAGGAGCAGACGACCGTGTGTTTATATCATAAGATATTTATTTAAGTAGGAGAAAAATAAACCAAATCGTATAAATATTTATATTAAGTATAAAAGAAAAAAAATTACTGTGTGTTTGAAGTATAAGTATATTTCACAATTCACTCTGTATGTAGTTAGCTTTGCTTAAGTGCCAGCCCATATATACCTACTTACATGCCTGAAAACTATATAAAAAAGAAGAAGAAAAAATGGCGTCGTCGGCGGAAAAATTTGCCGGCATAATATTTTCACCCGCAGTGTGGGTTGCGGCAACTAATTGGATTCCTGTTACAATAAACGCGTCATCCCCTACAAAAAACCACCCTCTTTTAAACTTCGGAGATAAAGCCGGAATAAAAACAACAAAAAATGAATATCCCAGCTCGATATACATTATTATATTATACGTACCTGCCTACTTATTTTATTTTAATACGAGCTTAAGTAGGTACCTACATGTTGTACCTAATTAAAAAGTTTACTACATCTGTGTTCATTATATTTCTCTGTTTACTACTAGCTGACACAACTACTGACGAAAATAGATATATACAAAAAGAGATACTTAGTATATACCTACAATTCTACATAAATTCATTTCTTTCGTTATTTCAAGCGCCTTCAAACTTTTATATACAAAACTCGACAAACGCCAAAATGCTTTTAAATATTTTAAAATAAAGTACTGACAGACAAAGTGAATTTCGTGGGTTCTTAATAAATTATGGGTTAGGTAATTGTTATTATTAATATTATTTATACTTTATTGTACACCACAACTACATTTTAAACATAAAACACATTTAAAGACAGTTACAGACTGGACGCACAATGGGCAGACTTAGGGCTATTTAGCTATTTCTTCCAGACAACCCAAGTAAAGGAAGGATAAATTTATTATTAGTTCGAGATAGGGTAGGTAGTGCAGTTATATGGTAATTTAAATTATCTGAAATGACATACCAATACAAGCGTGTATCTATGACGAAGTTTATTTCTATATACGGAATTGTATTTTCACAATTGTGCTCCTGTGAGTCAAACTTCATATCTGGTATAGTTTTCACCTTGATACCTTGTCTAGATCTAGAAATTCTTCAGTGTTCGATAGCCCATTTATCGAGGAAAGCTATAGGCTATATATAATTACGCTAAGTCTAATAGGAGCGGAGTCCACGCCGACGAAGTCGCGCGCAGAAGCTAGTTGAAGATAAAGTCACAAATTATTTTAACATAGAGCGTACATGGATCACGTTCAGTTATTAAGACGTGTTAATACCAATTATTATTTATTTTTAACTTTTATTTTTGTACATTTATTTTTTTAAAAGCCTACCCGCCAGACGTTATCCTGTCTTTTGAACTGTCAAACGCGCGGATTCAAATTTTTTTTCTGAATTCACGTTTATTTTTTTTCAATTTTCTACACAATTTTATTAAAATTTCAGTCGCTTAACAAAGTTTTACAAGAAATCATTAAAAAACAAATAACGCCCAATATTGATATAGGTTGTTTTGATTTAGGTAGATACACTAATTTAATAGTGTAACGCGCGGACCTGGCAATGGCGTCGGTCGAGCCTAGTTGCTACGCGGCCGACCGCGCGGCAGTTAGAGACAGTCGCACAGCAACCCGCGAACCTGGCAACAGCGCGACGGTCACGCGTTGTCGCTAGGCCGCCCGAGCGGCGAGCGCGGTCGTTAGGGGCGCGAGGCGCGACACCGCGGGTATTTAATGCGGGCGTGTGCAGGCGCAGGATCAGTGGTACTCGCGCCGTCGTCCTGAGCATTTGATTTGTTTGTTGCGTTATAGTCTTGCGCCCAACGTTGGGCAGAGTTGTTAAAGTGGCGCCCAACGTGGGGCAAGTTTGTTATATTCTGGCGTCCAACTAGTGGCTTCGAACTCTAACGGTTAATTAGTATTTAGCTACTTGTGTTTTGCCGCGAAAACACGCGACGAACTAAAGTGCTCAAACTGTTAGTTAGTATTTTTACCTACTCGTGTTTTGCCGCGAAAACACGCGACGAACAAAAGTGCCTAATAAACGCGACGAACAAAAGCAGTTAATACCTACTCACTTGCCGCCATGCCAAAAGCGAGGTCCACGCGCGCTGCCGATGAGCATCGGCAAGCTGGCGACCTGCTGAGCGACGACGCAAGCGACCCTGATGTCTACGACGACACCACGGCGGAGCCGCGCGCCCATGGCGCCCCCGCCCCCGCTGCCCCTGGCGCTCCCGGCGCATCTACGAGTGTGGACGCCGAGAGGCTCTTGACGAATGTCATGCAGTCCTTCGCCAGAATGCAAGCAGAAACGAACAGGACTCTGGCTGAAACCCTGAGGTCATTGTCCTGCAACAGCCCCTGGAACCCTGCGGCTTCCCCATCAAACAACCTCCCGCCTGTCGCCGCCGCCGCCGGATGCGGCAACTTCGGCAAGTGTACGGCGAGGTTTGATGGAAGTTCACGTGACGCAGAAGTGCTGGAATCGTTTTTAGACGCCGTATCTATCTACAAGGAGTGCAACAACGTGAGCGACAAGCACGCGCTGCGCGGCCTCCCGATGCTGCTGGTGGGCGACGCCGCCGTGTGGTGGCGCGGAGCTCGCACCGGCGCCATCTCCTGGACGGACGCCGTGGCGCGCCTGCGCTCCATGTACGGGACACCGCAGCCGGCTTACAAGATTTTACGTGAAATCTTCGCCGAGGAACAAAAAGACTCCGAACGAGCTGAAGTGTTTATGTGTAAAGTGCGGTCGTTATTAGCAAAGTTGCCTTACGTAGTGCCTGTGCGTATGCAGATAGATATAATATACGGACTATTGCATCGACGTGTAAGAAAACGTTTACATAGAGACGATACTGGTGAAACTGTAGATTTATTTATAGATAAGGTTAGGAGTGTTGAGGACACGGTAGCGGAGTCCCAAGTATTGTCGAATAGTACCTACTCCGTCTCTGGCGCGAGCGCGCCAAATCTCGAACCGAAGTCGAATCGTTCGATCGATCGCGGCGTTACCCTTACCACCGGTCCGAGCATTACTACCGGAGCGCAACTCACTCCCAACTCGAAAGAGAATTCTAAACGCGATAAGCGCGTTCGTTGTTCGTATTGTAAATTTTACGGTCATATTGTTACTGATTGTCGTAATTTACAAAATAAAACAAGTAAACCGAATAATGTAAGTTCGAATATTAGTGTAGGTAACAATAGTAATAAACCGATACGTTGCTATGGATGCGGCCAACCGGGCGTAGTGAGATCTAGATGTGAGACATGCCTCAATAAAAATGTACCTACGAAGTCTTCGGATTTTAATATCGTCGACGGCACCGCTACCGACGCCGATGTAGACCGCGCGCTGTGCGCGACGAGTGTGAGTAAGTGGTCACATCCAATGGTGTCAGTTGTCATCGCGAATAGGGAAGGCGTAGCGATAGTAGACACGGGGGCTACATGCAGTATCGCTAGTCCCATGTTACACGATATTTTACGTTCGAGCGGGGTACAATTTCGTGAGTCAGAGCGCACCATTGGGCTTGCGGACGGCTCTCGACAGCTAAAGGTAGTGTTGACCGCTACGGTGCCCGTAAAGTTAGAGAGTAAAGAAGTAGCGACCGAGTTTGTGGTGTTCCCCGGCGAAAACACCCGAACTCTTTTAGGCCGAAGTTTTATTAGTGAGGCTGGCTTAGTACTAGACTTAGCCCAAGAGTCGTGGTATTTTTCGGACAATCCCGATGTTGTGTTCCCATTTGTTCAATCTTATGTTTTGAATAACGCCACTGCCACGCGAAGCCCCGAGCAGCGAAGCGCCTTTGAGACTATTGAGTCTCTTCTAGTGTCAGCGCCGACACTGCGTCAGGCTGATGAGTCGAAGCGGTTCGTTCTCAGGACTGACAGCAGTAGTTATGCTCTCGGAGCAGCTTTACTCGAGGGGGAGGGCGTCGACGAACGACCCGTGGGATACGCGAGTCGCCTCCTCACAGCAGCGGAATGGAAGTACAGCACGACTGAACGCGAAGCCCTAGCCGTCGTGTGGGCTGTATCCAAGTTCCGTAAGTATATTGATGGGGCAGAAGTAGTAGTTAGGTCCGATCACCAACCGCTTAGGTGGCTCATGAGTTTGAAGTCGCCGAGTGGTCGACTAGCCAGGTGGGCTCTGAGTCTCCAAGAGTACAACTTGAAGATAGAGTACACTCCAGGTAAGTCTAATGTGATTGCAGATACCTCATCGCGCCCCGCGTGTACTAAAAGTAAGAAGTTGCCAGTCGTGTCGATGGACGCAAGAGACGTCCATGAGAAGGCCCAGGCAGCGCAGAAAAGGTACGCCGATGAAAACCGCCGGCCCGCGCCAGATTATAAGGTTGGTGACTATATACTTTTGAAGACCCAAGGCTCCAACGACGCTAATAGAGGGCAGACGCCTAAGTTTATACCCCGTCGTGATGGGCCGTACCGTGTCCGGGAGGTCGTAAGTGCCACGACTTTTGTGTTAGAGCGCATTAGCGATGGTGTTTCCTTGGGAAAGTATCATGTCTCCTTGTTAACCCCGTTCGTTGGTCGCATCCAAGCTCCAGTTCAGGAAAAGCGTAGGAGGGGAAGACCGCGAAAGGCTAACCCGACTTCGAGGGCGTAACGTCTGGGTTAGAGGGGGAGAATGTAACGCGCGGACCTGGCAATGGCGTCGGTCGAGCCTAGTTGCTACGCGGCCGACCGCGCGGCAGTTAGAGACAGTCGCACAGCAACCCGCGAACCTGGCAACAGCGCGACGGTCACGCGTTGTCGCTAGGCCGCCCGAGCGGCGAGCGCGGTCGTTAGGGGCGCGAGGCGCGACACCGCGGGTATTTAATGCGGGCGTGTGCAGGCGCAGGATCAGTGGTACTCGCGCCGTCGTCCTGAGCATTTGATTTGTTTGTTGCGTTATAGTCTTGCGCCCAACGTTGGGCAGAGTTGTTAAAGTGGCGCCCAACGTGGGGCAAGTTTGTTATAATAGTTAAATAAATCTTTGTATACTATGTAATATCTAGGATAGCACGTATCTACTTATTTAAACAAAACAGCTCCACCATTTAAGCAAAGTCAAATTTTTTAATAGGCTATTTGATTGATTGGGATTTTTTTCACGCGGAACATGATCTATTCCACCTACAGAATCACCCTGCATTTGAAGGAACGTAATTAGAAGACTAACATCTTATACAGTATTAACCGTCATTTTTTATATATAACTAGCTGTAGCTGACCCGGCGAACTTCGTACCGCCTAACAGTCGATTCTTTAAAAAAAAATTTAATACTTATCCTTCCCGGAACCCCTCCACTAACACCTAAACTTTATGGTATGGTATTAAAGTTCCATTTGACTTTTAAGTATTATTACGAATCTTTTGTATGGGAATATAGAAAAGTGTTGTTTTTAGACTTTTTCAAGCAATTTTTCAAATTTTTCTCTCCGTAATAACCATCCTCGTATTTCAAAGAATATTATAAAAAAAGAATCTCGAGATTTGCGCTTAGCAACATATTCAGCTATTCATTTTTATGTATATAGAGATTATGTCGGCAAACAAACGTACGGCTCACCTGAGTCACCTGGTGGTAAGCGATTACCGTAGCTTATAGACGTCTGCAACACCAGAAGCATCGCAAGCGCGTTGCCGAACCTATCCCCAATCCTCCCCAGAAGCTCTGGTCACCTTACTCACCAACAAGAACACAATACTGCTTGAAAACAGTATTATTTAGCTGTGGTCTTCTGTAAGGTCGAGGTACTACCCCAGTCGGGCTGCTCCATATTTTGAGCAGGAAATTTCCTGCTGTGCCCTACCTCAGTTAAATCGCGTCATAAGCATACCAAAAAAATATGTACCTACCTACTAGAGGGACTGGCATAAAATCATCTCACAATTTTCATCGTTTTAAGCGTTGACGAGTAAAACCAGGTGGTTTGATTGTTGATTGTTGTACTAGATGTTATTAATTTAGTAGCAAAAAATAGTATTGATGTTTATTTTAAGTACTTTCCAGCATCTAGACAATTACTTAAACAATCTCTTCTAAAGCCATTTTACCAAGGTTTTGTCAAACAAAACTAGGCCGTATTATGTTTTATTAAGGTTCTTATTTAAGTAAGGATGGAGGTAATTTATCCGGTGAAATGACTATAACTTACTTTTACTTTTTAAACAAAGAATAATCGACCTTATTTCTATTTACTTAAAGCTTAAATTTAAAGTAACTATTTGTAATCGTGAAGGTAGTAATGACATTCAAGATCAAGGGCACCGTACTTAGGTCAATTAAACTTGTAATTATTCGCTTAAAATTAGATGTCATTAGTTACAGGTAATTTAAATTGTAAACGCGGGAAAATTTTCATGGAACATCTGTTTGTGACAAGTTAATAGATATTACTAACTCCATACATAAAAGCATTATGATAATTAATATAGGTAGTTACCTACCTAAATAAATTACTTTACGATTTAAATAACAATGAACACCATGTATTAAGTAGCTTTAAATATTCTTATGCTTATTAGTCAAAAATTATGGATATTGTAGAAACAATACACACAAGGACACAAACACAATACACAACATGATTGCGTGATTTTTTTTGACACGGTAGGCTTTTGACGCCGGGTTAACGCAGCGGTTACAGCACTGGGCTCTTGCAGCGGCGGTTGTGAGTTCGGTTCAGTTGTCGAATTCCACTCGAGACAACCATTTGTATAAGTCATACAAATGTCATACAAATAATTAATTTTGAGTGACTTGTTGCAACAAAATGCTGGATGAGCCAACAACAGCTCGCCAACTCTCTTTAGCTGTGTCTCTTATCTTCCCTGGCGAATTTTTGCTTATTTTTTTTTATATTATGCTATTTTATCAATTTCGTTATTTTAAATCGTTTTTTTTATGTAACTAGGTTGGCAAACAAGCGTGCGGCTCACCTGATGGTAAGACCGTAGCCTATAGACGCCTGCAACACCAGAAGCATCGCAAGCGCGATGCCGACCCTATCCCCAATCCCCCCCAGGAGCTCTGGTCACCGTACTCACCAACAGGAACACAATACTGCTTGAAAACAGTATTATTTAGCTGTGGTCTCCTGTAAAGTCGAGGTACTACCCCAGTCGGGCTGCTCCAATTTTTAGCAGGAAATTTCCTGCTGTGCCCTGCCTCAGTACGCTTTTTTTCCTCCTGTAACAATACCCTTTTTTTCTTCTTTGCTAAAATAATTATTGAGAAATTTTTCTTTTAGATTATTTTTCTATAGGGCACAGCAGGAAATGTCTTGTCAAAATTTGAAGTAGCCTTACAAGAGAAGTATCTCAACCGTTCATGAGGGCACAAGCAAATAATTCTAATCCTAAGGAATTTGAGACCTAGATATGTCAACAGCAATTTGATAGTGAAAGATTCATAAAACAGACATCTATAATTATTAAAAATCGTAAAACAAAATCTATTAGTAAGTAGTCTGATTGAACTTCAATTCTAAATTGTAGTTTTTTTTAATTAAATATCATCTTTGTACTATTCAGGGCCGGACTAAGAGGTCTGGAGGCCGCGGGGCAACAAAGGAGTGGAGGCCTCTTGGCCCCAAATTATTTTCCATATAATTTGGACAATTTTTTTAAAAGGTAAAACGCGAAAAAAAAATATGAAAGGAAAAGTTATTTACTACTTAGTAGTGTTTACTAGTCTGAAATCTGAATTTGAAATTTTTTTCCGAAGTTTCTATTGTGTGGGCCCTTCTTTTGTGGAGGCCCCGTGGCTGCAGCCCCGGTTGTCCTCCCCTAAATCTGACCTTGGTATTATTCCAAATATAACCGATAAATCTCTTAAATCTTATTTAAATTGCTTTTAATACTACTATCTTAATTGTCAATTGTTTTTTTCTGATACTCGTTGTACTTTAGTTATTTTTTGTACAAAAACAATTACAGATAACAATAAAAAATGTGAATGTAACTGGACTTAAGTTAATGAAGTACTGGTACAGACTTCATCGCAATGTCTGTACGTGTACACGTCTATTAGTTGTGATTTACTTGTTATATTAAAAAGTGCTTGTAATTCAAATTGAGTGATCGTTTGAGTGATGTTTGACAAATTTTCTAAGGACATCAAGTTAAAATGGCGCCAATATTTATATGCGTCATTAGGTAAATGTTGCTTTTAATTTTTTTATATTTAAAATTGAATTATCATTAATTTTATTAGATGCAGTGTCTACAAAAGTGAATGAAAAAAAACTAAATGAAATTTATGAAATTTCATTGATAAATAAACTTTTATTAACTGAATTAAGAAATTAAAAAAAAACAATATTTTTCTCAACGTATTAACAAAACTGATCATACAAGTAACAAGCCCTTCAAATAAATTCCTGCAATATTAAAGGCTTAGTACAAAGGCAGCTATTATCTTGTTAACCTTTACTAGTTGTAAAGTAGAGTTTATGAAAACCGGTGGTAACAATTGTACAGCACTATTATTATTTCATTTTTATAAATATTTCTACTAATATACTGGAAAAAATTGTCTATATGTTTATTTAAATGTCCTTTTTCAAAAATTGCTGTCGATCCGAATTACAGCCACAGTACAGCGGGTAAAAGGTATAACCATTACTGTTAATTAATTTTACAAATAAGATTACCCATGGGTAATCTTGAAATGGATTAATAATTTTTCACATGTGAAAACGCGTATCACGTCTACTTATTCGAGTGACAAGGACAATGTGAGTTACAAGGACAATAATAAACTTTTCTTAAGTTTGCTAAAAATATGAAAAGACGAGTCAAATTTAATGCCAATTAATAATAAAAAGTTTAAATAAAGTTTAAATGGTAGGTACTCAATTTTGAACGCAAAATGTTTATTATTTAATATAAAATATTTAAAACATTTATAAAAAGAAAATAAAAAATACATACATAAAAACTATTAATAAAACATTACTTCCAGCAGTTAAAGATCGCCTGTAGTTAGAACTCCAGCCTGAGAAAACATCGGTAAAATCTAAAATACGCTACTATTCGTATATTGTGGGTATATGTTGTCGAATCAAATACGTTCTTTAATTTTAGGGGAGAGTTTATCATATCGATGGGATGAACATGAAATGTTTGACAGTTACGAAACACGAACGTTACACATCATAATTCCATACCCCTTACAAACTTTTTTCGCATTAAAAAGTAGACGGTCCTAGGTCCTTTCTCGGACTCTAGACTATCTGTAATATAACAAATTTCATTTAAATATGTTCAATTGTTCAGTAGTTTTGGCGTGATTGCGCGACAGACAGACAGACAGAGTTACTTTCGCATTTATAATATTAGTATGAATTATAAACCTGAAAGTTGGTTTGTTTGTTTGTTTAAACGCGCTAAACTCAAGAACTAGGGGGAGTCCGGGAGACTTTAGCCGCTTTTCACTAAAATGCTCATAAATTTTTCTATACTTACAAATCGCTATTTTTTATAAATTGTGTCTTAAGCTGCATTATTTAGCTATATTTTCTCTTAAGAAAGCTTCCTACATCATTAATAGTTAATGAGTAATTAGCGATTTCTCCTAAGGTGAAATTCGGCTAATGTCTCCCGCCCGGGTGGGAGACTTTATCCACCAAGTAGGGAGACTTTACCCAGGCATAAAAATAGGCAGGCCTATGCAGGCCCAGGCATATAAATTTAATCATAAAAATACAGCACATAGTATTACATAGCAAATGAGAACACGAGGAGGGTACTTTGAGTATCTAGATACATAAGTGAGGAATCAACTATTATCACATTGATTTATACTCCATAGCATACTTAGTTACTTATACAATAGCAAGTGTTTGAAGTCCAATAAACTGAATACTTTTTGGAAGTAATTGTTTCATATTCATATGCCAGCTTTATAGCCGCCTGTTTGGTTAAGTCTCCATAATTCCTTTTGGTGCAAGTTAGAAGATAATTGACTAGTGCTTTTTCTTTCTCGATTGTAAATATCAGAGCTGTTTTAAACTGGATTCCTTGTTCAGTTATTTTATTCAATTTGATCTTGTCTCTTAATTAATATCATGAGGTATTTCAATCAATTTCCATATTCTAAAGCAACACCTCTAGTAGATTTTTCTTTACCAATGTCAATAATTAAGGCATATTTCTTATTACTGACTGATCTAAATTGCTTCTGTTCCTCGTTGTTTCTTATTTATATTTGAAAGACATTTTGGATGATTATCTAAAATAAAATAAAATATTATTGCAGGAGAAACTACCCTGATTGCAGGAGAGATTAGTGGCTAAAGTCTCCTCCCGACGCCAGGCTAATGTCTCCCACCCTACGCCAAGCTGTCCGTTATTACATTTTCATAAAAAACTATGACACTTAAGTAAAAATTATCTACCGTGAATGTTACTAGGATAATTACACTTACGATGTATATAAATTACGTCCTAGAATCTATTCACAGTAAATAACAGAATTCAAAAATCGGAAATTGAAAAATTTTACTTACCGGGTACGAAAATGTCTTGTTACTTCTCACTCCTAAACCAAACTGCCGATTACAACGTTGGCACGTAATCAAGATGGGGGGTGCATAAGGAATATAAGATGTGTGGCAATGTCTCAAAATCTAGTACTACAAAGATTTTATAAGCAGTGGCTATTGTCTCCCACCTGCTAAACTCTCCCGGACTCCCCCTACTGATTCGAAAAATTACTCTGAGGTGGATAGTCTATTTAAAGAGAAAGGTTATGCTTTAAGAAGAAGTAGGTAAGGCTATTTTTCCCTTAAATCAGCGCGGGTGAAACCGCGGGCACAGCTATATATTTATTATATTTCATTTATCTTTAGCTGAATATAGTTTATTGTTGAATAGTATTTATTTGTTATTTTGAATTTGTTTTATTTTATTTTGATGTTAATTAATTGATTATAACTTATCATTGCTTTAGAGTGTTTTAACGTAATAGTACCTACTTCACTGGTGGAAACCTAGCTGGATTTTGTACTATTCATTTATTTTTAATGTATTTTATTATGTTTATCTGTGAACGAAAAATGTAACCCCAGTGAATAGACAAAGGCTACTTTTAAAAAATCTGTACCTACCTACTTATAATAAAGGTAAGTCTTTATTATAGGTGCAAATTTCTTCTTAACTTATTACGAACGAACTTATTGAAAATTAACTACGAAATTCTTGTGAGATTTTTTAATTGTTCATTCGTATTTTTGATTTATTTTTGCTATCGTTTAGATATCTTTTCGTCCAAAAAAGCGCATTCAAGTATGTTTCAAATAGATAATTCCGTATCATAACACATACACGCAAAAAAAAATACGAAAATTTCAAATTATTGTACGACTATTGTATTCTTACTTCGGAGGTTATTTTCACCATGTAGCCGTAGAGCACCAGTTAGCGCGAGCTTTATTCAAGGTGATCAACTTACAGTAGGTATAGTATCTGTGCAGTATAGGAAGTAATAAACGTAAAATGATAACAAACTGCAATTTCAATAAAACGTATTATCTATCTTAAAAAATGTGTAATTAAGTCAAGATCCTGCCAAAACTAGCTCTATAAGAGAATGTTGAAACTTTTTTTTACTACTAGAGCGGCAAACAAGCGTACGGCGCTCCCGATGGACCGTAGCCTGTTAGTAGACGTCTGTAACACCAGAAGCATCTACTCTCTACCCCTAACCTGTTCAGGAGTTACAGCCACGTTACTCACCATAGGAATAAAACATTACTTAAAAGCAGTATTATTTTGCTGTGATATTTTGTCGGTTCCCTGATGGACTGCTACAGATTATGAGCAGGATATTTTGTACTGTGCTCTATCTCAATAAACTGTTCTACTTATTGATTCATTAATAATAGCAACTTTGTTTTATAATAGTCAACAACTATGCTAAATGTAATGAAGTATAAACCACTGCATTTATATTTAATACGATACTACAATAATAATAACAATTGCGCATAATGAATAAAATGTCGTTTGATTTGTAGACAATTATTAAACAACTAGCTTGTGCGCGCGACTTCGTCCCCGTGGATTAGGACCACCCGATTTTGAAACATTCTTTATTAGTGCTACGCTCCTATTGGTCTTAGCGTGATGATATATAGCCTATAGCCTTCCTCGATAAATGGGCTATCTAACACTGAAAGAATTTTTCAAATCGGTCCAGTAGATCCTGAGATTACCGCGTTCAAACAAACAAACAAACAAACAAACAATCAAACAAACAAACTCTTCAGCTTTATTATATTAGTATAGATAAGTGTAAGGTTGAGAATAAGTGGTTCAATTTATTGTAATTACTGCTGATTATATAGGATCTGCCAAGTCTTAAAGTTTTCTCTTTAAATTAAAATATTTAACTTAAATATTTAGGTAAAGAAATTTGAGATTCGTAAAAATGTACCTCAGCATTTATACCTACTATTTCAAAAAGATACACACAGATTTTATTAATTTTAATATCAAATACTCATATTTAAAAGGACGTGTCTATTTGTCCGCCTATCACAACTATTTGCTTTGAAGCAGATTCAGTTGAAAATTGCTAAGTAGGTAACTTTAACTGAGGTAGGGCACAGCAGGAAACTTCCTGCTCAAAATATGGAGCAGCCCGTCTGGGGTAGTACCTCGACCTTACAGAAGATCACAGCTAAATAATACTGTTTTCAAGCAGTGTTGTGTTCCTGTTGGTGAGTAAAGTGACCGGAGCTCCTGGGGGGAAATAGGGGTAGGGTCGGCAACGCGCTTGCGATGCTTCTGGTGGTGCAGGCGTCTTTATATGCTACGGTAGGTACTCGCTTATCTTCAGGTGAGCCGTAAGCTTGTTTGCCGACCTAGTTGTATAAAAAAAGGTATATGTATAAAAATCTGTTATCAAAAGATTTATGTACATTGTACAGCATTAAATGATGAATGTCAAATTTATACGTTTTTATAATATTACAAACAATATTTTGCAGTGTATAATATATCAGTGTATACAAACCAAAATATATCACAACGAGGTTTTACTTATTTTCTGAGTTTTTTTTAAACTAACTGCAGAGTTTCTCGCCGATTCTTTTCCACCATTTTGTGTTTTGCAATTTACTATAAACAAACTTTTAATTACAGCAAGCTACGGCAGTCTATGCACTGGGATGTCTATGGGGTGGACATCCCCAGTATTCCCGCAGCTTGCTTCAAATAACTCCCCCCTACCACGAGCGCCTACATTACAGGAGGAATCATGGATAGGGTCATTGCTTGTTCTTGGAGGGTTACTTGGTAAGAGCATTTTTATTCCTACTCCCTTCCTTTTCTATATCGTTTCTTTTATGTATATTTTAATTAAGTTATTTTTGTGTTTAGTGTTGAAAATTTGAAACGAAATCTCCCGCAAATTTTTTACATATTTGTAGCGACATCTATCTACAAACTTAAAAACTGACGTAACTAGGTATCCTACATCGCGATATCAAAGTTATCAGAGCGATTGAACAATATATACAAAAACCCGACGAAAACTGTTGGATACCCCAGATATAACATCCGTCTGGTCGGAGAATCCCCCCATTTCGATGATGTATGAGGAACTTCACAGCCTGTTCTTCGCGTCCCCCAAATATTCAACAGATAATTTATACATTACAAAATCATTAATGAAATCAACTGTATTTATATACCAAGTAATATTCCAGGACCACTAATAACAGTTCCATTATCAAATCGCATCGGTCGAAGGTGGATAGTTATGGGATCGAACGTTCCTCTGCTGCTCGGCTGGTTGCTGGCTGGTGTGACGACCAACCTGCCGACCTTATACGCCGCCCGCATCATGTGGGGTTGCGCTACCGGAATGCAATTTGCAACTGTGCCCTTGTATATTGGGGAGATAGCTGAGGTCAGTTACAATTCTGTCTGGGTACATAAATAAATACTTTTGACATACCATACAAGGTCGTCTGTTTCTAAGATAAGCAAATTAATGATTGTGTTATAGGTAAAAAGACTAAAAAGTAACTGATAATATAAATATATATTTTTTCAGTAAAAATACATATAAATAATTTATATATATATATATATATATATATATATATATATATATATATATATATATATAGCAGCACATATATTATTATATTACACCGAGACTCGGAGCAGGAATCGAACCTTCGACCCTCAGAGCCGAAAGCAGGGTCACTTCAAACTGCGCCAACGCGTGCAACGCACTGGCTAATCAAAACGAAATATACCTACCTGTCTTCACGTACCTATATAAATGCCATTTACATACATTAGATGTCCATTAAAAACTAACTAAGACTTTTATATCGAGATCCCTGTAAGAAAGGTTTTATTAAGTACTAGATGACCGAGTGATGAACTTCGTATCACCGACATATATTTGTGAAAAATTTGGACAAAAGGCTTTTTGAACGCACCTGTAAATATTTGATGACCAAATGACAATTTTTTTGAAAAAAGACATCAGAGAAACATTTTGTATTGGAAAATTAAAATGTCGTTTTTAATATTTAAATTTTTAAGATCAAAATTAATCAAATCAATCCTGTCATTCTCGAGTTTTAGTGAGACAAACGAACGGCAATTGATTTTTATATATATAGATAGATGATAAAGTAAAGTTCACAAGTCACAGCAGTTCTACAAGTTAATATAAAGTTGATTGAATATTCGTATTGCCACAAACCTATTATATAATATACCTGCTATCTTTGCCTCACGGTTTAATTAAAGAGTGTACTCTTTAATTTAAGAAAAAAAAGCCTGTAGCCTTCCTCGGTAAACGGGCTATTCAACACAAAAAGATTTTTTCAATTCCAAACTACTTCCTGAGATTAGTGATTTTAAGCAAACACAAAATTTTCAGCTTATATTATTAGTATAGATTATAATTTCACTAACTTCCCTTAAGGTCAATAACCTCTTATACATTAAATAATTAGTAATTACATGCGTAATTACAGACACTTAATTGATGGTTAATCTATACAGGAATAGGAAGTACTATCTCGTTAGAGTATCCGCCAACTTACAGAAATACGTAATAGATGAAGCTTTTAGAGGCAACTCTAATTTGACTTTCAATTCAACAAATTATTTGGAATATCGAGATAAGGCACAGCAGACGTCGTTCTGGTTCGATTCCCGCTAGGGATGGAAATTCGTATTTACAATATTTCTTTCCGGTCTGGTTGTCTGTCCTTGTAGGTCGCCCCACCGTGCCTCGTAGAGCACGTAAAGCAGACACCGGATAACAATCTTTACTCATAGTAGGGAATCCGCCAACTCACACTGGAGCAGCGTAGTGGATTAACCTCCAATCCTTCTCCTGCATGGAGAAAGAGGCCTATGTCCACCAGGGATATTACAGGCTGTATCGAAGGCACGAAAATATCTTGCTTGAAATTTAGAGTATCCCCACTGGGGATGTAACCTCATCCTTACCTTCTTTTATCACAGAAAAATAAATGTTTCTTACAAGTGGTGCTGCATTCCTGTGGCGAGTAAGGTTGCCAGAGCTCCTGGAGATGGTCGGAAATAGGGTCAGTAACGCGGCTACAATGCTATTGGTGAAATATTTTTTAAAAGTTACTGGAATGGTAAACCATTTTAAAACATTCCTTAAACATTTGGTAAAACATTCCTTTTCAGTTTACACACAACAGACAACAACTCTTTTCTGTTCATTATAATACTAGTTAACTAAAATACAGACAAATTTATAGGCTCCTATTTTAAAAACAACCGATAAAACGACCAACCGTAACATGCAATCACAACCTAAATAAGTAAATAAGATTCGTTTAATGACAAGTAATTTTTTTATGTACCATCAATCGATAGTTTCTAATCACTTTGCAATTAAAAATTATGTACCTACCAAATCGTAACGTGTGACATTTTCAGATTTATAGAAATCCCGAACACCAGGACGTCGTTATAATGTGTCTTAAAATGTGTGGGAAAACTCCATAATTTAAAACATATTAGATACCTATAGGTCATTAACCGTTCTTAGAGTTACGTACCTTAAACGCGTTAACTGAAATTCTATTATTTGTCAATCCATCCATAAAACCTGTTCTCTGTTCATTAAAACAGTAGGTAAATAATATAATAAAGACATGTTGCCGATTTCTGAATTTTACGATATTAAGTATTCAGTGTATTTCAGTTTCATTGGAATTGATCATGTAGATACTTTCAGCGTCCATAATACAGGAAGTTAAACAGATAGACAAATTACAGCTAAATAATACTGTTTTCAAGCAGTATTGTGTTCCTGTTGGTGAGTAAGGTGACCAGAGCTCCTGGGGTGGATTGGGGATAGGGTCGGCAACGCGCTTGCGATGCTTCTGGTGTTGCAGGCGTCTATAGGCTACGGTCTTACCATCAGGTGAGCCGTATGCTTGTTTGCCGGACTCGTAACATTAAAAAAAAAAAAAAAAAAAAACATGAAAAATAATACGAAATTCCTTTAATATACAGATTTGGACCCATTACTGGGTTATGAGTAGACACTAAATGTCAATTAATCCACCAACCCGCAGTAGAGCAGCGTGGTGGGTTGAAATCAGTCCCTTCTCCTACACGGAGAAAGAAGCCTATGCTCCGCAGTGCGATGCTATTGGCTAAATCAATCTATCAACCATAACGTCAAATAAGTAATGGAATGATGTTGAAATTTAAACGAACCTTCATACAAGAGGGCTGCTACAATTTAAATTATACAGAACCCTCAATAATCAATATAGAAGTTTGTTCGTTATTAAGCCAGTTTTATGCATGCGTGAGAAAATTTTCATATCTTAACGTAATCGAGTTAATTTTAATTGTAAATTGATTATTATAATTACATATTAATAGACGTTATCTGATTTTAAGGATGGCTAATAAAATAATAATTTACTTTTATACCTACTTAAACCTGTTCTACGTTGACTGTTCTACGTCACAGCACTGGCTATTGCGCTGGCAGTCGCGAGTTCGATCCCCGGCAACATTTGTATAGGCCATACAGATGAGTGTCTGCGCTTATGTAATGTGTGTGTTTTCAAACCCTCGACACAGGAGTAAATCCTACTGAGGTCCGTCTTTTAATTAAGACAAAATGTATGTAACTACCTATGTACGCGCATAACTTCCAAACAACAACAACAAAAAATTACATTTTTGCTGTGTCCGTTATTGTCAGTACAATGTAAGTATAGAGGAAAATAAAATAAAATCAATATACCTATTCATAAGATTTAAACGATAATTTTACAAAAAATAAAAGTGGCGTTATGAGTTTATGACGTTCGTGGGGTCAGCTAGTAGGTACATATTTGTTTTTGCTTTGATGCGAACACATTTTACCTACTTTCAAAATCAAAGTAAACAAAATACATAATATGAAGTAATTTAATTGTAAATTTTCTTTCTTTTCAGGACAAAATCCGTGGATCCCTCAGTGCCCTATTTTTGCTCTTCATCAACGTTGGCTTCCTCCTGGCATATGCTATTGGTCCGTTTTCCACATACTGGGGACTCACTGCGACCGGCGGTATACTGTCACTATTCTACGTCCCCTTCACTTGGTTCATACCAGAGACACCGTTCTTCTTGGTTTATAAAGGTAAAAAAAATTATACGACTAGGTTGGTAAAATAAACTAGGGGTACAGTAGCTTATAGACGCCTGCAAAACCAGAAGCATTACAAGCGCATTGGCGACCCTACCCTTGACTCTCTCCAGATGCTGTCTACCTTAGGGGCTATCTCCACGAGCGAGCGTATCGCCGGCGATAGTATCGTCGTGCCACCTATTTCTATACACTCTCTATGGAGTTGTCTCCGCGAGCGAGCGTATCGCCGGCGAGACGCTCGCTCGTGGAGACAGCCCCTTACTTACCACACGAACACAAGAGTAGGTACTTGAGAGCAGTGCTCTTATCCCGTGATCTTCTGTAATATTGAGGTACTTCCGCAGACGGGCTACTCCAGATTTTGAGTAAGATATATCACACTGTGCGCTAAAGGTCGCCTTGGTTAGGTACAGTACTTTGTTGTGGGTACACAAACATTTGTTGCGGTCGAAGTTTTTGTTAAGTTGACGAGTTGAGAGATGTAAAATCACAACAACTTCGAGAAGGAAGCCGATAGGAAGATTCGGTTGGGCCGGGCAGCATTTGCCAGTAGGCTTCGTAGAGTCTTCTGAACGTTACTTAGATTTTTTTTATACAATACTAATACATAAACTGGGAATCCACAAGAAAAAAAATGTCTTAAGAATTACGTAATGTAGTACTTAAAATAGTGTATTTCTTTGGGTATGATAATCGCTAGCACCACTGTTTACTGATGTGTCCTATCTATTAATATGTGTTTTTATAACAAACAGGTAAAATCGACGAAGCTTCGAATGTTTTACAAAAATTGCGAGGTTTATCCAAAGACGTCGTACAATCTGAATTAGACGGACTACAAGCACTTGTAGCAAGAGAGTTCAGAGTGGAACCAAGCGTTAAAGATTTGTGGGCTACTAGAGGAAATGTAAAGGCTTTAGGTAAAATTAAAATAAAACTTGTTTATAAACCTCATATCACATTATATTAGTCAAGCATAATGTACCAATACACTACTATTATTAATTTATTATTTTTATTATTTAACATTGATGAAAGCAAAACAACTAGCTCGTAAAAAAACAGTAAAAATATTTTAGTTTTTAAATATATATATAAATACAGACGCATTCAAATGAACGGATTAATTTTGCAATAAGGTAGTTTCCCTTTAGACTATCTTCTAGGCCACATCCATCTTAGACATATCAATCCTTACCTATTTATCACTTAAGTTATTGTAATCCCTATTATAGCAAATTGTGTGGTAATTTTTAGGTATTTGCGTGTTCTTAGCGATGTTATTACAATTGTCCGGGATCGATGTCCTTTTGTTTTATATGGAAGAACTTTTAGTGAAAGTTGGCACGCGGATATCTGCCTCTGATGGAACTATCATTATGGGTGTTGTTCAAGTGAGTCCCCAATATAGTTATTTAAATTATATCGAATTACACAAATACATAATATAATAATTCTGTTTTTTCGCAAATAAAAAACTAGCTTCAATTAACATCTAACAAATAATAAAATGAGAAAAAAAATGTAAAAACTGGTCATGTAGTATGTATGGGTACGTTCCCTTAAAGGATAATAAATGATCAGAAACTATACCTATTATCTAAGATTTTAGATTAACATGGTTACTTTTACGAAAATTATTCAAAAACGTGATATTTACCATGTTTATTATTTTGACTGACTGATCTCGTGATCAAGACATTCGCAGTCAATGTCGAAATATCGAGCACCGCAAAGCGAAAATAATAAACATGGTAAATATTCCGTTTTCGAATAATTTTATATTATCTAAGTTAATAGATGTGTTTATATGATCATTTACCATTATAATAAGTTATAGACACAAAAACATTCAATACTCAGTAATGTGCTATGGAGTCTCTTCAGGTCTTCATTTTGGACCTCATATATATCTGTTATTTAAAGGTGCCTAAAACTAATCATCTGTTATATAGCTATAATTTATTTTTATTCAGGTAGTAACGAGTTGTATAACACCCCTTGTAGTGGACCGACTAGGAAGAAAACTTCTGATGTGGACGACGTCGCTTGGTCTCACTATATTTTTGGTAATTTTATTTATATACATATATGTACATATAGTGTTGTTTGCTATGTGGTTACGGTGGTAATGAATATAGTCACCCCCTGTCCTTCCGTGGGTGTCGTGAGAGGCGACTAAGGGATAACACAGTTCCACTACCACCTTGGAACTTATAAAGCCGACTGATGGCGGGATAACCATCCAACTGCTGGCTTTGAAATACACAGGCCAAAGACGGGCAGCAGCGTCTTCGGTGCGACTGCGGTCACCAACCCGCCTGCCCAGTGTGGTCACTATGGGCAAAACACATGAGTTCGCGCCATTTCTGACGCGAACTTAGGGAGGCCTACATCCAGCAGTGGACTGTGATAGGCTGAAGTCATGATGATGATGTATATTGTTATAATAAATGCAAAGATCTTGTTAATAGAAGACGCAGTAACTAAAAATCCATTGATGTTTATTGTTTTAGGCTATTATAGGTATCTACGCTTTACTAGATTCACATTTCAAGTACAACGTTGAGTCATGGGCGTTCCTCCCACTTCTGTGCCTCATTATCTACATGATACTTTTTACTCTGGGTAAGTATGAGTAAGATATACATATCTCATATCATATCATTATGGTATCTAAATGGTATTTCACATGTGCAGTACCTTTCTTTATAACAAAAAAAAATCTTCAATCTATGGTCAGCTCCCACGCACGACTGTAGTTTACTCCTTCAGATAGACAGTCTAAATAGGCACAAACAAGTCTTACTAGTCTAAGAAAAGATTAATAAGTACAATATCAAAATAATGGTAAATAAACGAATTAAATAACGCCATCTATCGCATGAGACGTTATTAGAAAGCGTTGTCGTCTATCAGAACCCTATTCAGTTCCGATAGATGGCGTTACAAGAAACGTAGCGTAATACATTTTTTTATATACTTATACTAGGTGACCCAACAGACGTTGCCCTGTCTTAACTTTTGTATGGGAATATAGAAAAGTGTTGTTTTAAGACTTTTTCAGGCAATTGTTTTAAATTTTTCTCTCCGTAACAACCATCCTCGTACTTCAAGGAATATTAT
The DNA here is from genome assembly GCA_905220545.2 of Melitaea athalia. Classification (NCBI taxonomy): domain Eukaryota; kingdom Metazoa; phylum Arthropoda; class Insecta; order Lepidoptera; family Nymphalidae; genus Melitaea; species Melitaea athalia. The sequence goes on along the minus strand of HG992199.1, from coordinate 5,525,555 downwards.
AAAAAAAAGAATTAGCGAAATCGGTTCAGATACTCTCGAGATTTGCGCTTAGCAACACATTCAGCGATTCATTTTTATATACATATATAGATAGATAGAAATCTTACATAAACAGCTAAAAACGCTGTAAGTCACTCTCAGCTTCTACTTCCTACCTCTTTATTTCTCAAGACGCATGTGTCCGTCATTCTATCCCAAATAAATCTCATAATTATAATGCGTCTATAGTGATGTAACAATTGCAGGTGTTGGTCCAGTACCGTGGATCTTGGTCGCAGAGATGTTCCCTGTTAGAACCAAATGTCTCGCCAGCGGTATCGCTTCCTTCATGTGCTGGCTGGCTGGATTCGTCTGGACCAGGTCATTTTTGTTTACACTTTCTATTTAAAATTTACTGAGATAGGGCGCAGTAGGAAATATGCAGCTTAAAATTAGAGCAGCTCGACTGGGGAAGTATTTCCACCTTGCAGATCACAACCAAATAAAACTGTTCTAAAGTAGTGTTGTGTTCCTGTGGTGAGTAAGGTGGCCAGAGCGCCTGGACGGGGTCGGGGGCAAGAGCGGATCTAGCTTTGGCGCCAGGGGGGGGGGGTCATATAGTCGTGGTCAAATCACAAGGAGTTATAATTTAATTTTGATAACAATAGACACAGGTAAAAAGTAGGTATTTTATTAATGTATGTAAGTACTGTACTTCAAAATATCTATATTGTGACAAAATCTTATTTAACAATTTTAATTAGTGGTCCACCTAGGTCCTGGACCCAGCCCAGGGGGGAGATCATGACCCCTATGACCCCCCCCCCTGAATCCGCCGGATACAGTAACCGCCTACCATCAGGTAGGCCAAAAGCTTGTTTGCCGATCTTGTCGTATAAAAAATGTTACCATAAAATATTCTTTTATTCCAAACGACAATTTTATTGTTAAAGTTACTTTTTTTTAAATAAAGACGTAAAGTTTACAGTCGAGTTTTAAATTACATTATTATTATAATAATATAGTATAAAATCTTATCTCTTTTAATCTGTAATATTTTCTAGATTCTTCCGCGAAGTGGCCGCGTCTTACGGTATCTACACTGCTTTCTGGATCCTCGCCGTCTGCTGTGGACTTGGCTTTATATTCTCCATTAGTCCATTGCTGCCAGAGACGAAAGGGAAAACTTTCGACGAAATTCAGGATATGCTTAACTACGGGTAACAAATATCTAAATATGTTCCTTTCAAAACTTATCTTAAATATCTAACGTTTTACTTATTGTTATTACACCTTCATTTTACTTGTCATTACAGTTGATAAATAGACGAAAATTATTCTGAAAGAAATTTATTTAATGTCGTTAAGATTAATAGCTCTATAAATTAGTTTAAATAGTTGACTAAAGCGATAATGCTGATATTATTAATTGTATAATTTTTTATACATAGAAAAAAATTTGTATTTACCAAAGTTATTAACCGTTCAGATTATTTAAAATTTATAGTTAATGCTCACGCTGCAACTCATAAGAGTAGAACACTAACTAGTCATGAACACGGGTAAAACCACGCGGTTTTGATAGCTAGGTACGATGGCTTGTAATATATAGAACTATAATTATATAATAGAAATATTTGTAATTCATAATTTTTATTTTCTTTCAGGACAAATGAACCAAAACCAGAAGCTGTGTGATGTAAAAAAAACTCTTGAAATGTTAATATATTATACTAAGTTCAACTCATCTTTGCACGCGGGTATATGTGTGCGTAAACGTTGTACATATATTGGTCTAAGATTCGAATGACGGCGCGCGGCGGTCGCGTCACTGCTACACAAATTAAAGTTGTATAATTACAAGCGCACGCACACATAGAGCCGCGCGCAAAGATGACTTGAACTAACAGTAGTTTTGTATGACAAATAAAACTGTTTTAATTGTTAACCCAAACAAGTTGTTATGGCCGGATTAAGCGCTCTCGGTATGACAAGGTCGCGTTCATCGGGGAACCGGTTTTTTTTGAATAGCGGCCTGGCATCGAGCCAGCGCCCGCGCGTCGAGGTCGTGATCTTGCCCTTGATGGGAGTCAGTCGTTTTCTGAGACCGGGCGGAACGCACGCCGCGTTCTTACTTGTGCCGCCCGCTGCGATTTGCAGCTAAATTTCACTGCATACGCGTATATTCTAAATTTGCTGTTGAACCGAGATAAATTATCGATTTAATTACTCGTAATAATTTCTGCAATTGAACTTCGATAAACTTTCTTGTATATCGGCGCGAATAACTCGTGCATAGTGAAACTATTTAGCTTGACCTCGTGTATGCTTTACGGCGCGGTGTCTTTTTGTGAACCCCGAAAATGAGCGCCATTTTGATTAGAGAAGTTATAATTTGCTGGGGTCTTTTTATGATTGACGCATGATTTGTCTTAATTGTATTAATCTCGTTGTATGCCGGCGCGTTTATTTCGATTGTATGGGCAATTGATTTAACGAGTATTGAGTGATATGTTTGGCCGGGTGAATTGTGTTAGTGAGATTAAAGTGTATATGTATTTGAAACCTGCTGTAACTGTTCCGCGTTATATGGATTTGCTTTGACGATTAATTGTGCGTGTTGGTATTTGTGTGCCTTAACCTTGGATTTTTCTCTGCCGACGTTTTGTTTATATAAGATTATTAATTCCGTGACCGTGAGTTCGAGTGTGCTGGAGTGATCGTCGTTCCTGATTTGCCGTCGAGTCGCGGCGCTGTCGAGTGCTGTCAGGTCACTTTATCACACACCAACGTCACCACACTATTCCACTACCTACACATACCTACCCTGACGGTACTTGACCGGATAGCCGAGCTCCTCCTTTGACGGTGAGTAATAATTTGTAATAATTTATAACGGGCTCGCGCAGCTGATTAATATCATCGGTACTTTGTACCCGACGCTTAGCCAGCCCGCCGGAGGTCTCTGATGGGCCCAGACCTCTGGGGCACTGCTGGGCTGTCTAGCGCCGTAACATTTGGTAGCAGAGCGTGGTTACCGCGCCTTGAGCTGCGCGAGCTCTTTTTGATAGGGTTAGGTACCTATATTGCTGGCGGGTAGGTAGGGGAAGGTTGGCCTGTGTGCGACATCCCGGGTTTTTGTTTTGTCCTTATTACTGAATTTATTTGCTGGGTTTGTTATATTGCTGAGTTCTATTACTGCATTTGATTATTTACTGAATTTCTCTATTACTGAATTTTTGTTATTGAATTATATTACTGTATTTGTTTATATTGCTGAATTTGTTCTATCACTGAATTGTTTATTTCTTTATGATGCCGCCACACAGGCAAACCAAGGCACCTGCACTGATCATTCAGGAGCAGCTGCGCTGGGCGTCGCACGCCCGCACTCTGATAGGGCGTACAGATCGCGTGCATAATTTGGTGCAGCGGGCGGAACAGATTGAGGAGCGGATGGCCACGGTCGAGGACGCGTATTCAGAGCTGATCTCTTCTGACGTGGAAGGCGGAGTCAAGGACTCCGCGCACAAGGACTACGAGCAGTTCATCGATATAACGGATGAATTGATTGAGGCAAGGGGCCAGCTGGAGCCTGAGGGCCAGATGCAGAGCCTGGCGCCTCTGGTGTCTCCGAGCCGGAAGCCAGCTCCAGCGGAGCTGTTAGGTAGGTTGCCCACTCTAGACTTGCCTAAGTTCTCGGGCGCTCTGGGTGAATGGCTGGCCTTCATAGGCCTTTTCGATAGCTTAGTCGACGCCCGAGGGGACTTGTCCCTCGGTCAAAAAATGGCATACCTGCTCTCCTCCCTTGAAGGGGAGGCTCTTGCTGTCGTTGGTCACTTGACGCTGACCGACGACTCCTATCTGATTGCAAGGGACCTCCTCGAGAGGAGGTACGCAAATACCCGCCTACTGGCGGACGAGTATGCTCGTCAGCTGCTTAACCTTCCGCTACTGCAGGACAAGGCGAGACTACGCCAGGACATTATCAACCCTGTCGTAGTCGCATGCAATTCCTTGAGACGTCTGGAGCTTCCGGTCGACGAAGGGGTCGGAGGATCATTTTTATTGCTCCACCTAGTGCTGTCCCGCCTACCCCTCGATCTGCGCATCCACTTCGAGGAGAGGTACGGCGGGGACGGAGCTGATCACGTCCCGTCTTTCAAGGACCTGCTGCTCTTCCTCGAGCAACAGTGTAGGCAGGTCACAAACGCGGCGGGCGCCGCCGACAACTCCCGGGCACCTGAAAGGCTGAACCCGCCAGGGAGGTCGCAGCCTACTCCGCGGAAGCCAATTGAGGCTTCTTCCGGAGAGCGCCGCCCGCTCCCTACCTATGTCGGCCTAGTGGCCAGGGAGGTTACTCCCTCCCCTGCAACCTGCAACACCTGCAACTACTGCCGCGGTTCGGATCACCGAGCCGTGTCTTGCCCTAAGCTGCGGGCTAAGCCCGCGCAAGCTAGGCGGACCATAGCGCGAGAACGCCGCTGGTGCTACTCCTGTCTGGAACGGCACCTGCAAAGGGACTGCCCGCACCAGCGGCCCTGTCCGCACTGTTCGGGCCCTCATCATGAGGTCTTGTGCCTGGGCCCGATCAGCGCTTCCCCTCGCGTCCCTCCCGACCGCGCCTCCGCCACGGGCGGGGGCGCTCGTGAGCGCCCTCCTGACGCGCGCGACGCTTCTGAGTCGCGCACCAACCCCTGCACCTCTGGCCTGGACAGGGGACGTCCCCCTGATCAGTTGGGGGGTCACCCTGCCAGGGGCGGGGGGGTCTGCACCCCCCCTCCGCAGGTTGAGCGGGAATCTGCCGCCACTCAGCGGTCGTGCAGACCCCTGTCTCCTCCGCTAGCTGAGTGGCCGCGACTGGAGCGACACCCTCCCCCCCTTGGTCGGTGTCGGCGACTTTATCAAGTCCCTGCGACTTCTTATCTGTCCCGGCCAGCGAGGCCGGGGCCCCCTGAGTTTCGGGCCTATCCGCGTAGCCCTACCTCGCCGCCGGTGGTCGGATTGCCGTCCGACTGTCGCTTCGAGGACCCCCGGCGCGAGGACGGGTCCGGCAGTTCCAGATAGGAACTTGCTGCCCTAGCTCCCACCACGGCCACCTTCACAACATTGTGGGGCCTCTACTAGGGTGGTGGGAGGACTCGGGCTCCCCTGGAGCTCTGGATCGCGCCGAGTACTAGGCATCGGAGGCGTTGAGCCTCCGGCTCCTAGGGGAAAAACTGAATTAGTGTTGTCCCTGCTAGCGATTATCCTAGCATACTAGTTTGAGTACATGTCCTTATGATATAGTAGGTTCTCTTCCTAACGTCCTCTTAAATGACGCGCTGGGACTTAGTGTGTAGTTAGGCGAGACCCGAGCCTCTTAACGGTGCTCTCTTGCGAGAGTGGCTCTCCATTGTGTCGCGCCTGTCGATCCCTAAGTTGGAGCTGTCCGGAGCCGCTCTTATCACGCGACTCCTCGACCCCGTCCACTCGTCTCTGAAATTTGTTTCGTTACGATTTTCTCGCGGACATAATGCCCTTCTGTCCGGGACGGGGGACTGTTATGGCCGGATTAAGCGCTCTCGGTATGACAAGGTCGCGTTCATCGGGGAACCGGTTTTTTTTGAATAGCGGCCTGGCATCGAGCCAGCGCCCGCGCGTCGAGGTCGTGATCTTGCCCTTGATGGGAGTCAGTCGTTTTCTGAGACCGGGCGGAACGCACGCCGCGTTCTTACTTGTGCCGCCCGCTGCGATTTGCAGCTAAATTTCACTGCATACGCGTATATTCTAAATTTGCTGTTGAACCGAGATAAATTATCGATTTAATTACTCGTAATAATTTCTGCAATTGAACTTCGATAAACTTTCTTGTATATCGGCGCGAATAACTCGTGCATAGTGAAACTATTTAGCTTGACCTCGTGTATGCTTTACGGCGCGGTGTCTTTTTGTGAACCCCGAAAATGATGGTCTAAGATCCGGAATATAACAAAATCTTCCCTCATCTGTTAATTAAATGAAACAATTTTTTATAGGTTTATTTCAATATTGTGAATTTATAAAAAAAACCGCTGCCACCCTACGCCTGCTACAATTGATAATACTTAATTAGTTAATCAGTATTTTTTTATGATCTTTTCCCTGTCATGTTAATTACATGTAGTAAGCTAAAACCGTTAATATTTTACATTATATACCTGACTGTAGTAGGCACCCATCTCTATGATTGCTATACTTACCTGCAGCCAGGTCAGAAAAGGTAGATAAATGTAGATTATTACCCTCACATGTTAATTAAAAAATCCAAGTACAATAATAAACGGCGGCGAATTCTAAACATAATAATGTTTGGCTGCCGTATTAAAAGCTGATGCAGCCAAAGATAAATAGTAAAAAGAAAAAATTTATGATGACTATGGGAGCTCATTGCGAAGAATAAGACAGAATAATACTAATTCCTTCAACGAAAAGAGACAGCGTAAAATTCATGCGCGCGCATCACAGGCATACTAAAAATAATTAAACATACTAGAAAATTCGCGAATTCGAAATTTCGAAAATTGAAGAAAAATGTATACTAGAATAGAGAGAGAGAAGATGAGAATTGGAGTAAGTATAAGAAAGATAAAGACAAAAAAATTGCTCCAAATTTTTAAGATTTTTTTTTTAATTTACGGAATAATGTGCAATATTAAAAAATATATATGCTTTTGAGTTACCCTTACCGTGAAATTTTCTTGATGGTTCAATTATTAATTTTTTTTATATAGTCCTTTAATTATAATTCTGATACGGTGAAATTAATTATTTTTTTTAAACAAACAAAAATATTTGTTTTTTTTTATTATACGTGATGACCTTACGAGGTCATCTAATTGATGACCTCATAAGGTCATCAAAAATTTATTTATTTTTTTTTTTTTGTCATCAAATCAACGATCTAAAATGTATTTATTTTTTGACTTTTTTTGTCATCAAATTAAATATTATTACTAACCAGCTGATTTTTTTTTTCTTTTAGTTAGTTAATATTTATATAACTTAATGGTAATATTGTCCTACAAATTGCGTGGTACGTTATCCCGGTCCTACGGTCACTGCTGCTCTATCTCCTGCTAACTCTATTATCTACCACAATCGAGAGTTTTCGTAGAGGAATTTTTTGTTCGTCTCATCAAAATGAAGCTACTCCCGGAAAATTATCTTGATTCTAATCAGGTGAAAAAAAATGTACTAGACATCCCGGACTAAAATAATTAATTTTCGCCTTACAATTATTTCCAACAAAATTTGATTTCACTAATTTTCTGTTTGTAATATGTTTATAATAATGGTATGTATAATAATAAATAAAACAAATATTTTTGTTTGTTTAAAAAAAAAATTAATTTCACCGTATCAGAATTATAATTAAAGGACTATATAAAAAAAATTAATAATTGAACCATCAAGAAAATTTCACGGTAAGGGTAACTCAAAAGCATATATATTTTTTAATATTGCACATTATTCCGTAAATTAAAAAAAAATCTAAAAAATTTGGAGCAATTTTTTTGTCTTTATCTTTCTTATACTTACTCCAATTCTCATCTTCTCTCTCTCTATTCTAGTATACATTTTTCTTCAATTTTCGAAATTTCGAATTCGCGAATTTTCTAGTATGTTTAATTATTTTTAGTATGCCTGTGATGCGCGCGCATGAATTTTACGCTGTCTCTTTTCGTTGAAGGAATTAGTATTATTCTGTCTTACTCTTCGCAATGAGCTCCCATAGTCATCATAAATTTTTTCTTTTTACTATTTATCTTTGGCTGCATCAGCTTTTAATACGGCAGCCAAACATTATTATGTTTAGAATTCGCCGCCGTTTATTATTGTACTTGGATTTTTTAATTAACATGTGAGGGTAATAATCTACATTTATCTACCTTTTCTGACCTGGCTGCAGGTAAGTATAGCAATCATAGAGATGGGTGCCTAGTACAGTCAGGTATATAATGTAAAATATTAACGGTTTTAGCTTACTACATGTAATTAACATGAGAGGGAAAAGATCATAAAAAAATACTGATTAACTAATTAAGTATTATCAATTGTAGCAGGCGTAGGGTGGCAGAGGTTTTTTTTATAAATTCACAATATTGAAATCAACCTATAAAAAATTGTTTCATCTAATTAACAGATGAGGGAAGATTTAGCTATCTCGGATCTTAGACCATATTTATCTTTGGCTGCATCAGCTTTTAATACGGCAGCCAAACATTATTATGTTTAGAATTCGCCGCCGTTTATTATTGTACTTGAATTTTTTAATTAACATGTGAGGGTAATAATCTACATTTATCTACCTTTTCTGACCTGGCTGCAAGTAAGTATAGCAATCATAGAGATGGGTGCCTACTACAGTAAGGTTTATAATATAAAATATTGCCGGTTTTAGCTTACTACATGTAATTAACATGAGAGGGAAAGGATCATAAAAAAATACTGATTAACTAATTAAGTATTATCAATTGTAGCAGGCGTAGGGTGGCAGAGGTTTTTTTTATAAATTCACAATATTGAAATCTGCCTATAAAAAATTGTTTCATCTAATTAACAGATGAGGGAAGATTTACCTTCTCGGATCTTAGACCATGAGCGCCATTTTGATTAGAGAAGTTATAATTTGCTGGGGTCTTTTTATGATTGACGCATGATTTGTCTTAATTGTATTAATCTCGTTGTATGCCGGCGCGTTTATTTCGATTGTATGGGCAATTGATTTAACGAGTATTGAGTGATATGTTTGGCCGGGTGAATTGTGTTAGTGAGATTAAAGTGTATATGTATTTGAAACCTGCTGTAACTGTTCCGTGTTATATGGATTTGCTTTGACGATTAATTGTGCGTGTTGGTATTTGTGTGCCTTAACCTTGGATTTTTCTCTGCCGACGTTTTGTTTATATAAGATTATTAATTCCGTGACCGTGAGTTCGAGTGTGCTGGAGTGATCGTCGTTCCTGATTTGCCGTCGAGTCGCGGCGCTGTCGAGTGCTGTCAGGTCACTTTATCACACACCAACGTCACCACACTATTCCACTACCTACACATACCTACCCTGACGGTACTTGACCGGATAGCCGAGCTCCTCCTTTGACGGTGAGTAATAATTTGTAATAATTTATAACGGGCTCGCGCAGCTGATTAATATCATCGGTACTTTGTACCCGACGCTTAGCCAGCCCGCCGGAGGTCTCTGATGGGCCCAGACCTCTGGGGCACTGCTGGGCTGTCTAGCGCCGTAACACAAGTTTTCATTTTAAAATCAAAAACCATAGTCGATATAATATAATATTAATTTTATTTAACATAAGTCTTATACAATATACTCAATAATACATTTATAAATTATCTCTGGAACTGCAACGGACAAATTCTGAGTCCCAATACATCTTTGCCGATCTCTGAAACTCCACACACGGGGCACAGCTTCCCCTTATGTTCCGGCATAAAGCTTGCGCCACACAGGGAACATTTTTCTTCAGGCTTTCCTCGATAAATAGGCTTATAGCTGATCCCGCAGATATTGAACGGGTTGTGTTCGTCGTACAAAAGTTGGTGTTCGTCTGTTGGTGTCTTTTCGCAGGCTTGGAGTATTTTTCTCGCTTGTTGGGCTACTTCCGGTCTAGGGCCAAGCTCTAAGAGTCGCCGGGCGAAGGAAGCGGCGGTTCTATAGTTTTTCAGTTTGTAGAACATGTTTAGAGCTGTTCTGAGGGTCAGGATTTGGTGGACGGGTTGTAGTTTGCAGTGGGTGAAGTAGGCGGCCATTTCGCAAGTGCGTTTCTGTTCTTCGAGCGTGTTCTTCGGCATTGCTGTTAAAAAATATATAATTGTTAAAGAAAACAGTACTTTCATATAATTTTAATAGGTTTTTGCTGTATCACTATAAATTTATTTTGTAACTCGCTGCCCAGACAGACTTCGTTTTGTTAATAGATAATTTTTTTACTTTTTTTTGTATAAAAACTTTCCGTGGGCCTTAAGAAACATACCAAAAGAAATTAGCTGAATTGGTCAAGCTATTCTCGAGTATTTTCACTTAGCAACATTCATTTTTATTTATATAGATATAAAGATAGATTTTAATAACTAGACAGTAAAGCGTATAAACGTTACTGATGACAGTTGATAATATCGTAGTAATGTTTAGATTAACAAACTGCGATATCGTAATTATCGTCTTCAATTGAGTATTTACTGCGTTACGATAACAACATAACGGTAAGTAATTTTCGTAGCTGAAGTTGAAGTAGAAGAAGTTGTTTTATCTTAGCACTAGCTTCTGCTCGCGACTTCGTCCATGTGGAATAGGAACAATACATGATATTTTTGAAACTTTAACTGTATACGCAGCGCACGCAGCGGAAGCTCTAAAATACCCCGATTTTGAAACATTCTTCATTGGTGCTCCGCTCGTATTGGTCTTAGCGTGATGATAAATAGCCTATAGCCTTCCTCGATAAATGGGCTATCTAGCACTGAAAGAATTTTTCAAATCGGACCAGTAGTTCCTGAGATTAGCTCGTTCAAACAAACAAACAAACTCTTCGGCTTTATAATATCAGTATAGATTTATGTGAAGAGCACGTACCCTTCCTGGCGGTCTCCATCTCCAGGCCCAGCAGGTAGTCCCTGGCGATGGCCAGCAGCTGCGTCGCCTCGGCCAGCTCCGGGCGCGCGTCCAGCTGCAGCAGCGGCACCAGCCGGACCAGGGTCTTCAGCCGGCCCACCGCCTCCGAGAACCTGCCGCTCGTCGTCAGCTGGTAGCACGCTTGCAGCTGCGCCACTAGTGAGCTTAGCTTCACCGCTGCAACATTATTGATCGGTTAAACATTTTCTAAAAGTGATTTACTTTAAGGTATTATTAGGAGATCACGAACACGATCACGATTCAGCCTGTAATATCCCACTGCTGGGCATAGGCCTCTTCTCCATGTAGAAGAAGGATCGGAACTTATTCCACCACGCTGCTCCAATGCGGGTTGGCGGATATATTCCCTACTATGAGTAACGATCGCTATCAGGTGTACATGATAACAACCGGGACCGACGGCTTAACGTGCTCTCCGAGGCACGGTGGGGAGACCCACAAGGACTGCACAAACACCCAGACCACGGCAAACATCTGTATGGCCAATACAAATATTGTCGTGTGCGGGAATCAAACCCGCAACCGCCCGCGCAACAGCCAATCGCAATCCAGTGCTGTAACCGCTGCGCCAACGGGGCGTATTAGGAGATACAGGTATGATAATATCTGGACTGGTAGCAGGCCTCCATTGTGTAATTAAATTAATTGGTTAAAAATGTTCAATAAGGGAGCGTCCACAAACAACGTAACACTGAGCTACATAACGGGGGGGAGGGGTAAGAGCAAAGCTACGTATTTTTCTGCAGATGAAAATTGTTTTGTGAAATAAATTTATAATCGTTCAATAATTTTATTCGAAACACAGATGCTAATAAACTAGAAAACCTTAACAAAAAGGATAGTTTTCCTGATCTCTGTCTCAGGCAAACTATTAAATTAAGATCAGGACACCAGAAGGTCCACCTGTTCCGTATGACTTTTACTGCCCTTCAGTACGTGACCAAATAGAAGGTAAAATGCATATTTTTTTATGGACGCTCCCTAACAGCTATCTTTAGGGTATCATTAAAAATCTAAGTCCATAAAAGATGCAAGAACAGTAGATACAGCTTAATTGACACACTTTTTAAGTGTAATTTTTTATGGCAAAAAATTGATTAACTTCAAACAGATCATCGTAGAGTCCGAATTAAAAAATTCTTAAATGCTTGCTTCAAAGGCACTTTCAAATCGTCGTTTTACTAATTAAAATTATATTCGTTTTAATGAATTAATTAAAGTTACTGTGAAACTGCCACCGATTCAGAATGTAGATTCTGCAGAGTAGAAAGGATAAGAACTGAGTACTGAGTGAATTGAGTTCAACTGAGGTAGGGCACAGCAGGAAATTTCCTGCTCAAAATATGGAGCAGCCCGACTGGGGTAGTACCTCGACCTTACAGAACACCACAGCTAAATAATACTGTTTTCAAGCAGTATTGTGTTCCTGTTGGTGAGTAAGGTGACCAGAGCTCCTGGGGGGATTGGGGATAGGGTCGGCAACGCGCTTGCGATGCTTCTGGTGTTGCAGGCGTCTATAGGCTACGGTCTTACCATCAGGTGAGCCGTACGCTTGTTTGCCAACCTAGTTACATAAAAAAAAAAAAAAAAGAAACTCCGACTGGATATTATGTTATACTAATACCAAAACCCAGAAACAAGACGTTTACTTTGAGCAGTATGAAACATGATTTTACAATTTTGTCATTCCTCCTCGTGTTTATACTGCGATTATTACTATTAACGTATAAAGGTTGGTACTCACTGACAACAGGAAGCAGTTCTTTCCCGCTAGCCTCCTTCCAGTTCCGCTGTAGATGGGCGGCGAGGGGCGCCACTAGCGGCAGAGCACCAAACTGTATCCTCGCACGCGAGTACATCTCCAGGAATGTCTCCAAATACGGCTCGAAGTTCACTATGCCCACTTGCTCGTTTAGCAATCTGTAGGGAAAATTGTGTTTTTAATTTGCTTCCCCCTTGTGGAGGTGTTCGTTAAATAATACAACCGCCCTGGTGTAGTGGGGCGAATAGTCGCCTAAAACACCGACGGTTTGCGGGTACGAATCCTGAAAATTTGTATTTGTACAAATATTTCTTTCCGGTTTGGATGTCTGTCCTTGTGGGTCTCTCCACCGTGCCTCGGAGAGCACGTTTATCCGTCGGTCAAGGTTGTTATCATGTACACCTGATAGCGATCGATACTCATAGTAGCGAATATATCCGCCAACCCGCAGTGGAGCAACGTGATAGATTAAGCTCCGATCCTTCTCCTAGAAAAAAGGGGTCTATGTCCAGCAGTGGGATGATACAGGCTGAATGCATGCATATACATTAAATAATCAATAACGCTTATCACTCACGCGCAATAGGATTTTTGGAGTTTACTCCTTAAGAATCGATTTTCGTATAAGGCCCCCGGTATGAAAAATATGAGGAGTAAAATCTACTGAACGAATAACCTCGTTACATTTTTGTGCACCATCTATCTGCTACGACGTTTACGACGGTACCGGCTACGACGGTTACGACGGTATCGGTTACGACGTTTTCTAATAATGCCATTGACAGATGGCGTTATTTTGATTCATTTATTTACCATTTGATATGGTATTAATCTTTTTTTAGACTATAAAGTCTTTTTTGTGCATATTTAGAGAGTCAATTTGAAGAAGTGAACTCCAGTCGTGCGTCGGAGCTGACATACACACTTTTTTCACCTGTGTCGAGGGTCCGGTAACACACAATACACACGCACAAACGCCCAGACCACGACAAACATCTACATATATGGCCAATTTACAAATGTCTGTCGCGACCGGCAGTGCAACACCCAGTGCTGTTATCTCAAAACTGCTTTATGTTGACATTACGTTGTAATGACATAATGGATGATGATAATATAACTCTGCCCACCTGCAAGCGATCTCAAACTGCCCAGTGGCCACATAGTCATGCGCTGTCTTCAATTTGGCTCCGAGTGCTGTACTCACACCCCGTGTGGGCGCTACAAAGTACTCTGATGTCTCTTCTCCATCAATATCCGCTGAAAATTTACAAAGAATATTACTTTCGTCCCAAACGATGTCCTCTGATATGCTAAATCGGTGATCCAAGTACGAGAACCCAGACCATTCAGATAAAATGAGCGAACGAGTAGTGTATATTTTGTTCAAAAATCAACGTGCGCCCTTTATGGAATTTACGATTTTATGTCCTATGTCGATAGCCGATTTATTAAAGTGGAACTTCTTTAGGCGCATGAGAGTAAAATTTTAACGGATGAAACGCGCGGGACGGTGACGTTGCAACGTCTGGCGCGGTCAATACTTGGATGGGTGACCGCCTGGGAACACCACGTGACGTTAGCTTTTTTTTTAACTAGGCTTTTTTTCAATTCGTTTGCCAAAAAGGTTTCACTTCTTACATGTGTACTTTGTACACACGCAATTTTTTTTTTAATATTTATAAATACTATAAGAACCAGAATTTACAACAATTGGAAATATACAATTGGAAAAACATCCGGGAAATTGAAAAACAAACCTGTGACTGGCGCCAATTCTTCTGGTAGCTCTAAATCTTCATCGCCCACGTCCCAGCCTCCGTCATCACACGCGTCCTCCATCGGTTCACCTTCGCCTTCCTCCTGGACAAATTAACACACATTTTAGAGTATGAACCCTGTAGGTCAGTGGTTCTTAAACTTTTAGTGAGGTAACTTTCCATTGACAAAACTTCTATTTTGCCACAGATCACTAACTGTTTGAAGATAAAATCTAGTTTATTCTTCGTTATTTAGTGTAACCTAGTGAGATTCATCGAGTGAGTGATTCTGAGACCCACTAAACGCTCTATCAGGGACCAACAGTAGTCTGCGACGAACGGTTTTAGAACCACTACTTTAGGTGAATGGTATTAGCCGACTAACAGCTTATTTTGAGCTGCAAAATATAGTCAGATAGGTAATTCAGTGTGACCAATTAAAAAGTCAAGTAAACTGACTAAAGTTTTGCACTTTATTTATACTCTTTATTGTACACATAAAAAATAGTTTACAATTTATAGAACAGTATACAAAAAGAAATGTACAACGGGCGGTCTTATCGCTAAACAGCGATCTCTTCCAGACAACCTGCGTGGAGGAGGTAATGTGAAAAAAGCGCTTTCGCACTTTCTTCTGCTAGTTGCACTATAAATTACGCATTTATTAGATCCTACTGAAAATTATTACGACTGTAGAATTTTTAAATTTGCACCTAGGATTTCACTATAGGATTATTATTTGGCTCGCTAGCTAGGTCACAGTCAGTGGCATATTGTTTGCCGAGTTGATCCGCAACCTAAACTACCATTTAATTCGAAAAGCACATGAAACTTTTCGTAATTTTCAGAGAATCACCGAAAGTTATTTCCCTACTTACTAGATTCATTTCAGTCAAGCACAAACGATAGTCGATAACTTTTTATTTTCACATCCTGAGAATTATTAAAAACTACCTTCTGCGCGCGACTTCGTCGGCGTGGACACCGCTCCTATTGGTCTTAGCGTGATGATATATAGCCTATAGCCTTCCTCGATAAATGGGCTATCTAACACTGAAAGAATTTTTCAAATCGGACCAGTAGATCCTGAGATTAGCGCGTTCAAACAAACAAACAAACAAACAAACAAACAAACAAACAAACAAACTCTTCAGCTTTATTATACATATTAGTATAGACTAGCTGCCCGGACAGACTTTGTTCTGTGTGTAATGTTTTTTTTTTAGCATAAAAACCTTCCGTGGGATTTTTAAATATACCAAAAAAAATATAGTCGAAACGGTCGAGCCATTCCCCAGTTACACGCTTAGCAACATTCATTTTTATTATATAGACTAGTTGAACATACAATGTCCTAATGTGAAGCTACACAATACACTAGGCATGAGGCGTATTTATCGTCACTGGTATAAATACTCGTTATTTAAAAGTCACAGTCTGTCACTGTGACTAGATTCGAAAAATACTCGTTACTGTGATTAAATTAAATTAGTTTCATCTCACTTGTACTTAAACGAATACACTAAGAGGAGATGAGACAAGCTTAGTATTTTGTCTGTTATCCGTGGTTACAAGGAACGCTTGTTATTAGAAAATATCATCACCATCTCGCTCGTGCTTAAGCGTTTACAGTAAGAGGAGGCGAGATAAACTTAGTATTTTTAGAATACCAATATCGAGTATTCGAGAACCTAGTATTTTGTCACTGGTATTTGTCACTGATATTTTAAAGTAACAGTCACTGTGACAACTAGTATTGCCATGTACCTAGTACGACACAACTCTACAATACACACACGGTCGTCTGTTCCTAAAGTAAGCAACTTAATGCTTGTTGCTAACAGCCGACTGGTCTAGTTACATATTTTTTAATATATTGGTGTGTACTGTACTGACCACATCGGGAGGCAGGTCGTCGTCTCCCCAGGCGCCCGCGGCCTCCAGCGGCTCGTCGACGGCCGCCCCCGCCACTGCCGCCACCCCCCCGACCTCCCCCCCTGCACGAGCCCCTCCCGCCACCTCGAAGAAACTCCTGAAAACAGACATTTTTTCTTTAGTTACTTTCTAGTAGTACTACTAGCACCTGCGTGAGCGATAAAAGATAACAATTACATTTCTTTTTGCACAAAAACCTCGATTCAAGTATGTTTTTTCCATTTCAACAAATTTAGCGAATGCATACAGTTGAGTTTTCCTTGGTGTATTATATGAGGATGTTAATTCATGATAGGTGAAAATTAAGTCAAATAATTTTGTTTGTTATCAAGAATTTACGAGTGTAGCCCAACAACACTCGTATGAAATCAAATTGAAAAAATATATTATAAATAGCATACTTAAAAACGGCAAGCAATGGCCAGTAGGGTTAGACCTTCTGTACCGGTAAAGGTGGTTTCAAGAACAACAAGTTGGGATTAGCTTTCGGTATCAGTAAGTAGGTAAGTTCGCTGATTCTAACGCTGAGCAAAATAATACTATACAAAACATACATACTTAGATACTGCCAGTAAAGGCCAGTTGGGTTGGGCCTTTTGCACCGGTAGAGGTGGTCTCAGGAATACTGCGTTTGGATTAGCTTTTGGTATCGGTAAGTTTGCTGCCTCTAACGCTGCCTTCAATCTTTCTGCATCCTCTAACTGCTTGTGATTGATTGCCGTGAGATATGCCAGGGACAGCTAGAAAAAATTTTTTTTTGTAAGGGCATGCCATACTAATATTAAAAAATAAAACTTTTAATTTTCCCTGTCTTGTAGATTATCTCTTTGTTTATTGTAGGACTAGCTGTGCCCGCGATTTTGTCTACGTATAATTTAACAAAAAAGTGATTGTTCAGTTCGCAAAGTAATAAAATAAATAAATTTCCAAAATAAATGTAGCGTAAGTTACTCCTTATTACATCAGCTATCTACCAGTGAAAGTGCCGTCAAAATCAGTCCAGCCGTTTCAGATATTAACCGGAACAAACAGACAGACAGACAAACGTTGTAAGAAATGTTATTTTGGTTTATGTACTGTGTATACATCCATATGCATTTAGTATAAAGCGATTATTTTAATATTAAAAACAGACACTCCAATTTTATTTATTTGTATAGTATAATGCCAAAACTGCAGAACAAATTTATTTCATTATGGCATGGCTTTTGGTTGTAAATCAATTTAATTTATAAAATGACGATTCGAGTTATTTCGAAGCCAACAATAAAGTAACTTTTGATTTTATTTTTGTAATTAAAAAAAAATACAAGTTACAAAAACTTTTTTTTAGCCAGTGAATATAAGCTCAACCAATTAGGATAATTTAAAAATATACCAAAATAGAATATATAAGATTAATCACCTGTCCAGCATTTTCCAAAAGCCTGATCCGTTCACTAACATCACCCAAGAGCAGAGCGCCTTGGAACTGTGATGACACGTCCTTCCTTATCTCGGCTATCTTCATCATCTTCCTTAATTTATCCAAATTACCCGTGATTAGGTACAGGAATGATAGCTTGTCGAAATTCTTGGTACGTTGGTAGCACATTTCCACAATCTAGTGAAAAGATTAAGTGTTAGAAGTTGATAAATTCTTATTTTCGTAATTGTATATAAAATAGTAATCTTACAATAATAATAATGCTTCATATATTCAATTTCAATATACATTTTTTGTATGTGATATTTAATACGAAATTTACTAATGCAAAGGTTAAATTTAAATTACATTTTTTTTAGTTCAAACAACATCGTATAGTATGGAATATATATTTTTTTTTAATTAACATCCACGGGCTCTATAACTCCCATGCCCTTTGTTGAACATCATGCATTATAATACCGTTTTATTATTCGAACTGAAATCGAAGGTCCTGTGACTGCCATATAATCTTATTTTTAATTTGTAATATGCTTGTTTGCCACCCTAATCATAAAGGAATATTTAATTATATAGTCTTAATTAAAGAAAAGCCGTACAACCAACATACCTGATGGTTTCCAGTAGCTAAAGCAGCTTGAGCCAGCTTGTCCCAAGATTCTGGCTCATCCAAGCTTTTGGCAGCTTCGAGGGCTACTTCTATATTACCGCACTGTAGGGCGAGGGACAGGCGAGTTTGTGGGTCCTTCACGAAATGGAGCGCCACTTCAGGATATCCTGCAGATATATGGGTATGATAATAATACAACTGCTAAGACAGTTAGATGACTTTTAGTTACTAATAACAATCCTAAAAAGTAATTATTCGGACATCTGTTACTCTATAGAATAAAATAAATAAATAAATAAAATGTATAATAATCTGTAGAATGTAAACCAAAATAATATACTTCATAAATTTTGACGTGACAACGTCTAATAAATTGATGAACGCCTGCTTTATGCACGAAACAGGATGAATCATTGTAGCGTTACGCTCATTGTAGCGTTACGATCATTGTAGCGTTACGCTCATTGTACGCTTGCGCCGCATCTATCTCTCTTCCACTCGATTGACCTATGCGTCTGAGGAGATGTTTTGTTATGACATTGTTACGGTCCGTAAACCAACTTTACAGACAACCTATTTTTTACACACATTTTTTGGTAAAGCCTTTCATATTTAAAAAAACCTAAAATAAAAAAAACAATTTCAAACCATACGAAAAAATATAAACAAACCTTTCTCTTGTAAGTAGGCGATGATGCTCTGCCCCACCAGCTTCGCGGTCCTCACCATGTGCAGGACTTGATCGTACTGACGCGTCACAAGGGCTAACTTGAACCTAATAAACGAATTTAACTAATTATATAATTCATATTGATTTTAATAATTCTTATATTACTTCACAAGCTCATACTATTTGTTTTTTAATAATATCTGTGTTAATTCACTCGAACATTCGGAAATTCCCAAAGGTTGTCTATACCCAAAGGTTCTCTGGAAGAGATCGCACTTTCAGCGATAAGACTACCTTTGTACATCTTTCATTTCATGTTATTATTTTGTTGTTTCTCTTAATGGTGTACATTAAGAGTATTATTATTAAATTCATAGTAACATTCGAGTTTTCAAAAGCAGATAATTACTTTGAATCTTCTCCATTTCACGTGGCATAGGCGAAATCATCAATCAATGCTTGAGCCAGCTTCATCGTCAATCAAGGCTATTTGGCACTATTGGAAGTCATTAATAAAAATGAATGAATAAATGAAATGTAGATAATAAATTCGATTTGCAATACGATTCGAGTGCATTTTCGACAACCCTAATACATACAATAAGCATGACGACAGGATCAAAAAATTGTCAAAATAATGATTTTACTGGATACTGGTTTAGTTTTATTTAAAAAAATCAGATTATTATAATTTTCAATAAAATAAAACATTAAAATACTGCATCAGCCATTTTGATTGAAACACGAATCACGGCGCATGACGTCAAGCTTAGGTAAACACCGCTGTCAATACTCTCATTCACTGTGTTTTGTTCTTAAAGACAATGACATGTTTGCCTAAGCGTAACGTCAAAGCCGACGCCATGACACACATGTATGGTTGCGTCCACACTGCATGCGCGGTGACGGGCGCGGAGGCGGTTGCGGCGGCGGAGGCGTATGGTGGCCAGTTGGCCACAGTGACGCGCGAGCTCTGTAGCGATTTGACGTATATGAGGGGTTGCAAACTATGGGACGAGTATTTATTATTTTTACTAGACAGTCCAATCTTGAGATGGGAGGCGTTGAACAATAGAGATGGTGTGCACGAAATAAACAAAAACAGAAATAAGTGGTGAATTTTTTAATTTATATGAAGAATTGACATTATACCCTACAAAATTCTTATAGTGTACACTGCCATTTTACCACAAGCAATATTATTACAAATTATATTCGTCCATTCGATTATTATCTTTTTGACAGTTCAAGAAAATTTGAATTTAGTGAGCACGAAGTATAAATACAAAGAGTCCGAACGTAATGTTGAAAGAATGGTCTCAATTTAGGGGACAGAATTTTAATTCTAATTTTAATTTCACCACGTTAAAAAAAGGTATATAAGACTGAAAGTGCATACATATATAGCTACAAGACCGAAATGGTTTGATAGCCCTGCCACCCGCGCATTAGATCGCTTGCTGACTAGGCCAGTAGTGTGGACAGAAAGCGTGGATAGGAGTGTTTGAAAACTACGCACGCTGTATCGCTCAGTCTCAGCTCAGACGCGTTTCATATGTTCGATATTTCGCGCCCGCCGCCGCCACCGCGTTAGGCTCGCAGTGTGGACGAACACTATGTATATTACGGAAGAGATTTTCAAAATCTTTCGTCACGCCATTCGGTATAGGTTCGGCAACCCGCTTGCGATGCTTCTGGTGTTGCAGACGTCTAGAAGCTTCGGAAATCGCTTACCATCAGGCGAGTCGTACAATTGTTTGGCGACCTAGTTATATATAGTTATACTAGCTGACCCCGCAAACGTTGTTTTGCTATATATGATATTAACCCCCGCAACCCCCTCTTGTGGGTGGAATTTCGTAAAATCCGTTCTTACTGACCTCTACTCGGCGAAAGGAATACTCCTACCAAATTTCAAGTCTCTACCTACGCCTTATGGTTCCAGAGATATCGCGATGAGTCAATGGGTGGAAATCTCTTATATATATGCTGTCCCCGCACCTGTACTCCGTGGGGTCGATGGCCAGCACCTTGGGGCGCGCCTCGCGGTCCAGACACACCACGCGCGCGCCCGCCTCGCCCGCCACCACCTTCACCACGTACACTTGTTTGCCGACCTAGTTATATATGTGTATATATAAACGCTGTCCCCCACCTGTACTCCGTGGGGTCGATGGCCAGCACCTTGGGGCGCGCCTCGCGGTCCAGACACACCACGCGCGCGCCCGCCTCGCCCGCCACCACCTTCACCACGTACACTTGTTTGCCGACCTAGTTATATATGTGTATATATAAACGCTGTCCCCCACCTGTACTCCGTGGGGTCGATGGCCAGCACCTTGGGGCGCGCCTCGCGGTCCAGACACACCACGCGCGCGCCCGCCTCGCCCGCCACCACCTTCACCACGTACACTTGTTTGCCGACCTAGTTATATATGTGTATATATAAACGCTGTCCCCCACCTGTACTCCGTGGGGTCGATGGCCAGCACCTTGGGGCGCGCCTCGCGGTCCAGACACACCACGCGCGCGCCCGCCTCGCCCGCCACCACCTTCACCACGTACACTTGTTTGCCGACCTAGTTATATATGTGTATATATAAACGCTGTCCCCCACCTGTACTCCGTGGGGTCGATGGCCAGCACCTTGGGGCGCGCCTCGCGGTCCAGACACACCACGCGCGCGCCCGCCTCGCCCGCCACCACCTTCACCACGTACACTTGTTTGCCGACCTAGTTATATATGTGTATATATAAACGCTGTCCCCCACCTGTACTCCGTGGGGTCGATGGCCAGCACCTTGGGGCGCGCCTCGCGGTCCAGACACACCACGCGCGCGCCCGCCTCGCCCGCCACCACCTTCACCACGTACACTTGTTTGCCGACCTAGTTATATATGTGTATATATAAACGCTGTCCCCCACCTGTACTCCGTGGGGTCGATGGCCAGCACCTTGGGGCGCGCCTCGCGGTCCAGACACACCACGCGCGCGCCCGCCTCGCCCGCCACCACCTTCACCACGTACACTTGTTTGCCGACCTAGTTATATATGTGTATATATAAACGCTGTCCCCCACCTGTACTCCGTGGGGTCGATGGCCAGCACCTTGGGGCGCGCCTCGCGGTCCAGACACACCACGCGCGCGCCCGCCTCGCCCGCCACCACCTTCACCACGTACACTTGTTTGCCGACCTAGTTATATATGTGTATATATAAACGCTGTCCCCCACCTGTACTCCGTGGGGTCGATGGCCAGCACCTTGGGGCGCGCCTCGCGGTCCAGACACACCACGCGCGCGCCCGCCTCGCCCGCCACCACCTTCACCACGTACACTTGTTTGCCGACCTAGTTATATATGTGTATATATAAACGCTGTCCCCCACCTGTACTCCGTGGGGTCGATGGCCAGCACCTTGGGGCGCGCCTCGCGGTCCAGACACACCACGCGCGCGCCCGCCTCGCCCGCCACCACCTTCACCACGTACACTTGTTTGCCGACCTAGTTATATATGTGTATATATAAACGCTGTCCCCCACCTGTACTCCGTGGGGTCGATGGCCAGCACCTTGGGGCGCGCCTCGCGGTCCAGACACACCACGCGCGCGCCCGCCTCGCCCGCCACCACCTTCACCACGTACACTTGTTTGCCGACCTAGTTATATATGTGTATATATAAACGCTGTCCCCCACCTGTACTCCGTGGGGTCGATGGCCAGCACCTTGGGGCGCGCCTCGCGGTCCAGACACACCACGCGCGCGCCCGCCTCGCCCGCCACCACCTTCACCACGTACACTTGTTTGCCGACCTAGTTATATATGTGTATATATAAACGCTGTCCCCCACCTGTACTCCGTGGGGTCGATGGCCAGCACCTTGGGGCGCGCCTCGCGGTCCAGACACACCACGCGCGCGCCCGCCTCGCCCGCCACCACCTTCACCACGTACACTTGTTTGCCGACCTAGTTATATATGTGTATATATAAACGCTGTCCCCCACCTGTACTCCGTGGGGTCGATGGCCAGCACCTTGGGGCGCGCCTCGCGGTCCAGACACACCACGCGCGCGCCCGCCTCGCCCGCCACCACCTTCACCACGTACACTTGTTTGCCGACCTAGTTATATATGTGTATATATAAACGCTGTCCCCCACCTGTACTCCGTGGGGTCGATGGCCAGCACCTTGGGGCGCGCCTCGCGGTCCAGACACACCACGCGCGCGCCCGCCTCGCCCGCCACCACCTTCACCACGTACACTTGTTTGCCGACCTAGTTATATATGTGTATATATAAACGCTGTCCCCCACCTGTACTCCGTGGGGTCGATGGCCAGCACCTTGGGGCGCGCCTCGCGGTCCAGACACACCACGCGCGCGCCCGCCTCGCCCGCCACCACCTTCACCACGTACACTTGTTTGCCGACCTAGTTATATATGTGTATATATAAACGCTGTCCCCCACCTGTACTCCGTGGGGTCGATGGCCAGCACCTTGGGGCGCGCCTCGCGGTCCAGACACACCACGCGCGCGCCCGCCTCGCCCGCCACCACCTTCACCACGTACACTTGTTTGCCGACCTAGTTATATATGTGTATATATAAACGCTGTCCCCCACCTGTACTCCGTGGGGTCGATGGCCAGCACCTTGGGGCGCGCCTCGCGGTCCAGACACACCACGCGCGCGCCCGCCTCGCCCGCCACCACCTTCACCACGTACACCGGCACGTCCAGAGTGCGGATGATGCCGTAGTCGCTGCGGGAAAACATCACTACTTGAACACTTCCACTTCGTGCGGTCATTATATAAAGTATCTTTATGTGTATGTTTAATATACATAATAAAAATGAGTGTTGCTACGCGCATAACTCGAGAACGGCTCAACCAATTCGGCTATTTTTTTTGTATATTCCTTAAAAATCTCACGGAAGGTTTTAATGCAAAAAAAAACACAGAACGAAGTCTGTCCGGCGGCTAGTGGTTAATAAAGAAAATATTTTATTTCTATTCCGGATTTATGGTGTCAAAACAGATTAAATGTAAATACCAAGTCTGAAATGCAACCATACAAATAAAACCTTTTTTTTTAAATTAAATTATAAACCACGGCTTTGATCACTTTTAGACTATTATTAAAATTCTAGTTTCAATTTATAAAGGAAACTTTAATATTTCAATTTTCTGGTTGTGTGGGGCAGAATTTGAGCATACACCCATTTTTTTTATGAAGCGGTACCCCGGTATGTGTTTTGACGTGGTTAGACCATTCAAAACTAAATACTAACCTAACCACAATACCACTACACTACATGAACATGATTAAAATGGCTGGTAACGGTAAGTCAAGAAAGTACCACAACACTAACCCATCTCTGCAACAGTACTTGATATGGTTGGCCGTAGTGTAAATAAACACCGGTTGTGGTGTCGAGTCATCGAAGGCCCCTGACTTCACTCGGGCCCCCTCGGTGATGGAACACAGTTGTTCCAGCTTCTTGGTACAAATGGTCACAGTGTGCTTGCCGAGTAGCGCCACAAGAGACATGTCCGAGTTCCAAATTGCGTAACGACATTTTGATATCTTTACCTGTTGAAGAAATAGAAAAAAATTACATTTCTGTCTGTTTCCGATAATCATAGCTTGACAGCTAAACAGCAGGTGGTTATTAAAAATATAAATAAGCACAAAAGAAATACAAAACAATAACATCAAGGCATGTTCATGATTTTACTACATCACTTCCAGGGGATGTTCTTGTAATGGTTCCGAACAACGAGAGGTGACAGTCACTAGTCACCACATAGTCACTAATCACCACATAGTCACTAGTCACCACATAGTCACTAGTCACCACAGTCACTAGTCACCACATAGTCACTAGTCACCACACTAGCCACTACTCTCCCACAATAATCAAGGTACGTTCGTGATCGTGAACCCTACACTGATGCCTTTATTTTAAAGTACATTTATAGGAGATACAATCAGAGTATTGACGAGGCTCAAGCAGTCAGGAGCGAAGCCGGAAGAAAGACAGAGGGCGCTAAAGATAGCGTTCGGAAATTAATTTATTCTTAACTAAATAGAAACAACCAATAACAATATATATAAGAAGTACACTCACGCTGGCCTCTCCACGGGCATGCAGAGTAAATGGACGACCTCTTATTTATTTAGAGGGAACACTTACACTAGCCACGGTGCCCTTCTGCTGTACGTCTAACAGTTGTATGGAGTCGGGCTCTCGCAGTAAGAGGACTCCGTTGTGAGTTTTTGTGGGCCTCCCAACCATGTCTCAGAGAGCACGTTAAGGTGACGGTCTGGGTTGTTATCATGTACACCAGATAACTAACGTTACTCTTAGTAGGGAATATATTCGCCAACCCAGTTGACCCACCCCAGTGTAGCAACGTGGTGGATATAAAGAGGCCTATGCCCAGTAGTACGATATTATAGGCTAAATTGTATTCACACTTCTGTAAACATTCTGGAACACTCACGCTGGCCACGGTTCGCTTCTGTTGAACGTCTAACAGTTGTACGGAGTCGGGTTCTTTTAGCAAGAGGACTCCAGTACCAGCGTAGAGGATTTCTTCGCACGAAGGCGTCGCGATGCGCTTCGATACCTCGTTCTTCAGGTTCTTGATAACAAGCTGCGGGTAAAAATTACTTGAGATAGTTTTGATATGTAAATTATGTACTTACATTTTTTTTTTTACATTTTGGAATAGCAATGAGGGAAATCCCTTTTGGATAGAACCAGTGTATTTAGTAGATTCGTTCTATATAAAACGACATAGACCTAGAAGTTTCCAATCCATTTTCCATTTGCATCTTCCTGTAGTCTTAGGTAGGCAAAAACCTTTACTCTACATAAACAAAAAGAAAAAAATAGACATTTGTGTAAGTTTTCCAGAAAGCGCTATGAATAGCACCAAATCAAAATAAAAAAAATGACCAAAAATTTGTCATTAAATAAAAAAAAAATCGTTTATTCCCACACAAAGTAGTATTAACAGTATTATATAAAGCCTCCTTTTTCACTCTTCCAATGATAAGTAGCAGTACAGAAAGAAATAAATAAAAATAGAGTACATTCCATTCATACCTGATTATTCTTCTCTAAAGCAGCGAAACGGTTCCTCGCTACCCACACCGCAGAGGTGGCGTGTCCACGTAGAGGTTCCGGTGGGGACCCGGACTCTGCCTCCCTTGGTGCAGCATATAATTCATATGAGCTACTGTCTCCGGACCTCCAGGTCACTAGCACACACCACTCCGCATGGTTGAATGACATACTGAAACAATATGATGGATTGATTGATTGATCTAGCCTGTATCCCACAGCTGGGCAGCATTGGTATCTTTCTCCATGTAGGAGAATGGTCGGAGCTTAATCCAACACGCTGATAAACTGTAGGTTGGCAGATATATTCCCTACTATCATAAATTGGTTATGAATTAGTGACATATTTATAATGTACTTTGTTGATTACATAGCAGTGATGTGAGTTTCCTACTTGTAAAGTAACTTAAATCGGTTTATGGTTACTATAATAATAGTAACCATAAAATATAATAAATGGACAACATTACAATGTATTTCATTAAAACTAAACAAATTGTGTATTTCATTAAAATCATAATAACCATTATTCACTGATTTAGACTTTATAATATCAACAATATGAAACTGTTCATAAATAACGCAGGCACATAAATTAATTTATTTAGAAATGTCAGCATCAAGAATTATATATTATGTGTTAATCGCTTACCTGTATGGCAGATTGCGACCACTGCTTTTAATTTGCATCACCGGGGAATCTCTATTTGTTGACATGTCCAACTTGCGCAATTGTCTAAAAATTAATAAACACAATTATAAAAAAATTTCAAAATTAAAAAAAAAATTATAACTACGACAAATAACGCACGAAGATAAACACACAAATAATATAAACAAATTGTCAAATTGCTCAAATGAGTTAATCATCTCGATTTTACGTAGGATAAATTTTTAAATTATGTTGTCACATGAAGTCTCAATCATTGTGACTGATTCTAGGCCATAAAATGTCATGCTAGGTCTGCTAGGCTTCCTGAAGGAGCTGGGCTGGCAAGAGTAGTGGCCTCAGCCAGCCACCCAGGCAGAATAGGCGCGTTAGACGTCGAGCTGCCGAAAATAGCCCGTGCAAGAAGTAAGAAGTAAGTAAAATGTCATGCTATGACTCAAATGAAGCAGTAACGAAAAATAACAATCAATCAGATAAGTATTAAAACTTATATAGTGTAAAATCATTTCCAGCTTACAATACAATACGATACGATTTTGCCCCAAAGATGAGCATAAGCCAATTAAGCAATTTAGGAAAAAGATAGGAGCCTAATCCACCACACTGCTCCACTCCAGTTTCATCCATCCAGCTTATTGTAGTTAAAATTTTATACATTACTAGCTGTCCCCGCAAACATTGTTTTGCCATATATGTTATTAACCCCCGCAACCCCCTCTTGTGGGTGCAATTTCGTAAAATCCGTTCTTAGCTGACCTCTACTCGGTGAAAGGAATATTCCTACCAAATTTCAAGTCTCTACGCCTTATGGTTCCAGAGATATCGTGATGAGTCAATGGGTGGAAATCTCTTTTATATATATATAGATATATTTTTGTCAATGAAGTTTTATCTACATTTTAGTATTCCTTTTAAAATCTATACTAACACTATAAAGCTGAAGAGTTTGTTTGTTTGAATGCGCTAATCTCAGGAACTATTGATTCGTAATGAAAAAATCTTTTTGTTATTGGATAGCCCATTTGTATATTTTTCCACAAAACGAGGCTGAAACCACAGGGCACAGCTAGTAGTAATATATTTATAATACTAAAATATTTTAATAAAATAATTTATAATACTATAATACGAAATATCCTCAAAATATGGAGCAGCCCGACTGGGGTAGTACCTCGACCTTTCAGAAAACCACAGTTAAATAATACTGTTTTCAAGCAGTATTGTGTTCCTGTTGGTGAGTAAGGTGACCAGAGCTCCTGGGGGGGATTGGGGATAGGGTCGGCAACGCGCTTGCGACGCTTCTGGTGTTGCAGGCGTCTATAGGCTACTGTACTCACCATCAGGTGAGCCGTACGCTTGTTTGTCGACTTACTAACATAATAAAATATATATATATATATATATATATCCGCCAACCCCCATTGGAGCAGCGTGGTGGATTAAGCTCCGATCCTTCTCCTACATGGGGAAGAGGCCTATGCCCAACAGTGTGATATTACAGGCTGAATCGTATTGTATTGTATCGTAATACTAAAAAAATACATACCTGTCTTTTATATAGAACAACATGTTATTGTGCAGTGCAAATGCGGGTCTTTCTCTTTGCAACTTGAAGAGAATCATACCAGCATCGTGCCCAGCGGCGAATAAGTTCAAAGTTGGATGAGCAGATAACACCCAGTAACTGAAACATAGTGTTAAATACATATTCATTGTGTTATTAGTGGCTATACATTATAATATATCTGTTTGATATACATTAATATCAAAAAATACTACAGATATATTTGTTTGCTTAGTAAAGTAATTAAATTTTTAATAATAATTCGAAATTAGAAAATATACGCGGGCTTCAAGCCAGAGGGGCGTATAAGCAATAACGCGGTATGACTTTCTGGCATGAAAATAATATCTGACTTCAGTTATACACCTGAAAGTATTTTATTAATATTTTCTAAAATAATTTACCTACAGTTAAGAAAAAGGTGATGTATCGATAAACTTAGAAATGATTGACGTAATAAAAAAAACGCATTTTGTTTATACGCCCCTCTGGCTTGAAGCCCGTTATGTCTATCCAAAAATAAAATAGATTTAAAATAATCAAATAAACTATTACACTGCATTTCTGGATAGAAGTAATCAAAATAAAAGTTTAATCTCTGTCATGTTGGTAGAATCAGTCACATGCGAGAAAAATAGATCGATTTTTTCTTGTTGTATATACATAAAGATGTACACGCATAACTTTCGAACAATTGCACAAAATTGAATTATTTTTTTACTGTATTTATTATTGTCAGGACAAAATTTCTTTGAATAATTTTTTTTTTTTATCTGCCATTACACCAATCTGTCGCCAGAGAGACATTTATCAGTGGGTAGGTTGGAATTTATTTAGGCATGCTCGGTAAGGGACCTGTGTCACATCCTGCTTGAATTAAAATTAAAAAAAAAAGAAAATATAAAAAACAAATGACAATGGCAACTTAGTTACGTTCGCTTAGCTAGTAATGTATAATTTTAAAATTTAATTCATACTAACCGTTCGTGTTCTCTGCGGAACGTATGCAAGCAAGTACGTTTAGTCATATCCCAGACTCTGATAGACTTATCCTCACTGTTAGATAGTATGAGATCGTGTCTAGCGTGGAACAATGCACATGACACGTTGTTGTAGTGACCGCGGCACGTGTCTACTTCCCAAGCCTGGTGAAAACAATTACTGGTAATAACAATACATGTCATAATATCATCAAATTGCAAAATTAATTATGTGTACATTTAATTATATTAATGAAGATAGAATTTTTTGTAAACATTTGGAAAATACAAATCTAAGGTGTACATAGACATATTGTTGGAAATCGAACAAATATGCTTGTTACTGAATAGTATTTAATAATATTTGGATTTTGGTGAATTCAATAGTATCAAAAATTTGAGCTTGTAGTCATAGAAATGTTTAGATATGACTTTTTACATTACATCCAACATTATTTACATACTTTCAAATTCAAGTTTTATATTGCATATTAATCAAATTTACCTTAGCATCATTCATTCTCCATAATTTAACTTGACGATCATCCGCTGCAGACACAATAAGTGGCAACGAAGGATGGAAAGAGGCCCAGTTCACACCGCGGTCGTGACCTTCCAATACATGCTTTACTACCGCATCCGCCTGTAATCAAAACGTAAAACTTTTGCATTTATCAGCTATTTAAGATACCAACAACAATTACTACAATGCAAACAATTCTAACAGGTTAATTAATGTCACAAGTGCATAAGCTACAACACAACACAAATCTACGACAATCATGCTTGAAATAAAATAAATAAATAAATGTCTTTGACATACACACATGGTCCTCTGTTCCTAAGATAAGCTATCTAATACTTGTTATAGGTAACAGCCTTTTATAGCAATCTATTGTTATTTACAAAATACTTGTTGCATGTTAAGAGTAAACTAGAAGCATAAATAAATAAAAACGCATGCCTTATTACCATTACCTGTCCGAACAAGTCAGTGGCCTGGGGGTTTCTCAAGTGCTCAGCCAACCCCGACGGTCCGGGAGCCACACTCTTCTTTCTTAGCCCGGAGAAATCCCATACCCTCACAGATTGGTCTAACGATGCAGAGACGAGTAGGTCTTCCGTGGGGTGGAACTGAGCACACATCACATAATGATTGTGTCCTGTTAGCACACTTATGCATTGTCTTGATTGCCAGTTCCAAATTCTTATTGTCTGTTGAAAGAAACAAATTATTTATTTTTTGTCCAAATGAATGTATTATTCTTTACAAATAAAATCATATTAAATATTTACTTTTGCATCAATACTTATATTCTATATTTTTACTATACTTATTATAAAAATAAGTCCCCCGGCCGCGTCTTTCTGTCCTCCTGTCTGTCTGTCTGTCCTCCTGTCTGAACGCGATAAACTCGAAAACTACGCTACGGATTTTTATACGGTTTTCAACAATAGAAAGAGTGATTCTTGAGGAAGGTTTAGGTATATAATTTATTATGTTTGAATGTAAATTAGCAGAAATACGGCGATAAACGTTGAAGAAGTCGTAAAAAATCTCGCCAACGGGGAGCTTTCCACGCGAACGCTGCGTAAACTAGCAAAGATATAGTTGTATAATGTACTAGCGAATTCAAAATCTATAAAAATGCTACAAAAAAGTCCGCGATAGCATATCTCTATCTCTTAGGGTTGACTTACAATAACCACTTTTATGTTCAAATTTTTAATTAAAAACATTAGGTTATTTTTAAAGATATTTTCTTTAGTTCAGTATTAATCCTTATCCAAATTAATATGATATTTAGCTTAGGCATTTAATGCAGATTAAAATTGCTCTTTACGCTATATCAATTAATAAATAGTTTTTGAGATATCATCGTTAGAAGTAATTAGCAGCGAAACATTTAATGCTCGGCGACCTAGCGTTCTTTCCTTGAGATGCCTACGGGCGGCGCGGGCGCGGGCGAGTCCATACCCTCTGCCCCGCATCGCTCAACCGCCTGCTCATGCTAATAAAGGAAATCAAAGAATATCAAAGATCATTTTATCGAACTTTTTTTAACTTTTTTGTTAAATTCCACGCGGACGAAGTCGCGGGTACAGCTAGTATTTTTATAATTATATATATTACAATACAGTGTAATTAATAAATTATGACTTATAACAATATTATTTGTCAAATACCTGATCATCAGATGCACTTAAGATCCAGGGGTATTCATGGTGAAAGAATGTGGTCCGGATATAGTCCAAATGTCCTAGCAATGTAAACAGACATCTTCTTTGCTTGTAATTCCATACCTAAATAAGAATTGAAACTTATTGAACCTTTCATTAACTTTCATTATCTAGTAAACTATCTTACATGGCGAATATCATATTTTAAAACTACTAAATAATGTTGCAACATGAAAACAAGTTATTTATTTAGAGAAGTTCATCCTGTTTTAAATCTAACAGCTTACCTTTATCTTATAGTCATCTCCGCCGGAAACAAAAAGAGGCTGTTGTATATGGAAACATATACCGCGTACTGGACCATCATGCTCATCAAATTTCTCCAATAACGTACACATACGATAATCCCACAGCTGTATCACCCCATTGTGAAGACTCGTCAGAACCCATGGCCGCTTCGCGTGAAACGATATACCCTTCACTCGCGCCGACTTAGTTTCAAATTTCGTCAGCATCGTTTACAATTTTACACTTAAATCTTTAGTAATACTTCTATATTTCTAATACAAACGAAACTTTATGCGAAGAGCCAAAGAACATCGACATTTCAAATGTCAAACCGGCTGACGTGACACGTCTGAGCTAGTGATGTTGTCAAGCATTGGTCAAGCACAGATTTAACCATGGAGCATAATCTCTATGCTCTATGGATTTAACCATGGATGTAGTTTTCTCCCCTCAAAGGATTTAACAAATATATTAAATCGGAAGTTTGTACTATGTTATGTAAAATTGACAAATCATCAAACATTCAAACAAGCATAACTAATACACTGCCCTGCTTAGGGAAAGGGCAGTAATGTTCAGTTATGGCTTTTTTCAAGTTTAGCCAATATGTTTCTTCAATGTTTTTGCATTAACCTAATATAAAATTTTCAATAAAATAGGAATTTTTTCATTTGACAAATATTTTAATTAATTAAATATTCTAAGTATAAAAGCAGTAAATCGTTTTCTCAAAGTGAGAAAGCAGTAGAATTCAAATTTATCTTCTGAAAGTAATAAGTATTACCATTTTAAATGATAAAAACTACTGCTTTTGAAAATTTAAAATGGTAATTTGTATTTATCGTTACAAAATAACGATATATAATTGTTTTATATAAGTAAATTTATATTATAGTAAGTGAAAACAACGGAAAAAAGCAGTAACATACACATTTATGGCGTAAAAAGGCAGTAAACCAGTATCACACAGCACACACCCAATCAGTAGATTCGGTAAAAAAAAATCTGGTCACACTGTCACGTCAAGTTGTCAACAACACCTGAGTTTGAAATTTTGAAAAGTGTCACGAGCCGAGCACGAAACCGACAAATCAACATTGAACTTTATTGAGTTGTTAAAAAGTGAAATTCGACACAAACATACAAAATAAAGTTGCCTAGTAATTTTTCAAAGGTAACTTCTACTAAAACAGTGTATATATTTATGATATTGTAACTTTTGTACTTCGTAAACATAACCTATAAAACTTGTAAACAAAAAAATGAACTCGGAAAAAATGAAAGATATAGGAAAGATATGTATACCAGGAATGCGATTAAGTCCATCGGACAAAGAACACATCTCAGGTCCGGGCACTTACGAACTGAAGGGTTATATTTACGCATCATTAGCTGGTATTCTTAAAATGGAACAAGATGAGAGTACAAAGGTAACGTATGCTAAAAAGTAACAAAAGCTTTTTTAAATATGGAATTACTATATTTCATAACATTAAATAATTTACTTTTGAAGTCAGCAATTGTGTACTTTTTTTTTAGGCAACAAAAGTATCTGTAGTAAGTTCAAGAACACCCAGTGTACTGCCCACGACAGGTGATATTGTGACGGCTAAAGTAACCATAGTAAACTCTAGACTAGTACAATGTGTTATACTGTGTGTCGGGCCATCTGTTCTTGTCAGGCCGTATAAAGGTATATTGAAGAAAGAAGACATAAAGTTCACAGATAAAGACAGAATAGATCCATATAAGTGTTTCAGACCTGGTGATGTTATATTAGCACGAGTTGTATCCTTTTATTTATATACTTTTAACGATTTTCATAATTAAAGAATGCTGAAATAATAATATAAAGTTTGCTAATCTAAACTTAAGAACTGCTCATGTGTAAAGGTGTGTGTAAATGCCTTAACACCAACAGTCACAGGTTCTATTGAAGATGGATATTTGTTTGTTGCTTGACAATGTGTTGGCACAATACTGGCTATTGCGGTCACAGGTTAGATCCCCACTCATGATAAACATTTGTATTGGTCATATAGATGTTTGTCTTGGTCTGGGCAATTGGGCTTGTGTGATGTGTGTGTTTTCGGACCACCAGGACAGAAGAAAATCCTACTCGGGGATTTTGAGTGTGAGGCATTTATTTATTAATTTATTTATTTGTAGTCTAGTCTTAGTCTGTTTTTATCTGTTTTTGTATGTCATCACACTGTGCCTTTGCCCTTTCTGTTTCGGTTATTATGAGAGACACCGGATAGCGATTGCTACTTACAAAAGGGAATACTCTGCCAACCCATAGTGGAGCAGCTAAATTTCTGAATGTATTTAAAATTGCAAACTATGATATTTCAAAAAAAAAAACAATAAATCCTAAAAGTTTATTCTATAATATCCTACTGCTGTTTATAGACCTCTTTCTCTATGTAGGAAAAGAATAGGAACATAATCCATCATACTGTTTCACAAAAATACATATCCATCCCAAGCGCAAATAAAACCCGCAACTACCGGTGTTTAGGCGCCAATAACGACATGCGCTCCTTTATATCAGAGGGATGTCAAAAGCTTTTTTTTAACTTGAAAAAAATGATTTAATTTCCTTAAAGTTTCTTCAGCTTCCTATGACAGAAATCCACTGGTATCATCTTTCAACTGCTGAGAATGAACTTGGTGTTGTCATAGCCACAGCAGAAGGTTCACCACAAGGAGTTAGTATGCTGCCTATTAGCTGGTCTGAAATGCAATGTCCAAAAACTCTAATAAAAGAACCAAGGAAGGTTGCGAGAGTAATTCCAGAAAATATAAATCAAACATTGTTTCCAATTGATAACAAGAGAGACACAAAAGAAAATGGATCAAAATAATAATAATAAGTGAACTTTTTAAAAAACTGTTTTCTTTTTTATATAATTTTAACTGAGAATACTATTTTTAAATGATACAAAATTAATCTATAAACAAATAATATTGATAAATAATTAAAGGTAAATTTTTTTTTCCAATATAGCTGTTTGTAATAAAATACACATTTATTCACATTTAAAACCTGTCTAAAAATCATCAGTTTCATTTTATTACATTATTAGTGTTAGATATTATCGACAATTTTTATAACTGTAAAATTATGGTTTGATGATAAGATAACCGTAAGAATGTCATAAAAATTGTGATAAATGTAAGTCAAAACGATAAATTTTATCATTGGGTGCATTCCACCAAATGACCTCAACGATTGTAACGCCCTCTATCGTTCCACCTTAGGCCGTGGTCGTTGCGTGGGATCACTCGACGTCATAAATAATGTTACTGTCCACGACCACATCGCGCCCACAAAATATAGGTGGGTCAGAGTAAGTAGGCTTTCATCAAAACGTGGTGGGAATTTGAAAAAACAACTGTCAAGGTCAAATTATAAATGCCATCAGAACTTGATGAACTTTCCAAGTCATCTCTCATTCATTTCGTCAAAAACGCAATGATAAATTCACGATAATCCATGTTGAGTTAAGTTATACTCCAATATATGCGAAATATTTACTCACAACCCACCATGTTGCAGCCTGTAAGCACATTGCACATAGCTCTCAAATATGCGTTCTACCTATAAAATTCGCCTACAACGCCCGCGGCGTTTTTACGTTAATGGCACCGGGAACGGCAATAGGGTATTCCACTATGTTTGAAAAAGTACTTCAAAATGTTGATTTTGTAATAAAAAGCCACAACAAAAATTTATTTCGGCAAAATAAACACGCTTTCATGCCATAAAATTAAATTAAATTTTAAACCTTTTTTATTACCGCGAAAACGCTACAGCCATTTTGGTGACGTAATATGTGCAATAACAAAAGTGTATGACGTAAGTAAGAGAGTAACATAACCTACAATTACGATGACAACCATCAACAAATTGCTAATGAATGCATATTATTTCAGCTGGAACAAGATATGAAGAGTTGTTATACGAAAGAACACAACTATTACTCCTTGAAATTAAAATTGATAGATATTATTGATATAGACAGCTGTTGAGGGCACTGACAGAACTTTGTTATTGCCCGTATGACGTCACGCCATGGCGGCTCGTGTTTTAGGTCACGTGATATACAGATTAAAATATACGACTTTTAATTTCAATATAATAAATCAATAATGTGCTTTTATGATTCCAAATCAGAATATTTAGGTGTATTTCTATATACATTTTAATTTTTATCAAATTTTATAATTTATTTTTCACTACGGAAAGTACCCTATTTCGTTTTCAGCGGTCGTTGTCGAGACCGTTGCGGGCCATAAGTGGAACGTAACCATAAGCAATAATGCCACTGACACTTGACAGACAGTGACACAGTGTCAATGTCATAATATACTGAATAGTTGTCTATACATTATTATACTCTTTGATAGTTGTGTACAGTGCGTTTTATTCAAGTTTTATTACCTACTTAATTTATATCTAATTTTTCCTAGTATTTTTCCCATAATTATAGTTGTTGTCGATTTTAGAGTGTTGTTATATTTGTAAATAAAAAAAATTATTTAGAAGATTTAGATCATTCCAATGTTCTGGCTATATTTGTTTATCAACGTCGTTTAATCTTTATCAACGTGTGTAAATAAAAAGCTACTTTAGAGTTAGATGCAGTGTTTTCTCGTAGTCCGTTGAATCAAGACGAAGGTAGTGGCGTAAGGACGTAAAAATGAAGTTCGCTGAGCATCTTAGTGCCCATATAACACCGGAGTGGCGAAAGCAATACATAAATTATGAGGTATAATTCATATTAGAAAAATATAATATAATAGAAATATTCTAAAATGAAACATAATGTTTACCAACCATACAGTGCAATAATTTTTATTTTGTATTATCTATTAAATAGTATTTGTGTATGATTTCATACAATAAATGTACTCTTTGTTAGTCACATGTGTACAACTGCAGTAAATGCAAAATAGCATTTACCTATTTACTTTAAAATGATGCATCGTGTCTTATGATCAATAGAATACTATTTTTGTATTACAATTTTGATTTTATTATTTGCGTAAATGACCTAAAACATAATTTATAACATACCCTTAGGCAGATTGAGGGTTATGTTAAGATTTATTAAAAAGTTATGTGATATAAAGTACACAATTAATTCATTATGTCTTAGTGATGTCATATAAACTATTAATGCTAGATTTGACTGTCTGGAAAGATTCAAAAGTTGTAACTGTAAAAAATTGTCTGAAAAAACTCAAAAATTGTAACTGTTTTATAGAACTTAGTAGGTATTTTGCAAAAAATGGTCATCCAGATTTAAATTTATTTTCTTGAACAATTTTCAATTACTTTAAAACAAAGTCTAAATAACATATAAATTCTGTAAAACAAATTTATGGTACATTTTTAGCCTATTCTAACTAAGTTTACTTTTAAGTATTTAATAGACAGAATTGTAGACAACTATTGTCTAATTTTTTAAATTATATAGGTATAATACTAATTTATATATTTTTTTGTTCTACCCAAAGTTAAGTTACATTAGGTATATGTTTTTGGTTTCTACCATTATAACACAAAAACCCTATATTTCATATTTTTATCATGTTGTTTTCTTAATATATCTGATTATATTTTTTTCCGTTCAAGCCTAACATGCCACTTGTGTCCGAGTTATCATTTTGCTATCATTGTTTTAAATTATCAATAAACATTACAATTTGTCTAAGAATTTCCTCTAAACAGTGTAAATTAGGCCCATACATTTGGCTATGTTTGCTTTAAAATTATCTTGGCAAATGCAAAGAGACCTATCACTGACGTTGTAAATGTTGTAGTAAATTTCCTAATATTTCCAAATTTCGGTTACAAATTTTGATTCTTGCCGATTCTTCTCTGCAGAATCTACATTCCGAATCAATGGTAGCTTTACTACTTACTACTACTTACTTACTACAAAAATAAAAATCACTTTAAAATTTGTAAAATGATGATTCGAAAGTGCTCTTGGGGCCTATTTGAATATGGTAAAATGGTAAACACGGGCTGGTATCCGCAACTCGACGACCTTGTCCCTATTTTGCGAAAAATTAACTTATTGAATAAAGCCTATTTGAATAAAGTTAATTTTGATTTTTATTTTTGATAAAAAATGGGTTCCTGAAGTAGTATGTGAAAATATTAAAAGTACCTATGTTATATTGGGCTACCTACATTAATTGCGCTAATGATATGGGAAGATAAATCACACTACCCACTGTGCTTCACCAAAACTTCAGGTTTTAACAATTAAAACAGGAAATATACAGAATTTCCAGAAGCTGTATTGGTCACTGTATGAAATAGTTTACGTGACCAAATAATTGTTCATATCAAACTGGGATTGTTCAATAATTTTATTAAAACAATACACAAAAACGGAGCAACATTTAAGTAATTTAAAACTACTTTTCCTATTTCTTCTGATGCCAAATTTAAAGAAAGCCGTTGTGGGGCACCAAATACAACAATTAAGTAAAATTTATTTAAATTATTTATTGTAAACTTATACTAAGTTAGAAAAAGTAACAAACATTCATTTATCCTCATGCCAGGTTTTTAAACAGATAAATTAGAAATACTTTATTGTATACACTTAATGAATGTACAAAAGGTGGGCTTAACACTACATATTATATTTTTAGGAAATGAAGGCAATGCTCTACACAGCTGTCGAGGAGGCACCGTCAGCTGAAAATGTGGAACCTGAAGTGCTGTCTCGACATTTTGCCAATTTTGACGAAACTTTCTTTCACTATTGTGATCAAGAGTTGAAAAAAATTACCACTTTTTACTCTGGTAATTTTCTTTTATTTATTTTTTCGATTAACAAAAAACATGTATTTAATTTTAGTTGTATACATATACACTTTGTAAATTGTTTTAAGGAGTCGTCTATAAAATACATCGCGCTTTATATCGTTTTGGACCCCTCCTTTCTCATGCTAAGTCATACTTTTAGTTATACCTTAACAAATATTACGTCACAATATAGCAATTTATTGGGTCTAGCGGCCCTCCCTTATATGATTTCCTGATTATAAGTAGCATACACACTACTAATTTAATTTTTTTTATTTCCTCTTATTTTATTTAAAAAAATCTTCCCCTTGTCATATTATCTCGTCACGATAGGCAAAGACATTCCACTTGCTTTATTGACCTAACCTAATCTAACGATCCCTAATTCCCTAATCTTATATATAAAATTCTCGTGTCACAATGTTTTAGTTACAATACTCCTCCAAAACGGCTGGACCGATTTTTATGAATTTTTGTGTGCATATAGTGTGGTAGGTCCGAGAATCGGCCAACGTCTATTTTTCATACCCATAAGTTGTAAGGGGAGGGGAATTAAGGGGGTTAATAACATGTATGGCAAAACAACGTTTGCGGCGTCAGCTAGTAATATTATAAATCTGATCAATGCAGTAAAGCTGCGGGCAAAAGCTACTTTTTTTACATAAAATAAAAAAAATGCAAATAGTGGCTATGTATTCTTTATGATTGTTTAATATTTAAATTTTTTTGTTCAGAAAAGTTGGCTGAAGCAACAAGAAAATTTGCAACATTACAAAGTGAACTTAAAACACGCTTTGACACAATGAAACCTAAAGGCAGTGGTGACAGTAAAAAGGCCATACCACGACGAAAAGTGCAGGAATTAAAGCTTGCGTTCAGCGAATTTTACCTAAGCTTAATACTACTACAAAACTATCAGAACCTAAACTACACTGGTTTTAGAAAAATATTAAAGAAACATGATAAGGTATGTTTTATATGAAAATATAATGCTTTGTAATACAAACAGAACAATAAATAAATAAAAAATTATCTATTTTTATTTATTTAATTTTTTTTCTTAATAATAAATAATAAAAAATAATAATAAAAAAAAATATTATCAAATAGGGAAAATAATTATACCATAATCCTTAAATTAATCTCGATTTCTTTTTTATAACTGCGTTTCATACAGAAAAATATATAAGATGCATGTCATTGAAACAGAGGTATAAAAGGTTTCACACTAAACTTACTAAAGAAATAGTTACTCCCTTATTTTTAAAAGCATATGTAATTTCGGATTTTTGTAGATTATATGTTCATAATATATACCTACTTGCATGTACACATTTACTGAACAAAATGTTATTTAATAAATAATTAATATTTCAATTCTGTTATCTCGGACAGTTATTAAATGTAAGCAATGGTGCGCAATGGAGGGCAGAACACGTGGAAACATCACATTTCTACACAAACAAAGACATAGATAGACTTATAAGTGACACAGAGGCTACTGTGACCAACGATTTAGAGGGGGGAGATAGACAGAAAGCCATGAAGAAGCTGAGGGTACCACCCCTTGGGGAACAGCAGAGTCCCTGGACAACGTTCAAAGTTGGATTATTTTCTGGATCATTTATTGTTCTGTTTATCTCCGTTGTCTTATCAGGTATGTGTATTTAATATTGTTTACATAATATTTTTAATGTTACCATATTCAAAAATACAATTAATACTAATTTAATTGATAATATTAATTTATTTGAAGCTTTGTGCTGTATGGTTACGGGTGCTGTGTGGTTACGGCACTAAAGAATATAGCCACCCCCTCTCTTCCCGTGGGTGTCGTAAGAGGCGACTAAGGGATAACACAGTTCCACTACCACCTTGGAACTTAAAAAGCCGACCGATGGCGAGATAACCATTCAACTCCTGACTTTCAAATACAAAAGCCGAAGACGGGCAGCAGCGTCTTCGGTGCGACGGCGCCAGCCCTGCGGTCACCAACCCGCCTGCCCAGCGTGGTGACTATGGGCAAAACACACTTCGCGTCATAATGTCGGGCACGAACTTGTGGAGGCCTATGTCCAACAGTGGACTGTGATAGGCTGAAGTGGTGGATAGTGGATTTGAAGCTTTTATCTGAGAATTGCTTAAATTTACAGTAAAACATATAAATAATCTATACTAATATAATAAAGCTGAAGAGTTTGTTTGTTTGTTTGTTTGAACGCGCTAATCTCAGGATCTACTGGTCCGATTTGAAAAATTCTTTCAGTGTTAGATAGCCCATTTATCGAGGAAGGCTATAGGCTATATATCATCACGCTAAGACCAACAGGAGTGGAGTCCACGCCGACGAAGTCGCGCGCAGAAGCTAGTATTAAATAATTTTCTTACTGGAAAACCTAAATGTTGATATGTGTATGTTTAAAAAAAAAACTGGACGTACTTAACAAAGAAATTTGTAATAAAAAATATTTAGTCTTGTTTTTGTAACATACTTTATCATACACTGTAGTGCCTATAAATAAAAAACAAACATCATATAAAATGTACACAGAGGTTTGCTATTTATGTGTTTACAAGGTCTATATTACAATCCTATCATAAACATTTTCTTAGTAATAAATTGTAGTAAATTAAGTAAAGATTAAATCCTTTAATCTTAGAATATCATAGCTTAGCAGAACATATAATAAAATTGTAACTTATTGCATGTTGACCGCGTAGCTTTTTAGGGTTCCGTACCCAAAGGGTAAAAACGGGACCCTATTACTAAGACTTCGCTGTCCGTCCGTCCGTCCGTCCGTCTGTCACCAGGCTGTATCTCAAAAACAACAAATTATGTATTTCTGTTGCCGCTATAACAACAAATACTAAAAACAAAATAAAATAAATATTTAAGGGGGGCTCCCATACAACAAACGCGATTTTCTTGCCCTTTTTTGCTCGATATCAATAATGGCAACAGGTAGGCACTTGAAATATTCACAAAATACTCATTTGTACTTTTACTTTAATAATAAATAATAAAATTAAAATAAAATAAATATTTAAGGGGGGCTCCCATACAAAAAAAAAACGTCATTTTTGCCTATTTTTGCTCCCATGCAACAAAAGTGATTTATTAGCCGCTTTTTGTCTGATATTAAAGTCAATGTACCTACTGTTGTTTACCTAGTCAATGGTACGGAACCCTTCGTGCGCGAGTCCGACTCGCACTTGGCCGATTTTTTATATAACTTGTGTTTTATACCAAGAACAGCTCCGTAGTTATTTTTTTTTTGTAAATGTATACATATGCCTTTTTCATGACCAATCTATCTATACCTTTTTTAAGTTTTTTTTTCTTCAAATATTACACATCTTTCAAATGCAAAAGATCGTGTAAAATGTGTTTAAAAAATTTACTAGCAAATAATTGGGCTTGCGGAATTCGTTTATTGTAATTCGTTGTGTGTAATGATTACGTTTTTTAACTATTTTTATTGTAAAAAAATAGCAAATAAAGTTAAATGAGACAAAATTTAAAAACCCTTCTTTTTGGATGTCGGTTCAGAAACCATACAGTTTCAAAATAGCCTAAATAAATGACAAGTATAATGACGTGAACTACGAGTATTATAGGGCTGTAAACCATGTGCTTCTATAATTTGTATGTAAACTGTGTTTCCATAATTTGTTTGTATAAAATTAAGCTATATTTATAACGCCATAAATCGTACTATTCAAACATTCTTGTTAGCGCTCTAATCTGTTAGCCAATGGCTAGTGCTGTTTAAATTTGTACAGTTGCATGGTTTATACAAACATTAGAAAAATAATATTTGTTTAACATAGTTTAACTATTAATGCAACTGGAAAACGCAATAGAAATAAAAACAAATATTTATTACAAAGAAGCTGATTGTAGACCTATGATTCTATACTTCAATACATATTATAAAACAAAGTCGCTTCCCGCTGTCTGTCTGTCCCTATGTATGCTTAGATCTTTAAAACTACTCAACGGGTTTTGATGTGGTTTTTTTTAAATAGATGGAGTGATTCACAAGGAAGGTTTATATGTATAATACATGCATAATATAGTAGAGGATCACTGATACTTTTTGCAACCGTGCGAAGCCGGGGCGGGTCGCTAGTAAAATTATGAAGTGGAAAGATTTTTTAGTTTGTATGTAATGGATAAACTCACTTTAGACCACACGACTGAAGTAAAACTTTAGCTCCATCTAACTTATATCCCTCTCAACTTCCGTTCGCCTCGCCCGATCACACTTTTCGTAACTCTTTCGTCACGCATTCCACCACCAGCTTACTCCCCAAGTCAAGCGTGCGTAAAGAATTTTTACTTTAAAAAAATTTTCACTGCAAGAAAACGGAACAGCTATAACCGTGTAATCTAACCGCGAAAGGAAATCTAGTAAGTACGAGATCTGAGGAAATAGACTGAATGTATTTCAATTATAATTTTAGTAATTAAAGTTGTCTGGACGCGATTTCATTAGGCAACCTATCAGTATATAATTATGTTGTATACGTCATCACTTCAGTCTATCACAGTCCACTGCTGGACGTAGGCATCCCTAAGTTCGCGTCAGAAATTGCGCGAATTTATATGTTTTGACCATAATCGCCACGCTGGTGACCTGCGGGTGGCTAGCTTTGTCGCACCGAAGACGCTGCTGCCAGTCTTCGGCTTTTGTATTTGAAAGCCAGCAGTTGAATGGTTATCTCGCCATCGGTCGGCTTTTTAAGTTCCAAGGTGGTAGTGGAACTGTGTTATCCCTTAGTCGCCTCTTACGACAC
This sequence comes from Melitaea athalia, assembly GCA_905220545.2. NCBI lineage: Eukaryota > Metazoa > Arthropoda > Insecta > Lepidoptera > Nymphalidae > Melitaea > Melitaea athalia. The sequence continues at coordinate 5,482,291 of HG992199.1, read as the reverse complement.
CCACGGGAAGAGAGGGGGTGGCTATATTCTTTACCGCCGTAATCACACAGCAATGTTATATACGTACCAGATCATAATTCATAATCATTAAACACATGATATGTATATATCTTAAGCCGAATCTTAGACCAAGTGGTATATAGAATTACAGGTTAAGAATTTGATATTATATGTATTATTATTTACTATAAGTATAACTCCGTTTTATAAAATATTTTTATTTCATTCTAATATTTTTTTAATTCTAGTTGTAAACCGTTAGTATTGCAACGCCATTTTCGTTATTTTTTTAATTATTTAATAGTATGAATCGTCAAAATAGATGGCACAGGTTACAATAGTACAAATTTTATTGTAAAACTTAACATAAAAATTCTCGGTCGTGATTTGCGATCATCACAATAGCTATTACGTTAGCAATAATAGTAAATTGAGTTCTTATGTATAACAATGTATTTATAGTTTAGTATATTTATAATAATAACTTTTTCAGTTTTTATTATTATTTATTTATTAAGAATGGTACACAGAGCAGAAAAAGTTATAAAAGAAACGAATGAAATATAATAATCATTAATCGAATTACGACCATCCATCCATACGTTTAAAATTTAATTGAGATTGACAATTAGTGCTTTTTGGGTAATTTCTAATATTGAGTATTTACTTGACCATATTTCCGTCTACCGTCGTTGTGTTACACCTTATAACTTTTATTGGTTGGACCCAGGGCCGGAACGTGAGTTTAGGGGGCCCTGGGCTAATACTACTTAGGGGCCCACCTAATTTGACCACACCTGAACATAGACTTGAGTTAAGTGATCCTAATTGGTTTGATTAATCTTATGGCCCGGGAGCCAGTGACAGGTTGACATGACCAGTAACCTCTCAAACGAAACTTCGTAACATGAATAAGGGATTTTTTTTTATGAATTTTCGTCTTTGTCAGCTGCCACTCCGTGGGTGGGTTGGGCAGTGGCAGCCTCCCAAACATCGAGAAATAAATTTTTTTTAGTCATTTCCTCTCACTTCAAAATTTTTCGGATTATAGTTTACCTAATATCTTGAAGGAAACATAACGTCAGCTGAACACCTTGAAAATGTAAAAAAGAAAATTTTTTTAGTCATTTCCTCTCACTTCAAAATTTGTCAGATTATAGTTTACCTAACATCTTGAAGGAAAAATAACGTCAGCTGGCCATAACATGGTGAATTATATGTCAGCTGGCTGCTTGAACATATAAAAAAAAACTTTTTTTTCAGTGATTTCTTCTCAACTAAAAATTTTCCTGGTGATAGTTTACATGCTACTACGAATGAAAATTAACGTCAGCTGGCTGTACCGTGGTGGAAATTTTGCCAGCTGGTACCATGTCAGCGTCATGTACCATGTCAGCTGGTGTTATGGCCAGCTGACGTTTTTTCCAAAAAAAAAATGTAGCTAGACCAGTCGTCTGTTACAGACGACCGTGTGTGTATTGTGTAGATATTTATTTATTTATTTCTTATCTTTTAAGGGTTAGGTATAGATAATCTTGGTATATTAAAAAAGGGGAGGAATAAATATATATTACTTATTAATTTATTAATTTTAGTCACCCTAGTAAAATAGTAGGTATAGACTAGCCAAACGGCGCAAGCGATCCGCCCCGACTCAGTGTGTAGTATATATTTAAATTATAAGTAAGTATTATTAAAAATCTATGAGCAGATTGTTACTTAAAACATACGCTTCAGTTTGTTTACCTTGGGAACAGACGACCGTGTATGTTTAAAAATATTTGAAAAGAAATAGTTGGGCTATACGGCTTAACCAACGTAATTTTCATAATAATCTCACTCCATTTAATTATAATCTCCAGATATCTATGTGCCAGGTTTAATTGAAATCAATTCAATAGCGTGAAATAGTAACAAACATATTAGTACCGAGTACATCCTCGCAAACTTTCGGAAATATTAACAAGATAATATGTTTTTCTAAGTCATTAAAGTTATGTGTCAATTGTTCCAGCACTATTCCACGAAGGGGGCACGGACTACGTCAAAATAGCGACCAGATTATACCGAGGCCCATTTCTTTTAGTCGAATTTGTTTTTTTAATCGGAATCAATGTATATGGATGGAGATCATCGGGTGTTAATCATGTACTTATATTCGAGTTGGATCCTAGAAATCATTTATCTGAACAACATTTAATGGAATTAGCTTCAATATTCGGTGTCGTTTGGGCGCTTAGTATATTGAGTTTTATTTATAGTGCGAGTTTGAGTGTACCGCCGTTTGTGACTCCGCTGGCGTTGGTGATAATAATGTTAGTGTTTTTAATGAACCCGCTGAGGGTGTTTAGACATGAGGCGAGATTCTGGTTTTTGAAGATCTGTGTGAGTTTTTTTTTTTAAATGTATTTATTTATAATTTAAATGTAATTTTTTATATTTAATTAAAGAATTAAACGCGTTTTTTATAGTATCTTGAAAATACAAATTTCTTAGTAGTCGTTTTGCTTATTATTATTTTATAAGGTGTGCTAAACTACATATGGTACACTTTTAGATTATCAAAATGATGTAAAAAAATTGGTGAAACTAAATTTTTTTTTAAAGCATTTAAATTTTCAACAAGCAATCAACAACATTTTATCTGAAAATGTAATCCAATATATTTATATGTATGTAAGTATGTTAGCTCATAAGATTCTGTAATAAAAATAATTATTATTTATTATTAATTATTATTTTAGATAACATAGCTATATGACGTCATTAGAAAACCAATATGGCGGATAATCATATTAAAGAACTGAAAAAGTATTCGCCTTTATCCATCAGTAAAGTTTTTTTTTATTCATTGTTTTTTTTTTTATCTGTTGTCTTTATGGTTTCAGGGTAGAATCTTGGCGGCTCCTTTTATGCCAGTGTTATTCGCGGATTTCTGGCTGGCTGATCAATGGAATTCTTTCACTTTCGCCTTCCTTGACTTTCACTACTTGATATGCTTCTACATCGCCGGCTCTGACTTGTATTCTTTTGATTGTGAGTTTGGTTTTCTTTTATATTTGTTTAACCAATATATATTAGGTATATTTCTTAATATTGTGTGTAACACCTACATGTAGTAGTGAGTGACATGCGTTGTAGGTGCATGTTTAATCCACAGATTGTGTTGGTGAGTGTGCAAGTATTAGTGTGTGTGCGTGCGTACATGTTTATGAGTGTTGTGTACGAGTATTTATGTAAAAATCAATATGGATGTACATACAAATATGTGTTTTAATACATAGTAGTTAGGTAAACAATGATTATTGTGCTTCAATTTATAGTCAGTGTAAATTTTTATTCAGTATTATCTATGAAATCTCGGCACCTACTTTAGTCTAAACTATTTCAAGGATATAGATGAATGTTTGATGTTTCGTTAGACAATATAATATAATACTAATGTAACTTTAGGTTTTTTTTTTAACATTACTGAGGTAGGGCACAGCAATAAAATATCCTGCTCAAAATCTGAAGCAGCCCGACCGGGGAAATACTTTGACTTTACATAAGATCACAGCTAAATAATATTGCTTTTATGCAGTGTTGTAGTGGGTAGGGTCGGCATCGCGCTTGTCATACTCCTGGTGTTGCAGACGTCTATAAGCTACGCTAATCGCTTACCATCAGTCAGACCGTACGCTTGTTTGCCGATCTAGTTTTATAAAAAAAAAAAAACTCGCCCCTGTGCCCTATTTCTGTCAACAAAGGTACCCCTTAGGTATAATCCCCCATTATATATTCCTAGTGCATCTACTATTTATAGACAGAACTCATACATGGTGCGATCAGTTAGAGATTTTAATGATGTTTGTAAAGAGTACTCATTTGATCCATATTGTGTAAGCGTGTCGTTGGTCAGGAAACAGCTGAGCGATGGTTTTTTTGTGGGTTGAATTGATATAGTGAAGCTTCTCTTTTATATATGTTTGTATTGTAAGCCTTAAGAAATTATTATTACGTACTTGATGCTAGTGTTATTGCTCTTAAAAACTCTGTTTTCTAAACTAATAACTATCCGTGATGACCTGTAATTGAATTTATTTGTTCTAAGCTGTTAACTTATTACTTCTGGTATACCATTGGTTGTCCTTATTATAAATAAATAAATAAATAAATAAAAAAGATCCAAAATTCGTTTCAAAATCAGTCGCTCAATATCCGTCCCGATAAAACAATCCCATATTTGCTTAAGTACCTCAAGAACAGACGATATATGCATGTTAAGAAAGAGTACCTGGGTGACCGAGCCCAGCTCGGTATTTTAATTTTATTTTTTGTTTTTTTTTTTCGGTATTTTTATATTTTAATTTTATTTAAATAATAAATCACGAGTGAAATTAAAAAAAAAAGAAAAAAAATAATCTGGAGACTGAGATTCGAACCCGGGTCAAAACGATTTGAAATCCGTCGCTTTCCTAATTACACTATTACAGCTATATTAATAAATGGTGAAATTAAGCTTCGTATTCTAATGATATTTTTTCATTGCCTAAAAACAGGGATAAAACGACATTTTTTTAAAATGAATCCTAGCTAGATCAATTTTTCGCCCCCGAAATCCCCTGCATACTAAATTTCACGAAAATCGTTGGAGCCGATTCCGAGATTCAGAAAAAAAAAAAAAAATATATATATATATATATATATATACAAGAATTGCTCGTTTAATAGTATAAGATACACATTTACATTTACTAAATATAACGTTTTTAAGCTTCGATATTATAAGGACATTGTAACACCCCATACTTATTTCACAGCTGATTTCGAGACAACAAAATGGTTTATCTTTTCCCGCGCGGCAGTCAATATAATACCAGCGTGGACGCGTTTCTGGCAATGTCTTCGTCGATACAGAGACAGTAAGGAAGCCTTCCCTCATCTTGTTAACGCTGGGAAGTACTCTACTACGTTCTTCGTCGTTTTGTTTTCGACTTTACGGACTATTTATAATGGTAAGTATATCATTTAAGCCTGGTTTCTGTATTCAGTAACGATTCGATATTAAAATATAGGAAATAGGCTATGATAGTTGTGGTTGAAGAATTTTATTCTTATAAGAAATTCACTACATAAACTCACTTCAGCCTATCGCAGTCCACTGCTGGACATAGGCCTCCACAAGTTCGCACCAAAAATGGCGTGAATTCATGTGTGTTGTTCATAGTCACTACTCTGGGCAGGCAGGTTGGTGACCGCAACGTTATATAAACATTCTAAGGCGTCAGCCTTTATTTCAAAAGATACTTTATTAAAGAGGCAACGTAACGAAGTGAAAAACGTAGATAGCGTTGTGCCAGACACTAATCCAAAGATCCAAAAGATGGCGTTCGAGGGTAGTTTTTCTTAGAAACTATTTAATATATCTAGTAGACATTTATTTTTTTTATTTTTTTTTTTTTATTTTATTTGATATGAACAGCCAACAAAAGTTACAATGATAATACTACAGTAAAAAAATTATAATGTTGGTACAGCTAATTGCACTTTTACTTATAGGCTATTACATCATGCAATTGGCAAAAGATTTAAAAAAAAATTAAAATTAAAATTACAAAAGATATCAAAAATTAGACAATTCACAAAATTCAATTAGTACAAGGTGTTCATTTAAATTTTAAAACAAATAACCGTTTCAAACAAGAAAAATCAAATAAATTTAGATTATATATCAAAATTTAAATTTAAATTACATATAACATTAAATAAAATACAAATAACTAATAATATCAAATTCATAATAAAACAACAACAATGAAAAAACAGCATAGAAAAAAAAAAATAACACAAAAACTATACATTTAGAATTAGATGAAAGAAAAAAAAAACTTGAAAAATTAATCTTTTCTGTCTTTTAAGTCTGTTTGTTTCAGATATTCACAAATTTTACTCTTAAAAGTTATTAAGTTATTGTGATTGATGTCAAGATCCCCAATCCTCGACGCAAGCTCATTATAGGAGCGCGATAATCTAGTTAGGGGGCTATTTTTACCTAAGTTTGTCTTGTGTATAGGGACTCTAAAAAGGGTTAACTGATTTCTGGGGAGCCTAGTTGGGAGATTGAAATTCAATGAAGATAGAAGTGGCATGCAATCAATTTTATTATTTAACAATTTATATAAAAATAGCATGTCTAACACTTGTCTACGCGATTCAAGGGATATTAAGCAAAAATTTTGTAGTCTCTTTAGATAAGGAGAATGTAGAAGAGGTTTCGCAAATCTATAGGTAAGGTACCGTGTCATTTTCTTTTGAACTTTTTCGATTCTATTAATATGTGTCCCGTATTGCGGACTCCATACCGTCGAGCAATATTCTAGCTTGTTTCTAACAAAACTGTTGTACAGTGTTAATACAGTGGAACTGTAATTGAATTCTTTAGAGTTTCTCAAGACAAAACCAAGTGACCTTAATGCAGAGAGTACCGTATCCTCTATGTGGGCCGAAAAACTCAACTTAGTATCTAGTATAACTCCTAGATCTCTCACATTTTTTACATTTAGAATAATTTCATTTGAGATATAGTAATGACTCTCCGTGAAGCGTCTTTTTCTTGTAAATTTTATATGTTGGCATTTCTTAGTATTAAGGTACATTTTATTAATCTTACACCAGTGAACGAGAGAGTTGATGTCGTCTTGTAGCCTTTCACTGTCACTCAATGTTTTTATTACTCTAGTCATCTTAAAGTCATCCGCATACATGTATATTCGAGAGTATTTTAATGTATTGGCTATATCATCAATAAATATGTTGAAGAAAAGAGGCCCGAGGATCGACCCCTGTGGGACACCGGAATGGGCAATAAAGCAGTCAGACCGATGGCCATCAATGACAACGTAAGATGGTCTGTTGTACAAATAGGATGAACACCATAGTAAAAGAGAATCTCCTATGCCAAACGACCTCAGTTTTTCAACCAAAATACGATGATTGACCTTGTCAAAAGCCTTTGAAAAATCAGTGTATATCGCATCAACTTCATTACCATCATCAACTGCATCAATTAAGTGGGATACATATAGTGAGAGGTTCGAGTTCGACGATCTTCCAGGTAAAAACCCATGTTGGTGAATGCTGAGACGCTGATTTATATTCCTGGATAAATAATCATACACCAATGATTCAAAGACTTTCGACATCGTCGAAAGAATTGATATGGGTCTGTAATTTGTGATATATTTGGGGTCTGCCCCCTTAAAGATCGGTACAATTCGAGCCCTTTTCCATTTACACGGAAATAAACCGGCGCCCAGTGATGCATTGAAAATTAGTTGAAGCGGAAGAGACAGCACGTGTGCACAACGTTGTAGGAAGATTGGTGGAATGTCATCTGGTCCCTGTCCCTTAGTGCAGTCAAGTCTCTTCAACTTCTTGTATACATCATTTCTCGCCAAACACAACGTTCCTATGTGTGTTTTGGGCTCAGGTGCTATATACGGACTAGTATTTACTTCCAATTCATAGACAGACGCAAAATTTTTAGCGAACAAGTTACAAATATCAGACCTACTTTTTGCTTCTTGGTCGTCCAGTATCATGCAAGTTGGATATGCGCTACTTTTTTTTCGTATGTTTTTTATATGGGACCAAAAGCATTTAGGGTTCTTAGATATAGACTCCTCAGTAGATGCTACGTAGTCCTTATAACACTTTTTGATCATCTTCTCGCAATCTCTTTTAAGATGACCAAACTCAATCTTATCTAATGGATTATTGTATTTTTTCAATCTCTTACGACAGTTAAACTTTTTTTTAAGTAATTTGATTAGACTCTTACTATACCAAGTAGGAAACGAATAGCCATCCTTAATTTTTGTTTTCGGAACATGTGTGTTAATAATGCTATTGAGGAATGTATAAAATATCTCCGTCATCTCGTTGACGTTATAGATGGAGGAATTAAGTTCCCGCGACCAATCGATCTCATTTAAAGACGATTTAATAGAGTCGTAATCTGCTTTATAATAGTTAAACCTCCTAACATCTGCACCGCGAGCATTACGATTATATACAGGCTGAACCTCAACTACAACGTCTAGTGGGGGATGATATAAATCTACAGCACGAATAGGGGAGAGGCATTTAGTTACGTTAACCGCTGCGATATTCGACAAGACTAGGTCTAATATTTTGCCTTTGTGTGTGTACAGACTTTGTGTGTGTTATAACAGATATCTAGAGCAGATAGTTAACTACAAAGTATGTACTAAATTACATATTGTGACAAATTTTCCCAGACAGCTATGAAAATTCGTACGACAATCCGTTCCTGTACGCGTGGCTTGCGTGTCAGTTCATCTCGTCCGCCTACACCTACACGTGGGACGTCACGATGGACTGGGGGTTGCTGAGCGTGGGGCCGTCTTCTGAGAACAGCTTCCTTAGAGATGAGATCGTGTACAGCCCTGGGGTGAGATTCCATTTGCCTTCATACGCAAGTCAGTCAGTCAGCGTGGCAAACAAGAATAGTGTCTGATGGTATGCGGTTACCTTATCTATGGACGCTCGTCGAAAGTTGTACCTCAAGCTCATTGCAGATCCTACCCTTGACCTATCTCAGGAACTATAGCTACCTTATTTACTTAGTATCATTTGGTAGTCTATGAAAACTTGCAAGAGTAGGAACTATAGCTACCTTATTTACTTAGTATCATTTTGTAGTCTATGAAAAGTTGCAAGAGTAAGAGTATGAAAAAGTGTTGCCGACCTCTCACACAGACACACACACACACACACACTTGTAATATTCTGCAGTGTCGAGGTACTTCCCAGTCGGGCTGCAATATCGGCAACAATATATATTTTTTAACAATTTAATAGGATATAAGGGCTTGTTAACATGCAATTAATTATTCAGACATATTTCTTATTACCTTATCATACTCAATGTCGCTTAGAAGTTCAAATCTAAATTATTCTGCCCTCATGTAGTGTTGTGAAGCTATGGTGAGTAAAGTACCCAAATCTGCTGGAGATGCGCTGTGTTGACAGTGGGGGTGATCTTCAGGTGTTGCAGGCGTTCATAGGCTGAAAAAAATGCTTACCTTATTGGCGAATCGTGCATTTGTTTGCCGTCTAAGTTTGGCCGATTTTGGACATTTAGGTGGTCTTAATGAAACGTGTATTTGTCCTCAGTTCTACTATTTCGCAATAATAGAAGACTTGGTCTTACGTTTTATATGGGTGCCTTCGTTCTTGCTCACTGAGAACAATATCGTTAGCGGCCAAACTATGGTCTCCATACTAGCCCCGCTGGAAGTTTTTAGGTAAGGACCATATCGAGGTATGATTTTAAAAATTTAATTTGGATCATAACTTACCTTATTTAATACTTATATAACATATTGAATGCTCATCATGTTGAAAAACACAAGTTCTCGGTTAATTATTTTAAAACACTCCAATGGGCATTGACGACAGTATCAAAAAATTTAATAATTTTAGGGGAACACTCATATTTAAAAAAATCAAAATACTGGTTTAGTTTTATGTAATATAATATGATTATTGTGATTTTCAATAAAATAAAACAGTAAAATACTGCAATCGGCCATTTAGATTGAAACACAAATTACAGTGCACGACGTCACAACATAACATAATACGTCAGGCGCGCTCCAAAGAGTAAAGTAAAAAGTAAGGCTCACATTATTCTGTGACGTCAAGCCGACGCCATGACACCTGCAGCCGTTTTGCCGCTCTCATTGAAAACATATCAGAAAAATAGTTTTAAAATTCCTTAAACTTAAGTTTATTACCGAAATATAGGTATTTTTGTAAATAGTAAATGTGTACCCACATTATGGAAGAGGTTTTCAAAATCTTTCGTCATGCCCATTTGCATCTTTATCTGATTTTTTATCATAGTGTCTTACATAGCTCAATTAGTCTTTTCTTCGATATGTAAAGTATTTGCAAAAAAAAACATAAATACTAAAATTACTATTTGCAACAAGAAAAAAAAGCTAAACAATAAAATTTTAAAAATGAATAGTCACGCCAAACACCTACCACCTACACAACCAATTATGGAAATGGAAAAAATCATTATACTCATATAGCGATGACTTATCATAGTTTTCTTCCTACTTTATTGCAAGACGAATTTTCATCGCCTTATTTTTTTCTGACAGACGCTTCATCTGGAACTTCTTTCGCTTGGAGAACGAGCACCTCAACAACTGTGGCAAGTTCCGCGCAGTCAGAGACATATCCGTGGCGCCGCTCGATTCCTCCGACCAGGCGCTCATCATCCGCATGATGGACCTGCCCGACGGCGTCGTCAACAGGTATCCTACCGCCTCTACTCCACTCTTGCATCATCATGTCACCATCATCATCACATCAGCCTATCGCAGTCCACTGCTGGACATAGGCCCTAAGTTCGCGCCAGACATCCCGGTTTTCCGCAATCCTCATCCAGCCTACACCGGCAATCTTACGTACATCGTTAGTCCAACGGGCCGGAGGACGTCCCACACTGCGTTGAACCTATTCAACTTTTTTTTTCACTTGCGTCCTACACGTCCACTCTTGCAACCACTCATTAAAAATTCTTAATCTTTATGAAATATTTTTCAGCGGAATTTTTTAAATCATAACTCCCTATACCTAGCTTGTGATCGTTTCATTAATAACAACAGATTATGCGATTGAATCATACAAAGAAATAATCTGTACGAGTTAAGGATAATTATGATAGATAACACAAAAATATTATTTGTAATCAATAATCATATACATATCATAACAATATAATAAAAATATTTTATTTTTATTTTTACCAGACATGCAAAGAAAAAGAATCCGAAAAAGTCAAAGGAAAACGACAAAAAGCCGCTTCTCAAAAAGGAGTCCATACAAGATCTGCAAATGGACCTCGAATTGTCCTCCAAAATGTTGTAACTAACTGTGATACGTGTACTCCTTGATATTATTTGTAAGCGATGTTTGAAGTATTATTTGAATTATATTTATAAATATTTAGAATGTGTGTTTTTATTCACTCTGCAGAAAATAGGGTAAAAAATAATTCTGACCGTTAAATATAAAAAACTATTCTTCAAGTTTTTACCGTGTGAGCCATTATCAGCTTTTTGTTTGATCACGATTTTTAATATGTTTCAAAATTTTTTAAAGTGAAACTTTTATTACATCGTCTCAAACTTTTTCGTCTGTGTGTTGCATGTCGCGTGACGGTCAGCCGCGCCGTAAGATTGATAAAGCTATTTTTATACCCTTGATGGAATATTATTCCAAAATTTTTTTGTTAACTGTTTATAATGTGAAAAAAAAGTTTCACTTTTACTGTGGTTTCATAAAACCACACAGGTTTTTTTTAAATGATTTTATTGCTAATATAAGCGAAATTTTTACATAATTTTGTGTATATCTTATACTATACTATTAAACGAGCAATTCTTGTATATATATATATTTTCTGAATCTCAGAATCGGCTCCAACGATTTTCGTGAAATTTAGTATGCAGGGGATTTCGGGGGCGAAAAATTGATCTAGCTAGGATTCATTTAAAAAAAAAATGTCGTTTTATCTCTGTTTTTAGGCAATGAAAAAATATCATTAGAATGCGAAGCTTAATTTCACAATTACCAACATAGCTGTAACAGCGTAATTAGGAAATCGGCGGGTGTTAAATCGTGTTGACCCGGGTTCGAATCTCAGTCTCCAGATTAATTTTTTTTCTTTTTTTTAAATTTCACTCGTGATTTATTATTTAAATAAAATTAAAATATAAAAATACCGAGAAAAAAAAACCAAAAAATAAAATGAAAATACCGAGCTAGGCTCGGTCACCCAGGTACTAATAAAAATGAATGTTGCTAAGCGCATAACTGGAGAATGTCTCGACCAATTCGGCAAAATTTTTTTTGTATGTTCCTTAAATCCCACGGAATGTTTTTATAATAATAATAAAAAAAAAAAAACGGAACGAAGTCTGTCCGGGCAGCTAGTTTAGTTAATAAATATGTATCAGGAAAAAAAGATTTGCGAAGCTATACTCACTACGTATTGTAAATAATTGAGAAAGTATAAAAATATCATTGAAATATATATATTTTACTGAAAAGGTATTCAAAATAAAACAATACAATATGAAATATTAGTGCATTTATTCATATATATTTAATTTTATTTACACTTTATATAAATATTTAAAATCGATAAAAGTAAATACTACTACAAGCGTTTAGTTTTAATGAAAATATACGCGTTTTAAGGTATTCGAGTTGCAACGTAGATTTAATAATTTACATTATCTTCGTACCATCAATATACTTCTCATGATAAGCAATTAAATTGATATATAGTACGATAAACAGATAGGTACACTGCAGTTTAATTTATTATTTCACATTAATAGAAATCATGCCAAACAAATTATGTTAATAAAGATGAAAATTATTAATTTTGTTACTGTTGTAATATTCGCATATTGGTTCTTGCTTTTTTAGATCGATTATAAAGCAAACTACACACGACACTTAAGGCATTCGTTCTGGTCATCTGAACGTGAATAGATTTTTTAAGCTATGATGGTCATTATTGATTTCAATCCATATAATTATTTGTGTTTGCTCGCAAACGAAAAATAAAATTAATAAATAATTAATTAAATACGTATTATTAGCGTCTAGCGATAACTAAAAAAGTACTCGTCAAACCTCGATAAAAATTGGCTAGCTTGCGCACACACATGCGTTAGCACTTAGCACACATGCGCTAGTTTTCGATTATAAAAAAAGAATCATCAAAATCGTAATCTCTATATATATAAAAATGAATCGCTGAATGTGTTGCTAAGCGCAAATCTCGAGAGCAGCTGAACCGATTTCACTAATTCTTTTTTTATAATATTCCTTGAAGTACGAGGATGGTTGTTACGGAGAGAAAAATTTAAAAAATAATCTGTTAAAGTCTAAAAACAACACTTTTCTACATTCCCATACAAAAGATTCGTAATAATACTTAAAAGTCAATTTGAACTTTAATACCATACCATAAAGTTTAAGTGTTAGAGGAGGGGTTCCGGGAAGGATAAGTATTTTAAAGAATCGACTGTTATACGGTACGAAGTTCGCCGGGTCAGCTAGTTTCAAATAAAAAATTCGTAATTTTATCCATGTAGCTGTAGATATTTAATGAATATAAATATGAATATATTCTTATTTATTTTTATTTTAGTACTGAACAAAAGTGTTTTCTGTTTGCGAAGCGAGCGCTCAATATCCGTGCCGATATCTATAATTTGTAGGTCAGTGACACCGCGGTAGTTGCTTTTCGAGCAACGCACATAATTAATTTTGATTTCAATCATTGATTTTTTTGTATATTTTAAGTTAAATTAATCCTACTAATTATTATTTAAAAATGCGAAAGTTTGTGAGAATGGATGTATGTTTGTTACTCTGTCGCGCACCGACCGATTTTAATGAAACTTGGTATGCAGATATCTGGAGATCTAGAATAACATGCAGGCTAATTTTTATCCCGACATTTCCACGGGATCGGAGATAACGCGGGTGAAACCACGTAGCACAACTAGTTCTTTTTATAAAATAGTCAATGGAAATAAAATAAATACACATTGCCTATGTACTTTGATTAAATTTTGCCCTCTATTTTATTTATTTATTTTTCTTTGCCACACATCAAGATGTTCTGAATAAACTATTCCTAAAATAAAATAAAAAAAACGTATCTCTGAAACTATTAATAGCTGTAATACTTGGAATTTCATAGCAATATAAAAATTGCGTGCGTACAAAGTACACATGTCAGAAGTGAAACTTCTTTAGCAAACTAATTCAAAAAAAAACTAAATAAAAAAAAACCAACGTCACGCGGTGTTCCCAGGCGGTCACCCATCCAAGTACTGACCGCGCCCGACGTTGCTTAATGATCGGACGAGAACCGTTGTATTCGACGTGCTATGGACGTTTAAAAATTCGTGACTCGTGACGCGTTTGATCCGTAAAAATTTTACAACCTCATGCGCCTAAAGAAGTTTCAATTGAAAAAATATTGAAGACTGATTATTGACTTGCACTTTTAACTTCTTAATTTTATTCAATAATTTAATATATAATTCATCTGAAAACACTATGAACATACCCTAATAAAACTTAATACAAATATATGCATATTCACAACGTTAATCATATAGTGAAGACAATTGCAACATTTATAAAATTAGTTAAAGGCATTTTTGTATCTTCGCACTACGTGACACGACGACTCCTAGTTAATCTGCCGACAAAAAACATTTTAGGGAGAGTTAGTGCAGTTTTAAACTATACGTTACTTCTGTATGATATTATATACAAAAAATTCTTGTCACGATGTATGTTAGCGATAAACTCCGAAACTACTGAACCAATTTTTATCAAATTTTGTAAACATCTGTAATTTGGTCCAACTTGGGAGATAGAGTAGTTTTTATCTCAACTGGACCCGGTAGGTGGCGCTGCTATGGGTACGTAAGCAATCAAAAGACAATGCCCATTTTTCTATGAAGCCGTGCCCCAGTACGTGCTTTGACGTGTTCAGACAATTCATATATTTAAGTATCCTTTATTAATTGAAACTAGATTTTGAATAATATTTATAGCGTTTTTAAGCGTTTATTTGTATGGTTGCGTTTTCGACTTGGTATTTATATTTAATCTGTTTTGACATCTCAAACCCGGAATACAAATAAAATATATTTTCTAATTAAAATATAAACTGCGGCTTTGACCACTTTTAGAATATTATTAAAAATCTAGTTCCAATTAATAAAGGATACTTAAATATATGAATTGTCTAAACACGTCAAAGCACGTACACCGGGACACAAATGGGCATTGTCGTTTGGTAGCTGTTTTCCGGGCAGGACAACGTCTGCCGGGAAAGGGAAAGGTGTGCCCGAGAAGTATGTACGACTTGTTCAGGCGATGTATGATAGAGCTAGTAGCCACGTCCGGTCCGAAGCCGGAGTAACTGACACGTTCAATGTGGCTGTAGGTTTGCACCAGGGGTTGGCTTCAAGCCCATATTTGTTCCTCCTAGTTATGGATGTTCTAACATCAGACATACAGGAGGAAGCACCGTGGTGTATGCTGTTTGCCGACGACATTGTTCTAGTCGGAGATAATGCTCTTGAGGTACAGAGCAGACTGGGAAAATGGCAGAAAAGACTGGAGGGCGCGGGGTTGAGGATAAGTAGATCCAAAACCGAGCATTTATTCTGCAATTTCAGCGGTTTGTCCAGTTTTTCCCATATTGCCTTGGATGGTGTATCCCTACAATTCTGCTCCGACTTCCGGTACCTCGGTTCATTAATCCAAAATGACGGCAACGTAGACCGTGACGTGAAAAATAGAATAAATGCGGGATGGATGAAATGGCGACAGGTCTCTGTAACAGCTTGTGATCCACGAATGCCTCTTAAACTTAAGGGGAAAATCTACAAAACAATCATAAGACCTGTCATAATGTATGGGTCACAATGTTGGGCAACGAAAGTGACGGATGAAAGAAGAGTGCATGCAGCCGAGATGAGAATGCTAAGATGGATGTGTGGAGTAACGAGGAAAGACCGAATTAGAAATGAGTATATAATAATAATAATAATAATAATAAGATTTATTTATTTTCTCACCACAATATTGTAAACATAACATTTGACAGTTATATAATAATAAGAGCATTAATATTGTGGGAGACTGGTGCCTAAGCTAGGCTCGAGGCCTGTGTTTCAGGACACCAGGTCTCCACCCCTTAATAAAGAAAGTACATTACAATTATCATTAATAACGGGCATTAACAATTTTGTTTTAAAGAATATAATATTATGATATTGAAAACTTATGTATATAAATGACTAAGCTTGTTATATATTACATTATGCATGTATAGCTTAGTATATTTTATTATTTATGAATGCATAAGATATGGATTAGTCGGTGTGTGTGTGTGTGTGTGTGTGTGTGTGTGTGTGTATGCATGTTATAAGTACTTAAGTTAGGGCAGAGAGAATCTCCTCAGTGTCATCATAATTTAAGTTCTGTAACCAGTCGGTTAATTTTCGCTTACACATATTTTTAGTTAGGTTAAATATTGGTAGACATCTATTAATTTTGTTGTACAAGAAGCCACCCAAGCCAAGCCAAGCCATATAAGGGGAAGTTTGAAAGTAGCACCCGTGACGGAGAAAATAAGGAGCAGAAGGTTAGCGTGGTATGGGCATGTAATGAGGAGGGATGAAAGCTATATTGGTAAAAGAATGTTAGGGATGAATGTCGAAGGACGAAGAGCGATCGGCAGGCCAAGAAAGCGATGGATGGATTGTGTGAGTGAGGACATGAGAAAGAAAGGAGTAAGTGCTGAAGTGACGAATAATAGGGAGGAATGGAAGAGAAGAACATGTTGTGCCGACCCTACATAAGTGGGATAAGGGCAGGGAGATGATGACAACGTCTGCCGGGTCCGGTAGTACATAATTATATATAAATTCTAAATTTCAATTATTATAATTTTTAAATTAAATTATATATATAGACTAATAATAATAAATAACTTGTACAAAATTAGCATAGTTACCATATAATGAAGCCGTTCCTAAGACCGTAGTGACTGTAACCTTGTCTGCATTTCATCCAACTCGCTCTCATCGACCTCCGGCTCGGCCTCCTTGCTGGTGGAGGGCGCTCCCACGGCTGTGGGGGGAGCAGGCGCCTCGCCTAATTTACCCTGGGTTAATTCCCAGAGTACCTAGAAATAATAAACACTACAGTTAATGGAAAATATTAAAACTATATCATTATGTGACATAGACTTAGGGGTCATTCAAGCATTACGTAAACACCGAGGGGGGTGGAGGTCTCTTTGTTTTGCTCATTTTCGATGACACGGGGCCCGGGGGAGGGGTCGAGATGGTGGTTACGTCATCAATATTTATTTATTACTTCTGAACACACTAAAATTATATGTACAAATGTTTACGTAAGTATAGGGGAGGGGATAGTAAGGAGTTTTGCTGACTTTCGCTGACAAGGGGGAGAAGCGGGTTAAAAATTACTAAAATTCTGCTTACGTAGTACTTGAATGAGCCCCTAGTCATAACTATAGTAGCACCAAATTAATTTGGGATTATTTCTTTTACGGTTAAGAGTTAGCAAATTGCGAAATACGTGATGTTTTGGGAGAGTTATGAGTTATGTCAGACATTTTAACTGAGGTAGTGCACAGCAGGAAATTGCCTGCTCAAAATATGGAGCAGGCGAGGTTGCAAAGTTTTTAGTTGCAGCAAATTTAAATAAACTACATACTATGAGTAACAATCGCTATCAGGTGTAAATGATAACAATCGGGACCGACGGCTCAACGTGCTCTCCGAGGCACGATGGGGAGACCCACAAGGACTCCACAAACACCCAGACCACGGCAAACATTCGAATGACCAACACAAATGTTTGTCATGTGCGGGAATCGAATTCGCAACCGCCAGCGCAACAGCCACAAACGAGCACTGTGACCGTTGCGCCAACGCGTCGTGACCGTCTGGTCAATATGTATAAATTTAATAAACCATACTAATAATACTTTTAATTTTCTCACCTTATCAACCTCACTCTGAGCTGCTTCCTCCATCTCCTCTTCATCCTCCATACCGGACATGGTCTCGTCTAACATTTCTTCAATGATACCAGCCTTCATCATCTCCTTGCTTAATTCTTGCATGGTTTGCGCTATTTCTGGGAGACGAACAAGCGCTTGCATTGCTTGCATAACCTAAAATTTTTAATGTGAATTTAAACTTTTACTGAACAAAACAAATTTGACTAATGTTTTAATATAAATTTTAAGATCATTCATTCATTGCGAAATTCAATTTTTTGAAATACATAGATGTTAGTGAAATAAGATATCAATTCAAATCTCTTAATTTAATAATAATAATAATATCTTTATTTCACAAACTTACTACTATATTACAATGACTAGCGACCCGCCCCGGCTTCGCACGGGTGCAATGATGATACTAAATACTTTCAACAATAAAAAATACGTTAGAAACCTCTAGTCTAAAATTATCAGTGTTTTTCTACCATATTATGCATGTATGTATTATACATAATAAACCTTCCTCTTGAATCACTCTATGTATTAAAAAAAAACTGCATCAAAATTCGTTGCGTAGTTTTAAAGATCTAAGCATACAGACGGCGGGAAGTGACTTAATTTTATAGGTAATAATTACTATGTATAAAGATAAAGATGTGCATGTGCAGGCATAGTAGGCGCCGAACTTTAAATGTTTCTCTGTTAATTACTTCTAACGACGATATCTGAAAACCTATTCATGTGATTGATATAGTGTAAAGGGCAATTTTAATCTGCATTAAATTCCTAAGCTAACTAAAATATTTGTTTGGATAAGGATTAATACTGAACTAAAGAAAATAGGTTGGAAAATAACGTAATGTTTTTAATTAAAAATTTGAACATAAAAGTGGTTATTGTAAGTCAACCGTAAGAGATAGAGATATGCTATCGCGGACTTTTTTGTAGCATTTTTATAGATTTAGAATTCGCTAGTACATTACTCCACTGTATCTTTGCTAGTTTACGCGGCGTTTGCGTGGAAATCTCCCAGTTGGCGCGATTTTTTGCGACTTCTTCAACATTTATCGCCGTATTTCTGCTAATTTACATAAAAGTATACTAAATTATATACATAAACCTTCCTCAAGAATTACTCTAGCTATTAAAAAAAACCGCATCAAAATCCGTTGCGTAGTTTTAAAGATTTAAGCGTACAAAGGGACATAGGGACAGAGAAAGCGACTTTGTTTTATACTATGTAGTGATAATGCGGCAACAATATCAGAAGTAATGAGATTAGCATCTGTAACCGAACTAGGCATAGCCTGTATTTAAGCTATCAGCGGCTAATTTGCAAGTTCAGAAGAGAAAAACTTTATCGACTTTGTTCCAATAACTTGTTCTAGGCTAACAAAATGAATATTATTCACTCGGCATTATAACTACAGAGATAAAAGATATAAAAATGAAGATTACGTTTAGAGGGTAAAAAGTAAAGGCAATCCTATTATTACTGTGATACAAAAATATAAGGCATACTACCTAAATGAATAATAATGAATCTATAGTTTTTCCTTAGTGCGAAGCGTGCAAAAGTTTGTAAAAATTATGCGCTTAGCAACATTCATTCTTATTTATATGTATGTATAGAAGAAGATAATCAAGAAGTATACATTAAACATATTCAAATATGCTACACAGAAAAAACATTAGGAGTAATGTTTGCATGATCAATTATTATTTATTTACTTTTCATATTATAAATGTTACAATGAGGTTACGATTTGCTTTTCTTTAATATATCTAGTCCAGAACAGTTAGACTTTCTACTTTATACCAAACAATTTTAAATTACTTTTTAGAACTATATAGTTATGCTATCAAGAAAACATTAGTGGAGTAATGACTACAAATATCGATTGTTATTAAACATATTTAAATATGATAAGGTGACTGATTAGTTTCTTCTATTAATTACATATCTAATGTTAGTGACAAAGCAAATAGACTTATCTTTTTAGTTTATTTATTTATTTAGTATTGGAACGATCCAAGAGAGCACAGATGAGTTTGTTAATAATAAAAGATGTTTGTCAATATATAATTGAGAAATATGAACGAGATTTATTGGTGTTCTCAAAATCATAAGCTTATTAAATTATAAAAGTATAGGAAATAATAGTTACTAAGTTGATAATTATAATATAATTATATTATAATGATGCTGTATTTCATGCAAGATATTATATACTAATTTTGTTCTAAAACACAGTTTATATATCTATTATTTTCAAAAGAGTAACTGCGGAGTTTCTTGCCAATTCTTATCTGCAGAATCTACATTCCGAATCGGTGGTAGCTTTACTTTAACAAAAATAGTAATCACTTTAAAATTTTAGTTTGTAAAATTACAATTTGAAAGTATTTTTGAAGCCTGTTTGAATAAAGTTGTTTTTGATTTTGATTTTGAATAACCCACAAACTACAATAAGCGACTTATCTCAATCAGTAGTTTACAGTTTACATAATCAATTATTAATGTATAGAATATGTAGCTTATACTGCCATTAGGTAAAAGACAGTAATAGTTGTTGTTTTTGTAAAATGTTGACACCCTAACATTTATTTTATGATTTCAGTTGTAAAATATATCTCTTAGCTTATTGTATTAAAGCTAGCATCTATATTAATATTATAAAGCTAAAGAGTTTTGTTGCTTAAACACTCTATTCTTAGGAATAACTGGTTCGAATTGTTTTTTTTTTTTTTTTTTTGTTAGATAATATTCATATACGAAGGTTTAAAATTAAGATGAAATTGTGGGGCACAGCTATACTGCAGTCGCCCAATAGAAATAAATTTGTACACTGAACCCTCATCTTTTATCTTTGTCGCTCACGTATAAACATATTGCGGTTGCGCTCACACAGGTGAAGTGACCCCGTATTGTGTGAGCGCAACCGCAATATGTTTATATGTGAGAAACAAAGAGAAAAGATGAGGGGTCGGTATACAAATTTCTTTTTATTGGGCGACCGCAGTATAGTAAATATTATAATGGTATTTATTTCATTCAAACAAATACCAAACTTTAAATTTTTTTTCTTAGATTCAGATATTTATACTTTAACTGTCTTTTACTTATGCATAGCAGTATAGATACTATGAACAATTGATATCTTTACAGTTATGACAATTCAACCTTTAACATCCAATTGCTGGACATAACTCTTTCTTTATTTAGGAGATGTGATATACTTGAATTGTGTTAATTTGCCGTTGATGTAGAATAGCGAACAACGACATAATATTTTACAGTAAAAAAGTGAAAGTTTTCATACCTCCGTGGACTTTTGTAGTGAACCTGCTACTCTCAATGTTGCTGGAATAGAGAATTTTAAACATGTTTAAATTAAGTCAATAGTAGTAATACAAACTGCACCTTGAATTCCTGAGTTTTCTTGACTTTTTTGCACATAATCAATTTGATTTTAATACAATATTGTTAGTTATGGTAACAATCCAGTTATAAATATAAACTAATGAAAAATAAGATAAAACCATTTCATAATTATTGTATTGTTAGGATAGATTTACACTTGTCATTTAATCTAATGCTTATTAGTACATTTTGAAAACAGTTATTTAGTTTTAAACAAAAATTAGTGTTAAGGACTTACCTAATTGATTTTTCATTTGCATTTGTATTGAATTGAGGTGTGCTTTGCTTGTGTAAATTTTATTAATTGTTTTTCTTGATCTAATAATCTCCTTCGCTAATATAGTACAAACTTGTTTGTCATTCTTTGTGGCGGCTTCTTTAAGTGACTTTTTAATTTTATCCTCTTCCCTTTGAATTGCTTGAAAAAAAAAGGACAATGCAAATAAGGAAAGTGTGTTTTAGGATTTATTCACAATCATGTAAAGGATTTAAAATGTAATTACTATGTTGTACTAGTTTAAATATCAAAAAGTACCTCTTATTTGTCGATCCAAATTATATCCTTCCTTTCGTATTTTATGGGACCATTCGTTCACCTAATAAAAGTCAAGGAAATCAATAATAAATATTTTGAAAAATTAACCAATAATACTGCCAAAAATATTTTAAAATACCATTTCTTTAGGATTTCGGTCTGGAGATTTTCCGAATATACCCATTTTTATTTATATAAAAAGGAAATACCAAAAATTACTTAAAAATTTCTCTGAATAGTCGATGTTTTGACAATAATAACACTTTTGGCATTGACATTTATCAGTGATGACCTCATAGGCTCATAGACAATAATTTATGATTTATTTGTACAGGTAATCAAAACTTGCTATCCATAGATATATTGTATTCATTGGTCATTGTTGCTAGTGCGTTTTCCAATTACAGAGCATAATGCGACTCAGTGGCGCACAATACTAAACCACTAAGCCACTACTGAGTTGGTATCCATTGCAAGCACGCACACGGAAGCCCTACTTTTGAGAGTGCTCGTTGTGTGAAGCGTAGCTGTAGCTTTGGAACTTTCAACGTTGAGCGTTGAGCATGTGGCTACCACATCGATTCATTATTACGTAAGTAGTAATAGTAAGTCGATGTGCTAGCACAATATTACTTACCTTATTAACTTACCTATAAAACCATACCTTGAACAATACCGTACCTTTAAAACACCTTACCTTCAAAATACCTGTTTACCTTGAAAACCTTTACCAAGAAGCATGACGTCTGCTAGAAACAGGGAGTAAGTAGCCCTGAAAAGGACTGTTTTAATTTTCGTTAGAAACGATAATAGAAAGCCCTGAAAAGGACTGTTTTAATGTTTAGAAACAGGAATTGTTAATGACGTCGTTAGCTCTGAATAAAGCTGTTTGTAAATAGATATTTCACAGCACTCCATGCACGAAGCGGATGCACCAGCAATCACTAATCTTCAAGCAAGCTTCTTTCTTCGTGCGTATCTTCAATTCTTCAAGATTTGTAGTGGCGCCGCGCTGCTGAGCGAAGAGCGCGCGACACGTCCTCGCGCCGCGTCGATTGCCGCTGAATGAGTGAGGCGCACGGGCGGAGGTCGTATTAATAGAGTTTCGCCCGCGACGCCGTTCCACACGACGCACGAGTAATGTCGAATATGCACGAATCACGCACGGTGAAAGAGAGACGGAAATAATGCGGGAAAGAAATGCATAGCACTAATTAGAATCGCTTTCTAATTGGTTAAAAAACTAATTATTTTATTGGTTTATGTAATTTTTCTTTGTAAATAATTTTGTATAAATATTGCGATTTTTGCCCAATAAATTCATTCGATTCAATCGACACCTTCTGAACAAGTATTTTATTTAATACTCTCCGAAGTCTCCAAAAGCATTATACCGCATAATGTGCGTTTTCCAATTACAGAGCATAATGAGACTCAGTGGCGCACAATAGGGTATTCCACTATGTTTGAAAAAGTACTTCAAAATGTTGATTTTCTAATAAAAAGCCACAAAAAATATATATTTCGGCAAAATAAACACGCTTTCATGCCATAAAATTAAATTAAATTTTAAACCTTTTTTATTACCGCGAAAACGCTACAGCCATTTTGGTGACGTAATATGTGCAATAACAAAAGTGTATGACGTAAGTAAGAGAGTAACATAACCTACAATTACTATGACAACCATCAACAAATTAGTAATGAATGCATATTATTTCAGTTGGAACAAGATATGAAGAGTTATTATACGAAAGAACACAACTATATTACTCCTTGAAGTTAAAATTGATAGATATTAGTATGTACACTAGCTGTTGACAGCACTGACAGAACTTTGTTATTGCCCGTATGACGTCACACCATGGCGGCTCGTGTTTTAGGTCACGTGATATACAGATTAAAATATACGACTTTTAATTTCAATATAATAAATCAATAATGTGCTTTTATGATTCCAAATCAGAATATTCAGGTGTATTTCTATATACATTTTAATTTTTATCAAATTTTATAATTTATTTTTCACTACGGAAAGTACCCTATACTAAACCACTGAGCCACCTTTGAGTTGGTATCCATTGCAAGCACCAGCAAGCACGCACACGGAAGCCCTACTTTTGAGAGTGCTCGTTGTGTGAAGCGTAGCTGTAGCTTTGGAACTTTCAACGTTGAGCGTTGAGCATTATACTGCATAATGCGCTTTAGTGCTGATATTGGAAAACGCACTTAAGTTACAATGTGGTTACAATACGGCTGGAACGATTTTTATGAAATTTTGTGTGCATATCGGGTAGTCCTGAGAATCGGCCAAAATCTATTTTTCATACCCATAAGTTATAAGGGGGATTAAGGGGTTTAATAACAACGTTTGCGGGGTCAGCTAGTATAAATCTAAATCAATAAAATTAAAAAGACACGCTAATGCAAGAAAGTTAAAGTGTACGAGTTTTTCTTAACAATATCTTTGAGCTTCCTTTTGGCCTGTTTTCGTAATATGCTGCGTAATCGGTAATACCTTTTTTATTCTCTGTGGCTGCTAGCTATTTCTTAGTTTGGCCTTTGGCTGCTTAAGTCTGTGGTTCAAATAAAAATTAAGAAATGTCATATGTCATATGCCGGTTACGTACAGAAATGTGTCAGAAAAGTATAACTTTTTTCAAAAATAATTTTTCGTTTTCTTTTTAAATATCAAATTAGTTTTCTTTTTCATAACTACGTTTTACGAAACCATTGCACTTGATTCTGTATCCAGAAAGCACGTGAGTGATTTTTGTTATGTATTGCATTTTATTTTGTTTACTAGAATCTAATTATTAGCAATTTGATAGTCTAAAAAAGGTGAAACTTCGATATAAATCGTGACTTTCATTTTCGAATGAATGAAACGTAAAAATATGTATTATTAAATATGATTTCGGTCTAGCAAAGCGCGAATATACAGTATGTAAATACTTATATAATACATATAAATATGATGTTTGCGGAACATTATTGTTCTCAGCCTTGTTAGCCAGAGATTTTAATTAAAAAAATAACATTATAGTTATCGTTTTGGTAAACATAAGATTCTAAAGAAAATTATCCATTATAAAATACGACATACGAAATTTTTAGAATTAATAACTATTTTGAATCTGTAATATTGTCACTTACACACATGTATAAATAAATAAAAAATACATATTATAATTATGATAAAACCTTTAAAATTTTTCAAGTTTTAGAAGTAGGTATTCCATTCCAATAAAATAGCATTGGGTAGGTGAAAATTGCAATCAGCCTATTTTTGACTTAAAATATTGAAACTTGTGCCAAATATTTCTTTCTTCACCTTGTGCAAATTTTATTTGTATTAATATTTATATTGGAAACATTTGAACAATTTTCAAGGTAGGTATTAAATTTTTTATGTTTTACAATTACAGATCTTACACAATAAACAAAGGAATATCACTGTTTAATTTTAAAAATGTCTATTTAATTTTTATTATGGTAAACTATATGCACATATTTTAAAATAATTTGCAAACAAAATAAAAAAGCTTAAAATTAAAACTAAATATCTATTGTAAATTATTTAACTACTATTTATAACATAAAACTTTTGTTATAAAAGTTAATAGAATAGTTTACGTAATGCTGCAGTTTTTTTTGTAACAAAAATTCATTTAATGCAATTCATTGAAATGACAGAATTTAATAAAGATGACATTTTTTATTTTTTAATATAAACTGAAATATCCTGCTCAAAATTTGGAGTAGCTGGACTGAGGAAGTATCTCAACTTTACAGAACATCACAGCTAAATAACACTGATATTAAATAGTGTTATGTTCTTTTGGTGAATAAGGTGGCCAGAGCTCCTGGGTAGGGTTGGATGTAGGGCCGGCAACACGCTTTTTTTTGCTTCTGGTGTTGCAGGTTACCATCAAGTGGGCCGCACGCTTGTTTGTCGCCCTAGTCTTAAAAAGAAGTAAATTAATGAAAATATTATATTTACACACTAAATCAGATAACGCACTGTCATCTCACAGCTATTGTTGCTTTGGAAGCTTTTGACAAGTCATAATATAGTACCCTCCAGTACAGTAAATAAGTTTATTGCCCTAGTACATTAAATACGAGACGCGAGGTTCAACCGCCATTGTCGAATGATCGCTCCATTGTGAATCAATTTGTCCACTTTATCTTTGAATATGTGTCAAATTGTTTTTTTTTTTCTGCGTATAATGGATAATGATCGACGGGGTGTCATTTTATATGCATTTAGACTATTAAATACGTTAGTTTTTTTTTTTTCACGTTACATCTTTGTAGTGTCATTATAAAAAGGATAAGGCTTAGCATTTTTTTTGTTTTTACTTTAATATGCTTACTATGTATGATTTAGCCTCTAAATTTCTCTAGATTTAGCCTCTTTATTTGAAAATAAATCTAAGTAAGTTTTTAAATAAATATTTCTCTGTTCTACCGTCGTCGTTGCGTCGTCCTCGCTTTCATGGGTCAACTATTACCAATATTTTGTAAAGAAATTATTTAATATGAAAAATTAAATTTTTGATTTAGTTTGACTATTGTAATGTAAGTACATACTTGGAAACTATTTCCATGCATTATGTGCATTGTACAATAGGTAAATTATGGATTGCGGCGTTTACTTTGCAATACTGTGATAGACATCACTATCTACTATCCTATCCTGCGTTTGATTTTGATCACTCGAGTATTAAGCGAGTACAACAGATTTGCATAAAATTAGCAATTGCTGTTGTTCTCTCTAGATTTCTACACTTCGGACAACTTGTTTATTTTTCCCCCTCTGTGATACTCAGTGAAGTTTTATTAAAACGACTATGTGTGAAAATAAGTAAATATAAATTATATCAAATATCAAATAACTAGGGTTTCATTGTCTTTGTAATGCACTTTATTTGTTTTAAAATATCTTTATATTAATTTTAGTTATAGTTATCAATCACGTTTTATGTGTAACTCTTAATATTTAACTATATAAAAAATATTAAAGAAAAAAGTTACCACGTTACCAGTCAATATCTTATAAAGTCGAATAACCGGAAAAGATGGAACTCCTGGAGAATATTAAACAGCAGTGTTGCAAGTTGCAACCGACCAAACCGAGGCAGTCAAATTTAAAAGCATAATTGTGTATATTCGTAAATGAAAATAAACCGACTTCAATATACATCGAAAAGCAATAGGTACAACAAAATAGTCAGTAAAATACGCATTATTAGAAATAACTCAAAGTCACTCGTCAGATCTCGATGAAATGTATTTGAAATGCATCTTTGACATCAATTAGGTCCATAAACGTCACAATTTTTAGTAGCGGGAAACTGTTTTTTACTTTATTCATTTTGTCGGGCAGAAAAAAAAGGAAAAGTAGCGGGAAACTGTTTTTGACTTTGTACTGATACCATTGATACCATAGACAGGTGACATTTTAAAACAATACAACTAAAAAGATTTTATCGCAACTTTTTACTATAAAAATATAAAATACGATATACTTTTTCTCCGACCTATTATTACAAAGCCGAAAAGTTTGTGCTTTTCTTTGCACGCGCTAATCTCAGGAACTACTTAAAAAAATTCTTATTGTGTTGAATAGTCCATTTACCAAGGAAGCCTATAAGGCTATGTAGTATTTTAGTACGTTATTTGTTCAAATGAACGCCGGTGAAACCGCTGGCACACTTGTCTATACTACTATTATAAAGAGGAAAGATTTGATTGTTTGTTTGCATTAAATAGGCTCCGAAACTACTGAACCGATTTGAAAAACTCTTTCAGTGTTGGGAACAGGGACCGGACAACACCGCTTAAGAGTTAAGCCTTTTCGCAGGGTAACCCCTACATGGTGTAGCCCTTATCGCAGAGTATCCTTTTATTCGAGTTACACCTCAAAACCCAGCGAAACGGGTAACTCCTTTAATATAGTAACCACGTGAAGGGGTTAACCCCTTCAGTGGCTTAAGCCTATGAGGAGGTTACCTACACGAAAAGGTTTTATTCGGGTTACCCTGAATTAACTAATAAAAAAATGAAGTAGGCACTACAAAACACACTTAAACAAAATCACTGCTTTTATTAATAGGAATTAAGAATTTAAGTTTTTAATTCCTTCCGTAGTTTCGTCCGAGTTACGACTTCCAATTTTCTAATTGAAATGATAATACATATTATAATAATAACTCTGATGCCCCGTCCATACGCTTGGTGTTCGCCACGAACACGAACAAAGTTCCAAACATCGACCACAATCATCAAACACAAACAGTCGTCCTCACGCTTGACGAACGTGTTAGTATTTTGTGGATCGGCAAACATGGCGGACGAATAACGCGGCGACATGGCGGACGGATAAAATCTATAATGTACTTAATACTACTAAAATAAATATACTGTACTAAGTACTCTAACTAACTACTACTGTACTAGTAAAATAAATATACTGTTTTACGATTATTTATCGAATACTAATTTAATATAATTCATTTAAATATTTTTAAATGAAGAAATAAAACCTTTACATGACGTCACACAAACAATATTAAAACATGATTTTCAGTTACTAAAAGGCTGTAAATATCGCGCCAAAAACTGCGACAAGTAATGTATGTACTCTAAGCTGCGACTCGTCCATCACCCGTGAAGCTCGCGCGCATACTGAATTACTGATCGCTGGCCAAACGTGTGGATACACCGCGAACTGTTTGCCAAACATCCTTTGATCTGTGAAGAAAAACCGACACCGATGCCGAACACTGCCGAACACAAACACGAACAGGCGAACAACGACAAACACCCATCCACACGTCCGTTTTTGCTGTTTGCTGTTCGCTGTTCGTCATTGTTCGTCAAGCGTGTGGATGGGGCTTGAGAATGAACAAGTTCAGACACGAAAAAACCGGCGCGAGCGTCGGCGCGGCGGGAAAATGCCACGTGTGGTAGTGGTTAAGCGATTCTCAATCTAATGTCGACTACGAAGAGTACATATTTAATGTACTTTGTTGGATTGGCTTACCATGTTACAGTGTTACAGGGTTTTGAAAGGGTATCCCTTATCGGAAAAGGGTTGGTTTAAGCCGTTCGCAGGTGTTACATGCATCAAAGGCTTTATTTTTTTAGCGCTTCAAAATACCCCTTCAAAAACCCTTTCAACGAGTACCCGGCCGGTCCCTGGTTGGGAAGCTACACGATCCACGGGTCACATAGGCTATATTAAATTTAAAAAAAAAATAGGTAAAAAAATATATTTTGAAATTTTTGTTAAATACCCGTGCGAAGCCGGGGCAGGATATTAGTTAATTATATCTGCAAATAACTGATACACGGTATTATTATTTTATCATGTTTTGCAGGAAAGGGACTTTGGCCCTCGTCAACAATCTCATTTGTATATAATAATTATATTATGTTTTAATTATCGTCATGGGTTCTTATACGTAAAAATAGGTAGGTATTGTTTTAGATTATTATCATTAAAAAACTTTATTGAAATAATGGAAAGTCTATAAATTCTTAAAACGGTACCTACGCCTACGGTACTGTTTTGTACCTTTTTGTCCTAAGACATGCATATTATATTATCGTGAACGTATTTATTTATGATTTCAAAGTTATTACATATTTTTTCAAACGAGTATATGGGATACTTATCTGCTCGTCCTCCTCCATATTTCTTATGTACAAGCATCGGCAAATTACAATTTCGTTTTACTTTATATTAAAACATTGAACGTTAAGGCAATCTCAAGGTATGATATCGTCAGATCTGATAAAAATGAGACATCTACACATAAGTTACCTTGGACAAGATTCGTCTTTTGAGATAAAAAAAAAAAACATTATCAATTACTAGTAGATAGTGCGCCTAATCTTCCCTTTTTAGCTGTTTTTCCAGTCCAGGTCCAGAGTAAAACTTAGATGACTCGCTCACTGACGCGGCACTCAAACTACTAACGTAACGTAACTTTAGTAACGTTCGAAAAATTAAATAAAAATCTATTTATTTTACAGTCGGGCATTCATATCCTCTTTACCTAGATCTTCACAACAGTAGTAATGAGCTGTAATTTTCAACTTTTTCATTTTTTCACGTATATCTTCATATTATGCCCCTAAACTGAAGGACACCTGCCCCCTTAGCCAAGTTGACAATCTACAATCGATAACGCTAGGCATTAAAAAACTAACCAAATGTATGGGAATGACACTAGCTTAGTCGATATAATTATGTCGAAAGCTAGTGTCATTTCCATACATTGAGAATTCTTTTCTATTCTATTCGTTTAGCTTTTATGCAACTTGGCTAAAGGGGCTGTTTCGAAATACGTTATATAAATACAACTATCGTAAATATGTAACTAAAATAATAGTCATACATCATAATGTTATAATTTATTGACAATATGTTAATATGTGTATACTCAACTGTAACAATACTTCAACTTGACGTTAGCAGCAATAATACATAATAATATAATGTAGGTATATAAGACACTGAGTTCTTCTATTTATATTTTCATCGCGTGAGTTCCACGCGTAGATCGTCTTTGTAAATAAAATAAAAATAGAATTTTATTTTTGTATCTTGTAAAGATATTGAGAGGGTATTAAAAGAAGCATAATTATATCAATGAATATGTAATATAAATCGTATTTATTGTAGGTGTGATATTGTAGTCATAATGACAATAAAGATTGTGTAAATACAATATATAATGTATGATTTATCTATAAAAAAAAAGAGAAAAACTTCATCTTGAACCTTTTTAAATTAATTGGATAGGTTATATTCACTCGCTTCAGCCTGTAATATCGCACTGCTGGGCATAGGAAAATAATATTATCTAAAAATATTTTGAAAGTAAAATATTTAATTAAATCTATTTTTCGTCATTATGATTTATATTTTCTATTTAAGTTTTATCTAGTCTGTTTTTTTTTTCTAATGCGACCGTGTGTGTAGGTATTGTGTAGTGTAGAATGTAGATATTTAAAAAAAGATGCAATTTTTTTTATTAATCTATAATTCTAATTTAATTGAGGTAGGGCACATCAGGAAATTTCCTGTTTAAAATATGGAGCAGCCCGACCGACCTTATAGAAGATCACAGCTAAATAATACTGCTGTCAAGCAGTGTTGTGTTGCTGTTGGTGAGTAAGGTGACCAGAGTTCCTGGGGGGGAGGGGGGAATTGCATCCCAATAGTTTGAAGATTGATATCAAAATCAGATTATATTTGTCACGTAAGCCTACATCCATATAAGTAAAAAACAACTATTTTAATTTACTAAGGGCAAGCCTTTATTTGATAATTTTTTTCTTATCTCCTACAACCTTCACATAGATTTACTAGCTTCTGCGCGCGACTTCATCGGCGTTGAATAGGACCAATTTTGTCATACATGATTTGTGCGAAACTTTAACCGTTTACGCAGCGGAAGCTCTCAAAAGGAAACAAAAACCCGATTTTGAAACATTCTTCATTGGTGCTACGCTCCTATTGGTCTTAGCGTGATGATATATAGCCTATAGCCTTCCTCGATAAATGAGCTATCTAACACCGAAAGAATTTTTCAAATCGGACCAGTAGATCCTGAGATTAGCGCGTTCAAACAAACAAACATTCAAACAAACTCTTCAGCATTATTATATTAGTATAGATTAAATAAATAGATAGAATTATTAATAGCTATACATCTCAACGTCCAGATCAAATATAATAATATTATTATAAAATAATTTGCATATTTTATATGTCAAAGTTTATCGAGTTTGTGTTGATGCGCAATACGCGCTATGGAAGGCTCCTAAGCTTTATCAACCCCAATAGATTTCTATGACGTCTCACGACCTCTACGGACCAGTTACTGTGACCGATATAATTATGTACATACATACATATGTATGTATAAACATCTTTTTGTTTACTTAGATATACGTGTGTTACATTGACATGTATATTTACTTGTACTAATTGTAATAATATTAGCACTTAAAGATCAAATGTAAAAACAGTAGATTTAAAAATATATTATACAGAAGTTTCCTGCATTTCCTAAACTAAACTTTCGTAAAGGTTTTACAGTTAATTAGATTAGATGATGAACATTTTTATAAAAGTTAATCTAGATCATCTATCACAGGTTTTTTTTTATAAATAAAAATGAAAAAAAAATTATGAATGAGATTGTTTTAAAAACTGCTAAGCAAGCAAAATTCACGATATAAGCTAAATGTAGTTAAAGATATTTGCGTTATAAATATTCAAGTTATTTATACATTTGTGTTCATATAAGATAAGTATTTCCGTTGGAAGAAAATATTTTAATTTGTTTTTCATTATTTGTAAATCATGTTTTGGCATCCTTCAGTATTGTTTATTTTAATCAACAAAGGAAGTATGTCTTAACGTTTATCTATTTCGCCATATATAAATACACAGTGATGTTTAGTAATGATGCTGTGTTGCAAATCCTCCGGACGCTTTCATGTAGTAATCACTTCTGTCGCTTCGCTATGCTACTTGTGTTAAGCATAACGTTTTAATTACACCTTATGAGCACAGCAAAAATATCTTGCTTAAAGTCTGGAGCAACTCAACTAATTTCTTAGTAGTAGTATATAAAGGTATACTTATAGATAATTATTTCAAACTTACAGAAGATAATGGACAATAATGCTTTAAAGTAGATTTGTGTTCTTGTGGTGATGTAGAAGCCAGAGCTGACTCCTGAAGCACCGCTGTATCGACAGCGGGGGTAGGTTCAGCCATACGCTTGTGATACTCCTGGTATTGCGGGCGTTCATAGGCTACAGTATCTGATTAACATCAGGTGGTAATCGGATGGTATAAAAAATAATTCAATTCCTTTGATTTTGACATATCCAAATAGTGCCAAAGGAATCTTAATACCTACTAGATAGATGCGCTAACTCATAAAAAAGTTATGGTAATGGTACAAAATAACATTGTTTTAATTACATATTGTGTTTTAGTACCATCATATACTTGACCGATTTAACAACTTAATGGTTGATACATTTTTTACTTCGATATTTTAGTTGTACGTATTAAGATATGTCCCATTGGAATTAATTTTATGCCTTTATTCATAATCTCGTGAATTAATATAATTACGCTACAAATTGGATTCTCTTTTTATGATAAAAAAGATTAATGATCATGCACCGCAACTGCACCGGATGCGCTAGGGCTGCCACTACTCGAAACCAACCAATCCTGCATTATTGAATAATATCTTTGTAAATATGAACAACAATATTATTTCGAGTGAAACCAAATGATGGTTTAAGCTCTTTGGCTTTTTCTCTTCGGCTTTCTTTCTTCTCCTATATGAAAAAAAGGCTTTTGCTCAGCATTAACAGCTTTTTTTTGTTGTTTCGTTTTCTCAACAACACTTGTTAAAAAATAACCTTACTATGTAATTTATCGTTTTTGTTTTTTATTTGCTACCAAAGAATCTTGCAGATTTGGATAATAATAAGTTGGCCGCCCCATGACTTAAGAGAAAAGGAAAGAAAGAGTTGTACTGAGATCAATTTTCATGGCTTACAAATTGGGAACCCCCATTTTTTTTGGTCACGCTAACCTATCCCTTCGTTGAGTCTCCCGTGGCCCACTTTAAGAATCAATGCTTTAAGATGTTTGGCTGTCATTATCCTCTCATATGGAAAAAAGATTTTTCCTCAGCATATACGAGTTTTTTCAGTTCAGTTTAGTTTTTTCGAGAAAATTTCTAAAAAAGGCCTTAATATGACTTTCTGTTCTTCCACATAGAAAATATGCTTTTGTTCATTAACAGGCTTTTTCATTCCAGTTACATTTTCTAATCAACATTTGTGAAAGAAAACCTACGTTATTTTTTATATTTGCTTCTAACTGGCAAACTGAAAACAATCCAGACGGATAGCAACCATACTTTAATGATACCCTTGATATTGCCACTTCGTCTCTCTCGTGACACAGTGCGCTTAAAATTTCTGCCATGGTAGTAACGAGGCGGTTGGTTTGAGTTAATTATACCTTCTACACCTACCTAGGATTGTCGTGTGAATTGGGAGGCGTATTTCCAGTAGATTGCGATAAAATCGATCATCTCTACTGTAGAACATTCTTGTTTAAATCGTAATTGTACAAAAATATAAAAAAAATAATAATATTACTACCGTCCTCCGACCTACTGCTGGACCGACGATCTACATATTTGCTGGTGGAGGCTGGATGAGGTTTGCGGAAAACCGGGATGCTTGGCTCGAACTTGGGGAGGCCTATGTCCAACAGTGGACTGCGATAGGCTGAAATGATGATAATGATATGAATATTATCATCAAGACGAATGCTCACAACACGATTTAGGTACTTTTTGTTTTAACAACCTAATAAATAAGTTAAAAAATTATTAATTATTTTATTTTATTGAATAATTAGAATACTAAATATGTATGAACGCGTTTTTTTCTCTTTTCTTTATTATAGCCTGTATTTTTACTGTTAATTATATTAATTTGTAATTTTTGTTCATTTTGTTTGCTTCCTATGTGATAAAATTAAATAAATAAGAGTGTAAAAATTATTATCACCGCAATATCTAATCACATCTTAACTCATTAGTTTTGAAATAAAGTTATCAACTTTTTAATTATTTATATACTAGGTACATTGAGTAAATTGACATTAATGGTATAAGTTCATTGTACTTGTTTACTAATTGCTGTCATTGTTTTGCTTCGAAGGCGGAAATTATCAAAGTTCTTTATATATTTATTTTAAATTTGGCAAATGGCCAGTATCTTATTAAAACTAATGCTTTGATGTCTCTGTTTTATCGTATAATATATCTTCTTCTACAATTAATACGTGAAGCCAAAACTTTGTACCCCTTTTTACGAAAATTGCGCGGACAGAGGAGTATGGAATTTCGTACAATTATAGTTTACTAGCTTCTGCGCGCGACTTCGTCGGCGTGGACTCCGCTCGTATTGGTCTTAGCGTAATGACACATAGCCTATAGCCTTCCTCGATAAATGGGCTATCTAACACTGAAAGAATTTTTCAAATCGGTCCAGTAGTTCCAGAGATTACCGCGTTCAAACAAACAAACAAACAAACAACCAAACAAACAAACTCTTCAGCTTTATATATTAGTATAGATATATAGAGGAGTGCGAAATGCCAATATTTTTTTTAAATAATGCATAAAAAGTACATTAAATCAATTTAAAAAAAAATACCAGTAGGTATTCACATTGCCATATATTCGACACACACGTATCAATCAAATTGAGAATAGATTATAGACTATACATAATTATACTGAATGTCAAACATAATAACTAATATACATATTATGTTCAAACTTATAATTTAAATTAATTATGGTCGAATTTCGACCCCTGGGCGACCACTAGTTTTATTACTAATTTTATTAATTTTATGTTATAATATTCAAAATACTTAAAATAATACAAAATTAAGATTGAATTGATTCTTAGTACTTTTTTTTCTTCAGTTTATAAAATTAGATTATTCCGTTTTTAAATATTGATAAAATATTACTCAGACCCTATTTGTTGGTCTTCTATGGGGGTTTCATTTTGAGCTTCTACATATTTTGGTGACGTTACAAACGCCATGGCCACCGGACTATTGGGTGTTATCTGAGTGAGCACTAATAGTTTTCAACTAGTTTAGTTTAGTTTTTAACTAATATTTCGTCTAGTGATTTATTAGGTAGGTATAACACAAAAAGTGCTCTTCGGATCTCGACCAAATTTAAATAGGACCACACAATACGCACCGACTTTAATTTAAAAAAAAAATAATCACCAATATCGATACACCCCGTAAAAAGGTTTGAGGTAACGAAAACTACAGTCGAATTGAGAACCTCCTCCTTTTTGAAGTACGGTTAAATATTAGTGTTAGTTACTAGTAGTTTAAAAACTTCAATTGATAAAGTTTTTTTTTTACTTTTTTCTGTTATTTATTTATTTATTTATTCATATTTGGAAAACAAACAGTACAACATAACACAAAAACTAAGAGATAACAGCAAGATATCGAACAAACCAGTCAAGTTTCCACTAAATAAATGTGTCATAGTAGTTTCTTAAACATTTGTAAAGTTTTGAAATGTTTTGGGTTAGGTTGGAAGTAATCCCTCAAGTTGCGTGACATCGTTCGAGACCTATCAATTACCAGTGTTAAGCAATTGTCGGTCGGGCAGTCACAATTCCAATTGTGTCATTTATAGCCTATTGCCCTACGAAATATAATACGTTTTAAAATGTTGCGGCTTTTGTTCAACAGTAGCTGTTTAATATAATAATCTTTATACAACTTATGCGTGAGTTCTGTTATTTTTAGTTTCTTTCAGATAAAGAACTGCCTTTTTATATGTAATCTCTTTTATTTTTAAATTGTTTTTTTTTTCTGTATCCAAATAAAACTAAGGTTTTCGTGGTACGTAAGTTTTAAAAATATAATGTATTTATTATGCATTAAACGAAGTAAAAAAAACAATAATAATTAATAATTTAACTGTGGTGAGCAAAGTGCAGACTAATATATAATCTATACTAATATATAAAGCTGAAGAGTTTGTTTGTTTGTTTGTTTGTTTGTTTGTTTGTTTGTTTGTTTGTTTGTTTGTTTGTTTGTTTGTTTGAACGTGGTAATCTCTGGATCTACTGGGCCGATTTGAAAAATTCTTTCAGTGTTAGATAGCCCATTTATCGAGGAAGGCTATAGGCTATGTGTCATCACGCTAAGACCAATAGGAGAGGAGTCCACGCCGACGAAGTCGCGCGCAGTAGCTAGTTATCTGTATAATGTTTGTTTACGTTTATAATATCTTGAATATTGTACAACTAATTGCATTTTTGTTTTTTTCTTTATCAGCAGATAATCATTTATTTCGATGAATGAATAACACCAAATTACCATGCAACATATCAAAATAAAAGATTACGATTTGTCTATACCTATTAGCTATATTCAGTGGTAACCACAATTGATGTGATGATGATGAATATTGATGTTTTGGTCCCTTCGGCCTTGTCATCGGTACTTCGACCTATAGAACTGGCTGGCGAGTAGGAAGTACTAATGTTAATAACGCTATGTGTGCACACGAATCACAAACTAAAAGTTCACTTACTTATATAAAAAACTTCTAAATATACTAATACTAATCTTTAATCTAAAATGATTGGAATACTCTTAACACGTCTTTTAACCCACTTCAAAGAAAGGGGGAGGTTCTCCATTCGACTCTTTTTTTCAATCGAAAGCTAGTGCTCGTCGTGTGGTCCGACTTATATTTGATCGACATCTGATGTACTCTTTGATTTATTTCTAATAATGCTTATGTACTTGACTTTTTTCATTTGTCGGCTAATACAATATTATGTTTCATCATCAACATCTCCCTGCCCTTATCCTATTTATATCGGGTCGGCACAACATGTTCTCCTCTTCCTCAGACTCATGTTGTAAGTGATTTGGCATGTTGTTTTTTACGACCGGCCGCCTGCCTGACATCAACCCTCCTTGGGAATGACACACAATTATATTTAAGATGTTTAAAATCCCTAAGACAATACGGTAATAGGAAATATGGAAATAGTAACGGAGATCGTAACGCCTCAACAAGCCGAATGTTGCCAACTGTGCCAAGAAATGTCTACCAATTCTTTTTGTTGGCCGCTTGTTTTTAGCGTGCGTTGCAGCGAACGTGAACGAGGATGGCGTGCCATGGCGCAGCGTTGCCAACTCTACCAACTTTTCGGTAGATCTACCAACTTTCCGTGTCTCGCTCAAATCTACCACCTCACGAGAAAAATCTACCAACTTTTCAAGTTTTTGAAAATTTTTAATATTATGTTATATAAACTAGAAATTCAAACAGCGTATTCGTTCGCGCACTCGTCACTTGGAATATATTCAAGCAAGATTTCAAGTTGAAGTCGTGACGTGTTCTTATTGGTTGATTTGGACAATGCCCATTTTCCTATGAAGCCGTGCCCCGGTACGTGCTTTGACGTGTTCAGACAACATAGAGAAGTGTACGTCTCAGCAATCCAATGGTATCTCCAATGCAAGCACTGGGCCCATCAACAGGGCGCTGATGTGATAGGATCCCCCCGGACTTGCGACCGGAGCGTGGTTTAAGGCCTTTATGTTGCAACAACGCTCACCTAGATCCTATCACATCCACGTCCCACGTTTAAGTATTCTTTATTAATTGAAACTAGATTTTTAATAATATTCTAAAAGTGATCAAAGCCGCAGTTTATACTTTAATTAAAAAAAAAATTATTTGTATTCTGGGTTTGAGATGTCAAAACAGATTAAAACAAGTATTTTTTATGTCACAACCTGAAAAAAATTTACACGACTGTTATTTACTGTTCTTAATTAATTATTAATTGAAAAAACAAAAAAAATTAAAAAAAAAAACAAAAAGCCGTCACGAAACAAACGTCACGCGGTGTTCCCAGGCGGTCACCCATCCAAGTGGTGCGCGTTGCCGCGTTAGCGGCCGCTCAAATTTTACCCCACATGGGCCTAAAGAAGTTTCACTTCAAAAATTAAACAATTTTTTTTCTTAAATTTTTTTTTTACAGCAAATCGCATTTCAGTATTCGGCCCTCATTGTCAAGTAAATTATAATCATTACATTAATTTCTTCAGTCCATAATATGCTTCGATTTTTTAATTGATATTGATGATTTTTTAGTTATTATTCCTTTTTTACTATAATAGAAATTATTGTATAATGATTACTTTTTTACGAAAAAAAAAATGAATTAAATGTATCGTATCTTAGGTTACTAGAATCGTATATAAAACTCGAAATTATAGTTGGTAGATCTACCTACTTTTGGAATTGAAGATGGTTGGAAACTACCAACTTTTGAAATTGTATCTACCTACTCGATAAAATTCGAGTTGGCAACACTGCCATGGCGTGACGGTTCAGTAATTCTAATTCATTATTCAGTTACATTACGACCGTGCGCGTGGGCAGACGTCGCCCGTCGTCGCAAAATACTTCGATTGACGTCGCGTTGTTATACTTATATAAAAAAAAAAAAAAAATAAATTACAACTTGCTACTGTTTTTTTCTCTATTAACATTAGTTTAAAGTGCATTTCTAAATCATTCTGTGACTACGATACTTATCTTAATAAAAAGTGATACATCAATAGTATAGTCAAAAACAGTGAGGTAAATGTCAAAATCGACGCTTACTAGATAGTTTAAGATAAAGGAAATACAGGTGGAATTTACTACGAAGACAAATGAATTGATAACACGTTTGCGCGGCGATTTCTCTGACCATTCACGCGATACACCGCAATTTGATTCATCGATGGTAAACCTGGCGTCTGAGACTTTAATAACTAGCTGTTAACTTGTTACGTTTCGTGAATATTTCGTCAGATGATTACGTTTAGATTTAAGCGTAACTTTGTATCGTACGTACACGACAGTCGGTCGCGGTCCGAATATTTCGATTTGTAATTAATTCATGAAGTTACTGAATTTTGATCGCTCCGTCGTAACTGTTCTAGGCTTGTTGTAAATTCGGTACCGTTTTCATTACGTTTTTTTTTTTTGTGTCATGTTACTGAGAAGTGAGAACTTGTTTTTCCTTTACGCTTCAGCCTGTAATATCCCACTGCTGGGCATAGGCCTCTTACCCCATTTAGAAGAAGGATCAGAGCTTAATCCATCACGCCGCTCCAATGCGAGTTGGCGGATATATTCCCTACTATGGGTAACGATCGCTATCAGGTGTACATGATAACAACACTTAAATTTATATGTACAAAATATTACTAAGTAATCTAAACAAAGCAATACTGTTCTAAATTAGATTTTTATTATATCTTGAATATCAGTTTTTGTCATTGACTTGAACTGATTAAAAGCATGAGAGATAAATTTTTAGAGATAAAAAAGATATTGTTTATTTATTTACCAAGGCATGTCCACTCCAACACGCGTTTATACGTGTCATATTTTTCGTTAATATATACGAACAACGCGTGTTGGTGTAGACGTGCCTTGGTTTCCGGCTCTCGTACGCTGAAACTATTGATTTTACAAAAAAAAAAAGATTTCTACATAAATTGTAGGAAATTTTCGCTAGTTTAATTTATTACATAACTATTTTTATCGTAAAATGAGTTCGAATGGAGTTATTTTCAAAAATCTGTATTTGAACGCCATTTTTCCAATATAGCGGCGCGAGTAGCAAAGATACCTACGAGGTGGCAAAGTGAAAATTAGAAAAGATCACGTCGAATTTTATAAAATTACCAATTTTCAAAACTCTCGGAAAACTTTCCAGGTAACCCCCTTTTTGAGCACCAAATGACTTGACCAATGACTGACTTGGTTGTCTGGAAGAAATGGCTAATTAGCCATAACTCCGCCCATTGTACTTCACTGTCTGTAATTATCCTTATAATTTGTTTGTAATATTTTACTGGTGTTACTTGTTACTTGTAGCACGAGCTCATTTCGGCAGCTCGACGTCACGATACGCCTTTTCTGCCTGGGTGGCTGGCTGTGGACACTATTCTTGCCAGCCCAGCTCCTTCAGGAAGCCTAGCAGACCCTTCATGTTGCCGACGACTTCCTGGAGCGACCTCGTAGTCCCGAGGTGTCGTGCCCTGTAGTTCGCTGTTCGCCACACCAGCGCAATCCAGCAAGATGTGTGCGGCCGTTTCTTCTGCCTCCATGCACGCTCTGCATAGGGGGCTGTCTGTAACACCTAAATTGTGGAGGTGTTTGTTAAACAAGGCATGTCCAGTAAGAGCCCCAATCAGTAATCGGAGCTAAGTTCTCCCATAGCCGCGAAGTTTGCGGGACAATCCGGGGTCCTCGGAAGAACTTCTCTGGTCTGCCTGCAGGTACCTAGGTTTGTCTAATATTCTTGGTGCATTACCTTGGTGTTGTGTCGCAGCCGGTCTCGCAGCTATCCGAAAGGCAGGGGCAGAATGGGTTCAGGTCCGTAGACCCTCAACTCCGATCCCTTGCCAGTCGATCAGCCGCGTCGTTACCTCGCGTATTTTTCTGTTGTACAATAAAGTATAAATAAATAAATAAACAAAATAATATCGCTCTCAAATAGTGTTGTGTTCCTGCCGTAAACCCAGAGTTCCTAGGGTGGGTCGGGGGTAGGGTCTGCAACGCACTAGTGGCATAATGTTGCTAGCGTCCATAAAATCTTACCGTCAGACGGACTTGTTTGTTACCTTATTGGCGTAAAAAATCATGTACGTTGAGTTTGTGGTTACATCTATGAAACACATTTAGCGAATGAGCTATTTAACGAGTCAAGTAATAATAAAATTTTCGATATCTCCACTGACTTTTCATTAAAGAAAAATAATGATATGTAACAATGTGCCCGTAACAAAATATACATTAGAATTAATAAAACATAAATTGTAAAGAAGAATTCAAAATACAAATTACATACACATACACATTACATTGACATCTATCAAAACATATTTTTGTCAAATACTAGCGGACCCGGCAGACGTTGTCCTGCTTACATACCGATAGCAGCGCCAACTACATGGTCCAATTGAGTTAAAAACTACCCCATCTTCCAAGTAGGACCAAATTATAGATGCTTACAAAATTTGATAAAAATTGGTTCTGTATTTTCGGAGTTTATCTGGAACATACATCGTGACACGACATTTGGGGTTCATTATTATTTCAAATTTAAAAAAATTCTGTATATATGTGGGTACGCCACGCACAGTCTGATATTTTAAAGCATACAATCTTTTTTAACCTAAATTTTTCTTATCTTTTCATTGTACCTTTCTATTTTAAGACTTTCTAGATCAGTAGTTTACTAGATTAGCGCATTTAAACAAACTCTTTGTTTACGTTACTAAAGGTTAATTGATATTTTCTAAAAAATTCAAAGTAACCTTTATTGCGTAGGTATCATTAATTTAAAAATGGTACAAAAGTTCTTTCTATAATAGAGCAATCACTTTTAATCTTCAGTATAGAACACAACGTAAGAACATCTGTGTAAGTAACTAAAATTCAAACAAATACGACGACGATAACGATTTATAAAATGCAAAGTCTATATTGATAATATATAGGTAGGTACTAGTTTAAAATATTCTTGATAGAGTATAAAATTTTGAGAATGTGATATTATGTTTTTTTTTATAACTAGGTCGGCAAACAAGCGTACGGCTCAATTGTTGGTAAGAGATTACCGCAGCTTATAGACGTCTGCAACACCAGAAGCATCGCTAGCGTGTTGCAAATCTTCCCCAATCCCAATCTAGGAGCTCTGATCACCTTACTCACCAACAGGAACACAACACTGCTTGAAAGCAGTATTATTTAGCTGTGATCTTCACCCCAGTCGGGCTGCTCCATATTTTGAGCAGGAAATTTCCTGCTGAACCCTACCTCAGTGAGATAACTTTACTTTAGTTTCCATTATGAACAGATTCTTTAAAATTCTGTTCGGAAAAGGGTTGATAATTTGGGGTAGATATAATAGTCACTAAGCGTTAGTTTCACTAACTTTCAGTGAGCGCCAGCGTCAGTTGTTTCACATAATTTCATGCCCATACATATTTCATACCGCAGGCCTTATATACTTTCTTATGGACAAACTCCAATAAATACGACCAAACTACAATTAGTTGACCAATCTACTATTTCACATTAAACCTAGATGTTAGTTAAGCTAACGCAATAGTTTCATTGTTTTCGTAAAATAAAAGAGGTCTTCTACAAATTATTATTCTATTAGACTACATACCTACTGATCACAAATGATTGTGTAAAACTAATCCGAAATGATTCATTAGCTTACAATAGCTACGTGTAACGTGGTATTGTGCGGTCAGGACACGTGATACGCATTGTGTAAGATTCGATCGTATTACAGCTGAAATCGAAGAGTAGAGGTTTTATATGAGGTATCTAATGCCTTTCTTTCTTGTGGATATGGAAAATCGATATATTGAATTGCAACGGAATCGCCAAATGTATTGTTAAGTCGAGAATAGCTGTATTATTTTCCTAATGTTTACGCGAATTTCATTCGTTATAATAAAACAAAATTTTCAGATTTTATCGTGGTTTATTAGATTTTTATTATAATGGCTAGATTAATTTGGCTAATTTTTCTTAACGTGAGAAATGACAATGAGAAAAGAGAAGAGAATGAGAAATTTTATGATTCGCGAATAAAATTGAAAAATTACGGAATACGTTACGATTTAAACTGTATGTATTTGATAGTTCATAATTCAGGGTGCAAACATAAGTATGTCGGAACAGCTAGTAAATAATAATAAAGTATACTTATATGGGTAATCTGCGTCAGAGACAACGCTCTACGAAGTTGAAATGATTCGATTGTCTCTTTTCAAAGGTCGATGTGCATTATTTATAGCCGGGTACTTTACTTCATACTCATAACTCAAAGATTCACATTAAGATTTGTGAATCTTGTATCAGATATTTAGAAACATACGCGTCACAAACGTTTAGACTAGGCTATAACAAACATACGGTCTATACAAAGGTTGTTCGGAGAATTTAGTAAA
Source organism: Melitaea athalia (assembly GCA_905220545.2). Taxonomy (NCBI): domain Eukaryota; kingdom Metazoa; phylum Arthropoda; class Insecta; order Lepidoptera; family Nymphalidae; genus Melitaea; species Melitaea athalia. Next base: position 5,438,985 of record HG992199.1, on the reverse strand, counting down.
CTATTAACCATCACAATAGGTGGCGAAACAATAGACAAATACGAGTGAAATAGCTTGTTTTGTCTATTTTATTAACCGACTTCAAAAAAGGATAAGGTTATCAATTCGACTGTATAAAAAAATCAGATCAATCTTATAGGTCCCCCATAGGTATCCCTAGTACATATTTTTCACCTGATTAGTAACAAGCTAATTTTCCGGGAGTAGCTTCATTTTGATGAGACGAATAAAAAGTTCCTCTTCGAAAACTCTCGATTGTGGTAGATAATAGAGTTAGCAGGAGATAGAGCAGCAGTGAGCGTAGGACCGGGATAACGTACCACGCAATTTGTAGGACAATATTACCATCAAATTATGTATATAAATATTAACTAATTAAAAGAAAAAAAATCAGAAAAAAAATCAATTTTTGATGACCTTACGAGGTCATCAAGTTGATGACCTCGTAAGGTCATCAAAAATTATTATTAACCAGCTGATTTTTTTTCTTTTTAGTTAGTTAATATTTATAAAATTTGGTGGTAATATTGTCCTACAAATTGCGTGGTACGTTATCCCGGTCCTACGCTCACTGTTGCTCTATCTCCTCCTAACTCTATTATCTACCACAATCGAGAGTTTTCGAAGAGAAACTTTTTGTTCGTCTCATCAAAATGAAGCTACTCCCAGAAAATTAGCTTGTTACTAATCAGATGAAAAATATGTACTAGGGATCCCTACCTATCTATACTAATATATAAAGCTGAAGAGTTTGTTTGATTGTTTGTTTGTTTGTTTGTTTGTTTGTTTGTTTGTTTGTTTGTTTGTTTGTTTGTTTGAACGCGGTAATCTCTGGTTCTACTGGGCCGATTTGAAAAATTCTTTCAGTGTTAGATAGCTTATTTATCGAGGAAGGCTATAGGCTATGTATCATCACGCTAAGACCAATAGGAGCGGAGTCCACGCCGACGAAGTCGCGCGCAGAAGCTAGTTAGTACATAAGTACAATAATTATGTTTGCTTGCAAATGAAAAAAACCGACTTAATTGATATCGATCAGTAATACAACGTAGGTAGACGAAAAAAAATCTAGTGAATACGCATTATTAGAGAAAACTCAAAAAATACTTGTCAGATCTCGTTTAATTTTAAATGAGACCACATGGCAAACACCAGCTTTCGACTTTTTAGTCGAAAGCTGGTGTTCAAATCAAAAAAAAAAAGAATCATCAAAATCGGCAGACGCAGTAAAAAGTTGAGGTGTAATATATAACGGAGGTTGACGAAAAAATAGCCAAGTGAATACGCGTTATTAGAGATTTATCAGATATGGATTCATTTCAAATGGGACCACATGACACCACCTTCGGAATAAAAAAGAATCATCGAAATCGGTCCCCCCAATAAAAAGTTCTGAGCTAAATTACACATAAAAAATTAGTGTTGAATTTAGAACCTCCTATGCCTTTCAAAGCACATGTTTTCGAGTCACGTTTTTATTTTTATCTTCCTTAAATAATTTTAATCTCTTAAATCCTATCGATTAGTCTATAAGTAGTTATCTTTTAATTTGAGATATTTGTAAAATCTAATTTGACATAAATATTCCTTAAAGATTAGATTTTGAACTAATGAAAAACATAAAACATTTTGCGTCATATTATTAATAATGATTAGATATAATTGCCCAGCCGTGGAATATGTATATTAATTGATTCAGTGCAGTTAGTACATTAGGTACATATTTTCTCACACTGTGTAAACGACTTCCAAAGAAGGAGGTTCTCAATTCGATCGAACTTTTTTGTATTTATTTATTTTTATTCGAAAGCTGGTGCTTGTCATGTGTTGTCATACAAAGAGCGAGTTCTGACAAGTAGTTTTTGAATTATTCTTAGTGTGGATTGTACTATGCCTACTTGTCGATGTCAATTAAAGTCTATTCTTTTTCTTAAGGAACAAACGCTTTTAAGAGGTCTATCCATAGATAGAGAGGTAGGATCCAGCCTCCATTTGTAATGTTTCGATATAAACAAAAACATAAAATTATTTATCTTTCCCAGGAAGACAATAAACGTTTATATCAGAACAATAATTACACTAATGTTTATTGGACAAAGTCTCTTTTGCGACTTATTAAATGGGTGACGTACTATTTTAAATCAATTCGATTATCGTTGAAATTATTTTTAAAATGAGTTTATTGACCTATACATAACACGTTTTAAAATATAATAATTTATTTCATTATTATTACATAGTATAAAACAAAGTCGCTTCCCGCTGTCTGTATGCTTAGATCTTTAAAACTACGCAACGGATTTTGATGCAGTTTTCTTTAGTAAATAGAGTGATTCCAAAGGAAGGTTTATATGTATAATACATGCATAATATAGTAGAGGAACACTGATAGTTTTAGAGGTTTCTAATGTGATGTCCTAAACCTCCTCCTACATTGCAAATATTTATTTTAGATTTAGTTTCAGCATTGCATACGTGCAAAACCGGGGCGGGTCGCTAGTATTTTTATATTGAATAAAACATTTTTATATATAGTTTTGTATATTTCAAAATAATACGTAACTGTAATGTTTACTTTATATGCGGTAGTTGTATAAAATGTCGTAGTTTGAATTATTTTTCGTACTCAATTATATTCAATAGCTAAGATTCTAAGCTACTTGCTGTATTAACAAGGATTGCCTGTAAAATATTAATATTATAAAGATCCATTTGTCACTTTTTAAATAAGAATATTGTTATTATATTTGATTTAAATTTAAATGTGCAAAAAAGTATGAAATAAATAATCTCTTGATGAACTTTTAATGCGTTCTTGGAAATTTTTGAACTTTGCAAACTTCTCTCACTCCACGATCACGCAATACCTGAACTATGAACTTTATCATATATTAATTATATGTGTCGGCGTGATATTTATTATTACATATGTAACTGTTATAGGGTTAATTGTTGTTATCTTAGTGCTGCTATAAAATATACATAATATATACATTTAATTATTTGTATGTTAGCTGATATCGAATTGCGAGGATATTTAAATATTAAACAATTTTATTGCATTAATATAATTATTGGTTGATTACTTTGAGTATATTTTGCATTAAACGCGTGTTTCGCGTTAACCCATAAACGCAATAGAAAATGTTAACGGTCTCTAATTAATTAAAATTAGTTTAATGTTTGTGATTTATTGGTGAATAGGTTTTTTATTTATTTATTAATCGATATGATAAATACGATTTTCCATCCGTTGTTGTTTTACAACAATTGCATGCGTCTTATGTTCACGTAATCGTTAGTAAATAAAAGATATATTTTTTTAATGGACTTCGATCGTATTGATAGGTATAATGTGTTTGTTGCTACCGTGCCCGTGCCTACACACAGCGGGGTAAGCTCCACGTGAACTGGGTGCAACAGTTCTTAGTTTATCATCGATCATTTAGGTCGTTCCAGTTATTGTTTTCATAGCGTTATCATGAGTTTGCGCTTGTTTTATCTAACACGCCAACTCCTCCAGGGCGATAGGGTCAAGCTTAGTTTACAAACGTAAGCGACCATCTTCGATCAGTCGACTTACGATCATCGAGACATCGATACGTCCTAACAATTATTCTACTAGTCTTTGTTTTCGTAATAAATTTAATTTGTATTGAAGTCTGAATTAATGAGTTAGTTTTAAATTTCAAATTTCAGTGACTGTTGATTTTCAACACTTCATTCTTATATGACTTAATATTTTGATTATTTGTGACTTGTGGTCTTATATTTCGTTCAAAATTGATCGCCTAAGTGTATTGAATTGGACTGGTGATGTGAGGTTCGGAGATATGGACACGATGATAAACGTGTGGACCGTGGTGGAGCAGGTCCGTGTGGCCAGCAGCGCCGTAGAGCTGGTCATCTTCACCGCTATACTGTATTGGTTCTTTACTTCGAGGTTTGTAATATTTAATTGTTTTTTTTTTGTAGGTTTTATTTTTATTTATTTTTTGTAAAAGAACAATATAATATATTATATATTTCGTACGTTTTGTGTTTTTTTTAATTACTTTCAAAAGTAATGTTTTTTACAAAAAATAATTTTCTTTTGTCTAATAGCGATGCATAACATTTTCTTCTAATGTTCTCCCAACAAAGACGTCTCGCTAACTTTCCGGGATAGCAATTTTAAAATAAAGTAAATGACACGAAATTCATAATCTTAATTTATTAATGTTTAACTACTCAAAGAATTATTTTGGTATTAAATATTAGTCGTAAATTAATAGATTTAAGCTGATGACTACTTTAATATCTTTCTAAACATACGTTACTTTTCTCGAAAAAGTTTCTGTAGATATAAAAAAATATAATTATTAATTTATTATCGATCCCAATATTTTTTTAAATGTCATACGGCCTTTTACATCACAGGGTGACTACCAAAGAATATACTACTCTCTAGTGACTACTGACTGTGTAAAAGCGACTCAATACGTGTGAAACTGCGTTACAAGAGCTTATTAATTTATCTTTAGCACAATTTCGAGACTGAATACTAAAACATTGATTCATTATAAAAATAATACAATTATTATTGATTAAGTCATTGAATATCCATTAATGTTTTTTTAAATATTGTATTACATATAAAGAAATGTGACACTCATAACTATGAGTGTTAAGTATTTGTACAATTATTTGTTTATAGAATATTAATATTTGCCCTTTAAGCATTACAAAAGCAAATACATACATAGATTTACTTGTTTTAAAGAATTTGTACATTTGGCTGTGTTGTTTTTTTATTGTAATACCTACGTAATAATATTCATTCTTATTTTCTAGAGAGATATATTATAAAGAGAGATTAATTTTATAGTTTTCATGATACAAGTTTCCGTTTAATATCAAGTAAGGAAAAAATACTTCTTAAGGTTTTAGGAAAATTCTAGTACGGGATCCCTATTCCCTAGTACATATTTTTCACTTGATTACTATCAAGCTAATTTTCCGGGAGTAGCTTCATTTTGATGAGACGAACAAAAAGTTATTTTTCAAAAACTCTCGATTGTGGTAGATAATAGAGTTAGCAGGAGATAGAGCAGCAGTGAGCGTAGGACCGGGATAACGTATACCACGCAATTTTTAGGACAATATTAACATCAAATTATATAAATATTAACTAACTAAAAGAAAAAAAAATCAATTTTCGATGACCTTACGAGGTCATCAAGTTGATGACCTCGTAAGGTCATCAAAAATTATTACTAACCAACTGATTTTTTTTTCTTTACATTTTATATTTTCGAAAATATATTATACTTTTAGCTGTACCCGTGATTTAGTTCGCGTGGGATATTGTTTCTGGACGCTCATTATTTTTTTAACAGCGTAATCTTGATTTATCTTACTTTGCGATTTTAGTTGTTTTTCTTGTAAAAATTGTCCTATTTAATAGAAAAATGTTTGCTTATTTCATATCTATCTGGGCGGCAGGTACTCGCCCGTGGTAAATGCGGGTTAATCGTAAATCACGATTTTGCGGGAATTCCGGGATAAAAAGTAGTTTATATGTTGTTCTACAACCTCTTCTATTCTTCAGTGAAAGTCCCATTAAAATCGGTTCAGCTGTTCCGAAGTTTAAGCCAGATAAACAGAAAGACAGACAGAAATTTTTAAAAATCGTTTATTTCTGCTTTGAACTTGAAAAACACAGTTATTTTGTAATCACAGACAGACACTACCATTTTATTTACAGACTAGCCGACCCGTGCCCACTTCGTTGGGCGTTATAATCCATTTCACATAAGAACGAAGGGTACGGTGAAATTTGATATGTTCCAATACACTCTCACTATTTTCAGCAAATCAGATAAATATAAATGTTTTAAAATCACCAATTAATTTCTAAGGCAAATAATAATGCTTGATTAGATTGAATTGTTGACACGGCACGTCAGAGGGCGCAGGTTCAAATCCTGCTGATTTAAAATCTTTATATATTTTTATCTTTTTCCTTTTATCTTGTCACTCCTGTATTCAGGAGTGTAGCTTTCTGTTAGCGAAAGAATTTTCATGATCGGATCAGTATTTGCGAAGATTACCCCGTTTAAACAAACAAAGTTATAAACTTTACCTCTTTATAATATTAGTATAGATATGCATGGGCAATAATTTGTATTATAGAAAATATATAATTATATTTTTAAAGAATACGTAAAAAAATATATTTTTATAATAACTTTTTAATCGAAATAATGTGTTTTAACATATAGAATAATATTCCTCTTCAGTTGTCATTTTAATTTTTGTAACCAAATTAAGTAACAAGAAGTCGCGATTAGTTAGTGACTAATACATCGCCTGCACTTCTCTTCCGCCTACGGATGTCCGCTTTTTATATAAACGAATAAATATTGGGGTCGTTAAACTCAATAATTTATGACATCAAATATTATTTTAACCAATGTCTAACTATTCTTAAAGAAATTAATATTTAGTTCCTATGAAACTTTAAGAATTGGATTTGTAGCCTTAAGGCGCTAAAGGCTAAATTGCCTAAACAGTTTTAGTCTCCAGTTTAGAATTTAGCATGAGAGCATGCCTGCCACTCTAGCTGTAACTTCAAAAATATTCGTATTTAAAAGAAAAACATCTTAAAGATTGATGATCTCCCACAATTCAAAGACAATTAGCCATTGAATGTTAATTTTTTGTTTTTGTATCCGATCATAAACTGTTATAGATATATTTATATAAAAATGAATGTTTGTCTGTATGTCCTTTATAGAATCAATTAAATTTAATCGTATACTATGCATTTAATCATGTCATGATCTTCAGCAAAGTGTTGTGCATAAGGCCAAAAAGGTTTCTGAGTTGGTACAACCAAAAAAAAAAAAGCGTAGCAAGGCGCGCAGGTTACAGCTATAGTTTAATATAGATATTATGTATAATGTATACCATTGTTTGAAATACGTCTTATTTTAATAATAAGTATTTCAAACAATGTTAGAAGTGCAAATTAAATATTATTAAGGTTATTATAAAAAGTTTATCAAATTAATTTTGCGGTAAACAATTATGATGCGGTATTTTCCAATACTTGAAATACTTTGGACCCCTTAAGTACTCCTTAAACTTATTTATTTATTGGTTTACCAGCAGTTATAACAATAAAAATTACCTAATTTCGTAATAGTACATAGTATTATTATTATGCTGTGCTAAGGCTATTGGAAAAATACTTCGACACTTCGTAAGTGGAATAGAAGCGAATAGAAAGCGATAGAAGGGAATAGAAGCGAAGAATAGAAGAGTAAATAACTTGCAAAAAATCTTTTGTGTCTGCAAATGAAAAATATGTTAAAATATTCATTGGAATTTTCTATACTATTTATTTTAGGGATTGACTAATGTGATGACTATAATATAATATGTATATTTCAGGTTATTGTTTATTCGTATATTAAATACGACAATTTTTGCGCGCATAAACAATTTAAAATCCTGAAAGGTTTAAGATATATAATAAAATTTACTGTTTTATCAAGTTTTTATAGTTATTTTTTATTTATATGATAATTTAAAAAGTTTTTAAATGTTTGTTTATATGTCTGTAAAACTGTCTCTGTACTGGCAACAGTTTTTTTTTATCCCGTAATTCGCACATGCTCAGGATTACGCCGTTAAAAAAATTGGCAGTTATAGAGATTAGAGACTGCCGATAGAAGTGAGAACTTAAAAATTTTCATTCTCGCTTTGGCTTGAGTCACTTTCATGTCTCTCTGATTCAATGCCAGAACCGCTGTCAGAGTTACACGCGATCACGTCTTCATCATCATCATCTGTGAACCTTCAAGGTACCAGCTGACAAACTTTCCACCGCGATACAGCCAGCTGACGTTAATTTTCATTCATAGTAGCATGTAAACTATCACTATGCAAAATTTTTTTGACGACCGCGACGCCGCGTTGGCGCAGCGGTCACAGCACTGGATTGCGAGTGGCTGTTGCGCGGGCGGTTGCGAGTTCGATCCCCGCACACGACAACATTTGTATTGGCCATAGAGATGTTTGCCGTGGTGTGGGTGTATGTGCAGTCCTTGTGGGTCTCCCCACCGTTCCTCGGAGAGCACGTTAAGCCGTCGGTCCCGGTTGCTATCATGTACACCTGATAGCGATCGTTACTCATAGTAGGGAATATATCCGCCAACCCGCATTGGAGCAGCGTGGTGGATTAAGCTCCGATCCTTCTCCTACATGGGGAAGAGGCCTATGCCCAACAGTGGGATATTACAGGCTGAATCGTGATGCAAATTTTTAGTTGAGAGGAAATCAATGAAAAAAAAATTTTTTTTCATGTTCAAGCAGCCAGCTGACGTATAATCCACCATGTTATGGTCAGCTGACGTTATTTTTCCTTCAAGTTATTAGGTAAACTATAATCCGACAAATTTTGAAGTGAGAGGAAATTACTGAAAAAAAATTTTTTCTCGATTTTTAAGAGGCTGCCACTGCCCAACCCAACCACGGAGTGGCAGCTGACAAAGACGAAAATTCATTAAAAAAATCTCTTATTCATGCTACTCAGTTTCGTTTGAGAGGTTATTGGTCATGTCAACCTGTCACTGGCTCCCGGTCCATTATGGGCATGTCGGTGACACGAACCCATAAGATTTTTCCCTACCAAAAATTATGAGTATCCGGATAGAATATATCTCCCACGCGAACGAAGTCGCGGGCACGGGCGGGTAGTATATAATTTAAAAAAAAAACGAGTGTGTTTTAGACAACACGATACACGACTGAAGTAAAACTTACGAAACATAACTCTCTCTCTCTTTCTAATTTCGCTAACTTATATCTCCCTCTCAAATTCCGTTCGCCTCGCCCGATCACACTGTTCGTAACGCTCTCGTCACGCATTCACCAGCTTAATCCTCAAGTCAAGCGTGCGTTAAGAAGTTTTACTTCAATAAACGTTACGAAAATTTTGTGTCTGGAAATTATATGACTCGAATCGCGAGTGAATCACACGTTTCGTTCATATTAACGTGTTAATTATTTTAACATTAGAGGTTAAGATGGAGGTTGTATGTTTGTGTTTTTATCACATTCTGATAGACATTTGGAGTGATTTGTTTCTTTTTTTTAATTACCTAATTGATATAATTTGTATAAAAAGGCTTATCAACAAAATTAATTGATTTCAAGTTCAACATAAATAAATAACTTACGTTTATTTTTTACAGGACATAGATAGTAGAGTAAAAGTAGACAGATAATATTAATTATACCAATTTTTTTTTTCAAAGTACTTTCTTGCTTATTTAATTATTAAAACGGGTCGATCAAAGCATTTGTGCAATAGGTATTTTTTTCATAACATAAGAATTAGGTTGATTATACATATTTTAAACATTAGTTAATGTTTGAATTATATTTAAGACCTTTTCATTCTTTGATTTATTTAATACTATCTGCCCGGACAGACTTCGTTCTGTCTGTTATGTTTAGTATAAAAACCTTTCGTGGGATTTAAGGAACATACAAAAAATTTGCCGAATTGGTCGAGCCATTCTCCAGTGCGCTTAACAACATTCATTATTATTATATAGATAAAAAGTATCACAAACATATTATGAGGGAAACATAATTTTTTTTATATAACAATGTTAGCATTCTACAATTTATTGTACTATATATTTTGTGTACAAAAATATCTATTTTCAAAGTGTGTATTTTTAAACCTGTTCCAAAGAACGAGACTGGCCTTGACGTTGAATTTTCATTCCAATTTCTGTTTTATACTCGTAATAATTTATGTATAGGTCATTGCTACAACACCATACGCATTTACGTATGTACTTACTACGTATTAGCATGTAGCATTAAAAAATTCTATATTAATTATGATAAGTGTATATGTATATATGTATACAGAGTGGGGATGACAATAGAACGATAATTGAAAACACCGTTAGTACTAGTATGAAGAAGTATTTCAAAACCATCAGATAAGTCCTACTATACTATATAAGTGAACTTATCTTTATTAGAGATCTCTTCCAGCCAACCTGTGATATTGAGATTTAATGCTAAAAAGCAGGTTAAAATATTAACAAAGAAATAGATTGTACTAAATTCTAATTATTATATTTTTATTGTTCCAGTCGCGTAGCAGACATGTTGGAAGTGGTAGGGGAGAGAGTGGGTGGGTGGTGCGGCGGTGTTCGGGAGAGCTCGCTGCGACAGGCGATGCGCGCTCGTAGGCGTGCCAATACAGATGTTTATGCCAAACTCGACGCTGAACTTGCTGTAAGTCTATTCATTCCTTTGTAGTTTTACGTGTTCACCAAATGCCGCTAGTAGTGTTTTACGAAGTTTGGAGAGGTTGGGTGCGGCAAAGAGGGAACGAATGCTCAAGGTAATTTGGTCAGGATACCGCCTTAATTCGCTAATGTCTCGTAGAAATCAAAAACAAATTTATTCAAATAGACATCAAAAGCACTTTCGAATCGTCATTTCACAAATTAAAATTTTATATTGATTATTATAATTTTTTTAAAAGTAAAGCTACTACCGATTCGCAATGTAGATTCTGCTGAGGAGAATCGGCAAAAAACTCCGCAGTTACTTCTTTGAAAATGATGTGTTCTAGACGTTCTAGTACAAAATTGGTATAGTACCCGGCCATAAATATTGCACATCGACCTTTGGAAAGAGACAATCGGCTAATTTCGACTTCGTAGAGCGTTATAGTCCAAGATCCCAGACCCCAGACTTCCTTGTTTCTGATTGACAAAACATTACAGTATACATCGTAGTATAAAGAGTTGCTAATCTAATACTGGCAATTCCGCAAGGGAGCTAAAGCCAAAGAAGAAGAAGAAGAAGAGTTGCTAAAATATTTTCTACAGTTTTTAAAATATAGTAATATAATTAGTGTCTGGCGATAAATACTAAAATAGCTGGTTAATAACATTTTTACGTATATAAAGCAGCTAATATATTTTGTCCTTCAAAAAAATATGACAGGTGATCTGGGAACTGGGTTCTTACACTATTAGATCTGTCATATGAAATACTGACAGTCCGATACGTCTCATAGGTAATGTGCGTCAGAGATAACGCTCTACAAAGTTCAAATTAGCTGATTGTCTCTTTCTAAAAGTCGATGTGCATTATTTACGGCCGTGTACTATAATATCTTGCATGAAATACAGCGTTACTTGTCACAGCGCGACTTGTTTATATAATTGTTTTATCAATCCAATAATTATTTAGAAGTGTAATTTCAAACAAATTCATTTCAAAGATATGCAGGCTTATGTTTATAAGCGTGATAGGAATGCCTGTCGCAACGTTCGCACCGTTTGTGAAACACTGTGACGAATTACATAATACTCACATATACAATCAGGTAACAGCGTTTGTAATTATAATTTGTGTATAATAATAGATGTAACGTACGGAGGGATTGCACAGGCGTATTAATCGCGGTCGACTCTTTAGGAACGACCTTAATACATTTTACAAACGAGTGAAATTTAAAAAAGAAAAAAAGAATTAATCTGAGACTGAGATTTGAACCATGGTTTTCTCGGTCAATCTCGACCGTCCGATTTCCCACCTGAGCTGTTACAACTTTAATGACAATTGTGAAATTAACCTTCCTATTCTAACGATATTTTAGCCATTTTTTTCATTGCCTAAAAACAGGGATAAAACGACATTTTTTTTAAATGAATCCTAGCTAGATCAATTTTTTGCCCCCGAAAACCCCTAAATACTTAATTTCACTAAAATCGTTAGAGCTGATTCCGAGATTCAGAAAATATATATATATACAAGAATCGCTCGTTTAATAGTATAAGATAAACGTATTAATAGCCTATACTGCATACCAAAATATATGTAGACCTACCTGTCTACTGTATCGTGTCCAGCACCCAAAAGGTTATCTGGAAGAAGTCGCTCTTTAGCGATAAGATCGCCTTTGTACATCTTGTATTGTATCTTTCTTTATATGTGTCTGTATTTCGGTGTACGAGTACATTAAGAATAAAGAAATAAATATATCTACCTGAGTAAAAAGGCTCGAAGTAAAGCAAAATAGTAGAGATACAAAACACGGTATTATCGCTAAACATTCAATCTCTTCTTTTTTATATAACTAGGTCGGCAAACAAGCGTACGGATCACCTGATGGTAAGCGATTACCGTAGATTATAGACGTGTGCAACACTAGAAGCATCGCAAGCGCCTTGCCGACCTTATGACAAATTAACCCCAGGCGAAGACGTAGACGAAAACACACATTTATTCAAACGAGCTGAAAAGAATCGTATACAAATTACCTAAGCTTAGCCTTCTTCCTTAGTTACCTTAGTTCTCTTCTTTTCTAGCCTCTAGGTCACAGTCAACAATTATCTTTACTTTTCAATGCAGTTTCGAAAACTAAATACCAAATCGCAACGATTCCACTTCCTCTTATTGTTTCTGTTAATTAATCGCGTATGTTGACTACAACTGTATCTACTTCGTAGTCCAAAATCAAAATATGTAAGGTGACGAATGATTGGCACCGCAGTCACGATCGATCTCCAGTGATGAAAGACATTTGTATTGGCTGTAAAGATCCTTGCCGTGGTCTGGGCGTTTGTGTTGTTTCCGAACCCCCGACACGTGTAAATTCGTCTGGGGGCCGTTGAGTGTGACGTGTTTAGTTTAATTTCGTTTTCAATGTATTCGTTAAAATTGCGTATATTGTTGTATTATAACGTTGTTGGATTAAATAATAAAATAAATTAAATAAGTATATTACAGTGAGTAGTGACAGCCTTTATAACTCTGTAAAGGCTAGCTGGTGGATTTTTCCAGAAGTTTTATTCTTATTTTGTTTGTCAGATAGAATATTCCTGTAGTATTTTATAGCGAAAAACTCAATTATTTAGAAAGAAAACGAGAAGCACGACAACTTTATTGTAACAAAAAGAATTACATAGTATTCATTATAATAAATTTTATACCTGGCGCTTTCTTGTGTATGTATGCAGGTATGCTGTTTTCTTTTTGTTTTATAGGTTTTGGGACCACCTGTTCACTCGCCTCAATTGATAATGTGACATTGTTTCATATTAATTAGAGCTTCGTCTCGGCTGCTGTTAATTTAAGTATGACGTTTACATCGATATTATTTTATAGACGATAGTTTTAGATTAGTCTAGTGACTCTTGAGATTAGTCCATTAAAAACATTAAAGACTATAATTATAGATATCCTTCGTGGTTCCACATGCGGTTATGTTTAAGGCTATCCTATAATCTGTCGTAACGTGATATTTAATAACCTAAGTTACTTCTATTAGTTATGATATAGTTATCTACAAGAGAAAGACTACATTCGGAAAGTATTATTTCCTAAGGATAGCCATAGGTAATTATACTTTGAGAACCTTTCGATTTAAAAACAAATCTTTCCTCTTTGTAATATTACATAAACAAAGATATTTATGAGGTATGTTTGTCCACAGACAAGAGCTTCAGCGCTGTATCGTCTTAAAGAGAGTCCGCAAGTACCACCCCCTCAGCCCGAGACGCGACCGCCGGCCGGTCTAGCTTGCTCCAGATGTGCCCCACTGTCCAGGGTAAGTCACGTTGTAAAACAGAAAACACACATACTTGTATGTATAGTGTATACCCATATATCCATAATTATGTACTCATTATACTCCGGTAACGTCATCTCCGACTGGGCCGGTTTCCAACTTATCAAACTTTATCACATATTTTTCTTTTTAATCATCAAACTACTTTATCTATCAACTAGCCGACCCCACTTCGTTGGGCGTTAATTATTTTTGTGCTGCAAATATATATATACTAGCTGTGCCCGCGGTTTCACCCGCGTTGATTTGAGGGAAAAAATAGCCTTCCTTCTTCTTAAAGCATAACCTTTCTCTTTAAAAAGGCTATCCACCTCAGAGGAATTTTTCAATCAGCAGTTCTTGAGTTTATACATAACATTTATCCAAAATAGACGGATAGTGGCGTATTTTATATTTTAAAAATGTATAATAATATCAGTAATGAAAACGGATTGGTTGGCGCAGCGGTCACAGCACTGGATTGCGATTGGCTGTTGCGCGGGCGGTTGCAGGTTCGATCCCCGCACACGACAACATTTGTATTGGCCATACAGATGTTTGCCGTGGTCTGGGTGTTTGTGCAGTCCTAGTGGGTCTCCCCACCGTGCCTCGGAGAGCACGTTAAGCCGTCGGTCCCGGTTGTTATCATGTACACCTGATAGCGATCGTTACTCATAGTAGGGAATATATCCGCCAACCCGCATTGGAGCAGCGTGGTGGATTAAGCTCCGATCCTTCTCCTACACGGGGAAGAGGCCTATGCCCAACAGTGGGATATTATAGGCTGAATCGTGATCGTGATCGCGAGTTCTTGAGTTTAGCGCGTTTAAACAAACAAACAAACAAACCAACTTTCAGGTTTATAATCCATACTATCCATACTAATATTATAAATGCCAAAGTAACTCTGTCTGTCTGTCTGTCTCGGAATCACGCCAAAACTACTGAACAGATTTAAATGAAATTTGGTATACAGATAGTCTAGAGTCTGAGAAAGGACCTAGGCTACTTTTTAATGTGAAAAAAAGGGGTTGTATGGTTGTAATGAAAATTTGTATTTATTTATTTAACAATTTATGTACACTGGAAAACAATAGGAAATAGCACTTATAAACAATGCTGGAACAAAGGAACTACTTATCCCATGATGGAATCTCTTCCAGTTGTCCTGCCACAGGAAAATTATAAAATAATGGAATTATGATGTATAACGTTCTCGTTTCGTAACTGTCAAACATTTCATGTTCATCCCATCGATATAGTAAACTCTCCTCTAAAATTAAAGAACGTAGGTATTTAAATAAAGGTTTTGAATCGACAACATAATATATCCACAATATACGGATAGTGGCGTATTTTAGATTTTAAAAATGTATAATAAGTGATTGCCCATAATGTCAGTACATAATGAAAACGGATTGACATAATAAATATTGGTTGTCAAATATTTATGCGTGCGGAAGCGCGCGGAAGTTCAGAAATTTATTTAGAGTAAACTAAGAAAAATATATCAAGCTACTTAACAATCAACGATAAATGTACAAATGATTTTAATACAAAAAAAAAACCGTAAACTAAGAAAAATATATCAAGCTACTTAACAATAAACGATAAATGTACAAATGATTTAAATACAAAAAAGCCCGTTCAATTGATTGGTCTCATTGAAATATTCCAGATTACTCTGTCAACCCAGTTAAAGTCAATACATTAGGTAGGTATATAAAAAATATTTTATAGCTTTTAGTAGCTTGATATATTTTCCTTAGTTTACACTAAATAAATTTCTGAACGCACGCATACTTATATTTGACAACCAATATAAATTATGTCAATCCGTTTTCATTACTGACATTATTATACATTTTTAAACTATAAAATACGCCACTATCCGTGTATTTTGGATATATGTTGTCGATTCGAAACGTGTAATTTAATACGTTGTTTAATTTTAGGGGAGAATTTACCATATCCACGGGATGAACATTAAATGTTTGACAGTTACAAAACACGAACACACTTCCATACAAATTTTCATTCCCACCTTTCAACCCCTTACACCCTTTTTTCCGCATTAAAAAGTAGCCTATGTCCTTTCTCAGACTCTAAAATATCTATATACCAAATTTCATTTAAATCTGTTCAGTAGTTTTGGCGTGATTGCCGGACAGACAGACAGACAGACAGACAGACAGAGTTACTTTCGCATTTATAATATTAGTATGGATTATATAGTAAAGTTTTCATCTCGCTCGCATTTCTCCGACTTGATTTACATATACTAATATTTTTCACTGAATTTTTTGTTGAATATAACAATAAAATATAGACTATGTCACTCCTGAATAGTGTAGCTTTCTGTTAATGAAAGAATTTTCATGATCGGATCAGTATTTGCGAAGATATCCCCTATAAACATTCAAAGTTAAAAACTTCTCGTTATAATATTAGTATTTAGTATAGATTATAATTATTAATTCTTTTTATATTTGCCTGAATCCAAAACTTTGTAGTACCTATTAGTTCTGTTTTTTTTTCTCTTGCTGATAAAGCCTTTATGTGCGAGATAAGATTTTATCCAGCACCAAGTGAAACGAGCAATAGTTGAGAAATTACTGCGCCCTTTTGATGCCATCTTTTCACGAGTTTTCTGGGAGTTCAATAAAGTATTAGTTTGAATTTTCCACTTGAGTTTATATTACCTGAAACAATAATCCAAATAAATACATTGTTGTTACTTTATACTGATACCTTGCGAGTCACAGTACGTTGGTATACTTCCATCAACCCGTTCATAAAATAACGTTAAATATTTTTTAAAATACAATTAAAATACACACAATAACTCAAATGTTTGATACATGCTTTACTGTAAGCCATATTTGGCCCGATCACCTGCATTCTTGAAATAGTCTTAATAACAAAGCTACTTGTTGTTATGGTTGTTATGTCTATATACCTTACCTTGAGTACATCAAGTGCATTTGTAAACCTGTCTGCTAATCTAGTACAATGGTATACTATTCAGTGAATGGATGTCTGCTTTTTTATTGTATGTAGTTGATAATAATTTTTTACAGATGATCATGTGAACGTATTTAAATTAAATTCTTTAAAATCTTTTACCTTGTTAAGCTTATAATTTAAAAAAAAAACGCTAGTGTGCTTTAGAGTTAGACCACACGACTAAAGTAAAACTTCTTTAGTTGCCCCTACAGTAATATACGATACGCAACTCTCGCTCTTTCTATTTTCACTAACTTATATCTCCCTCTCAACTTCCGTTCAAATCGTCAATAAAGTATGACATTACAGTAGAATTTTTAGTACGTTATTCCGAAAAAAAATAACTGTAATTTTTAGGCGTGAGCTGTCAAAAAGATAATAAGTGGCCGGACGGGGTATAGGTATATTTAATTCATTTTTTAAACAGTGTATAGCCTGTGTGAATAAGGCCAGAGGATTTTTTTATCGTAATCAATATCGACGTGACATTAATCTTTAACCAAAGAATTTAATATCATCATGTTAATTTTATATATTTTCTGTAACCTATATAAATAGCGTACAAGGTCACATTGGTGTATTGATTCATAAACGGAGGTCATTTTGCAAGTAGTTCTTTGTTTTTATGTTTGTCGTTGCACATTGCGTGCATCACGGCTTGTCTGTTTGTTTTTTAAAATTTCAATGATCTTTTGTCTTTTTTACTTGATACTGAAGATTACGGAGTTCATTTACCGACTTTGTTTCAATGGATTATGAATATATGTCCTATATTTCGTTATTCGCTTTGTGCAATAATGTTTAATGTATTCATACGCATGTGTGGTTTTATTGTCCGGAATGTTAATACTGTTGTGACAAAGACTCTGTTTTCTGTCATGCTAGTTATTATGTGTCAAACTGTCTCTGATCCCTGTGTGTTAATTGATGTAGCTAAAATTCCTATACTTAATGAAAAATCGATTTGTACAAACTAATGTTATAGATCCCAAATAAAAGGCTTTTCCGAAATAAATGACTAGCCCGTTGGCGCAATTTGTGGTGGCCCTGCTTTCTGTTCCGTGGGTTACGGGTTCGATTCCCGCCTGAGTCTAGGTGTAGGTAATATTTGTATTTATATATGTATTATTTCTATGTATAGTGATAAAAAAAAAGTTATAACAGTCGTTCCTAAAGTAAGCAACCTAATGCTTGTGTTATAGGTAATAGCCAACTGGGATGCTACATTTTTTTTTTTCGATAAACATACTTATAAAAAAAAGGTGTGTGTGCGATTCACACACGATAGAAGTGAAACTTATATGGCAAACTAATTAAAAAAAAAACTAACTTAAAATTAGCGGCTTGCAGGCTTCCCTGTCGTTTTTGCCGTTGCATCGGGTTTGAAATCACAACGATTCTAAAGAAGTTTCACTTCAATAATACATATATAAATAAATATATACATTACACCCAGACTCGGGGTGGGAATCGAACCTACAGCTCCCCCAAAAATTAACTAACAATACAGTAAATATAGAAATAAAATTTTATTTTACTATCCTATCTATCTTGTTACAATTATTAAGAATAGTAAGCGTCATTGTGAGGTCGTTGCACGAAATAGCAAATAGTAGGCGGAATCGTGTAACGGTTAATGATTAACCACAAACGTGAAAGTATAGTACGATAACGTATTATTACAACACACAATCCTGCAGAAATAAACTAATCGGCCGATAGTTTTTTCGACTACCGACCGATGAAATAGCTTAATTATCGCTAAGTATGTGAAAATACAATCGATACTATTGTAATACAAAATTATACATGATTTTTTTTTCATTCTTATGATTTTTTTCTGTCAATTACATTGTGCATTATTTAGGCTGTAACTGTAGATTGATTTTTATTGTAACTAGCTGAAAAAATTGTATTGTATTGTAAAATTGTATTGTACTAACTATTTAGGTGTATAAGGTACAAAACATCCCAATTTGTCCTATTGCTACGGAACAGTTGTCATGAATGCCAACGCGAGTACCACACGACACCTCTACTTAATAACACCACTTTGAATTGTCACAACGTCATTATTTAATTATTTATCGTATTGTAACGAAACAGCAACCAACAATACCAATTCGGGTAAAACCGCGCGAAGCATCTACTTAAAATCTTAAACTAATCTAACAATAAGGCTTCGAAAAGCCTTCGTAGTTCAAGTTCAAACGTAATTATGTAATAGGTTCAAATTTATATCGACGTACCGGTCATTCTAGTATTTGTACTGTGCGCAATTACATACGAGTACATCACTGTTATAACCTACTAGTCCGGGAACCCTGGTACATTTTTTGCACTTGACTACTATCAAGCTAATTTTCCGTGAGTAGCTTCATTTTGATGAGACGCCCAACAATTTCCTGTACGAAAACTCTCGATTGTGGTAGGTAATAGGGTAGGCAGGGATAAAGCTACGTAGTAGGACCGGGATAACGTACCACGCAATTTGTAAGACAATACATATACATATAAATCACGCCTCTTTCCCGTAGGGGTAGGCAGAGACCACTTCTTTCCACTTGCTACGATCCTTACATACTCGTTTCGCTTCGTCCACTTTCATTATTCCTTTCATACATGCTCTTCGGTTTAGGGTACTCTTGACCTGGCCTTTTTTTCAGGACGTCCCTAATTTGACAATATTACTATTAAATTATATAAATATTAACTAACTATAAGAAAAAAAATCAGCTGGTTAGTAATAATTTTTGATGACCTCGTTATCGATACATGTTGAAGGATATAAGGTTCTTTTCTAAGATTTCTCTCGGAAAATTAGCTTGATAGTAGTCAAGTGCAAAAAATGTACCAGGGATCCCGGACTATTCTTAACTTACAATAATAACTTATTAACTACATGAAAATTGAATAAGCGGCCGCTTTCTTTTCTTGGATCGAAGTGCATTCGCTTTGAAATTCTTTTACAAATACTCAAGCAAAAAAACATTTTTACAGAGTAATAAATTATTTATTATCCATTACAGTAAAATTACTACATTAGTTACTAGCTGTGCCCGCCACTTCTTCCTCGTGGAATTTAAGAAAAAAAGTTATTTTTCAGTTCGCAGAGTTACAAAATGTATACATTTCTATAATAAAAGTAGTCTATGTTACTCGTATTATCGTTATTATATCAGCTATCTGCCAGTTCCGTCAAAATCGGTCCAGCCGTTTCAGAGATTAGCCGGAACAAACAGACAGATAGACAGACAAAAATTGTAAAAAATGTCATTTTGGTATATTTACCGTGTGCATAATTGCATATGCATTTAATAAAAAAGCGGTTATTTTAGTATTACAAACAGACACTCCAATTTTATTTACTTGTATAGAGTACATATATAGATGTCTTCATTAGCTGTCCATTATACGGCGTCATTGATCCAAGGACGGGTCAGGGTCAGTTGATATGTATTCACGAGTCGTACGTTTGACCGCCTTGGGATAAACTCTTGCCTTTTGTTTTCCTTGTCTATGAAACAATAAAATTGTTATATGTTGCAGCATACGTGTGGCACTGTGTGCATACCCTATTTCAAGGTACCGACTCTCGACTCTAGGTTACCTGAATCACGGTGTGCTGAAGCTGATACAATCTACTCACAATACTGTTTTTATTGATTTTAGCAAGACTGTATAAAACATTGATGATAATCCCAATATCAATTTTCATTCATATAAAAGTTTCCTGCTTCGCAATTTTTTACTTATTTTTTTTTAATTCAGCTAAACGATACCTATTGATCATAAACGTAATATTTGCTATTTAAAAAAAAAACACTTTTTTTTTTTTAGTATAAACTAGCAGACCTTATAAATTTCGTATTGATGAAAATCAATATAGGCTATGATTATTTTCGTTACGAATAATAATTATGGAGAGAACAGAAAACAGAGGTTATTAACAAATTCGTTATATTATTATATAGTAAGTAGAATATATAATTGTAAGTGGGATTATGTTCAATGAAAAGATTTATTCTAAAGACTAAAAATACCTATTTAAAGGTTTTTATTGAACTTGCAATGTGTGTAAGTACCTACATAATATGTACATATATTTGGTACGGTGGAATCTTGCAACTCAATTTTGAAGTATCTATCTTTATCGGATTGAGCTGAAATTTTGTATACACGTTTAGTTTGGATGACATCGCATGGTTAGCGATGTGACGTCACTTTAATTGCGGGACACCCAAGATGGCGGATTCGTTATTTTTAATGGACCCCTACAATATGGGTATCAAATGAAATGGTTTGCACAGAATAACTCAAAAAAACAAACTAACGTTACTTTAAATCCAATATGACTTGTGAAGATGGCGAACTAACATTTTTATGCTGTCCTACAATTTGAATATCAAATAGAAGGATTTGCTGTGAATACCAGACTGAGAAACCTGGTAAGCGAAAACTAAAAATTTGAAATTAATTAAAGTAAAAAACTTTTAAAAAAAAACATGTAAAATGTGTAATGACGTTATATGTTGGTAGTCTGTGGTTGGTAGTAAAAGTTTTTAAGAAAGCTAGTGCTTGTCATGTGGTTCCATTTAAATTTAACGTGACCTTACGAGTACTTACTTTTTGAGCTGTCTCTAAAAATGCATATTTATTTGATTATTTTTTCGTCTACCTACGTTGTATTACTTGTCGATGTACATTTTTTCGTTTGCGAGCAAACACAATTAGGTACATTTCTTATCAATACCACTTGTTCAAATAATTAAAAATAATAAATAAGGAAATAAAATCTCTGACGATATATTATATAATTATGTAAGTAATATTTATTTGTTTGAATAAATTATCTTTCTATTATGTAATCGTCTTAACAGCAGGCCAAAGTCCTTTGATTTTGATAATAATCGATTTTTATAGTAACACGGAAATATATAGATTCTATGTGTAGTTTATAAATGTACTAACATTTAGGCATACTTTATATACATTCAGTCAAAAAAGTATCGGCGATGGATTATTTGTAATTATGTTTATGGTTACAAATTCAAATTTTTTTGTACTGTTTGTTAGATTGGCACAACTGTTTTCCATTTTGGCGCGGAGTTTGAGTTGCATCTGTTATTTACATAGTTATTTATATTAAATACAGTGCTGTTTTAGTTATGTCATATCTAGTGTGTATTGCGAATTTCATAAAAACATAGAACAAAGAGTTTGTCTTAAATTTTTGCAACGCCAATGGAATTTCGTGTTCGGAGTCAAAGAAAATTGTCAAAAAAAAAAATAGCCTTGAACACTTTTCGATAGGCAAGTTAGCATAGGCTTATTTGTTTATAAATTACTAGCGACCCGCCCCGGCTTCGCACGGTTGCTAAACTTATCAGTGTTCCTCTACTATATTATGCATGTATTATATGTACATATAAACCTTCCTTGTGAATCACTCCATCTATTCAAAAAACCGCATCAAAATCCGTTGCGTAGTTTTAAAGATCTAAGTATACATAGGGACAGACAGACAGCGGGAAGCGGTTTTATAATATGTATTAATATTTGATAAAAATAAATTGTTTTTTTTTTGCAGTCAAGCCTATATGATTGGTTTTGTAATTACAATATCTCACCTATGATATCAATTTCGATTTGTTAACAGATCCATGTACATAGTTACCTACATAAATATATTGACTTACCTGTTCAGTTCTTCACATCCACTTGCCAGGTAGCCATTAACAGAAATAAGTAGGCAAGCCTACCTAGGCATATTCTGTGTGTTAAAAACTATCAATTGAGATAAAACTCATTCGGTTATGATATGAGTGAAGGTGATGAAAAAAAATTGATTAAAATTAATTAAATTGAAAATAGCTATGAACACTTTTCGATAGACAAGTTATCATAGGTATATTTGTTTATAGGTAGGGATCCCTAGTACATTTTTTTCACCTGATCAGTATCAAGCTAATTTTTTGGGAGTGGCTACATGTTGATGAGGCGAACAAAAAATTCCTCTTCGAAAACTCTCGATTGTGGTAGCTAACAGAGATAGTAGGGGGTAGAGCAGCAGTGAGCGTAGGACCGGGATAACGTACCACGCAATTTGTAGGACATTATTACTTTTAAAATATATAGATAATCACTAACTAAAAGAAAAAAAAATCAGCTGGTTAGTAATAATTTTTGATGACCTTACGAGGTCATCAAGTTTATGACCTCGTAAGGTCATTAAAAATTAGTTTTTTTCTGATTTTTTTTTTTGCTTTTAGTTAGTTAATATCTATATAATTTAATAGTAATATTGTCCTACAAATTGCGTGGTACGTTATCCCGGTCCTACGCTCACTGCTGCTCTACCCCCTACTATCTCTGTTAGCTACCACAATCGAGTTTTCGAAGAGGAATTTTTTGTTCGCCTCATCAAAATGTAGCCACTCCCAAAAAATTAGCTTATACTGATCAGGTGAAAAAAATGTACTAGGGATCCCTACCTATTATTAATTATATTTGATAAAAAATATGTCTCATCGAGTTATCAGATCGGTGAAGGTCGCTCTTCCACGTCTCTTAGACCACTATAATATCACTTGTCAAGTTATTTTACTTAAATTTTGTTTTAAATACACAAATATATATTTACTCATTATGTTTTTCTATTAATTTAAAGAATCTCTCTTGTGAATGTATCTTGGTATTTAGTTGCTACTGTGACTGTAACTCAATACGTTTCTTATGTTGAATAATTGCCAAAAATGCAATCAATATGGTTACAGTAATCCAATGAAAAAACTACGACTTTTAGATTCAGAATTGCGAATAGAAATCCCTAATAAATAATCTATATATATAAAAATTTCGTGTCACGATGTATGTATGTGGGCGATAAACTTCGAAACGAATGAAGCCATTTTTAACCGACTTCCAAAAAAGAAGGAGGTTCTCAATTCGGTTGTATTTTTTTTAATGTATGTTAGCTCAGAACTTTGGACTGGGTGGACCGATTTCGATAATTTTTTCTTTAATCGAAAGGTGAAGTGTGTCATGTGTTCCCATTTAAATTTATTTGAGATCTAACAAGTACTTTTCGAGTTATCTAATAATGCCTTTTTACTTGACTATTTTTTCGTCGAACTACGTTGTATTAAACCGCATAAATGTTCACTGGGTTTATCGATTTTGATGATTCTTACTTCAATCTAAAGCTATACTTGTCATGTAGTCTTGTTTAAATTTGGGCGAGATCTGAGTACAACTTTTTGAGTAATCTTTGATAACGCGTATTTACTTGACTATTTTTTCGTCTACGTACGTTGTATTACTTGTCGATGTAATTGAAGTCGGTTTTTTTTCGTTTGCGAGCAAACACAATTATTATCTATATATTACATAAATATTTATGCAATATTTAGCATTGTTATCATTTTTAGGGTTCCGTACCTCAAAAGGTAAAAACGGAACCCTTATAGGATCACTTTGTTGTCCGTCTGTCTGTCAAGACACTTTTTCTCAGAAACGCGTGGAGGCATCA
Source organism: Melitaea athalia (assembly GCA_905220545.2). Lineage (NCBI taxonomy): Eukaryota > Metazoa > Arthropoda > Insecta > Lepidoptera > Nymphalidae > Melitaea > Melitaea athalia. The sequence goes on along the minus strand of HG992199.1, from coordinate 5,414,809 downwards.
AGCTGAAATTTATATTAAATACTCAGATCTGCTGCCTCTTAAAGCTGTGAAAAAATGAAATTTCTAAGCCCAGGCAATCAAAAGATACAGCCGTTTATGCTGCAAATTTTCGACACTCTCAAGGGAATCAAAACCTACAGGGTACTTCCCGTGAACTAAGAATCTTGAAATTTGGTACGAAGCAATGTCTTATAGCACAGATACAGGAAAAATTGCGAAAAGTGTAAATTTTTAGTTACTACATATAAAAAAAAATATTTTAATAATTTTACACTTAATACCACTTTTCTCATAAACGCGTAAAAGTATTAAATTGAAATTTATATCAAATACTCAAGTCTATAATACCTTTATGCTGTAACAAAATCAAACTTCTATGTCAACGGTATCAAAAGAAAAACCAAGTTAAGCCGCATATTTTCATCGAAAATAGTCCCAAAGGAATCAAAACCTACAGGGTACTTCCCGTGAAGTCAGAATCTTGAAATTTGGTACGAAGCAACGTCTTATAGCACAGATACAGGAAAAATTGCGAAAAGTGTAAATTTTTAGTTACTACATATAAAAAAAATATTTTAATAATTTTACACTTAATACCACTTTTCTCATGAACGCGTAAAAGTATTAAATTAAAATTCATATCAAATACTCAAGTCTATAATACCTTTAAGCTGTAACAAAATCAAACTTCTATGTCAACGATATCAAAAGAAAAACCAATTTAAGCCGCATATTTTCATCGAAAATAGTCGCAAAGGAATCAAAACCTACAGGGTACTTCCCGTGAAGTCAGAATCTTGAAATTTGGTACAAAGCAACATTTTATAGCACAGATACAGGAAAAATTGCGAAAAGTGTAAATTTTTAGTTACTACATATAAAAAAAAAATATTTTAATAATTTTACACTTAATACCACTTTTCTCATGAACGCGTAAAAGTATTAAATTGAAATTCATATCAAATACTCGGGTCTATAATAACTATAAGCTGTAACAAAATCAAACTTCTATGTCCACGATATCAAAAGAAACAGCAATTTAAACCGCCTATATTGAAACTAGCAAACAACTGACAAGGGAATAAAAATCTAAAGAATACTTCCCGTCGACCTAAAATCTTCAGGTATGAAGCAACGTCTTATAGCACAGATACAGGAAAAATTACGAAAACCTTAAATGTATAGTTACATCGCAACCACAGAAATAGTATGTGTAATGTTGTTTATTTCTGCTTTGTTTTTCAATAAATTATAAAACTTTGCAAAGTAGTATTTATTTACTAACTCTTTTTGCACACCAATACACAAAAGAACAATACATAGAATTTATAACAATAAACTTGCATCAATTGCAACAGGCGGCCTTATCGCTAACACAGCGATCTCTTCCAGGCAACCTTTGGGCAGAGGACTTGCATATAAACTAGGGGAAAGGCGCAAAATTTTGTAAAAAAAGGAACAATCTATACTAATATAATAAAGCTGAAGAGTTTGTTTGTTTGATTGTTTGTTTGTTTGTTTGTTTGTTTGTTTGTTTGTTTGTTTGAACGCGCTAATCTCAGGATCTACTGGTCCGATTTGAAAAATTCTTTTAGTGTTAGATAGCCCATTTATCGAGGAAGGCTATAGGCTATATATCATCACGCTAAGACCAATAGGAGCGGAGTCCACGCCGACGAAGTCGCGCGCAGAAGCTAGTATAAAATAAAAATCAGATATAAATAAATAACTATATAACAATAGATGCTATATTTAATGACACATAATTATGTACATATAAGTTTACTCATATGTATATATAAATACATACATACATACGTATATACACTATAAGCAAATTGATAGATTAAGACGAATGACATAACAACATAACGTAACTTCATGAAAAATAATAAATAATAAAATAAAGTTGCTTAACATAATTTAATATGATGAGTACATTTTCTTAACAAGTTTTTCAAATGTCATTAAAGATTGAGCGCGTTAGACACTGGCAATAAGTTCCAAAGACGATAAGCTTCAATAGTGAAAGATTTAGAATAAAAGGAAGACGAATGTGAAGGTATCTTCAAAGTTAGGCTATCATTTAAGCGAAGAGGTACATATTATATATTTATCTTTAACGCCAGCGTTGATTCTAGACCAGAATGAAGAAAGTTCTTCAATATGTATTCGTAGCCGGCGACCATGCAAGTAACTATGAAACCAGTCAGACACCTTAGGAGATATGTTAAGAGAACCAAGTATAGCAGCATAGTATTGAAATGATTAATGAAATCAAGTAATATTAACACTGTAATGAGAATTCTAGACATTAAAAAATATATATGTTTAAACAATAGCAGACAATAATAAAAATAAATTTAGGAAAACATGTTTTATACAAACTTGAAAACAGGTACAAAGGTCAAAAAGGCTCGAATTAAATTACAAAATAAATGTTACATCATCTGTGGGACTATTTAAATAAATAAATAAATAATAAATAAATATCTACTATATATAATATGGTTCAAATTTAATAATTAATAGTAATAAAGTATTTTTGAACCAGATTTCTAAATAGTGACTAAAAAATTTGTAAATAAATAACTTCGATAAAAGAACTTTCCTACCAAGAGACAGGTCAAGGAAAAAAGGGAGACCAATTAAAAGGTGGAGAGATATCTTCAACCAGATAATTATGTGGACCGCTGTGTATACCGAAAGCACGGGAAAGGGATACCTACATGGAAATGTTTAGGAGAGGCCTACGCCGCAGAGGCGACTATTACTATTACCAATATTAATTAAGTGATGTTATAAACATGTAGACGAGTTAATTATACGAGTATAGAATAAATATATTATACATAGGTTAATATACATACATATGTTTAAACTAAGAATACTTACGCTAGTATTAATTGAAATTTTAATAGTAATAGAAATAAAGGCGATTTTTTTTTATTTTATATAAATTAAAGGTGAATGAAAAGATAAAGATACCTTTGTCTTAAATTTATGCTCCTCCAACTTTCCATATTGTAATGTTACGGATTTCATTTAGCAGCAAAACACCATAACATTTACTTATATACCTGCAGGTTTGTACGGAACCCTCGGTGCGCGAGTCCAACTCGCACTTGACCGGTTTTTTTTATGTTATATTACCTTCAAAATATAAAGTTGTTTGTAATTTAAACTTCCCAAGAGCATTCATTACTTTAATATGAGAATAAGTTTTTTTTTTGTTGCTCGGTTTTATCGTCTTGTTTGTTTGGTTGTTTTTCCTTTTCTTATTTGCACGTTTGTTAATTTAATTTTAAACGGATGGATTGTAATTGGCCTTCAAGATTATATTTCATTCTTGTTTCTTTATAAAATACAAAGTTATAACTTTTTCTGTGCTGTGTACCATCCGTAATAGTTTTTTTTTTTTTTTTTGAAGTTATACTTCTTTTGGCGTGTTAGGGAAAAATGATTTTACGGTGAGCGCGCACACCGTTACGAAAAAAATATGGGGGTGCGTACATAAGTACACGCACAATATTTTTACATAATTATCATACTTTGACTAGCCCGTTGGCGCAGTTTGTAGTGACCCTGCTTTCTGCTCCGGGGGTTGTGGGTTTGATTCCCACCCCGAGTCTGGGTGTAATATACATATTCATTTATATATTTATACTAGCGACCCGCCCCGGCTTCGCACGGGTGAAATGCCGATACTAAATATACTACACACTTTGAATTTCAAGTCTCTTACTTCAAAAACATAGGACTTTCATGCAAACTTCCAACGCCCCGTTTAACTCCCTTAGGTATGGAATTTCGTAAAACCCGTTCTTAGCGGATATCTACTCCCTATAAGGGACCTACCTGCCTAATTTCAAGTTTGTAGGTGTATTTTTAATTCGACTTTCATACAAACTATCATCCCCTGTTTTAAGCCCAAGAGGGGGTTTATTTCTCAAAATACATTATTAGTACACCTCAACACCATCTATAGAGCATACATTTTGAATTTCAAGTCTCTTACTTCAAAAACATAGGACTTTCATACAAACTTCCAACCCCCTTTTAACCCCCTTAGGGGTGGAATTTCGTAAAATCCGTTCTTAGCTGACCTCTACTCGGCAAAAGGAATATTCCTACCAAAATTCAAGTCTCTACGCCTTATGGTTCCAGAGATATCGTGATGAGTCAATGGGTGGGTTACTCTTTTATATATATAGAAGATATATGTATTATTTATAAGTATGTTTATCGAAAAAAAAATATGTAGCTAGAGTCTAGACCAGTCGGCTGTTACCTATAACACAAGCATTAAGTTGCTTACTTTAGGAACAGACGACCGTGTGTGTATTGTGTAGATATTTATTTATTTATTTGTTTACTTAAGTTTATACCGTACCATCCCATGTTATATTACTAAATAATTAAGGCAATTAGTAATTACGAAAGTTTTGTGACTATTAAACGTTTAATGATTTTAATAGATGTTGTTTTAACGATCTTCTATATTTTCTTTTGTCCAGGTATAACTCTGGTAGGTTATCGGGAAGTTCATTAACGAATGCGGGTATAATGGTATTTAACATTCTCGCTCCGGAAAATTTTCTTACATTCGGTATAAGTAAATAAATGAATAAACTTTTAACTTTTGAATACGGTCATCCGTCGAATAGCGTTATTCACAACTGGTGTAACAGTTGCCTTAGACAACGTTTGGACGGTATATAATCCAAATTTAACTGCGATGGCGTGATAGGAGCCAGCCAACCAACGCGCGCCGCGGTGCGACGACCTTACTCACCTAGACACATGCACATAGCATACATGTGTCATACGTGATGTGCGTATGCAACTGACATGAATTAATTACTGCACGGTAGTCGTCAATTATTATCTTTATTATTTATGTAAATAAATTTAATCGCCGAAATGTACGTAGTACGTACGCGTGTAACTTTTGAACGATTGCACCGAAATGGGTTTTTGGGGGTGCGATGATCACGTCGGGGTTACTAGTTTGGGGAGTTTGAGGGGAACAGGGTGTGAAGTTCCTCGTCCACCATTGCAAAGGGAGGATACTCCGACCAGACGGGAGTTGTATCTGGCGGGCTACTGCCCCAGACGTCGGTTGTTGTCGGGCTCTTGTACATAATAATGTTTATTCGCTCAGATAACTTCAACATCGCGATGTAGGACACGTCAGTTCGTAAGTGGCGCGATAGATGTCGCCACATGTTATTCTTTTTTTTTTCTAATTGAAAATTTTTGTTATATTCACGAATAAAATATGTCAGTTCGAAGTTCGCCGGGTACGCTATTGTGTAGATAGAATAGTTTATTTTGTTAAACGAACTACTGTCGGGAACTACTGACTCGAATTGGAAAATTATTTTAAATAGCCTATTTGTCGAGAAAAACTATAGGCTATAATTATAACATCTCACTACAATCAGTAGTAGCGGAGCATCAATGAAAAAGATTGTAGAAATATAAGTCAAAATATTAGATTGGAAAATGTATTTTTTTTTCACTTGATGTATGGATAAATATGAATATTTATTGTTGTGGAAATTGACTACTTGACTAATGTTAACTTAATAAAAATATTAAGTATTAAAGAAAATATAAAATATACGCGATAAAGGATACTTAATTAGATTCAGAATTTTGAAATAATTTTTGGTTCATTGTAAATTTAAGAATGTGTCTATTTTTTGTAAATTAGTATAATTATGCGCAGAAGCCACGATAGCGTGGGATAAAATTGATTCTGCGTCGCATATTACAATAGTAATCAAGTTAACATACATAATAATGCATGCATTATACATACATTGCTTGCCATTGCATATTAATTATGTTTGATACTATGTCATCAGTCTTTTTGTCAGTATTATACGGTCCACCTAAAGTTAAGCGGGTACCGTAGTCTATAGACGCCTGCAACACTATGAGAATTGTGAACGCGTTCCCCTATACGCTCCCCACGAGTTCAATGTCATCAACACTACTTAAAAGTAGTATTATTTAGCTGTGACTTCCGTAAGGTGGAAGCACTTCTCCAGTCGGGCTGCTCTAAATTTCGAGCAAGATATTTCCTCACTCACTTCAGCCTATCGCAGTCCACTGCTGGACATAGGCCACCCCAAGCTAGCGCGAAGAATAGCGTGAACTCATGTTTTTGCCCGTAGTCACCACGCCGGGCAGGCGGGTTGGTGACTGCAGGGCTGGCTTTGTCGCACCGAAGGCGCTGCTGCCCGTCTTCGGCCTCTGTATTTGAAAGCCAGCAGTTGGATGTTTATCCCACTATCGGACGGCTTTTTAACTTCCAAGATGGTAGTGGAACTTTGTTATCTCTTAGACGCCTCTTACGACACCCACGGGAAGAGAGGGGTGGCTATTTGCTTTACTGCCGTAACCACACAGCATATAGTAGATATTTCCTTCTGTGCCCTAACTCAATAAATATACTTTACCTTATTACCTTAGTGTTTGTCTGTGTCTGTAAATATAATTTATATTTGTTCACAGGAATCCTGGAAAGACTCTAAGACGGAGGAGTCAGGCGCGGTCATCAACATACTGAACATCGGCAGACAAACGTTCGCCAACGGCGGTGTGGTCTCCCGCTATTTGTGTGACTTGGCACAATGTGTGTACCTTATCAATTATGACTACAAGGAAGTTTTACCCAGTGTGAGTATTTTTAATCGTATGAAGAAAACAAGTAAATTTCACTTAAAAATGACTGTATATTAAGTGGTTGGTTTTTTTTTTCTACACTTAACACATTAGCTATGGTAAACGAAAAATAAGAATAAATTTCAATATAATAAAAATATTATTATACCCTTTAAATGTGCTGACAAAAAAAATCATCATTCAGTAGTTTAATATACATATATAATATATAAATAAATATATACACAATACACACACGGTCGTCTGTTCCTAAAGTAAGCAACTTAATGCTTGTGTTATAGGTAACAGCCGTCTGGTCTAGCTACATATTTTTTTTCGATTAACATGCTTATAAATAATACATATATAAATATATAAATAAATATGTATATAACACCCAGACTCGGGATGGGAATCGAACCCACAACCCCGGAACAGAAAGCAGGGTCACTACAAACTGTGCCAACGGGCAAAAGTTTGCTTTCATTATAAATATAATTTATAAACGTAAAAATAATTTTATAATTATACTAGCTGCTGCCCGCGACGTCGTCTGCGTGCGTTCACTACTCGATCCCCGTAGGTGATAGCGTAATAATATGTAGCCTATGTTCTGACCCGATTTCTTTATAATATTCGTGCCAAATTTGAAGTAAATCCATGCAGTACTTTTTGAGTTTATCCCGGACATACATTTGAAGAAATAAAGGTTCACTGCTCGTTCCCCGTAGGTGATAGCGTGATAATATATAGCCTATGTTCTGACCCGACTTCTTAACAATATTCGTGCCAAATTTGAAGTAAATCCATGCAGTACTTTTTGAGTTTATCCCGGACATACATACAGACAAACAGACAAACAGACAAAAATTCTAAAAACTATATTTTTGGCTTCGGTATCGATTGTAGATCACACCCCAAGTATTATTTAAAAAAAATATTCAATGTACAGTTTTGACTTTTCTACCATTTTATTATATGTATAGATTTCATTATTAAGATACATATTTTATTTTATATATTAATTTAAACATTAAGATAACCCTGATGTTATCTCAGTAATAATATATATATTTTTTGTATATAACTAGGTCGGCAAACAAGCGTACGGCTCACCTAATGGTAAGCGATTACCGTAGCCTATAGACGCCTGCAACACCAGAAGCATCGCAAGCGCGTTGCCGACCCTATCCCCAATCCCCCCAGGAGCTCTGCTCTCACCAACAGGAACACAATACTGCTTGAAAACAGTATTATTTAGCTGTGGTCTTCTGTAAGGTCGAGGTACTACCCCAGTTGGACTGCTCCATATTTTGAGCAGGAAACCTGCTGTGCCCTACCTCAGTTGACTAATAAATAAAACTCTTTCAGTTCTACTGTTAGTGTATGTAATATTTCTTTTCGTTTCAGGTGATGAAGGACGAGCATTTTCAACGTGCAATTGAAGATACGACCCGTGAAGAACTCAAAACGATAGCTAAAGAAAAACATGGCGAAGAGAAGACATACGCAAGTGTGAGGAAACGCGTTGAAGAACGAGCGATGAAAGTGCTTCACAATATTTCGTCGTCCATGTCGAATAATGTGCTCAGGTCAGTCGGGTAAACTGCACAGGTCAGTTTGATGAATAAAATTAAAAATTTCTGTTAAAAATGATTTAATAGCTAAAGCATATTATTGTTCGGTTCAAGATTATAGTAATGATAAAGATTTAGTACCACTGCACTTAATTAATTTTTGTATTTTTTTAAAGAGTAACTGCGGAGTTTCTTGCCGATTCTTCTCTGTAGAATCTACATTCCGAGTCAAAGTTTTAGCTTTACTTTTAACTATAATGAATTAATTAAAACTCATACAATTTTAACTACCTGTGGCCCGCGGTTTCACACGCGTTAACAAAAGAATTTTCAAAAATTTTCAGTCCAAACCAGTAATTCCTGAGGTTAGTGCGCTTAAACAAACAACAAAACATATCTTTTTTTTTAAATAAAATGTAAAAACATCCACGGGCTTTTGATACCCATGTCCTTTTTATTCATAAAACATGCTATTTATCAAAGAAAGTGTTTTTCAATGATATCATTGCTTAACTTTGAACAAACTTACATTAGCTGTTGGAAACATAACGGACACAAAACATTTTTTATTTTATTTTTATTTTATTATTTTTTTTTTATTTTTTATACAACTACATATTTACGACTACGATCACGATTCAGCCTGTAATATCCCACTGTTGGGCATAGGTCTCAACCCCATGTAGGAGAAGGATCGGAGCTTAATCCACCACGCTGCTTCAATGCGGGTTGACTGATATATTCGCTACTATGAGACTATGAGTAACGATCGCTATCAGTTGTACATGATAACAACCGGGACCGACGGCTTAACGTGCTCTCCGAGGTACGGTGGGGAGACCCACAAAGACTGCACAACCACCCGACCACGGCAAACATCTGTATGGTCAATACAAATGTTGTCGTGTGCGGGAATCGAACCCGTAACCGCTCGCACAACAGCCAATCGCAATCTAGTGCTGTGACCGCTGCGCTAACGCGGCGTCTTCGTTAATGTAATAAGTAAACAATTACTACAAATAACAATCAAAATCCAAGGATTTCCTCAATTGCGCTCATTCTCACTCGAAGTTTCTATTGTATATTATATTGTTAATAAAAATTATTTTTCATTATCTTAATTAAATTTAAATTAGTTAAGATTTTTAAAAGTTAAGATCTTTTGATAAGTATTTATTTGCATTAAATCATGAAAATGACGTCAATGTACATCTACATCAAAATTAACAACCGCCAGATATAATCATTAATCATTAAATTTTACCATGCATATGACTTGAAATGTGTATATAAACTTCAATAAAAATTATTCATTTGAATACAAAACTAGTGTGTTCCAATGGGTGTGTTCCTGTGCTTGTTATTAACGCGCCAAAACCAACCAACCTCTGTGAAGAATGTATGTTTAACAATATAAATATAAATTATATCCTCGTACTTGAGTATATAATATATCTTAGAAGCTCGTAACTGCGATCTTTTGTAGAATAAATAATAGCTAAAAAAAAAACGAAAAAAAAACACGCTTTTATAAATAAACCAAACTAAACAGGAATAATCTTATCAAATTAGTGTATTGTAAGCGGTCCTCGATAAGTCTACTAAGTACCTATAAATTAAATCTGAACGTTTGAAGTAGGTGAAAATGAAGTCCAAAGGAGTCGATTACAAATACACAGGGGAAGCTAATAAAAAGCGTGTAAAAACCATTAACGTTTAATTTTAAAATTGATAACGTTTATTATACAGTACATAACAGTAATGGTGACAATCATTAAACCTTTTTTTTTGTCAAAATTATGAATGTCTAATATCTTGAAAATTCAATTGTAATTTAAAATAATTATTAATGAGCTCATAATAATATATAAAAAATACCAGTTTTTGTTTATGTTTCTTACGAACCAACAAAGTATCGTGAATTAAACAAAGTATACAAATAACTAGAAGCCAAGTTGTGTCGAAAATAAATAAACGTAGTATTCAAAATCAAAGAAAAAAAAAATACTTCATTTGTTTAGGATTCGGATGCACTTTGAAATCGTCTATTTACACAAAAAAAAGTTATTGATTTCTTTCTGAGTCTGAATGTAATATTTGTATTTATATATGTAGTATTTCTAAGTACTTGTCAAAAAAATAAATAAATAAATTAAGCTGTAACAGTGGGCTGTTACCTATAACACGAGCATTAAGCTGCTTACTATAGTAACAGACGACAGTGTGTATGTTATAAGATAGATAGATATTATCAATACTTATAATGCTTATAATAATTTAAAGTATAATCCCGAAAAAAAATTGAGACAAAGCCATATAACCGTTATATGTGAATATCTTATTTAACCCTCTCCCCTTTTCTGACAGATTGGTGGCATGGTTATGCCACAAGGCGGTTCGCCGTATCGCCGGCGGGGGCTGCGGAACCCGGTCAGCTTGTGTGGAAAGGCTTCGAAGGGCCAAGGCCGCGGGCCTGCCGCTAGTGTTCGTACCGTTACATCGGTCCCACTTCGACTACATCCTGGTCACTTTCACGCTGTACCTGACCGGCCTCCGGCCGCCCTTAGTAGCGGCTGGAGACAACATGAGGATACCTTTCTTTGGGTGAGTTAATATTAAATATAAATTTTTAAACTTTTACGGTCTTTATGAACGCTTTTGATTCTAGGGGACCTGGACGTCATGGTCCAGGGTGACACGGATATACGTATATGTCACTTTGGACCATGGCGTATGCAAGGTCGCCGAATTATCGGGAATTACAAAACGACAATCGCAGTACGTCCCGTAGAATCAAAAAGGTTAAGATAGTTATATGTGTTTGACATCGTCTGTTCCTAAGATTGGCAAATTAATGCCAGTGCTAACAATTAGGTAACAGTTGGCTGATATAGACAGATATTTTCTGAAGTGAAAACTTCTTTAGCGGCGTTTGCACTTTTTTGTGATGGGTAAAAATGTTAAATTCGCGTCAGGACACGTGATCTGATCGAAAATTCGTAAGACGGAGGAAGAGTAGATTTATACTGATATGACTGATATAGAGATGATAGTACTTTTATACTGATAATAATTAAAGCAATTCGTGCAAAATTATTCCCTAACCATTCCAAAATATCAAAAATGTACAACGTTAATATTCAAGTTTTCACTTCTGCCGGCACTCCCGGAGTTCAAACCCTTTCTTTTTTTTTTTTGTTATACATGTTCATAGAATCGAACACACAACACCTAGAACAAAAAGCAAGGTCAGATGGCGTTATTAGAAATCGTCGTTACGTAATCAATCGGAACCCTGTTGGGTTTCGATAGATGGCGTTACGAGCAACGTAACGAGGTCATTCGTACATATACTCATATTTTTTTCATACGGGGGTCCTTATATGAAAATCGATTCTTGTGGAGTAAACTCGAATAAATATCATTATAAATAAATATATTCAGGTGGTAATCAAATCTGTCATTTTCAGTGTTCATCGGATCATAGTACTCACCAGAAAGGTTCACATAATATCCAAGTTAATTTCTAATTTTAGATGGTTCCTACGTTGCTGTGGTGCTTTCTTCATCAGACGACGAGTTGACGGCTCTGAACACCACGGAGACCCAATATATAAATCTGCTCTAAGGTACTTAATTAATTAATCAAAATCTAATTTCAAATTTTCAAATTCGTTATCCTTTATCATTTCTTGTAAAAAAAAATAACTTCTTTTCTTGCTATATTAGCTAAAAAGTTTTTAAATATTAATAAAACATTATTTGTGTATTGTACAAAAAACAGTCGTAGACAAATAAGTTTAAATATGAAAATTCATTTACAGGGCGTATATCCTAAACAGTCTAGCAGCTAACAATAATCTAGAGTTCTTCATCGAAGGTGGACGCACGAGGACAGGAAAACCTCAGCTGCCAAAAGGTATGTTAATAGTTAATTTATGTGGAATAGCCTGGCCTAATATTGTATCACAATGTTGCTCGAAACTGGATAGAGTTGAGATTGGACTTTAAAATCAAGAATAAAGAACAGAATAGATAAAAGACAAGAATGTTAACA